>CM028129.1:194052500-195458750 GCA_016271365.2 Neoceratodus forsteri
CTTGTGTGGGTGGGCTAGCAGGCCCCGTCTTCGCAAGCACTCCAGTTGACTGCCCCCCACCCCATGGCAGGACCAGGTGGGGGAGGGTTGTTTCCGTCAACCAGACACCGTCCAGATTGCGGATCCAATCTCGGGTAGTGGGGCAGGTCAGTGGGTGATGCTTAACAAGCTGGCTGAGACATTTTTGCCCAATCCCTGCTACAGCCAGTGGATGAGTGCGCGTGCTGTTTGGAGGCGCGCGCACACACACACACACACACACACACACACCCCCACACACACATAGACTTCATTAGTCTGTAGCCCCACCCTTTGTGCTGTCCTGCATGCACTACAACCAGGCCTCCACCTGGTGGCAGATGACAGCGGAACAAGTCCTTCTACTGCAGAAGAGGAGAGTAGTCCCTGGTATGCTTAGTCCTCTCCTCCGCGGCCAACTCACAGTGACCAGAGTTTGTTACTGAACCTGGGTCACCTGCATGGCACCTCAACCCCCTGTACCACTTGGCTGGCTTAAGCCAATCAGCATTTACTGTTTAGGCACAGTACATACAATACACAGCTAGTATAAGGGACCCTGTTGCCCAAGGTTAAAGTCCCAGCACCTCCATTCGTGAATTACACATGCTTTTGCTCAGACATGTCAGAAGTCCCTGCACCGGGTTGTCCCCTCGGTGTTTGCCCCAGCATGGCGATCAGCATGGGCTGGCCCAACCATCCTTCAGCACTGTGGTACTAGCCGTTAGACACGTAGAGCAGCTGCAGGCCACAGTCCAGCTAGTCCTTTCTCTGTCCCATGGAGCTGGCATCCACCACACCCCCTGGTTGTTGCTGTCCTGCAAAGGTGGCCAGTCCTCTGGGTCACAGTCCAGGTGTGGGTTGTAGACAGTCTTATCCCTTGGGTGACATGGCTGGCCCTGTCATCCTGATGGTCTCGACTGAACCGTGAAACAACACAGGAAGTGGCTTTCAGCATAACAGGTGACATGGCTTTGGAATAATATTGCACAGTGGCTCGCCGTGCGAGACAGCAGTAATGCATGGAACACTTACCCTTTACAGCTGCACCAGTCTTCAGTAGGTGCCATCCTGGTCCATGTACCTGTTTACCTGCAGGGTCAAGGTCCGTGACATGAAGGCCTCTGGCAGTACAGGCACAGGCGTTTGGCAAGGCAGTGTCTTTCTAATTAGCAGCATCTTTCCCGAGTGCAGATACGGAGTGACATGTCGGTACCTTCATGATGGGTCACAGGCACATTGGTAGGATGCCACACCCAAAAAGCCCTACCGGCTTAGTTCGCCATATATAGAATGGTGCACGTCAAAACCATGCAACAGAGACAGCGCAGGCTGGAATAGTGACAGGGTGCAAAACTGCTAAATGGTCTATGCACGGTTGTTCACCCTGTCTTTGTTCCCTCACAGAAGATAAGTCCTTGGCTGGGAGGAGGGCCCGCCGAGCAGGTGCTGTAGCTCGATAGGATGAGCCACAGGCAGCAATGGAGAGGGTGCGTCTGCGGACTGGGTATCGAATACTGGTCCCAGACACATGGAATTTTTTATTTTTTTGCACTTTGTGCAATGTAAGTGTACAACACCCCACCCCCCCGAGTTGATTATTGTAGTTGGGGTGGTTCGAGGGGGCATAGCCCCTTGTAACCGGGGGGTGGTGCAGGGGCAGAGCCCCCGCAAAACATAGAGAAATGTCGCTGGCAATATATTATGCTATACTGGCAGTGCGATATATTGCTGCAGTATTGTGTTGTGTGACATTATGACCCCGTGCCCCAAAAGCCATGCTCTCACCTGGGCAGCTGTTAGAGGGCCTGTCCGGTGTACATGGTAGCATGGTGTCAATACAACTGTAGTGATGCCCGGACAGATGGTACAGGAATGTACCTGTGCGTAGAAACCAAGTACTCCAGTTACAAGATGGGGTAATGCACTGCTACAGGAACCTGGAGGGGATGTCCCTGTATCTATCGGCCAAGGTCTGTCATAACACTTGCACAGCGGCAGTGCTTTGGTAGGTTACTGGCCTGATGTAGGTGCCAGAAACTGGAATGATGTCTGTGGACTCTGATATGCTGTAGCCATGCACTGGGGGCACACACATGGGTGCTAACGACCCTGGAGGACTATGGAATAGGCACCTTAAAATGAGTAACAGGGACCATGGCAAGAATTGACCAGTCCTCTGTGAGCAGGTGCCTCTAGCAGGTGCCCTGCTGGCAAATCAGTGCAACCTCATCTTGTCTGAGGTCGAAGCTGGCCCTGTGGGATAGGTCCGCTTTCTGTGTCATGGTCGGCATGCCCCAAATCATTGGGTCGATCGACTGTATACATGTAGCGATAATCATGCCTTTCCAGGTAAAGAGGTACAGTATAGGAACCACAAGGCATACCACAGTCTGAACATGCAGTTCGTGTACGATGCTGCAGGCGTAATTTCATATTCATGTTTGTGCCAAGTACCACAGCACCACATATGATGCATATGTACTAGAGAATTCGGGGGTTGTGGGCACTGCTGCATGCCATGCCACCCAGCTGACTTGTAGATGTGTACATATGGGATGGGCTCATGTTTTTTTGGGGAGACGCATGTGGTATACTCCCATGGTCTCTTCTCCCCCACAGGTGACAGTAAATATCCATTGTGCACTTTCCTGATGTCACTATTCCTGCAGCACCAGTCTGAGGCAGAGGCAAGGTATCAAGCACACTGGCTGACACTGAGCATCATCAAGAGGGTAATCAGGCCTGCTGAATGTGTGCTTCAGGTACCTTGACTGGACAAAGTGCACACTGCAACTCACACCTGGCAAGGTGTGTAGGTTATTCACTATATGACGTACACTACACAGCATATCTGTTCAGAAATGCAGACCTATTCCAGATGATGAAATGCCACTGTTGTGCGACTTGCCTAGAGATGTGGAGGGACAGAAGATGCCTGATGGACACCACTGGTCAGGTCCCAGGGTACCTGTAGGATGAACATGCAGGGCACAGGTAGTGTAGCACTACTTCACATAGGGGGTGGTGATGGGGGCAGAAACGGTGGGCTTCAGGCATGCATAGGATTGGCAGAAAAAAATACTTTTAAGGGGGGTAGCCAGAGATCAGGTAGGGTTTATGATGACATTATAGGCAGGGGAGAAAATAAGCAGACTAGGTTGGCCAAGTGGTCCTTGTCTGATGGCAAATTCTGCGTTTCTGTTAGTGCAGGTAGCATATGTGCTGGGAGGGAGGGGCTGTGGAGGTTTTTCTGTGCTGCAATAGAGTAATGTGCCTAACCTACCCAGTGTCGTGTGTCCTGTGTTGTGTTTACCTGGTGTGACCTGTGTGCCCCATCCGTTCCCTTTTGTGGTTTCTCTGTGGCGGGGGCTCAATTCTTCATGTCACCTTCACATAGGCAGGCTCTATGCCTCCTGCCACTCTGTGACTTTGCTGTCTTTTTCGAAGGCAGCCGTGGGAAGGTGTGTTCCGTGTCATCCAGGGCTGGTTCTGTCTGGGACCTGTCCAGGGGACATCCAGGCCTCACCCCACATTGCGGACACAGGGTCCTGCCCTGAAGGGTTCCTCCAGGAGGTCCTTGTCCAGCCACCTTTGTAGTCCCAGTGTGCCCTGTTTTATGTCCTGTGACAGTGCCTATGCTGTTTAATGCTTTGCACCTGTTGCATCGGCAGACTGTGGGCCCATGTCATTTGGTGCCAGTGGTGTGAGGTATGTGGTTGCTGCCTGGTGGCTGTGTGGTGGCACCTGTGTTCAGGTTGGCATCTGTACCCTTGGTGCTCTAGTCCTGGGTGCCAGGGCTCCTAGTGTACATTGTGTCATTGGTGTCCTCCTTCTCCGTGTCCAGGGTGTCCATGACCTCGCTGGACTCCATCCCTTTGAGAAAGTGAGAGGTTACTGGCCTGTGGCCCTGTGTGTGTGGTGCACAGCACAGAGTGCCTACCTGTGTCCTGGGTTCCATCCTCATCTGTGGCACCTTCATCCTGCTGGACAGATACAGCCATTCCATTACCTGTGGTATAAAGTTGTTGGTTAGAACCTGTCTGGGTTCACGCTGTCCTTGCTCTTCAGCATGTCTGGCTCATCATCCTCATGTCCCACAGCCTGCTGGCTAATGGTGTCAGCCAGTATGTTGGGTACCTCCATTAGCTCCGGGTCATTCTTGTGATGGCCTTGCTTGTCACTAGCTGTTTCCCCCACTGCTGTGACAGCTTCCATTTTGCTGCCCCCACCACGTCATGCCACTCTTGTTCAGGGCACCCATGCTCCATGGCATGTTACCTGCTGCATTCATGGCGTCCTGGATGCTGATCCATACATGCAGCTTGTAGGCAGGTGTCTCCTACAGTGTCATGGAGGGTGGAATAATTTGCCCTGACCTCTGTGGCTAATAGGATAGCCTCCTTCATCATGAAATTGGGTTTCTGTGACCGTGTCTTATCTGGCATGGTTACCGCCCCCCAAACTCAGGCTGCATGCAGGTATCTTGTTCCCCACCAGCTGTTTGGTGCAGCAGGTGTCTGTTTAGTTGTTCTCCTCCCCTTGTGCATCCACAGCAGATGTTTCCAAGTAGAAGCCCATAGGCGGTGGGGGCAGGCTGGCTCCTTATATGATGGGGTCAGTGGGTGTTGTGCACCCCTCTGCGGTATTCTCCTCACCTGGCAGACGTGCCCCTTGGCCTTTGTGGATTACACTACCTGTGGAGCCAGTGTGCATTGCGTGGCTGCGCACCTGCTTTGTGCACCCACACGGCCATGCACCTGTGCTGCGTTCAGCCCCATTCAGTTCCGCCCCTCGCTGTGGAGTGAGCTCTTAATTTAGAAACACAGTGCTTTTTCCAACTTTGGAGTATGGTAATTTTCTACTGTATAAAAGAATATTTAGTAAATACGTGATAGCATTGAGCATGTGCTGTTTTGCCCTTTCATCTGCTTCTGGTGTTTCTTGATGCTCAATGTGGCAAAATTTGGGATTTTCTATCACCAACGACTAGAACCTTTTTTTTTTTTTTTTTAAATAATTTTTCTCCCAGTAGCCAGTGCCCTCCCACCCCGCCATCAGCCAGCATCCCCAAGACGTACCTGCTACTCTTTCCCCATGATGGCCACCCCACCCTGAGCCGCTTGGGGGGGGGGGGCCTCTTTTGTGGTGGTGACTGAATCTGCTATTGGAGCAGAGCCAGGTTGGTGGCCCCAGTGCATGGGGGATGCCGGAATCGTCTTGCATGCTGGTGGTTTTTACGCCTTCTTCTAGGTTGGTAGTTTCAACATGTGCGTGCATAAGCCATCTGACCCCTCACCTGCTTGATGGCTGTATGAGCCACACTGAATTATCACACAAAGCACTTGTGCAGCGGCACAGACAGCCACCTTCCCCCCTAAGAGAGAACAAGTGTCTGCTGGGAATCTTGAGCACCCCCACCTCCCAAATGGCCACTTTCCTAAATCTGAGTTGGTGTCGTCGAGAGCAATAATCTTACTGCTGTGCTGATGGGCTGGCGTCACGTAACAGAATTGTATGTCATTTACTGTCCTTTGCTATAAAAACTTATAAGGCTACATTTCCTTTAGATTAAGCACAAGTGTACTAATCTTTTCAGTAAAAGAAATGACTTGGGTTATCACAAAAGAAGTCCATAGACCTTCATATGAAGACTAAAATGGGAGTGTGTGTTTTTCTTTGTATAGACCAAAATAATTGCACACCCTTCCAAATGGTAAATTCCTCCATCACAGTTAGAGGTGATATGGTCTAGTGGATAGAACACTGGCATGGTAACCCAAAGGTGGCGGGTTCAAAGTCCACTTCAGATCCCCACCCCCACCGACTGTGTGACCTGGAGCAAGTTATTTAACATCTCTGAGCACCGTTCCACTCAGCTGCGAACATGTGTAGAAGTTGGACCCCACTGGAAACATAATGTTGCATCTCAGCGTGGTAAATAAATTGTAACATTGCAATATGATGTACAGTAAAACCCCTGTTATCCAAAACCCTCAGTTATTCAAATCTGTGGTAATTTAAAGTTCCTCAGTTATCCGAACCCCATTTTTCCAAACAGTTGTACTGTTCCCCAGCACATTTGGTTAAATGAGATTATACTATATAATAGATCTGTTAATTACACTTACCGTGCCGGTAATGAAGCTTCTGAGATAATTGTAGGTGTTCACCAGAGAACCATGGAAGACATTTCACAATGCTGCCGTCAACTGCCAGAGATCATGGTAAAGACATTGACATGTGAAACTGTGATGCCACTTACACTAGGACTGTATGGAGAAATTTTAGAGCTCATATTTGATGTTACCTGCTTTGGTTGCCATGTCTAGCATGGACTTCTCTCTCTCTATATACATACATACATATATAGTCTGCTAGCTGGAGCCATCTATGTTGACATGCATAGTCACTGCCTATATAATGTGGATTGCCCTATAGTGCCTTAGTTCTTTCTCCCATCATCAGCCTCTCGTTAGTCCACTGCTGCTGAAGAATGCTGCTGAATTTGCAAGTATCGCTAACACTTCTACTGCTTTGTTTTATATTTAATTTAATGTTTATACTGCTGACGAAAGAAAGAGAACTGCTGTTACACTGGTGTTGTTGGCGGTAAAGTTGAAATCTACAAGGATGACAGCCACTCCGTGTGCATCTGCTGCGTAGGCATTTTCCACAACGTGAAGGCATGCAGCATTTGCCGGGTCTTGACCTGGGTTACACGGAGACATTGCAGGAAGGTCTTGAAGGTTTATTTACAACTACAGCCTATGGAGGAAAAGTGGTGCGCATCACGCACCAGCTCCTCCTTCCCATAGCTCGCTGTCAACCAGCTGCTCTTTGCAGTCGCTGGCGCAGGCTGTGGAATCAAGGAAAAAGGACAAGTCTTATAAATTGACAGACAAGCACCGCTGTGCTGACAAGAACAAGCAGAGGAATAGGGGGAAGATGACTCTCCTGCTCAGTCCCCTTTCCCTCTAAAAAGATGCATATCCTTAGACAGAGTACAGGCTAAGCCCTCTGGTTCTGCTGCCCCTTCCCCCACAGTCTCTCAGACAACAAGGTCGGGGGTCTGGCACTGGATCCAATGGGGGGGGGGTGGGTTAAAAACCTATTCCACCGTTGGACGCTGTAATTGATGGATTTGTCATTGACTGCTCCATTAGGGTCTGTTAGTGTGCGGATGCTGTTTTAGACAGTCTGAACTCTTAACAAAAGCTTTTGCCACTGACTCTGCCATCGTCTCTTCTGCCAGAACTGCCACCAGTGACCTTGTCTGAGATCAGAGTGCTGGGTACCATATCTAGCAATGGGCCTTCTAAGTCGACGATTCCTCCTGTTTGGCCTCCTCCAGCTGTCTTGCTGCCCATTGTCAGCGATTAGGAGGAGGAGGAATTAGAATACAGTGTCACAGGTACATGGGTTGCAAAGATAACATAGGACACAGTTATTGGGTACAACACACCCACAGTGTGTTTTATTTTGTACAAAAGTATCAAAATACAGCAGTAATAAATAGAAAAGAGTTCAGACTGAACTAGAAAATAAACAATAGCTCAGTGCTATTCCAACTTTACTTCAGGTATCTCAGCTTTTTTTTTTTTCTGCTTGGTTGAAATAAACTCCTGTTTCGGGCACAGATCCTTCTTTTACCTTGTCCTTGGGTACATGAGACTGGTTGGATAGCTAATCGGACTCTTGGTGTTTGAGGAGGGCTTATATAGCCCTCCCACTTATAGGAAAGTCCCTCCCATAACATCCGATTAGTTCTAGAGCGGTCACTACATAGGAAACTCCTCCTCTATTACAAAATGAGGTTTTAGCTCGGAGTATAAATACCGCCCTCTAGGGGCCGTTGTCCCCCTATAGAAAATCCTCTTCCTGAGGTCTTACTTATGGGAAGTCCCTCATAAGTAAATAGTGCAAACATTTATTATATTTATACCTGTGCTGTATTATAGCATGCACATGAGCCCTTTAATTTATATCTTGAGGTTCTATTCATAATGGGGCTGCTATAGAGACTTGCAGTGTCTCTTTATTCTTTAATTTGTTTAATTTCTTTATTTTTAGCTTCTCTTGCAGCCCTCTCCTTATTCTGAGGGCCTCTCTCTCTTTAAAGCATTTCCATACATGGGGACATTCCTGTCCCTTTAAATCATTTGTTTTCTATGTTGTAACAGAGCAGCAGATGGCTAGACAATCATTGTCTATCTGCTCTGCCTTGGGGATCTGTATGGATTTGGTAAGCCTGCCTCTGTAGCAGCCCAGACAGTCTGTACACATGCTACAGACTCCTCCACGGCTTGCTGGCACCGTTCTACAGCATATTTTATACAAAGCCAGCAGCCGGGAGCCCTGATAATACAGGGGCATCTGTAATTATTTATGTAAATACCGAGCGGCAGCAAAAATAAAAGAAGTTTGCTGCTCGGTTCAGACAGTTCTTGTTTCGATGCAGGATTTCTTTGGCATAACATTCTACATAAGAGTGGCAGCAAAATAATTCAAACAACATAAGCATAATGCATTTCGTTTGTATCCATAATCCACCTATCAGGTGGATTTTATTTTGTAATTAACTGTCATTTTAAACATTTCCAATCATCCCTGCACCCTATACATAAAACTGGCATAAGCATTAACTTTATGAAGCACGTTAGTTCAAAAAATGCACTTTATTCCACTAGTGCCTTATCTCTTTAAAGGCACTTTATATCTTTTGGCATTAAATGCCATAAATGCACCTTATTTCATTCCTGCCAGTTAGCTTTAGCCTGGTGCATGATTTGGGGGAGTTTTTGGTGAGGGATGGTAGTATGGAAATTAGAACTAAAGGCAGTAGGAAAAAGATTTGGTAAGAAATAGAAAAGACTGACGTAGGTGGCCAACCTACGCCAGGGCTGAGAAAGGTAAAGTATAGTATAGGAAGATAGTGTTGCGCAACAGATTTCAGTAGGGAAACTAAGAAGACGGGAAAGGCATCCTCTACCGGGGTTATTGGACTGGCATAACACAGTTCTGCCACATGCAGTCCTGACTTAATGTAGGAGGAAAATGAGGAAGAGGATGAAGGTCTGATTTTTCGCCCCCACCCCCACACACACACATCCTGAGCGAGGACAGTGTATCGTACACTCCTAGGTCACCTCCTAAGGATGCATTCTTTCATGCTTGCCTTCGGCAGGTTCGCTCCAAGCTGGCCTTTCTGCCAAGGGAGGAGGATTCCTCTAAGAACGAGTTCTTGGAGGTCTCTACTCTGCCTAGTGTGATGGTTCCTCCTATTCTCCTAGCTAATTTGTCTGACCAACTCCAGGTCCGTGCAGAAACACGCTGTCAATGACCTTTGGCACCAGCCCAAAACAGGCCAGATTCTCATCCATACCCATTTTCTCTGCATTGGATGGCTACCCTCTTGAAGAGTTTCCTTCCTTCAGGTACCTCTGTAAGTGGCTTGGCAGCAAAGTTGATTTTGCTGCCCACATAAATACCAGACGTGCCAAGCTCCAACCTAAACTTGATGCCTTGCACCGCAGTAAAGAAGGTCTGTTCCCACGGATCCACCGAAAACATGTCACCAAAATGGTGCTCCCGGTATTTGGCTGTGCGGATGTGGTGTATGGCTCTGTCCCTTCCACCTCCTTGGCCAGACTGGACACCCTCTATAACCCCTTTTTGTCGCTTTACTACCAGCTCCCTCTCCTGTGCTCATCATTGCTCATTTTACTCGTCGTCCTCCATTTTCCCTCTACTCTCACGTCACCAGATTCGGCTCCTTCATATCTAAATACTGGTTTGTGTCCCTTTCCATCTAGCTTTCATAGTTTCTGTGCCTCCTTCCCCTCTGCCTCCTGCTCCATCCGCTCTAGGAATCCTCACGTATTTGCTATATCATATCCTTGCACCTCTCCTGGACAGCCAGCCTTCTCCTATCCTCTTCACTCACTTTGGAACCAACTTCCCTCTTCCCTTCGCTACCTCTCCTGGCTCCCTCTGGCATCAGCTGGAACTCCTTCCCCTCCTATTTTACCTCCCCAACAGTTTCCCACACAGTTACCTGAAATGTTCATTTTGCTGCTTTTATGCTGTTTCTTGTGCACTTTCTCTGGTTTCTTCGTGTTCTCTGATTTGCATGTTACTGTACCTGCAGTTTGTGTTTGTGCTATATTATTTTAATATTCTCTGTTCTCCTCCCCCAGGGTTGCACCTGGAAATGAGCCTTGGTTCACTGTCTTTCCGACCATCAATTTTCAAATAAATAATTTTTTTTATTTAAACATTTAATAACCAGGAAAGGCAGACTGAGCTGGGACTTGTTCCCAGATGCAACCTGGGGAAGGGGGAAATAGGGAATATAAGAACACAAAA
This sequence comes from Neoceratodus forsteri, assembly GCA_016271365.2. Lineage (NCBI taxonomy): Eukaryota > Metazoa > Chordata > Ceratodontiformes > Ceratodontidae > Neoceratodus > Neoceratodus forsteri. The sequence continues at coordinate 194,062,887 of CM028129.1, forward strand.
TACATAACAGATGCATAAAAACATATATACAGGTTACATATTATACAGAAGAATATATATCTCTCTATCTCTCTATCTCTCTATCTCTCTATCTCTCTATCACTCTATCACTCTATCACTCTATCACTCTATCTCTCTATCTCTCTATCTATCTCTATCTCTATCTCTCATCTCTCTATCTCTCTATCTCTCTATCACTCTATCACTCTATCACTCTATCACTCTATCACTCTATCACTCTATCACTCTATCACTCTATCACTCTATCACTCTATCACTCTATCACTCTATCTCTCTATCTCTCTATCACTCTATCACTCTATCACTCTATCACTCTATCACTCTATCACTCTATCACTCTATCACTCTATCACTCTATCACTCTATCACTCTATCACTCTATCACTCTATCACTCTATCACTCTATCACTCTATCACTCTATCACTCTATCACTCTATCACTCTATCACTCTATCACTCTATCACTCTATCACTCTATCACTCTATCACTCTATCACTCTATCACTCTATCACTCTATCACTCTATCACTCTATCACTCTCTCCATTCAGCATTGGAGGATTACTGTAGCTGTTTAGCATCACCCTTTTGCTTTGCCTGCCAAGCCTCATAAGGCAGATAAACAAGATTCTGCCCCTTCATGTAATCCATATTATTCCTCTCAACCTGACAAGTCTCTGTGGTTATCGTGGCTGCACATGGCAGATCTAAGGCTCCTAAACATGTGAGCTCACTTCCTGATGATAATGAATCGGTGAAGTTGGATGTAGTGGGCAAGCGGATAAATGCTTTGGCATCCCTTGGCCTCTGGATTACTAGATTTCAGGGTTGTATGAATAAATATCAGAACTGGCTGTGGAAGTCTATGGCGGCCAAGGCCGATAAGCTGCCTGATGGTCCAGATAGAACCATAGTCCAGCAGAGTGTTGCCCATGGTCTGGAGGCAGGTAAACACCTGTTGGGGTCAGCTTATAATGCCTGTGATGCTGCCTCTTGTGTGACTCCTTCTGGCATTTGCCTGTGGAGCCATTCCTGGCTGTGGGCTTTGTCACTGATATCCAACAGTCGATCCTAAATGCTCACTTTAAAGGTAAGACTCTTTTTGGCTCCAATGTTGAGTCTGCCTTGTGGGACCTCCAGACGTCTAAGATGACTGAGGTCCTTCCCTCCATACCCTAAATCCTAGGCCTCTGGGTAGGGACTAGTTCTCCTTTGGTAAGCCCTATGCCTGCCCTGGAAGAGGCTATTCCCGGGGACAGAGTGGTGTTTCAGTAGTCTTAGGCCTCTGCAAAGACCATTTTACCTCCTGGTGCCCATGCCAGGGTCACCAAAGGTGTGGTATTTGGCAGTGCCACTGCGCCTTCTGCCTCCACCTCTTGCCTCTGCAGAGCAAGGACATGTTGTGGAGGCTGCGCCCCTCTCTGTCTCTCTCACTCCAAAGTGGAAGGAGATCATGACAGATGCTTGGGTGCTGGAGGTGGCTCAGTGAGGACACACCCTAGAACTTTTCTCTGTCCCTCTCTTGCCAAATTGTTTACCTCCAGAACATCTTGTCCTGCTGGAGGAGGTTTCAAACCCTCCACTGCAAAAGGTCATAGAACCCATCCCAGTTGCAGAAATTAATCTTTGCTATTATTCCCAATACTTCCTGGTACCAAAATAGGCCAAGGATATACTGTCTGTCCTGGACCTCTGTGGCCTCAACCTGTTTGTAGAATTTAGACCATTCCAAATAGTCTGTCTGCAGTCTTCCCTCCTTTTGCTCTTGCAAGAGGTTTTGAATGTGTGCCCTGGACATGAAGGATGTTCACTTCTGTATCAAGATCTGCAGGTCTTGCAGATGATACCTGCAGTTTATGCTCTGGGCTTGCACTCTGAGTCGTGTCTTGCCCTTTGGTTTGTTCTCAGCACTGCGTGTTATTACCAAGTGCTTTACAGCAGTTGCAGCCAAAGGTGAACCCAGTCCAATGAATACTGCGCCAAGATCAGAGGTGGTGCCGGTTATGGGTGTGCTACCCAAAAGTTTAAATGACAAACATGAATAACTGCACTCTGGAGCTGATGTCCAAATGTTAAATCCACACAGGCAAGGAGCCATAATTATAAACTGAAATTGGTTTATTCAGATAAATGGCACTAAAATGTGCAGATTCAGAGAACAAAGCTGACCACAACCGTACAAAGTTACCCCAGCGCTTCGCTCTGTGGAGTTTTGTCAGGGGGCACTACAATGTGAAAATAGCCACACTTGTATACCCAGAATCCATTGGAATAAATGACTTCACAATGGTGCAATGCATTACCAAACATGACATCTCAATGGTTCCAGAATTTTAACTAATTTTAACAATTCTAAACAACATAAGAATTATCCTGAAGGTGGCTAAAATGGATTAAATTAACACTATAAATAATAAACATAAATGTAAATAAACGAAGAACTAACATAAGAGTAGATAATGGAGCAGTATGGGGGCTACACAAGGGGTTGGAACAGCTATAATGGGGCAGTGGGTGGGATGAGGCAGCAGGGAGCAAGAGGGGGCACATGGGTAGAATTGTGGGCTGCAGTGGGTGTCTGGCAGCTCTTGGGATAAACATATTATGGAGACTAGGAGGGTGTCCAATCTGCCACAGGCTAAGGAGGCTGGAGGAAGGAGTGCAGTGGCTTGGTGGAGAGCTGGAGAGGGAGTGGGCATCGGCGGGTGAATAAGGGTGCAAGAGGGCCTCTCCCAGGGGGTAATGAGGGCACATCAGGAGAACGGGATGAGAGGGGACAGAGAGGGGGTGCAGGGTCAAAAGTGAAATGGGGCAAGCAGTAGTAGCAGGATGGGGTGAGGAGACCGCAGGATAGTACAGGAGTGTCAGGCAACAGGTTTGCAGTGCTGGCAACAGTGGAGAAGGGGGAGTTAAGGGAGCACCAGGAGTGGGGGGCAGAGAAAGGGAAGGTGTTGGCAGCAGGGGTGTGGGGGGCAGTGCTGAGGGTCAGGCAAGGGTGCAGGCTAAAGGACGCAGGGGCTGAAGGAGGAAGAGGAAAGATGGATGGGGCCAAGGGGATGAGGGAACATGGGTCGGGGAGGGGGCGATAGGAAGGAAGTGAAAAGACATAAATGAGCAAGGAAGGACAGACAGTAGTGATGAACAAGGAGGAAAAGAGGGAGGGTTGGAATCTGGCATGGAGGGGGGGTGCTAGTGTTGGGGATTCCATACTGAAGGGGATCAGATGGGGCAGTAAAGGAGAAAGACTGTCTGATATGGGTTGAGTCTGTTCCTGGGTTGACGGTGGGCAGGGCAGGCCATTCTCAAGGGCATAGGGAAGGGACTGAAGAAACTGCATGTTGGGGTTCACATGGGTATGAGTGACTTGTCAGGGGAGATGGTGGAGGTAGTAAAGGGGAAATTCGAGGGACTGGGGAAGCAGTGTGAGGAGGTGGGGAAATTGGTGGCCTTCTCGGAGGTGCTCCTGGTACTCTATGCAAGTACTGCAAGGAAGGGAAGGATAAGGGAGTTCGACACCTGACTGCGGGAATGGTGCCGTATGGGTTAGTAGGTGACTGGGGCAGAGCCAGGGAAAATGACCTGTATGCAGGGGTCAGGCGACGCTTGAGTGGGGAGGGGAAGGGAGTATTGAAGCAGGGGATAGAGGCGTACACAGCGACAAGGGTAGCTTTAAACTAGGAAGGGGTGGTGGCAGGTGGTCAGCTGGTAGGCAGGGTTTCCAGAGGGGGTAGAGACTCGAGCCTACCCCCCAAGCGATGGGGGAGGGTTTTGGGGTGGGGGATGCAGAGGGTGGAGGGTAGTGACACTAAATGTGAGGAACCTGGGGAACAGAGCAACAGAGTTACAGGCCCTCTTGGCAGTGGGGCAGGTGGACATTGTGGCCATAACAGAAACTTGGGCCACTCGGTACCGGGACTGGGATATGATGATCCCTTGACATTGGACTGGCAGTATAGCCTAGAGGTTAGAAGAACGAGGTGTGAATGAGCTTGGTACATCCAGTAGACCAGACCCGAGTTTGATTCTCACAACCTCCGCTTGCATACTGTGCGACTCTGAGCAAGTCATTTAACCGCCCAGTGCTCCCAGGTCGCCCGTGAAAACAGGCACTTGTGCCTAGTGGGCCTTACCCGGTTACAAAAGACTAAAATAAAAAAAAAAAGCTGTTCAGGAAGGACAGGGCTATAACAGGAAAGGTGTGGGGGTGACAGTCTATGTAAGGGAAGGAATAAAGTGCATAAGAAAGGAGGGGGAGGAAGGCAGGACAGGGGCCCTGTGGATGCAGTTTCAGGATCCAAAGGGCAGGGTATTGAGGATAGGGGTGGTGTATAGGGCACTAACTTAAGGTGGTGAGGAGCTGGACGAGGAGTTGGCAGAACAGATTAGGAGGGTTTGCAGGAAGGGGAACACATTGGTGGTGGGGGACTTCAGCCTACCTAGGGTGGACTGGAGCACACCAACCACCACAAGTGGTAGGGGAGCAGGTTATACTGGAAGCATTTCATGATAGTTTCCTAGTGCAGCTGGTGCACGAGCCAACTAAATTGGGAAGGACTTTGGAACTGGTACTATTGAACGGGGAAGCCGTAAGAGACCTGGAGGTTGAGGACCTGCTAGCTGGGAGTGATCACCACTCAGTGTGGTTCACACTCAGTAAGGGGAAGCAAATGGGAGGTTCAGGTACCAGGGTGATTGATTGTAGGGGGGCAGACTTCAACAAGATGGGAGGAATTCGGTTAAACCATCTGGGGGAAATCCAACTAACCATGGATGCCAGTCAGAAATAGGGTATCATTAAAGCAGGGCTGGCAGAGGCTACTGGGACATGTACTAGGACACAGAGTAAGAAGGGAAGGTCAGAGAAGCCCAGTTGGTTGACCAAGGAGGTAATGGAGGGGGTAACAGCCAAGAGGAGTGCTTTTCGGATTTTCAATAGATCAGGGAGGGGGGAAGACAGGGAGGAGTACACAAAAGTCCAGGGAGATTACAAGACTAGTCAGCCTCCAAGGCATCCAGAGAGCTGAGGCTGGCTCAAGGCATTAAGGACAGAGAGAGAAGGACTACTTTAGACACATTGGGGAGAGAAGGAAGAACAGGGACCGGATAGTGAGAATTAAGGATTGTGGGGGTGGGTAGAGAAGGAGTTGGAGCAGGCAGAGGCACTAAATGAGTACTTCTGCTCTGTATTCACAGTAGAGAGGGGGGGATGGATACCTCATGGGAGGGGTGGAGTGGGCAGGAGAGGGGGTCACTGGAAGGACTAGGCACCGGGGCCTGATGGCATTCACCCGAGAGTACTCAAGGAACTGACAGTGTACCTGGCAGGACCACTGACTGACCTGTTCAGTACCTCTCTGAACATGGGATGTGTACCACTGGGACTGGAGAATGGCCCATGTGGTACCCATTCATAAAGGTGTCCCAAAGAACAATCCCAGTAACTACAGACCAGTGAGCCTTATATCAGTTGTGGGGAAACTCATGGAGACTATCCTTAAGGAGAGACTGGTGACATTTTTAGAGGACAGTGGTCTCCAGGACAGGCAACAACATGGGTTTGTCTCCAGCAGGTTCTGTCAGACAAATCTGATTGAGTACTATAATTGGGTAACCAGGAAACTGGACAGGGGCCATGCAGTGGATGTTCTGTAGCAAGGCATTTGATTCAGTGCCACATGGGAGGCTGTGGGTGAAGCTGGAGTATGCAGGGGGTGGGTACTAAGCTGGGCAGTTGGATCAATAACTGGCTGAAGGGAAGGCAGCAAAGGGTGGTGGTGGAGGGGAAATTCTCATTGCCAATGGAGGCAATAAGCGGATGCCACAGGGATCAGTGCTGTTTGAGATATTCAAAGCAGATATCTCACATGGGACCCAGAGTAATTTCAGTCTGCTCGCAGATGCTACGAAGATGGGGAGCTGTGGTAGAGGACATAGAGGGGTGGAGGGGACTGCAGGGAGACTTGACTAAACTACAAGAGGGGTCGGAAACATGGCAGTTGGGGTTCAGTGCCAAGAAGTGTAAGGTAGTGCACTTTAGAGCCAAGAACCAGAGGAGGAGCTGTCAGCTGGGAGGGGTGCAGTTGGGAAGCACAGAGAAGGAAAAGGACCTGGGGGTGATTATAACTGGGAATGTGAACAACTCTAGTGCAGTGCAGGAATGCAGCAGCAACCACCAACAAGATGCTGGGCTGTATAGCGAGGGGATCTCCTCTAGAAGTAGTGAGGTGATCCTTCTCTTGTACAAGTCACTTGTCAGGCCACACCTGGAATACTTTGTGCAGTACTGGTGCCCATTCCTGAAGAAGGACTTCAGGCTGTTAGAGGGTGTGCAGTGCAGAGTGGCGAAGATGGTCCAGGTTTGGAGGGGATTTCCTGTGAGTTAAGACTGAACAGGCTCAACATGTATTACCTAAAGTACTGTAGAGGTGGGATAGGGGAGACATGATTGAGACCTTTAAGTATCTGAGGGGGATAAACAAGGCTAATACAAGAGAGATTCCAGATCAGAAAGGGGAGGGATACTAGAGGGCACCAACTGAGGCTGGTGGTGGCAAAATTCAGGAGGGAAATTGGGAGACATTATTTCATGGAAGGGGTGGTAGATAAGTGGAACATTCTACCTGAAGAGGTGGTTTCCTGTAGGACGGTGGTCTGCTTCAAGAGGGGTGGGACAGAGTGTGGGGGGATGACTGGGGAAGGGAAGGAGGGGTGGGGCCAGCTGCAAGATGAGGGGCTATCTGCACAATTCAGCAGACTTGATAAGACCACATGGCCTATTTCTGCTGGCATTTCATATGTTTGTATGAACATATGAAGCTTTTTAGCATATTCAAAGTCACTTATTTTCTACTAATGAACTGTTTAAATTAATCTAGCAAATTTTAAAATCTGTAATCCAAACTAATATTATGATTCTATAAAGTCTATCTTGATGCAAACATTTACAGTTGTGAAATATCAAAGGTCAGAAAAACATGAGCATTTAGTTACCAAGACACTTGAAGAAAGGAGAGAGCGCCAGAGTAGGAAGCTGTAACAATAAAGTATTGTTTAAGCAGGAACCTCCAGTGCTCGACCATGATCAAGTCTGTTGGGGGAGAAAGAAGATAAAGAAAAAGTGCATTTAATACCATCAAATTACACAAATAAGACATAATATAGAATCTTAATATTAGTTTGGGTTAAAGATTACCAAATTTGGTAATTTGATTTGTTTGTTTATGGTGTTACTTTAATCCATTTTAGCCACCTTCAGGATAATTAATCCTTATATTGTTTAAAATCTGCAAAATTCTGGAACCATTATGATGTCATGATTGGTAATGCATTGTGGGGACTTTGCACCATTGTGATGTCATTTATTCCAGTGGATTCTGGGTATGTGTGGCTATTTTCACAGTATAGTGCTTCCTGAGGAAGCTCCATAGAACGAAGCGCTGGGGTAACTGTTCAGTTGTGGTTGGCTTTGTTCTCTGTATCTGCACATTTTAGTGCCGTTTGAATAAACCAATTTCAGTTCATAATTTTGGCTCCTTGCCTATGTGGATGTAACATTTGGACTTCAGCTTCAGAGTGTGGTCACTCCTATTAATCATTTAAGCAGTTGCAGCCGCACTCAGAATGAAGGACCTCTTTGTCTTCCCAGGCATGAATGATTGGCTTCTGAAAGCCCCATCGAGGGAGGCTGTTAGCACACTGTTCCACACCAAGCAGCTCTTCGAACAGTTGAGCATTCTGGTGAATGAGCTGAAGTCTGTTCTCACTCCATGCCAGCATCTCCAATACATAGAAGCAGTTCTGGACATGAGGTTGGGTCAAGTTTTTCCTTCTCTCACGCTATTGATCTGGTTGCTCAGGCACAGCTGGTCTGTTACAGCAACTGTGTCTTGGCCAGGTGTCTCTTAAGACCAATAGGCCTCATGGCTGCTGCTGTTCACTGTCTTACTGATACGTCCACATATGAGGATTCTGCAGTGGCTCCTCCATGCCCAGTGGGCTCAGCATTCTGACGAGCTGGAGCGTCGGGTAGAAGTGTCCACTCTACTGCTTCCTGCTCTGGTGGTTGAACTGCTCCAGCCTCTAGACGGGATCACCCTTTCTTTGTCCGAGTCCTGTGTTTGTGATTCCTGTGTTTGTGATGATGGTGAACTCCTCTGGTTCTGGATGGGGTGCCCATCTGGGCCCTTTCCGGACTCTGGGTCAGTGGTCCTTTCTAGCAGTGGTTTTGCACAGTTGCATTCAGGAGATGAGGGCTGTTCTGTTTGGCCTCCAGGCATTTGCCACCCTCCTTCTTGGGTCATTAGCTGTTGATCCATATAGGTAATGTACTATATAAATTGCCAAGACCTGTCCTCTGCAGAGAGGCTGAGAGAGTCTGGCACTGGGCCCCTGGAACATGGCATGTTCCAATTGGCTGCCTTCCTGCCTGGTACCTCGGTGCCCGTTTTGGTCATCTCAGCTGGTCCCAGGTGCTCTGCCATGAATGGGAGCTGTTGGACTTTGTTGTGGGTGACCTTTTTGTAAACTTGAGTCTCCAGACATCAACCTCTTTGCATTTGCATACAGTGTAAAACTGCTGCATTTCTGCTCACTCGCCCCAGGGCCTGGAGTTTTTTTTTGGTGAGACGTGTTGTCCCTATCTTGGGAAGGGGAGGGTCATGTATGCCTTTACCCCATTCCCTCTAATACAAAGACTTCTGGTGAAGTTGAGGACAGAGTCGGCCACCCTGACTCTGTTGGCTCCCTGCTGGCCCAGGCAAATCTGGTTCCCTCTGCTTCAGCAGTTGGCAGTTGAACCCCTGTCTGTGTGTGTCTCTCTCTCTCTCTCTCTTTCTGCAAGCAGGTCTTCCGTTCCAGGAGCAGAGTACTCTGAGGCATCCAGATCTCTGATCCCTTCACCTCCACATCTGGCTCCTGAGGACATAGAACTCTCCATCTGTGGGTTTTTTCCAGCGGTTCAGGTGTTCTGTTGGCCCAAAAGTCATCTGCTAGATGCACCTCCTCCCAAAAATGGAAACATTTTATAATTTGGTGTGCTGCCCATCAGCTGGACACGTGTGTGTGTGTGTGTGTGTGTGTCCAGTCTGGTGATGAACTACCTCCTGCCCCTTCTGAATGCAGGCCTCTGTTATTCCTCCGTTAAGGTTCACACTCTTGTGCTGCTGGCTTTTCATGCCCTCACCAGTGGCAAAACGATGGCCCAGGTTTAGGTTTATCAGAAGTATTCTGCTTCCTCTAGTGTATAATACAGTTTGGTGTGGGATTTTAATTTGGTTCTGGAGGCCCTTACTGCACCTCCCTTTGAGCCTGCTGCTACTTGTGAGCTGCACTTCCTCTCTTGGAAGGCATTGTTCCTCGTGGCTATTTTGCCTGCTGTATGTATTTCAACAATGCAAGCTCTGATTGCAGAGCCTCATTTTCTTATTTTCCACAAAGATATGGTAACCTTGTATACCAGTAGTCATTTCTGAGTGAACACTAAATCTGACTGTTGACCTGCCAGATTATTTTTAAGCTGCCACAGGTAATGGTGAATGTCATCTGCATATGTTTGACATCATTCAGATGATGCGTTGGTACCTTGATCATACTAAGGATTGTAGAAAATCCTCTTAGCTGTTTTTGGCTTTCACCTCCAAGATGGTGGGTTCCCCTGTTTTGAAGCAGGGCCTTCCAGATGGTTGGCATGCTGCATTTCTTTCTGTTCTCAGAAATGTGGTAAGCAGCTTCCTCTTCCTGTCCTTGCTCACTCCACCCGTGGGGTGGCCACTTCCGTGGCTTTTCACAGTATGTCCGCTGCTAACATGTGCACTGCTGCTACTTGGAGTACTGTTCATACATTCACTAAACATTATAGTCTGGACATAGTGTCTCATAGATGTGCCGGATCTGTTCTTACTGTACTGCAAGGCCTCCTTACTCATTCATGGTCCTTAGATTCTTCCTCTCTCCCTCAGTGCTTGGTACTGCTTGGGAATTTGTCCATGATATAGCTCAATGGAGGGAGATATCCTCAAAGAAGATAGAACAGATCCTTACCATAACAGTAAATCTTAAAGAATAACCTCCATTAAGCCACGGGTGTTCCTCTCCCCTTCTCCCCTTTTCATGTGATGGGTGGCTATCCTGCCTGCTTTTGCGACTTGGATCTCCTATGCCCGAATTTGGCATATTTACTCAAGTTACAGGTTTCCGTATCCTCTCCTGTGTGCCTGATATGGTCCTGGTGGCTTTGTCCTTGCCGATCCATTGATCTTCTGAGCTTGGCTCTGGCAGTGAAGTGAGACATAATGGGGCCACTCACATTATATAGCCAGCAACAATGTACGTTGGTGTGGTTAGCTCCAGCTAGCAAATGTTTCCACGTGGTCTTGACGCCAGCAGCTTACAGTTCCCTGTTGTGGCTCAATGGAGGGGATTTGCTCAAAGATCTACTTTTATGGTAACTGTTCTTATAGGACCTATTGGAATATCTGCCTTTTGTTAACATATGATTGAAATATAAAAGTTCCCTTTTAAATATTGATCATCTGGGGTAATGAATATTATTTCTGAAAAATAGGAACATTACAAGCATCTTGCAAATTTACACCAATTCCCTGTTCCCATTAACCCTTTCAGCAGCGGGATAATAGTAAACAATTTTTAAGAATCAGTCTTCTCCATAGAGCCCCACTTCCTGGCTGTTCAGTCTTGGAGCTGGAAGCACTAGGACCTGGTGGGAGTTGGAACTTTTAGGTGTGGCAAGCACCATACACATGCTTATGAAACATAGCATGGCGTTGCACACACAGTGTGTAAATAGTGGTGCCAGACCCAACAGCCTTGGCCCCCTTTTTTCCTGCAGCAAGAGTACACCTTGTCAGGTGTACAACAGAACTTCAGGTTTCACCTGTGTATAGGCCTTTTAGTTTCTAGTTTATATTTATTTTTTTGTTTAACAGTATGTAGTTTTTCTTTACCGAATATGTGTTTTTACTCAGTTTCCTGGCATATCAGCCTTGAGTCTGCAAGTTTCTCTCAAGCTGCCTAATTGGACAACCAGCTTGTTCTCCGACTGTTATGTAAAGGTATGGTAACGGTGAGTCTCTTTCAGACTGTCATTCCCCTCTGGGTGAGTGTTCTGATACTGGAGAGTCTCATGCCTTGGGGGGGATCAGCAGGCTTCCTGGAGTCATAAAAGTTATGTGTGTACCATTTCTCCCAAATTGTGCACAAGCTACCAGATCTGACCCTGCTTTGGCATAGCTGCCAGCCTGGAAGCAGTGAGGCTGTAGACCAGAGTACCCTTGGCACAAATGTCTTGGTAGTGCCTGTCCCCTGTTGGCTTAGTCTCCTGCTGCTAGCCCTTGTACTTCTTTTCCAGGGGAAAATCATCTGCTCTGTCACTGTGGTGTGTGAATTGCCTACCTAGCTCCCCCTCTGATCGCCTGCACTCCCGATACCCCTTCTACTCATTTTTCTCTGCCAAGGGTGGAAAGGCTCAAATTTCCTAGGCTGGAATTGCACTTACACCACTTTAAGGGACAGTTTGCTAGTTGAGATTAAAGAGGAGCGGAGGTGTATTAAGAAGATTGATTCTAGAAAGATGGAAGAACTTTGTAGCTACTGGTATTCAACAGTATATTCTCCATAGAACACCACTCGATCCACCTTACATCCCCCCCTTCTTTACAGAGGTAACTTGGAGCTGGAACTTTCCTGTGGTATGACCTTTTCTGGTCTCGGAAACCAAGTAGGCAGATTAGATGTGGCTCCATAAGTGCTTTTCAGCTCACACCGCAAGAAAGCGGGATTGCTATATGTGGGTGCCGAGTGCTCTGGTTACCTATTGGTCTGCAGTAACCAGGGCTCTGACCCTTGGAAGCTTTGTTCAGCTCAGGACTTGTGCTCATCAACCATTGTTTTCATTACTAGCCTTCTGGGGTATATAAAAAAAAAAAAAAATAGGAAGGAAATTGTCTGCAGAACACCTTTTCTTGCATCCTTGACTTTCTTGGTGGAGGCCTTCAGTGTCCTCTTGTACCTTGTGCCGGGCTAATCTTCTTGGTTTCCTAGCTCCAGCCTTTCTGGCCCCAGGCTGAGTTTTGCCCATTCTCAGCAAATGTTGGGAGTATTTGACCATTTTGTAGACTCCTACCGTCAATTTTCTTTTATCGAACTCAGGATTCAGATTTCCTCTTTGTCTTCAGAGGCTCTGTTGAGCCACCCACAGCCAACTTCCTTTAGTTTCTGGAGTGTCTGTTTTTCCCCATCATGAATCCTTTCTACATTATTCTGGTACAAATTCTTGTTCTACTTGTTTTATGTCATTGGATACTCTTGGACCAGAAAAAAAGAACAGTACCCACTTCTTTCCTACTCCTGCAGCGGGGCTAGCACCAAGGAAATCAAGAAAAGTAGATTAATGACTCAAGAATAAATAGGTAATTAACCACTAGGGTATGACTTGTTTTTCCGTGACATCAGTGATTCAGATATTGCGCACAAAATATAAATTGGTCAAAACAGTACAGTACAAATGGAGAACTGAGGGGTTGCCTCTTGTACCCTTAGTAAAGGGTGTTTTCCGTAGCATGAACTTGAAAGGATTGTACTGTACAGTGCTGTTTGAAAACTGTTTAATTCTAAAGTACATACATAGTGTAGTTTATATTCAAGTATTTGAGAAGGGTGCACAGGTAGCAAGTAAAGTATTTGGTTTTTCGGGTAACAGTCACTGAAACAGCTGATCAAGAATTTGTTTATTTAAAGTTGGTAACTGGGAGAGGCACTCTGAGCCGAGGCTTGTTTCCAGGTGCAACCCAGGGGAAGGGGAGAAGCACAATTATAAGCAAAATACAGTCAGGTGATATGGTTACAATGATAGTGACATAAAGAGCATAAGTTGATTGCAATACAGACACAATGGCAAAACATTGCTTATGGAGGACAAAATTGGCACAGAAATCATCAGTGCAAACTGGGCAAACTCAAAGTGCACAGTGCCGGAGTGAAGAGAGGCTGAGCTGGTACTGAAAGTAGGAGTCCGAACAGGCTGATAAACTTCAGTGAGGTTGCCGGAAATATGAGATTAAAGACCAGCTTGCTAGTTTCCAGTCCCCCAAACATAAATGATACCTCACCTAGCCCAGAGTTGATGGGTATCATTAACATAGAAACATAGAATCTGATGGCGGATAAGGACTGCTTGGCCCACCTAGTCTGCCCATTTCCCTACCAAACGGATAAGCTGCAGATCCTAGTTAACCAACGGCCTACTTCCTCCTACCCCCCACTAGAATTGCCTTATGTCTGTCCCATGCATTCTTGAATTCCCCCACTGTTTATGACTCTACGACCTCCTCATGAAGGCTGTTCCATGCATCTACAACCCTCTGTGAAGAAATGCTTCCTACATTACCCTGAGCCGTCCCCCGTCTATCTTCAAATTGTGCCCCCTTGTTCTTGCACATCTCTTTTTCTGAAAGATGCTACCCTCTTGGACTTCGTTGATTCCCTTGAGGTATTGAAAGTTTCTATCATGTCCACCCTCTGCCTCCTTTCCTCGAGGCTATACATCTTAAGCTCCTTTAGTCTTTCTTCATATGTCTTCTGGTGCAGACCCTGCACCATTTTGGTTGCCCTCCTCTGGACAGCCTCCACCCTGTCTGTCTTTGTGGAGATGGGGTCTCCAGAACTGTACACAGTACTCCAGATGTGGTCTTACTGTCTGTACAGAGGGCCAACAACTTCCTGTTTTCTACTGGTGATGCCTCTCCCTATGCATCCCAGTATCCCCCCAGTACTCCTTACTGCCTTCTCACATTGCTTGCCCACCTTTAGGTCATCTAATATGACTACCCCCAGGTCCCTTTCCATTTTTGTTGTTGTCAGTATCTCACCCCCCATTGTGTACTCTTACCCTGGGTTTTTGTTTCCCAGGTGCATTACTTTGCACTTCTTTGCGTTGAACCTAAGCTGCCATACATTTGACCATTCCTCCAACCTTGCCAAGTCCTTTTTCATCCTTCCCACCCCACCTTGCGTGTCAACCCTGTAGCAGATCTTTGCGTCATCTGCAAAGAGACATACTTTTCCTTCCAGACCCTCTGCAATGTCACTTTTATAAAGACTTTAAAAAGGACCGGCCGCAGTACCCCAGTAGTAACCCCCCTTTCTTCATTGTGGACTCCATTTACTATTACCCTCTGTGTCCTGTTGTCCAGCCAGTGTTTTACCCAGGCTACCACCCTGCGACCCACTCCCAGGCTGGCTAATTTGTTTATTAATCCTTTGTGCGTGACTGTGTTAAATGCCTTGCTAAAGTCTAGGTAGGCCATGTCCACAGCCCCTCCCTGGTGCACTACTTTAGCCACCCAAAGAAATCAATTAGATTTGTCTGACATGACCTTACTGCTCTGAATCCATGCTGCCTTGGGTCCTGTGCCCCAGTGGCCTCTAGGTACTCAACAGTTCTTTCCTTCAGAAGTGATTCCATCATTTTTCCCTAATCCCTACCACTGAGGTCAAACTAACAGGTCTGTAGTTTCTTGCCTCTGTCTTGCTCCCAGTTTTGTGAAGGGGAATCACATCCGCCCTCCTCCAGTACCACACCATCCTCCCATGATTTATTAACAAGGGTAGTCAGTGGTGTTACTAGTTCTTCCCCTTAGTTCTTTTAGAATTCTGGGGTGAATCCCATCAGGCCCATTGCTTTATCCACCTTCAGTTTTAAGAGTTCTTTCAGAACCCTTTCTTCTGTGAAAGGACTGATTTCAACCCCTATCCAGAGTGCTTCTATTGACTGGATTAGGTATCTCCCTCTGCTTTTCCATTGTGAATGCTGAGCAGAAGTATTCGTTCAGTATCCCTGCTTTTTCACTGTTGCTCTCTGCCCAACCACCTTCCTCTTTATTCAGCCCCAGTATCCTTGCCTTGGTCTTTCTTTGCTCCCTAATGTACCTATAAAAGGTTTTATCCCCTTTCTTAACCGAGTTGGCTATCTTTTTCTCGGTTTGGGCCTTTGCTATTCTGACTGCCTTCCCCGCTTCCTTCTGCTTTAACTGCTGTACAGTTCTCTGTCCTGCTCCTTCTGTGTTTTCTTATACTTCTTGAATGCTATCTTTTTCTCCCTAACCTTCCCCGCCACTTCTTTTGAGAACCATAGTGTTTTTTTCTTTCATTTTTATTTATTTGCTTCACACAAAGGCTTATTGCCTCTGTGATAGCGGTTTTGATGTTTCCCCATTGTTGCTTCACCCCACCTTCTTGCCTGTTTGCTAGTGCTTTTCTGAGGTAAACCTGTGCCCTTCAGAAACAATCAACTACAACTCTGACCCTCTGCTCCGGGGAGTGCCTTCCTTCCTTTCAGATGCCTGTTTCACAGAGATTAAGTAACAGGTCTAGTCACAGATGACTGCAAATATCTCCCAACTACTGTTCCTGCCTGGCAAATAAAAAGTTAAACTAAGAAAAGTCAACCCCCAAAACTGAGAATCAATACTAGTTTCTTACACAGGTCCAGAAAGTAATAATTTAATTCAGTGTAGTCTATTAAATAACCTCCTTGATTTAAGGGAGCTTTGGCTGCTCCCTCTCTCTCTCTCTTTCTCTCTCTCTCTCTCTCAGCAGCTGCAAATTAAATCAATTTCATCCGTGTTCTAGAGTTATTTCACTCATAAATAGCTCCCCGACAGATACAGGGGGAAAAAGGAGCCACTTCCTGAACCAGCTGACACCCACGCAGCAACGCAGCCCCATTTTGTGATGATAGAAAATGAAGGCTGCGTGTGGCGTGAGCGTGCTCTATTGATTTCAATGGGGGCATCTTTTCTATGCATTTTAATAGCATTTATAGTTGAGATTTTAACAAATCAGTGACTGCTCAGCTAATGGGGTTCCTGTTAGTGGAACGGTCGCTTTCATTTGTTAAAAGCTATTAAAATGCATAGAAAAAACACCCTCATTGAAATCAGTGGAGCTTGCACACCCACAGCCTTCATTTTCTTATATCACAAAATGGGTCTGCGTGTGCCTGTGTGTGGGTGTGTCGGCAGGTTCAGGAAGTGGCTCCATTTTTCCCTGTATCCACCGGGGAGCTATTTACGAGTGAAATAACCTTTTTGAACACAGATGAAATAAATGGATTTAATGATGCCCATCAATTCTGGGCCAGGTGAGGTATCATTTATTTTTGGGGGACTGGAAAATCGGAATGGCGAGACCTGCTCTTTAAGAGGAAGGGGGAGGTAAGAGGTGGTCAAAAGCCATGCAAGATTAAGGAAGGGTTCAGAAGAGGGTGGGCAGGGACAGGGCAGGAGATATCTTGCCCTTACCATACTACACTGCTGAAGTGCCTTTGATGGGCAGCTGAAAGGTGCAAACTTCTGTGCAGATATGTGTCAGTGCAGAACCCAACGAGCTTCAAAAGCTAAGAAGCGGGAGTAACTGAAGCATAAAATTTCCTTTATTGTAAAGTAAACACTGATACTACTGATTAGCAGATACCAAATAATGGCAGTTATTGGTTTTAATCTATATTCAAGCAGTTCAAAAGAAATTGTATGCCATGCAGTGTAAATCGGACAGTACAACAGTCCAGAAGTTTTAACAAGATCGCTGAACTGCTGATCCAGTAGTCGAAATAGCACGAGTGCAGACTGTGAGCTCCTGGGGTAGAAAATCAGTTTCTTTAGTTTGAAAGATATCTTTACATGTTCAGGTGTATTTGGTTGTGCTGGACTTAAAAGTAGGAAGAAATATAAATGTTCAAAGGGTTCCAGTGAAAAATATTAATAAAAAATCCATGTCTTCAGTGCATCAGATTAACCTGATTGTGTCCAAGTATGCACTTTAGGACTAAACAGTTCTGTTTTTAAACAGCACATGCAGTCCTTTCAAGTTCGTGCTACAAAAAGCACATATTTTCCACTTTTTCTTTTTTGTTTGCAAGCCGCTCCCCTCCCCTGGCTTATTCCCCCAGGGCGGGGCCAAGGCACCAGGTGGACCGGTCAGAGATGGGACAAGGTGTCGGGTGGGGGGCACCTACTGACATTGCCTCCTGGCTTCCCAGAGGCGGGGTTCGAGGCCAGCTGGAGCCATGAACCCCACCTAGAATTCTCCTCTGACGGAGGGAGAGCCGGAGGGAGCGATCAATAGGGCGAGGCATTCATTATGAGCGGCCCAAGTATTTTGTTGTTTTTTTTCCCCCTGGGGGCGGGGACATGCAATGACATCCCACATCTGCCCCATCTTA
This sequence comes from Neoceratodus forsteri, assembly GCA_016271365.2. Lineage (NCBI taxonomy): Eukaryota > Metazoa > Chordata > Ceratodontiformes > Ceratodontidae > Neoceratodus > Neoceratodus forsteri. The sequence continues at coordinate 194,080,143 of CM028129.1, forward strand.
CACAGGTGACAGCACTGGCACAGAGGTGCCCCCAGCCTCCACCAAGGGTCTGCGTTGTGTCGGACACCCCCCACCCCCTCCGGAGAAGAGCAGTCCCTGGGATGCTCAAACCTTCTCCCCTGGCCAGCATTCCGATGTCCCGAGTCCGTTCTCGAACCTGGGTTGTCGGCGTCACAGACTGGCGCCATACTCCTGCGCTGGTGGGTCAGCTACAAAAAGCACATTTTACTAAGGGTACAAGAGGCAACCCCTCAGTTCTCCATTTGTACTGTCCTGTTTTGACTGATTCATATTTTGTGCACAATATCTGAATCACTGAGCTTCTTCATGTACTGTATACTCCAAGCGGCTGCTCCTATTTTATTATAAATATGGATTCGGCTATTACTTTCTGTCTGCCTGCTTTACTGATGTCTGGAAAAAACAAGTCCTATCCCAGTGGTTAATTAACTATTTATTCATGAGTCATCAATATACTTTTCACAATTTCCTTGGTGCTAGCCCTGCTGCAGGAGTAGGAAGTGGGTCCTGTGTTTTGGTTTTTTTGTATTTTTGTTTATTACTTTATCCCATTGGATGCAAGTGCACTTGAAGGTTGTGCCTGGGAGTTTTAGTAGTGTTTTTTTTTTTTTTCTTTGTATACGTTTAGAGCAATATTTCTTAGACTTTGTCACAGTGAGCCTCCCCAAATTCATGGAATAGATTTTGAGCCTCCCCCAAAAATTGAAATAATCTTGGGCCTCCCCCAAAGAAAAATAACATACTGTACTTTGCGCAGTACACCATGAATAAATTGAAACCCCTTTGAGTACTTAGCTCACATTCAGTTCTTTCATTCAGTTCTTTGTCTTATACTGATGTGGAACCTTTGAAAAAGAGCTCCTGTGCTCAAAGGTGTTATGTGAAAAACAAAATAAACAGATATTATTATTCAGCATATTGTAATTCCCCCCACAGGCCAGTCTACTTGCTCTGCTATTTTCATTCTTGAACCATTGTTACCCCTTGTTGCAGTATCTTCGTCGGTCAGACTACATTTTCTGTTTCCTCTCTAAACTAAATAACCTTCCTACATACTTTGCCTCTCACCCTCCTTCCCTGCTCCCAAGCAACTTCTCTGGGATTACTTTGCGCCTTCCTGCTATTGCTCTTGGCACTTCTATGCTCAACCCTTATATTTGGTCTGTTCTGCCATCAGTCTACAAACTGATCAGTTACCACCAGCCGTTATTAGTTTATTGTTCATATTTGTTTGCACTATTGTTCATTGTGTATTTCTTGATTGTTTTGCAGTTATCTTTTGAAATGTATTCACTCCCTACCCATCCCCGGGTACACCTGAAATGAGCCTTGGCTCATTCACCTTCCCTTGTCACCTATTAGTAAATAAATACATAACATTTCCCAACTGTTATCCTCTTTCAGTTTGCTTCATCTCTTCACACAAAATTCATAAAGCTCAAAATTTAAATACAGTACTTTTTCAGACTTGCTTGAACCTCCCCTGGAACAGGTTGGGGCCTCCCAAGGGAGGCTGGCCTCACCATTTGAGAACCCCTGGTTTAGAGACATTGGGCCAGATATTCAAACTGCACCATTCTGTGGCGCAAGCCCTTGCGCTGCTCAAAAAAGTTGCGCAGGGGTATGGCCAGCGCAGAATTCAACAGAGTTGCGCTATTGAGCAACTTCTTTGAATATCGCCCCCTGGCCACAGCCTCTGTGCATAGTGCAGTGGAACTTGCGCCACCGCAAGTGGTCAGAGTGGAGCATTCAGATGCGGTGGCGCAAGTCCTATTGCGCAAACTTGCAATATTCAAAAGGTGACATGCAAATGGGGCCATAATTTATGCAAGGCGTGGGGGGCATTTGCATCTAATTACGGCCCTATCTGCATGCCATTAGCATGCGGGTGCGCCGAACCCCGACGACTTGCACCTGGCGCCCTGCCAGGCAGCAGCCGTTGGGGAGCGACGCCCCCTGCAGCCCGATCACGGGCATAATTGAAACGGCCCAATCGTGGGCATAAGTGTCCCCCCCATTAGCCCGATTTGCGGGCAGAACATTCCGTTCCCACCCCAGTTAGCCCGATTGCGGGCATGACGTTATCCCCATTAGCCTGATCGCAGGAAGGACATTATGTCTCTCCCCCGAGCAGCCCGATCGCGGGCATCAGAGCGTCCCCACCCCCAAAGTACAATATCCCTGGTGGTACAGTGGACCGCGAAACCCGATCGCGGGCAGCGCATCAACCCCAAAGTCCAATATCCTGGTGGTCCAGTGGACTGCGAAGCTTCGATCGCGGGCATAACGTCCAGCCCCCAAAGTCAAATATCCCTGGTGATCTGGTGGCCCCATCAGTCGGCGGGCGGCGGCACCCACCCGCCTGCCACCCGCCGACTGATTGCTGGTAGGGCTGCACCCATTGTTCAGAGCAAGAGCCAATGGGTGTGCAACGGTCTTCGTGCTGCTGCAGTCCAGATATGTGAATGAAGAACACAATGGCCAGATAGTTAAAGAGCTGAGCCATGCGCGCAATAGGGTTGCGCCTGCGCCAAGTCGAAATGCGCCATTCTGCGGGGGTAGGGGCGTCTGGCTGCGATTAGGCGCTGGAGGGGACATAATATTCCCAGCGATCGGGCTAATGGGGTGGAAATAACATTCTGCCTGCGATCGGGCTAATGGGGGATAACATTAGTGCCCACGATCGGGCTAATGGGGCACTTCCAGCCCGCCATCGGGCTAATGGGGGGCTGCTGGAACGAGTGGAGGACTCGCCTGTAGTGGCCTCGACTTGGTCCTTTTTGGGGCTTAAAGTTGTGCAGGCGCAGGTGGGGGTTGTGCCTGCATAACTCTGCACGGCCCGGCTGAATATCGGGCTGTGCAGTTTATGCATGGTTCTTCCCCCTTCGGTTGCACATGCCTTCATTAGCATTGCGCTGTTGCTCAGCATGATTTGGGGGTCGCAACTGCCTCCTGCTGAATATCGCAGAATGGCGCATTTCGTACTTGCGCAGGCGCAACCCTATTGCGCATGGCTCAACTGTTTTGAATATCAGGCCCATTGTGTTCTTCAGAGCTTTTGTCCTTTTTTATTTTTCTAATTTCACCCCCCCCAAAAAAAAAAGTGTTCTTTTTTGCAGTTTTTTTCTTTTCCTTTCTGTTTGGCAAAAAGAAACTGAGGTGGTTGGTGCAGGCACCACTATTTAGTTACTAATGGTCCTATGCACTATCGAGCCTGATATGCACCGGTAGGAGCATGTATTGGGCCATGCAGCTGTGTACCACTTTCCTTGCATCCACGACATGTGCAAAGCTAGGGTGCACAACTTACTTCTGGCCTGATGCGTGTCCACATAGGTCTGTGCATGGGGAGGGGCCAGCTGGAGGACGGACTTGTGCCAGACCGTGGGCTTCCATTCGGAAGTCCTGACTGGCCCCACAGTGCTGTCCCCTGCTCCTTGGAAGCAGGGGCACATGGGACATGACTGCCTGCATATGTACTGCCTTGTCTCCCACAGTCCACCTGTAGTTTTACTAGTTGCAGCGACCTGCACCCCACAGCCATCATCCACCCTGTAGCTCTCTGTGGCATGGAGGGGAGCCAGGGCCCATGACTGTGGGGTGCCATGCGGCAGTCTGGATTGGGTGTGTGCACCCATTACTGCAGCCCTCTGGCTGGCATAACAGAAAGGCCCCTCGAACACTGGCCCAGCAGAGCATATCTGGAATTGCGCATGGCATGCTCCACTGGCCCAGTGCAGGTGTGGCTTCTGAGTTGCATGGGCTCTGGTGCATATGACCTCAGCAGGGATGTTTAGTGAGCGCTCATTGTTAATGCATCAACAGGTGTCTGCACACTTGGGATGTATGTATCCCATCCCTGTGTACTGCATGTTGAGGTGCATAGGGCCCTCGGTGCATATGGCACCATGCTTGGTGCCCTGTGCAAGATGCATGCTGGGCCCATGTTTCTTTTTTTTTTTCCCAGTTTCATTTTTATTGTCAAGAATAAAAGACAATACAGGGAAACAATACAACACATAAACAGCAAATGCTGCTTTCACAGTGCACTTGGTATCAATGAAAATAAATAGAGGCTTTACACTAGGGATGGGCGGGTCAGTCTGCTTAAAATTAGAACCCCCCGGACTTCATAGGGTCTGACGGACCCGGGTAGATCGGGGCCCTGCTGTTAAGTGTACCAGGTCCGCCTTGCTGTTTTGTATTCCTCACAAATGGCTCAAAATCCCCTCTTCTTTCTGCAAAATAAAGTCACACCCATGAAAATGTGAGGAAAAAAAATATTCAACACTGCCATTGCTCTAGGGAGGAAGGAAAAAGAAAACCGGGCAACTTGCAGCACGAACTAAAAAACGCTCAGATACGCGAGCTACATCTGCAACATTTATTCAGCATAAAGCACACAGGTACACAGAAAACTTTATATTGAATAAATGTTGCAGTTATATCGCGTGTATTTGAGCATTTTCTACTTTGTATTGTGAGTTGAACAGTTTTAATTTGCCTTGCTAACCCGTTTACAGTACTACACCGTGTGTACCGAGCTGCCTTTGCTCTTGCTGCCCCTACTACTGTCACTGCTTCCCCCAACCCCACATCATGAACAGAGAACCACCAGTCCACATATAAAGAGTGCTGATTGGCCAGTTGGTGGAGATCTGATGCATTCTGTGCCCAACTGAGTGAATTTGCTGCTGCACAGTGCTTTGGCGCCCTTACTTCAGTAAACAATGCAGCAACAGCGCAGGCAAGGTCAGGTTACTGGCATGATGTTAAGGTAATGGGCTGCAGTTGTACTGAGCGGCTTGAGCCTGGATGGCTAACTGTATTGCGGGGATTCCAACTCTGAGAGGAACTGAGCAGTCATGCGACTGGACTGACAGCCCCTGCTGGACCTGGGTCCATGACTTGGGTCACGTAAGAATGGATGACCAGTTATTTGTGGCTGGAGCAGCAACTTTGGGAAGACTGACCCGCCCAAGATGGTAACAGTCCACATGGAGGACCCAACAGAAGGTAGGAAGAACTGGAAGGGTGGCTGAGTTAAGAGGGTTAGGTTAGGGTTAGGTGAACGTTTTTTTGCAGTTCTATTAAAATACATTGAAACTACCTTTCTTGGTTTTAGAATTGATCAGGTTTACCAGTGCACTATTGTACGTGCTGTGTTTATTCTTCTTTCTATGTACTGGGGCGGGGGGGGTCCATACTGGGGAGGGTAAGTGCAACAGATGGGAAAGGGCATTGGTGTTAATATTGGGAGGGTGGTTGCCAGCAAATGAAGTGGGGGTACAAGTTAAATACTGGAGCAAGGGTGTTTACACAGGGACAAGATACGAGCTAGTAGATGGGTGGGGTAAGGGTGTGCATGCCAGGGTAGGGATATGCTTACTAAAACAGGGTGGTTACTAGAGGATAGAGAGGATAGGGACTGCATACTGGGGCAGGGTGAGTGTCCAGTGATGTGAGGGTCCAGGGGTGGGTATACTGGGACAGAGTAGGTGTCAGCAGAGGGGTAGTGGCGGTGTATGTGTGTGTGTGTGTGTGTGTGTGTGTGTGTGTGTGTGTGTGTGTGTGTGTGTGTGTGTGATCTATACTGTGCCATTTGAGTGTCGGAGGAGCAGGGATGGGCATGTTACTGGTATAAAGTGGGCGTCAGTAGATGGGATGGGGATCAGTAATCTGCTTACTGAGGTGGAGGGTTTGTAAGCAGATAGGAGGGGCTGGGGGTATGCATACTGGGACAGGAAGGATGCTGATGTGTTCATCAGTGATACCATGCCCTGAAACAGATGGTAAGAGAGCGTAGCACTGATTCTCTATAGCTCTGAAAAACTGAGACAAACATGGACCATATACAGAATAAAGGCAGAAAGAAACTCGGACCAACACACTCAAGTTATAAAAAAATGTTTAATTTTTACTTTCTGGGTCTTTTTCTACCAACAGTCTATTTTTTGATGTTTTGTTATTGTTTTCCAGTATTACCTTTCATTTCCTGAAAGTTCTGATTTGAATCCGAACCAATCAGGACTTTGACCTGGATCCTGATAATAAGGGTCAGGACCTTTTTGGGTCCGCCCGTCCCTACTTTACACTTGCACCAGAACATACTCGAAGACTGTAATACAGATAGACTTCTAAGGTGCAAACTGGATTCTTTACAGATAGATGCATCACCTATGCCATCTCAGATGAAAACTGGGGTAGATATTATTTACTTGTGCTGCAAGTTTCTCCATATTATAGATGTGCATCATCTGATCCCTCCAAGAGGCCAGGGAGGGCACTGTTGTTGGCCACAACTTAATTATAACCTTATTAGCAACAACCATAGAAATATTGAATGTTTTTGTAGTATCCGGATTTCAGTAACCTTTGGGAGCGTCCATCAGTAGTACCAAGTGACCAGTGGGCTGCAAGGTCGTCCCCCCGACCCCAAAGTTCCCTCAGTTCTTGCTTGTAAGGCTTTGTAGTGGGCCCCACGTGTTCTAATCCCTGCTGGGTCCTAGTGTCTCTGGCTGTAAGATAAAATTAAAACCAAAAAGTGCTGCTCTATTGAGAAGGTGTTCTTGGTGATATTACGGTAAGTAACTTTCTTTTCTAGGGGCATGGATATGTTGTTCATCCACACTGTATGGCAGGTTCCTTGCCGCTTTAAATCTTGCTGGAAGGTCTTCAAGCTGGCTCCTCCCACCCACCCGTGTGGTAAAACTCTTGGCTGTGCCCCATGACGCCATATCTTCCTTACCGCTTGGAAGCTCAGGTTCCCTCCTTAACGCTCTGTGTATAGACTGGATCCTAATTCTTCAGTTCGCCCAAAAATAGTTTTAAAATTCTCAAGACTTCGGTCAAATTCGTCCCTCGCAGCTGCGCTGGACAAATCGACTCCCAGATTTCGGCGGTGCCCATGCGGGCAGAAGATGTCTGGGACGGACCTGCACTCTACGTGTGTCTACTGCCTCGGCCTTGATCATGACCCGCAGGCCTGCGAGTTGTGTAGATCATTCTCGGCCAACATCCTTGAAGACCGCGCTGCCCGGTTACAACTTGGGCACCCCGAGAAGCGCTACCCGCCAGTGAAGTCTAAGAAGGCCCATTGGGCGGTGTCAGCGGCGGCTGGCTCGGCTGAGCAACTCTAGCAGATGATCGCCCTCGAGGAGGAGGAGGTGGCGGCCCAGGCCGCATCCTCATCCTCCTCGGTTGCAGCATTTATCCCGCTCTCTCTGGGATCCTCTTACACAGCTTCTTTTAAGGAGCTTTGCCAGTCCCTTTCCACGTAGAGGGAGGGGCCATCGGGACACTGTTCTAGGTCAAGAAGAAGGACTCAAAAGGTAAGTCCCACCGTCGACGTCAGTCAGGAGGCGGGAGAGTCCCCTTCCCCAGACAGTCGACACTCTACTTCGGTCGAGGTTGCGGCTAAGGCCGCTGGCTTCACGGTGTCCCCGTCAAGTCAGCCGGTCGAGATTTTTCTCGACCCCCGTCGGACGGGCTGTCGACTGGTGAAGCCAACAACCCTTCTTCAGTGGTTCTCCCGGTGGAAACCAAGGACTTGCCTGTGCCTCCTGTGCCCGGTCAAGGCTCCCGAGCCAAGGGAGGAGCGGGTGTCCCAGGCTCCCTCCCAGACCCGCCCTCGGAATCACTGAGGGTCTTGGACCGCGTCTCGGTCCAGCTGATTCCGCCGACATCGGTGGTCTTGGCACCGAGGAAAGTGGCGGAGCGCCACTGCCCTCGCCTTCCTCCTCAGAAGAGGAGAGGCCTGCCAAATCGCGCCGACGCTCACGAGGACTTAATGTGGCAGCAGCTCCTTGTCCGGGAACAAGCAGACGCTTCTCGCCTTCCCCGCCATTGTGTTCTGTCACCAAAGGTCGAAACAAACCCCGCAGTAGTAGAGAGGTGCTCAAGCCTGGGCCAGTTGTTCGGCCGAAACCAGCTGCTCCACCGATTGTGGTGGAACCTCCGCCTCCACAACTGAAATCGGGGGCGCGCCGATCAAGGACTCTCGGTCGGGTTAGGGTCTGCCCCACTGGCTGTCGGTCACCCTCACTCCCGACCATCCTTGGCAGGTGGAGGATGGCTCAGGCCCCAGGCAGCTCTTCGCAGACTCCTCGGAGTCTGACGATGACTTCTCCCTGTTTTCCAGGCCCCTTGACCTGGAGTCCTCCCGGGGGGGGGCAGTCAATGGACGAGAGCCCATCATCGTTTGTGTCTGCTTCAGCTCATCTCAGAGTCCACCGGGATGCAGCTCGAGCCCGTATCCAAGCGGTCTAAGTATCCCCTAACAGAGATACTGGACCGAGGGGATTTGCCCACGGAGGCCTTTCCGGTGGCTGAAGCCATTGTTGGCCCAGCCTTGGAGCTTTGGCTGCGGCCGGCTTCCTGTCCTGTGCCTTCGGCCAGGATGGCCAGGAAGTATGATGTCCCTACCGGCTCTGTCCGGTTTTTCGGAGCACCCCTCTGCGGAGGGGTTGGTCACTGATGGCGTTTTCCGGCGTTCCAGGAACGCTAGGGATGTGGATAAGCCCTTCCGACAAGGAGTCCAAAAAGCTGGACTGTGCGGGGTGCAAGGTGTACGCTGCATCCTCCCTAGGCCTCCATCAGGCCAGCTCGGCCGTGCTGATGGCACACTTCTCCCACGCCCTCATGGGCTCCCTGGATGAGGTGATCCCTCATCTCCCGCGGCCGACCTGCAGACTACGGTCAAGCAGGTGCAGGATCAGGGAAGAGCAGTGGCGAAATAGCACCTCCAAACGGCTCTAGACATTGGAGACTCCTGTGCCCGATTAGTAGCGGCCGCAGTGGCCATGCGCCGCAGAGCATGGCTGAGGATATCCGCCTTCATGGCGGATACCCAGCACAAATTGGCGGATGTCCCCTTCTTGGGGACTGATCTGTTCGGCCCTGGAGTGGAAGGCCACCTCCAGCGGATTGAAAAGTCCAACGCTACCCTGGACTCTGTCACCTCTGCCCAGAAGGACAAGGGCTGTCGTCAGCAACATAAGTCCTTTTGCCCTTCTGCGCTGTGGCACGTCCGGCCCAGCAACACCAGCATCAGGGCCAGCAGGCTCGAGCTTGGCACCCCAAAGCCAAGCCTGCGGCTTCCCCTAACAGGAAGCAGGGAGGAAAAGGCCCAGGAGGTCCCTCGGCCGGTCCTTCCTCCAAGCCTGCCCAGTGACTGGTTGAGGGGAGTCGCCCCCAGGCTCGTCGCTCCCCCTTGGTTCCCCCCGTGGGGGGACGGCTCCGCCACTTCCTTTCCGCCTGGTCTGCTATCACCACGGACCGGTGGGTGTTGGAGGTGGTAGGAGAGGGCCTGCCTCTGGAGTTCGAGCAGGCCCCGCCTTCTGAGCCGCCGCCCATGGGGTGCTATAGGGTCCGCAGCCTCCCTGTCGGCTCATCGAGCCGACATTGCCCTGCTCCTCAGAAATGGGGTGATCAGAAGGTGGCAGATCCTCCACCAGACCCGGGTTTGTGTCCAGGTACTTTCTGGTCCCGAACGGACGGGAGGCTGCGCCCATTCTAGACCTGCATGGCCTGAACAGGTTCCTAAGGTCTCAGACCTTAAGGATGGTCACTCTGGCTTAGATCATTCCATCCTTGGAACGAGGCATGTGGTTCTGTTCTCTGGACCTCCAGGACACGTTCTTTCACATCCCAATCCGTCCGTCCCACCAGAGATTCCTCCACTTCAGGGCAGAGGGGTCCCTCTGAGTTCCGGGCCATGCCCTTCGGCCTTTCTCTAGCTCCCAGAGTCTTCACCAAATGTATGGCAGTGGTGACAGCATTCCTGCGGCGCCGAAGGGTCTGGGTGTACCCCTACCTGGATGACTGGCTGATAGCGGCCTCCTCCAGAATGGAGGTGGAGCGGTCCAGGGATCTGGCCCTCCAGGTTTGCTCACAAGTTGGCCTCCTTATCAACGAGGCCAAGTCAGAACTCGTGCCAAGGCAGGTGATACAATTCATCGAGGCAGAGCTTGACTCTCTGTGAGCTAGAGCATGGCTCCCGGCAGACAGGGCCGAGATTCTTTCCTCCTTTGCCCAATCATTTCAGGTTGGGCAATTGCGCCCTGCCCGGGACTTCCTGCGCCTCCTGGGCCTCATGGCGGCCTGCACCAGCGTGGTCCATTGGGCCTGTTGGTATATGCATCCCCTGCAATGGGGACTGGCCAGCCAATGGTCACAGCACTCTGATCCTTTTGGATCAGCTAGTGACAGTGACCCAGGAGATGTGGAACGCTCTCCAGTGGTGGACCGTTCCAGCTGATCTACAGGAGGGCATCCCGTTTGTCCGCCTCGAGCCGATGGTCTCTTATCGACCGATGCCTCTCTGGGTTGGGGTGCCCATCTGGGGGAGCACAGAGCGCACGGCCTCTGGTCCCCTCAGGAGTCCCGATGCCACATCAACCTGCTGAAGCTCCGAGAAGTTCGTCTGGCCCTCACCGCCTTGGCTCAGTTTGTACGGGGTCAAGTGGTCCAGGTCCAGACGGACAATACTATGACCAGGTACTACCTAAACCGCCAGGCCGGGACGTGCTCCATGTCTCTGTGCAGGGAAGCTCTCCGCATTTGGTCCCTCGTGTGCAGCCTGGAGGCGGATCTCCTTTCCATCCGTGTGGCAGGAGCCTCCAACATTCTGGCCGATGCCCTAAGCCGGATAGGAGCTGTGTCCCACGAGTGGTCTTTCCTGCCGGAGGTAGTACAAGATCTGTTCTCCCACTGGGGCATGCCGCAGGTGGGACCTGTTTGCCTCCAGGAGAATGAATGCAAAGAACAAGTCCATGCCCCGCCCCCTCAGCAGGGCTTGCTGCAGGGATGCCTTTCTAGGCCATGGGACCCCGGCCCTTTCTACGCTCTTCCCCATTTCCCTTGATCCACTGCAAGGCGCCTCGGGCGAGAGGGACGAGTCTATACATCGTAGTTCCGCTTGAACTAACCACCTTCCCCATTTGCTCATCAGATCTCACCAGTCCTGTGTATCAATCCATCCCCTATTTTGAAGCTTGCCACTGTGTTTACTAGGGTGCTCGGAATATCTGGAATCTGTTCCTTTTGTATTATGCTAAATTTTGATGATTCTGAGTCCAATTCAGAGTCCGATTAAGGCACCAAATGGAATCGGACACAGATTCAGAATATTGGATTCTGCAATCCATATCCTAGCACATGCAAGACAAAGCCCTACCTTAAGATGGCTTATCAGGTGTGGTGGGTGAGGGGTCCTCCAGACTCTTTACCACCTGACTCCCCCCTCTTCTTCCATCTGTCTTGCTTCTGGTCTGGCGTCAATCCTCATGGATCCTCAAAAACAGATCTTCCAAGAATCAGTCTTCTTCGTAGAGACCCACTAATAGGTCTGTGCTGGAGGTACTAGGACCCCATGGGAGTCAGAAATGTTTGTGGAGGGCTGGCGGCGTTAGTAGGACCTGCACACACTTCACTGCATGTGCCTGCTGGTACGCAGTGGTACCAGTTCCCAACTACCTCGGTTCCTTTTTTCTCCACCATTGAGTGCACAGCAGCAGCGTGGCCACTCTCCATGTCGGGGCCAGAACTTCACCATCTATATAATGACTGTGACCAACAGAGTCCTACTGAATTTTAAATCTGGCGCCTTTTTTGCAGTCTGTGTAACGCTCGCTGTCTAGCTGGGATCTTAACTGCTTCCGACCCTTTTTGCTACTTCTCTCATTATCCCGCTGGCGCTGTGTGCCGGCTCCCCACTTGCCCCCTTCCCACCTGCCCTATTTCGTGTATTACATTTATAGCTACATCGGGTCACATGAGAAGGTGTCCAATTTCCCACCAGGGATATTGCAACTTATCCTACAATCCATTACTTATTTGACTACTTTATTCTTCATCTTTTGTGGGCATCTTGCTGTTGTGGGTTTTATGACCAACTGTGATTTATATGCACTAGCCTTTTTTAAATGAGTGCAGTCTGCTGCTGTGGGACAGGCCAGTAATCCGTTCCGTGGCCTGAGGCTGTGAAAGTGTTACTAGCTCCTTAAAGGAAAACTCCATGTTAAAATCAGAAAAAGATATGTAGTAGTCTTTTTTTCTGTGTTCTAACCAGTTCCCAACATTTTCTTTTCCTCTGGCTGTGAGAAATATTTTTTTCTAACTTTCCCTAACTGTTTTATTGCCCTTGGAGGTTGCCATTCTGGTTTCTTTTATGGCCTCTAGTCTTCCCAGAGTGCCCTTTGGTGTGATGTCTAATTGCCCCTGCAGTAAGCCAGTGTCTTGTTACAGGGTCTGTCACAACTCAGCCACAGAGAAAATACTTCTTCCAGAGAAGACAAACTGCTAGATTTTGGGTGAGTGAAATCATTATTTTTTGATATCAGTCCCTTGTCCTACTATGCTGTGTGTGTGTGTGTGTGTGTGTGTGTGTGTGTGTGTGTGTGTGTGTGTGTGTGTGTGTGTGTGTGTGTGTGTGAATCATGTCACTGTTTACTCTATTCCTCTCAGTCACTTTCAGTTTTTGCACCAGTACTAAGTAGCAAAAATTGAACATCACCCTATAGGTTGTAACATAGCAGGACAAAGTACTAACATCAAAAAATAATGATGATTACGCTCACCCAAAATGTAGCAATGTGACTTCTTCTCTGAAAGAAGTATTATCTTTGTGGCTGAGCTGTGACAGACCCTGCTAAATCTAGGGGTATAGCTACATCACTGTCACATGAACCAGGGTGCATCCTAGGAGAAAGAAAGCCAATAAACCTATTTGTGATGGAGATCCCCAGGGATCATAAAACTACCATACAGCTAGCAGGCTAATTTAGAAAAAAATCCTAATAGCAGACAGAGGGAAGGACACACTAGGACTTAACATACATATCAAAACACTCTACATAACATATGTTTATGCACATTCTGGGTGGACTTCTCCTTTAAGTGCTCTCCCAGTGAAAGTCAGTGTTAGTAGTGGGTTTACCTCTGCTAGGGAACTTGACCCAGGAGGGTCTTAGGACCAGCCACTAGCCAGTAATTTTCAACTCCCCTTTACCCATTGCTTTTTGTGTAGCAGCATACAGCGGCTGCTGCTGCCGCCTCCTTTAAACTGGTTGGCTTGAAAGGCTCCACTGCCTAAAAGAAACATTTAGGGCCATTTGCCCAGTCCCACACTGACTTTTCTTCTGTTCCTGTCCCTAACATTAAGCTTGTCTTAGTTTTCTTTTTCTCACCTTACTATCCTGCTCCTGCCCATCCCTTTTGTCCCCCACCATTTCTCTACCTACGTCATTATTTATCCTCTCCTTGCGCTTCTCTCCTAATCCTATGCTTCCTCACTCTGGCTCTCATCCACCCAGCAGCCCCCTGCCTCCCTTACAATACATCTCCCCCCACACACTGTATATTCAGTCTCTTCCCTCTGTCCTGTCCCTCTGCTCACCCTTGCTTGCCTCCCAGGCTCCTTTTCCCCTTCCTTTCTCCTCTCATACACCCTGGGCTACTCCCTTCATGTCACCTAAACATTGAGGCCCTGTTTTGCTTCACATCCCCACCTACTCCAGCCTCCCCTCATAACCCCAGGAGGTATAGATGCTCTCCTCACTGCCTCCTTTTCCTACTCCTCCTACTTATTTCTAGCGATGTCCATCCCAACCCAGGTCCTCTCACAACCCCTCAACCTCAGCAAAACCTACTCTGGCCCCACTCTAAACTAATCTTCTCTGCCAAAGGGTCTTCACACCTTTCACTTTTTTTATTTATTTTATTTTATTTCAATGCTACAGCCTTCTCCCTGGATGCTCTTAAAGTTTGGATCACCCAACACCCACCCGACATTCTCTGTATTACAGAAACCTGGCTGTCAGCCAGAATCTCTGACTTCGCCCTCTCTATCCCGGAATTCAACTTATTCCGTTAAGATCGAGGCAAGCGTGGTGGCGGTGTTGTCCTGTATTTCAGACAGTCTCTCTCCTGCACCATCACCTTTGAAGAGTCCCGTACTTACTCCCATGAAGTAATCTTAGCACTATTATCCCTCCCTTCCTCCCTCTGCTCCACTCTATGTAGGTGCACTTTATGCTTCACCTAAAACGATAACTGATGCCCTAGTCTCCCATTATCACTTCTGTCTCATCCCACATGGCAAACTGTGAGTTGCTGCCTCTAGGTGATTTCAGCCTAGACTGGCTCTCCTCCTCCTCTAACTCTACCCTTAAAATAGAAGCTGTAAACCTTACTCAGCTGATCCACGAATCCACCTGCATAAACCCCCGCTCCCATAACCAGTCATCACTTGACTGGGTGTTATCCTCCTACCCACACTGTATCACTGCAGCAGGGACACTACCAGATACCCTCAGTGATCACTGCATTACATTCTGCATAAGATTGATTCACCTTCCCCGTGCTGCCCCCAAATACATATGGTCCCACCCTCTCCACAATCTAGATGTCACTGCCCTCCATCAAGATCTCTGAGGCTGACTGGCAGCCCATCTTTTCAGCCGATGACGTTGACTTTGCCCTAGTCTCTTCTTCAGCCTTCTCTTCCACATTTGGAATCACCATGCTCCCCGCTAAAGAAATCCAGAGTGAAAAGACATCCTCACCCATGGATAACTGCAGACCTGCTGGTCAAACACAGAGCCGGGGCAAAGCTTGGTACCACTATAGAGTCCTTGTCTTAAGCAGACCTCCAAGCTTACAAAGCCTTTGGGAATAATTGCACCAAGGCCATCTGCATTTCCAAGGCTAAATACTTATACGCCACCCGCATCAAGCTCAATACACACCCGCCTCATTTTGGAAAGTACTTCACTCTCTACTTGTGACTCCCCTGCCCTCAAAGTTGTTGGCTCCCCAGTCTCTGACCCTGCATCAGTCGTAGAGATTTTCAATAAATTATTTGCAAGTTGCATTCTCCTGACAACCCTCCCCCATCCATGCCTTCCCGGTGAACCCTATCGGTCCCATCGGACGCTCTAGGTCAACCTACTAAATTCCAGTCCCCCTCCTTCTCCTCCCTTGAAGTTTACATAGCCCTCCTTGCCCTTAACCCTACCAAGTCTAGTCCTGTCTGTCTACATCCCAGGCTGCTCCACATCTCTGCCTCTGCTATAGTCATCCCGCTCACTCATATTTTCAGCCTCTCTCTGTCTCTCGTTCTCCACCTCCTCTGTCCCGAAGGGCTGGAAATCTGCCAAGGTCTTACCACTTCACAAGGGAGGTGACCCTTCTGCTACAGGAAACTATAGGCCTATCTCCCTCCTCCCCTCTCTTGGCAAGCTTCAAGAATTCCTTAATCACTCTTAAGCTGTCTGAATTCCTAGCCACTAAAAGTACACTCTTACCAGTGCAGTCTGATTTTTAGAAAACACTCGACCATTTTCTCACTTCTCGAGTTACACTCAATTTTCTCGGCTATTGACCAGAGCCATATTAATGCTGCCAACTTCATAGACCTGGCAAAATCTTTTGAGTCAGTCTCCCATTCCTCCTGCTACAAAATCTTAGATCTGCTGGCCTTGCTGAAACTGCTGTCAACTGGTACCACTCTTATCGTCACGACAGGCAGCAATCAGTACAAATAGGTGATGCTGTCTCCTCCCACTCCCTGTACTCTTCAGAGTTCCAAGAGTCCATCCTTGGCCACATCCTTTTCTCCCGATTTTGTAAACAATCTCTCCTCAGTCTGCAAATCTTCTAATTTGCATATGTACGCTGATGATACTATTATTTTCGTCCCCGGGCTGTCTGCCATCAGTGTACATTCCTCCCTCCAGGAAGATTTCAGTAGAGTTCAGTCCTGGTTCCAGGACAACCAACTCAAACTTAATGCAAAAAAAAAACAAAACAGTGGCCATAACTTTTGGCTCCAGAGAAAATCTGGCCACCCTCCAGTCTTCTCTACTTTGGATGGCACTCCCCTTGAAGGTTCCAGCCTTCAAATACTTGAGGATGTGACTGGATTGTCACCTGGACTTCTCCACCCACGTTGACGCCATCTGCACTAAACTGCAGCCTAAACTGACTGTCCCCTGTCATCATAAAGACAGCCTTCCCCCTCCAACCCACCAAAAATTGACATCCAAAATTTTTCTACCCATCTTTGATTGTGCTGATGTGGTATATGGCACAGCCTCTCGGTCATCCCTTGCCAGACTAGACACCCTTCTGAACTCTTTGTGCCGCTTTCTATCGCTCCCCCTTTACCACCACTGTCTCCTTTATTCCGCCTCTCCTTGCACCTTTATCTCACAGGAGAATGGTTCACTGTGCCTCTATGTTGCAGAGTTCTGGTTTGGAACCCTCCCCACTTACCTCTCCTCCCGCCTCTCCCAAGTTGCTACCTCAAACTACTCTCTTCACCACTGAGATCCACACACCTCTTCTATCCCTCACCCCACTCTGCAGCTGGTCAATCTGCTTTCATTTCCTTATCCCTTTTCTCTGGAATAAACTCCCCTCTGACCTCCCATTGTCGTCATCTTCTCTCAAAGGCTCCTCAGACTGCTACCCATCTACAGTGCTCCCAATTCCCACCCCTTTAAGTAAGTCTCTCTCTCCCCAGTTGTCAACACTTCTTAACCCGCTCTCCTCATTTCAGAAGGTATCCCAGTGTTGAACTGTCTACCTTGCTCCTGCGACTAGTGGTCTGGAAACAAATTTTTCTAGGGATGTGGATATGTTGTTCTTAGCCACACTTGTTGGCATGTCCCTTTCCCCTTTAAATCTTGCCAGAAGGTCTTCAAGCTGGCTCCTCCCACCCTCCCAGGTGGTATAACCCTCTATTCCGCCCCATGACGCCAGATCTTCTTTTCCACTGGAAGATTCAGGTTGCCTCCTCTTTGCGATTGCTTTTTGTAGGCCCTGGCTTTTAACCCTTCGGTTATTCCGAAACTTAGGCTCATTCGAGCTAGCGACTGTGCTCTGTTGTTTGGTCATGGAAGATAAATCTTTCCCCGGATTTTGCCGGTGCCCATGCGGCCCAAAAATGTCGCACACTGATCCGCATACCGCGTCGTCTACTGCCTGGGTGTCGGCCATGACACCCAGACTTGTAGATGTCTCACGTTCCACCCGACCATCCTCGGCGATCGTCTTGCACGCCTTGAGTTGGGCAGGCTCAAGAAATGGAATCCTCAGGTGAAATGCAGAGGGGCCCGGTGGGCGGTCTCCGCAGCTACGGGGTCCGCCAGCAGCTGGAACACATGCAGGCCTTCGAAGAAGCGGCGTGGGCTGCAGAATACTCTTCTCTGTCTTTTTTTGTTCCCTCAACCTGGGCTCCACTTTTTTGGGTTCCTTCCAAGAGCTGTGTGTCAGTCCCTCCCACTAAAGGCGAGGTACCTGCGGGCTCGCATTCCTCTTGGTCCCGTAAAAGGGAAAATGATCCAAAATCTTTTTTGTCTCAGTGAAGACGCTCTTAGGATCGTGAGCGATCTCAGTCCCAGGAGCCGGCAGTATCGACTTTGTTCAAAATTGCTTCCTTGGCGATGGCTTCTTGGTCCTGCCGTCTGGCCAGTCGACCGAGGTCTTGATCAATGAGGTTGAGATTGTTCTTGATCCGTTGACCCGTTGTCGCCCAACTGGGCGGCGACTCTTTGGCAAGGACTCGATCCTGCCTCTTTTTGATGAGGAGACCCAGCCCAGCTGGGAATCCCATCGAGAACGAGTCCCTGATCTGGGTAAATCCACTGGTTGGCCCGGTGTCTCCCAAGCGACCCGAATCAATGATCCAATAGAGGTAGACATCTAGGACCCCCTCAACTGACAGGCCGAGGAAGACACATAAGCACTCTAAAAGAGGCAACGTCCATCGATCATCCTTATCCTCCTCAGATGAGGGAGGCTTCGCGAAACTCCCATCTACGCTATGAGGATTTGACATGGCAGCAGCTGATTCTATCAGGACAGAAGCCGGCCACGGTTTCTACTCCAGCCATTACTTTTCTTTCGCCTCCTAGGCTGGAGCCGACTCCTTTGGAACCAGTCATATCGGTTCCCGCACCCACGGAGTCGGCCAAACACGCTCCGGTTCGGCCAAAATCCGTCTGTCCACCGATTGTGGTGGAGTCGCCGCCTAAACAGCCTTTGGGAGGGGCTCCTATGAAGGATTCTAGGATGGTTCTGGGACGTAGGGTGTTGGTCCCCCTTACGCCTGATCACCCCAGGTGTGTTGAAGGGGACCTTGGTGGCCGACCGATCTATCCGGATTCTTCGGATATGGAAGACACTGACTTATACTCTCACCCACGGGACAATGAGTCTATCAGTAGTCTGTCAACGTAGGTGGGCCCTTCATCTTTTCAAGGGATTTTCCACCTTATCTCTGAATCCACGGGGATGCTCCTGGAGCGTGTCCAGAAAAGGGTGGAGTACCCTCTTACGGATATTCTTAAGAGGGAATACACCCACGGAAGACTTTCCTGTGGCTGAAGCCCCGTTGGCCCGGCCTTGGAGCTCTGGCAGCATCCTGCCTCCTGCACAGTGCTGTCTGCCAGGATGGTCCACAAGTGTCGATGCCCATTAAGTTGGTGACTGCCTCAGTGTTCAGACGCACAGGCAGCTCTGCTGACACTGATAGACCTCCTGACAGGGAGTCCAAAAAACTGGACCACTCGGCCAGGAAAGTCTATGCAGCCTTCTCTTTAGGACTCCATCAGGGGAGCTCGGCCGTCATCATGGCGCACTTCTCTCATGCCCTGTTGGGCTCCTTAGGTGAAGTTCTCCCACACTTCCCTATGGACCTTCAGACTACGGTAAAGCAGAATCGGGACCAGGGTCATGCCATTGCCAGACAGCAGCTTCAGATGGCTTTGGACATTGGGGACTTTTACGCCCGGTCGGTGGCAGCCCCGGTTGCCTCACACCACATGGCTTGGCTTAGGCTTTCCACCTTTTCGGCGGACACCCTGCACAAACTCTCTGATGTTCCTTTCCTGGGTACCGGTCTCTTTGGCCCAGGTGTGGATGATCACTGTCAGTGAATCGAGCAGTCCAATGCCACCTTGGACTCAGCCACTTCTGCTCAAAGTGCCCCATGCGCCAAGAAGCAGCAGAAAAAGCCTTTTTGGCACCCTGCTCCTGCAGCACAGCAGCCCTCCTTTCACGGGCAGCAACAGCAAGCACAGGCTTGGCACCCTCGCCCAAGTCTGGGCCTCCACCGGCTCGCAGACAGGGAGGTCAGGGTTCAGACTCTGGACCCTCTTCCTCCAAGCCTGCCCAGTGATAGGATAGGGGTTACCAACCCATCTCCATCATGTCCTCTCTAGATCTTCCCATGGGGGTCGGCTCCACCACTTTCTTTCTGCCTGGTCCGCTGTTACCATGGACAGGTGGGTCTTAGAAGTGGTCAACCAGGATCTGCCTCTGGAATTTGAGGCAGTACCCTCCCAGCTGAGCCCGTGCCCCATGGGAGGAGAGAGAATCGGCCCACTCGTTCGGCTCTGAGGCGACATAGCCCAGCTCCTCCTCAAGGAGGCAGTGGTTTGAGTGGCAGACCTCCAGTCAACCCAGCTGCCTGCTTCCAGGTACTTCCTGGTCCTCAAGCAGATGGGGGTTGGTGCCCCATTCTAGATCTGCCGACCTGAATCAGTATCTCAGACCACGCACCTTCAGGATGGTAACTCTGTCCCAGATCATACCATCCCTGGAGCAAAACATGTGGTTCTGCTCACTGGATCTCCAGGACGCGTTCTTTCACGTCCTGATCCGTCCGTCACACCAGCGGTTCCTCCGCTTGAGAGTAGAGGGAACCCTATATATATGAGTTCCAAGCCATGCCATTCGGCCTGTCATCAGCCCCAAGGGTCTTCGCCAAATGCATTGCAGTGGTGGCAGCTTATCTGAGGCATCGAGGGGTCCTAGTGTACCCCTACCTTGATGATTGGCTCTTGGCAGGTTCCACCCAGCAAGAGGTGGAGAGGTCTGGGGACCTGGCCCTCCAGACCTGCTTTCAACTTGCCTCCTGATCAGCGAGGCCAGTTGAGTCGTAGCTTCTCAGATGATATGCTTCATCGGTGCAGAGCTTGACTCTTGCCGAGCCAGAGCATGGCTCCTGGTGGACAGGGCAGAGGTTCTCTCCTCCTCCCTTTGCCTTGTGCTGTACTCAGGACTTTCTGAGCCTTCTGGGTTACATGGCAGCCTGCACCACCGTGGTCTGTTGGGCCCGGTGGCATATACGCCCCCTTCAGTGGGAGCTGGCCTCCCAGTGGGCTCAGCGCCTAGGTCATTTCGACCAGCTAATCACTGTGACCCAGAAGATGTGGGACGCTCTCCAGTGGTGGACTGTCCTAGACTGGTTGCAGGAAGGGATCCTGTTTGTCCACCCTAGCCGACTGTCCTCACAACCAGTGCCTCTCTCACGGGCTGGGCAGCCCACATGATGAACCAAGGGCCCACAGGTTCTGGACCCTCGAGGAATCCCGATATCATATCAGCCTGTTGGAGCTCAGAGCAATCAGACTGGCGTTTGTCAGCATTCGCTCAGCAGCTTCGGGGTCAAGTGGTTCAAGTCCAGATGAACAATACCACGGCCATGTACTACCTCAACAAGCAGGGCGGCACGCACTCCCGGCTGTTGTGCAGGGAAGCGCTCTGCATCTGGACACTCGTGAGCCAACTGGAGACTGATCTCCTAACCATCCATGTGGCAGGAGCCTCAAATCATGTGGTGGATGCTCTCAGCCGCATAGGCGAGACATCGCACGAGTGATCTCTACATCCAGAGATAGCTTGCAGCCTCTTCTCCCATTGGGGCAAACCGATGGTGGACCTGTTTGCCTCCAGGGAAAACACCAAGCTGATGCTGTTTCATGCTCGCCCCCCCACCCCCAGCGGGGATCGCTGCAGGGGGATGCCTTCTCGAGGCCGTGGACCCCAGGCCTCTTCTGCACCTTCCCTCCATTTCCCTTGATCCACATGGTGCTTCTCAAGGTGAGGATGGACAAGGCGCAGGTGATCCTGGTAGCCCCAGACTGTCCCCGCCAGTTCTGGTATCCAGATCTCCTCAGCCTCAGAAGCAGGTCTCCGAGCGTCTTCCAGCATGCCGGACCTGATATCAGTCAGTTAGGGGAAGGTATTCCATGTGGACCTTCAATCCCTGCACCTTACAGCCTGGTACCTGAGCGACTAGAGTTCCAGGCTTTGGGTCTGTCTGAGGATGTACTCACAGTAGTGGAAGTATTCAGAAAGGAGTTGACCAGAAAGTGCTACGCCTTCAAATGGAAAAGGTTTTCCATTTGGTGCCAGGACAAGGGCCTGGACCCTCTGTCCTGTGGCGAGCAATTTAGACTACCTTTGGTCTCTGTCCAAAGGGGGTCTTTGACCCTTAAGGTGCACCTGGCAGCCATTTCTGCTTACTGGGCGTGGGCTGGTCTGCAGATGGCGCCACAGGAGAAGGTGGTCTGGTGCTTTTTCAAAGACTTCAAGCACATATCCCTTCCAGTTCATGAACCTCCACCTATGTGTGATTTACTGCTGGTTTTGGCAAAGCTCATGGGCAAGCCATTCGAACCAATGCACAAGTGTGAGATGTCTCACTTGTCGTGGAAGACTGCCTTCCTGGTGGCTATCACATCCGCCAGAAGGACTGGGGATCTCCAGATGCTTTTGGTGGAGTCTCCTTATCTGGTCTTCCACAGGGACAAGGTTGTCCTGTGTCCCCATCTGAAATTCCTCCGAAGGTGATGTCAGAGTTTACCTTAATCAGGTGTTGACTCTGCCTGTGTTTCTCAAACTGCACTCAGATGCTGAGTACAGGCTCCATATTCTGGATCTGAGTTGTGCTCTCTCCTACTATAAAGAGAGGATGGCAGAAGTTTGGGAGAGGTTAGTCAGCTGTTTGTCACCTACACTGAAGCTGCACCTGACAGGCCTACAGCAAAGCAGGCGATTTGCAGATGGATTACATCATGCATTGATCTCTGCTATAGGTTGGCGGGCAAGGAGCCTCCCAGAGGATGAGAGCTCATTCCACCCGCCATACCACTGCGTCAGTGGCTGCTTCCAGGAAATCTGCTGGGCTGCTATCTGGAAGACAGCAAACACCTTTATCACCCATTACCACATCGACCTTGAGTCATGCTGGGATGCTGGTTTTGGGGCCTCAGTTCTCTTGTCTCTGTTCCCAAAGTAGGGGGTTGTGCGCCTTGCCTCCCTCCTCCTGGAGAACTGCTAGGAGTCTGCCAACAAGTATGGATAAGAACAACATAGCCACATCCCTAGAAAAACAGGTTACTCACCTGTAACAGTAGTTCTAGGAGTGGTATATGTTGTTCATCCACACTGACCCACCCGACCTCCCCAGCTGTGATGCACAACCTGGCTTCCAGCGGGCTAAGATCTGGCATCATGGGCGGAGCGAGGGTTATACCACCTGGGTGGGTGGGAGGAGCCAGCTTGAAGACCTTCCAGCAAGATTTAAAGGGGAGAGGGACATGCCAACAAGTGTGGATTTACAACATATACCATTCCTAGAACTACTGTTACAGGTGAGTAGCCTGTTTATTTTGTGTTACTGTAGATCCTGCGTCTGTACTAGTATTGTAACTGTGGTTCTAATTTGTGTCTTTATTTGTACTCCTGTAACTGGCGGTCACCTACTGTTTTGGATCTTGTAACCGTGACCCACGACTACTTACTTGCAATTTTGTTTTTGTCAGTTATTCCTATGTAACCCCTTTCACCAGGTCTCACTCAAACGAGCTTCAGCTCAGTGGTGCCTTTCCTGGTTTTCAACTTTTAAATAAATAAATGATAGCATTCAGTTCTTCAGTTTAACATACTCGAGACTTTATTTTGTCAGGTTAGTTAAATGCACAAAAATCAGCAGTTTTCTCTAATCTCTATCTCATGCCAGCAGTTGACCATGGAAGAAGGTAGGGAGCCTGAAAAGGCAAATTAATCCAACAGGGCTGTGTCTGGCCACTACCTTTCTCTGGCTGGGTACTTTGGCAGTGGGCAGGCTAGTGTTTGGGAGGACTGGCAGTCTTCCTGGGGCCTCAAAAGAAATGGACTAGATCCCGCTCACACTCTGTGTCGGGTCTTTGCACCACTTTGGCTTCAAGGTCATCCCACAAAACACAAGATCTAAAAAATGGCACGTTAAGGTCATCCTCCTCATCATTCTGTGAGTCACTCTACTTCTGTGGGCCCGGGTACTCCACAGGTGTCATCAGTGACACCAGGGATGTCTGGCCCTGAGAGGTTGAGATCTCCATCCCAGAACCCCTCTCCATCAAGTAGATGGGACTCTGGTAGGCAGTATGGCTGTTGGGAACCTGTTACGGAACAGTGGGTGCAGCATATGTGTGAAGTGGTGTCGTTTTTGGTGCCGTCTCCTAACCCCTTGGGGGTGGTTGAGCTGACTCTGTCTTCAGTGCCACTTGGTGTAGGCGCATGGCAGATTCCGAATCAGACCTTTGGGTTGTGGCTGCTGTTGGCATTGCCGGTGTCACCTCTGTTGCCTCCAGGGACAAGGGCAGCCATAGTGCCACTGTTGGTTCCTTCAGGGCAGGGTTGTTTACACCATTAGTGGTGCCATGTCTGTTGCTGGGTTGGGCTTTGTGGGGGTTACTATGGTGCCAGTGCTGCTTACTGCATACACAGGCCTTCATTGTCAGGATCATTTACTTTAGGGCTGGTCCCAGGGCCATCCTTAGTGCCGACTATGATGCAGTTCCCGAGGCCTCATCGGAGGCTGGGGCTGGCGTCACCGGTGTGGCAGAAGCCGCAGCCTACATTATCTGTCTTTCAACACCATCATCTTTATTATCCTCTAGGTGTTGAGGGAGTAGTGGGAGACAAGTCGGATGCTGACCTCATTTCCGAGGGTGAGGACGATGACTCATACTATGACACGGAGAACCCGGAACCAGTTTCTGTCACCATATCTCAGGAGGATATCTCCTAGGGATGTGTGGGTCGGAGTTTCCAGTTCTAGGTTGGGTAAATCCGAACCAGAACCAAAAGTGTAATATATAGTAGTAATCAGTGATGTAATCCATAGAATTACACAAGAGTAATGTTACACAGGAGGTGTGAATCAGTGGGATCATTTCTTCCTCCCATCTGTTCCATTCAAACAACATGAAGTCTTGCTATATTATGACATATGCAGTGAGTCCCAACCTTCGAACTGCTCCGGAGGTGAAAGAGTTAACTTTCCATGCCAGGCATGGAACTTTGAGCGCGAGCTCGGTTGAAAACTCTGTCTGTTGTTAATTAAACTCAAACTGTCAGATTCTTTACTCCGCCTCACTGAACAGTCGCTCCGGAGATTTCTCCTTCTGCTCGGTTCATTTTGTCGGTTAAAGTGTTATTTTATCGGTTTTTTGACCGAAATTAAACCGCAACCGGTTGGTTCAAGCTCTGTCTGTGGTATTGTAAGTAATAGATAGGCTTACATTTATTTTATTCTGTGTGGAACTTGTAAACGTCTTTGATTCGGTTTGAACCGATCAGAGTTGTCTTAAAACTTTACTAGTCCTTGTTTGAAGTCACGGTTCCGGTTCTTATCGGTTCTAAAAAAAACGGATTTCATTACGGTTTTTTCCACAACCCGTGACACGGTTGGGAACCGATAAGAGAGCCTTGCTTGGCGGATTGCCATAAACGGGCAAGTTGGTTAGGCTGGCACTATGTCTGAGAAACCCAAAAGAAAAACCGGGCCCACTGGGTTTCAGCAGTGTAGTGTTTGTGGGGAAGCCTTTGCTAAGGCTGACCCACACACCACCTGTGTGTATTGTCTGGGGTTTGACCACCTCGGTGCAGACTGACAAATATGTAGTAATTTTCCTGCTGCCACCATTGAGAAGAGAGTTGGTAGGCTCAGGGAAAGGGAGGCCAAAAAGTCCGCTGACCCGGATGGCCAGCCCGGTTTGGTTCCAACCGAACCGGAGGGAGTGCCCTCTGACCAGGGCGATACTTCCTCGGCCAAACGAAGAGCCAGCTCTGAGGAGCCGGTTCCAACTAAAAGGACTAGAAAGTCAACTAGTGTGCCAAAAGTTTTTTCTCCAACTGCTGAGGAAATAGCTAAAGCAATTCAAATTGTCGAGTCACTTTCCCCGGTTCCGACCGAACCGATACTATCAGGGAAGTCTGTTTGGCCGGCTCCACCGGTTCAAGATTATGATTTTGAGGATTTTTATGAACCGGGGAAGAGGAGTATGAGGAGAGTGAATGTGGGTTTGAAAGTCTGGATGTGCCCATTGAACCGGACATCTCTCCAGACAGACCGTCGAGGGTTTCTCCTCCTAGGCTATCTGAGTCCCCTTCTCATTTTATGTTCTATAAGAAAGTTGCTGAAACTCTCCAGCTCCCTGTTGAGGAAGCTGTTGATGACCAAGAGGAGCCTGATTGTGTAGAAATGATGGATATTCCAGAGTCTAGGAGACTGTCTATTCCTCTGCATAAATCTTTTAGGAACGCAGTAAAAATTCTAAAACTCCTCACACTATACCTCCTGTTGATAAAAGGATGGACAAGAGGTATACATTATCAGGCTCTGATACGAGTTCCTCACACAACAATGCAGCCATGTGGGGTAGTGCAGGCTGCAGCCTGTGAGAAGGCAAATATTACTCTAGCTCGCACCCCCTGAAAAGGACTCCAGGAGGGTTGATGCCATAAGAAACAGTACATGGCAGCATCCTTGGGACTCAGACAGGCAAATTAGTATTTATGCTGCTAGATACCAGAATCCAGATGGGATACTGTGCTGGCTCTAGCAAAACAGGTCCTGACCAGCTTGCCAGGGAGCTGGAACAGGTGGCTGCTGGTTGTATTGAGGCATCTAGGTGCAATTTCATGCTGCAGTAGACTCTAATGATGTGTCATCAAGGGCCATGGCTACATCTGTGGCACTTCGCAGAATGGCTTGGCTCAGATGTACTACCCTGTCACAGGATACCCAGACTAAGGCCATGGATTTTCCTGTTGTGGGCAATTCTCTGTTTGGGGAGCAGACAGAGAATTACATGAAGAAAATGGATGAATATAGGACCACCTATAGGAGTGCACAGGCCAAGGAAAGGCAGGCCACTCCTCAAAGGCAGCATCCCAGGGGCAGGCCTTTTCATAGGCCTTTTTACCAAGTCCAGGCCTCCTCTTCTGCTTATGCCCAGAGGGGTTCTTTAGAGGGAGAGGCAGCGGGTGCAAGCAAGCCTGCTTCCACCCCTCAGCCCAAAGCCCCTGCCAAGCAGGCACCCTGATGGGGTAGCCAGGCCGATTCTCCTCTACCTGTAGGGCAGGCTGGCTTACTTTGTCCAGGACTGGAAGTCTCTAACATCAGACAAGTGGGTCCTGGAAGTAGTAAGCCAGGGACTGGTTCTCAGATTCAAAAAATTTCCGAAGATGAGAGCCAGATCCTTTCCACCTGCAAATCCATCAGAGGCACTTGCCCCAGAAACAGAAGTTCTAGGGACATGGATATGCTGTTCATCCACACTCATTGGCAGGTATCCTTGCCGCTTTAAATCTTGCCGGAAGGTCTTCAAGCTTGCTCCTCCCACCCACCCGGGTGGTATAACTCTCGGCTCCGCCCCATGACGCAGATCTTCCTTACTGCTTGGAAGCTCAGGTTCCCTCCTTAACGCTCTGCTTTTAGACTGGTTCCTATTTCTCCCGTTTGGGTTAAAAATAAATTTTGCGAAAAGACTTCAGTCTTGATCCTGACTCCGATGGACAAATCGACTCCCGGTTTGGAGATGCCCATGCGGGCAGAAGATGTCTCGACGGATCCACACTCCACGTGTGTCTACTGTTAGGCCTTGAGCACGACCCGCAGGCTTGCGACTGTGCTCATCTTTCTCGGCCCACGTCCTCAAGACCGTGCCGTCTTACTGCAACTGGGCCGCCTCGAGAAGCGCTTTCCTCCGTGAAGTCCAAGGAGGCCCGGGTTGGCGGTGTCCGCGGCGGCGGGCTCGGCGGATCAGCTCGAGCGGATGATCGCCCTCGAAGAGGAGGCGGCGCGGGCCGTATCTTCCTCGGCCTCGGCATTTATCCCGCTCTCTCTGGGTTCTTCCTACACGGCTTCTTTTAAGGAGCTTTGTCTGTCCCTCTCCACTAAGGGAGAAGGGCCTACGTCTGCTGGACCTTATTCTCGGTCCAAAAAGAAGGACAGGGGTAAGTCCCTCCGTCGACGCTCTTGGGAGCGGGAAAGGTCCCTCTCCCCGAGTCGTCGACCGTCGGCTTCGGTCGACCGCTCGGCTTCGGCCACTGGCCTCACGGTGTCCCCGTCAGGTCAGTTGACCGAGACTCCCACCGACGAAGTCGAGATTTTTCTCGACCCGTTGGGACGGGCTGTCGCCTTTAGCAGCCGAGATTCCCTCTCCCGGTTCCCCGGGAGGAGTTGAGGATCCGTGGTGGCCTCTGTGCCTCCGGTTCCGGAGCCTCGATGGACCATCTGAGCGAAGGGAGGCCGTTCCGCCGACACCTCCCCGCACCGACCTCGGAAATTCCGGGACTCGGTCTCTGTCTCGACCTCTTCAGGTCCAGCCGATCCCACCGTCTATAGGCGGTCTCGGTCTCGGCACCTCGCAAGCGGCGTCGCGCTCTGCCGCCCTCCCTCGGATGAGGGAGGCTTCGTGTAAATTACGCCGACGGTACGAGGACCTTATGTTGCAACAGCTCCTCCTGACCGGGAGTAAGGCCGACCCTGTCGCCTTCCCCGCCATTAAGTGGCTGTCACCGGGCTGGCCGACACAACCCTCGACTTATCCGGGAGCCTATACCCAGGCCGGTTGTTCGGCCAAAACCAGCTGCTCCACCGATTCCGTGGAACCTCCGCCTCCACAGCCACCAATTGGGGTCGCACCAAGATTCTCGGTCGGCTAAGGGTCTACCCATCGGCTGTCAGTTACCCTCACTCCCGACCGACCTCGGCAGGTGAAGGTGGCTCAGGCCAGAGGCAGCTCTTCGAGGACTCTCCGAGCACGAAGATGATTCCTCCCCTTTTCTCAAGCGACTGGACTTGGAGTCTTCAGGAGTCAGTCAATGGATGATAGCCCATCGTCCTTCCTAGGACTACTTGGCTCATCTCGGAGTCCACGGGATGGAGCTCGAACCCGCTTCCAAACGGGCCAGGTATCCCCTCACGGAGATTCTGGACCGAGGATTCTCGACGGAGGCCTTTCCAGTGGCCGAGGCCATAGTGGGCCCGCCTGAGCTTTGGCAGCGCCTGCTTCCTCCTGCCCCTTCGGCCAGGATGGCCAGGAAGTATCGGTCCCTACCAGTTCCTTGTCCGGTTTTGAACACCCCTCTGCTGAGGGTTGGTTACCGACAGCGCTTTTCGGCCGCGGCAACGCCAGGGATGTGGACAAACCTCCTGACAGAGTCCAAGAAATTGACTATGTCGGGCGAAAGTCTCACGCTGCATCCTCTCGGCCTTCTCAGGCCAGTTCGGCCGTCCTCATGGCACATTTTCTCATGCCCTGTTGGGCTCCCTGGATGAGGTCATCCTCATCTTCCCGCCGATCTGCAGACTACGGTTAAGCAGGTGCAGGACCAGGGCAGGGCAGTGGCCAAACAGCAGCTCCAGACTGCTTTGGAATAGGGACTCCATGTGCCAGATCGGTGGCGGCCGCAGTGGCTATGCGTCGGCGGGCTTGGCTGAGGATATCCACCTTTACTTCGGATACCCAGCACAAGTTGGCGGATGTTCCTTTTGGGACTGACCCTTCGGCCCTGGGGTGGAAGGTCACCTGCAGAAGATCGAGAAGTCCAATGCTACCTTGGACTCGGTCTCTTCCGCTCAGAAGGACAAAGGCCACAAACCGCAGCCTAAGCCCTTTCGTCCTTCTGTGCCCCCGGCGCGCCCGGCCCAGCACCGTCAGGGCCAGCAGGCTCGGCCTTGGTATCCCAAACCCAAGCCGCCGGCTTCCTCTAACAGGAGGCAGGGAGGAAAAGGCCCAGGAGGTCCCTCGGCCGGTCCCTCCTCCAAGCCTGCCCAGGTGACGGGCTGAGGGGTGTCGCCCCATTCCCGTCACCTTACCCCTGGGTCCCCCCGTGGGGGGACGGCTCCGGCACTTCCGTTCCGCCTGGTCCGCTGTTACCACGGACAGGTGGGTCTTGGAGGTGGTGGGAAGAGGCCTGCCTCTGGAATTCGAGCAGGCACCACCCTTCAGAGCAGTCGCCCCTCGGGGGCTGGGGTCCTAGCCTCACTGGCGGCTCGTCGAGCCGACATCGCTCTCCTCCTCCAGAAGGAGGTGATAAGAGAAGTGGCGGACCCTCCTTCAGACCCAGGGTTTGTGTCCAGGTACTTCCTGGTTCCGAAACGGACGGGGGGCTGGCGCCCCATTCTCGACCTACACGACCTAAACAAGTTCCTAAGGTCTCGAACCTTCAGGATGGTCACTCTGGCTCAGATAATACCATCCTTGGAAGCGGTGTGGTTCTGCTCTCTGGACTTGCAGGGCGCGTTTTTCACGTCCCTATCCGTCCGTCTCACCAGAGATTCCTTCGCTTCGGCCGGAAGGATCCCTTTTCGGTTCAAGCCATGCCCTTCGACTTGTCTCCAGCTCCGGGTCTTCACCAAATGCATGGCAGTGGTGACAGCATTCCTGTGGCTGCCGAGGTCGGGTGTACCCTTACCTGGGCGACTGGCTGATAGCAGCTCCTCAGGAAGAGGCGGAGGGGTCAGAGATCTGGCCCTCAGGTCTGCTCTCAACTGGGCCTCCTTATCAAGGCCAAGTCGGAACTCGAGCCAAAGCAGGTGATTCTATTCATCGGGCCAGGCGACTCTCTCTCGAGCCAGAGCTGCTCCGCGGACAGGGCCGGGTTCTTTCCTCCTTTGCCCGATCATTTCTGGATGGGCAATTGCGCCCTGCCGGGACTTCTCGCCTCCTGGGTCTCATGGCGGCCTGCACCAGCGTGGTCCGTTGGGCCCGCTGGAACATGCGTCCCCTTCAATGGGGACTGGCCAGCCAGTGGTCACAACGCTGCGATCCTTTGGACCAGCTTGTGTCGGTGACTCAGGGAATGTGGAACGCTCTCCAGTGGTGGACCGTTCCAGATCACTTGCAGGAGGGCATCCCGTTCGTCCGCCCTGAGCCGACGGTCTCTCTATCGACGATGCCTCTCTGATGGGTTGAGGTGCCCATCTGGGGAACACGGACTCATGGCCTCTGGTCCCGAAGGGTCGATGCCACATCAACCTGCTGGAGCTCGGCGGTCCGCTAGCTCTCACCGCCTTTGCTCCGTTCCTCCGGTCAAGTGGTCCGGTCAGGCGGACAATACCGCGACCATGTTCTATCTAAACCGCCAGAGCGGACGCGCTCCATGCTTCTATGCAAGGAAGCTCTCCGCATTTGGTCACTTGCACAGCCTGGGGCGGATCTCCTAGCCATTCATGTGGCAGGAGCCTCAACACCCTGGCCGATGCCCTGAGCGGATAGGGGCTGCATCCCACGAGTGGTCTCTCCTGCGGAGGTAGTACAGCATCTGTTCTCCCATTGGGCGCACACCTCAGGTGGACCTGTTCGCCTCAGGAGAGCGCAGGTGAGACTGTTCCATGCCCCCCTCAGCAGGGCTCGCTGCAGGGGATGCCTTCTCGAGGCAGTGGACCCGGCCTCTTTCGCCTTTCCCCATTTCCTTGATCCACAAGGTGCTTCCAAGGCGAGGAGGGACAAGGCGCAGGTGATTCTGATAGCCCCAGACTGGCCTCGCCAGTTCTGGTACCAGATCTCCTCAGTCTCAGCTCCAGGACTCCGTGGCAGCTTCCAGCTCGCCTGGACCTGCTCTCAGTCAATCGGAAGGTGTTCCATCCGGACCTTCAATCCCTGCACCTGACGCCTGGTTCCTGAGCGCTAGAGTTCCAGGCCTTGGGTCTTTCCGATGAGGCTCTCAATGTAGTTGAGGCGTCCCGTGAGAGTCGACCAGAAAATGCTATGCCTTCAAATGGAAAAGGTTTTCCATTTGGTGTCAGGAGCAAGGGCTTGGACCCTTCCTCCTGTTCCTTGGCAAGCATCTTGGACTATTTATGGTCCCTTTCTAATCAAGGGCTTAGGTCGACGACCTAAGGGTGCACCTGCCATCTCTGCTTACCGGGCGCTGGGCTGGGAAGCAGTTGGTAGCGCAGGAGAAAGTGGTCTGGCGCTTTCAAAGGCCTTGATCACATTTCCTCCAGTGCGGGAACCCCACCTCTGGGATCTACTGCTGGTACTGGCAAAGCTCATGGGCAAGCCATTGAATCTATGCACAGGTGTGCTCTCTCACCTGTCGTGGAAGACCGCCTTCTTGGTGGCTATCACGCCAGCCAGAAGGATGGGAGAGCTCCAGGCGCTTCCATCGAGTCTCCTTACCTGGTCTTCCACAGGGACAGATTGTCCTGCGCCCCACCCGAAATTCCTTCTGAAGGTGGTGTCGGAGTTTCACCTTAACCAGGTGTTGACTCTGCGGTGTTCTACCCCAATCACACCTCGGAGGCGAATATAGGCTCCATACTTTGGACCCTAGAAGGGCACTACGCCTATTACAAAGAGCGCAGGTGGAGATTCGGGAGAGGTTCGCCAGCTGTTTGTCACCTACGCTGAAGTCAAGCATCTGGCAGACCTGCAGCCAAGCCGGACGATAAGCAGGTGGGTCACTTCCTGCATAGATCTCTTCAAGTTGGCGGGCATGGAGCCTCCCAGAGGGATAAGAGCTCATTCTACCCGCCATACTGCTGCAACGGTGGCTGCTTCCAGGGACGTCCCTATCCAGGAAATCTGCAGGGCTGCTACCTGGAAGTCAGCAAACACCTTCATTACCATTACCACATCGACCTGTGAGTCACGCGGGATGCTACAGTTTTGGGGCCTCGGTTCTCAATCTCTCTTTCCCAAGTAAGTATTGGGGTGTCGTCTTGCCTCCCTCCTCCCGGAGAACTGCTAGGAGTCTGCCAATGAGTGTGGATGAACAACATATCCATGTCCCTAGAAATACAGGTTACTCACCTGTAACAGGAGTGCTAGGAATGGTATATGTTGTTCATCCACCGACCCTCGACTCCTCGGCCCGACGCACAACCTGAGCTTCTCCAGGGGCCAGATCTGGCGGCATGGGGCTGAGCCGAGTTATACCACCGGGTGGGTGGGAGGAGCAAGCTTGAAGACCTTCCGCAAGATTTAAAGCTGCAAGGATACCTGCCAATGAGTGTGGATGAACAATATACCATTCCTAGAACTCCTGTTACAGGTGAGTAACCTGTATTTTCTACCCTCCTGGCTCTCAGAGCTGTGGAAAGGTTCCACCCCTACACCAGGGCAAAGGTTGTACTCAGGTACTTCCTTACCCCAAAAAGACAGGAGAATGGCGGCCCATCCTGGATCTCAGATACCTAAACAAGTACCTTTTAAAACCAAAATTCAAAATGGTGATTCTGGGAGTTATTTTACCCTCTCTAAGACCAGGGGACTGGCTAGCGTCCCTGGACCTCAAGGATGCCTACTTCCGTGTTCTTATCAGAAGCTCCCATCGAAAGTACCTCAGATTCGAACTGCCCTCAGGCCATTACCAGTTCAGAGCAATGCCCTTCGGCCTCACCTCTGCCCCGAGGGTATTCACAAAATGCCTGGCAGTAGCAGTTGCCCACTTAAGAAGGCAAAAGATTGCCGTTTTTCCTTACCTGGACGACTGGCTTATAGTAGGCCAATCCCCAGAACAAGTCAAACTACACCTTCAGGTAACTCAGCAACTGCTCACATCTCTAGGTTTCCTTCTCAATCTTCCAAAGTCTGTTCTAGAGCCTGTCCAGCTTCTCACCTTCATAGGTGCAGAACTGAACACAAAAGAGGCCAGAGCCTTCCTTCCTCTGGAAAGAGCAAGGACCTTGGTCTCTCTGGCCTCCTCTTTCACCCTGCAGGTCTCTCGACCAGCAAGGCATTTTCTGCAGCTCCTGGGGCACATGGTTGCTTCTACAGCAGTGGTGCAGGGAGCAAGATTTCAGATGAGGGACATCCAGTTCCACTTGAGAGCCTTTTGGTCTCAAAGGAGACCTCGGACCAAATTGATCCCAGTGACACGAACCCTGATCCAAGCCCTTCAGTGGTGGCAGGACCGGAGCAAT
The DNA here is from genome assembly GCA_016271365.2 of Neoceratodus forsteri. Classification (NCBI taxonomy): domain Eukaryota; kingdom Metazoa; phylum Chordata; order Ceratodontiformes; family Ceratodontidae; genus Neoceratodus; species Neoceratodus forsteri. Next base: position 194,113,162 of record CM028129.1, read on the forward strand.
CTGAGACAGGGGTCCCTTCATCCGTCTCACTCCCTAATTCTTACTACAGATGCATCCCTCTTGGGGTGGGGAGCTCACGTGGGCGATCTCACTACCCAGGGATTGTGGTCACCTCAGGAATCTCTGCTCCACATCAATCTGTTGGAACTCAGAGCAGTTTTTCTAGCACTTCAAGTTTTTTCCACCTCTGTTCAGAACAAAGTTGTACAGACCAGACCAGACACCACCACTACAATGTGGTACATCAACAAGCAAGGAGGCACTCGGTCTACGGCCTTGTGCACCGAAGCAATGAAGTTGTGGTCTCTGGCGTATTCCCTGAACACCTCCTTTACGGCAGTTCACCTCCCAGGCAAGGACAGTGTCCTGGCAGATGCTCTCAGCAGGATTTCCCAGGGCCATCACGAATGGTCACTGGATCCCCTAGTATTGGAGGTAGTATTTGCCAGATGGGGCACCCTGCAGATAGATCTTTTTGCAGCCCCAGACAATCACCAACTTCCCCTTTTTTGCTGCAGGCCCCCAGTGTTGGGCTCAGTCCCTCTGGATGCCTTCCTTCTCAGTTGGGAAGGGAAGTTTCTCTATGCCTTCCTCCCTTCCCTCTTCTGTTCAAGGTGCTAGTCAAAATCAGATCTCAACCCTGCAAGATGATCCTGATTGCACCAGATTGGGCCAGACAACCCTGGTACCCACTCCTTTTGTCCTTAGCAGTCCACCTTCCCCTGTGTCTTCCCAGGAATCACAACCTGTTAACCTGTGCTCCGGGAGGGTTTGTACCCAAATCTCAAATCTCTCAATCTCAGGGCCTGGTTCTTGAAGAGTTAGTTTGCTGACCTACACCTCTCCCAAGGTGAATTGGATATATTGAAGGCTTCCAGGAAGCCATCCACCAGGAGCTACTTATAATTCCAAATGGAAGAGATTTTCCATTTGGTGCTCTAGCAGCATATTTCCCCAGAATCTGCTGACTTATCCACGGTCCTGGATTATATGGCATTTTAATTTTAATAGTTTGGGGCTGAGGCCAGCTACCCTAAAGTGCACCTGCAGCCGTGGTTCTGCTTTCTTATCAGCAGGTAAGCCCTCTTCTCTTCGCTCATCCTGTATTCTCCAAGTTTTTCAAGGGGTTGCTTCACACAACCCTCCATTCAGGGACCCTGCCCTGCCTGGGATCTTAATATTTGCATTGCTCAGCTTATGCAACCCCCTTTTGAGCCCTTGTCTTCAGCAGAGCTTAAGTATTTGACTCGGAAAACTGTGTTTTTGGTAGCCATCACTTCTGCCAGGCGCACAAGCATTGTCAGTGGAACCTGATTTTATCTCCTTTCATAGAGATAAGGTGGTCCTCAGGACTAACAAAGTTCTTGCCTAAGGCGGTTTCAGACTTCCACCTTAATCAATCTGTCTCTCCCTGTGTACTTCACTGACCATTCCTCCTCTGGCGAGAGGAGACTACACAGTTTAGATGTCAAAAGAGCCCTTAGTTACTACATAGAACGTACCAAGGGTCACAGGTTTGACTCCCTCCAACTGTTCCTCACTTATTGTGAGGTTGGTAAAGGTAAACCTGCCACTAAAAGATCCATTGCCAGGTGGATTCTCTTGTATCCAATTTTGCTATGAAAAACTTAGTAAGGTTCCTCCCTCAGGCCTGAGGGCTCACTCTACCAGAGGTACAGCTGCGTCTCTGGCTGCTGCCAGGGACATCCCTATCCTAGAGATATGTCAAGCAGCTACCTGGAAAACAGTTCACACTTTTACCAAGCATTACTCCCTGGACATCCAGGCTAGGCGTGATGCTCGGTTTGGCACAGCTGTGCTTCAGAGCCTATTTCCAAAGTAGGTTCTTTCCTTCCTCCATGGAGGTACTGCTGTATAGTTCAGATATGTCATAATATAGCAAGACTTCATGTTGTTTGAAGAAAAATTACTCACCTTAGTAATGTTATTTCTTCTAATGGAGTCTTGCTATATTATGACCTCCCCCCCTGCCTGCCCCTCTCAGAACCTCTACTTTTGGGATGTGGGTGGGCAGTGCAGTGTTGGCACTTAGTAGATGCCCGCCTTATTTTTCACCCTTCCTTTTTGGGGTGTTTGGGTGTTTGTTTTTAATTTTTTGGATCCCTGACTTGAGTCTTTGTTTGGGACCAAGAAAATGTGTTCTTATATTTAGTAGCCAGTTGGCTAGTGTAGGTTCTGACTTCCACACAGAACCTTAGTGAGTTTTGCTCATAAAGATCTGACAGTTTGAGTTTAACAGACAGAGTTTTCATCCGAGCTCGCGCTCAAAGTTCCATGCCTGGCATGGAAAGTGAACTCTTTCACCTCCGGAGCAGTTCGAAGGTTGGGACTCACTGCATATGTCATAATATAGCAAGACTCCATTAGAAGAAACAACATTACTAAGGTGAGTAATTTTTCCTTCCATCCCATCCACCCTTCTCCACTTGTACAGTTTTACACAGGTGTAATATTGGTCTTTTCATTGCAACAGATGTTGTCCTACAAGGGAGGAATGGAGGTTACATAGATAGCTACAAGCAATACTGTCTGTATGTAACTTTCTTTCAGAACCAGTGAAGGCATTTATTACTATGTGTTATATTTTTTTCAGTGGCAGATACAGCAAGAAGAGTGACAGTGCAGTGGTCTGTGGCATGCAGTGGCTGCAACAGAATTGTAAAAAATTAGAAGAGGAGTCATATAGGGATAGTTCAGAACAGGAAGAGTGACAGTGGTCTAGGATGTTAAGTGGCAGCCAGCAACAAAAATATGAGAGAAATGCGAAGACGAGTAACATTGCGGCAACTTACAAGGAAGTGTGACAGTGGTCGGGGCGTGCAGTGGCAGCAGCAGAATTTATGATGGAAATTGTCGAGTCCTAGGGAATTTAATTGGCATAATGGTTGGTTGCATGAATAGAAAAAGAAATGGAAGACTACAGGGCCGTTCACACTGCCAATTCTGTGGCATTGTAGGTGGTGCACAGCAGCCAGATCCTTGCCGCTGTGCATGTGTGAATGTAACTATTTTGCAGCTTTTGTGTTATGTTGCGTTGTGACCATGATCCCTCTTTTCCTGAGATTGCATTCTAATTTGGGGGTATTCCTCAGCAGTCTGAATAGCTGGCACCACCTACAGCAGCGAAGGGTAGGGTGTTGGGGATTTGAACATTAGGAATGATGAAGACTGAAGGTGAAACACCTTGGAAGAACACAACAAGGACCAAAAAAGGGAGGAAACTGGGTATATAAGGTAAGAGGAACAGTAAATAAAAGCATGATGTGGGGTTGTGGGGTGATCGGGACTGAAGCAAGATAAGCAGGGGAGAAATGAAGAGCAACAGGACTAACAGTACTGAAGATTAAACCACTTTTGACTAGCCGGCTCGGTGACGCAGAGGGCTGAGGCATTCTGCTTTACCTCATGTCACGCCGGTGACATGGGTTTGGGAACAGCCTTGTGTCGTCTGGGAGCCAGCATGGGAGGCAGGGAAGGGGGAGCAGGATTGAGTAGCCTAACGGCAGCTCTACTCTCCCGGGGAGGTTGTTGCCCCCCATAGTTCTGCCGCCACTGGATGGAGGTCCAGCGGTGGGCGTGAGCGAGAGGGAGCATCTCAGCGCAGCCGCCATGTACCTGGGGCAGATTGGCCAGCGGGGTAAAAGCCTATAAAATATAAATGGAAAAAAAACAAAACACTATTGACCTTGATCTTGATTAACATTGCATGGCTCTCTCAGTATTTTAATTTGGGGGGGGGGGTTAAGAGCAGGGGAACCTTGTCCCTTCCAAATAGTGTGTAGTTTAAAAGGCTTCTTTCTCAGCTGCCGGAAATGTTCTAAACTCATCAGCAAAATTCAGACATTGCTGGTTGAGTCAAGCTGGACACACCTACTGCTGCACTTAAGTGGCCAATTCTTACATGTCAGTTCAGTCATCATAACTTTTAAATACTCTGAGCATATTTATAATAAAACCAAACAGTTTTGTCATTTAAGAAACCATTGAAGTTACTCTGTGAAGTTGTTCTTAATATCCTAGCTAATAATTTTAAAGTACCGCAACTGAGAAAGTGTTTGAAGAAAAGATGCAGGTAAGGTGGGAGAAATGGCAGAAACAGGGGGGGAAGGGGTGACAGATGGGGAAATCATGGAGGGCAGAGTTCGAGAGGGTTTGAAGGCACTGAGGGTGGACAAGGTGCTAGGCCCAGATGGCATCCACCCCAGGGTACTGAAGGAGCTGGCAGAGGTCCTTGCAGGACCTTTGGCAGACCTATTTAATGCCTCACTACATTCAGGGTGTGTACCTCAGGACTGGAGGATGGCTCATGTGGTACCCTCCACAAGAGTGGCCCCAAGGATGAACCGGAAACTACAGACCAGTGAGCCTCACATCCATCGTGGGTAAGCTAATGGAGACTATCCTGAAGGAGAGGCTGGTGGCCCTCCTAGAGGCCAAAGGACTACAGGACAGCAGACAGCATGGCTTCATACGTGGCAGATCCTGCCATGCGAACCTGGTGGAGTTCTATGACTGGGTAACTAGGCAACTGGACAGGGACCATGCAGTGGATGTCCTGTATCTGGACTTCAGTAAGGCATTCGACTCTGTGCCGCATGGAAGGCTGGGAAGGAAGTTAGTAGGCGCAGGGGCGGGTGCAAAGCTGGTGAGATGGGTAGGAAACTGGCTTCAGGGAAGGCAACAGAGGGTGGTGGTGGGTGGGGAGCTCTCACACCCAAGGGCAGTGACGAGCGGTGTTCCACAGGGCTCGGTGTTGGGACCAGTGTTGTTTGGGATATTCATTGTAGACATATCATGGGACATCAAGAACAAGATCAGTCTGTTTGCTGATGATACCAAGGTAGGGCAGTAGGTGGATGACCTAGGGGGATGGCAGGGGTTGCAGGATGATCTGGCAAGCTTGAAACCTGGTCAGACACCTGGCAACTGGGGTTTAATGCCAAAAGTGCAAAGTGCTGCATTTTGGGATGAAGAACCAAGGAGGAGTTACCAGCTTGGGGGAGGGGGTGCAGCTAGCCCAGACAGAGGAGGAGAAGGATCTGGGTGTGCTCATTACAGGGTCAATGAACAACTCGGCACAATGTAGGAAGGCAGCTGCAAAGTCCAACAAAATGCTGGGTTGTATTGCAAGGGGTATATTCTTGAGGAGGGAGGAGGTGATTCTGCCACTGTATAGGTCATTAGTTAGACTGCACCTGGAGTACTGCGTGCAGTACTGGTGCCCGTATCTGAAGAGGGACATTAAGTTACTGGAGGGGGTGCAGTGCAGGGCAACAAAGATGATCAAGGGGCTGGGGGACTTATCATATGAGAGGAGGTTGAAGGAGTTGAACATGTACTCACTGGAGGAGAGGAGGGACGGGGTGACATGATTGAAACCTTTAAATACTGTACATGAAAGGAATAAACAAGACTTGTACAGAGGGGCTGTTCAAAGTAAGGAAGGGGAGGGCCACCAGGGGCCATGATATGAGACTGGAGGGAGGAAGGTTCAGGAGGGAGATGAGGGACACTTTTTACAGAGAGGGTGGTGGCTGGGTGGAATGCGTTGCCTGCAGAAGTGGTAACCAGTAGAACAGTGGACTGCTTCAAAAGGGGATGGGACAGGACAAGGGGGAGGGTTAATGAAGGGGAAGGGTGGAAGGGAGGGGCAGCTGCAGAATAAGGGGTGCTAGCTGCACATTCGAGCAGACTTGATAGACCACTAGGCCTTTATCTGTTGGCAAATTTTGTATGTTTCGTATGTTTTTATTGACTTCAACAGAGTTTTCTGGTACATGAGGTTGACTGCAGTCAAAGTAGTAGCCTACCATAGCTAGTTTTGAAATCGTCATTGCAGACTTTGCGACAGTAACCCCGGAGAGTTCGGCCAAAGCGCAGAAGATCAGTTGCAGTGAAGTAGGGGGCTGCTGTGCGAATGGGAGCCACATTGCTGCAGTTTAAACGGAGCAGCCTGCACCACAACGGAACCACAAACGGGGTAGCTCATGTGAACGCGGTATCTGAGTAATAGTGTTTCACTCACAGCAAGTGTGGATCTGCTGCACTGAAAAGGCTGGTGTGAATGAACCAGTGGTGTTATTTTTTTGTTCCATCCACTCACCCTGCTCCACTGGTACAGTCTCAGAGAGGTGTAATATTGGCCTGGTCAGTGCAGCAGCTTTGTGACCTATAAGGGAGGAGGAGTGGAAAACGTCATGATCGATACAAGCAGTACTGTATAACTTTGCTACCAGTATGTGGTGAATATTTTATAATGACTTTCAGTGACCGTGACAATAAGGGAACCTGTTAGTTTGTTGGGTCAAAATGAAGGTTTCTTTTATTTAGAGACTGTCTGAGGTGTGGTGCCTAGCCTACTTGAAGAAGTCGGCAGCAGCAGCAGACAGCAGTAAGGCTTTAAGTAAAGCTGAAAGTTAACATCCATGGTGCGTTTTCTTGGCACGGGATCAAAACCCCACAAGCAAAAACAGCATGGCAGGCGTGAGGGGGTGGCGTGCGAGGCAGGAGCCAATCCTCTGAAGGAGGCTGGAACAAAAAAACAGTATGGCAGATACTGCCGAGAAAAATTGCGTCTATGCAAATTAGGTCGGTAAAAACACTGACCAGTACAAAATGCCGGGCACACCATAGGAAGTATCGGAAAAATATAGAGTTTTGTTTTTGAGGCGCTCTGCTCCATGCAGTCCCACAACTCCTGGAATTATAATCATCTCTGAGGGTGTGGACTTTAGGGATAAGGAAAAAACTCAGGAGGGGAAAACTTTGTGAGCAAAAAAAAAAATCACAGTATTGTGAGATGGGGGAACCAGACCTGGTCCTCGGGTCTCCACCGCTCCAGGAGCTTGTGCCTTAGCCTCTCCACCATGGGAGCGGCTCGACCAAGTACAACACATGATGCATCTTCAGCCCTTTCTCCACTCTGCAGACAGCAACAGGGGTAGTGGTAATTCATGAATGCTATTATACCCCTGTCTCTGTCAGCGCTTTCGCCATTTCTGCAGCGTGGTTTATTCCACACTCTTCTTGCAACACCTAATTGACCTGGTACCCATTTTCTCATCATGTACTTCTCAAACCAGGAAGAAGTTGGGTAGCATGTAGTTTCTTAAACATCTATCCTTTTGATATGATTCTTTCATCTTGCTGTATATAGTGCAGGTCATAATTGTAATTCATTGTGGGCAAGTTGACTTTTAAAAAAATGCCAGTTCAACACATTCACAGAGAAGTGTAGCTCTGGTTGGAGATATGGTGTCACCAGTGGTGCTGAATATCCTTTCTGAAGGTACGTTGGTGAATGGATAAGCAGGATAATATGATTTTGCCACAGGCTGCGTGGTGTTCGAGGTGGTTTTGTTCCAGTGCAGGGCCTCCCCTCCTCTCTCACTGACGACGAGCTTCAGCCAGATGGAGAATGCCTAGACTGATCTGGATCCTGAGGCGATGCCCCCCCCCCTTTGCTACAACCATTCGGGTCCATGACTCAAAAGGCATCAATTTTCATACTGCTCACAGGAAGATAAAGCAGTGCGGTCGTGCACTCCCTTTTCACATCTGACTTTTCCACAAGCCGCAGGATGAGGCAGCTTTGTTCCACTGCAGGGGGACTTCCTTTCCCTCTCACTGATGGTAGCAAGCTTTACTTGACTGGAGAATGCCCTAACCAACTGGGACCATGAGAGTGACACCTGCACTGCAACTAATCTGGTCCAGGGCTCAAAAGGCACCAATTTTCAAACTGTTTACCGGGAGATAAAGAAGTGTGGTCATGTACTCATTTGCCACATCTGACTTTGCCGCAAGTCTCTGGGTGTTAGAGGCAGCTTCTTTCCAGTGCAGGGACCCCCCCCCCAGCTGATTGGATAACACCCTGACTGACCGAGACCTTTTGACTGATGCCCCCTTTTGTTGCAACCAGTCTGATCTCAGCACCTCCTTCAGTTCACGGTCATTCGTGGATGTTTTTTGGGGTGCAGAGAAGAGGAAGTGCTGTTCAGTCACCTTTGGGGGATAGGGAAATGGTGCTGTGGACCTCCTGCTGGTACTGGAGCAGCTATCTGCTCTTCTGTGCACCCCAAAAAACATGCAAAAAATGACCGTGAGCTGGCAATGAATGAGTGCGTGCTTGTACAAGCATGCACTTATTCATGGAGTGCTCAGTCGGGCTGCAGGCCGTGGAGGAGAATGGAAGGCTGTGCCAGTGGCTCGCTTGTGGTCCGGGTGGGGGATGGTAGTACATGCAGGGGTGGTGGGGGACACTAGACACTAGGTAGTGGACATTTGGGAATGTGGATAGGGAGGCGTCCACTAGACACCAGGGGAAGTAGTGTCTGTGAGGCGGCACCGGGGGGGGGGGCGCTTGGATTTTATTTGACAGTGGGCCAACAATCAGCTGGTGGTGGATGGAGCACGAGACACCAGGGAATAGGGATGACATAATTCACATGGTGATCGGGCCGGCGGGGTCCGCTAGACACCAGGGATGATTATTCGGATCAGGTTTTCATCAGTATTTGCAGCGGTTTTTGACCACCTGTTATCCCGTAATGTCATAATGTGATGACCCATAATGTCAGGGAACACTGCCTGCTGCACAGTAGTTCATTTTAGTTACAACAGAAATTATTTTAAATGTTGGATGTACAAAAACAACTGATACTGACAAAAACCTGGTCCGAATCATATTAAAAGGAGTGCTCCTTTTATTATTTCGAATGAGATGTAAAGTACCAAAGCACACTCGGATTTGGGAAAGAAGGGTATCATACATGTCCAGAGATAAGGGGGCAATCTAAAATGGAATAAAAAAGTATAGATCAAACTTTTTACCACTGTCATGCACTGCTGCTTTAAAGAGCCCCGACACTGTTGTGACAACTTTGAGAAAATGAAGTGTTTAGCACAAGTCAGCTTATATTTTAACATTGTTTTTGTATTTCTCATTCTTCTTTATTACTAAGGACATTTGCATGTAAACAGGATCGCTGCCCTATCTGTTCTGGCTGCTTGCCTACATCCTGACATCACAGTTCTGTTTGACATCCCAGTCTGTTGCTGTGGGGATAATTGTATAATATGTATTAATTTATTTAAAAGTTGGTAACCGGGAAAAGCACCACGAACACGTGCTCGTTTCCAGGTGCAACCCCGGATTATGTCACACGTAGGCTAGCAGAAAGAGCAGATAAAGTCTAAGGGACATTAAGCCTCTTTCGTGCAGCTGTTCTCAGTAATAAAGAAAAAAGGTAAATAATTATAGAAAATACATTAAATATAAATTGAACTGTCTAAATCTCATATTTTCCAAGATTTTCTAATGGTGTTAGGGGCTCTTTAACTGGAACTGTCTAGCCCTTTGGGCAACTGAGAGGACAGCAGTAGTCAAATGGACCTGATAGACACATTAAGTGGCAGCAAGCAAAGGCATACCACACTGACCCACTGGTCCTACAGTTCGTTTTTTTTTTTTTTTAATGCCCCAGTCTTTGTCTCTCTGACTTTTTTTTAAAAGGATATTTTTTTCAGTGCAGTTTAGCTCTAGTCCCCTCCTGCCAGTACCCCCGCAGCCTGGATTACCTCCTGCCAGCAGGCCTGCTACTGCTCCAGCCTCTGTCTCTCTCTTGGATTTTTTTTAAAGATATTTTTTTCAGGCATTTTTCAGTGCATTTTAGTTCTAGCCCTCTCATGCCCAGTGGACTGCCTTAGATTTATTACATACAGGTGTAAATGAATGAATGTATTTAAAGAGCTAGTAGAGGCCAAAACAGGCAGACAGGAAAATAATTTGAATTTTAAAATTAACTTTTTTCCAGAGTATTTTTGTTTTCCTTTGCTCATTAGAAGTCGTCTGTGTGATAATATTGTGCTGGATGTTAAACATCACTCTGCCTGGCAGCTGACATCTAGCTCTATTGCCCCCCACCCACTTACATCATTAGTATTCTGTTGTTACTGACCGTGACATCACAGGTGACTGACCTGGCATCCTTTGAGTGGCTTTTCCTAAGCAACAGTGATGTCACAGTTGGTGAAGTTACAATACTGATGATGTAGTGTAGGGCAGTAGAGCTTGATTTGTCAGCTGCTAGGTGAAGTGCTTTACACATCACACCTACTAATATCAGGTAAATAATCTTCTGATTAAACAAAGGGAATAGAAAATGTGCTTCAGATATAAAAGGTAATGGTTGGCTGCTTTTAAAATCTAATATTAGATCTTACCTGAATCAGTCTTCACCATTCATGACTGGTGGGTCTTAGCCGGAGGTGCAGGTCCTCACGGGAGCATTTTGCTTTAAAGGGGAACTGTCAACAGGATTTCTTAATGTCCGAAAGCCCATAAAAAGCTAATTTGATTGAGTTATTGTGTTGATCTGTGAATCTTTGCAGTCCAGAGTTATTCATATGTAAATCACCCTGTAAGGGCCTAGGTGCAACCATATGTTTTGGGCTCTAACAGGAAATGATGTCACCGAGGGTCTAGGTTCTCCTTTGACTATATTTAATCCAACAGGTTAAAGATCATGTGCAACGTGTTTACATATTTCTTACAGAAGCTTAAAAAGCTGAAATTCAAGTCCTTGTGTCATGATTAGTGTTTCCTGAAAATTTCATTACCGTTTGGTTTTGTGGTTTTCTTTAAATCAGCATTTAACTTGCTCTACAGTGGCTGAAAACAGTGGAATTATTTCTGTCCTCTCAGTCAGACTTAGAGAGCGGTGACACCATTTTGGAGTAGCTTGCTGTTTCAGATTCCCAAACAGAGCAGCACTCTTGAGAGTTTATGGTTTGCTGAGCTGTCCAGGTTTCTTACTAACCCAGTCTCTGGTTTGTGTTTAGAGCTGCTTAAAAATGTATAATTCTCTTCCTTTAAAAAGCTGATCATTTCATTTTCAATGATGAATTGAAGTAGTGAAACCTTTTTCTGTGAGAAATCAGCTTGTCTGTATCACAGCTCTTGTTATTTGTAATCAAACCTCAATTCTTTTTGTAAGTATATAATGCAGGGCTGTTTAATAAATATAAAATAAATCTAAATTTTGTTCATTCACAGAAACTGTTGTTCTTTGATATAGCCTTCATAAATACAATCCTGTAAGAAAATTTTGTTCATGTCAGATTAACAAACAGGTGCTTGTCACACTCTACTACAGTATTTCAAGCACATGTACTGTCAGAACTCACAAATGTCAGTTCTTTGGTGGTTTCTGTGTGAAAATACATCATGCATGTAGTTAACTAGAAACACTAGATGGAATCCTGATGCAACATGTCTCTGCCCCACAGTTGAGGCAGCTGCAGTCTCCACCACCACCAGTCCCCTGCCCTACAAGCCCCCTGCCTTCTGCTGTACATTCAAGGTTGCTGCACCCTGCTGCCCACTGTGTTCTCCCACACAGTTAGGGATTGTGCACCCTGCTGCCTCCATCTCATGCCTAAAGAATCAGGACTATTGTACATTGCTGCTCCTGCCCAAACAGTTGGTGTTGCTGCATCCTGCTGCCCTCCCTCCCCACCCTCACAGTTAGTAATGCTGCCCTGTTGCCCCTGTTCCTGTCTCCACAGTCAGGGCTGCTGTGCTGTGCTGATCCCTAGAGTGCCAGGTTCACTGCCTCCACAGCTGTGGCTGCTGCACCATGCTGCTCTAGCCACGTGAGGTGGAAGTTTGTTGCACTACTACCCCTTCCATTGAACCAAATGGGCCAGGCTGCTGCTGCAGTGTACCCATCGCACAGTCAGAGCTGATGTACCTGATGCCCCATGTGTCCTGCTCCACAGTTGAGGTTTCTGCACCATGTTGTCTTCTATGCCCTGTAACCACAGACAGGACTGCTGCACCCTCCTGCTTTCTACATAGTTGGGGTTGATGTGGTCTGCTGTGTCCTAGAGCACCATATCTCTGCAGTTAGGGCTGTTGCACCTGCTGCCTCCTTGCCACCAGAGTCAAATCCTTTGCTACATCATGCTGAGACAGGAACAGGGGCAGTATATGCAGTGTCCTTACTGTGAAGGTGAGAGAGAGAGAAGATAGCAGGTGCAGCAACCCAACTGTTCGGGAAGGGTGCAGCACAAGAGTAGGGCATTTGCTGCACCCTGTCCCCTGCCTGTGGAGGCAGGGGCTCTGTGTGCAGCAGGGCACAGTGGTGGCAGGGGACAAAGGACACCATGGTGCAGAAGCCTTGACTGTGGGGCAGGACACGGGTGGGTATCAGGTACAGCAGTCCTGACAATAGCACAGGGTGCAAATTGTGCAGCAGCCCAGCCTATTTGGGGCAACGGAAGTGCACAGCAGGGTTCAGCAGCCTCAACTGTGGATGCAGGTGGCATGAGACTCTAGGGTGGTAGCACAGCACAGCAGCCCTAACTGTGGCGATAGGAACAGGAGGCAAAAGGATGCCATGGCCTTGGCTGTGGGGGTGGGGACAGAGGGCAGCAGGGTGCAGCAGCCCTGGATGTTCAGGCAGGAGATGGGGTGGCATCAGGATACAGCAGCCCAAACTGGGGGACAGGTGCAACAGCCATGCCCATTTGGGACAAGGGATGTGGGCAGTAGTGTGTAGCAAAGGATATGATGCTGGTGGCAGGGGGACAGCAGGGTGCAACTGCCTCAACTGTGGAGGCATGCAACAGGGTGCAGTAAATGCCCTGAATCTTGTGGCCAGTGGCAGCATGGTGCAGCAGCCCAAACTGCAGAGACAAGGGGCTCTAGAGCACAGCAGGTCATGCAACCCCAGCTGTGTAGAAAGGAGCAGGGTGCAGTAGCCCTCTCTGGTGATGGGATAGAGGACATTGTGATGCAAAAGTCTTGACTGTGGTGCAGAACACTGGACATCAGGGTACAGCAGCCATGACTGTGAGATGGGATACAGTTGGTGCAGCAGCCCTGCCTACTTGGGGCAATGGAAGTGTAGCAGGGTGTAGTAAAAGCTCCACCTCCGGTGGCTAGGTCAGCAAGGTACAGCAGCCCCAGCTGTAGAGTCAGGGAAACTGGCACTCTAGGGCTTAGCAAGCACAGCAGCCCTATCTGTGGAGACAGGAACAGGGGGTAACAGTTGCAGCTTCCCTAGCTGTGAGGGTGGTGGAGCAAGGGTAGCAGGGTGCAGCAACCCCAACTGTTTGGGCAGGGGGTGGCAGGGTGCAGCAGCCCTTATTCTTTAAGCAGGGGATGGAGGCAGCAGGGTGCAAAATCCCTGACTCTGTGGGAGAAGACAGTGGGCAGCAGGGTGCAGCAGCCTCGAATGTGGAGCAGAAGGCAGGGGGCTTGTGGAGCAGGGACAGGTGGCAGTGGACTGCAGCTGCCTCAACAATGGGGCAGAGACACGGTGCATCGGGATGCCACAGTCTTTCTAGTTATACACATACATGTTGTGTTTTCACACAGAAACCACCAAAGAACTGAAATTTGTGAGTTCAGACAGGTGCCTGTCATACTCTGCTACAGTATTTCAAGCACATGAACTGTTTGTCAATCTGACATGAACAAAAATGTTTTTACATTAATGTATTTATGAAGGCTACACCAAAGACGGACTGTTTCTATGAATAAACAAAATGTAGATTTATTTTATAGTCATTTAATAGTCTAGTGTTATACAGTTAGAAAAAAAATCAGAGTTTTGATTAGCAAGAACTAAGAGCTATGACAGACAAGCTGATTTCACAGAGAAAGATTTCCACTTCAGTTCAGCATTGAAACTGAAATGATCAACTTTATGAGAAGATAATGATATATTTTAAGCTGATCTATCTAAACACAAATCAGTGGGTTTGTAAGAAATTTGGAGAGCTCATCAAACCATTAACTCTACAAACTACTGCTCTGATTGGAGTCTGAAACAACAAGCTACTCCAAATGATGTCATTGCACTCTAAGTTTGACTGAGAGGACATAAATAGCTCCACTGTTTTCAGCCACTGTAGAGCAAGTTAACAAATGCTGATTAAAATAAAACCACAAAACCAAACAGCATGAAATTTTCAGAAACACCAATCATGACACAGGGACTTAAATTTCAGCTTTTCAAGCTTTTATTAAAAAAAAAAAAACAAACAAAAAAAAACTAAAAACTGTTGCACGTGATCTTTAAATAGGAAATCAACTGTTTTTATTGAGTGAGTTTTAAGGTGTTACAACACTTCATCTATAATAATTGTTTTGTATGTGCATTGAAACTAATGAGTTACTACCTTTACATTTCAAGTTGTTAGTAAAAATATTCCATTTTCAGAATTGCTTTACTCGATATTGCCAGTGTCAGCGATAATCAAAACACATCTCAAGGCTGGCTTTGTGGTGCCAACAGGTATTATTGGGGCCCCATATCAGGATTTCTAAACCCTGGCTGTGTTCATGTCAGTACAGGTTTGTAGCTCAGTGCCCTTAACCACTGTGCTATACTGCCTTCTAATAATCCAATAGAATTCTAGCATTATTCACGGTAGAAAATCCCATTCCATCAAAGTATTTCAGTAAGAAACTGTTACAATTTTAACTTCATCAAAGAAGTAAAATACTCTTTAATGCGATTTCCCTGGTGGCGCCAGGAGGGCTGGGCTGGAGCCTTAGCTTATGCCTACGGCTGGCAACCGGGTTGGAAACTACCTCAGATCGCCAGGGGACCAGCTCGGGGAGGGGTTGTGCGGATCGAGCTGTGGCTCTCCCTTGAAAGGGGTGGATGCCCACTCCGCTATGGTCCGGTGGGCAGCGCAGGTGGTTGGAGCGGTAACGCAAGTTTGGGGAGGGGTGGATGGGGCCACCAGACCCTGGCATGTATATGCGCATACAAGCACGTGTACGCCGTGACCTTGGGGGGAGAAGGGGAGAAAAAAACTGAAAAATACCATAAATTACAAATGGGGGAAAAAATACTCATCAATGGTGATAATTTTTTTACATACACAGAGAGAGACATTTATCTCCAGTTACAGCCTCCCAGTTGATATTTGTGGTTTCAACCAGGAGGTTGTAATCAACACCTGTCAATCAAGCATCACCACAGAAAGCTAACTGGTACGTAGTTTCACTGGGCGGGCTGATCATCTTGCTCAACATGGTGGCACCATTACCGAGCACAGGTACCAGCATTCAAGCTTTGCCACACACTGTTAAGACAGGTATGATTTTAAATATTTTTAAACATCTATCTAGTTGATCCTGCCTTGAAAATGAAAAAAATCAATCTGGTTGAACCCACCGTTCATACCCTTAGAGAGCGTCTTACGCTGTGTAGCAGTGCTGATGGACCACGACTTTCCAGAATGTCGTTACCGCTGCAATGTAAAGAAAAAAACAAAAGGGAGAGACAGACTGTGTGTGTAAACCAGAATTTTACACACACTCAGTGTGCGATGCTTTTATAAACACCACAGGGTTTATGTTGCATCTCACACCTTGGGTTTGTGTAAAATTCTGGTTCCACACACCAGCCATATATTCTATATTTTAATAATGCATTTCAGGTTATGCATGTTTTAACAATGTTATCCATCAATATGTTTTTGCCTTTAATAAACAAGTAATTGTGTCCTATTCTTTTCTTTCCAAGTCAAATCTGGATAGAAAGAGTATAATAATTTCAGAATCTTAACACATGCTCAAAACCTGTTCTGATGGATGAACGAAGCTTGTTCATAGCTGTATTGCCAGCTGATAATCAAAAGCTACACATTTCAAGGCAGGCCTCATGATGCCAGGCCAGTAGGTACAATAGCCACATTTACATCTTGTAGACCTGAGTTCACACCTGAAATTGTAGGAGAAAAGGCTGCAAGAGAGGGAACTGAAAAATGCTGAAATTGGTGGTGTGGCAGTCCCAGAACTCTGTACTGACATGAACACAGCCAGGGTTTAGAAATCTTGATATGGGGCTCCAATACCTGTTGGCACCACAGAGCTAGCCTTGCAGTGCGTAATTTTTGATGATCAGCTGGCACTGGCAGTATAGTCTAGAGATTAAAGCAATTCTGAAGATGGATTATTTTTACTAATATTTCGAAATGTAAAGGTGATAACTCACTAGTTTCAATGCACATATAAAATTATTATAGATGTAGAAAGAGTTGTTATAACACCTTAAAACACACTTAATAAAACAGTCGATTTCTGTTTAACCTGTTGAATTAAATACAGTCAAAGGAAGACCTAGACCCTCAGTGACATCATTTCCTGTCAGGAGCCCAAAACATGCAGCTGCCACCAGCCCTTAATTACAGGGTGATTTTCCTATAAATAACTCTGGACTGCAAAGATTCACAGATCAACACAACAGCTCAATCAAATTAGCTTTTTATGGGCTTTCAGACATTAAGAAATCCTGTTGACAGTTCCCCTTTAAGAATTTTGGAGTTGGGAAATCTACGTTGGAGACAGCGCTACCCATGAGGCAGATGTACTATGTGATGCTCGTGGACTGCCCAGTAACCGACGCAAGCTCCCCCTCCTCCTCAGTTCTGTTTTTCCTGCTGTCGAGGGAGCAACTCTTGGGAGCTTCGCTGAGAGACTTTGAGAAACTACTGCGTAAATTCTGTTCGGCTGCTGTTTCTCTCGATGCATTTCTAGTTAGTTGCCATTTTTGGTGCTGTTTTTTTTCTTTTCCCTTTCCAGTGCAGCTTCGGGAGTTTTCTTCTTTGATATTTTGTTTCACCATTGATCATGTCCAGTCCAGGGCCTTGTAAATAGAAATCAAAGTTGGGGCTGGCCCCCTGCATCGTCCTTGTGGCAAGCCCATGACCGTCTGACAGCCATGTTCATTGTTTGACCTGCTTGGGTCCAAATCATGACATAGTGCGAGTGCGATGCCTGCTTTTCTGTAGATCTCCAGACACTCCAGATGTGCATGTTAAAGTTGGGCAGGATCCCCCAACTTTTGGAGGCTGGTGCCGTAGCAGAGACACACGAGTCTGGTCCCTAGGCCCTTCCCCTGGGCCACTCCCCAGTACTATATGTACGGAGGGAGAGCAGGCCTCCACCGTTTATAGTCTTATGGAGTCCTGCGCGAGGGGTCGGGGGCAGGCTGAGTACTCCTCACAGTGCGGTGACCCCTAGGGGACCAGGACGCCCCCAGTGTCGAGGTCTCAGCTGTACGCTGGGCCTGCACTGGTGGTTTCCTCAGTATCCTGGCATGGTACCGACCGTGCAGTTAGATGTGTCTCTGACACCACTTGCAGTGCCGGAAGAGGTGAAGTCCCCGGAGTGGCCACTCTGACGATCTCCCTGTTCTTGCCTTCAGATTCAGTCGATGACTGTGATGATCCTGATTGGCTGCCTGGTTGCTCAGTACCCTGGGACTCCTTTCTGCCTAGTTTGAGGCCTTCTGCAGGATCTGAGAACTCCTAGCTTGGTGCCAACTCTTGTGCCATTCTTCCTTAATTCCTCGGCATTGCACACAGAGCTGGGGGGGGGCTTCTGGTGCCGACTCTGGCACCAGCAAAGGACAGTGCCAGCTCTGGTGCTGACCTGTTTCCGATACTAGAGGGTACTTGGATTCAGGCACCGGTGCTGTGGTTGGACACGCAGGGAGTTCCAGAGCGCCAGTTGTGCTGGATCCTCCCACCTTTCTCCCCGGATTCTGCAGCTCCTCTTTAGCTTCAGTTGAGGGGCATGTCCTTGCCTGGGGGAGAGAGTGGCAGGTCGTCAGAATCTGCACCGTGCGCTGTCCCCAGAGTGGCTTGAGGCTCGGGGAGAAGCAGGAGTGTGGATTCGGGCCTTCTCTCCCCACCTGATCAGACAGGATCTGCAGTTGATGGGATAGGGGCTGCTTTTGTGGACCTGTGTGGCTCTGATCTCCTCACCTGGGGATAGTCTCCCGATGACACCACTCAGCTCACACCTCCACGGTTGGGTAACTTTCAGTGAGTGGTCTGCACAGCCTCCTCCTGAGGGAGAGATCCCCTGCTCACTCCCGCAGCCCTAGCAGAGGTGCTGGTGTGGTCTCTCATGACCGTTCTCCTTCTCCCCTGCCTCTGACTTCCGTTCCTTCTCTCCCAGGTTTTTCAGGCCCTAAAGAGATCATAACTTAGGAAGGAACTGTTGAGCACTACAGTGGCTGCGTGCCACTGGTACCTTAGAGCCATGGATGTGGTCATCTTCAGATGTCGAACCGCTGCACCACCTCCCTTAGAGCACAGCTCCTCAGAATCTTCGACGTTCTCCTCTGAGGAAGGGCATACTTCCATTAACTTCTCTGATGCTCTCACCAGCTATCAGCGTTTCCTGTTGGAGGTGATGGAGGAGCTGCACCTGTCCCATTTAATAGGACACAGCCCTGCTCATGTGACACTCATTCTATAGGGAATACAGTATGGAATCCACCATGATCTCTGTGGCCTCGGCCTTTCACAGATCATCACACAGTGTCTAGCAGAACCCCTCTGCTCCGTTCCAGCCCAAAGGATTGCCAGTGCTATGCCCCATCCTATGTCAGGAGTGGAGCTTCTGGCCCCCAGCACCGACACCCAAGGCATGGCTGTCACCTGGAGTCTCACTCTTCCAGGTTTGACTGCTAGGGTAGAAGGGTGTTCTCAGTGGTGCACCTGCTCTTGTGCATCTCTGCACACCAGACACATCAGGCTGCCTATGCCAGGCACCTGTGGGCAATGCTAGGTCAGCTTCTAGCATCCATGCCCGATAGTGAGGCAACCAGATGGGCCATCAGCCTTTCTACTCGTTGCCTGGAGCTAGCGAGACACCAGTCAAGGGTGTCTTATGATGCCAGTGAGGTAGCCTACAGGCTTATGGAACAGTGGTCTGCCTCAGGCAGATGATATGGCTCTGTCTTTCCAGGTTATCAGCCCTGGCCTGGCGTGGGGGTGATTGCCTCACCATACCAGGGGACCCATTTTTCTCCCCTAGGATCAGGCAAGAGTTAGCAGGACAGCTTTCCCTCTCAGGCCACAGGGCCTCCTCCTGCCCCAGACCAGTCTCTGGTCAGCTTTGGTCCTGCCAAACTCGGGGACATGGAGTTCTATGGGCAGCCCTCCATATCGATGTCTTGGAGATGCGTGCAGTTCTGCATACCCTACAGCCCTTCCAGACACCCCACCCCCGGTCCTCTGCTGATTCAGCCAACTCAACCATGGTCTACTATATCAACAAACAGGAAAGGGCTCATTCCTACCCACTGTGTCGGGAAACCATGAGGGTCTGGTATTGGGCAATAGATCATGGCCTGTAACTTTCAGCTGTCCATGTCCCAGCATCCCAAAATGTCTTGGCAGACAGTCTAAGCCAGTCTCAGTCATGGGCTCATGAGTGGGCGCTCCTGAGCTCTGTGGTGAAATATCTGTTTGACTGGTGGGGTTGTCCTGAGTTTGACATTTTGTGTTGCCATAATGCAAAACTGCCACTTTCTAGGATTGTGGATATGATCATCCATACTTCTTGGCAGATACCTTACGCTTTAAGATGTGCGGAAAGTCTTCAAGCTGGCTCCTCTCACTCACGTGGGTGGTATAACCCTTGGCTCTGCTCTATGATGTCAGATCATCTTTTTTGCTGGAAGGTTCAGGTTCCCTCCTTAGTGCTTCCACGCGTAGTAGGCTCTGGCTCTAGAATCTTCGGATTTGCTTCCAAAACTTATTTTAAAACACACTCGAGTTTCGGCCTCGCTGCCTTCTCTCACTACCACGATGGAAGACAAATCAGTTCCTATGTTTTGCCGGTGCCCCTGTGGACAGAAGATGTCTCGCACCAATCCTCATGCTGCGTGGGACATGACCACGATCCACAGGTTTGCGATCACTGTCTGTCCTTTTCAGCTTAGATTCTGGAAGACTGTGCTGCCCAACTTCAGCTGGGGCGACCGGAAAAGCGTTACCCACTGGTTAAATCTAAGGATGCCTGTTGGGTGGTCTCCATGGCTGCAGGGTCTGCCGAGCAGCTGGAACAGCTTAAGGCCTTAGAGGAGGAGGTGGCTCAGGTCACGGCGGACTGCTCTTTGGCTTCAGCCATCATTCTGCTTCAGCTGAGATCCTCCTATTCGGCTTCCTTCAAGGAGTTGTGCCAGTCTCTCTCTACCAAGGGAGAGGGCCCTTCGGGGTCACATGTTTCGCGCTCTCGGAAGGAAGTCTCGAAAAAGGACAAGTCACAACATCGACGCTGTTGGGACCAGGAGTGGTCCTGCTCACAGGAAACCCGTTTTGACTTCAGTCGAAGTCACGACTGAGGCTGCTAGTTTAACAGCAACCCCGTCAGACCAGTTGGCTGAGATGCCTGTCAACGCAGCCAAGATTTTTCTTGAGCGATCGGCAGGTTGTCACCTGATCCTGCCGATGACCCTTTATTTTGGGCGGTGCTTCGGTGCCTCGAGACAGTTGGCTGAGCAAACTGAGCAGGACCCGTCCCCAAGGAACTCTGACCAGGAGGAGCTGTGGGTTTCCGTGACTACTCCTTAGGTCCCCTATTGGCCCCGCCGACAGTCGAAGTCTCGTTTCTCAACTTCAACGTCAAACAAGACTCACCCTCATTGGCAGTCTCATTCCCGACGCCATGCTAAACGGTGGCGCCACGCCTCGTCTTCATCCTCGGGTGAGGAGAGGCTCCAGTGCAAGTTGCGTCGGCGCTACGAAGACCTAGTGTGGCAACAGTTGGTCCTGTCCAGGTCGAAACAGATTCCGGTTTCTACTCTAGCCGTTAAGTGGCTTTTGCTTGAACGACCGCCGTCACCACGGCCACT
This sequence comes from Neoceratodus forsteri, assembly GCA_016271365.2. Taxonomy (NCBI): domain Eukaryota; kingdom Metazoa; phylum Chordata; order Ceratodontiformes; family Ceratodontidae; genus Neoceratodus; species Neoceratodus forsteri. The sequence continues at coordinate 194,133,858 of CM028129.1, forward strand.
GTCACCGAGGTGCTGGTTAAGGCCCCGCTGAAGCCAGTTAGTCCACCAATATGGTGGAACTATTGCCGAGCAGCTAAAGTCTGGGGCTCAGACCAAGGATTCTCGATCGGCCCAAGGCCTGCCCCATCGATTGTTGGTCACTCTCTTACTCCTGACCACCCAAGGCGAGTTGAGTGACATTGGTGGTCGTCCACTTACAAGGACTCCTCTGAGTCTGAAGATTCCTCCATGGTCTCTTGTCCTGTCTCGCCAAGTCTCTTGGGGGTCTCTCCATCGACGAGGGCCCTACCTCGCTGATGGGTATTTGTCGGCTCATTTCCGAGTCCACCAGAATGGAGCCCGAGCCTGTGCAAAAACGGGCCAAATATCCCCTTACAGAAATTCTGGACAATGGGGATACTCCGATGGAGGCCATTGTAGGTCCAGCCTTGGAGCTGTGGCAGCATCCTGCATCTTGCCCTGTGCCTTCTTCCAGCACGGCCTGCAAGTACACAGTCCCTATGGGCCCCCTTTTGGGGTTTCGGAGCACCCCTCTGCAATGAGGTTGGTGGCCGACTCCCATCTTTCAGCGATCAGGCGACAAAGGGGATGTGGACAGACCCCGGACAAGGAATCAAACAACTGGATCATTCTGGGAAGAAGGTCTATGCAGCCTCCTCCCTTGGCCAATCCAGGCCAGTTAGCCGTTATGGCACATTTCTCCTATGTCCTCTTGGGCTACCTGGATGAGGTGATACCTCATCTCCTGGTGAACCGCTAGATCCGCGGTCAAGCAGGACCAGGGCCAGGGCAGTGGTGATGCAACAACTTCAGACAGCTCTGGACATTGGTGACTCCTGTGCCCATTCGGTAGCAATCACAGTGGCCATGCGCGCGGGAAGCAGCTGCGCATCTCTACCTTTATGACTGATGTGCAACACAAACTGGCAGATGTCCTTTTCTTGAGCATTGACCTGTTGGGCCCAGTGGGAGGGCCACCTCGAAGCGTATAGAGAAATTCAGTGCCACCCTGGACTCCACCACATCTGCCCAGAAAGACAAGGGCCATAAGCGTCAGAACCGCGGGCCTTTCGTTCATCCTCCCTGTGGCCAGACTGGCCCAGCGGCAGGGCCAGCAGGCTCAGTCTTGGCATCCTCAGGCCAAGTCCGTAGCCTCCTCGTTCAGGAAGCCTGGAGGGAAGGTCTTGGTTGCTCCTCCACGCCTGCCCAGTGACCGGTTGGGGGGGGGCGCCCCCTCAATCCCGTCACACCTCCTCTGGGACCTCCTGTTGGGGGGCCAGCTCAGCCACTTCCTTTCCGTGTGGTCCGCTATCACCACAGACTGTTGGGTTCTGGAAGTGGTCGGCCGCGGCCTGCCTTTGGAATTCGAGCAGGCCCCTCCATATAGAGCCTGTGCCCCACGGGGGGTTCTGCTGTCCACTGCCTCTCAGTCGAGACTCTCCGAGATGACTTAGCTCAGCTCCTCCTCAAGGAGGTGGTGCACAGAGTAGTGGACCAGCCTTCAGACCCAGGGTTCATTCCAGGTACTTCCTGTACCAAAACTGATGGGGCTGGCGCCCCATTCGAGTTTGCACAACCTGAACAAGTTCCTCAGGTCCCACACCTTCGGATAGTAACTCTGGCTCAGATTGTACCATCCCTGGAGCAAGGCATGTGGTTCTGCTCCCTAGATCTTCAGGATGTGTTCTTTCTCGTCCCGATCCCATCTGTCCCATTGACGGTTCCTCGCTTCCGAGCCGAGGGAATCATTTCTGCATTCCTAGCCATGCCCTTCGGCCTGTCTTCAGCTCCCAGGATCTTCACCAAATGCATGACAGTGGTGGCTTACCTGAGGTGCCAAGGGGTCTGGGTGTACCCTTACCTGAATGACTGGCTGATGTCGGGTTCCTCAGGTGGGAGGTGGAGTGGTACAGGGATTTAGCCCTCCAGACTTGCCTCGACCTTGGCCTCCTGATCAACGAGGCCAAGTCAGAACTCGTGTCTTCGCAGGTGATTCAGTTCATCAGGGCAGAGCTAGACTCCTGCCAGGCCAGAGCTTGGCTCTTGGCGGACTGGATGGAGGTTTTCTCCTCCTTCGGGCAGTTGTGCCCTGCCTGGGATTTCCTGCATCTTCTGGGCTACATGGCGGCCTGCACCAGTGTGGTCCGATGGACCCACTGACATAAGCATTCCCTCCAGTGGGAACTGGCCAGCCAGTGGTCTCAGCGCTCGGGTCATCTCGACCAACTGGTCTCTGTGATCCAGAGGATGTGAGATGGCCTCCAGTGGTGGCATGTCCCATCCCACCTGCAGGAAGGGATCCTATTTGTCCACACCAAGCTGACGGTCATCCTGATGACCAGCACCTCTCTGATGGGTTGGGGTGCCCATCTGGGGGAGCACAGAGCCCACGGACTCTGGTCTCCCCAGGAGTCCCAATACCATATCACTTTGCTGGAGCTTCGAGCAGTTTGGCTAGCCCTGACCATATTCGCTCCATTTATTCGGGGTCAAGGGGTTCAGGTCCAGACGGAGAAAACACCACAACCATGTATTGTCTCAACAGGCAGGGCGGGGACGTGCTTCTTGCTCCTCTGCAAGGAAGCTCTCCACATTTGGTCCCTTGTGCTCAGCCTGGAGGCAGATCTCCTAGCCATTCATGTGGCAGGAGCCTCAAATCAGCTGGCAGATGCCCTCAGCCGGACGGGCGGGGCATCTCACGAGTGGTCTCTCCACCAGGAGGTAGTACAAGATGTGTTCTCCCACTGGGGCTCCCCTCAGGTGGACCTGTTCGCCTCCATGGAGAACGTGAAGCTGAGGCTGTATCATGCCTGCCTCCCTTCAGCAGAGTTTGCTGCAGGGGGATGCCTTCTCGAGGCCATGAACCCCCAGGCCTCTTCTGCGCCTTCCCTTGATTCACAAAGTGCTCATCAAGGTCAGGAGGGACAGGGTGCAGGTGATCCTGGTAGCCCCAGACTGGCCACGCTAGTTCTGGTTTCCAGATCTCCTCAGCCTCAGCTCCTGAGGTGGCTTCCAGCACGCCTGGACCTGCTCTGTGTCAATCAGGGGCAGGTACTCCACCTGGACCTTCAATCCCTGCACCCGACGGCCTGGTTCCTGAGCGGCTAGAATTCCAGGCCTTGGGTCTCTCCTCCGAGGTCCTCAACATTGTTGAGGCTTCCCGTAAGGAATCGACCAGAAAATGCTATGCCTTTAAATGGAAGAGATTCTCCATCTGGTGTCAGGCCAAAGGGTTGGACCTATCAGCCTGTCCAGTGCTAGCATTTTGGACCATCTTTGGTCCCTTTCCCAGCAGCGACTGCGGTAGACGACCCTAAAGGTGCACCTGGCAGCCATCTCTGCTTACTGGGCGTGTGCCGGTCAGTAGTCAGTGGCACAGGAGAAGGTGGTCTGGCACTTCTTCAAAGGCCTAGATCACATACTCCTCCGGTGTGTGAGCCTTCACCTCCGTGAGATCTTCTGCTGGTTTTGGCAAAGCTCATGGGCAAGCCATTTGAACCAATGCACAAGTGTGACATGACACATTTGTTGTGGAAGACTGCCTTCTTGGTGGCTATCACATGAGCCAGAAGGACTGGGGAGTTACAGGCGATCTCTATAGAGTCTCCTTACCTGGTCTTCCACAGGAACAAGGTTGTCCCTGCTCCCACTTGAGATTCCTTCCGAAGGTGGTGTCGGAGTTTCCCCTTAACCAAGTGATTACTTTGCTGGTGTTCTACCTCAGTCACACCTTGGGGGCAGAATACAGGCTCCATACTTTGGACCTGAGACGAATGCTCGCTCTCCAATCTCTCTTTCCTAAGTAGGGGGTGTGCATCTTGCCTCCCTCCCGGAGAACTACTAGGAGTCTGCCAAGAAGTGTGTTTAGAACAACATATCCATGATCCTAGAAAAACGGGTTACTCACCTGTAACAGTAGTTCTAGAAGTGGTATATGTTCATCCACTGACCTACCCAATCTCCCTGGCTTTGACGCACAAACCTGGCTTCCAGCAGACCAAGATCTGGCATCATGGGGCAGAGCCGAGGGTTATACCACCTGGGTAGGTGGGAGGAGCCAGCTTGAAGACTTTCTGGCAAATCCTAAAGCGGCAAAGTACCTGCCAAGAAGTGTGGATGAACAACACATCACTCATAAAACTACTGTTACAGGTGAGTAACTTGTTTTTTCTGCTCGCTCGCTCCAGGGCCTGGAGTTTTCTGGCAAGACGCGTTGTCCCTCTGTTGGAAAGGGAGATTTATATATTCCTTCCCTCCCTTCCGACTCCTTCAGAGAGTTCTCATCAAACTTTTTCTGGAAGGGGTAATGATGCTAATTGCCCCCTTCTAATTTCCTCCTCAGATCTGGTTCCCCTCATTCCAGCAGCTGGCAGTGGAACCTCCAGTGCCTCTGTCCCTGTGCACAGGCTTGCTCTTTTAGGAGTAGGGCACCCTGGTCCATCTGAACCTCAAGTCCCTCCGTCTTCATGCTTGGCTCCTGAATATGTAGCCATTGCGAGGTTTGGGGTATCCTCTAAGGTGGTGGATGTTCTGGTGGTGGCTAGGAAACCTGTCACTAGGGCCACCTATCCAGAAACTCAGAAAGGCTGCTCCAAACCTAAGTTGTGCCTGTGTTAAAAAGCCAAACACTAGAATGCAAAAAACACAGCACCAACACTTCCTGGAAAAATGTATTGTATTGTGAGCATAACTTAAAACATAACAATACAGAAGCATGCATGCAGGACAAACTATTTAAACAAACAAAGATCCGACCGGTTTAAGCCAAAAGCAGCGCCTCCTCAGGGACACACTAGGGCCACCTATTCCATGAAGTGGAAGCCTTTTGTCAGAAAGGCGTCATCGCACTACTTGGATCCCTTCACCTGTCCAGTGAATCAGATTTTGGAGTACTTGTTCTACCTCTCAGAATCCGGTCTCAAGTACTCCTCCATCAAGGTACATCTCTCTGGCATCTCTGCCTTCCAAATACTCATTGATGTCTGCACTGTGGCTCAACTTGATGTGTCTTGCACGTTTCTGAGAGGCATCCTACACTTGAAGCCTCCAATCTGCAATGCTGTCCTAGCTTGGGACTTACATTTTGTGTTAGAAAACTCACCTTCCACAGTTTGAACTGGCCATGAGTTGCGACTACGCTACCTGTCATGGAAAGCATTATTAGTTGCTATTACTTCTGCTCGAAGGATTTTCGAGCTTCAGGTGCTCATGTGTGAGCAACCATATTTAATTTTTCACAAAGACAGGGTGTCTTTGCATTCCAATCCTAAGTTCCTTCCTAAGGTGGTGTCTGACTTTGAATCAGTCCATCCACCTTCCAGTTTATTTTCCAGAGCATGCCAATCCAGGGGAGGCATTGTGCCATACTTTGGATGTGCATAGAATTCTGAGATACTGCACACACAGACAGTGGACTGTAGGAATCTTGTCAGTAGTTTTATTTTCGCCCCTAGGAAAGAGGGTGTTTCAATGTCCAAACAATGTTTGTCCAAATGGTTAGCCAATTGTATTGTTTTTTTTTTTTATACAGGAAGTACGGTAAGGACCTTTCTGATGGTGTTCATGGGCATTCGACCAGGGGCATGGTCAGTTCAGTTGCCTGCTTAAGAAATGTTTCAGCTGCGGAGATCTGTGCAGCTGCCACTTGGAGCACCGGCCATACTTTTACAAAACACTACAGTCTGGACATTGCCTTTAGGCATAGGGCCAGTTTCATCCTGGCTGCTTTACAAGGCCTTCTCTCTTAGGTCAGTATGGACAGCCACCTGATTTGTCTGGCAGTTTTTGCCAGAACTGCTTGGGACTCGTCCTACTGGTGTGGCCTGCTGCAAGAGATGCCCTCTAAGTAAGACAGTACATTTACGTCATGAACTTACTGTAACAGTAGGTCTTCGAGAAGCTGTCTTACAGTAGGCCCTGCTTTCCCTCCCTCTTTCTTTCTTCATTTTGTCTGGCTTTCCCTTTCGTAGGAGGGAAGCCTTCTGCTTCTTTTCTTTATTTCAGTTACCTCAGCTTCCTCCTCAGTTTTCTTAGCTGGTTTTGTATTTGGTCTCCAACAGGAGAACTGAGGCGACTATTGTGGTCCGCCCACTCTTACAGGGTTGGCGGACATCGTGATGATGTCGGTGGTGGGCGGCCCTCTGGTAGACTGCTAGGTATAAAGTTTTGTGTGGCCCTAGTGCCTGGTGGCTAAGTTGTACTAGTATGGTCTGCTGCAAGAGATCCTTTTGGAGACCTACAGTTACGGTGAGTTCTTACATAACTGTACTTTCTGGCAGAAATGGAAGTGCAGGGTCTTCTGGGCTCTGCATTTCCACAGCAGCATACATGTATGCATCTATGGAGGGATGGAAATGCAGGGGCCCAGAAGGCCCTGCGCTTTCACAAGCAAATAAGGATACAATTATACTGTCTTTAAAAGTAAGAAATTCATTACAAAAAATTTGTTAATGCTCTAGTTAGGGTTAAACCACCAAAAATAGGGAAATGTGGTATTAGGGTTCCAAACCCTAACGCTCCACCCACCCTGCAGGCAGCAACAGGAAAAAACATTTCTATTTGACCTCACCTGCGTCTTCACAAATCAGGAATGTAGTGTGCCATGGGGTTGTCCACTCTTATCGTATATTGCACGCATCTCCGCTTATTTATTGATGTAATCGGGTGAGTGTTGAAGTTCACAACCCCAAGGCACACCCCATGGTGTACTTCTTCATATACCTTAAGGCTCTGATACAGCGTGTGCTCCGACTGCTGATCAGAATGGAAGTGTTGGGAAGCTGGTGGGTTAGTTGCGCGGGAGAGCAGACAGAGCCAGTAGTACTAGCAGACTGTCCTTAGTGGAGGAGGAGTGCCAGAATGTGGGGGTGAAACCTGGTGTCGGTGTTTGAAGCGAGACCAAAAAAAAGTACATTGAAAAAGTGTTTAAATTATTTTTTTTTTTTTAAGGAATCCGTTCTAATGAGAGTATTTCTAGTGAAAGCTGGAGCTGGTGCCGAGTCACTGATGGAATTTTAAAAACAAAGGTGCACTGCTCGCTGCCGGCTCCAGCCAGTGAGGATCTACTATGGGTATAGTTTGGACTTGGAGAAAGAATATTTCACTCTAGGTCCCCAGGAAGCAAAAACATCTCCGATAGCTACCCTTTAATGTACTGACAGTACGCCCTCGGAGACCGGTTGCCCGCTTACACTGGCGTTCGAGGAGATTTCCGTTAAGTCAAAGAGGCCCAGTCGGGCGGTGTCCATGGAGGCGGCTCGGCAGATCATCGCTCGAGCAGATGATCATCAAGAGGAGGCGCTGGCCTTTCACCGTGCCGCGGCATTTGTCCCACTATCTCCCTCGCGCCTCTTATTCATTTCTTTTATGAGCTTTGTCTGACCTCTCGACAAAGGTGAGGTCCAACTTTCTGGACCATTTTCTGGTCCAAAAGACAAGAGTAAGTCTCACCGTCGACGCTCTGGGAGCGGAAAGATCCTCTCCTGTTGCCGTCGTCGGTTTTGGTCGCACCGCTTTTTCCCGGTTTCACTGATGTCCCCTGCCAGGCCAGTTGATCGGATCTCTGGCCGACACGGTCGAGATTTTCCCCGACCCGCTGACGGGGTTGTCGGCTGGAGAAGCTGAGAATCCCCTCCTGTTCCCCCGGAGTTGGTGATCCTGGCGGGCCTGCCTGTGCCTCCGGCCCGGAGCCGTGGAATCGCCCAAACCGAGGGAAAAGCATTCCCCGCGACACCTTGCACCGTCTGCTCAGCCGAGGTTGTCTGTCCGGATGTCTTCGCGGTCCAGCCGATCCCCGCCATAGGCGTTTCGGCATCACGCAAGCGCGCCATCCTCTTCCCTCGGACGAGGGAGGCTTCAGCGCAAGTTGCGCTGGAGTCTGAGGAACTCATGTCGCAACAGTTCTTTCTGACTGGGAACAAGCCGACGCCTTCCCCGCCATTATGGCTGTCACTGGAGCGGCCAAACAACCCTCGCTTTAGCAGAGGAGCTTTCCCAGGCCGGTTGTTCGCCATTCCAGCTGCCCCACAGATTCGTGGAACCTCCACCTCACAGTCATAGTTGGGGCTCGACCAAAATTCTCGTCGGCTCAGGGACTGCCCCATAGAGTTGTCTGCCACCCTCACTCCCGATAGACCTCGGCAGGTGGAGGGTGGCTCAGGCCTGAGGCAGCTCTTTGAGGAGTCTTCTGAGTCCAAGGATGATTCCTCCCTTTTCTCCAAGCGAATGGACTTGGAGTCCTCAGGAGGACAGTCGGTGGACGATAGCCCTTCGTCCTTCCTAGGATTGCTTTGGCTCATCTCAGAGTCCACCGGGATGAAGCTCGAACCCGTTTCTAAATGGGCCAGGTATCCCCTCATGGAGATTCTGGACGAGGATTTCCCCTCGGAGCCTTTCCGGTGGCCGAGGCCATAGTGGGTCTGGCTTAGAGCTCTGGCAGCGCTCTGCTTCCTGTCCTGCGCCTTAGCCAGGATGGCCAGGAAGCAAGTGTCCCTACCGTTCCCTGTCCAGTTTTTTGGAACACCCTCGCCTGAGGGGTTGAGTTACGACAGCGCTCCGCGTGCGGGAACGCTAGGATGTGGACAAACCTCCTCGGCTGGGCGAGTCCAAGAAATTGACTATGCCGGCTTAAAAGTCTATGCGCGCCCTCTCTGCCTTCGCCAGGCCAGTTCGGGCCGTCTCATGGCACATTTTTCTCATGCCTGTTGGGCTCCCCTGGATGAGGTCGTCCTCATCTTCCCGCGGATCTGCAGACTACGGTCAGGCAGGTGCGGACCAGGCAGTGGCCAAACAGCAGCTCCAGACTGCTTTGACATTGGAGACTCATGTGCCAGGTCTGTGGCGGCCGCGGTGGCTATCGTCGTCGGGCTTGGCTGGGATATCCACCTTTACTCGGATACCCAGCACAAGTTGGCGGATGTTCCTTTTGGGACTGACCTCTTCGCCCTGGGGTGGAAGGTCACCTGCAGAGGATCGGTGAAGTCCAATGCTGCCTTGACTCGGGTCTCTTCTGCTCAGAAGGACAAAGGTCAAGAACCACAGCCTAAGCCCTCGGTCTTCTGCGCCCGCCACATCCGGCCCAGCAACGCTAGGGCCAGTAGGCTCGGCTTGGCATCCCAAACCTAAGCCCGGGCTTCCTCCAACAGGAAGCAGGGAGGAAGACCAGGAGGTCCTCGCCGGTCCCTCCTCCAAGCCTGCCCAGTGACGGGCTGAGGGTGTCTCCCCAACCCGCCACACTCACCCAGGTTCCCCCATGGGGACGGCCCGCACTTCCTTTCCGCCTGGTCCGCTACTACCACGGACAGGTGGGTACTGGAGGTGGTGGGAAAAGGCCTGCCTTTAGTATTCGAGCAGGCCCGTCCTTCAGAGCCGTCGCACCTGGGGGCCGGGGGCCCAGGGTCCGTGTTCACTGTCGCGGCTCGTCCGGGCTGACATCGCTCCTCCTCTAAAAGGAGATGATCAGGAGGTGGCTGACCTCCCTCAGACCTGGGGTTTGTGTCCAGGTACTTCCTGGTTCTGAACGGACGGGGCGCATGCCCATTCTTGACCTCACACGACCTAAACAAGTTCCTAAGGTCTTGAACCTTCAGGATGGTCACTCTGGCTCAGATAATACCATCATTGCTGGAACACGGCATGTGGTTCTTGCTCTGTGGGACCTGCAGGCCACGCTTTTTCACGCCCCCATCCGGCCGCCACATCGGAGACCCTTCGCTTGCCAGGAGATCCCTCGAGTTCCGAGCCATGCCCTTGACCTGTCTCCAGCTCCCAGGGTCTTCACCAATGCATTGCAGTGGTGACAGCTTTCCTCTCGGCGCCCGAGGGTCGGGTGTGTGCGTTACCTGGACGATTGGCTGATAGCAGCCCTCCAGACAGGGAGGTGGAGCGGTCCAGAGATCTGGCCCTCCAGGTTTGCTCTCAAGTCGGCCTTCTCATCAAGGCCAAGTCAGAACTCGAGTCGAAGCGAGGTGATTCTGTTTATCGGGCAGGCTCGAATTTCTCGAGCCAGTATATCGCCCTGCTTTTATTAAAATGGTGTCTCTACCTCCTTGCCCAGTCATTTCTGGTTGGGCAATGGCGCCTGCCCAGGACTTCCTCGCCTCCTGGGTCTCATGGCGCCTGTACCAGCGTGGTCGTTGGCACGCCTGGCACATGCCTCTTCAGTGGGGCCTGGCCAGCCAGTGGTCACAGGCGCTGCGATTCATTGGACCAGCTAGTGATGGTGACCCAGCAGATGTGGAGCAGCTCTCCGGTGGTGGACCGTTCCATCTCATCTGCAGGAGGGCATCCCGTTTGTCCGCCCGAGCCGACGGTTCTCTGTCGACCGATGCCTCTCTGATGGGTTGGGGTGCCCATCTGGGGGAACACCGGGCGCATGGCTTCTGGTCCCCGCGGGAGTCTCGATGCCACATCAACCTGCTGGAGCTCCGAGTGGTCCGCCTAGCTCTCACCGCTTTGCTCCGCTTCTCCGGGGTCAAGTGGTCCAAGTCCAGACGGACAATACCACGACCATGTACTACCTAAACTGCCAGGGCGGGACGTGTTCCATGCTTCTATGCAAGGAAGCTCTCTGCATTTGGTCACTCGTGCGCAGCCTGGAGGCAGATCTCCTAGCCATTCATGTGGCAGGAGCCTCCAACACCCTGGCCGATGCCCTGAGCCGGATAGGGGCTGCATCTCACGAGTGGTCTCTCCTGCCGGAGGTAGTACAAGATCTGTTCTCCCATTGGGGCACACCTCAGGTGGACCTGTTTGCCTCCAGGGAGAACGCGAAGCTGAGGCTGTTTCATGCCCACCCTCCCCTCAGCAGGGCTCGCTGCAGGGGGATGCCTTCTCGAGGCTGTGGACCCCGGGCCTCTTCTACGCCTTCCCCCATTTCCCTTGATTCACAAGGTGCTTCTCAAAGCAAGGAGGGACAAGGCGTAGGTGATTCTGATAGCCCCAGACTGGCCCTGCCAGTTCTGGTACCCAGATCTCCTCAGCCTCAGCTCCAGGCTCCCGAGGCAGCTTCCAGCTCGCCCGGACCTGCTCTCAGTCAATCAGGGGAAGGTGTTCCATCCGGACCTTCAATCCCTGCACCTGACGGCCTGGTTCCTGAGCGGCTAGAGTTCCAGGCCTTGGGTCTTTCCGACGAGGTCCTCAATGTAGTCGAGGCGTCCCGTAAGGAGTCGACCAGGAAATGCTGTGCCTTCAAATAGAAGAGATTTTCCATTTGGTGTCAGGGCAAGGGCTTGAACCCTTCCTCCTGTCCTTTGGCAAGCATCTTGGACTATTTATGGTCCCTTTCTAGTCAAGGGCTTAGGTAGACGACCCTAAAGGTGCACCTGGCAGCCATCTCTGCTTACCGGGCGCGGGCTGGGGAGCAGTCGGTGGCGCAGGAGAAGGCGGTCTGGTGCTTTTTCAAAGGCCTTGATCACATTTCCCCTCCGGTGCGAGAACCTCCACCTCCATGGAATTTACTGCTGGTACTGGCAAAGCTCATGGGCAAGCCATTCGAACCAGTGCACAGGTGTGAACTCTCACCTGTCGTGGAAGACCGCCTTCTTGGTGGCTATCACGTCAGCCAGAAGGATGGGAGAACTCCAGGCGCCTGCATTGAGTCTCCTTACCTGGTCTTCCACAGGGACAAGGTTGTCCTGCGCCCCCACCCGAAATTCCTTCCGAAGGTGGTGTCGGAGTTTCACCTTAACCAGGTGTTGACTCTGCCGGTGTTCTACCCCAGTCACACCTCGGAGGCCGAATATAGGCTCCATACTTTGGATCCTAGAAGGGCACTCGCTTATTATAAGGAGCGCACGGCTGAAATTCGGGGAGAGGTTCGCCAGCTGTTTGTCACCTACGCTGAAGCCGCACCTGGCAGACCTGCAGCCAAGCGGACGATAAGCAGGTGGGTCACCTCCCTGCATAGATCTCTGCTACAAGTTGGCGGGCATGGAGCCTCCCCAGAGGGATAAGAGCTCATTCTACCTGGCCATACTGCTGCATCGGTGGCTGCTTCCAGGGACGCCCCTATCCAGGAAATCTGGCAGGGCTGCTACCTGGAAGTCAGCACACACCTTTATTACCCATTACCACATCGACCTTGAGTCACGCCGGGATGCTGGTTTTGGGGCCTGGTTCTCCAGTCTTTATTCCCTAAGTAGGGGTGTGCGCTTGCCTCCCTCCTCCCGGAGAACTGCTAGGAGTCTGCCAGACAGTGTGGATGAACAACATATCCATGTCTCAGAAATACAGGTTACTCACCTGTAACAGAGTTCTAGGAATGGTATATGTTGTTCACCACACGACTCCACCCAACCTCCCCGTTTCAGACACAACCTTGAGCTTCCCAGCGGGCCAGATCTGGCATCATGGGGCGGAGCCGAGAGTTTTACCACCTGGGTGGGTGGGAGGAGCCAGCTTGAAGACCTTCCGGCAAGATTTAAAGCGGCAAGGAACCTGCCAGACAGTGTGGATGAACAACATATACCATTCCTAGAACTCCTGTTACAGGTGAGTAACCTGTATTTCTTTACTAACAAGTATTTCTTACTCAAGGACCCTAAATTATTTAAACTAGGTATTATCTTTGATGTAAATTTGAACCTACAAAGTACAGAACTTTATTCATACTTAGGCTGGTAGCTAAAAAGTGTTTTTGTTAAAGCTGTGGATTTTTGTATGTGTTTATGGAATCTATAAAAGAAAAATGTTAAACAGCACTTGCACATGCAGCATGATTTTTCTAAGTGAGTGGTATCGCATAGTAGGTATTTCTGCTGTATTTGCTAACAATTGTGAAACTGAGGGGGGAGTTCACCTGTCAGTGATTTTATTCAGGAAATCCAGCTATAGTTTTATGGAGTTTTTATCACTAAGGGCACTAGATAAAGAAATGTACTAGTTTCAAGCATGCTTTGGGAGGTTACAGTGAATTAGAAAACATTGGCGTAGAAGCAGTTGTAAATGTAGACAAGTAGTGATGTAATGCCATTCAGCACAGTACAGATTCAAGAAGATCAAAGTATACATTGGATTATATAGGTGAAGGGAGTTACAAGAATAGATGAGGAACACAGTGCCTATTGATTTTCTCAGAGCTGTTACAAGAATTTAAATTTTTCTTACGTTTGGCATGTCTGCTATAAATAACTTTTGCTGTCACCAGTGTGTCTGGAGAGAGGAGCACTTATTTGGAAGTCTGAAACTGAAGATAACAAAAAGTGGGAAATGCCTTATTGAAATCAGTGGACTGACATGACAGACTGTTTGAAGGAGTGATTTGTACTGACGTATAAAGATGTGATGTATGTACTGTATCCAACCTGTTTAATAAACATAAATTTAAAAAAAATAGAAATTGGTGGACTGTCTCCGCTAGGCCTCCAACCTTCTCCCTTCATTTTTATCATAAATGCTGTTTTCACCCCCCACTCCCCAGTACAGCTCTAAAGTGTAATTTCAGTGTTTTAGTGTGGACCCCGGTTCATCATGTGAGGACTGCAACCCTTGAATTTCTGCTCCAGATAATGTAATACTGCCTCTGGGCCACGTTGAGCCTTGGCTGTGCAGAGCAGTCTAATTTGTAAGATTATAATTTTCTTATTGAGTTTTTGTGCACATGATTAAAAGAAAAATCTGTGCAATTCCTGTGTGGGGTGGTGCGATCCTTCACTGTGAAATGGAGCTAGAAGCAACATCCTTTGATTGAAATCTTGGGCATGTAAATAAAGGTAGCAAATATTCATTTGAAATATTCTTAGGCTGTAGTGAATGAAGATGATAATCTTGCTTTGCCCGCACCTGTAGAGTACAATTTTTAAGCATTCGGTAATAAAATGCAGACCATTGCAGTTTCTTGGCCTCGTATGAAAAGAGTTTTTGTCTGTAACAGACCTTGAGAACCTGGGTGAAATAATAATAATAAAAAACTATACTCTGCATTAAATTGGTTGTCCTCCCCAAAAAAAAAAAAATTTGTTCAGAACATGTGTACGCTGGTGCATAAGATTCTTGTCAGTAACACTATCAAGTCACTATCCTGCCTTTAGGTACTATTGAATATACTCCCGTACAAGTCTAGTTTTTGATGCTGCAAATAGGCCCTCTAGAAGGGGAACTCTCTTATTTGCGAGGTAGATTTATCTACTGGATTTACAATGCTAAACTGTTTTTGTCTCTGTGTAACCTGATTCTGTGTCCCATTTTGGCCTCAGATAGATTCTGTGCCTGATGTTGGTTAAAAAATATAGATTTTCTATCCAATTTGGGCAGCAAAATGTTTATAATTTTGCTAAAATTGACAACATAAGGGGAGGTCAGCTTACAGGCAAGTGTATATGGTATGTGAAGCCAACAGAAGCCATTGGTCAGTAAAACAAAAAAAAAACTTTTAGTTGGCACAGCAGTAGCGCTACCACTCATAATGCCGACAACCCTGGTTTGGAAGCGAGCCTGGGCGTCGGAGGGCCACCTGAGGGGAGCAGAACTGAGTGTCCCATTAACTGCTCTCCAGTGGCTGGGAAGCTCCCAGCATTAGCCTGACCCCTAGTGAAAGCCAGGGGTCTGACAGACTGTGCTAGCCGTTACTGGAGGCAGGGGCAAATGTCAGCCCATGCTCATTGACGTCATTGCATGTCCTGCCTCCTGGCCCAGAAAACGAGAAAAAACCTCTGCCGCAAGGGATGCTGACCACCACTCGCTGCAGGCTCTGCACTGCTGACTGGGATCTCCACCTCACCAGTCGACTACCCATACCATACCATACCGAGGGTTGCGAAGAGAGGCCTCTGGTAGCCCTTCCCATGGGGGGGGGTCATCTGGGGGGGTATGCAGGGCGCAGTTAATTCCCAGTAATGGCGGGTGACAGGGCTGGGTGGGCAGTTGGACTGTTGAAATGTAGGAGAGGGAAAAGAAAATCCTTTAAAGGATTATTCCATGATTCGGCTGTAAAATAAACTGGGATTTTTTTAAACCTCTTAGTACCTACCTAAATGCAAAATGTTCAGGTATCTCACTTGTGATACCTGGACATTTTGTTTCTTATTCGGGGTTAGTCACCCAACCACACTTCTCTGCATTAACGTGAGTGCGAATTCCCTTGTTGGGCCTACCCAAATGCAGCCTGAGTCCATCCTTGAGTAAATTTTTAATTTATAGTCCAGAGACCTTCAGGAGGGAAGGGATTGTAAATTAGCCTGAGATGATGGACAGCCTATCCCTTCCACTTCCCAGTGGGCCAGCCCTGCCCCCTTCCCCGCTAATACATTTTGTGATGTCTAACCCGCGAGAGTGGGGGGTGCACTCCATTGAAATGAATGGGGTTATTTTTACACTGCTAATTTTATGATACAATGGCATTATCTATACATGAATACCACCACTTCAGAGGTCAAAATTGTTTTGCAGCCGCTAGCCAACAGGGCTAGTGACTTGGAAAAATCCACTAGTCCAGAATACTTTTCCACTGGCTCAACTGATGTATTTATTGAAATGTTACCTTTTTCATTGCAAACCCGTAGAGCTAGTCAAAATAAACTTTTACTAGCCCAGTACAAAATTTAGCGGCAGTGGACGTGCCAGTTTTTACCCTTGCCACTTGACTGAGTGTACCATTTGTACTGTTTATTGTTATGTAAAGAGTGTGTGTGTGTGTGTGTGTATATGTATATGTGTGTATATATAAAAATATATATATATATATATATATATATATATATTTATAAAAAAAACACACGCACATACATACTGGGCTTCGCACCCAGGTCGTCCCTGAAAATGGGTACTGGTACTCTGTGGACTTGGCTGGTAACACAAATAAACACCTGTGTGAGGGTGGATAGCGATGAGGGAATCTGAGAAATGCAGTTACCTGTAACGACCCCCCCAAAACTCTGTTTATGCTTCTTTCACTGGCCCCATAGACCTCTCTCCAGTGAGGTCACTGATCTGACCGTGTCCTTCTTGGCCTGAGATCCTCCCTCGGTCTGGTCTCTGTTCCCGGCTTACTCCTCCAGCTCCACTGGCCCCCGGCTTTGAACCTCTCGGGTGTGACCGCCTAACTCCTCTGGCACTCTATCTGGAATCTAGAGGGATGACCAGGGAATGGAGGAGACGCAGAGATCAGCTGGGACAGAACCAGCTAAGGGCATGGGGGCCGTCCTCTGGACCCACCTTCGCCTGTCCAGGTGCCAGGGTCCATTTTCCCTGTTCTGTGATCCCGGGGGCGCAGATGTGCAGTGATGTCCAGTGCGGCGCGGGCATGCTCCTGCACCCGCTTGCAGACGTCTGCCGCCACCCAATGCCCCTGTGATGTGCCCTGCATCAGCCGCAATACTCCCAGTCTCCAGTGGGAGCCGCTGTTGCTGCACGGTGCATCTGATCCCTTCCCGGGAGAGGAGAGCTGCCTGCTGGTGGCTCAATCCAACTCCACACTCTCCCCCACCCCAGCGATCTGAGCTTGCTCCCGAACTTGGGTCGCCGGCGTGAGGTGTGGCATCTAGCGCTTCAACCCTCCGCGCCACTGGGCCAATCTGCCTGCAAAGACTTGGGAGAGGTGGTTTAGGTATGGCAGTTAAAATTCAACCCAAACCAGTGAGAAGTATTAGCAGTCCTAAAACGTTTTTGTAGGGTCTACCAGGATTTTCAAAGGGACTGGTATTCAAGCAGAAGAATAAAAAACCACCAGTGAACACATATCTTTTATGATAAGAGCATAAGCTTTTATTTTATTGTATGCTCTGGCCACCTTACTAATGCCCCAAACGTTTTGACTGGTACCCCTGCCAACTTGATAGTTATGAGCAGCTACGAGATGAGGGGCTAGCTGCACAATCAAGCAGACTCGACAGACCATTAGGCCCATTTCTGCTGGCATTTTCATATGTTCATATCAAGGGGAAGTGGTCCTGAAATTATAAATGTATTTGATGTTAATCAAACACACGTTATGTTGCACCACATGTAACATAAGCCCACTACAATTTGTTCTTGTTAAGTTTGCTCATTTAGTATTGTAACAATGCCATGTACCATTTGGCATTTCAACTCATCAATTCAGTAGTTGCTCAAAGCTTTAAATTGCTTAAAGATACTCTCTCCATACTGGTTAACACACACACACACACAGAAACGCGTGTCCGAGTGCTTTCCACCATTAATGCTCATCTGGAGGCGTTCTCCTGGATTGTTTCTCTTAAAGCTACCGCATGTCATGCTGCCCTCTCATGGCGCCACGCACCAGCTTGTGCATATGACATCATTGGTTGGATGCGATAGCACACAAATGTGCTAGTGTGATTGCAGGTGAAATGGACAAGTCCAAATCTCTACCTCCTGGCTCATACAGGGCAAAGAGTCTATTTTAAAAGGTAACTAAATAAAATGTTATGCCATTTATTAAAAGAATATGCAGTTTTTATTTTAAATCTTAAACAGTTTACCCATTAAATTCATGGTATGGAGATCTCATAGAATCTTGGCAGGAGCCCCAGTGAAAATGTTTGGGGCAATAGTAAGATGGACAGAGCAACTAATGAAATAAGACTTTATGGTCTTACCATAAGAAGGACATTTTCACTGGTGGTTTTTCATCCTTCTGCTAGTTGAAATTCAGCCCCACAAAAAGTGCAAGGTAATGCACCTAGGGAACAAAAACCCCAGGACAGAATACTGGATGGGTGGGGTAAGACATCGCACTATGGCTGAGGAATGGGACCTACGAGTTGTCATTAGTGACTTCCTCTAACAAACAAGCCAGTGCAACAAGGCCTATAGTAAAGCAAATAGGATGCTGGAATGTCTCAGGAGAGATGAGGACAGCAGAACAGAGGTAATGCTGCCTCTTTATAGCTCTTTAAGGCTACACCTGGAGTATTGTGCCCAGTTTAGGAGTCCTCACCTCAGGAAAGATAAGGACAGGCTGGAGATGGTGCAATGAAGGGTGGCAAAAATGATTTGGGACCAGCAGTGTCTGTCTTAGGAGGATTGGCTCAAGGCACTGAACATGTACTCACTGGAGACCAGACAAGAGAGGAGACATATGATAGAGACCTTCAAGTTCCTGACAAAAATAAACGAGGTGAACTGCCCAGAATTGTTTAGTATGAGTAGCAGTTCAAGAGCATGAGTGGAAACTGACTAATGGGGAGGTTCAAGATGGATATGAGGAAGCATTATTTTACAGAAAGAGTCATGGAACCATCAAATAGTCTTATCAGCTGAGGTGTGATGGGCACCAGAACCATTAATGGTTTCGAGCATGGTTGGGACAGGTTGAAGGTTATAGTGGTTACTCAGTGTAAACAGTAACAGGGAGAGGAATGGGGGGTGGATAGGGAGGGCTAGTAACTTGTATGGACAGTAGGTCCCGAGGTTGGGAACCATGGGCAGACTGGATGGACCATCGGTGGTCTTATTCTGCCGTCACTGTTTATGGCAGTGATGGTTAAGCTTGAAATCTGCCAGAGGGTTCAGCAAGACCCCTTGGCTTGGCGGAACAAGGATGAACTGCAGATCTGGAGCAAGACTGTGCCTCCTGGCCCTCTAAGGAGCCTGTCTGAGGCGAGGACTGGTGGGGACAGAGGAAGAGCAGTGTTTTCAAAAACCCCATTGTAGTCTCCCAGTCCCTCAAATGCACAGAGGCTTAATCTGCTGGAATAGGTCCGTGGACTCCTCAGCAGGACCCTTCTGCCTGGCAGCACACAGAACTGCTGTGGAGCTTGAAGCTCCAGGAAGACACTAGGCGGGAGCCAGTCAGGAGCAAGACCTTGTCTCTGGCCCTCCAGGGAGCCTATCGAAGGTGGGGACTGGCGGAGGCAGCAAGAACGGGGTTTTAAAACTCTTGTTGCAGTCTCCTGGTCCCTTCAGATGAGCTGAAGCTTAAAATCTGCCGGATGATGTCCATGAGATGCATCAGCAGGACCCCTCTGCCTGGCAGAACGCAGAACTGTGGAGCTTGAAGATCCAGGAAGGCTTCAGGCAGGAGCCAGTCAGGAGCAAGACTGTCTCTCTGGCCCTCCAGCCTATTGGAGGTGAGGACCAGTAGGGGCAGGTAGCTTCCTGTTGCTATAAAAGGACTAGGCCTCCAAGCGGCCTCCCTGTATGAAGGACCAACGCAAAAAGGACGTTGAAGTCTGCCCACCGAGGCAGCCAGCCACTCTGCTCCCCTGGTGACCCAAGAGGACCCATACCCAGGTAAGTCTGCTGGAGGCTGCATTATAGGGTGGCTGTACTTGGGAGGCCAGTTGAGCACGTCAGTGGTCTTAGGGGTGTGTTGGTGTTTTTCTTTGTCTTTATTTATGGTGGTGTTTGCTCTTATCTAATATAAGGTATTTGTGGGTAGCAGGGATTGTAGGTAAACTGTTGCTAGGTGCTAGGATGTTTAGTAAGCTTCAGAGTTTAAGGGTGTATGGTTACTGGGTGGTAGTAGGGATAGCCGAACTGGAACGGGGACAAAAAAATTAACAAAACAAACCCGAAAAAAGCAAACGGAAGGACTAGAAGAACAGGGAAAAGAAAATGTGGGGAGTGGTGCAATGCAATAGTTGTGGGGCAGCAGTCTACAGGGAGACCTTCTGAAGGCGGTGGTGCTGTCCCATCTGCGTGCACCTCTCTGGGTAGGAGGATCAGGTCTCGAGGCTCCAGACAGCACTGGAAGAGAGTCAGGAGAATGCTGTGAGACTGTCATGTGGGCAAGGAGTCTGGGACCATCTCTCCTGCCCAGGGACCACCTAGCAAAAAACGCTACCTCAAAGGTTGCCAGAAGGAAGGACCGGTTGGAATAAGGTGGGCTCAAGAAGGGCAGGGGTGTTGGGATTTGGAAGGCTGAAGGGAGCAGGTAATACACTCCCCTCATTCAGTGTCGATAAGAAACTCCCACACCAGTCTGGCAGAGTGGGACTGCTATGAAGGGGGACCCCAGGTGGTGGTTGGAGAGGACGTGGGGGACCTCCCAAATAGAGTCCCCAGAAGGGAGGAAGGAGACCCACAGAGGAGGAGGAGGCAACTTCAAGTGGGGGACTCTGTAGTCAGGGGAATAGTTGGGGAAGGAAAGAGGGTAGAGGAGGGAGGTTAAGTGCCTTGCCTAGCGCATCGGCTCTGTGGGATGGATGGAAAATGTATCCAGCAGATTGTGAGTACTGTAGGTAGGAAGGAATGGGGAGCTGGACATCATTGTCCACCTGGGGACAAATGACCTAGCTCTGGAAGGGACGGGGCAGTGCAGGAGCAGTTTATGGAGTTGGGGAAGGGTCTTGGGCAGTGAGCATGCACTGTATAGGGAAATGCTGCCTGTGTACAACAGGTGGAAGGAGAGGGCGTTCCGCACTAAGGCCTTCAACTCATGATTGAAGGAATGCTGCAGAGAGGAGGGGTATGGCTACTTTGGGGACTGGGGCTCCACCTGGAGGTATCAGCGGTTGTACCGATGGGACGGCCTATATCCACCCAGGAAAGGAGCAGCAGTCCTCAGTAGATGGTTTAAGTGTCACTTTGTGCATTTTAAACTTAGCCAAGGGGGTGAGTGGAAGGCAGAGGGATGGCAGAAATTGCTCCTGCCCAAGGCTGTAGTTGAGAAGAGAATTTCTGAAAGGGTTCCCACCAAAACGAAGGACAACCAAGGGTGCCAGGGATCAGCATGGGAGGAAGGGGGGGGGGTTAGAGAAGCGGACAGTATGCAAAGGAAGAAGGATGGAGAAGCTAGAGATGGTTTCAGACCTGGCAGTTGAGATTTAGTGCCAAGAAGTGCAAGATAATACACTTGGAGACAGAATCTGTGCACAAAATACTGGATGGGAGAGGTTAGACTGGCCACTTCAGTGGTGGAGAGGGATCTGGAGGTAATAATCTGTGACTCCCTTAAGCAATTGAGTCAGTGCAGCAAAGCATACAGCAAGGCAGCGAGGATGCTGAGATGTATAGGGAGGGGTTTTGACAGTAGGAGAAGCGAGGTGATTCTGTCACTGTAGAGATCCCTGGTGAGGCCTCCCCTGGAGTGCTGTTGGCAGTTCTGGAGTCCTCACCTGAGAAGACATTGACAGACTAGAGTCGGTCCAACGAAGGGTCACCAAGTGATCCAGGGCCAGCAGGGCAGATCCTTTGAGGATCAGCTGGAGGCCCTAAACATGTACTCACTGGAGGCCAGGTGGGAGCAGGGAGAGGCATGATTGAAATAAGTTTCTCAGGGATATAAACAAGGAGACTAGCTAGGGCCTATTCATAAGAAATAGGGATGCAGACACTAGGGAAGCATAGAAGTTGGTGGAGGGCTAGTCCGAGAGAAACATGAAGAGGTTCTACTTCACTGAGAGGGTGGTGGAACCATGGAACAGACCACCTCCTGAGGAAATGGGGGTAGCTACCCTTAATTGGATTAAACACAGGTCTGACGGAGCAAGGAAAGGGGTCTCATAGTCCTGGGGGGGAGGGGCAACATGGGTTTGATGGGTGAGGGAGGAGGGTAAAAGCCCACTAGTACAGTAGTTTGGTGGGGTGAAAAAGTATAGTTTGGGCAGACTCAGTGGACCTTTGGACTCCTGCCATCAAATTCTGTTTCTCTGCATGTGAGCTATCCCTTATGAAAAAATTGTACCCTGTAGTGCTGTTTCAGTGTGGACCACAAAGCTAAGTGGTTCAGTCAGCCAGAACATAGAGGATTGTGTATGAGCAGTCACGTATAACAAGGGTATTCTTATATAGAGAGGTTTCCTTGGTAACAGATGACCTAGGCGCAGCTAGAGGTACTCTGTTGCAAAGGGACTCTCAGACCCATGAATTTCCTTGTTTGTGTATGACTGCTCATACACAATCTTTTAGTGTATAGGCAGTCACAGCATAGAAAATCGCACAAAACCAGCTGGAGAAGACAACAGAGAATAGAAATGTTAACATTTTCTTTTTTTTTTTTTAAACTGACAGTGTGCTGCGGATGTTTCTGCAAGTTCAAGTTTAAAAAACCCTGCAACTTCCAGCTTAACTGGATTGAGGAAAGCAACTGTGGCAGCATTCCAAGTTGTTATGCTGCAGTAGTGACATAGCTAGTGCAGCATAACAGCTGTAATGACATAGTTTTACTGCAGCATAACGACTCCATTCTAGTTATGGATTTCTATCCATAACAACATTCTACCATACACTATATAAGAGGTTAATTCTCCATAAGATATACTCCATAGAACAGATAGAAGTAAGTGATGAGACACAACAAGGTATACAGTAGGTTATGGCCAGATAAAAAGCATGCCCCAGGTGCATAATTTAGTGCCTGGGAAGTGTTCTCATCAGGTCATAAACCACTCCTCAGAGTCTCATTCCACTTATAAAAATGGGTCCCAAAGGTAAAAACATTTATGAATGTAGGTAGGGAAATGGGCAGACTAGATGGGCCTTGCGGTCCTTATCTGCCGTCAAAGTCTATGTTTCTATGAGTTGTTTTTAATAAAATAAATGAAAGAATTTTTAAAACCTGTGTTTTTTTTTTTTTTTTTTCCTACAAAGTAGTTCCCATGTTACATGTGAAGTGTCTGTAGAGGGCGTTGTTGCTCTGCTGCTCGTACTGTCTGTAACTGTTCCTATGTCCTCCACCCATATCGTATACTCCACTGATATTCCCTGAAAGCCCAGATGGTATGCCTCACTAGGATTCCCTGAAAGCCTAGATCGTATTCCCCACTTGATTGCATTAATGAAAGTTGACTGCTTCACATAACTGAAAGCCACCAGTGGTCAACAGAGAAAGTCTTGGTGGTCGCTAATTGCGATCCAGTCAAAGGGTGCAGAACGAGTGGGTGGGCGGCTGCCCGATTCCGAGATGACGTTTGATCCAGCCACTCAGTTTGCAGAACAAAGCATAAATCATATTATTAAAACGTGATTGTAACAGATGTTTAGCAAACTACTTGCTGTTTGGTGTTGGGATTACTAGCGGTGGCAGGCCAGTTTGGGAAGTTGGCATTGGGGTCAGGTCAGGTTGTGGCAGTGCTGGCAGTGGGTTTACTTTGCATCCTGGAAAATGATTGGGGCAATAGTCTAAAGGCCTAAAGAGAACAAAATGGCCACACAATGACACATAAGGTTTGTTTCTCATTATTGTTTTATGTTTGTGTGCAAACTGTTAGTTCATTTTGGGAGTGGCTGAGTTTCTATAGAAATTGGTTGGTTTATTTTGTGGGCTATTGCAACTGATAGGTATTTACCTCACTTACTTGGCTGCCAGAAAGCTGTTTCAAACCTTTCTAGCAGGCATGGATCTTTAACTGTGCTGCATCCAGGCTGGCATAAGAAGAACCAGTTGACACAATATGTGCTGATAAAGACATGACAACTGGTACTGTTTAGTCAGTAAGGTTGCAGAAAACACCTTACACATTTTATAAACATATTATAGATCACTGAGTTTTCTTGTGTGATTTCTCTCAGCTCTCCAGGAGAAAAGCTGCGAGACCTATAGGTCTTGATCAAGAAAGCCGCAATAAAAGTAACTATAAACCTTGGTGTTATGTGAGAGGAGGGGGATTCAAACCAGAGTCCTTCCAGTATGAGGCAAAGCCCAAAAGAAAAACGATGCCTTACCTCGAGAAGTTCCACGGCAGCACAGTGCAGATCACACTTAATTCGTATTTCCTTCGGTTCACCAGGCAGCTGCAGGTTCGGAACCGGGCCATGGAGGGTGGACCAAAATCTTGTCAAAAGGGAGGAGCTGTAGTCGGAGCCAGCATCCAGAGTGTCAAGACACAATTTTTACAGCGCCTGCCACTGTGTAGGTTTTATCCTTTAAAATATCTGTTTTCAACTGAACAAATACTGGGGAAATATACCTCTAGCTACAGTAATTGATGCTTTAGATATCTTGTTCAATTTTTGCCCAATAATAACCAGCCTTCTCGGAGATGAGAGTCCAGAGCCAGAATGGGGAAACCTCGAGGAGCAGCTGGAGGGCCACAAGATTTTTTTTAAGCCAAAGCAGGGAGCTACAAAGAAACGAACTGACACAGACTTGACTACTTCGGGATTGGAAGAAATTATGCTGCAGAATCCAAATGCCACCATGAGCCATATGAACACTTCTTTACAACTACAGGCTGGCAAATGTGATGCTTTCACCTCCCGTCTGCAGTCAGTTGAAACAAAAGTTGACACCAGCCGGCAAGCAGGGCACTCTCAGCTACAGTGGATATTATCAAAGAAAGTGCTGTCTTAACTTCGGCTGGTGCATGCCGAAAACCAATTGAGACACTACTGTGCGTATTCTTGGTCTCCCTGAGGGCTTTGAGGGATCAGATTACCCTGTTGTTACCATACTAACCTGGATTACTGAGGCACGTGGGCTGGATACTACTAATTTGGTAGTGGAGCGGCGCTACAGGATTACACCCTGACAGATAATGGAATTGATTCCTGAACCTTGCTGCTAAAAATGGGCTGTATTGGACAGAGAGATCATACATTGAGAGCAGCAAAAAAAACTGGAGGTTGAGGTGAATGGAGCTTGCATCGTGTGGTTTCCATACTTAAGTTTCTCAGCCAGACAGCATCAAAAAAGTTTTGATGGATCTAAAAGACAGCTCCAAGATCTGGAAGTGTCCTTTAACACAATGTATCCTGCAGAGCTGCGAGTCCAAGATGAAGGGTGTTCCTATATTTACACCGACCTGAAAGACATTTATAAACTGATTGAGAGAATATGAGCTTCTCGTGCCTCGAAACAGCAGGCTCATTCTGAATCAGAGGGAGAAACTTTGCTCGCTGATATGCACCACTGTTTTCTTTAACCTAGCATTGGACTTGGGACTAATAGTTACAGGGGAGGTACTGGTTCCAATGTCTTTTGGCGACTTAAAGTTAAATGTTCAAGATGGCTTTTTTCCTACAGGCATTTTCTTTAGTGGGGCATTACCCCTACCACTGCTTACTTTAAAACATTGGAGTGTCTGATTAGTATTAATTTTAATGTCCATGTGTCTCCCTTGTTGGATTGTTTATGCAGTATACGTATGCAGAGGCTGAAATGTTTAAATTCTGTATTGTGTGCAGTCTAATTGAACTGCGACACTTATATCTGGGGTTAAAATGTCCGGCTTCCCGCCAAAGAATAAGACTGAGGTCATCTCACTCCATGTTACCCTTTATATTGGTGCGGTTATCATGGCAGTGGCTTATCCTGGATGCCGTGTGGGAGTGCTTCAGATCTCTGTGACTTTCTATGATAAAATTTATATATTTAAAAGCTGATAACTGGGAAAGGCACACTGGAGAGGGGCTTGGGTACAATATACAAATGTTACAAGAATGGTATAAACAAGGTTTGCCACAATACAAATTACAATATACAATAGTTACAGTATACAAAAGTTACAGTATACAAAAGTTAGAGTGGTATAAACAAAAGGTTTGTCACGATAAACAAAAGGTTTGTCTTAATGTCCAGTGTACAAACTTAGAAAGACATTGGGGAGCAGTAATTTTATGTAGGTCAGCATGACTAACTTGTAACTGGGAGTGGTGTGATGGGTACTTAGCAGTAGTGCCTAGGGAAGATGACGAAATGAGTGCTGTAAGGGAATATCCACTAGTGATTGTGGAAGGATACAATAAAAGTAATAGGGGAGTCTGGAAACTAGGTCTGGGCTTGAATGAGTACCCTTAGGGTACCACCAGAGGGTAAGAGCAGGTGTGGGTGCGGTTGGGGAGTGACGAGAGGTAGAAGAGGAAGGGTGCAAGGTTTAAGGGCGTGAGTGGCAGAGACAGAAGGGGAAGACTTACACCTGGGTTATGCCCCCTATCGTCCCACATACACCTTGCACTGTATTCCTGGCCTATTGTATTGTGATACTGCTATTTTGCACTTATATATAGATATGAGCACTGATCATATACAGTAAGCATGAGTGCTAAGAATGTGCTTTGCTGCTAACATATGCGAATATTGTCATGCATGATTTATTATACCTCACTATAATACATTTATCTAGATTGTTTGTGTTTTATAGATATTCCATATATTATCTACCTAATCACTGATAAGATGACTCTGAGGGATCATCAGTGATTATTGTATACTCATTCTCATAATTATATGTAGTGTGTATTTTACACTCGGGTAGATATGCCTATCAGCAGTTCTTTGTCTAAGCAAGCTGTCACAGAGAAGAGACAGCTTTTGTTATGTCTTTGTTTTTTATTGTATGTAAGAAATGTGCATGTAGTTTGAACTGTCAGCATTTCTTTCATCTAAGGTATAATGCTAATGGAAGCATATTCTGTCTCATATGATACTCATTAGTAATTCTGTCTCCTAAGTCATTATCCAATGGAGAATGACTTAGGACCAATACATATTGTTTCTCATATCTGTAATTATTTTGTAATCTCTGTTGCTATGCTGTTATCTGTAGTATTTAGCTGTTTGCAAACCTATTGTAGTGTGCTCGAGACACTACTGTAGCTGCTCTAGAAGGGCAGAGAGCTGGAGCGTGGGGAGGGATAGAACAAGATTTTAGAGAACCTAAGATCTACAGTTCTGGAGATTATGTACATTCTTCAGGAGTGGTGAGAAACCCATCTCCCTAGTGATTTTCTCTGTTACATGCTTGGCGTAAGTAGCATAAAAACCTTTTAGTACTCCTTGCTTGTTTACGAATGTTTCTTGGCAGACTCTGAGACACAAGAATCTGTATTATTATTTTTTTTTTGTTTACCTACACACCAAGAGTGTTTAGACAACAAGACGAGATGTCTGAAGTAGTTTTTAATAGATGCCGGGGTTGCAGGCTGCGGACTGCTTGGGGTAGTGAGTTCAACAAAGTGGGGAAGCGGTAAGCGAAGGCTTGTTGACCTGCGAGAGAATATGGGGTTGCTAGGGAGAAAGAGCGAGGGTCGCGGGAGTGGAGGGCATATCTCAAACAGGGGGTAAGGGATAAAAAAGAGGAGAGGTAGGAGGGAAGAGTTTGGAATCAAAACTTGGAAATGAAGGATACACAATGAGAAAGCTGACGATTGGCTTGGGGAGAGAGAGACATGGCTTGTGGAGGCGGCAGTGATGTGTTTGGTATGGGAGGTTTGAGGCGAAGTGGCAAAAGGCATGGAAAAGGGTGTTTAGTTTGGTTAGGGAGGCTCAGAGGGCTGAGCTGTAGGCTACATCGGCATAATCGAAGGAGGGTAGAATAAGCTTGGATATTATTTCTCTCCTGATTAGGAAGGAAGAGACAGTGTTTGTACCTATGCAACATGCCTAGTTTGTGACTGAGCTTTTTGTAAAACTAAGTCGAGGTGGAGGGAAAAATCTAATTGGGGTCCAGCCATACTCCCAAGTACTTGTAGCTGTCCACTGTTGAGATTATGGACCCACCAAGAGCGGTGAAGGAGGGTGGGGTGGGCAGTGTGGCCAGCTTCTGTGTGGAGTCGAAGGCCATTGCACCTGTTTTTTTGTTTTTTTTTGGTGTTACACTTTAGAGATTTTACATCCAGCCAGTGTAGCATGTTCTCGAAATTGGCCTGGAAGAAGGGTTTCATTTGAGCTAGAGAGGGGCCAGAAGTGAAAATGATGGAGTCTGCAAACATCTGAACGTGAGAGGCGGGGCAGACAGAAGGTAGGTTATTTATGAAAATGGAGAAAAGAGTTGGGCCGAGAATTTAGCCCTGAGGGATTCTTGCTAGGATGGGGAGAGGGGGGGATTTGGATTTGCGTGGCTGCGTACTGAAACCTGTCAGTGAGGTAGGCCTTGAATCAGTTGGGGGCAGTTGAGTAAGGTCATCAATTAGAAATCTGTGAGCGACTGAATAGAACACTTTGGCTAGCTCTAAAAAGATGGCCAGTGTCAGGTGACCCACGTCTATGGTGGTATGAATATGGTTAGTGAGGTGGAGCAGGGAAGAGGATGTGGAATGTTGATGATGAAAGCCGGATTGGTAAGGGGTTAGGATGTTGTTAGCAGACAAGAAGGAGTTTAATCTTTTGGAGACAAGTGATACTAGGATCTTGGAGAGGGAAGGGAGGAGTGATACAGGACTGTAGCTGCCTGGATTAGAGGGGCCTCTACCTTTGTGTAAGGGGATGACCTTGGCCAACTTCCAGGCTTTGGGTATAGTGCCTGTCAAATCAATAGAGAAAAATTAAACAGATGGGTGATCGGGGGGACGATGGCTGGAGCAAAGATTTTCACAAGTAATGGAATTTATGCTGTCAGAGATTAAGGGACATTTAACTCCTGTATGGTTGAACGAGCTTGCGTGGCAGACCAGTTTAAAGTCACTCAGGATGAGAAGCTCGCCGGAGGAGGATAGGGAAAGGAGGGAGGCGAGTTTTGAGACCATCGATGCTTTTGGGGGGGTTGGGAGGGAAATAACAGTGACGATGAGGGAGAGGAGGATGGGAAAGCCAGTTTGGACAGGAGTGGTTCGTGTGACTTGGGGGCCGGCCTCAGGTGGCCACAGGAGGGACTCATGCCAATGGGTAGCAACTCCACCCACCATGTTTTCCCCTGTCCTGGTAAGAGATGGGGTACCCAAGGATCGCCACTAAGGAGTCTGGGACTTTGGCGGATAACCATGTCTCTGTGATGCAGAGGATGTCAGGAGAGCATTATGTTGCCCAAGCTGTGATATAATCTAGTTTTGGCAGGAGGTTACTAGCATTTATGTGTTAAATGCCGAGCCTGTAAGGGGGGAGGGGCAGGCGCAGGGGAAAGTGGAGCTGGGCCCGGGGTTAGGTTCTATGTCGCCGGCAAGTAGGACTAAGAGGCATGAAACAGAAATTTAAGAAGGTTTTTTTTCCTGGGGGGGGTCCTGGGTGTGAGTGGCCAGAGAAGAGGAAGGTTGCTTGGGGGAACCAGGAGTGGAGGAAGAACAGGGTGCTGTAGAAGGGAAGGAAGTGTTGAGGTGAGGGGGGCTGAGCCTTCAGAGAGGGGGAGGCAAGGGAAGTGGGGAAGGGGGACTGAGTCCTTTGTTTGGGGGGGTACTAAGGGAGAGCAGGACCAAGAATGTGACAAGGAGGGCAGTGTCAAGCAGATTGGGTTGAGTTGTCATACTGGTCAAAGGCAGGTGAGCTTCTCTGGATAAGACTGGCTGAAAGTGGGGAGAAAATAGGTGGCTTCAGTGGAACTACTGCCCCTGGTGGGGAAGGTCTGGGGTTCTAATCCCGGTGCAAGTAGATGGAGAGATGCATTGAGAAGAGCAGGGAACAGAAATGTGGGGGATGAATCAGTAGGGGGATAGGTAAAATGATAAAGGTCTTAAGAGCCTGCTGAGTGAGGGTGGATGAGTGAGCCACAGTGAACCCTAGTGGGCCGATAGTATAAGGGTCCAATAGGAAAGTGAGCTGATAGAATCTAGCACAACAAGATGTCATATGACGGGTCCCGTGATCCGTGAGGTATGTATTTGTGGGCGGACCAGGGTGGGAGGGTGGTGGTTGGGTGGGTGGGACGGTCGTCGCGAACCGTCAGCTGGCTAACACAGGTGCTCAGGGGCTCCTGTTCCGGTCCAGGACGTCCGCGGGTGTTGGTAGCAGTTGGGAGGGCAGTTTGAACTGAAGCCTTGCTGAGGGGCTCCTGTTCTGATCTGGGATCCACAGGTTGTTTCCATTCTGATAAATCTGTCAGCTGGAGGCATGTTATGGTTAGAAGTAAGCGCCTGATTATTGCGACATAAATGTAAAAGTTTCATGTTTTTTTTTTTTTTATTATAGCAGTTTAAAAAATCTATATATGATTTGAAGTATCCAACCTTCTATGGCCAGTTAGACTGAAGAGTCGTTTTCAGTCATTATGCATATTTTAACTACAGGGCCTAGCTCTATTGATGCATACGTCAAAAGTGTAACATTTACCTTTACAGTTCTTATTTTATTAATAAGGGCAGGATACCCTCATGAAGCGTAACTAAGATAGCATGACTACCTATTGTATTGTAATTGTATGATGTACACTGTGGTATATATGACGTAATCTTGTGCATCTGGACTTTATGGTTTGTTTGTTATATATTTAATAAATAAAATAAAAAGGAGCTAGAAGTTCACTCTGGGCTCCAGAATTAGAAACAAGCAGAAAATTTAATTCTAGGCACAACCCAGTCCTCCTCAAATTCTCCCCAATCAGATTGAAGAGATTCCCAGAGCCCACGGTCCTCACTTCTCCTAACCCCGCCCCAGTGGATACTGCTAGCCACACAGCCGTGATGCCCTTGAAGCTGGTACTTCCTGGGCCAGAGCATATGGCCCGACCCTGCTTGCCCTCTTACGTTTCCCGATACTCCCTGAACCAGGGGGACACCACCCCCAAATTATATCCTGGGCAAGGAGCAATTCCCCCTCAAAACCCTCGGGTGGGACAGAAATGCCTATCCAGGGCTATAGTCAAACAAAGGAGGAAGGCGGCCAGTAAACCAGCCCCGTGAGATAGCTTACACTCCTCCCCACAAAAACAATTTCCTCCTGGAAATGGGGCCTCAAAGCCTGCCACGAGGGATGACTGCCCAGACAGGTATGCGCACTCCTAGCCTGACCCCCTCTCCCCATAGGGCATGCCGGCCAGCCCTAAAAACTTGAACCCACCCCCACTACCAGGGCTTACCCTTCCATCAGCACCGTGGAGCTACGCCTCCCAGAATAGGGGTTGAAACATTATACGAAGACTTAATAAAAGCAATAAAGCCGGGCTGTCTTTAACAAACACTTAAACATTATTTGCAGCCAAAAGTCCTGACTCCCACTCACCCACACACTTGGCCACTTGTTCACCCATTCACCCCTCCAGTCACCCACCCATTCTCTCCTTCACTGAAAACAAGGTTACTTGGAACAACTTTAGGACTCATAAAGAGGTGGCTCCACAAAACAGGGAACACCTGGAAGAAAAAGTTCAGTCTCTGGGTGCGTCTTTTTTTTTCTTATGAAAGACATCTCTAATACAGTGGTGAAGGGGAGATGTAATTGGTTCAGTCCCATTCTCTGATTATTTAGAAACGATCCAAGGGCTCCAGCCACTGGGTGCAGTCTTTTAAAACTCTTTAACATTGCCAACAGGGAACAGCTGAACCAACTTTAAAGGACAGTCCTGGAAATTCACAAGTGCTGTGAAGGCTCCTCAGATGGGGGGCCCTCCACCAGGGGGAAAGTAGAACGCTGGGTCTGGCTTTGGTGTTCTGGTTGGCAAAAGAATCCCTTGCTAGAATGTAGTGCTTTACCCAGCAACCAGCATACACATCCTGGGCCAGGGTGTAATGTTTAAACTGGGTAAGCCCGGCCCTGGGGGATGAATGACACAGAGCTCTAGATTTCTGAATAATTTCTTGAGAAGAAGGGCCTGATGACTTACTTTGTTGCTAAAGCTTCTGCACCATCCCCCAGACTACCCAGTCAGGTCGCTTTCCTCAGTGATGTCCCCCACATCCTCTCAGGGACATAAGGATATTCAGCCGTGGGGTATTCAGCATGAACTTGCCTCTGCACCCACCTCTCTGCCTGCAATCACGGAGGCAACTCTGTCACACTGATCCTGTGGGCAGTGCCAGGCTCCAGCCACACCTGGGTATGATAGGTCACATTCATGGGATCACCACTTGGAAGTCCATCAAGCTGCACATGAGTGGCCTTGCACATCGCCGGGAGGCGTGGGGTGGTATCGGACAGCTTCAGTGCAGGGCTCACATAAGGGTAAGGTATGGCTCTGTAGACATCTTGGTCAGCAAAACTGTGCGGCCTTGGGGCCTGTCCAGGGGGCAGTGCACCATGAGGCAACTCCCACACAGCCTCCTCCTTTACTATCACTGAGGGGCTTAGATAAAGCTTTTCACCTTCTGGAACACCTGATTCTCCACCGCCTCTAAGCAGGGAACTCAGAGCTGACCCCCTGGGCCCTGGCGAGTTGCCAGGTTTAAACCCTAGTCCCCTACCTTTCCCTCTGCCATGGAAATAGTTGACAGGGACTGTGGGGCTGGGGAGACAGCTGTACCCCATGGCCCCTTCACAGATTTCCTTTTCCATAGCCTCCACCACCACATCTGGAGTACCCTCACTTGCCTTCTCCGGAGGAACAGGCGGCTTCACATCCTCTGACCCCAACACCTTTGACTCCTCAAACACATCCAGACTCCCTTTAGATGTGAAAGATGGTGCACCCATTGATGCCAGCGCAGAATAAAGCAAAGAAAATCCAAACAGTGTACCTGCAAGTGGTCGTGAAGCTGGCCCCCTGGAGCAGTTGGCACACATTGGCAGACCAACCACGTCCTCTCCTCTGAATCCACACCTCACACACTGATCCTCCACTGCCCCTCTCCCTGTCGACTTCCACAACCAGAACAGGAGGGAAGCAGGCATGGTGGCCTGGGGCCCTCTGAATCTTTTTCTGCCATGACTCTCTAATTCTGCACCACAAACCATCTCCTAATACCACAAGTTCAATGCAAAATGGCATCTTAAATATTCCTCAGCCCCAATGATGCCTGAGTCAATCAGCATTGCCACTCTCCTGAGCCGATCTCTCCCTCTAACCACCAGGTGCCTTTTGATGCTGGGCAGATGGGAAAATGGCACCAAACCACCCCATAATGGCAGCCTCCTACTGGTCACACCACCAACCCAGGTCTGCAGCAGCAGAGACCCCCACTCAAAAGGGGTCTTCCCCCTCCCAGGGCATTCGGTCCAGACTCCACCTTTAAACAACATCCTGGATGAGCCCCCACATTTGTAACCCCCCTTTCCACCCCACCCCCCATTTATGTCTAGGGGTCCCGGTGTTATGCAAAGGAGGGGGGGAGAGTACAAACCAGAGTCCTTTCAGTACGAGGCAAAGCCCAAAAGGAAAACAAGGCTGTATCTCGATATGGTCCATAGCAGCATGGTGCAGATCAGTTACTTCAGATTTCCTTCTGTTCACCAGGCAGCTGCAAGATCGGAACCAGGGCCAAGGAGGGCGGACCAAAATCTTGTTAAAAAGGAGGAGCTAGAAGTTCATTCAATAATCTCAAGACTCCAGAATTAGAAACCAGCAAAAAATGTTATTCTAATTATTATATAAAAATAAATAAGTCCGCTCCATGGAGCTGGGAAACAGGAACATGCAGGGCATTCATTACAGGAGGCACAACCCAGTGCCGAGATGTTTGAAAAATCACATTACTTTGGCTAGTATTTTATCACAGGTCCAAATACAGGCCTAGACTATAGGCCAAACGCAGTGTCCACGCAACCACCCTGAGCAAGACAACCACTCGGGCCCCGAGAGGGTGCAGGATGTTCTTCCTTGAAACCTACAGGGGCGTGCCTTATTCCCCAACCCCGGTATACCTTACATTGAGGATGCGGCCTATATCCTTTACCGTGGCTGCCCTGAAACCTTTAAACCAGCCCAATACTTTTGCAGCCCTCAGCCAAATGAACGCAGGTGTCCGGTTCAGCTATAAAGAGGGCAAACACAGATCCTTCCTTCCTGGTTAGTCTTCCTACGCATTCCGCTAAATGGGTCTAATATTGGTCCTGTCTCAGACACGGGCACGGTAGGCCCAATAAAAGTGAATCACATGGAATGCCCCCACCTGCAGTCCTTAAGCAGCTTGCCTCACCAGGTACCACCTCGCCAGATCTGCCACCACGACAGCCCCATTGCCATTCCTTTACGTCCTGGGCCCTGGCCTCCGGTATCGAGCTGTTCCAGTTCCTCTTTGAATTCTTCCCTACCAGATTCAAGAGATTTCCAGAGCCCAGGGTTGCCACTTGTCCTAGACTCCCACCGCAGTGGATACCACTGGCCAGGCAGCCATGATGCCCTCGAAGCTGGTACTTCCCAGGCCAGATCGCACTGCCCGGACCCTACTTGCCCTACATTTTCCTGCCGACTCCCCGAACCAGAGGGACATCCCCTAATGTCCTTGGCAAGGTGCAGTGCCCCCCCCCCCCCCAAACCCTCCGGAGCGGGACAAAGATGCCTAGCCAGGACTATGACCAAACAAAGGAGAGGGGTGGCTAGTAGGCCATCCCCGTGAAGGGTGGCTTACATAACATTTAAAAGCGATTTACTTTGATCCTGTGCCCCCACCTACCATCACTAGCAGCTGCTGATCTCAGTGTCTCTCTGCTGCCAGCCCTCTGATGCACATGACTGGCTAAGTTGCGGGGATTTCTAATTTGCCTGTATATTTGTAAATGTCGGTCTTGTACACCTTATACTGCTGGAACTAATCAGGTGAGGAAAGCTTTCTGTGATGTTTGTGGTCAGGAAGTTGGAAGGCCTAGGAGCGGGAAGCAAATTAACCAGATGAGTGGCACACTGGCTCAGTGGTTGGGGGCCCAAAGGGTGGGGGTGGGGGGAGGACTCTAGGGTATGAAGTTACCAGTAGGGTCCGCAGGGGTCAGTGCCTGGACCAGTGTTCAGTTTATTCATTAACTGGGTTAATGGCAAGATCTGCCTCTTGATGGATGACACCAAGGTCTGTGGGAGGGTGGACACAGATGAATGGAGTACAAGACCTGAAAGAACCTAGCGAAGCTGGAGAGGTCGTCTGGCATCTGGTTCAGTACTAAGTGCAAGGTCATGCACACACAGGGGAAAGAACCCAAAGGCTGAATACAGTCTAGGTTGGGGGGGGGGTTAAGGTCAGTGTATCAGAGGAGGAAAAAGACTCGGGGATAGCAATTGCCAACAACCTGAAGCAGCTACGCAGTGTAGAAGAGCCAGCAGCCAAGGCTAACAGAAGGCTGAGCTGTATTGCTAGAGGGTTCACGAGCAGAAGTGAGGATGTTAGTCTGCCTCTATACAGATCCTTGGTGCAGCTGCACCTGGAGTACCATATGCAGTGCTGGGGTTCCTACCTGAGGAAGGATATGAGCCAGCTCAAGGCAGTACAGAGTAGAATGACAAAGATGGTTAATGAACAGCAGGACAGGGTGTTTGTGGACAGACTGAGAGAACTCTGTATGTACTCAAGGTGAGAGAGAGAGGAGACACAATTGAAACCTTCAAGCACCTGAAAGGTATTAACAAAGTGGATATTGGGGACCTTTTTTGGCTTAGTGAAAACAAGACCACAAGGTGGCACTGTTACCATATAGTTTTGTAGGTAAATGGAGAGAGGCTAGAGTACAGGTAACTGTCGCTAACAACTCCTTGGCTCAGCTGAAGCCATGCATCCACCATATTACCGGAAGTCAACTACCGGAGGTTAGCTGGAACCTCGTGAGTTCAGCTGTTGTTTAGGCTGTCTGTGCCATTTCTTGTTGCCGTACTGGGATTTTGGCTACAGGCAAACAAGGTATGCACCAGGACCACCCTTCTGGTTTCTTGTGGATCAATGTGGGAGAGGGCGAGAACAGCACTGCACGCTTCATCATACCATCATCATTTGAGTAATTTGTATGTTAAAGCTGTGGATTGTCACATCGTACAGCTTATGAGTCCAGGATGACAGGCAGTTCATGCTCCTATGATGCAGTGAGAGTTTGGAGCAGTGTATCCTCCTGTAATATGGCAGACATCGGCATCAGCTGACAGCGCGAGTTCGCCGTCCAGCCTCCCTCCATTTACCTATAGAACTTGAGTGTCTTACACTGGTGAGAGGAAGTCCATGTGGAATGAGCTCCCATCTGAGTTTGTCAGTGGGAAGACGTTGTGTGATTTAAGAGAGGGTGGGATAGGGTGAAGGGGAGGGTCAAAGTTTATAGTTAGGTGGGGCTCACTGTAATCTTTGGAACAGGGAGTCTACAATCGACCAGACTCGATAGACCAAGTGACCTTCTGCTGGCTAATTTATGTGTTCATAAGAGAACTAACACCTCTGAATAATAGCTGTTGTCCCAAGACAATACTCAATTGTTAATCAATTACATTCTGACAGTTTGTTTGATTGGTTGAGGTTTAGAGGCTAATAACCCCTGGGTGCTCCCAGCTACATCATTAATCATGAGAACTGTTCCCTTGACTTCTTAAGTAGTAATCCTTTTCCCTGCATTTGTTTTTTAGAGCGTATCCCATAAATGACTATCCATGCAAGATGAAACAAGCTGCGGCAGTAATGCACATGATTATGAACAACCTGGATCCACGTGTGGCACAGGTAATGGAGGGCAAAATACAGTATTTTCCTGGTGTGTATGCTGCACTGTGTAGCATTTTCTTTCCAGATTGCCCCGAATATTAAACTTGTTTCACTATGTGCTTCCTCAGACCTGAGGTCCATTTCTCTAGCTTGCGTATCATTCATCCATCATTGAAGTAACACAGAAGGGTCAAAGGCAAAGTTCAGATTTGCACCTGCCTTTAAAACAAAAGGAAAGGGGATAGAATTAAGCCTTGGGGAAATCCATAGCAGGAGTGTTTCTGAGATTTTACTCAAGTGACCCCAGGCTGCCCTTTACGCTTAATGTTAGGACGGCTAAATACACATATCTGTGGCAGTAAGGAATTTCCTTCATAATGAATGAATGGGATAATCTTTATATTTTGTCAGGAGTAGACCGTTGGGTCAAGCCAATTCACAGTGCTGTCCTCACATCTGGTGTTACAAGTCCATATAAATATTGTTAAAAAAATACAAGACGGACCAAATGGAACTGTTTGCCCACCTGGTCCCCTGGCTGCAGCAGTAGCTTGTTGCTGAACTATGCAGGAGACTAGTGATCTTGACTCCCAGCCCTGGGCTGGCAGAGTTTTGGGCATGGTTGTGAGTTTGGACTGGGAGGGTTGTGAAATATGGTTGTGGGGTGCCTTTCACCACTGTGCCCTAGCCATCTCCTGTGGGTTGAAGGTGAATTATACGCGTTATGGGTGACCACTTAAAAGTTGCCACCACATATACCCTGCTACAGTCTGGCTAATTAAGCAGTAAGGCACGACAGGGTGTGTGTTATCGTGTAATAACGTCACTCCTGGGGTAGGTAGAAACACGAGGCGAAGCCGAGTGCTTCCACCACCCAAGAGTGACGTTATTACACAATAACACACAGCCTGGAGTGCCTTATTGCTATTATACAATGGCTTGATGTTATACAAAATGAAAAAAAATATTAAAAATGTTTTTAGTAGATTTTTAGTGAGTTTATTAGAGAAGAGGAAAAAAAAAGGCTCTCTGAATACAGCCAGCGAAGCTAATGCTAATCAATGACGGTGATGTTATACTGTAATATCATCACTGTCTCAGGCACACACTGACCAATCAGAATCCAGGATTCTTTCTTGCCATTGTATAATCATGGTCAATGATGCTCCTTAATGAAAGGTGTAACCCCTAGGTGGCGCTATCCCAAGGGCTACTACCCCTGTCTGCTTGGCTAGTAGCAGGTTAAGGGGCCTGAGTTCTGAAATGGGTGCCTCCACCCGGAGGTCAGGGTTGGTAGTGGTCAAGCTAACCTGGGCACAGCCCTCCGGGACACTGTAAACCCCCTTTTTCCCCTCTAGTGGCCCGAACGCTGTACAGTAATCACTTTCACAATACCCCTGGTACACCACACAAGTACCCACACTGTTTGCACTTACCACCAGGGCTGGTTCCTCTGGCTCAACCCTGGGGACCCCCTGTAAAACAAGGTTATGCATAGTAAATAGCAACAGTACAGTACTTTGAGCACAAACTGGGACCACAGTCAGATTACATGCAGAAAAAGTTAGATTTGATTTATTCAGGGGACTTGAACAAGGGAGGGGCAAAATCGGGTTAATTAGCTTAAAGGTTGTATCAATCAAGCAGTTATGCATGTGCCTTGAGTCCCCCCACACAGTCACACCTCTGGGTATCCAGGTGGAGAAGAGATGGGCTAGCCAGGACTGTTGCCCAGCGTCGCAGCTGGTTGGGGCACTGTGATGGAAAACTCAACATGCACAGTA
Organism: Neoceratodus forsteri; assembly: GCA_016271365.2. Classification (NCBI taxonomy): domain Eukaryota; kingdom Metazoa; phylum Chordata; order Ceratodontiformes; family Ceratodontidae; genus Neoceratodus; species Neoceratodus forsteri. Next base: position 194,171,645 of record CM028129.1, read on the forward strand.
CACAATATTTGTAATCCGGAGCCAGAGGGCTCAGTTAAGTAAAGAAAGCGAAACAAGAAGACAATCAGATGACACACTCAGATTAAGCTGTTGTTGCATGGAGCTACCCTGGTATTTACTCACGATACCCAAGACTGGACACAGGCTGGGCCAATCGAGACTGCAGGTGGTTGATCTGGAATGCCAGGAGAAGCAGGGCCCACACGAGTCGCAGAGGCGTCGTTCCTGTTCAAGCATGGAGCAGGGGGCTGATCCCCAGGCAGGTCTCTAGACGATGGCTTCTCTGTGCAGTGGGTAGTCTGGCTGGGCCAGTCTGGCAAGGCACAGACCGCATGGAGACTAATTCGGATGCAGTCTGTTTTGGTCTGGATACAGCTTCCAGCAAGCAGAACACATTTCACACAGTGGGGAACTATCTCACAACCCACTAGCAGCTCATAGCACATTTACATGTACGGGAATTGTACTGTACCAGGCAAAGTGCTCCCCGGTCACAATCGCAAAGTCTCTACACGCACCGGGAGCTTGGGGGTAGCTGGAACTCCGGATAGGCCGATCGCAGTCAGCAAAATCTTTGGTCGTCTTCAGGTTGAGCCTGGCCCACTTCAGTAGCTTACTTTAGTCACACAAACTTGGATTTAATAATTAATAATTTAATAATTCTCTTCTCTCCCTCTCAGGAGCAGCAGCAGACATGCAAGCCGAAAACTCAGCCCTTTCACAGTTTTCCCATGCAAATCCCCTCAGGATTGCTACCCAAAATACACTTGAGCTCTTCTCATTCAGCTTCCATCTTCGATCTAACTGAAAACTGCAAGCAGCCCGGGACTTCCCCAAGATCCAAAAGATTTAGTTGGCTGATTTGGCTGTCAGTCAAAGCAAGAGCACCCCTTCAGTTGCAAAAAAGGCGCAAAAAGTTCAAATTACAGTTCCTACAGATTTTGAATTCAGACAGCTCCTGTAGTCCGACTCCATTTTAGGCCCCACCAGTACTTATTGATCCAACTTGCAGTCCAGGACCAAGATAGTGGAGACAAACAAAACAGTCCTTGCTACAAAGAAAGCAGGTTAGACAAACTACATTATCATTATCACGCTAAATGATTTTCAGTAAATAGTTACATCTTTCAACAGAGCTCCCTCTGATTACTTAAACTGCAATCAGGCAGCTCTTAGAGACAGTACACAGAGGCTATACAGGCTCTGGTAATCGCATTTAAACTGCTAAAATGCAGAACACCAGCCTGGCAGGGAGCATTTAGACAAGCTCAAGGAAGACTTTTTGGGAATCCCCATTTGTGGGGGGTTACAGAGGGATTTAGGAAGGACGTTACCGTGTTGGGGGGGTGCTGAGGGACAACCATGGTAGCGTGAATATTCCAGCACACCTGCATTCCTATGGCACACCTGCTTGTCCAGTCCCCCCGCACCCCAAAATGCAGGATCCAGGTGATGGATATCATGCTGTAGCACAGGGGGAGCAGGAGTGAAGCCTCATGGGGTTCTGGGGAGAGTGACTTGTGCTGGACTCCACGTGGTGTCTGGATTTCATTTCATTTTTGTTAACTGGGTTAGGGCAACTGGGCCAAAGCCCTTTTTCAGGTCTGACCTGTACAAGAAACAAGAACAACAAAATAACAAAAATATACAAACACACAGATTAAATAACATTACAATTCTGGACAATATACGTAACAAATATCAAAAGCAAGAACAATTTATCGTCATCAAATACTTTTTAAATCTATATTTAAAAGTGGGGTACAATTTAACACTTTCAAAGAGGGGGGTAACACATTCCAGATACATGGAGCTTGACAACTAAAGGAGCGATGACCATAATTATTATTTACTGAAAAAACCTCCAGCACAGTGCCCTCAGCAGACCTTAAGGAGGCTCTCGTATCATGAATCCTTACCAGATCAGAAAGGGGGGAAACACCTTCAGAATAAATTGCCTGGTGTACCAAGTTACCTAAAGCATACACATATCTGTACTGAGGAGAGAGCCAACCCAAAGAGGAATACAATAAACAGTGAGTTAAAACAGGGACATCAAGCACAAAATGACAGATGCTGTTGTAAACCACACTTGGAGTCTGCCTTTCCCTGTGGATTGGAGGCAGAAGGGACCTTGAGGCCAGCAGCTGTACTGTACATTCGGACAGAAACCGTTCCATGGTTTAGTTTATTTTATTTTGATATTCAGATAAGTGCAGTGAGAGTGAAGTTAATTTCTCGGGCATGACCTGGTATACAATCATTTGTACAGGTAAAATGCATAACACATTGTAAACGATATACACAATGATAACATACAATAAGCCATAAATGATTAACAAGCACAGACATCTCTTAAGTGCTTTTTCAAGGCTGCGCTTACAGCATTGACTGTGGGTATTGACCTTCTGGATAATGGAAATTTATTCCAGGTCGTGATGCAACAAATGTTTTTGTTTAATATGTGGTCCTAATTCAGCCTGTAGTTTATACCTCAGCACTCTTCCTTTATTACTGAGGCCATTTGCATGAAAGTGGGATCCTTAACCCTTTACTATACTCTGTTCTGCTAATTTGAAACAGTTGTAATCCTCTGTCTGTGACAACATATTCCTTGCTATTGCAGTAGTCCAGTGCAGGCTGTTCCCCTTGTTAGTGGAACCCATCAATTTTTGTTGAAATTGTTTTATTTTGAAACTTTTTGGTGCAATTTACTAGAGCTGAAAAGATGTCCTGTCTGCCGTGTGGTTCAAAACAATAACCTATGTTTTGGAAAAGATGTAGGCACAAAAGAAGCCAGAGTGAGCTCTTAAGAAACAGTGATATCAAATGGAGGATTATGATTTGAGATGTAGATCCAGCAGCTGGAGAGGTGAAAAAACATTGGTGCAAATGCTCTTAATAATAAACGTGACACTAATTACAAAAAATATATGAAATACGAGGCAAGTTGTCTAAGTATCATGTTTTTCAAAGTGTTCCCTGTGAGGTCCGGTGACATAACCATGAGGTGAGCTGGTGGGGATGTGGACTGAGAAATCCTATTAGATGTGTTCAGTGAGCAACGGACACCTCTAGGGAACCTTTTCAGAAACATACTATTTAGGTACAGTATAGACACAGGTAGAGGCTAATGGCCAAAAGCATCCACACTCGGTATGCAATAATTGGATTCAACACATTATTTGAGAATTGACCTTACCTTTATACTGGCAGGCATTTTATTTTCAAAAAACCCCAGTGCAAACAACAAAAGATATCCGCTCCAAAATATAAACATTAGTGCACTGCAGAAAACTCCTCCTCCTTTGCAGGGAGCAGCAGCGAAGTTTCATTGTGCTAGTGCACAACGAAACATCAGTCATTGTTGCTCCCTGCAGGGGTGAAGTTTTCCATGATGAACTAGCTTTATGTGCTGGAGTGGATGTCTTTTGTTATGTGCACCAGATTTTGTAAGTATAGTGCCTGGCTTGTATGAAGGTAAGGTAATTAAAACACTCTTGTAAAATGGGTAGGGAGTTTTCTGTGTCTTTATTGGCGAAGAGGTACCAGTTGCCGTACCTTGTCGGCACATGATGTGCTAACAGGTACTTATGCCAACCAGGATGCAGCGCAGCCAGAGATCCATGCGTGCCAGAAAGTTCTGAAACAACATTTCTAGGATCGTGGATATGTTGTTCATCCACACTCTTTGGTATGACCCCTTCCACTTTAAATCTTGCCGGAAGTCTTCAAGCTGGCTCCTCCCACCCACTCGGGTGGTATAATCCTCGGCTCCGCCCCATGATGACAGATCTTCCTTTCCGCTGGAAGATTCAGGTTGCCTCCCTCGTGGTCACGCATTTTGTAGGCCCTGGCTTCAAAACCTTCAGTTATTCCGAAAATCTGTCTAGTTTGCATTAGCGATAGCAACTATTTACCTTCGATTATGGAAGACAAGTCTTTCCCCGGATTTCGCCAGTGTCCCTGCGGCCAGAAGATGTCGTACACCGATCCCCACACTGCGTGTCTACTGTGTCGGTGTCGACCATGACACCTTGAAGTGTGATCTTTGTCTCGCTTTTCATTCTAACATCCTCGACGACCGTCTTGCATGCCTGAAGTTGGGGAAGCCGGAGAAATGGAACCCTCCGGTGAAATCTAAGGAGGCTTTGTGGGCGGTTTAAGCGGCTCAGGCTGCAGAAACTACTCGGAACTTCTTTGTTCTGCTCAACCTGGGCTCCACATTCTCAGGTTCCTTCCAAGAGTTGTGCCAGTCTCTCCCGACCAAGGGAGAAGGTTCTGCAGGCAAGCACTCCTTTCGGTCCCGTAAGCGGGAAAATAACCCGGGATCATCTTCGTCCCGACAGAGACGCTTTTGGGATCGGGAGAGAGAGCTCTGTCCCAGGAACCCGCAGTCTCGACTTCGGTTGAAATTGCCTCTTTGTCCGCTGGCTTCTCAGCTTTGCCTTCTGGCCAGTTGACTGAAGTGTCAGTAGACGATGTGGAAATCGTCAACGACCTGATTGACCCATTGTCGCCGACTCTTGTTGACGATTCTCTCGATCGAACTCCGGTCCTTACTTTCCCCGACGAGGAGACTCGGCCTGCTGGGACTCCCATTGAGGAAGTGGTCCCCGACCCTGGGAAATCACCAGTCCCGCCGGAGTCTCCCGAGCAACCAAATCGGCCTGCCGATCTTGATCGAGGTCCAGGACCCCCTCGACCGACAGGCCGAGGAAGAGCCACAAACGCTTTAAAAAGAGGCAGCGCCATCGGTTGTCCTCATCCTCCTCGGATGAGGAGAGGCTCCGGCACTACGAGGGCCTCGTGGCAGCAGCTGATTTTGACCGGGTACAAGACGAAGCCGGCCATTACTTGGCTTTCGCCTCAGAGGCTGAAGCAGACTCCGGAGCCGATAAAGTCGGTTCCCCTGCCCACAGAGCCAGCAAACCCTTCGGTTCAGCCTAAACCCGGTTTCTCCACCTATAGTGGTGGAACCACCGCTCAAGCAGCCTGTGGGAGGGGCTCCTTCTAAAGAAGATAAGCCAGACACTGGGCTCCCCTGGCATCTTTCGGTCACTGTCACCCCAGACCGCCCTCGGTGGGACGAGGGTGACCTGGGCGGACGACCATTGTATCCGGATTCCGTGGATTAGGATGTGACCGGGCTGCATTCTCATCCTGAGGATGGCGAATCGGCCAGTGGGTTAGAGACTGAGGAAGGTCCTTCGTCCTTTCAGGGCATTCTTCGACTCATCTGAGTCCACTGGGATGCCCCTGCAGCCAATCCAGAAAAAGGTGGAGTATCCTCTCACGGACATCCTCAAGAGAGGGGATACCCCGATGGAGGCCTTTCCTGTGGCCAAGGCCATTATTGGCACAGCCTTAGAACTCTGGCAGCGCCCTGCCTCTTGTCCAGCACCATCTGCCTGCATGGCCCGCAAGTATGCGGTGCCCATGGGGTCCCTTTCGGGGTTCACAGAGCACCCTTCGGCCAAGAGCTTGGTGACCGCCTCTGTGTTCAGGCGTACTAGCAGTTCTGCTGACAGTGACTGACCTCCCGAGAAAGAGTCCAAACTCTTGAACCATTCGGCCAGGAAGGTCTTCCTTGGGCCCTTGTCAGGCAAGTTCGGCTATCATCATGGCACACTTCTCCCCTGCCCTCTTTGGGTCTTTGGATGAAGTCCTCCCACACCTCCCCACGGACATGCAGACCATGGTCAAGCAGGTCCGGGATCAGGGACAAGCTGTTGCCAACAGCAGCTTCAGACGGCCCTGAACATTGGGGATTCTTGTGCCTGTTCGATGGCAGCCACAGTTGCCTCTCGTCGCAGGGCTTGGCTGAGACTCTCCTCCTTCCCGGGATACTCAGCACAAACTGGCTGATGTGCCTTTCCTGGGCACCGATCTTTTCGGCCCGGGTGTGGCCAGTCATCTCCAGCGTATTGAGTAGTCCAGTGCCACCTTGGATGCTACTTCTTCGAAAGGTTGTTCGGGCAAGAACCAGCAGAAGAAAAAACCTTTTTGGCACTCTTCCCCTATGGCACTGCAGCCCTCCTTTTAAGGAGGACAGCAGCATCAGCAGCAGGCCCAAGCTTGGCACCTATGTCCCAGGCCCAGGCCCAAGTCCGAGCCCTCCCAGGCCCGTAAAGGAGGCAGAGGTTCAGGTCCTGGATCCTTCACCTCCAATCCTGCTCAGTGACAGGGCTGCCTCCCCCTCTCCCATCACGCCAGCTCTGGGTCCCCCCCATGGGGGGCAGGCTCCGCCACTTCCTTTCCGCCTGGTCTGCTGTTACTTTGGACAGGTGGGCTCTCGAAGTGGTCGGTCAGGGACTACCTCTGGAATTCGAGCAGTACCCTCCAAGCTGAGCCCGCGCCCCTCGGAAGGAAAGAGTATCTGCCCAGACTGTCGGCTGTCCGAGACAACATCATTCAGCTCCTCCTCAAGGAGGCAGTAGCTCCAGTGGCAGATCCTCCAGCAGACCCAGGCTTTGTCTGTAGGTACTTCCTGGTGCCCAAGCAGATGGGGGGGCTGGCAACCCATTCTAGATCTGCATGACCTGAATCAGTATCTCGGGTCACGCATCTTTTGGATGGTCACTCTGTCCCAGATCATACCATCCTTGGAGTGAAACATGTAGTTCTGTTCACTGGATCTGCAGGACGTGTTCTTTCATGTCCCAGTCTGTCCATATCATCAGCGGTTCCTCCACTTCTGAGTTGAAGGGACTCTGTACGAGTTCCGAGCCATGCCGTTCGGCCTGTCATCTGCCCCACGTGTCTTCACAAAATGCATTGCAGTGGTGGCCCATCTCAGATGGGGAAGGGGGGCAGGATTTATCCCTACCTCGACGATTGGCTCTTAGCAGGTCCCATCCAACAGGAAGTGGAGAGGTCCAGGGATATGGCCCTCCAGACGTGCCACCAGCTCAGCCTCCTGATCAACGAGGCCAAGTCGGAACTCTTGCCTTCCCAGGTGATGGGCTTCATCTGGGAAGAGCTCAACTCTTGTCAAGCCAGAGCTTGGCTCCCGGCGGAAAGGGTGAAGGTTCTTTCCTCCTTTGCCCAATCATTTCTGGTTGGGCAATTGCGCCCTGCCTGGGACTTTCTGCGCCTTCTGGGTTACATGGCGGCGTGCACCTCAGTGGTTCGTGGGCCTGGTTGCACATGCGCCCCCTCCAGTGGGAGCTGGCCACTCAGTGGACTCAGCACCATGGTAATTTTGACCAGCTGGTCACTGTAACCCAGAAGATGTTAATGCAAAGAAGTGCAAAATCATGCACATAGGGAAGAGAAACCCTGAAGCCACCTATAGGCTGGGAGGGGAGTTGCTAGCAGTCACAAAGGAAGAAAGAGACTTGGGCATCATCATCACTGATGACCTGAAATCATCCAAGCAGACCTTTAAAGCAGTAGGTAAGGCTGAGGGGTGTTAGGGTGTATTAGTAGAGAGTATCACAAGTCGTAAGAGGGAGGTAATAATCCTCTTTACAAGACACTGGTTAGGCCCTATCTGAGTACTGCTGCAGTATTGGAGGCCGCACCTTCACAAGGATATTAACCAAATTGAGGCAGTCCAGAAGGGCAACCAAAAATGGCAGGGACTGCATCAGAAGACATATGAGACAGATTAACAGAGCTCAATATGTATACCCTTGAGCAAAGGAGGAGAGGGGTGATATGATCGAGGCATTCAAACACCTTAAGGGCATTAACAAGGTGAAAGAGTCTAACATGTTTCAATATAAGAAAAATAGCAGGACAAGAGGACACAGCATGAGATTAGAGGAAGGCTGATTAAGGGGGAATATGAGGAAATTCTTTTTCATAGAAAGGGTGGTGGATGCATGGAATGGCTTACCACAAGAAGTGGTGGCTATGAATACAGTGCAGGGCTTCAAACAGGCATGGGATAGGCATAAGAGAGCAATACAAATGACTATGAATAGATAGGCCATTGACAGAGCAAAGGCCGATGGCACATTTATAAGGTAGAAAAAGAAATGGGCAGACTGGATGGGCCTTGCGGTCCTTATCTGCCGTCAACCTTTATGTTTCTATGTTTCTATGATGTGGGATGCTCTCCAATGGTGGACTGCCCCAGACCGGTTGCAGGTTGGGATCCTGTTTGTCTGCCCCGAGCTGACAGTCGTTCTCATGACTGATGCCTCTCTCATGGGCTGGGAAGCCCACATGAGGGACAAAAGGGCCCATGGGCTCTGGATCCCCGAGGAGACCTGATGCCACATCAACCTGTTGGAGCTCAGAGCAGTAAGACTGGCACTGTAAGCTTCCGCTCCTCAGCTCGGGGGTCAAGTGGTTTAAGTCCAGATGGACAATACCATGACCATGTACTACCTCAACAAACAGGGTGGCACGCACTCCCGTCTGCTGTGCAGAGAGGTGCTCCACATCTGGACTTCCATCAGGAGTTTGGAGGCAGATCTCCTAGCCATCCATGTGGCAGGAGCCTCAAACCATCTGGCAGATGCTCTCAGCCGCTTAGGCGAGACATCCCACGAGTGGTCTCTCCATCCAGCGGTAGCTTACAGCCTGTTCTCCCACTAAGACAAACTGATGGTGGACCGGTTTGCCTCCAGGGCCACCACCAAGCTGAATCTGTTCCATGCCCGCCCCCCTCAGTAGAGCTAACTGGGGGGGGGGGGATGCCTTCTCGAGGCTGTGGACCCCAGGCCTCCTCTATGCCTTCCCTCCATTTCCCTTCATCCACAGAGTGCTTCTCAAGGTGAGGTGGGACAAGGCGAAAGTGATCTTGGTAGCCCCAGACTGGCCGCACCAGTTCTGGTATCCAGATCTCCTCAGCTTCAGCTGCAGGCCCCTGGAGCGGCTTCCAGCATGCCCGGACCTGATGCCTCTCAGTCAGGGGAAGGTATACCTTCTGGACCTTCAATCCCTGCACCTCACAGCCTGGTGCTTGAGAGGCTAGAGTTCCAGGCTTTGGGTTTTTCCGAGGATGTCCACCGTGGTGGAGGCATCCAGAAAGGAATCGAAAAGGAAATGTTATGCTTTCAAATGGAAAAGGTTTTCCATTTGGTGTCAGGGCAAGGGCCTGGACCCTTTGTCCTTTCCAGTAGCTAACATGCTTGACTACCTTTGGTCTCTCTCCAAAGGGGGTCTGTGGTAATCAACCCTTAGGGTGCACCTGGCAGCCATCTCTGCTTACTGGGCGCAGGCCGGTCAGCCGACGGCGCAGGAGACAGTGGTTGGGCGCTTTCAAAGGTCTGGATCACATATCCCCTCCGGTGTGTGAACCTCCACCTCAGTGGGATCTTCTGCTGATCTGGCAAAGCTCATGGGCAAGCCGTTCGAACCAATGCACAAGTGTGCCTTGTCGCACTTGTCGTGGAAGACTGCCTTCCTGGTGGCTATTATGATGCTTGGCCACCTGGTTCTGATTGCTCTATGATTTTGTAATATAAAAATGTAGTGCATGATCGTTTGTCATGAGACATCCTGTGCTTCTGGATGACCCGTGTTTGATTTGTGTTGCTTTGCAGCCGGAAACTAAAATATCCATTTTATGACGTCTTCAGATTAAGGACAGTTAATTTCAGCTAGTGCTAAAAAGCTATATGGCATCTAGGTGAGAACTGCAGAGTTGAGTCCTGTGATGTCCTTGGAATGCAGGAAACTGCTCAAAGATCAAAAAGAAGGGACTGGGAAATCACAGACTTATTATTTGGGAAATGAGTTTTTGCTGATGTCACCTTATTTAATATACCTCGAAATAGGACATCCTGTGTATTTTTTTAATATATTTAACAGGGAGGGGCTAGGTGATATCATGGAAGGCGGGTATAGAGACGGTTTAAGCTATTCTGTGTGATCTTTAGTGACACTTCTTGGTGGGCTCTTAGAAACATCTGCTATAAGCACTGTATGAAGATATACATTAGGAAAGTCTAATTGTATTGTAGAAGGAGTTTATGTTTATACTTTAACCTTGTTCTTTTAAGTGATTGTATGCTTTGTGATACATGGTTCTGTGTTTACATTTTACATATTTTTCTCTAAGTAAATCTCTTAGAGTCTGCCTGGTGTGCCTTCGAAATTCTTTCTTTTGCATGTGAAGTATAGATGGTTAAAGTTGAGAACTGTTCATAAGCTTAATGGTGTTACTGAACTGGAAAAAAGTAAGAATACCTAAGGTCTTTTCATAGAGTTTTAAGGGTTCATTTTGGATACCTGGTTAGGTGCCCTTAGGTGAAGGATATCTGGCATTCCCCGAAGAGCAGAATTGTCTGAGCCTGTACATTTGGGTACGCTAGCATAAGGTTCACAGTTTGAATCCCTCCAGAACTTGAGACCAAAGGTGATTCGGACCCACAAACAGACAGGAGGGTTTCCCTGTTCTGTTACCTGTTTACAGTACTGCGCTCTGAGGTTGGCACTGTGGGAGCAGAGGGCCTGACCTGCTGAGTGGGGTTGTGACAGCTATCATGTCTGCCAGAAGGACATGGGAGCTCCAGGTGCTTTCGGTGGACTCCCCTTATCTGGTCTTCCACAGGGACAGGGTTGTCCTATGCCCCCACCTGAAATTTCTTCCGAAGGTGGTGTCAGAGTTTCATCTTAGCCAGCTGTTAACTCTGCCAGTTTACTACCCTAACTACACCTCGGAGGCCGAGTACAGGCTCCATACTTTGGACCCGAGACGTGCTCTCTCCTATTATAAGGAGCGGATGGCAGAAGTTCGGGGAGAGTCTTGCCAGCTGTTTGTCACTTACGCTGAAGCTGCTTCTGGCAGGCGTGCAGCAAAGTGGATGATTGCAAGATGGATTACATCATGAATAAGTGCAAGGTAATGCACCTGGGAAACAAAACCCAGGAGAAGAGTACACAAAGGGGTGAGATATTAACAACAAAAAAATGGAAAGGGACCGGAAGTGAATATCAGATGACTTAAAGGTGGGCAAGCAATGTGAGAGGCTGCAAGGATTTGGCTGGGGGGATACTGGATGCATAGGGAGAGGCATCACCAGTAGAAAACGGGAAGTTGTTATCCCTCTGTACAGACAGCTGGTGAGACCCCATCTGGAGTACTGTGTGCAGTTCTGGAGACCCAATCTCTGCAAGGACATAGACAAGATGGAAGCTGTCCAGAGGAGGGCAACTAAAATGGTGCAGGGTCTGCACCAGAAGACATATGAAGAGAGACTAAAGGAGCTTAATATGTATAGCCTCGAGGAAAGGAGGGAGAGGGGGGACATGATAGAAACTTTCAAGTACCTCAAGGGAATCAACAAAGTCCAAGTGGGTAGCATCTTTCAAAAAAAGAGGTGTGTAAGAACAAGGAGGCACAATTTGAAGATGGGGGTGGCTCAGAGGTAATGTAAGAAGTATTTTTCAAGAGAGGGTTGTGGATGCATGGAGACGGCCTTCCTGAGGGAGGTTGTGGACTCAAAAACAGTGGTTGAATTCAAGCATGCATGGGACAGCCATAAGGCAATTCTAGAGGGTGGGGCTAGAAAGAAGTAGGCTGCTGGTTAACTAGGATCTGCAGCTTATCCATTAGGTAGGGAAATGGGCAGACTGGGTGGGCCAAGCGGTCCTTATCTGCCATCAAATTCTGTGTTTCTATGTTTAATAAGTCTGTTATGAGTTGGCGGGAAAGGAGCCTCCCAGAGGGATAAGAGCTCATTCTACCCGTCATACCGCTGCATTGGTGGCTGCTTCCAGGAACATCCCTATCCAGTAAATCTGCTGAGCTGCTACCTGGAAGTCAGCAAACACCTTCATTACCTATTACCACATCAACCTTGAGTCACTCCGGGATGCTGGTTTTTGGGGCCTCAGTTCTTCAATCTGTTTGCTAAGTAGGGGGTGTGCGCCTTGCCTCTCCCCTCCCGGAGAACTAGGGTTGCCACCTTTGAATGAAGCAAAAACCGGATCCTAAGCTCCGCCTCTAGCACCACCCCTTTTCATGACTCATGCATTTTTCCTCCTAGAAAGCCATTTGTTATACCAATAAAAGACAAGGCTTAAAGCAACAGTTCAACACAAATGTTAAGATACTGTACTGTATCTGTTAAAGTTACTTTAGTAGATTCTTCCTAGTTATGTATTTACTTATGCATTTATTTATTGACATTTGTTTACCAGATAAACACACAGAGATAAAATAAAACTCATTTACAGATATGAAAATGTTTACCAGCAAATGAAAGTGGAAGACAACTGGCTCTGTTAGTTACAAAAGGTGGGCGCAGCTTTGGTGCTATGCCACTTTAAGATACAGTGGAAATGATTGGGTTAAATAAGTGCTAATGGTGTTAGTGGCCATACTTTACACCTCCCAGGGTGACTGCTTTCACAAACAAAGGGCTATACTGAGAACAGAACTTGTTTGTAACCTGGACATGCAGCTGAAACAATGCATGATGCAACAAAATCTGTTTCAAAAGTATGTGAGCACTCAAAATGGCTCAAAAACCTGACCAGCAAGCACAGGGCAAAACCGGATTACCTGGTAGGGGCCCTGAAAACCTGATCATCAGGTAAAAAACCTGACAGGTGGCAACCCTACGGAGAACTGCTAGGAGTCGCCAAAGAGTATGGATGAACAACATATCCACGATCCTAGAAAAACAGGGTACTCACCTGTAACTGTACTAGGAGTGGTATATATTTTTCATCCACATGGACCCACCCGACCTCCCTGACTGCAGACGCACAACACCTGGTTTCCAGCGAGCTAAGATCTGGCGTCATGGGGTGGAACCGAAGGTTATACCACCTGGGTGCATGGGAGTAGCTAGCTTGAAGACTTCCGGCAAGATTTAAAGTTGAAGGGGACATGCCAAAGAGTGTGGATGAACAACATATACCACTCCTAGAACTACTGTTACAGGTGAGTAACCTGTTTTTTCTGGCAGCCATGTTAGAACTGTAAAAACCTTGACCATATAGTACTTGCCCAAACACCCAAAAAATGACATTTTCCTACTTTAAAGTAACACATACTGTGACAGGATTGAATAAGACTCTATCCAATTTGTTATGCAGAAAGTTAAAAGCAAGAATCTGTTTTATCCTCTCCTTTTCTGTCTCTTGTCTGTGGAATCAAATTTTCTCATAGACCTAGAAAATTAGTTTTATTGCCATATTGGTCCTTGTGACAAAAGATCCAGAAAAAGAGATGATTTGATACGTTTTTTGGACTGACAGAGATGTTACAAAAGAAAACGGGTGCTTTAGCTTTCGAACTACATTGAGTCCTTCATCAGAAACTGTCAGTTGTTTTGGAAGAATAAAGTACATTCTGTTAAGACCTAGAGCATACATAAAAAAACAGAAAAAGTTGTAAAAATACTGTTGGCCAAAAATCAGTTCAAAATCGACTGAGAACTGTATGGAAAGCAGACAGTCCGACTGTTATCCAAGGAGGCATTTCAAGGTCAAATGTCAACAGACTGATAAAACCATTCCTAAAAGAACCCATAAAACATTGAGTCTCATTTTGAACTATGCATGAGTGAGTGTGTTTGTGTATACATAAGGCACTAAATCTCATTAGTCTAAACTGGCATTAAATTTCAAATGCCAATTTAGGCAAATGAGATTTAGTGCCTCAGATATACACAAACACACTCACTCGTGCATAGTTCAAAAAATGAAACTCGATGTTTTATGGTTCTTTTAGGAATGGCTGACTTTGGCAAACTGGGGGAGTGCCTAAGGAATGCAGTAGCAAATGGGCAGGAAGGAGGGGTGGAAGAACAATAGGAAAAAATCAAAACTACCATCATAGAAGCAACAAGCCTTTGTGTGAAGCAAATAAAGAAAACAAAACAAAGTAAAAAAAAAAAAAAAAAAACACTATGGTTCTCAGAAGAGGTGGCAGGTAAGGCTAGGGAGAAAAGGATAGCATTCAGGAGGTATAAGTAATCAGAAAGAACAGGACAGATAAGTGTATTAAAGCAGAGGGAAGCAGGGAAGGCGGTCAGGATAGCAAAGGCCCAAACTGAGGAAAAGATGGCCAACTCGGTTAAGAAGGGGGATAAAACCTTTTATAGATTAGGGAGTGCAGAAAAAACAATGGAGGGATAGTGAGGCTTAATAAAGGGAAGGGGAGGTGGGCAGAGAGCGACAGTGAAAAGGCAGAGATACTGAATGAATACTTCTGCTCAGTATTCACAAAAGAAGAGGGGGAGGTACCTAAACCAAACAATAGAAGCACTCTGGGCAGGTGGGTTGATAGCAGTCCATTCACAGAAGAAAGGGTCCTGAAAGAACTCTTAAAACTCAAGGTGGACAAAGCAATGGGACCTGACAGGATTCACCTTAGAATTCTAAAAGAACTAAGGGGAGACCTAGTGACACTACTGACTACCCTTTTTAACAAATCATTGGAGGACGGTGTGGTACATGAGGACTGGAGGATGGCGGATGTGATCCCCTTCACAAAAGTAGGAGCAAGACAGAGGTAGGAAACTACAGACCTGTTAGTTTGACCTTAGTTGTAGGGAAAACGATGAAATCACTTCTGAAAGAAAGAACTATAGAGTACTTAGAGGCCAGTGGGACACAGGACCTAATGCAGCATGGATTCGCATGTCAGACGAATCTAATAGATGTCTTTGACTGGGTAACCAAAGTGGTAGACCAGGAAGGGGCTGTAGATATGGCCTACTTAGAGCAAGGCATTTGACACAGTCCCACACAAAAGATCAATAAACAAGTTAGCCAGCCTTGGAGTGGGTCCCAGGGTGGTACCCTGGGTAACAAATTGGTTGGACAACAGGAAGCAGAGGGTAATAGTAAACTGAGTACACTCTGGAGAAAGGGGAGCTACTAGTGGGGGTACCTCAGGGTTCAGTACTGGGACAGGTACTCTTTAATGTCTTTATAGGTGACATTGCGGAGGGGCTGGAAGGAAAAGTATGCCTCTTTGCAGACGACACAAAGATCTGCAACAGAGTTGCTACACAGGGAGGGGTGGGAAGGATGAGAAAAGACTTGACAAGGTTGGTGCAGTGGTCAAGAGTATGGCAGCTTAGTTTCAGTGCAGAGTAATGCACCTGGGAAACAAAAACCCAGGGAAAGAGTACAAAATGGGGGGGCACTAACAGTAATGGAAAGGGACATGGGGATACTCTTATCAGATGACCTTAAGGTAGGCAAGCAATGTGAGACAGCAGTAAGGAGGGCTGGGGATTCTGGGATGCATAGGGAGAGGCGTCACCAGTAGAAAGCAGGAAGTTGTTATCCCTCTGTACAAACAGTTGGTGAGACCCCAACTGGAGTACTGTGTGCAGTTCTGGAGACCCTGTCTCCGCAAGGACATAGGATGGAGGCAGTCCAGAGGAGGGCAACCAAAATGGTGCAGGGTCTGCACCAGAAGACATAATGGAAGAGAGACCAAAATAGCTTAATATGTATACCCTTCAGAAAGGGGGACATAATAGAAACTTTCAGGTACCTCAAGGGAGTCAACAAAGTCCAAGAGGGTAGCATATTTCAGAAAAAGAGATGCGCAAGAACAAGGGGGCACAATTTGAAGATTGAGGGGGAACGGCTCAGGGGCAACATGAAGTATTTTTTCACGGAGAGGATGGTGGATACATGGAACAGCATTCCTGAGAAGTTCGTAGGGTCAAAAACAGTGGGGAAATTTTAAGAATGCATCGGACCGACATAAGGCAATTATAGTGGGGGGTAGGAGGAAGTAGGCTGCTGGTTAACTAGGATCTGCGGCTTATCCAGCAGGTAGGGAAATGGGCAGACTAGGTGAGCCAAGCGGTCCTTATCTGCTGTCAGTCTTTTTCTATGGTGTTATCAGTTCTATTAACATTTGACCTTGAAATGCCTCCCTGGATAACAGTCAGACTGTGTGCTTTCCATATAGTTCTCAGTTGATTTCTGAATGGATTTTTGGCCAATAGGATTGTTACAGATTTTTCTGTTTTTTATGTCTGATGTGAGTGTTAATAGAATGTATTCTTCCAAAACTACTGACACTAGTTTCTGATGAAAGACTCTGTTGTCCAAAAGTTAAAGCACCCGTTTTCTTTTGTAATGTCTCTGTTGGTCCAATAAAAGGTGTCAAAATCTTCTCATTTTTTCTGGATCTCATAGACCTAGGAAAAGATTACTCTGACAGTCTCACGATTCTCCCCCCTCCCGTTATCTCCCTGCCTTCACTTGTTTCCTCTACCTTTTCTTCCCCATGCTTACCTGAAGTTATAAAAAAATATTTGTGGATCTTTGTGTGAAACTGGGTTCTCTGGTTTGAAAATGTGTTGTGTTGTGGTTGTATTGTTGAAATGATTGCAAAAAGCTATTTGAAACTTGGGGCATTTAGCATAAGATGCAGTTTGACCTGCACAAGCTAATTTGCAAAGTTGTCAACAGGAGATTACTTCTGGGACATGTTCTATTTTGTTGCGCCTGCAAGGAAAGAAACTAACAAAGTTCTGATACATTTTTGTAAGAAACAGGAGGTATCTTAAGGACCTCAGGATGCAGAAGTTGAAGTTAATTGTCAGGAAAATACATTGTATATAAAGATAGCAATCTTTTGCTAGAGAGCGAGATTGAAATTTAGAATTAGAGATACCCTCTGAGGAAGGACTTTTTGTTTGAACTACCTGTATAAAAGCTATCCTGCACAATTTTATTTTTTTTGTTACTGAAAATAATAAAACATTACTTGCAAATTTTATAATTGCTCCTGGTTTTCCTGTGCTTCCTGACATTTGCTTCGACGACGGACCAAATTCATATTGCAGATACTTAAATAGTAGTACAGGCAGATTTTGTAAAAATGAATGTTGTGCAGAGTGTTTTGATTTGAGAGTGTAGTCCTAGTGTGTCCTTCCCTTTGTCTATTATTTTTTTTTTTAATTAGCCTACTAGTTTTGACTCTTTTGGGGGGGGGGGGGGTCTCCATGTTAGCATTGTTTATTGCTCCTGTTGTTCCTACAATGCTTCCTGTCCCATTTGACAGTGATGTATCCGGGACCATGGATTCAGCAAGCACTGGTTTAGAGCCAGTTGACAACAGCAGACCTGTCCAGTGAGCACTAATGGCTACATTTACAGTTTAGCAAATACTTGAGGGATAATTGAGTGGATTATTCTGTAACAAAATGTCTAGAGTCCTTGCTAATTATAGCACTGATGATCTGGGGTGATTTGTGTGCTGTGTGTAGTTTGATGAAAAGTTTTAAAGCAAAACATTTACTCCTGCTAGCTAGACCTGACACACACATAGAAAACTAAGATTCTGAATTAGAGCAATTAAATGGATGCCAAACATCAGGCTCCTATCTCTAGTACTTGCTGAATCTATGGTCCCGGACTCATCACTGTCACATGGGACAGGAAGCATTGTAGGAAAAAGAAGAGCAATAAAGCACGCTAAGATCGAGATCCCGGGGCTTTAAAACTACCATATAACTAGCAGGCTAATTTAGAAAAAACTCTTAATAGCAAACAAAGAGAAAGATGCACTAGGACTACACACACAAATCAAAACACCTCTGCACAACGTATGGTTTTGCAAATTTTCACAGTACTACTCCTTTAAAAGCACAATCTGACTCTAATTTGCATTTCTTTTGACAAACGTTTGTTGCAGGCCTCAAATCCGCAGCTCTCCTGTTGGTTGTCCTCACTGCAGCTCCACACCAAACCACTCCCCACTGCAGTACTGCCTGTTCTGTGGATCTCTGGTCCTTATCCACTCTTTCCATTGCGTTGACCATGACTGGGAGTGGTAAAGCCACTTTCCTCACTATCCACTTCCCTTTCAAAGACATGCTTACCCTGCGAGACACGCTGAAAGGGGAAGCCGTTCTCATCAATGTCGGGGAGAAAAGCTCTATGGCGGCTGCAAAAGGGACATGCTCCTTGTAAAACGGGTAGCTCAAAGTTTATAAAAAGACAGCCTGACAAAAATGAGCAATGAAAAAATGAATTTGGGGGGAGGGGGAGAGAACACGCAAGCATGTGCCTGCACGTGGCATGCAGACAGACCCACTGCCTTCTAGTGGCTCAGTAAACATCTCCATACAGACAAATATAAGAACAAGGGCTGCTTTTCATTTTTTTTATGTTGTATTTATTTCAAATGTTAACATATATTTTTTTTTTACAGGTTTTATGTCAATGTATTAGTTTTTTTTTTTAACCACCCGATCCATTTTATAAATAGAATAAGACGCTTCAAAGTGTGGTTAGTGGGCTGATGAGAGCACTTCCCAGGTGCTATAGGCACTTGATGCAGGTGCCTCATAATGCACCTGGGGTGTGCTCTATCAGCCCATAAACCACACCTTGTCATGTCTTATTTCTTACATGTAATGTGTTGAATTTATTTATTGCATACTGAGTGCGAATGCTTTTGGTCATTGGCCTCTACCTGTGTTTTAACTGTGACCCAGCAGCTGCACCAGGATTGTGCACTCTAGTGAGTGCGAGTACCCAGCAGCCTTTCTCTGTATTATGCATCATTTATATTACTCTCTCTCTTGTTCTTTAATAAGGAAATTAACATGAAAACCGGGTCATTGTGGCTCAGAGTTGATCTATTCTTGCTTTGGTCATAATGCTGTGACCTCGTACTCATTTGCTAAAGAAATAACTTGTGATGTCTTTTATAAAAAAAAGTCCCACGTGAGAGGATCCCACCACCCTTGGATTATGGCTGACCTCATTGATCTGTGTAAGACACGGGATGCTGCCTGGTCTTGTTTCAAACTGTTGCACTCTCCTACAGACCTCCTTGTATAGGAGGCTTAGAAATTCTTGTACTAAGGCCTTAAGGACTGCAAAAGCAAGCTATTTTGCCTCTGGTTTCCAGAAAAACCTTGACCCCTCCCCCAAATTCTGGAAGGTGGTACATTCCCTTTTTGACACCCCCAAGTCCTTCCCAGTCCTGCTCAAGAATAGTTCCCCTTATCTTTACCCCCTCTCTGGCTTCCAGAAAAACCTTAGCCGCCCCCCAAATTCTGGAAGGTGGTACATTCTCTCTGACATCTCCAGTCCTCCTTCCCAGTCCTGATCAAGAATAGTCCCCTATCTTTTCTCCCTCTCAAGTTGCTTCTCTCTTTTAATAACATTTCACTGTCTGTGCCATCCCCCATCATATGCAACCTCCTGCTCCTCTCCCTGTACCCAAGCCCCCCTCCTCTAAATTCATGCCTGACCTCTGCTTTCACTTCTGTCCTGTCTCTCCACTGGAGACCCTGTGTACCCTTTCCTCCCCAGAGGTTCTGTCCCTGATGTTTGTTCCACCTCTCAGCTTCTGCTATTGCTGTCCCCCTCACCCACCTACTTAACCTCTCTTACTCCGACTGCTTTGTCCCACAGTCCTAGAAGATAGCCATGGTTCTTTCCCCCTACACCAAGGTAGTGACCCTGCTTCCCATGGAAACTTTTGGGCTTTTCTCTCCCTGCTCTTGCTAAGGTACAGAACAAGCTTGTCTATTCCAAACTAGCTGACTTCCCCATCTCTGCTAACTTCCACTCCGCTGTTTCATCTCTCCTACATATCACTGACTTCATTCTTAACAAAATGGATCAGGGGCACGTCACTGCTGACATTTTCATCCCACTCACTCCTTATGGATAAGCTGAGTGCCACTGGTCTCTGCTCCATCTGTGAACTGGTTCTGTTCATACTTCTCTGGCTGTCTCTAGTCGATACAGTTTAGTGATGTTTTATCTCTCCTCCTAATAGAATCTGGAGTCCAGGCTCCATTCTGGGCCCCTTTTTCTTTATCTTTCTCAGTAGGCTCCCCTTTCTCTGTGTCAGCGTGCATATTCACATGTAAGCAGATGATACTGTACTGTTTGCATCTGGTGCATCAGTTCTAGCCCTGGAAGGATAGCTACAGTGTGACTTTAATAATAATTTCCAAAACTGGTTCGCTCCCACCAACTTTTAAGTCAGTACTAAGAAGATGGTGTCCATGATGAGATTGCCAGGCCCTTCCACACGTCTTTTTTCACCCTGTATGGTACTTGCCTCGACATTGTCCCCAACTTCAATTATCCCTGGGTCCGGCTGAATAGCAGACTCGCCTTCTCAAGTTCTCAGCCCATATTGATGGTATGCATAGAAAGCTCTGCCCCAGTCTTTGTGCCCTCTACCACAGCAAGGATTTCCTTCCACTTCCAGTCTACTGTGAAGTTGTCACCAAGATGGTGCTCCTTGTGTTTGACTATGCGGATGTGGTTTGTGGCACCCCACCTTGCTAGACTGGATGCTCTCTGCATTACCTTGTGCCACTTTGCTGCCAGTGCTTCCTTTTGTACCCATGACTGCTCCCTTTATACTAGCTCCTTGATTACACCCCTTACCTCCGGATGATATGCTGTGCCTCCTTCATCTCTAAATACTGATTAAGTAAGTTTTTATCGGTGCCCTTCCCTGGAGGCCCATGATGCTTTACAGTAATGCAAAATAAATCAACAGGGTACAAAGCAAATTTTATTTATGCAACAGGGGTCAGGATAAAACTGTAGAATAAAACCATTTATCTTCGCTACTATGGTAATAAATTTATTTATCCACATAGTAACTACATCACCCATTTATCCACACAGTAACTGCATCAGTAGCTCATTTATCTACACAGTTCTCTTCAGCATTCATTTAGAATGTTCGGCCTCAGAAGCAGTACTAACCATATTTAAATGTCAGTAACTTAAAAACGAAAAAAGATAACATGGTACTGTGAGCACGAAAATTGTTCAGCACAAAATTATCTACAAAATGAATAATGTTTCATTTATATAAACCTTATATATTGTATATGGTTAGCAAGAAAACAGAAGAAAATGTAATTTTTTGTTCACTTTTTTGACAAATATAAACTTTAAAACACAAAATGATAGCATGGTACTGTGAGCACGAAAAATGTTCAGCTCAAAAATATCTACAAAATGAGTGGTGTTTCATTTATAGATACCATTTGGTTTTTTTATAATTAGCAAAAAACAGCATAAAATTCAATTTTCTTTTCCCTTTTTTGACAAATGAACACCTACCAAAATCAAAATGTTCACACATCTAAACCTGTTGCATAAATGGAATATGCAGTGGTTCAGTGTGTGATAAAATTCTTTTGTACAGTTTCCAGTGACTTCTCGTAACTCTCACTCATGCCTTCGGCACTCGTGAGGTTACTTGAGGTCACTGGAAACTGTACAAGATAAATGCATTATCACACACTGAACCGCTGCATATCCCTTATATAATGTACATAATAAATAAAGCATAGCTGGAGCATACTTAAAGGTAGGGGCCATCTTAGAGGCCCCAGTGAGAGGGCCTCCCTGATGGCTCTCTGGAGAGAACTCCACAGATCCGGGCTAGCCACTTCTGGAGGGCCCACTCACCCAACAGTTCGAGCCTTGATCTTGGTACAAATAAGGAAGCTAACCTCACAGGAGCGGAGAGAGCACCAGGGCATGTAAGGGTGCAGGACATCTGACTGGTAACCAGGACCCAGTCCATGTAGGGCCTTATAGTAACCTCATTTTGAAGGTGAATGCCACTTCACTTCTAGCCAATGTAGTTCAAATAGCGCTGGGGACACATAACATGTCCTCAAGTCTGGTCAGTGTCTGACCATTGCGTTCTGCACCAGTTTCAGGCATCATAATGTACCTTCTGTAAACCTGAGGTGTAGAGCATTGCAGTAATCAAGCTGAGACATAATAAATGTTTGCACTAGTCACCAGATCACCATGGAAGATTAGGGATTTAAAATCTGGCAGCTGTTCTTTAGATGGTAGAAGCCTCTACAGGCTATGGCCAACACCTGAGCCTTAAGTGTCAGCCCTTCATTCAGAATTTCCCCAGGTGTTTCACTTTTGCAGCAGCCAGGAGCTTTGATGAGCCGAGGCAGAGCCCTGGCTCCTCCTCAGCAGCTGCCACTCTGCCTTTATGGCCTGGATCAACTACTAGCGCCTCAGTCTTGTCAGGGTTAGCTTGATGATATCCAGTCCTAGATCTCAGCCAAACACTTATTAAGCAGATCCACTGCACCCGCCGTCCTGGGTGCAAAAGACAGATAGAGCTTGGTATCTCATGTGCATAGCAGTGAAATCCCAGCCCATACTGTCTAATGATCTCCCAGTGGCAGCATTTACACTGCAAACAACATGGGCAAGAGCACCGAGCCCTGGGGATACCACAAGACAGTGACACTGAACATGTTTTTCATCACTTTCTCCTTACCTCTCCTTTCTTCTCTCTTCCAACCCCTCCGCTTCTGACATGCTTCACTCTTGGGACTCCCATACTTTCTCCATTCCTTCCTCCAAATCAGCGTCTGGGCAGTCTGCTTTCTCCTACCGCCTTCCCTCTTCTTGGAACACTCTGTCCCCCTCACTTCATCTGGCTTCCTCTTATCAATTTTTCACTCAGCAACTCAAATTCCTCCTCCCCTGTGCCTGCCTGGCCCTTAGTTCTCTCAATAACCTTAACCTGTCATGGTTTGGCTATCTTCCAGATTCCTCTTTTCTCACCCCCACTTTATCTTACCTATTTTCCAACACCTTGTCCTCTACTTTAGCCATTGGAAGTTTTATTCCCTTTATGTTTTTGCCATTGATTGTATTCATGTTACCTGGCTTAGTACCACCGTAACATGGTATATTCTAGGGGAGTGAATATGGTTCACTATCCACACTCTGGCAGTTCCACTGGAGTGATCAGATTGCCCGGATGTCTTCAAGCTGTCCTCTAACCACATGGGCGGTATATCCTACAGCTCTGCCCCGTGACATCAGATCCTTCTTTCTGCTGGAAGAACAGGTCACCTCCTTCATGGCTCTCGCTTAGGTTTTTGGTACATCATCATCAAAAAAACTTTAAAAGTATTTTCAAGGTTGCTGCCTATTTTCTCCAGGTTCCTTTGATTCCCATTGATGAACAATGAAGGCGCAGCTGGTCAGGATTTAAATCTTGCGTGTGGTGCCGACAGAAGATGTCTGCCACCAACCCACATGACAGATGCGTGTACTGCCTAGGCAGGCAGTATGATGTGGGTAGCTGCAGCCTCTGCTGAAGTATGCTTCCTGAGTCTGTCTAGGACAGGAGGGTTCAGCTATTACTGGGTCGGCTTTCAGATTGGGATCTGAAGGACTGCCCGAAGGGCCACAGGAAAGCCTCATCTGTGGCTGGGTCGGCTCAGTGGCTTACATCCCTTGAGACAGGAGCAACGGCTGGCATGGCAGTCACCTTCTTGGTCTTGGTGCTGTTCCCTGTGGCCAGCATCAGTGGAGGTGGTGAACCGCCTGTTCTCCTGATGGGGCACACCCTTGGTGGAACAGTTTGCCTCCCAGGAGAACACCATATGAGGCTGTTTTGTGCCTACCCCCCACAGTCTGGGACACAGCTGGGGGGATGTCTTAAGGAAGCCCTGGACCCCAGGCCTTGTATATACTTTCTCTCCATTCCCCTTGATATATGAGGTGGTGGTCAAGGCCCAGGAGGACAAGGCACAGATGATCCTGATGGCTGCAGACTGGCCACAGCAGTTCTGTTACCTGGATCTCCTCTGTCTCAGCAGCAAACTTCCATGGCAGCTGTTTCTCTCTCTGGCTCTGCTGACCAGATAACAGAGGAAGGTCCTGCACCCGGACCTTTGATCTGTGCACCTCATGGCTTGGTTCCTGAGTGGCTAGAGTTCTAGGCCTTGGGTCTCTCTGAGAATGTGCTCCATGTTGTGGAGGCCACCAGGAAAGTGTCAACTTGCAGCTGTGTTATGCCTTTAAATTGAATAGGTTTTCCCTTTGGTGTCCGGGCAGAGGACTTTATCCTCTTGCCTACTCTGTGGCTAGTATTCTTGACTACCTCTGGTCTCTTTCCTAGCAAGGATTGTGGGCGACGACTCTTAAGGTGCACCTGGAAGCCATCTCGGATTACCAGGCGCAGGCTGGTATGCAAATGGTGGTGCAGGAGAAGGTGTTTGGTGCTTTTTTTTTTTCCATGAGCTTGGACCACCTCTCCCCTCCCACCTCTGGACTTACTGTCAGTATTGGCAATGCCCAAGGACACTAAGCTAGGTGGCAGGGTTGGCAGCACAGAGGCGGTGAAGGACCTGCAAAAATACCTGCAGAGGTTAGAAAGATGATCCAATGTCTGGCAGCTGGGGTTCAACATGAAAAAATGCAAAGTAATGCATCTGGGAAAAGGAAACCCAAAACAGAATATTGGCTTAATGTAGTCAAGCTCAGTACCTCACAAAAAGAAAGGGACCTAGGGTGTCCTCATGTGTGACACCCTAAAGCATTTGAGTCAATGCAACAAAGCTTGCAGTAAGGAGAATAGAATGCGGGGGTGTATAGACAGATGATTTGACAGCAGGGACAAGGAGGTGATCCTCTACTCATAGGTCCCTGTTGAGGCCTCACCTGGAGTACTGTGTCCAGTTCTGTAGTCCTCCTTTTAAGAAGGACAAGGAAGCCGGCCCGGTGGCGCTGAGGGTTGAGGCGCTGGACGCCACACCTCGCGCTGTGCTGGTGACCCAGGTTCGGGAACGGACTCTGACGCTGGGGGTCGGCAGGGGAGGGTTGAGTACTGCGCGCCCGTGTGGTGCTCTCCTCCCCGGACTAAGGGGATGGGTTGGCCCAGTGAGCCAGTGACCCCCCGGTGGAGACTGGTGGGCACTGCAGCAAGCCAGGCAGCACATACTAGCGTGGCCCGGCTGGCAGGGTTGCTGTCTTGTAAGGCGTCAGGTGCTTGCCTTGCAGGGGGTAACCGCAGAACACGGAAAAATGCGGTCCTGGGGTAGCGATGGCATCAACCTCCATGCCCACTGCCGGGTCCGACCTGGCCAGCCTTCAGGTTCCTCCGCCAGGGCCCACGCCCGCAGCTGGAGTCTGTTTGCTAGTGCGCCAAAGTAGAGGGGGCCCGCCACGGAGGGGCATGTTGGGGTGCCAACTCCGAGGCGGGGTGGAGGAGAGAGAAAGGTTCGGTCGGGGAGACTTCAGGCAGGGCAGTACTCGGTTGGATGCCCGAGAGAGGCACCTAGGACCTTGACCAGGAGGGAAAAAGAACCGAAGAGGGGAAAGGGGACGGGTAGGCTGAAGGCCATGCAGTGAAGGGTGACCAAGATGACGCTTGAAGGCACTGAATATGTTCACTTGAGACTAGAAGGGAGAGAGGGGATAGAGACATTCAGGTTCCTGAAAGGCATAAATAAGGTGCCCTATTCAGAACTATTTAATAGGGTCAATGGCTCAACTACCAGAGAGCACGAGTGGAAACTACGGGAGGGAGCTTCAAAAGGGAACTGAGGAAACACTACTTACTGAAAGTCATCGAGCCATGAAATGGTCTGCCTATCGAGGGGTTGGGAGCTGGGACAGTGGTAGCATTGATGCATGGGTGGGACAGAGCCAGGGGCTCACTTGGGAACAGGAGTTTGGGGGGTAGGTTGGGGTGGTTTAGGTCCCGGGACCCGTGGAAGGTCTCAAAAATTCATGGGCAGACTTGATGGACCTTTGGTCTTCTGCCGTCATTTTCATTTTCTAAACTTTTCAAGCCAATGTACAGGTGTGAGATGTCACACCTGTGATGGAAGATGGCTTTCCTGATGAGTGTTGCATCAGCCAGAAGCATTGGGAAGTTCCATGCGCTTTTGGTGTCTTCTTACCTGGTCTTCCCCAGGAATGGAATTGTCCTTTGCTAGTCCTTCGCTACAACCTGTAGTTCCTGTCAAACATGGTATCAGAGTTTCACCTGAACCAGGAGATTAACTTACTGGTGTACTTCACCAGCCCAGCTTCGGAGACGGATCACAGGCTCCATACCCTGGATCTGGGGAGGTGCTCTCTTATTACGTACAGCACACGGCTGGAGTTTGGGGACAGGCTGTTTGTCACTTATGCTGAAGCTGTGCCTGGCAGACTGGCAGCAAAGCAGATGATTGTCAGGTGGATTACATCCTGCGTTGACCTTTGTTATAGGTTATCTGGTAGGGAGCCTCGCTTAGGGCTCATTCCACCAGACATACCACTGCCTTGGTGGCTGCTTCCAGGGACATCCCTATCCAGGAAACCTGCAGGGCTGTTACCTGGAAGTCGGCTCATTTCCCACTACCATATTGTCCTTGAGTCACGCTGGGATGCTGGTTTTGGAACCCTGGTTCTCCAATCACTGTTAGTCAAGTAGATGCACATCTTGCCTCCTCCTCCCAGAGAATTGCTAGGAGTCTTGTCAGTGTGTTGATAGTGAACCATATACACACCCCTGAGAAAACCGGATATTCGCCTGTAACTGTAGCTCTCCTTTGGGGGAGGGGTATCCCAGTTATCAGATCACACTGTAGGAACTTCACTGTCGGTGAAGCAGGTTCTACGTGGAAGATTTTCCAGCAGTACAGCTTGGGCTGCCCACGCCATCACCTGCTGACATGATCAACCCTATAAAAGCGTGAGTGGCCCTGCTCCCTCCTCAGTTCTTTCCCACCGCTGACTCCTCTTGCACGAGTCTCCACAGAAGCTCCATCGCAGTTCGTGCCATTTTTTGCCTATGCTTTTTCTTTAGCTTTAACTTTAAGAATCTCTCTTTAACAAGAGATTTTTACCTTCTGTGGAGAGTTACTCCTTCCATATCACTCTTCTGTCACTGCTGCTGCAGAAATATTGCCTCTTCAGACAACCACAATCTCACTGTCTGCTGTTTTGGGCCTGACCACGATGTCTCTGACTGTGAACTCTGCCAAAAATTAAATCTTGCAACCTTTAGGTAACGCAAAAAGGCTTTGAAGAAATTCCTTATGGAACAGGTAGCCAGTTCTGGGCAGAGGTCCTTTGGGGTCCTTCCGTGCCAGTCGCCAGTGGGATCATCAAGCTTAAAGGCTCGAGACAAGTCCTTGGGGGGTGTCAAAAGACCACGACTGGGACCCCCCAGACAGCCCCTGATCCCAGATGGTGTTTTCTCTTCCGGGGTACTCAGTCGGCTGCAGCTACACCAGCACCTTCTGCTGTCCAGGCCTCTGCTTCTACCAGGCCCCTAATGACAGTGCCTCCTCCTGCTTCCCAGGGAGGTCGGCCATTGACCCTTGGGTTGTTGGCCTCCTTGGTCAATGACCTTAGAGTTGTTGATGTCAGCCTCTCTGTCACGGCCTGACACTTCAACAGGCCCTTGGACACTGGGGCCCTCGGGTTCTCAAGACCTGATGGACGATTTGTCGTGCCATGTGCCAACGACTCCTTTGCCATCGATGCAGCCCTTACTGGCCATCAACCTCAATACTTTTTTTTTCCCCCAATTGTTTAACCAGGTGAGACGCACTAAGCTGAAAGCTTGTTTACAGGTGCAACCTGGGAGCACAGGGAAGCTAAGTGACTTGCTCAGGGTCACATAGTATGCAAGTGGGGACTGTGGGATTCAAACCCAGGTCTCCAGATTTGCAGCCCAGAGCCTTAAACCACTGCGCTATACTGCCTACTGCCTCAATACTATTTTGACCCAGATCACTATGGCCCTGGTGCAGTAGTTAGGATCACACAGGTCGGGGTCCCTGGCGACGTCTTCTGCTCCATCGTTGACAATGGTTCACCCTTATAGGCCTGTGCCCTGCAGGGCATCATCGGTCCTTTGCTTGTTGAACCCTGAGTTGGAACGGGTCAATGTCAGAGGAGTGTCACCCTGATCTCATCCTCCCTGAGGAAGAGGAGGAGGATGAGGAGGAACCTTTTTTCTCAGACAGGTCTACTGCTTCTTCTGTGAGTGAGGAATCTATTAAGCATACTCCCAGGTCCCCTCCAGAAGATCCTGCCTTTTTCAATGTTATGAAGCAGCTGTCCACTGCTATGGGCTTCCATACTGAGGAAGAAGATGCCACCAGGAAAGAACTGGTGGACATCTTGGAGATCCCCAGAATCTCCTCCTATTTTGCCAACTCTGAGAAATGCCACCACTGTGGCATGGCATCGCCCTGATATGGTTCCTGCCATGCCTCGGAGGGCAGATGAACTCTATCATGCCTCTCAGGGGACTGCCTTATTGTGCTTCCCAATCTGAGACTGACTGTGTGGTCATTAAGGCGGCGCACGACAGATTGAAGTTGCCTAAGCACCTCAGCTCCCTCCCCCTGACGGAATCCAGACAGATCGATCTTTGGGGTAAGAGGGTTTATGCCTCCTCCACACTGGGACTCCGGATTGCCAATTATTTATCTCATATGGTCAAGTACCAGAACATCATCTGGAGGAAGAGCAAGGTGGCTGCTCAGGCTCTCCCAGATTGTTCCCAGAAACAGGAGGTCCTTAAATCTTTACAGGCCTCCGAGGTTGTAGTAAACATCTCGGTATCTCTGACACTGGTGCCAGGGCTGCTGCCACAAGTATTTACCTTCATAGGCATGCCTGGCTGAGGGGATCGGGCTTCACGGCAGATGTCCAGCAAAAGATGCTTAATGCCCCCTTCAGTGGCTAAAAGCTCTTTGGGACAGATGTCCAGGACATCACTAATGACTTACAGGTCTCTGGTAGGGCTACTAAATCTGTCCATTTGCTCTACCATACCCAGCCTAGGAGCAGACAGTGTTCCTCCTTTCATAAGATGTCCCACAAGTCCAGTGCTGGCTCCCATCCCCAAGGTAAGTGGAAGGCCAGTTCTGCCTTGTGTACTCCCTCCTCCATGGATCCTGCTGCAAAATGGTCCAGAGGTGATGGATTAGCCCCAGCGGCTGGATCCACCTCTGTCTCGCTCCTTGCCAGACCCTCCTCCTTCTGGTCCCCGACCAAGAGGTGGTGGTTGGGAGGTTGGTTCTCCCTCCATCTCAATCAATGGAGAAGCATATCTTCAGACGCTTGGATTCTTCAGATTATAGAACGGGGCCACATTCTTGAGCTTGTGGAACAGCCCCCGGAGACTCTTCTGATACCTTCCACCTATCCTCCAGCCCATGCAGTGGTTCTTCGGGAGGAGGTACATTCCCTTCCGTGGAAAAGGACAGTTGAGCCAGTGCCCAGGTGGCAGAAGAACATAATCAAAATTTCTAGAGGCAGCATGTTGCTAGGTGGGAATCAGATCCTGAAATGTACTTGGAAAACACAGTTCTAGGGATGTGGATATGTTATTCAGTCCACACTGTCTGTCGGGTTCCTTGCAGCTTTAAATCTTGCTGGAAGGTCTTCAAGCTGGCTCCTCCCCACCCACCTGGGTGGTAAAACCCTCGGCTCCGCCCCATGACGCCAGATCTTCCTTACCGCTTGGAAGCTCAGGTTCCCTCCTTAGCGCTCTGCGTTTTAGGCCTGGATCCACACTCTTCGCAATTTCCGAAACTTATTTTAAAATTTACAAGACTTCGGTCTTCGTCTTCCCTTGCGGCTGTGATGGACAAATCGAATCCCAGCTTCCGTCAGTGCCCGTGTGGGCAGATGATGTCCCGGACCGATCCGCACTCCATGTGCGTCTACTTCCTGGGGCTTGGCAACGACTCACAGGCTTGCGAATTGTGCAAGTCCTTTTTGGCTTCGGTCTTGGAGGACTGCGCTTCCAGACTTCTTTTTCGGGTGACCTGAAAAATGATATCCGCTGGTCAAGTCTAAGGAGGCCTGTCGAGTCTAAGGAGGCCCGCTGGGCAGTGTCTGGCAGCGGGCTTCCGCGGAGCAGTTGGAGCAATTGATTGCTGTCGAGGAGGTGGCAGCCCAGGCCACTTCTTCTTCCTCCTCAGCCGCGGCATTTATCCTGCTCTCTTTGGGCTCCTCCTATACGCCTTCGTTTAAGGAGCTTTGCTAGTCCCTCTCCACTATGGGAGAAGGGCCATCGAGACATTCCAGTCGGTCCAAGAAGAAGGGCTCTAAGGGTAAGTCCCACCATCGACGTTCATGGGAGCGGGAGAGATCCCCTTCACCGGACCGTCTACTCAACTTCGGTCGAGGTTGCGACTGCGGCCACTGGCTTCACGGTGCCCCCGTCAGGTCAGCCGGCAGAGACATCCGTCAACACGGTCGCTCGACCCGTCGGACAGTTTATCAACTGGAGAAACCGACAACCCTTCTTCACTGGTTCCCCCGGTGGAAACAGAGGACTTGCCTGTGCCTCCTGTCCCGGAGTCCCCGGTTAAGGTCCCTGCACCGAGGGAGGAGCGGTTTCCCCCCCGTCCCCTTTCTGACCCACCCTCGGAACCCCCGAAGGTCTCAGTCCTCTTCCAGGTCCAGCCAGTCCCGCCGACGTTGGCTGTCTCGATACCATGGAAAGTGGCATCGCTGTTCATCCTCGTTATCCTCTTCGGAGGATAGGCTCCGGTGCAGGTTGTCAGCGCCACAAGGATGTGGCAGCAGCTCTATTGTCCGGAATAAGCCGACTGCTGCCTTCCGCCATTAAGTGGCTGTCATCGAGCGCCAAACAACCCTTGTAGTGGTTGAGGAGCTGACCCCGGCACCGGTTGTTCAGCCAAAGCCGGCTGCTCCACCCATTGTGGTGGAATCTCTGCCTCCACAACCGAAGACTGGGGCCTCAACCAAGGATTCTCGGTCGGGTCAGGGCTTGCCCCACAGGTTGTCTGTCACCCTCACTCCTGATTGACCTCGGCAGGTGGAGGGTGGCTCAGGCGCCCAGCAGCTGTTTGCAGACTCCTCTGAGTCTGACGACGATGACTCCTTGTTCTCCAGGCCACTTGATCTGGAGTTTGCAGGGGGCCAGTCGGTGGACGAGAGCCCATCCTCATTTTTAGGTTTGCTTCGGCTCATCTCGGAGTCCACCGGGATGCAGCTCGAACCCGTTTCAAAATGGGCTAGTATCCCCTCACTGAGATACTGGACCAGGGGGATTCCCCTACGGAGGCCTTTCCTGTGGCCAAAGCCATTGTTGGCCCAGCCCTGGAGTTGTGGCAGTGGCCAGCATCTTGTCCCGCACCTTCGGCCAGGATGGCTCGAAAGTACGCAGTCCCCACCAGCTCACTCTTCGGTTTCTCAGAGCATCCCTCTGCGGAGGGGTTAGTGACCAATAGCATTTTCCGGCGCTCCAGGAATGCTCGGGATGTGGACAAACCGCCCAATAAGGAATCCAGAAAGTTGGATTATGTGGGGCGGAAGGTTTACGCTGCTTCTTCCTAGGTCTTCGTCAGGCTAGCTCGGCCGTTCTGGTGGCACATTTCTCACATGCCCTTATGGGTTCCCTGGATGAGGTGATTCCTCATCTCCCGGCTGACCTTCAGACAACGGTCAAGCAGTTGCGGGATCAGGGAAGGGCGGTGGCAAAACAGCAGCTCCAAACTTCGTTGAACATAGGTGATTCTTGTGCCCGATCTGTAGTGGCTGCAGTGGCCACGCGCCACAGAGCTTGGCTGCGGATCTCCACCTTCACGGTGGACACCCAGCACAAGCTGGCAGACGTTCCCTTCCTGAGTACCGACTTGATCGGGCCGGGGTGGAAGACCATCTCCAGAGGATCGAGAAGTCCAGTGCCACCTTGGACTCTGTCACGTCTGCACAGGACGACAAAGGCCACCAGCAGCAGCGTAAGCCCTTTCGCCCCTTCCGCCCCTGCGGCACGTCCAGCCCAGAAGCACCAGGGCCAGCAGGCACACACTTGGCGCCCTAAGGCCAAGTCTGCCACTTCCTCCAGTAGGAAGCCTGGAGGCAAGGGTCCAGGAGGTCCCTCGGCGAGCCCTTCCTCCAAGCCTGCCCAGTGACGGGTTGAGGGGTGTCGCCCCCAACCTCGTCACTCCTCCCCGGGTCTCCTCCCCCCCCCCCACCCGTGGGGGGACGGCTCTGCCACTTCTTTTCCTCCTGGTCCGCTATCACCACGGACCGCTGGGTGCTAGAAGTGGTAGGCAGGGGTCTGCCTCTGGAATTCGAGCAGTTCCCGCCCTATCAAGCCATAGCCCCACGGGGGGCAACAGGTTCTGCAGCCTCTGTCGGCTCATCGAGCCGACATTGCCCTGCTCCTCCAGATGGAGGTGATCAGCAAGGTGGCGGACCCTCCTCCAGACCCAGGGTTTGTGTCCAGGTACTTCTGGTCCCAAAACGGACGGGGTGCTGGCGCCCCATTCTCGACCTGAACAAGTTCCTAAGGCAGCGCACCTTCAGGATGGTCACTCTGGCTCAGATCATTCCATCCTTGGAACTAGGCATATGGTTTTGTTCTCTGGACCTTCAGGATGCATTCTTTCACGTCCCAATCCATCCGTCTCATCAGCAATTCCTCCGCTTCCGAGCAGAGGGATCTCTTTACGAGTTCCGGGCCATGCCCTTCAGCCTCTCTCCAGCTCCCAGGGTCTTCACCAAATGCATGGCAGTGGCGACAGCATTCCTGCGCCAAGGGGTCCAGGTGTACCCTTACCTGGATGACTGGCTGATTGCAGCCCCCTCCAGGTTGGAGGTGGAGCAGTCCAGGGATCTGGCCCTCCAGGTCTGCTCTCACATTGGCCTCCTCATCAATGAGGCCAAGTCGGAACTTGTGCCATTGCAGGTGATTCAGTTCATCGGGGCAGAGCTCGACTCTGTTCGAGCCAGAGCCTGGCTCCGAGCGGACAGGGCCGAGGTCCTTTCCTCCTTTGCCCAGTCATTTCTGGTTGGGCAATTGCGCCCTGCCTGGAACTTCCTGCGTCTTCTGGGCCTCATGGCGGCCTGCACCAGCATGGTCTGTTGTGCCCGCTGGCATATGCATCCCTTGCAATGGGGGCAGGCCTGCCAATGGTCACAGCGCTCTGGTCCTCTGGACCAGCCAGTGACGGTGACCCAGGAGATGTGGGACGGCCTACAGTGGTGGCTCGTTCCAGCTCATCTGCAGGAGGGTATCCCGTTTGTCCGCTCTGAGCCGACAGTCACTCTGATGACTGACGCCTCTCTGATGGGTTGGGGTGCCCACCTGGGGGAGCTCAGGGCCCATGGCCTCTGGTCCCCTCAGGAGTCTCGATGCCACATCAACCTGATGGAGCTCTGAGCGGTGCATCTAGCCCTCACCACCTTCGCTCCGTTTGTACGGGGTCAGGTGGTTCAAGTCCAGACAGACAACACCATGACCATGTACTACCTCAACCGACAGGGCGGGACACACTCCTTGCCTCTGTGCAAGGAGGCTCTCCGTGATCAGCCTGGAGGCAGATCTCCTAGCCATCCAAGTGGCAGGAGCCTTCAACAGTCTGGCCAATGCCCTCCGCCGGATAGGCGCTGCATCTCGCGAGTGGTCTCTCCTGCCGGAGGTAGTACAAGATCTGTTCTCCCATTGGGGCACCCCTCAGGTGGACCTGTTCGCCTCCAGGGAGAATGCGAGGCTGAGGCTGTTTCATGCTCGCCTCCCTCAGCAGGGCTCACTGCAGGGGGATGCCTTCTCGAGGCCATGGACCCTGGGCCTCTTCTGCGCCTTCCCTCCTTTTCCCTTGATCCACAAGGTGCTCCTCAAGGCAAAGAGGGATAAGGCGCAGGTGATTCTGGTAGCCCCAGACTGGTCCCACCATTTCTGGTACCCAGATCTCCTCAGCCTCAGCTCCAGTATCCCGAGGTGGCTTCCATCCTACCCGGACCTGATCTCAGTCAACAAGGGGAAGGTTCTCCATCGGGACCTTCAATCCCTGCACCTGACTGCCTGGTTCCTGAGCTGCTAGAGTTCCACGCCTTGGGTCTTTCCGACGAGGTCCTCAACATCGTTAAGGTGTCCCGTAAGGAGTTGACCACAAAATGCTATGCCTTCAAATGGAAGAGATTCTCCATTTGCTGTCAGTACAAGGGGTTGGACCCTTCTTCCTGTTCCTTGGCTAGCATCCTGGACTACCTGTGGTCCCTTTCTCAACTAGGGCTTTGGTAGACGACCCTTAAGGTGCACCTGGCAGCAATCTCTACTTATTAGGAGTGGTCCGGCAAGCAGTCGGTGGCGCAGGAGAAGGTGGTAGGGCACTTTTTCAAAGGCCTTGATCACATATCCCTTCCGGTGCAAGAACCTCCACCTCTGTGGGATCTACTGCTGGTACTGGCTAGGCTCATGAGCAAGCCATTTAAACCGATGCACAGGTGCGATATCTCCCACTTGTCGTGAAAGACCGCCTTCTTGGTGGCTGTTACGTCAGCCAGAAGGATGGGAGAGCTCCAAGCGCTTCCGATTGAGTCTCCTTATCTGGTCTTCGACAGGGACAAGGTTGTCCTTCGGAAGAAATTTCGGGTGGGGGCGAAGGTGGTGTCGAAGTTTCATCTTAACCAGGTGTTGACTCTGCCAGTGTTCTACCCCAATCACACCTCTGAGGTCGAATATAGGCTCCATATTTTGGACCCTAGAAGAGCGCTTGCTTATTATAAGGAGTGGATGGCTGAAGTTCGGAGAGAGGTTCGCCAGCTCTTCGTCACCTGCGCTGAAGCCACACCTGGCAGATCTGCAGCTAAGCAGACGATAAGCAGGTGGGTCACCTCCTGCATAGATCTCTGCTATAGGTTGGTGGGCATGGAGCCTCCCAAAGGGATAAGAGCTCATTCTACCTGCCATACCGCTGCTTCGGTGACTGCTTCTAGGGACGTTCCTATCCAGGAAATCTGCAGGGCTGCTACCTGGAAGTCAGCACACACCTTTATTTCCCATTACCACATTGACCTTGAGTCACGCCGGGATGCTGGTTTTGGGACCTCTGTTCTCCAGTCCTTATTCCCTAAGTAGGGGGTGGTGCATGCCTTGCCTCCCTCCTCCCGGAGAACTGCTAGGAGTCTGCCGGACAGTGTGGATTGAACAACATATCCACGTCCCTAGAAATACAGGTTACTCACCTGTAACAGGAGTTCTAGGAGTGGTATATGTTGTTCATCCACACGACCCACCCGACTTCCCCAGCTTTGCACAACCTGGCTTCCAGCAGACTAAATCTGGCGTCATGGGGCGGAGCCGAGGGTTTTACCACCTGGGTGGGTGGGAGGAGCCAACTTGAAGACCTTCTGGCAAAATTTTGTATACCATAAGTTACGTAGTGGTATGTAAATTGTACTGCGATGTATCCTTGTAGCTAATCTTATCATTGTATTCTGCTTGTCCAATCCATTGCTTTATTGTATTCAACCTGTCTGTAAATTTTTTCTGAAATTAATCCCGTATCGCCCCTGAAAAAGGGCCTCCTGCAGACCCAGAAAGCTCAACCGGTCAACAAAATTTAAATAAAGATAAATATTCCAGGTTCTTCTGGTCTCTAGAAGAACCAGAGATCTGAGGCCTATTCAAGATCTCAAAGACATCAACCTCTATATCAACACAAAAAATTCAGCATGGTCACTTATCCAGGCCTTCTGCCTCTGCTCATGCGGGGCGATTGGCCGTGCCCCCTGGGTATGCAGGATGCTCACCTGCATATTTTGGTGTGTCCTCTGCACAGGCAGTTTCTCCAGTTCCATTTTCAGGGCGAACATTAACAATTCAGAGTGTAGCCCTCTGGTTTATCCTCTGCACCATGGGTCTTTACAGAATGCTTAGCAGCAGTAGCTGTTGCCCTTCGGTGAGAAGGCCTGTATGTCCCCCCACCTAGACGACTGACTTCTCAAAGCTCCGTCCAGGGATCAGCTCCTCCAAACTTTGGAGAGGACCCTTCAGTTATTCCACTCCCTGGGCATCACTGTCAACCTGCTCAAGTCCATTTTGATCACATCTCAGAGGCTGCAGTATATGGAGCATTCCTGCACTCAGCGCAGAGCAGGCCCTTTCTGCCTTCAGACAGAGCAGAGTGCCTTCTTTCACAGGCTCAGGTGGCGGCTCAGTCATATGTTTCTGCAAGGGTTTACCTGAGGCTCCTGGGTCTCATTGCTGCAGCCATTGCCATGATCCTCTTGGCCAGGCTGCACATGCGGGTGCTCTAGTGGACCCTTCCGGTGCGGTGGAACCAGCCACGGAAGACCTGGAGCAGCTAGTGCTGGTTTCCTCTCCGGTCCGCAAGGTGCTCCAGTCTTGGATGGATCCCTGAAACCTCTTAAGTGGGGTCCCATTCCTGATTTTGTCCCCCCAGCAGATTCTCAGTACAGACACCTGTGGCTTGGGCTGGGGTGTGCACCTGGTTCCCTTTCAGACACTGGGGACATGGTACCAGATTGAAATGTCTCTTCATATAAATGTCCTTGATGTGCGGGTGGTTCTGTATGCCATGCAGGCCTTCCAGAACCACCTCGTTCGGGGTCAGTTGTTGATCCAATCCGAGAACGACAGTGTCGTCTACTAAATCAGCAAGTGGAAGGGGCACATTCATGCCCCCTTTGCAGGGAGGCCATGAGAGTCAGGTACTATGCACTGGACCACGGCCTGGAACTCTTGGCAGTCCATGTCCCAGGCATATTGAACACCCTGGCGGACAGCCTCAGGCGGACTCTGTCCAAGATGCAGAAATGGGAAGTTCTGATGTCCGTTACAGAAAATCTGTTTGAAGTGCCCAGTTTCTGCTTGCTAGATCCAGGGCCTGGAGTTTTTTGTTGAGACGCATTGTTCTTCTCCTGGAATGGGAGGTTCCTTTACACATTCCCTCCATTTCCTCTGATTTGGAGGGTACTAATCAAGCTTCAGATGGAGGGGGCCAGCATGATCCTAGTTGCTTCATACTGGCCACGGCAGATATGGTTTCCATTACTGCAACAGTCTGCAGTGGACCCTCCGGTACCTCTGCCCCCCTTCAGGAATCTGCTGATGCAGACTTGGGGGTCCCTTGTCCATCAGAACCTCAAGTCCGTTCGTCTGCCTGACTCTTGTGTCCATAGCCATTGCCCGATTTGGAGTCTCTCAGAAGGTACCGGGCATCCTCGTGGTGGCTCGGAAGCCCTCCACTGGGGCCACATATGCCATTAAGTGGAAGAGGTTTGCCATCTGGGCTGCCAAGCACCATCTGGACTCTTTTACCTGTCTGGTGAACCAGATTCTGGATTACCTGATCTCCCTGTTGGACTCTGGCCTCCAATACTCCTCCCTCAAGATGCACCTTTCAGCCATCTGTCATTCACGAGCCTATGGAAGGTCATAATGTGGCCCAGCTGGATGTGTCCCGTAGTTTTTTTTTTTTTTTTTTAAGGGACATCCTGCAACTGAAACCTCCAATCCTTACTCCTGTCCTGGCTTGGGATTTAAATTTTGTTTTGGAGAAATTGATGGCGTCTCCATTTGAGCCAGCTGCATTCTGAGAGCTAAGCTTTCTTTCCTGGAAGGCATTGTTTTTGGTTGCTATTACTTGTGCTAGAAGGATTTCTGAGCTCTCTGGTATGAGGAGCTGTATTTGATTTTTCACAAAGACGGGGTGTCTTTGCACACAGATTATAAGTTCCTTCCTAATGTGGTGTCTGAGTTTACCCAGAACCAATCTATCCTCCTCCCTTTGTATTTTCCAGAGTGTGCCTACCCGGGGGAAGCACTGCTCTATACTCTGGATGTGCGCAGAATTCTGAAGTATTTTCTGCTCCGACCTATAGACTGCAGAAAGACAAAGCAGCTTTTTGTTTCTTTTGCCCCATGAAGAGAGGGCGTTAGGGTTTCCAAACAATGGAGCCTATGCATAAAGGGGTAGGAATTTGCGTGCTGGAGGGGCATATCCTGACCATGTAGCTCCGCGGTCCCGAACAGGTGCAGGGTGTATGGTATGCACAACTGTGAACACCCGTGGGGCACCTATTCATGGCCCAGCCCCCACAGTGCGCAGGGCTACCGGGGGCAGAGTAGTGGACCCAGCTGGGCATCCAGTTGGATGCCCAAACTGGGTCCCATAGTGCAGCACCTACATGGGACAGCGCGGGTCCCGATACGTGAATAACCATCGTAGGCACATGGACCTGCGTGTCTCTTCTATGACTGCGGCCCATGGAATACTCCTCTCCCCACCACGCAGCACCGCATGGTCCCAGCAGTGTGCACCCCCCCCCCCGGTCACAGTATGGCAGCGGCCCCGTGGAAGCAGCAGCCTCCCCCGCACAAGGCCGCCCCGTGCCCGTTACATGAAACCAACGCCCCCAACACACACATGTATTCCCTGCCCTTTGCAGCACCGCACATGCCAACCCACCCCAGACATGCAACCCTGAGCACCGAACCCGGCACCCCTGGGACATCATTGGTGTACAGTGTAGCGCCCCCACCCGCTGCAGCACGGACTACCCCCACCGGACCTGCCTGTCTGCGCCATGGCTTTGACCGACCAGCGGCACACGCTCCTCCACCTTCATAGCCACTGGCGATGCTGGGAGCGTGCCTCTGTTTATAGGCCACGATCTCCAGTCATCGATTGATGGCCGGTGGCCAATGGAGGTGTGAGGAGGCAGTGCCGCTGGTCAGCTGCAAAGCGCGGCGCAGGCAGGTGGATATTGGGGGGGGGTGGAGGGTGGTGGTGCCACGGGGGTGGAGGGGTCATTGTCCACCAGTGATGTTGCTGGGGGCTGGTATTGGGGCTCCGTAGTGGGCGGCAGTTCTGTATTGGTATGGTCTGTTTGGACTGGGCACTGGAGGGGGCTGTATCACCCATTGGGGTCGTGCTATCATGTGATGGGTTGTTTATGGCTCGGGGACTGGACGCACAAGTGTGTGTGTGTGTGTGTGTGTGTGTGTGGTATTGATAATTTGTGGATGGGGCATACATGTGTGGAGAGTGGGCTGCACGAACTATAGTGGGCCAGGACAGAAGTGTGGAGTGTGCTTGGCACTAACACTGTGGGGTAGTCCTGTGTTTGGTTGGGGGGGGGGGGGCAACATGCATGGACCAGGAGACAGAGTGCACCTATTTGATGCAGTTTACGATGGGACACGCTGCCCACATGTACTTCCCATCTGCCTAATGGGCTGAGGTGACTCAGATATTCAAGTCCTGGTGCTACCACGACCAGCGGGTGTAGTCCGTGGGGGTGAACAGTGCATTAGGGCAGGGTCCCACTTGGTGTAACCATTGCCCTCCAACTCCCTCGGTGCACAGCACTACGCGCCTTGGTGCATGGCGCATAATGCGGGCATGCCCCCACCGGCCTCTGGGGTGTTACTATCTGCGCTGCCGGGGGATCGGGTACATAGGGGCTGCATGCCCCATATCCTGTATCCTGTGTGGGGGTGGAATGGGTGCAGAGTGGCTATGTGTGGCACATGTGCGCCACTTAGCTACTCTGCACCTTCGTGCATAGGCCGCAATGTTTGTCCAATGGTTGGCCAATTTGTATTGTGTTCTGCCACAACAAAAATGGCAAGGAGTTGTCGGGGCAGTGAAAGCCCACTCCACAAGGGGTGTGGCTACCTCTGTGACCTGGTCCAAGGGGGTCTCAGCCGCTGACTCATGCACTGCTGCCACCTGGAGTACCGTCCATACTTTCACCAAGCACTGCAGTCTGGACGTTGCTTCTAGAGCCCGAGCAGGATTTGGCCAGGCTGTTCTTCAGGGCCTTATGTCCTAGGTCTCTGTTTGCCTTCCTCCTAGACCATTCTGCTAGACTTGGCACTGCTTGGGACTCATTTCTATAGCGTGACCTGATGACTGAGATACCCTCGAAGAAGATAGAACAGTTACATAAGAACTTTACGCAACAGTAGGTCTTCAAGGTGATCTCAGTCATCAGGTCAGCCTTCTCCCCCACCATCCCTCTGTTTGGGGTCCTTGTTTCATACTGGCTATTTGGTGTATTCAGCCTTTTATTTCGGCCTGGGCACCTCTCTGTCCTCGGTCCCCTATGGCATGGGTTTGCTTCCTTAGTCTCTGGGGTAAAGAACTGTGGAGGGAGTGGGGCCACTCACTCCTTTATAAGGTTGATGATGTCGGCAGGTATCATCGGTGTTGGCGGCCTCAGTTGTACCGCTGGAAAGTCTTCCAAGTTGATCCTGCTTCACTGATGGTGAAGTTCATACAGTGTGACCTGATGACTGTGAGCCCCTTGAAGTTCTACCGTTACGGTAAGTTTTATGTAACTGTTCTTTCCGAGGAGTGGTATATGGTTCACATCCACACAACCTACCCTATGTCCCTTGTCAAGTGGGACATGGATTCCTGCTTCCAGCATGCAGGACCTGACATCATGGGGTGGACTTGGGAGATGTACTACCCAGGTGCTGGGAACAGCTTAGCTTAAAGATGTCCAACCAACGTGACTGTTCCAGTGGAACTTGCAGTGAGAGGCTGTGAACCATATACCACTCGCAGAACTGTGGTTACAGATGAATAATGTATTTTTTCCCTGCTGCTGTTCTTCCTTAGTAACCCTTAACTACCTGTATAATTTCTGCTTTGGCAACATGAATGCACTTTTATCTGTTGTATGCATTTGCTTTCCCCGTATCCACCCCCAGTCAAACCTGGTAACGAGCCTTGGATCAGTGTACCTTTCCTGGTTACCAGTGTTCAGTAAATATTTAAAGAACCAAATTCCTGTATACGTGGCAGATGTTCTTGGTAAGAAAGAATAGGAGACAAGAAAATACAGAAAAATCTATGAAATATCGGTTTTCTAAACATTTTAGACTTGATTCTCATCTGTAATTTTATGGGCTGCTCAACAGAGCACAAAGTGACACCTGTAGTGATGACCAGTAAAGTTGCTATATTGTGAACAGAAGTTCGGACTACCTAGATTCAGCTCACTATCCACACTTTGGCAAGTCTTGCACTCGATCTATGCTCAGAAATTGTTTTTTTGGGAGGGCCTTTCACGCCAGCGCACATCATTTAATTATTTATTTAGCTTTTGTTTACCAGGTAAGCACACTAGACAGTCAGGTGCCTATTTTCAGGTGCGACCCGGGAGAATTACAGGTACAGGCAATAATTGTACAGAGTCAAAGCAGGCAGTCAACAAGGGACAGGTACAGGTTAACCAGTACAGAGACAAGCATGGCAATCAACAAGGAACAGACAAAATATAACATCAGATAGCAGCAGGGCAGGTAGGTGTGGGGATACCCAGTTAATGCACACGGGG
Source organism: Neoceratodus forsteri (assembly GCA_016271365.2). Lineage (NCBI taxonomy): Eukaryota > Metazoa > Chordata > Ceratodontiformes > Ceratodontidae > Neoceratodus > Neoceratodus forsteri. The sequence continues at coordinate 194,212,445 of CM028129.1, forward strand.
GAACAGAGTAGTGGTACATGAGCAGCATCAGAGTGCTACTGTTCTGGTACTGGTATTGAGTCCCAGCACAGCAAAGAACTGCCAGTTCCTTGTAACTGAGAATTGGACCCTTGTGTTGAGAGGATTTCCCAGAGACATCAGCTGCTCTCTACAGCGTTCTTTTTCTCTGCAAGAATTTAATTTAATTTATTTATTCTTTCAGTTTCCCCAGGAGCTTGTGACCTATGGTGGAAATGGACAAGTGTTCAGCAACTGGGCACAGGTAACCAAAAAAAAACACACCTTCATAAACCCTTTCTGCAAGAGTATGCCTATCATTAATGGCATCATATCACAGTTGTGGTTTTCAGGATGTGTTAATTGATAAACGTGGTCTTAGTTATCTAAGTGTTGTCTTGTGATGGGTCCCATTGTGGATAAAACTTACCAGTATGGACTAGGTGGTAGTGTTTCCATGTAAATGTTAAATGCTGAACTTGTTTGGACCCAATTCTGTGGTTAAACAGCATGGTGTGTGTGTGTATATATATATATATATATATATATATATATATATATATATATATATATATATATATATATATATATATATATATATATATATATATATATATATACATACATACATACATACACAGTGTGTGTGTGTGTGTATAGAGATATATAGATAGATAGATAGATATATATATATAGTCTTAGTCACGGCATCTCTTAAACATTCTTACCGGTAGTGGCATATGGTGTCGGAACCATCCACTGCTTAACCTGACCCCAACTGGCTGCACAAGATAGAATGAGTAAAGGAGACCGTTTCCCAAATACTAAAAAAGTCTATTTAAAGAGCGACTGATGCCCTTAGAAACACATTCAGAAACATGAAAATCATACAGAAAGCAGCATATAATTTAAAAATATTCAGTACTGGTCTTCCCCTTGTTCAGAATTAAGGATTTGCCTGAAATCTTGTCCATTAAGCCATATAGTTCCTTTGTTGCTGCTGCTCAGTCCTCACTTGGAAGTCTTAATTCTCTTTTGGTGATATCACGGTCTGCCACTAAGAATGTAGCTGTGTTGTCACAAGCAAAGGATTATCACTCTATGGGAAGAATATGCAACCACAACCGAAGAAGAAGAATCAGCATTTATATAGCGCTTTTCATTCACAGTGTATCCCAAAGCACTTTACAAGCAGTGCTAGACTGGTAGTGAAGTGACTGAATGCTTAGTGGCGGCCATATCGCACATCGACACCCACACACAGCCTGGATAGTTGCATGAACCAGTTTATGGGAAGGGGAATGTTGGCCAGGAGTATAAGGCTTAAAGATCTCATGTATATGCAGTTATAAAAAAGAGCAAGGGCAGAGAAACGTGAAACATGTGTGAAACATGAATTGATGTTGCCATGTCTACAAAGATGTATGTTGCACATTGCCTTGAGACCATGATGGGAACAAATAAAAAGAAACTCTGGTCAGAGCTGACATGGCTGCAGCTGTGCTTTAAGAGCATTCGCTGGGCTCACAGCGGAACAGTCCACCTTGCCCAAGATGGCCGCTGGAGCTCAGTACGCATGCGCGACCTCACTTCTGCAGTTGTGGTGAAGTTGCACATGTGCACTGAACTCCGGCAGCCATCTTGGGCATGCGGACTGTTCTGCTGTGAGCTCAGTGCGCTTGTGCAAGTTCACCGCAACTTCCGGAAGTGAAGTCCTGCGATGCAACTGCTTTTATATGTCACCGGAACGGCAGCTATGTTGGACAAAGTGGGCTTTATTGGAAGTGATGGGACAGTAAAGTAGTGTGCCTGAGGAGGGGCTAAAAATGACTGTCTGGGAGCCAGCCTGGCCAGGCGCAGCGATGGCGCGCCCTGCCCTTGGCCCGCTGGCGAACAGGTTTGGGAATAGGCTTAGGGTGTGGGAGGCCGGCCGGGGAGGAAGAGGAGGATTAAGTGTCAGGGACTGCTCGTCTCCTTTGGGGCACGGACCTTAGCTAGTGCATGACCAGCCTCTAGTGGTGGCTGGAGGATCGGCGTGCCCGTACAGTTCAGAGGGAGCGTAACAGAAGCTAGCCTACGCCTTAGCGTCAGTGCAAGTCATGTCTTGCTGGGGGTACTTAAAAAATATTCGCACCAACGCGATACCATCACAAGGGTCAAATAGGCCCCTACCACTGACCTGGCCCAGAGTGGACTCCAGATGCAGACATGAAGGTATGGAACCGGGTGGGGGTGCTAAGGGGGGCCTGGGTCCCCGCTCCCACTCTTTACCTGTCTGGTGGGTAAGCCACGATCCGTTGGGGGGGGGGGGGATGATAGTCTGCTGAGCAGAGTGCTTCATCTTGTTGAATGATCGTGCTGCAACTCCAAATTTGTTGGGTTGGATCTGGTGGGTCATTTTTCTTTTCCAGTCACAAGACTACTGCAGAGTTCCGCAGCTGTAAATATGGAAAAGAAATGATAGGGTGATGTACTGTACACCAGATAGGGTAAGAAACGGCTTTTTGTATTTTTATTTATTTGGCCTGGAAAGGCACACTAAGCTGATGATCGATTCCAGGTGCAACTTGGGTGCACATGGAGGTTGTGGCTTGCTCAGGATCACAGAGTATGCAGGTGGTGGTTGTGTATTCAAACCCAGGTCTGTTGAGTCTCCAGGTTCACAGCTTGGCACTTGAATCTCTATTCTATACTGCCTCCAAATTGCTTTTTCTATCTCTCGAGCAAACCAGGTACTGCTGCTGCAATGCAGCTACACATTAGATTTTTCCCACGTTGTCAGTTGAAGTACCCTGGGATTGAAATCTTATTCCTGAGAGCTGAGTTACATGCATTTGTGAAATAAACTGTCTCTAAATGTTATGTTTTCAAAAGTTTTCCCAGAGGTTTCAACTGCTCTTTACACAGTAGGTTAGAAAAGTGGCCTGCTAAACTGAAAGAAATGGCTGTGTTAACTCTAATAGGAGTATTTATGCCATTCACAGTAAGCAGAAGAAAATACGAACATTTGAGTAAATGGAGACTGGACGGGGGCATTTTCTCATGGTTCAGAAGGGAAGTTTGACATTTATTGAAAGTAGGAAATCACTGTTTATACCATAAATTGGTCACTGCTTAATTTACAGGTGTGGCTTGTCAAGGCAACAGAAGCTGCAACTATCCTATGACACTTTGATCAACATAAAACAGGCAACTTTAGATGTGCTTGTAAAATGTGTCTGGGTTCCTTCAGTGACAGTGGGGATGAAGAGCAAGTTTTGTCAATCCATGCCACCAATCATGTACACCTATCATTTTTATAGCAATGCTTATCCCCTCCCCATTCCTTTTTTTTATTTACTCTGCTTATTGAAAAAAATGTCATGTATATCATATGTAACCTTCCCCGCCAAAAGAGGTGGCGGGGAAGGTTAGGGAGAAAAAGATAGCATTCAGGAAGTGTAAGGAGTCACAGAAGGAGCAGGACAGAGAACTGTACCAATTAAAGCAGATGGAAGTGGGGAAGGCAGTCCGAATAGCAAAGGCCCAAACCAAGGAAAAGACGGACAACTCTGTTAAGGGGGATAAAACCTTTTATAGGTGCATTAGGGAGCGACGAAAGACTGAGAGGATAGTGAGGCTTAATAAAGGGAGGGTGGGTGGGCAGAGGGACAGTGAAAAGCAGGGATACGAAATGAATACTTCTGCTCAGTATTCACAAAAGAAGAGGAGGGGAGGTACCTAATCCAATCAATAGAAGCACTCTGGATAGGAGGTCGTACTATTCATTTCACAGAAGAAAGGATTCTGAAAGAACTCCTAAAACTGAAGGTGGACAAAACAGTGGGACCTGACAGGATTCACCCCAGAATTCTGAAAGAACTAAGGGGAGAACTAGTGACACCACTGACTACCCTTTTTAACAAATCATGGGAGGATGGTGTGGTGCCCAAGGACTGGAGGAGGGCGGATGCGATTCCCCTTCACAAAAGTAGGAGCAAAGCAGAGGCAGGGAACTACAGACCTGTTAGCTTGACCTCAGTGGTAGGAAAAATGATGGAATCACTTCTGAAAGAAAGAGTTGAGTACCTAGAGGCCAGTGGGGCACAAGACCCAAGGCAGCATGGATTCACAGCGGGAAGGTCATGTCAGACGAATCTAATAGATTTCTTTGACTGGGTGACCAAAGTAGTAGACCAAGGAGGGGCTGTGAATGTGGCCTACCTAGACTTTAGCTAGGCATTTGACACAGTCCCACACAAAAGATTAGTATACAAGTTAGACAGCCTGGGAGTGGATGGCAGGGTGGTAGCCTGGGTAAAAAATTGGCTGGACAACAGGACAGGGGGTAATAGTAAACGGAGTCCACTCCAAAGAAGGGGGGGTTATTAGTGGTGTACTGCAGGATTCAGTGCTGGGTCTAGTCCTTTTTAATGTCTTTAAGTGACATTGCAGAGGGACTGGAAGGAAAAGTATGCCTCTTTGCAGATGACACAAAGATCTGCAACAGGGTTGATGCACAAGGGGGTGGAAAGGATGAGAAGGGACTTGGCAAGGTTGGAGGACTGGTCAAAAGTATGGCAGCTTAGATTCAATGCAAAGAAGTGCAAAGTAATGCTCTTGGGAAACAAAACCCAGGGGAAGAGTACACAAAAGGGGGAGGGGGTATTAACAAAAACACAAATGGAAAGGGACCTGGGGGGATAGTCATATCAGATGACCTAAAGGTAAGCAAGCAATGTGAGAAGGCAGTAAGGATGGCTGGGGGGATACTGGGATGTTTAGGGAGAGACATCAACAGTAGAAAACAGGAAATTATCTCTGTACAGGCAGTTGGTGAGACCTTATCTGGAGTACTGTGTGCAGTTCTGGAGACCCCATCTCCACATGGACAGGATGGAGGCAGTCCAGAGGAGGGAACCTAAAATGGTGCAGGGTCTGCAACAGAAGCCATATGAAGAGAGATTAAAGGAACTTAATATGTATACCCTTGAGGGAAAGGGGGGGGGGGGCATGATAGAAACTTTCAAATACCTCAAGGGAATCGACAAAGTCCAAGAGGATAGCATCTTTCAGAAAAAGAGATGTGCAAGAACAAGGGGACACAATTTGAAGATAGAGGGGGGACGGCTCAGGGGCAGTGTGAGGAAGTATTTTTCCACAGAGAGGGTGGTGGATGCATGGAATGGAATTTCTGAGGACGTCATGGGAACAAAAACAGTAAGGGAATTCAAGAATGCATGGGACAGACATAAGGTAATTCTGGTGGACTGTAGGAAAAAGTAGGCTGTTGGTTAATTAGGATTTGCAGCTTATTCAATAGGTAGGGAAATGGCAGACTAGGTGGGCCAAGCGGTAATTATCTGCCGCCAAAGTCTGTTTGTGTTTCTATGTTTCAGTGGAAACACCATCACAAAAATACAAATACTTATTAAACAGTTACAGTACAGAAAATACAATACAAACAAATTAATTATGGTCTCCATTAACAGCAAATAAATTATGCAGTCCCTTGTACTAACGTCTGTATCCAAGGTATACTAAAAATAAACATGTTGAAATTTGTCACTATAATTATTCATTTACAGATGTGTAAACTAATAGTGCTCCACTAGAGACTGATATAATGAATGGGACAAATTAATATAAATAGTGGTTAGTCAGGCGGTACAAAGGTCTGTTGAGATTCACTAACATCATACAAAATCCCACCTTGTCCACCTATTCTGAAATTTCTGGGCCTGCTGTTGCAGATTAAATATCAATTTTTCCAATTTTTTAATTTGTTGCACAGTTGTCTGCCATTCTAATTCTATAGGGGGGGTCTTGCAGTAACCACCTTTTAGTGACCACTTTAATGACTGCAGCAGTCAAGACCATACACAGATACTGTGCCTCTCTTCCTTTTAGCTGTTCAGGAAAAACCCCCTAAGGACCAAGTGTATAGGTCCCAAAGTTTGGGAGATGTCAAATATTTGGGCGAAATGAGTAGATATTACTCTCCAGAATTCTGCAATAGTTGGACAGAACCAGAAAATGTGGTCATGTGAAGCATGCGATTCCCCACAATTTCTCCAGCATCTCGATGTTACTGATTTATCACAGTGGGCAACCTGAGCTGGGACCAAAAAATACCGAGTTCTTAATTTCCATAAGAACTGCCATCATATAGGGGATGAGGGTGTCCTCCATGCATTTTGCCAGATGCCCGGCCCACTGTTTGATTAATTAAGATTTGGAGGTCCTCCTCTCATCTCTGTTGCAAATAAGTGGCAGAATAGTTCTGATCTAAGAGGGTTATGGCTTTCTCACCCTGTTGAAAGGACAAAATCTTTTGGAATGGAGTATCGATTTCTGACCACTGCATAGCTAAATCTAGTTTTCTGAACTGGGTATTTATATAATCCATCCCTTCCCCATTCCACCCCACCCCACTCACTTCTGTCAGTTGTAAAACAAAAATATGCCCCAGTCATCTGTCCTATCCAGGATCAGTACATCCGGGGGGGCAGCAGTGTACTAGGACAGGGTGAGCTGACCTAGTAAGTGCTGCACATCAGGCAGAATATAGATTGATCACAGTTGGACAGAGTTTGCTTAAGGCCGTCCTTTGCGAATGGATGCCATTATACAAGCTATAGTCGACTGATTTTACATTCTGTATGACAGTTCCTGATGGGTGAAGCTACCCTTGGAAGCTTGCCTTTAGGATATGTCCATGTGCATGCAACCCCCCCCCCCCATTATAGTGCAGGGGACCGCAGTGGATTGGATACATTCGCACCCCAGGAGTCCTTTAGCATCAGTAACAATAGCAGTAAGCTGACCAGGTTGAACTGCCTTGGAGGTGGAGCTATGAATATTCATTAAAACAGAGTGGCCAGTCAGAATCTAGCAAGAAGTTGTGCTGAGTGTGAAAAACCCACAGGGCTTCAGAATTCTCCGAATGACTGAGAAACACTGCCTCTGAGATACACTGCCTCTGAGATGCTCTTTCTCATTCTTGAGAAACAAGCGTTTTGTACCTAAATCTTTACTTTTGTGCTGAGATTTTTACATTTTTTTTATTTTACAGGATTTTTAGTGGTTCTTTCCGGTTCCCAGGAACCACACTTTCCCCTTTTTCCTCTGTTCCTTTTAACTTTTCTGAGGTAAAAATATACCACGTTTTGCGTATTTTGATGGTTTTCAAGGTATTTTTTTTTTTGTATGATCTATTTATGCCCCCTTCCAACCTGGCAGCCCACTCCTTCAGGCAGCCAGGTCTCACCCTGTCACCACTCCCCTGATATGCCATCCGTGTCCCTCGCCACCACCTGTCCCGATGTATCCCTTCGGGGGGGGCACTCCCGTGTGGGAGTCGGGAAGGGAGATTGAGATGTCAGTCGGCACTTCTTGGCATCTTGGGTGGCGCGAGGGAGTCTTGGGGGGGCTTCCTGGTTTCGCAGCCAGAGGAGGCGGGCTGCTGTTATCCGGCTGGCATGGGTGGCATTTTCCTTGCCCTTCCCCTATGGGAAGGCATGCCATGACATTCTTATGTGCCTGCGCTGGCAGTGCGTGGTCACCCACAGCGCAGGACCAGAACTGGCTGCAAGGAGTCTTTCCAAAGCAGTGAATTTGGAGCCCTCCCCCTGGGAGGAGAGCATCCAAGGGACGCTCTTGAGCCCTCCCTGCTGGCCTCTGCTCCTGGTGTCCTGGTCTCGGGCGCGAACCCGGGTTGCAAGTATGCTTGGTGAATCCCTATCACCTAGTGCCACGGAGCTGGCACTAAAGGTATTTTTAATAGAGGCTCCCTTATTTTACTGGGAACTGCAATTTTTTCTCTTATTTCTACTGATTTTTTTTTTTTTTACATCTCGGTTCTTTACTGCTAGGGAACCGACTGCATTTACAGTTTTTCCATTTTGGGAACTGATGTTTTTCAGCTTTCTGACACACTGTTATGTTAGAAAAGCCAAAAAAGAGGACTGGACCCACAGGTTTTAAAAATTGTATCAAGTGTGGTGTGTTTACAGTGCTTGGGTCCAGAACATTTTTGCTCGAAAGTCTGCTCAAAAACGATTAAAAAGAGGGCAAAAAGACTAGAAGAGATTGCCTTTAATAATGCTTCTCCTGTTTAGGAGGGGTCCACTGCCCTGCCTAAGCCTAAAGATAAGGACACCTCATAAAATGAGTCTGATAAACAAAACCATAAAAATGGTGACATGCCCAAAAAAAGAAATGGAGAGACAACGGAGTCTGTTCCAGCAAAAAAACTATGTAAAGACAAGCATACCACTGCCCCTCCCGCGTCAAGGCAAGGGGAGAGATGCCAGTAGCAAAAAAGCATAAAGACAAAAAAAAAAAAAAAAAAAGTCAGTCACCTGCTGAGGTCTCTGACCCTGATCAAGATTTACCCCCTGTAAAAGAAATGGCAAAGGCATGACACCTATATCGAACTTTACAGGGTATGGGGTGCTTTTTCTCTGTTCCTTCTACTCCTGTTAACCCTAGCAGCTCTGCCTTAACCTTTGGGACATCCTGCTACTAGTTCAGGGCGATGATGAAGGTGAGGAGAATGAGGATGAAGAAAAGATAACAGTGGGGACCAGCCTCTGGTGCCAGAGATTTTGTCTGACCCACACTTTGGGACCTCTCCAGATGGCCGGGAGGACTTTTCCTCCCTCCTGACCACCTTACAGCATGGTGGACACCCTGGACCTCCCTTCTCAGGAATCCACAGAGGATGATGATGAAGACTATAAAAATATGGGTCTTCCTCCTACAAAAAAAGATTGTGCTTCCTATGTACAAATCCTTCAAGAAATCCACTGTGACGCTTCTGCAGGCCTACTTCCCTGTTAGGAGTGGACTAGAAAGTGGATAGAAAATATCCTCTGGCTAAAATGAGGCTGATTTTCTTTATACTTATCCCAGCCATGAAATGGTGGTTCAGGCCACAGCTTATGATAAGGCTAAGGTCTCTCTCACCTCTATGCCTCCTGAAAAGGAGTCACAAAAATTAGCTGCTATGGCTAAAAAAAATCTTATACCACAGCCTCTTACTTAGCATACTCCAAGTACAAGAAGGCTCTTTGGAGTTCTGTCCAGGCCTTTCTGTTGCACAGATCTGACAGGATGTTCCAGGATATTGCTGAAACAGTGAAATCTGGTCTAGGAAGCCACCAAATACCAGTTTCACATGGCTGCAGACACTAATGACTCTGCAGCAAGGGTCTTGGCTCAGGCTGTCTCTCTCAGATGTTTTGCCTGGCTACGAACAACTAATTTATCACAGGACACCCAGTCCAAAGCTATGGACTTCCCCTGTGAAAATAATTCCTTTTTCGGGGACAAAACTGAAGCATACATGAAAAAGGTGGAGGAGTACACTTTCACCTATAAAAGTAATGCAGCCCAGAAGAAAGCCTCTACATCCCAGAAGTCTCAATCTAGGGATAATAGAGGCAGGGACTACTTCCCCAGGGCATTCTATCCTATGCCGATTGTGACAGGGTGATTCCTGTCATAGTGGACACCCACGGGGATAAATTGAAACCCCTTCCCCAAGCAGTTTAAATGTTTCATATAATGTCCAGCCTGCTGGTTATAAATTAAGTGCTGAAGTGCTTATAAAGTTTTCTGTCCATATTAACCTCAAACAAAACTAAGAGTACAAGTTACAAAATGGTATTTTTAGTATAACAGTAACAAAAAGTTTGTGTCTGCTTTTTCTAGATGTTCAGCAGCCCTCTTCTAAGATATATTTTGCAGCAGACAGCATGAGATAATAGGACCCTGCAGGAGATTTTAGGAGAGCACAGAATGTTCTGACCTCGGCTCTGATCTTTAACAATGTTGTAAACAAGTCATATAATGTTCTCCAGGTGGCTGCCAAATAACTGTTCTTTGTGGAGCAACAGTGGCCCCTAGTGACTGGTTTTATTTTATGTCTGCTGTTAATCAAAAGGTAGGGAAAATTGTTTTTCCAACTTCTTGTGAGCTTCTAAAAAGCCCTACCTCAGTGCTGAGATAGGATAGGATAGACAGGGAGGTCAGTTGAATACTGACTGAGGAAGGTGAAAGACCTTCTGGTAGTGTGTGCTTTCACACTGTTTGATTCATGGTAGGCTGAAGAAAAGCCTTGGGAACTGTTGAAGATAAGCAGTTGTCTGACTTACCATTTTGCTTTCTATATATTTTACTTGATAAAAATAAAATGACAAATGTACTTGTGTGGTTTTTTTATGCACCTGACTTGTGGTCTGCCTGAAGTTGTGTTATGCTAAACCAAGGCCCGGTGACACCCGTGCCTTTGGATTTCTCTCAAATGAGAGGTTATTTCAGGGGAAGAGGCAGAAGGGGTCAGAGGAGAGCTGCAACCACTCCTGCCCCTGCCACTAAGTCCTAACTTCTGCATTCGGGTCGCCTCCCCTCCTCCAGTAGGGGGCAGGCTCTCCCACTACCTCCAAGCTTGGACCCACATCACCACAGACAAGTGGGTTTTGGAGGTAGTGGAAAAAGGTCTACCCCTACAGTTCAAGCAGTTTCCTGCCGTTGGGGTTTGTCTCTGTCAAAACTCCTGTCTCCAACAGAAAGATACCTGCTGGAGCTGGAGGTTTAGACTCTATCTGCTCGAGATACTTCCTGACATTAAAGAAAAATGGGGAGTGGTGACTTATTTTAGACCTCTGTCTAAACAGGCACCTACTCAAACCAAAATTCAAGATGATTACCCTTCAAATGGTAATACACTATCTGCAGCAGGAAGACTGACTAGCTTCCCTGGATCTCAAGGACGCCTGTTTTCACATACCAATAAGGCAGTCCCACAAAACGTTTCTGAAGTTCAGGCTGCATTCAGGGCATTACCAGTTTGCAGCCATGCCCTTTGGCCTCACCTCTGCTCCTAGAGGATTCACAAAGTGCCTGTCTGTAGTGGCAGCCCACTTCAGAAAGCAGGGCATCTGAGTCTTTCCATACCTGGACGACTGGCTCATAGTGGGCAAGACCCCTTAGTAAGTCGGAGAGGCTGTAAATTGCATAAGACAAACTCTGTCCTTTCTGGGGTTTCTAATCAATGAAAAGAAATCCCATCTGGAACCCTCTCAGCTCCTCAGCTTCATAGGAACAGACTTTTGGATACTCAGCAGGCAGAAGCCTTTCTTCCTCAGGATAGAATTCAGAACTTTCTGACTACAGCAAATTTTCTGCTATGCCAGCCAAGGCCTGCGAGGTGTTTTCTACAGCTACTGTGCCACATGGCTTCCATGACAGCTGTGATCCCAGCGGTAAGGTTTCAAATGAGGAACATTCAATGCCGTTTGTGGGCCCACTGGTCACAAAGAAAAATTCTCTGCCCAAGCTAGAACCTCTCAATGGGCATCCCCTTTCAGCTCTTCAGTCAGTGGCAGTTGGAGGCCAAAGGAGTCCAAAAGTCACATAAATTTTCCGGAACTTAGAGTTGTGTACCTGGCACTGAAAGCTTTCGCCCCTCAGGTCAAGAGAGACACTGTTCAGATTAGAACAGACCTCACTGCTATGTTTTACATGAACAAGCAGGATGGCACAAGGTCTACTGCCCTGTGTACAGAGGGCATGAGAATCTGGTCCCTGGCCTGGTCCCTGGACATGAGTCTCTCTCTGCCATATACCTCCCAGGCAAGGACAATATCCTGGCAGATACTCTGAGCCGCATCAGCCAAGGTCACAATGAATGGACTCTGAACAGACGGGTCCTTGCCACAGTCTTCAGGAGAGGTGGGGCACACCAGAGGTGGACCTGTTTGCATCCCACCTCCATTACTGGCTTCCTCTGTACTGCTGCAGACCCCCAGCAATGGGCACTCTCCCAGCAGATGCATTAGTTTTGAACTGGACAGGGAAGCTTCTGTATGCTTTCCCTCCATTTCCCCTGTTACACAGAGTGCTACTGAAGCTCAGGGATCAGCCTGCAACCATGATCCTTCTCGCTCCAGACTGGCCAAGGCAAGCCTGGTATCCTCTCCTGCTGGCCATGTCCCACAGGAAATGTAGACTTTGACAGCAGATAAAGACCTCTTGGCCCACCTAGTCTGCCCAATGCCCTACCTATTGATTAAGCTGAAGATCCTTGTTAACCAACAGCCTACTTCTTCCTACCCCCCCACCAGAATTGCCTTATGTCTGTCCCATGCATTCTTGAATTCCCCCAGTGTTTTTGACCCCACAGCCTCCTCAGGAAGGCCATTCCATGCATCCACCACCCTCTCTGTGAAAAAATACTTCCTCACATTGCCATAGAGCCATTCTCCCCAAAAAATCTTACATCTCTTTCTGAAAGATGCTACCCTCTTGGACTTTGTTGATTCCCTTGAGGTACTTGGAACGTTTCTATCATGTCCCCCCCTCCCCTTTTTTTTTCCTCAAGTATATACATATTAAGCTCCCTTAGTCTTTCTGTGCATGGCTTCTGTTGCAGACCCTGCATCATTTTAGTTGCCCTTCTCTGGACTGCCTCCCATCCTGTCTGTCCTTGCTAAGATGGGTCTCCAGAACTGCACGCTGTACTTCAGATGGGGTCTCACCAACTGTCTGTACAGAGGGATGACAACTTCCTGATTTCTACTGGTGATGCCTCTCCCTATACATCCCAGTATCCCCCCAGCCATCCTTACTGCCTTCTCACATTGCTTGCTTACCTTTAAGTCATCTAATATGATTACCCTCAGGTCCCTTTCCATTTTTGTTAATACCCCCAATTGTGTACTCTTCCCTTGGGATTTTGTTTCCCAGGTGCATTACTTTGCACTTCTTTGCATTGAATCCAAGCTGCCATACTTTTGACCATTCCTCCAACCTTGCCAAGTCCCTTCTCATCCTTTCACACTCACCCTCTTGTGTATCAGCTCAGTTGCAGATTTTTGTGTCGTCTGCAAAGAGGCATACTTTTCCTTACAGTCCCTCTGCAGTGCCACTTATAAAGACATTAAAAAGGACCGGACCCAGTACTGAACCCTGTGGTACAAGAAGCCGATTCGACTTCCTCTGACTCACTGTCTCCTCACCCTACCACAAGTAGGGGGTGAATTATCCAGACCTGGAATCCTTTCACCTCAAAGCCTAGTTCTTGAGCTAGAATTCCCAGATACACAGTATTCAGAGCAAATTCTGAAAATTCTTCACATGGCTAAAAAGCCAAGCACAAAGGGAACCTATGCAGCTAAATGGAAAAGATTTTTAATCTGGTGCAAAGGAAAAAGAATAGACCCTCTGAAGCCTCTCTCCCTTCCCTTTTGGACTATTCAGATCTTACTTTGAGCGGGTTCCTTCAGTGGGTCATTACATATAGGACTAGCCGCCACCTGGTGTCTGGACTGCATGGCAGACTTTTCTAGCAGTGCCTGATGGAGGACTGCCCACCTGACGTCACGTGACCAACGTCAGCGTGACCGTATATAGTGGGTGGTCCCCACACCTGCCCTATAGTTCTTTCACGCCATCGACTCGTGTCAGTCGCATTGCAGACTTCCAGTAGTGATTGTTATGAATAGGTCTTGCGTTGGATTCTTCCCTAGCCTTTTTTTTATTTTTTTTCCATTTTCTTCAAATTATTCTTGCTTATGTCTTCACTCACAAGTGGTGCTCATCCTGCGGGACACACATTCCCTGCAAGGATGGCCACCTTAAGAGCGTGATATGTCTGGTGCAGACCACCCTGTCTCATCCTGCCGGTGCCAGCCTTTCAACCAGGCCACCAGAAAGCAGAGACAGCAGGCTTTGGAGGCCCATCTTTTAAAAGTCTGTCTTGCTTTGTTAGAAAAACAAATGGACCGGATCCGTGAGTCCTCTTCAGAGAAATCTTTTCCCTCAAAAGAGGAGCACCGAAAGGATAAATCTCGGAAGTGGGAGCACTCCGTGGAGGCTCTACCAGAGGCCTCTCAGCCGTCGACAAGCAAGGCCAGTTCTCAGCCGCCACCTAAAGTGAAGACTTCTGAAGGTAAATCGGACAAAACTTCCACGGGTACGTCGACCGTCTGCTCCTCCGGCCGCACTGCTACTGCCGCTAAGTCGGCCTCTGGCTCCTCCAGGGACCTCCCAGCCGCCGGTAAGTCGGCTCCCCAGACTTCGGGGACCCGCACGGCTACAGACGATAATTCGGCCGGGGGCTTCTCCCCCGCCTGCTCAGCTCAGTCTGGTAAGACTCCCATCTCAGGCGTGGTTCTCCTGTCTGGGCCTAACAGCACCTCACCCGATGTCCGGACGAACCGGGGGAGACCCGCCCCTCTTCTCCCCTGCCAGTACCTTCCCAGGCAGGTACTTCAGGTGAGGACAGTGCGGAGCCCCCAACGTCGAAGACCATTCCTCGAGTTCAGTTCTGCACTCTGACAGAGTCACTGTGAAAGAGGCCCCTCCTCAGCCATCTGGCCTAATGGTGGAGGCCCCTCCTCTCCCATTGGGTGGGATCCCTCCAGATCCGGTGACTATCCCGTTCCCACCATCTGATCTGGCAAAGCCTCACCCGACGCCGGAACCTCCAACAACTTCAGAGCCCAGGCCCAGTCATCTGCCCCAGTCCAGTGCCAGACATGGTCCCTCTGTCTGGTCCCTTTTGTCCGGTCCCGAATCCAGCCCTTCCGATGCTGGATCCTTTTCCAGCGCCAGATTGGGTGGTGCCGGTCCCAACGTCCATACCTCAGATGTTGGCTATCCTGACGCTGGATCTGTTAGATTTATAAGACGGCGGGTCCAGCATGGGTCCTCCCTCTGTCAATCTCCCTGATGTTGGGGATTTATTCCAGACCCCGGACTGTTCCTCATTACCCCGCGGGGTATCCTGGGGACTGCTGCCTAGCTGGTCCTCTTGATTGGGTTACTTCAGGGCAGTACTACTCTGGGTACAATCCCTACCAGGGCTACCATTTCCAGGGTTACCAGGGTACCACTACCCATCTCCCCTGGTAATCCCCCCCTCCCCCCACCCCTCCAGTGACTTCCACCACGCCGGACTTCAAGACCCTAATTCAGTCTTGGTGGCAGGGGGCGCGCTTGGAGTATGTGTCAGATCTGGAAAGCAGGCTCCCACACCCACGCTCTCCCAGATCTCCGTCCCCGAGGAGGAGTTCTCCTACATCCATGGTCCATGTCTAGGGGATGGTCCGCAAAACTGTTGTTCTTGTGGACCTTTGCAACCTTTTGGACGAGGGGGCGGATGATGAGGAGGAGGATGGCGATGAGTCAGCGGAGGAGCCCTCTGACGAACTCGAGGCTCCGAAGGGCAAGGTTTTCTCCCAAGTTTCTTCCCACCCCCACCCCCACAAGGACCCTGCCTTTTCAGACCTCTTGAGGTCCATGAATGACTTTTTTGACTGGGAGTTGGAGGCTCAGGACCCCATGCGACAGAGGCTCACCGAACACCTGTACTAAGTCTCTGTCCCCAGTACAGATTCCTCCTTGGATTGGACTTCACCTCTACGGTTTGGCAAAAGCCTCATTCCATCCCGGCTGTCCCCAAGAGGGCGGACAGAGTGTACCGGGCGCCTAAGGAGGCTCCTTTTCTTAAGGCGCATCCAAAGGCAGACTCCGTTGTTATTTTGGCTGCTCAGGATTGCTCGTCTGCACCCAAGCACATGAGCACTTCTCCTCCAGATAAGGAGTTGAGGGAGATGGCCCAGTTCGGTAGAAAGGTTTATTCATCTGCCACATGCGTGCTCTGGTCCCTAAATTATGTGGCCCATATGGTGTCGCACCAGAAAGCTACCTTGACCAGGCGGGAGGCTCGAGTCCAGGCTGTGGACCCCTTGAGCCTCAAGGAGGAGCTCGCCAAGGATTTCCGCCTCTCATGTGTTTCCTTTAGGCATGCTGTGTGGGCTACATTCGACTCAGTCAACTCAGTAGCTCACGCCTCGGCGATGGCCATCTCCTCAAGATGGCATGCCTGGCTTCGCATTTCTGGCCTCGCCAATGAGGTGCAGTCTGCGATTCGTGACGCCCCGCTTCCAAGGCTCAGTGCTTTTTGGTGGCGATACCAAAGGCATCATCACTGACCTCCAGGATAGAGGCCTCTCCCTGAGGTCCGTGCCATCCATGTACCGACTGGGCACTCAACAGCAGCAGCAGCCCTTTCAGAAAAGTACCTGGAAGCAGACCCCAGCTCAACGCCAGGGGAAACGTAAGGCCACGGTTTCCGCCACTCCTCCTACCTCCAAGAACCAGTGACACTCAGGAGGTCCTCCTCCTGAATGCCCTGCCACCCCGACTCCCTATCCCGACCACCACCTTCTCAGCCTCACGGCAGGGAACCGATTGGGGGGTGAGGAGGTTCGCCCGCCATGCGCAGGACTGGCAGGATGTAACCTCCGATGCATGGGTCCTGCAGCTGGTGTCCGTCTGACACACCATAGAGTTTCTGGAGATCCCACCAGACTTTCCGCCAAAAAGGTCTTCCTACTCCAGGAATCGGTCTCTTCTTGTTCGAGAAAAAATCCAAAGCCTTTTGCTCAAGGAAGCAATAGAGCGCGTTCTTCTCCGGCAAAGGGGATGGGGTTTTACTCCCACTTTTTCCTGGCTCCAAAAAAAGATGGGAGACTTGAGACCCATCCTCGACTTGAGCAGTCTCAACCTGTTAGTCAAATACAAAAAGTTCCGGATGCTGACGCTCCAGAGCCTTCTCCCACTCCTTCTGGAGAATCATTGGCATTGCGCTCTGGACATGCAGGATGCTTACCTATACACTCCGATCTTCCCCAGCCACTGCTGATTCCTGCGGTTCTTATTCCAGGGGGAGCACTTCCAGTTTCGGGCCCTCCCCTTTGGTCTGTCCTCTGCACCTCGGGTGTTTACCAAGTGCCTGGCAGTGGTGGTGGCTTTTCTGCACTGCCAGGGTATTGTGGTTTTCCCTTACCTGGACGATTGGCTGATTTTGGCCCCTTCCAGGGTTTCCTTACTGGAGGCTCTGTCCTTTTACTTTGGACCTTTTTGACAAACGGGATTACTGTCAGTATTCCTAGATCATCCATGATACCATCCCAGAGACTTCAGTTCATTGGAGTGGCACTGGATACGGTCCAATGCAGAGCCTTCCTTCCTCCAGACAGGGTGGAGACACTGGTCTGTCAGGCTTCCTTGGTGGCTTTGTCCAGGACCATCCCGGCCCAGGAGGTCCTTAGTCTTGTTGGCCTGATGGCAGCCTCCATCACCACCGTTCCGCTTGCGAGGCTACACATGAGTTACTCAGTGGTCCTTGCGGGTGCAGTGGGAACAACTCCTGGACGACCTGGACCATCCAGTCCTGGTGGTATCAGCAGTTCAGAAAGAATTGCTGTGGTGGAGGGACTCCTGCAACCTTTCCTTGAGTTTTCCTTTCAGGAGCCCAGCCCCCTCTGCATCTCTGACTATGGATGCATCAAACATGGGATGGGGAGCACCAAGCACAAGGACTGTGGTCCAGCTCGGAAGCATCGTTACACATCAGTGTTCTGGATATGAGGGTGGTC
Organism: Neoceratodus forsteri; assembly: GCA_016271365.2. Taxonomy (NCBI): domain Eukaryota; kingdom Metazoa; phylum Chordata; order Ceratodontiformes; family Ceratodontidae; genus Neoceratodus; species Neoceratodus forsteri. The sequence continues at coordinate 194,229,874 of CM028129.1, forward strand.
TTGTACGCCTTACAGGCCTTTCAGACCCTCCTTCCCAAGGGATCACTGCTTGTCCAGACGGACAATACGTCAGTAGATTGGTACCTCAGCAAACAAAGAGGGACTCGCTTGTGCCCCCTTTGCAGGGAGGCGATGCGGGTGTGGAACTGGGCGGTCCAGCACAGTCTGGCCCTAATGGCTGTGCATGTTCCAGGCATTTAAAATGTCCTGGTGGACAGTCTCAGCAGGTCTCGGACTCTAAATCGTGAATGGGAACTAAATCAGGAAGTGGCAAGAGTCTCTCTTCCTAAAGTGGGTGTGTCCGAACTTGACCTCTAGCCTCCCACTCCAATGCAAAACTTCAAGTTTTGCTTGCTCATTCAGGGCATGGTGCTTTCTGTACGGCCTTGCACCCCTCTCTCTCTCTTTCACAGGAATTTTTGTATGCCTTCCTTCCGTTTCCCATTCTCCAGAGGGGTCTCTTCAAGTTTCAGGCAGAGAAGGCGAGGATGATTCTCATTGCCCCTCTCTGGCCGAAACAGATTTGGTTCCCCCTACTGCAGCAGCTAGCGAGAGAACCACCGGTTCCACTTCCAGTGACTCATGACCTCTTTACCCAGGATCAAGGTCGTCTTGTTCATCCGGGGCACAGGACACTGCATCTTCATGCCTGTGGCTCCTGGAGACATAGTGGTTTCCCGCTTTGGGGTCGCCTCTCCAGTCGCGAAAGTCCTAGTAGAGGCTCGAAAACCCTCTACCCGTTCTACGTATGCCATGAAGTGGAAACATTTTTCCATTTGGGCGACTTCCAAGGATTGGAACCCATTTTCTTGTTGTGCCTCGAAAGTCATGGAATATCTCCTCTATCTTTCAGACTCTGGTCCGTCATATTCTTCCTTGAAGGTCCACCTTTCGGCAGTTTCGGCATACCACAAGCTGGTGGATGGTAAACCCATGGCTCAGTTGGAAGTCTCAAAAACCTTTCTGAAAGGGATCCTCCATCTGAAACTCCCCATCCGCAGCTCTACACCCCCTTGGGATTTGAACTTTGTGTTGGAGAAACTTACTTTCCCCCCATTTGAACCAGCGATGAGCAGTGATTTACGCTTCCTCTCTTTGAAGACATTATTTTTGGTTGCTGTTACTTCAGCCTGAAGGATTTTGGAGCTTCAGGCTCTAGTATGTAAAGAGCCTTATCTTATTTTCCACAAGGACCGGGCGGTCCTCAGGACAAATCCTAAGTTTTTACCCAAGGTGGTGTCGGAAGTCACTCTGAACCAATCAGTGGAGCTTCCAGTTTTCTTTCTGTCCCCTGCGAACAGAGGTGAGGCACTCCTGCACATCATGGACGTCCTTTGGTGTTACACACACCGCACAAAAGATATTCATAGCTGTGATCAGCTCTTTGTTTCCTTTGCCCCCAGGTCGGCGGGCAAAGCGATTTCTAAGCAGTGCCTTTCCAATTGGTTGGGTAACTGTATTCGCTACTATTACCAAAAGTATGACAAACCTCTGCTGGGTCCCATCTGCGGTCATTCTACCAGGGGCATGGCTGCTTCCGCTGTCGTTCTGCGGAACGTTTCTGCGGCTGATATCTGCGCTGCAGCAACTTGGAGTTCTGTCCATACCTTTACCAAACACTACAGTCTGGAGATTGCTTCTAGGTGGAGGCCAGGTTTTGACCTAGCTGTTTCGCGGGGCCTTCTGTCCTAAGCTGGGTCCATTCTAGTTCCCAATTTTGTTGGGAGTTTGTTTCTCTCCTCCTCCTTTGTTTCTCTCCGTCTCTCTTCCGAGGGACTGCTTGGGATTTAGTCCTATATGTAATGACCTACTGAAGGAACCCTCTCGAAGTAAGATAGTACAGTTACATACTTACCGTAACAGTAGATCTTTGTGAGAGGTTCCTTCAGTAAGTCACATTTTTCCCTCCCTCCTTCTCCCCCCCCCCTTTTATTTTATACACAGGGACTCCAAATCCTGTTTACTCCTGCTGTCAGGCCTCTTCCAGGCTCCAGCGGGAGAGGGGACCGCCCACTATATACGGTCACGCTTGATGGTCACATGAGGTGGGCGGTCCCCCATCAGGTATTGCTAGAAAAGTCTGCTGTGTGGTCCAGGCTCCAGGTGGCGCTAGTCCTGTATGTAATGACCTACTGAAGGAACCTCTCTCGAAGATCTACTGTTACGATAAGTTCCTACGTAACTGTACTTTCATCTGTAATCAGGCCTCAAGGCCTCATCCTTGCGGCTTCACTTAGCTGCAATTTCAGCCTACCTTTCCACTGGGAAAGAAAAGTATCATTTCTAGGCCCATTTTCAAAAAGTTCTTCGATGGCCTCTTTCATTTGTAGCCCCCAATTAGGGAACCTGTTCCCCCTTGGGACCTTAACCTCTGCATTGCTAAGCTCATGGAGCCCCCCTTCGAGCCCATGACTACAGCCTACATTAACTACATTACCTGGAAAACAGTATTCCTAGTGGCTATCACTTCTGCAAGAAGGATTTCAGAACTGCAAGCACTCTGCACTGAGCCTAACTACATGGTCCTCCATAAGGACAAAGTAGAGCTAAGAACAAATAGGAAATTCTTTCCCAAGGTGGTCTCTGAGTTCCACCTTAACCAGTCCATTACTCTCCCTGTCTTTCTTACTGACAATTCCACTCCAGGGGAAAGAAGTCTTCTTGGCCTAGATGTCAGATGAGCGCTGTCCTATTACATAGAGCATACCAAAAGGTCAGAGGTTCCTCTACTCAGCTTTTCATCACCTATGGTGAGGTGGGCAAAGGAAAACCAGCCACCAAGAGAACTCTCTCCTGCTGGATAGTTTCCTGTATTCACTTCTGTTATGCCAAGACTTGTAAACAGCCCCCTCAGGGCCCACTTTACTAGAGGCACTGCTGCCTCTGTGGCAGCTGCAAGGGACATCCCCTTGCTTGAGGTCTGCAAAGCAGCTACATGGAAGACTGTACACACATTCAGAAAGCATTACTGCCTGGATGTACAGTCAAGGTCTGACGCCAGATTTGGAAAGGTGGTCCTGCAGAGCCTCTTCCCTAAGTAGGTTCTGTACCCGCCTCCCAACTGTACTTCTTTGTAGTCTGCTATTGTCACTGATGCTAAAGAACTCCTGGGGTGAGAAGAAAAAATTACTCACTGTAGTGATTCTGTTTCTTCCAAGGGGTCCTTTAGCATCAGTAACCTCATACCCTGCCTCTCCAGGCACCTACGTTAAGAGGGTTCTGCTTCTGTATCTTTTTGCCAGATTTGTTCATTTTTTTGGACTGTTTTTAGAGCATGTTAATGGTTAGTCTTTTTATAGTTCATGCTGTTGCATGGTTTTAAAGCCTGTGGGCACAGTCCTTGTAGTCATTGTTCTCCTTTTGTCTTCAAAAAAAATTCTGAAGCCCTGTGGGCTCTTTGCACTCAGCGCAACTTCCTGCTTGATTTTGATTGGCCAATCTATTTTAATGAATATTCATGGCTCCACCTCCAAGGCAGTTCAGCCTGGTCAGCTTACTGCTATTGTTACTGATGCTAATGGACTTCTTGGTAGAAACAGAATTACTACAGTGAGTAATTTTTCCTTTTCAGATATTTGACTGTCCTGATGTCATTAAAATGTGAAATTTCACAAATGGATCTTGCATTTTGCGAATTATGGATGAAATGAAGTTCCAAGAAGCTAGCGGAGATGTACTAGGCTATCTTGGGTTAAACAGAAATGTTACTACAGTGATGGTCATTTAGGTCTGATCTAAGGTCGAGTTAGTTATTTACAAAACCACAGGTGCATGGCAGCTTCCAAGACAGGAGTATATACAGGTGCAAGTTTGGTTTGCGGCAAGAATCGAACAGTTTGAACTTGTGCTCTTCAACATCTCTTAGACCAAATTGAACTATAGGGCAGAATTGTGAACTCAACACACACTAAGTGTGGCCTCATGGTGCTGGACGTCAGGTAAAATAACTCCACTGATAAAGCGCATGGAGTCTGCGCAAAACTTCAGGCTGGTAGGAATGACTACTGTTGTTGCCTTTTATTTTACGCAAATAAAATTTGGTATTCTTAACTTTACTACCTGTGGAGTTTTTACCAGCCTTCCAGCACCATGAGGCCACACTTTCAGTGTGTGTTGTAATTGCAATATGTGACTGCACGAGTGGTTTCTCCTGGATGGTGTACAGAATTGTGGACTAAAATTTGACCTGTTTTGGCTGAATGAACCAGCTGAACCTGGCCAAACTTCTTTTTTTTTTTTTTTAATATATATATTTTTGAGTCCTCATAAATTGCACGAGATTACATCAAAGAATAAAATAATGCAAGATAATTAACATGGAGGAAAATGATACACAATCCTTTTACTATAAATTGACTTACGACTAACGACCTCAGTATCTCCAATCATCCATGTACAGTCTGGTTACATATTAGCATACAAGGTGTCCTATACAGGGTAGAGGGGAGCGAGCAGTCCCAGTGTGCCACCAACTGTTATGGGGAAAGCCTCCAAGGCAGACTGGCTGCTGGTGAAATCCATGCCCCTAGTTAGAGAACAAAGGATTCATCTTGGACATAAGATGCAGGGTCCCTCTTTGCATTTTGTTTGGTTTAATTTTAAAGTACAAAATACCCCCTTCCCCCCAATAAAAACACCGCATGGAGGGGGCGCTAATGAGTCGAATAGCCTGAAGACTCAATTTCTCCCGCTCCTCGAGCCGCCGCAAAAGAAAAGAATTTAAAACTATCTAAAAGAAAATAAAAGTTAATTAGACCCAAAGGATTGATATCGGAGGGCAGAATGGACGACTATGTGGTATCCAGTGTGGTGAAAAATACGTGCACTACTGGTAAAAACCAAAAGAAGCAGCCACCATCTATGCAGGGAGAAGGTACAGGCCGCATATCCCTTTCGGCTGGAGAGATTAGCGCCTTGGGCCGCGAGGTAACTCAAGTACTAGCGGCACTGGAGTCTAGTCTGACAAGCCTCGCCACTAATTTTGATTGCAAACTTCAGGAGTTGGTTGACCTGCATGCAACTCACTCTACAAGGCTGAATGAAATGGAGCAGCGGGTCTCGGATCTGGAGGATGCAACTGCACCTCTACCAGAACAAGTTACAGGAGTACAACGGGAGTTAGAGAAGCTAAAGGATCTCCTGGACTACCTGTAGAACTGACACCGACATCTGAATCTGAGACTGAGGGCTTCCGGAAGGGCTGGAGGGACCGAATGTGCTGGACTTCTGTGCCAAAGTTTTGCCAGAAATGCTGGGGCTATCACTGAAAAAGGCCGTCTGAAGCTAGAAAGAGCCCACAAGGCTGTTATGCCGAAACCTGCGCCAAATCTGCCCCCATGGCAGATAATCGAGGTTCCACCACTACCCAAATAGAGAAATCATCCTGAAAGCATACCGGGAGCATACAGAGTTACAGTACGAGGGCCATCACTTATTTCTCTCAGGACTATTCTGCACGCTTGTTAAAGCGTCGTCGGCCTTTAATCTGGTAATGGCGCAGCTGTGTGAGGCCAAGGTAGAATGCTATATGCTTTATCTGGCCACCCTCAAAATTAAGCATGAAGGAGCTGTGTATTCATTTTGGGAGGTGCCTAAAGCTGAAAGCTTTGTTAGTGAGCTTAAAAAGAAAATTGGCTGAGCTGAGCTGGATGCGTTATGTCATTTTATGATTATGCGAGGTGGATTAACCTGAAGGGCTGGAAGGATTGCAGGAAGGGTACGAATACTGATGGCTCTTGTCTTTTTTTTTTTTTTTTCCCTGATTTGGGACTGTGTGATGATCGTTTTGGGATTGAGAGCGTCGACTGAAGAAAATAGTGACTGTTTTTTTGTGGGCAGATTGGAGCCAATATAATATTGAACTTGAGACTGAACTATCTCCCCGCAAGAACCGCTTTTTCGTTTCTTTCTATTTTGTGGTGCCCAGAAAACATGGCTGGAACTCCAATTCTGGAGTCGGAATAGAAGTCCAGCGTTTTGTGTATTTTAATTTTTTTTACTACAATTTGGAACCTCATCATGTGCCTTTTTCAGGGGGTTATTCTGTCTCTGTTTTAGCCTTTACATGCTGACTCCCCTGTTGAGTTAATTATACATGACCCGATCGGATGGGTCGTTGATGAGCGTTGGGCTTCATGGGAGAATTGCAAGGGGGGAATTTACAGAGTGGGCATATTACGTGTGAATAAGAAGGGGATTTGGGGGGGGGATAAGTCATAGGCACGAAGGGAGAGATTGGCATGGGGAAGAATGGCAGGGCAGCTGGAGGGAGGGGATGCAGCGCTTCTCTTGGGCTGTGCTGTGCGCCATCCGCTTGGGCATGCTCAGGACTAGCTTATGAACCTGAGGCTGCATGGGGGTCTTTAAATGATCTCTGTACTGATAGTTGCAATTAATACTGTTGTCATGTAAGTGGGCGGCTGGAGGCTCCGTTCTGCTTGATGGAGGGAAGGGATGTACAATTTCTGCTTTTGCAGTTCCTGTTACAATGGGGAGGGAGGTATGCAGAGGGGGGAGGGTGTGGGGAAAGGGATGAGGGAGGTACGTGTGGAAGGGGTGTACATAGTTATAGTTCCTGTTTGTTTGTGCCGTTTTGAGTTACCACTACTGGAAACAGGGGAGGTACCCAAAGACTGGAGGACAGTAGATGTAGTCCCCGTATACGAAAGTGGTAACAAAGAGGAAGCGGGAATTACAGACCAGTCAGCCTCACCTCGGTAGTGGGGAAGATCGTGGAAGCACTACTGAAGGAGAGATTGGTGGAACATCTGGTTGTCAATGGACTACAGGACCCAAGGCAGCATGGTTTACCAGGGGTCATGTCAGACCAACCTCGTTGAATTTTGACTGAGTGACTAGAGGTGGATCAGGGAGGGCAGTGGACATGGCCTATCTGGACTTCAGCAAGGCCTTTGACACTGTGCCACATAGAGACTGTTACACAAACTGGGGAATATGGGTGTGGGCAGGACAGTAGTGTGGTGGGTGGGTAACTGGCTGGGTGGCAGGACACAGAGGGTGGTGGTAAATGGCTGTCACTCCACAGAGGGGAGTGACCAGTGGGGTACCACAGGGATCAGTGCTGGGACCGGTCCTATTCAACATCTTCATCAGTGACGTTGTGCAGGACCTAGAAGGCAGAATTTCACTGTTCGCTGATGACACACAGCTCTGTAACAGAGTAGACACACCAGAGGGTGTAGACAGAATGAGAAGGGACCTGCAGAAACTTGAAGAATGGTCAGGGGTTTAGCAGTTGAAATTCAATGCAAAGAAGTGCAAGATAATGCATATGGGGCACAAAAACCCTGGCACAATATATCAGTTGGGGGTGAGGATATAGCATGCACCAAGCAGGAAAGGGATCTTGGGGTTATCATCTCTGATGACCTCAAGGTAGGGAAACAGTGTGACAAGGCAGCAGGTAAAGCAGATAGGATGCTGGGATGCATAGGCAGGGGCATCACCAGCAGGAAAAGGGAGGTCATAATTCCACTATACAAGACACTAGTGAGGCCCCACCTGGAGTACAGTGTACAGTTCTGGAGACCTTACCTACGTAAGGACATAGACAGGGTAGAGAAGGTTCAGAGGAGGGCAACAAAGATGGTGCATGGATTGCATCACAAGTCCTATGAGGACAGGTTGAAGGAACTGAACATGTACTCCCTGGAGGAGAGGAGGGAGAGAGGGGATATGATAGAGACATACAAGTATCTTACAGGGAGGAACAGGGTGCAGGAATACACTATTTTTAAGTGAAAAAGATGTTCCAGGACTAGAGGGCATGGGATGAAGCTGGAGGGAGGACGATTTAGAGGAAACGTGAGGAAGAATTTCTTCACAGAATGGGTGGTGGACAAGTGGAACACCCTGCCAGAGGAAGTGGTGGGGGCTGAAACAATCACGGGATTTAAGAATGCATGGGATAGGCATAAAGGAATTTTGGAGGTCAGTGGTAAGGGGCAACGGACTTCTAGGAAAACATAAACTGAACTTACAAGCTCAAATGGGCAGACTGGGTGGGCCATAGGCCCTTATCTGCCGACACTGTCTATGTATCTATGAGAGATCCAAAGATATTACCAGTTTAGCATTGTGTAAGGGGTGGAGGAGGACTTCAGAAGAATTTCGCACAGATTGGTGGGACGGGGAACTGTGGAAGGTTGTATCATGGCTAGCTTAAAGGACTTGGCTGTTGTCTCCTGGAATGTTAGGGGAATATCCACCCTGGTTAAACGCACCATGTTGTTAACAGCTTTGAAGCGCCAAAATGCCCAAGTCGCTGTGTTACAGGAAACCCATCTTACAGATAAGGAGCATACTAAGCTAAAGAGGGTCTGGGTGGGGGAATGTTATTCAGCGGCCTTCCGGTCACATAAGCGAGGGGTGGCTGTTCTCCTGCATAAAAATCTGCCATTCCAGAAGGAGAGGATTGTAACTGATCCTGAATCTGGGTGATATGTCTTTATAGTTGGAACAATACAAGGGGAGAGAGTGACATTTGGGAGCGTATATGTCCCTGCGGTACGTGATCCAGCCTTTTACAGATCTTTGGTTGCTGAGCAGTTTCCAAACCTGATATTTGGGGGGAGGGGTATGAATTGCCTGTTTAATCCATGTATGGGTCATTCTAAGGCTGAAGGGGCTCCGAAAGGTGCTATCAGAGAGTGGTTGGCGGGAATGACTGACCTGAGATTTAATAGATGAGTGGAGTAGCGGCCCGGTGGCGCTGAGGTTGGCGGCTGGGCGCGGAAACCTCGCATCACGCCAGCGACACGGGTTGGAGCGAGCCGGGTGCTGGGGTTGGCAGGGGAGGGAGTAGGATCAGGCGTCCAGCGACAGCTCTCTCTCCCTGGGGATCCAGGGGCATCCTGGTGCAGGCGGGCCCCGGTGGAGACCTGAGTACCACTGCTGCTGGGAGCACAAGTAAGAGAGTCGGAGGCAGGCTGGGTCAGAGCATTGGGCGGAGTCATGCAGCTCATGGCCATGGCGTCAGTGCACGCCTTCGGCTCAGGGGAAGGAAAAAGCGGAAAAAATCAGGAGGGCACTGATCTGGCGGCATGATGACCATCTCCCTTAGCGGAGACTCTGGGTGCCCGAGTGCGTGGCAGTACCGGATCCTGACTGGGGTGGGTTGAGCTCTGGAGGGAGTGCTCTCACCACCCCACCACGGAGGCAAGCTGTGGGTCGCTGCTTGGCCCCAGGTGTGGACGCTGGGGGTAGCCCAAGGAGATGGCGGCCGACGGACCCTGGGGAGATGCCAGGCGAGAAGGTAAAGGCAGACGGTGGCCCTGGGGAATAAAGAAATAGGAAAAAAAAATAAAAATAGATGGGTGGAGAACTAATCCTACGAGTAGAGAATATACCTTTTTCTCGCACCCACATTGTACTTGGTCCCGATTGGACTACATTCTACTCCCAAGGTCTTGGTATTTCAGAGTCAAATGTATTAAACATAGTCCGATTCATATCTCAGATCATTCGAGGGTCACACTAACAATTGGGTGGGGGGGGGAGAGACATACTCTGACAGCGTGGAGATTTCCCAACTATGTGTTGGCCAATAAGGATTTTAAAGAATATGTGCAAGAGCAATGGAAGTTATATGTACAAACCAACTCAGAAACAGCCACATCTCGGGCCTTTTTATTAGGATGCAGGAAAAGCGTTCATGAGAGGGGCTATTATTAGCTTTGTGTCTCATCACAAACATAAAGTTTAGGAACGGAGGAGTGTAGAGCTGAGACTTAAAGATCTAGAGGGGAAAGCTGCTCGTGGTGAGGGAGGAGTGAATGTACATCATCTTTTAAATGGCACCAGGGAACCCCTTAATAATTTGTTACTGGGAGAGTCAAGGAAAACTTGTCTCTTTGTTAGGAAACATTTTTGAGTGGAGAAACAGACCAGGCATTATGCTGGCTGATTTAGTAAGAGGGAAAAGAGGAACACACTTAATACAAGCTGTCCGAGGGGAGGACGGACTACTCCAGAAGGATATGAATTCCATAGGAGAGAGGTTCAGGGGATTTTATTAGAAGCTGTACCAGTCCCAAGTTACAGGGGGAGATAAAGTAATGGTGGACTTTCTGAATAAAATAAACCTTCCACAGCTTACAGAAGTGCAGAAAGGGATGCTAAATTCAGTTATAACGAGAGCAGAAATTAGCAAAGCTATCGCAGCCCTTAAGAGAGGGGAAAACCAGTGGACCAGATGGCTTCTCTGCTGAATATTATAAAATGATGCAGTCTCATTTAGTAGCACATCTAGAGGCTGTGTTTCAGGAAGCTAGGAAAGAGAGAGGGGAGCTACCGCATTCTTGGGGAGAAGCAACAATATGATCCCAAAGGCAGGGAAGGATCCACTTGAGGGTTTCTCCTTTAGGTCTATATCCCTTTTAAACTGTGATTCTAAGGTATTGGCCAAAATCTTGGCTATTAGACTGGATACAGTGCTTCCAGAACTCGTACACCCAGACCATGCCGGGTTAATTCAGGACAGATATTCTTATCATAACATGAGAACCCTTTTGAATGTGGTATGGGGGGCACATTGTAAGCAGGAGGAGGTATGTATTCTGTCAATGGACGCAGAAAAAGCGTTTGACAGAGTTAAATGGCCATATTTGATGGAAGTTTTGGCCCGGTTTGGTCTGGGTTACGAGTTTGTTGGAATGGTGCAGCGGATGTATGCAAAACACAGAGCCAGAGTTTTAGTTAATGGTAAGCTTACAGGTAGTTTTGAACTGAGTAGAGGGACTCGACAAGGGTGTCCTTTGTCTCCACTTTTGTTCGCATTGGTACTTGAACCTCTGGCTGTAGCTATCCGAGCACATCCTAGCATAGCAGGGGTTCGGGGTAAGATCGGCAGGGAGAGTAAACTGTCGTCGTATGCTGACGACATGCTGTTATATGTTGCGAACCTGGACCAGTCCATGCCAGTTTTATTAGACTTAATTGAGCAGTTTTCTAAGTTCTTGGGATATAAGCTAAATTTAGACAAGTCGGAAGAGATGAGTCGGGGGACAGAACATGGGGAAAGGCGGGTGGAGTTCAAAATGGGGTTTTAGAGCTGTTCGAGACATTCACATATCTGGGTATTAGAATTGGAAGGAATACTGGAGCCCTATATAACCACAACTACGGACCGCTATAGCACACAATAATTGCAGACTTGACTAGATGGATGGAGTTACCTATTACATGGATGGGCAGAATTAATTTGATCAAGATGAATGTTCTACCAAGGGTACTTTATAACTTACAGATGCTTCATGTGGGGCTTAGACGAGCTAATATTAAGAGATTAGAAAAGGTCTTTTCTGGATTTATATGGAGGGGTAAGCGGCCTAGGGTAGGCTTGGCTCGATTAAAAGCACCAATAGATAAGGGAGGACTTCAATTTCCAGACCTAGGAGTTTATCACAGGGCTATTCAATGTCGATATATACAAGACTGGGTGGGAAGACCCACAGAGGCTGGCTGGTTGGACTTAGAAGAGAGGTGCTGCCCCGGTAAGATCTCCTCCTGTTTGTCGGTCAAAGGGTGGAAGGCCTACCTTAACCTGACTGATCCTAATCCCCTGGTTAAGGCAGTGTTAGAAAGCTGGAGGGGAATGGTTAAACACAGGGAGGTAGGACAGGAAGATACTCTACTCTTACCGTTGAGAGGAAGCCCCTTTTTCCCCTTGGGTATCGAGGACCTGAGGTATCGGGAATGGGAAACGAGGGGTATTTTCTGTCTTAAGCATTTATTTACTAGAAGCGGATTAGATTCTTTTCAGAATATACAGGCTAGAACTAGCTTGGGAAGACATTTTTTTCATTATCTGCAACTTAGAGCTTATGTCAGATCTATCCATGGAGTACAGAGTCCGGTCTCTGGGTGGAACATCTTGAACAGTTAATTCTAACAGGGCAAAAAAAACCCTAAGGGTACTATCCGGAGAGTAGCTAAAGAGGGTAAATCCTGGCTCCCAGACAAAACACAGAGTACTAAGTTTCTCTGGGAGAGAGACCTAGGGATTCCTATATCGGAAGAGAATTGGAAACTATTGCTCCAACTCCATCAGGGTAAATTGTTGTGTAATAAGTATAAGGAATCTTATTATAAGTTCTGTCACAGACTGTATCGCCCACCATTGGTTGTTCACAAATATAACCCTGTGGTATCTCCTGTATGTCCCCGATGTAATAATAATTTAGCTTCATACTACCATTATTTTTGGGATTGCCCTGTCCTACAGAATTTCTGGGGAAAGGTGGTGGCAGAATTAAAAAATATATCAGGACAACAGTATGTTGGTTCGCCACTGCTGTTATTGTTTGGCATAGAAGTATTGGGGGATGGAGAATGGGCCCCTATGAAGAGATGGCTTAGGGTGGTATTATGCATGGCCAGACATTGTATCCTTAACACTTGGGTGAATGTGGTGGAACCTACTATATCCTAGTGGGAGTCCCTAATATTACAGGCTTTCACGTTGGAGCGTTTGACGTATGTTACTAAAGATAAGGAGGAACTTTTCCAAAGGACATGGCAACCATACTTAGCCTCTCTCTCACTTGCAGATAACCTTATGCTGAGGGAGGGATGGATTTAACATCAAGGTTATGGGGACCTCTTAGTTACAGAAAGGTTTTCGAGTGCTGGGAAGAGATACAAGGGTGTCTTCCTTCTACACTTGTATTGGAATAATAAAATCAAATAGGAACTTGCTAATTGGTATTTAGATTAAGATTGATTAAGGAATTGGATCTGTTGTATATAAGTTATGTATTTAGACTTATGTGGACTGTATTTGTCCAAATGTCTGTATATGTCTTGTTTGTATATTATCATAAAATTCAATAAACAAATATTGCAAAAAAAAACAATGCACCGTCACTACCTCCAGTGCCTGCATCTTTAATATGATTGGGTGGGTCTCCTAAACTCTGAATCCAGCTGTTCTCTGTTGCTTCCTGGGGTTTGACGGGGAGATCCATCCAAGTAGCATCCTGGACTGTCCTTTGATGACCTGCTGTGGCCCACAATACTCCTCCTGGAATTTTTTTTTCCGTCCTGTATTTATCTCTCCATGGCGGGTGGCGGTCCCATGTTTGCCAACCGTACCGGACACTGCGGTTGTTGGCGCACCCTTCCTTCTCATGCCCCAGTGGACCACTGATGCTGGCCTGGGGGCATCATCCAGCTGCGGCCCCTGATTTTCACCATTTTCTCCCCGTTACCCTGAGACCCCAGAACGCAGTAGCACATGCGCGTGGAGGTGCGCATGTGCACTGCGGTACCCTCCCTCGGCCTATAGCCAGATCCCCCCTCTGGCATGGCACTGCCACCTAGCCTCCACTGGGAGGCAGCCAAGCACCCGGGAGACCCCCTACATCCCTGCCGGCTGCTCAGTTGACTGCTTGCTTCCCCAAGCTCGTGGAGCAACCCGGGTTGCCGGCATGGTGCGAGGTGTGGGGATCCAGTGCCTTAACCCTCAGCACCACCGGGCCGACTCCCTTCTAGGAATCTTAATCCTCGTTAATGCAGTGTTGTGGAGGACCTCTCAGTGGTCCCACCAGTGACTACTACGCTAACTTGACTGCTGTTGCTTGTTCTGGTAGGTTGGGTCCCAGTAAAACTGTTCATGTTCTGTTCTAGAATAGAGTGCTCCCATGTATGTTACTCTCTATCTGCCCTGTTGAATGCAGCTGTGGTATATGCTGAGGTATACTGGGCAGGGTAGCTACTTTATGAAAGAGAAAGAGTTCTCCAACTATAAATTCCTGAATCCCCTGCAGCTGACATCTGGGTAGGGCTGCATTAGTGGGAGATAAACTAGTCTGCTGTGCATATTAAGTTTTTATAAGCTCCTTTTAGATGGTTGCAGGTCCTACAGTTCTCCTGGGGCGAAGTACATTTCTCTGACTGTATTTAGCCCAGGGAGGACAGTGGGACCAGTAAACAAAAGATATGAGCACATGAAAATAATGACATGCACTGCAGGCTGTTGAATCTCCCCCGGCTTCAGCCCTGCTCTAATGTCAGCTACAGGCAGGGGATTCTGGGATTTGCAGTTAACGAAAATATCAGTTTGGAATTGAGCAGAATCGGTCTGGTAAATCTAAAATTGGTGTTCTTAGATCACATGTGATTGATTCTGCTTCTGCTGTTTAGTTCCTTTATAATGCTGTTATGATTTTTGTAGCTGCCATGTACTCTTTACCTTTATTTCTTTTTGTTGAAATTTGTGTAGTGCATTGAACCTTGGAAGGGAGTTTAAATACTGCTGCTGTTACTGTATAATCCTGTACTCCTGTAACTAGCTTCCAAGCTCTCTTTCTGTGGAACTGTATACATTTGTATTATTTTGTAACCAACCAGTTCCTGGGGTTACTAGGGTCCCATCAGTATTAGTTCAGGCAAATAACCTGGGCAGTTACAGAGGGTTTGAAACACTCTGAAAAGGCATTACATCACCATCTGCTTAGCTCTGCTGAGGCAGGGGATGATTTAATGGAATTTAGAACCCACGCAGCAGCATAAGCCACAGTGCTGTGCTGTGGTTTTTGAATTGTTACTTTGGAATTGAGAGTTCTACAAGCAAGCGGTGCTTTGCCAGAGGCCACTTGTCAGAGAGAAGGACCCTCAGTTTATTTACACCCTAGTACAGTAATCAGCGGCCGGTTTTGTGGGATATGGTAGCTACCAGACCCTGTGAAGCCCCAAGGGGATGAAGATTTTTTACAGGAGAAATGGGACTGAAGGTTCAGTGAGTACTCTGGGGCAACCCCCAAAAGACTGAGAACTATCAGAACTGACCAGAAGACTGTGTTTTCAAACCAAAAGCTATGGAATTTGTGTGAGAACTGTGGAACTTGGTGTTCTTAACAAATGCCTTGGTGAACACATCCTGCTGCAAGTACAATTTTCATTTGTTGTTCATGTGGGTTGGCTGGTGCCTGGCTAGGAGCCCATCAAGGCTAGGTGGCAGGTAGTCAGGACCGCTGCACAAAGAATGTGCTGTAAGGATGTCTCTTGTAGCCCCTGTGTGGCTAGGGAATCCTGTTTTTCCTAAAGGTAATGGCAGAGAGAATCTAGCTTTGGCCAGAGTGAACTGAAAACTCACTCTTGGTTTCAAAGGGATCTAACTGGTTACAAGGACTGTTCTAAGGTGTTAACTTAGTTCTTCTAATGGTGCTCAAATGTAGTGCTGTGGCAAGTTCCACTAAACATGCACTGGAAAGTCCAGAGGTCCCTTATAACAGGGATGGACGTCTGTGGGAAATGTTCTTGTGAAAAGTCTCAGTGCTGCCTGAAAGAAGTGTGAAATGTTTTTGCCTGCTACAAAAGTGTGCTACCTGTTCTGTATAGCTACATGCCCTGGGGGTAACACATGATTTCTGTTAACGCTCTTGTCAGGAATAAAGCCATACAGTAAAATCCCAAGTTTCTGGTTGTGGACATTCCATCACTGAGTACCTATGTGATGTTTTTTGGGCCCCCACAGATGGGAGACGCACCACAGACCTGGCACCTCTTCCCTCCTAACCTGGGTAGAATAGAAATGTTTTGTGCCCTTCTCCCCCCCACCCCCCGGACTACTGAGATGCCTGAGCCAGGTGTTGCCGTAATGTCAAGGGGTGATGCCTTTTCTGCCAAGTATGGTTGCCTTTTCTGAGTAACAAAAAAGGAGGGTTGGGGTTGCAAAAATGGGGGCTCCTTGTAGGATTTGGGGGAAGACAAAAAGTTTGCCAAGCAGAGGTTATGGTTGTGGTCTTTGTCTGGTGGCAGTGCACCCTCCAAAGGACTGTTTTTGTGGAGAAAAAGTTGCAATCCGCCAAGTAAAATGCCTGGTGCGCATTGTACAACTTTGTGAGCGTGGACTACAGAAGGCAGTATAACGCAGTGGTTTAAGGCTCTGAGCAGCAAACTTGGAGACGTGGATTTGAACCCCACAGCCCCTGCTTGCATACTATGTGACCCTGAGCCAAGTCACTTAACTTCCTTGTGCTCCCAGGTCACACCTGGAAACAAGCTTCGGCTTAGTGTGCCTCACCTGGTTAAACAATTTCCCCTTTCCCTTTACAGTGTGGTACTTTGTGGAAAAATATGTTGCTAAGGACTGTTTTGGTGAAACTGTGCTTGCTTAAAACTGTTTAAAATGGTCAAAATTGCCAGCTGCAGAGTGATTTGGAACAAAGAAACATTTGTTTGCTGTGGATACAATTTTTCCCCATGCTGAGGAGGACATTATTGCAGCCGCTGTAAAGAACTGTGCTTTGAGTGAAAAAAAAATCGGTGAAAGCGTTTGTTGGGGCTGTATAGCAGAAACCACAAAGAAAAAAGCTTTGCCTTTGGGGGGAGGTGGGAGAGAAAAAGTGAAAGTACCCCTAGCTCATTTACATGGTGTCAAGTGATTGGCTCTTCAAGTGAAGCTCCAAACCCTGGCTGGAGCTCTGTGGAATGTTCAGTATTTGAGGAGGAGGAGGAGAGAGAGAGAGAGAGAGAAAGCAGCATGTGAAGCAGCAGGTCTGGAAAAGGTGCTTCGTTGGTGGACTGTTGGATTTAAGCTAAAAGTGCTGGAAACAGTGAAAAAAGTTAGGCTTCTCCCGTTAAAAAGCGGAATCGATCATTCCGGTGGTACTGATGTTTCCTATTGGTCATGCAGGCGGGACCGTCTGCAGTGGTGCGATTACCGTCTACTCGTGTACAGGCTGCAGCGAGATTGAGAAATCAACTTCTGTGAGTACCAATCGAACCTTCTAATGCAAGAAAAAAGTTCTGTGGGCAGTTTGAAGAGTAAACCAGTAACTAAGCAAGTAAAGAAAGTAAAAGAAATACAGTGTGAGTTTGGAAGTGACGTAGTGGAGAATGCAGCAGCCATGCTAGGGCAGGGGTCAGAGTTTGGTAGTGACATAGTGGAGAATGCAGCAGCCATGCTAGGGCAGGGGTCAGAGTTTGGTAGTGACATAGTGGAGAATGCAGCAGCCATGCTAGGGCAGGGGTCAGAGTTTGGGAGTGATGCAGTGGAGAATGCAGCAGCCATGCTAGGACAGGGGCCAGAGTCAAATAAGTAACAGCAAAGTAAAAACAAAATGCAGGTCACTCGATAAAGTAGGCAGGCGAGAGGAAAGACTTTGCAAGTGAAAAAAAAAAAAGAATTGTGCATGTTGTAGCAGCAAATATTCTGGACGTGTTTTGCAGAGAGTAAACATGGCAAGTGGAAACGAGCAGTATCCATTGCATGTTAAAACATGGGCAGCACACTGAACAGGAGCTAAGGAGGTTTGAAGAGGAGTATAACTGTGTGGGAGTTCCCCTCGACCTGATGCTCCCAGGATACCCAGGTTGTGTGTGTGTGTGTGTGTGTGTGTGTGTGTGTGTGTGTGTGTGTGTGTGTGTGTGTGTGTGTGTGCGCAGTACGTCTAAACGTTGGATGAGATGTCATAGCTGTCCCCTACTGCCAGGACTGCAGCAGAAATGTTGGCATGTGTGTGATTAGTGGTTCTCCTGAAGAGACTGTCCGATGTGTCTGGTTGGCCCCTATGTGGACTTTCAGAGCAGAGCTGTGAAAGACAGAGTGGTGCCAAGTTTGAGCAGGAGGAAGCACAGAATTTCCTTAAAGAATTATTTTGAGAGTATGACTGAGTGCAGGAAAGAGGTGCAAGTAGCCCCTCGGCCAGGAAAGAGGCTTACATGGGTTTGGCAGTGACTGGACTAGAAGTGTGCTCGGGGAGGATGAGGAGCTAGAGGACCTCATCACATGGGAGGCCCATGACTCTGGCAGCAGTGAATAATGGGTGTTGACAGGGGTTGAACCAGTAGTCGGCTCCTGGGAGGCCCATATGGAAGCATTGGAAGAGGCGGAGGCGTCTGGTGGAGATTGGGCCATCAGATGCAGCAGCTGAAATTTGGGAGCCCTCAGCAGAAGGGAGGGGCTTCAGTGTGCAAGAGGTGAGGAGGACACAGAAATGGACTACTTTTTTCCTGTGTGGAACAGAGATGCATGGTTGCATCAGACCTGGCCATCCCCAAGCCAGGCTGAGGGCCTGCATCTGCCAAAGAGCAGCAAGGAGGAGAGAGTAATCTGGAGGAGAGCTGAGGAGGAGTTTGGAGTAAAGTATACATTCATGCCAAGGTGGATGTGGGAAGAAATTGAGGCCTGGAGAGAGGAATGATTGCTGGAGGAAGCCAGGGCCTCTACAAGTGAGCTCTGGTGCTGGATGAAAGGGCTTAAACTGTCTAGCAGAGTAAACATTTGCAAAGACAAAGTTGATTCCTGGAAGGTGGGCCGCACCTTCCACCTGGACTCAGTAATTGTAACAGATTGAGATAGAAAGGAAATAGTGCACTTGGTAAGGATGACCTGTCTAGCTGGAACAATCATTTATGGTTCTCATCCCAGGTAGTACTACCACTAAAAGTAGCTGGAAGATTCAGCATGAACAAGTAACCTAAAAGACTGTAAGCTGTGGTTGGGCCACAAGATCAGCTGGCAATCGGCCGAAGAAAGACAATTCAGAAGGTAAAAGTGCATCATCCCCCGGAGCAACGAGAGAGGTTGTGGCTACAGTTTCTTCTTTGGTCAGCAGAAACAAGATCCAGAGGTGCCATGGAAGAGTTTAATCTGAAGACATGTCTTCAGCCTGAGAAGAGGTCCCGAACAGTTAGAGAGAGGTAGTGTAGAAAAGTCAGCCTGTGACTTCCGGTGACGTTACCGTCTTAATGGCCACATAGCCGAGGAGCTGTGGGGACTGCCTACTAATAATTAATCATTAACCAGCTTTAGAAACTCATCAAACGCAGGAATTTTACTGTCAAAATATGCTGAGAGATGACTATAAGCAGATTTAAGAGCAGAAATTCACATGCAGCAAAAATTAAAATGATGATGGAGTCTGATAAACCTACAGGCCTTCTACGAGATGCACGTTCTGCTTCCCCGGTAAGCAGCATTGCTGACTCAGAAAAAAACCTTGATATTGGCAACCAAAACATGATTCTCTCCAAGTTAGATGGCATTATTAAAGCTCTAGATAGAGTTGAGTCTTCAGTTGCAGACTTAAAAGCCTACCTAAAAGCGATCGATAAGCGGACCATAGTAGAAGAATCCGTTGGGGAATGGCTGATTCAGCAAGTCAACAGGATTGGGCTATCCTTTATTTGCTGGCATGGGAACGTGAATTGCAACTGAAATTAGACAATCAAGAAAATCGTGCTCGGTGCAATAATTTCCAAGTATAAGGTGTACCTGAAAACATGGAGAAATCGTTCGCGTTAGTAGAGGAATTTGTGCTACATATTTTGCGGGATGTTCTGAAAATTCCAGAGGAAACTCCCCTCCCGATCGAGGGAGCACACCCGTCTCTCGCTCCCAAACCAAAGGAGGAAACAGCTAGGCCCAGATCAATAATCACCCGCATGCTAAATTTTCAAGCTCGCCAACTGGTACTACAAACAGCATGGAGGATGAAAGAAGTGCAGCCGGATGGCCAGAGAATCTTTTTCAATCAAGACTTTTCAGACTACCTAAACGACAAAAGAAGGCAAGTTCGGGAAATCATCAAACAAGCCAAAGAGGAAAAAAAAATTGAATCCAACTTTACTACCCAGCAAAACTCCGGATTCATACCTTGAAGGGTCCAGTCATTTTTGATTCCCTGAGAGAAGCGGTGCCAACGCTTAAACAGCTCAGCTTGAACTGTCCAGATATACACGCGGATATATTAGTGCATGAAATCTCTCACTCATCTTGGCGCAGGGCTGGTAAGCCAAAACTATCTCAGCCTTTGTCAATTTCTTGGCCATCTCATCTCAGCATGGACCTGAAGGAAATATTGAAGGGAGAAAGAACAGAGGATCACAACACGAGGTGGGCCAGGGAAGATCCTTGGACTGGAGCTCTACCTGAAGCATAGAAAGGTACATAAGGGTCCCAGCTTCCTTACCCAGATACAGTGGGGTTGCTGCCTTTCCTCCTGATGAGCCGGAGAGAAGTTTGTACTGACATTTATAAGATACTGTCGACATCGCCACCAAGGCTTGTTTTTTTTTCTCTCTGAGGCAGCTTAAATGCAGCGATAGTTGCACACAGCTTGGCTCTAAAATGGAGGAGGGCTTTGCATTATTAGTGGCGCTCACACCCTCCTTTTTCTCTACTTCCCTTTGTATTAGTTAAAGACCCAAGTACTGATTTATTACTTACTTAAAACTGCTTATATGCGGGTCTAAAGGTGATGAGGGAGGGTGGGGGAGGGAAAGGAGATCAGAAAATTATCACAACACGGCATCTGATTATCCTCACGAACATAGGCCATTTTTAACGGCCAAGGAAATCTTTAAAGGTTATGAGTAAATTGGTCTAGGGGAGATGGGAAGATTGGTTCTAGGGACATGGATATGTTGTTCATCCACACTTATTGGCAGGTTCCTTGCCGCTTTAAATCTTGCCGGAAGGTCTTCAAGCTGGCTCCTCCCACCCACCCAGGTGGTAAAACTCTCGGCTCCGCCCCATGACGCCAGATCTTCCTTACCGCTTGGAAGCTCAGGTTCCCTCCTTAACGCTCTGCGATTGACTGGTTCCTAATTCTTCGAAAGTTCGAAATCAAAAAGTTTTTTGCTAAAAAGACTTCGGTGGTCTTCTCTACATTGGCTCGATGGTCCGTCGACTCGGTTTCCGGAGGTGCCGCTGCGGGCAGAAGATGTCTAGGGCGGATCCGCGCCTCCCGTCGTCTACTGCCTGGGCCTTGAGCACGACCCGCAGGCCTGCGACTTGTGCTCTTCTTTTTCGGCCTACGTCCTTGAAGACCGTGCTGCCCGATTACAACTGGGGTGCCCCGAGAAGAGAATTCCACCGGTGAAATCTAAAGAGGCCCGGTTGGCGGTGTCCGGTGGCGGGCTCGGCGGATCAGCTTGAGCAGATGATCGCCCTCGAAGAGGAGGCGGCGCGGGCCGCTTCTACCTCGGCTGCGGCATTTGTTCCGCTCTCTCTCGGTGCCTCGTACTCTGCTTCTTTCAAGGAGCTTTGTCTGACCCTGTCGACGAAAGGTGAGGGTCCAACTTCTCGGACCTTTTCCAGGTCAAAAGAGCAAAAGTAATCTCTCTGTCGGCGCTCTTGGGAGGCGGAAAGATCCCTCCCTTGTAGACAGTCGACTTGATTGACCCCTCAGCTGCCACTGGCTTCACGGTGTCCCCGTCAGGTCAGTTGACCGAGACTCCTGGCAGCTGGTCGAGATTTTCTTGCCCGTTAGGCGGGTTGTCGGCTGGAGAAGCTGAGAATCCCTCTCCAGTTCCCGATGAGAGTTGAGGGGATCCCGTCGCTCGCCTGTGCCTCCGGTCCGAGCCTGTCAGGATCGCCTGAGCCGAGGGAGTGCCGGTTTCCGACACTTCTCCTCGCCTTCCTCGGCCTAGTCGAGGGTCTCTGTCTTGGACATCCTCGCGGTCCGACCGATCCCGCCGCCATAGGTGGTCTCGGTCTTGGCACCGCGGTAAGCGGCGCCGCCGCTCTTCCTCGGACGAGGGGAGGCTTCGGCGCAAGTTGCGTCGGAGGTACAAGGAACTCATGTGGCAACAGCTCCTTTTGACCGGGAATAAGCCGACCCAGTCGTCTTCCCCGGCCATTAAGTGGCTGTCACCGGAGCGGCCGAAACAACCCCTCGTTGTAGCCGAGGAGCCTGTTCCCAGGCCGGTTGTTCGGCCAGTTCCAGCTGCCCCACCGATTCTGGTGGAACCTCCGCCTCTGCAGCCATTAGTTGGGGCTCCGACCAAAAATTCTCGGTTGGCCTTGGGTTTGCCCCATAGGCTGTCTGTCACTCTCACTCCCGATAAACCTTGGCAGGTGGAGGGTGGTTCAGGCCCGAGGCAGCTCTTTGAGGACTCTTCAGAGTCCGATGATGGTTCCTCCCTCTTCTCCAAGCGCATGGACTTGGAGTCCTCGGGAGGGCAGTCAGTGGACGATAGCCCTTCGTCCTTCTTAGGGTTGCTTCGACTCATCTCGGAGTCCACCGGGATGAAGCTCGAACCAGTTTCTAAACAGGCCAGGTATCCCCTCACGGAGATTCTGGACCGAGGGGATTCTCCTACGGAGGCCTTTCCGGTGGCCGAAGCCATAGTGGGTCCGGCCTTGGAACTTTGGCAGCGTCCTGCTTCCTGCCCTGCGCCTTCGGCCAGGATGGCCAGGAAGTATGCGGTCCCTACCTGTTCCCTGTCCGGTTTTTCGGAACACCCCTGGCGAGGGGTTGGTTACCGACAGCGTTTTCCGGCGTGCGGGGAACGCCAGGGATGTAGACAAACCTCCCGACAAGGAATCCAAGAAATTGGATTATGCCGGGCGAAAAGTCTACGCTGCGTCCTCTCTCGGCCTTCGTCAGGCCAGTTCGGCCGTCCTCATGGCACATTTTTTCTCACGCCTGTTGGGCTCCTGGATGAGGTTGTCCCTCATCTTTCAGACTACGGTCAGGCAGGTGCGGGACCAGGGCAGTGGCAAACAGCAGCTCCAGACTGCGTTAGACATCGGGGACTCATGTGCCAGGTCTGTGGCGGCCGCAGTGGCCATGCGTCGTCGGGCTTGGCTGAGGATATCCACCTTTACCTCGGATACCCAGCACAAGTTGGCGGATGTTCCCTTTTTGGGGACTGACCTCTTCGTCCCTGGGGTGGAAGGTCACCTGCAGAGGATCGAGAAGTCCAATGCTACCTTGGACTCTGTCTCTTCCGCTCAGAAGGACAAGGCATGGCCCAGCATGCCCCCTAGTCCTTCTGCGCCTGGCCCAGCCCAGCAACATCAGGGCCAGCAGGCTCGAGCTGCATCCCAAACCCAAGCCGTCGGCTTCCTCCAACAGGAAGCAGGGAGGAAAAGGCCCAGGTGGTCCCTCGGCCGTCCTTCCTCCAAGCTTGCCCAGTGACGGGCTGAGGGTCGCCCCATCCCTGTCACCTCACCCTAGTTCCCCCTGAGAGGCGGCTCGAACACTTCCTTTCCGCCTGGTCCACTGTTACCATGGACAGGTGGGTACTGGAAGGTGGTGGGAAAAGGCCTGCCTCTGGAATTCGAGCAGGTCCCGCCCTTCAGAGCCGTGGGGCCTCGGGGTCCGCAGCCTCACTGGCGGCTCGCCGAGCCGACATCGCTCTCCTCCTCCAGAAGGAGGAGGTGATCACGGAGGTAGAGGACCCCCCTTCAGACCCGGGGTTCGTGTCCAGGTATTTCCTGGTTCCGAAACGGACGGGGGGCTGGCGCCCCATTCTCTACCTACACGACCTGAACAAGTTCCTAAGGTCTCGAACCTTCAGGATGGTCACTCTGGCACAGATAATACCATCCTTGGAGCAGCGTGTGGTTCTGCTCTCTGGACCTACAGGGCCAGCGTTTTTCACGTCCCTATCCGTCCGTCTCACGGGAGATTCCTTCGCTTCGAGCGGAAGGATCCTCTTCGAGTTCCAAGCCATGCCCTTGGCTTGTCTCCAGCTCCAGGGTCTTCACCAAATGCATGGCAGTGGTGACAGCATTCTCTTGGCGCGAGGGGTCGGTGTACCCTTACCTGGACGACTGGCTGATAGCAGCTCCTCCAGGAAGGAGGCGGAGTGGTCCAGAGATCTGGCCCTCCAGGTCTGCTCTCAACTGGGCCTCCTTATCAACGAGGCCAAGTTGGAACTCGAGCAAGCAGGTGATTCTATTCATCGGGCGCAGCTCGACTCTCTTGAGCCAAGCGCGGCTCCGGCGGACAGGGCGAGGTTCTTTCCTCCTTTGCCCGATCATTTCTGGTTGGGCAATGCACCCCTGCCCGGACTTCCTGCGCCTCCTGGGTCTCATGGCGGCCTGCACCACGTGGTCCGTTGGGCCCGCTGGAACATCGTCCCTTCAGTGGGGACTGGCCAGCCAGTGGTCACAACGCTGCGATCCTTTGGACCAGCTTGTGTCGGTGACACAGGGGATGTGGAGCGCTCTCCAGTGGTGGACGTTCAGATCATTTGAGGAGGGCATCCCGTTAGTCCGCCCGAGCGCGGTCTCTCTATCGACCGATGCCTCTCTGATGGGTTGGGGTGCCCATCTGGGGAACACGGGCTCATGGCCTCTGGTCCCGCGGGAGTCCCGATGCCACATCAACCTGCTGGAGCTCCGGGGTCCGCTAGCTCTCACCGCCTTTCCTCCGTTCCTCCGGGGGTCAAGTGGTCCGAGTCCAGACGGACAATACCACGACCATGTACTATCTAAACCGCCAGAGGCGGGATCGCTCCATGCTTCTATCAAGGAATCTCCGCATTTGGTCCGCAATGCGCAGCCTGGAGGCAGATCTCCTAGCCATTCACGTGGCAGGAGCCTCCAACACCCTGGATCTCCGATGCCCTGAGCCGGATAGGGGCTGCATCCCACGAGTGGTCTCTCCTGCCGGAGGTAGTACAGCATCTGTTCTCCCATTGGGGCACACCTCAGGTGGACCTGTTTGCCTCCAGGGAGAACACGAAGCTGAGTCTGTTCCATGCCCGCCCCCCTCAGCAGGGCTCGCTGCAGGGGGATGCCTTCTCGAGGCAGTGGACCCCGGGCCTCTTTTACGCCTTTCCCCCATTTCCCTTGATCCACAAGGTGCTTCTCAAGGCGAGGAGGGACAAGGCGCAGGTGATTCTGATAGCCCCAGACTGGCCTCGCCAGTTCTGGTACCCAGATCTCCTCAGTCTCAGCTCCAGGATTCCGGCAGCTTCCAGCTCGCCGGACCTGCTCTCAGTCAATCAGGGAAGGTGTTCCATCCGGACCTTCAGTCCCTGCACCTGACGGCCTGGTTCCTGGTGGCTAGGTTCAGGCCTTGGGTCTTTCCGACGAGGTCCTCAATGTAGTTGAGGCGTCCCGTAAGAGTCGACCAGAAAATGCTATGCCTTCAAATGGAAAAGGTTTCCATTTGGTGTCAGAGCAAGGGCTGGACCCTTCCTCCTGTTCCTTGGCAAGCATCTTGGACTATTTATGGTCCCTTTCTAGTCAAGGGCTTAGGTCGACGACCCTAAGGGTGCACCTGGCAGCCATCTCTGCTTACCGGGCGCGGGCCGGGAAGCAGTCGGTGGCGCAGGAGAAGGTGGTCTGGCGCTTTTTCAAAGGCCTTGATCACATTTCCCCTCCAGTGCGGGAACCCCACCTCCGTGGGATCTACTGCTGGTACTGGCAAAGCTCATGGGCAAGCCATTCGAATCTATGCACAGGTGTGCTCTCTCTCACCTGTCGTGGAAGACCGCCTTCTTGGTGGCTATCACGTCAGCCAGAAGGATGGGAGAGCTCCAGGCGCTTTCCATCGAGTCTCCTTACCTGGTCTTCCACAGGGACAAGGTGTCCTGCGCCCCACCGAAATTCCTTCCGAAGGTGGTGTCGGAGTTTCACCTTAACCAGGTGTTGACTCTGCCGGTGTTCTACCCCAATCACACCTCGGAGGCCGAATATAGGCTCCATACTCTGGACCCTAGAAGGGCGCTCGCTTATTATAAGGAGCGCACGGCTGAAATTCGGGGAGAGGTTCGCCAGCTGTTTGTCACCTACGCTGAAGCCGCATCTGGCAGACCTGCAGCCAAGCGGACGATAAGCAGGTGGGTAACCTCCTGCATAGATCTCTGCTATAAGTTGGCGGGCATGGAGCCTCCCAGAGGGATAAGAGCTCATTCTACCCGCCATACTGCTGCAACGGTGGCTGCTTCCAGGGACGCCCCTATCCAGGAAATCTGCAGGGCTGCTACCTGAAGTCAGCAAACACCTTCATTACCCATTACCACATCGACCTTGAGTCACGGGATGCTGGTTTTGGGGCCCTCGGTTCTCCAGTCTCTTCCCAAGTAAGTATTGGGGTGTCGTCTTGCCTCCCTCCTCCCGGAGAACTGCTAGGAGTCTGCCAATGAGTGTGGATGAACAACATATCCATGTCCCTAGAAATACAGGTTACTCACCTGTAACAGGAGTTCTAGGAATGGTATATGTTGTTCATCTATTCTCCCATTCTCGGCCTGGACGCGACAACCTGAGCTTCCAGCGGCCAGATCTGGCGCCATGGGGCGGAGCTAAGAGTTATACCACCCGGGTGGGTGGGAGGAGCAAGCTTGAAGACCTTCCGGCACGATTTAAAGCGGCAAGGATACCTGCCAATGAGTGTGGATGAACAACATATACCATTCCTAGAACTCCTGTTACAGGTGAGTAACCTGTATTTACTCACCTGTAACAGGAGTTCAAGATATGCTCGTATTCATCCTGATCCTCCACTCCGACTCCGGCTTCGACGCACAACCTGAGCTTCCAGCGGCCAGATCTGGCGCCATGGGGCGGAGCCGAGAGTTTTACCACCCGGTGGTGGGAGGAGCCAGCTTGAAGACCTTCCGGCAAGATTTAAAGCGGCAAGGAACCTGCCAATAAGTGTGGATGAACAACATATACCATTCCTAGAACTCCTGTTACAGGCGAGTGACCTGTATTTTTTGGCACTCCCCGACTATACTTTTAAGTTCAAATGGAGTTTCAACCTGTAGGTCTAATATTTTATTGGAGCTGGTTGAGTGGCAGGGGGGAAGCTCCCCCTCACCACTAACGGATCTCTTGATATTGGGCAGCCCCGGAGGAAGAGTTCGGGTTGGCCATGCACCAGGTGGAGATTTACTCTCTGTGACCACCCACTGCTCCTCGGTTGGCGGTGACGTCCCTTTATTTCCTGACTCTTTGGGGTCAGACCTTCTTTTTGTAGGTGCCTGAGCCGAGGCGCGGATCCCCCTGCGACTTGCAGGGTAACATCACAGTTTATACCTAGGAAGTTACATACAAGTTTGATTATTAGTCTTCAAGAGTTCTAAATCTGTTTGTTCACTTTCTTTGTTGCTTTTCATGTTGTTGTTTTGTTTATATGGCTATTCAAACCAAGCTGGACAAATTGTTTATTTGGGGGATGGGAGTACTCATATGGGGAGTGGTTTCTGGGGGTGATACCCACAGCCAAGGGTAGACGATCCTACCAATATGGGGACTTTAACTGTTTTTTTTTTTTTTTCTATTATTTACTTGTTTAACCAGGAGTAGCACACTAAGCTGAAAGCTTTTTTACAGGAGCGACCTGGGAGCACAGGGAAGTTAAGTGACTTGCTCAAGGTCACACAGTATGCAAGTGGAAACTGTGGGATTCAAACCCAGGTCTGGTCTGCTGGATGTCACCAGATTTGCAGCTCAGAGCCTTAAACCACTGCGCTATACTGCCTCCCTGAATGTTCAGGGCATTAACTCACCTATCAAATGGAGAAAGATACTGCATTATTTTAAATCACTTAAATCTGACATTTTTTCCACATCCAGGAAACTAAGCTTACTGACATGGAGCACGCCAAATTGAAATGCACATGGGTTGGTAAAGTGGTGCATGCCTCACAACCCTCTGGAAAAAGAGCAGGCACAGCAGTCCTCTTTCGGAGGGACCTACCATTTGAGCTTACCTTGGAGGTCATCCTAGAAGGTGGAAGGGGGGGTCATTGTTTCAGGTAAAATGTTCTCCCAAACAATTCACATAATAAATTTTATATGCACCCAATGGGAACGATCCCACCTTCTTTGCCAAAATATTTAAGAAGGGGTCCGGTGGCGCTGGACGCCTTACCTCTCCATGGAGGCGACCCGGGTTCGGGAATGAGCACGGGTCATCAGAGGTCAGCAGGGCCGGAGAAGGATTCAGCGTCTGATGGACTGCTCTCCTTCTCTGGGGAGGGGGGGCTCTTCTGCTGTCTGTGCCCGTTCGCCCCCTAGCGGAGGCTGGGGGACAGAGCACTGCAGTTGCTTGGGAAGGAGCTGGGAGCAGAAGCCTGGAGGGAGTGCATGCGGATGCGCAAGCTTCCTCTGCTTGAAGGGCCACAGACCCCAGCTTCAGGGGACTGAACAGGAAAAAATGGCCCTTGTCGAACGGCTTGATGGCCGATCTGAAGATCTCCGGCTCTGAGAGGATGCACCTAATCTGGATCCGTTGGGGTGGGGAGTTGGGGGCTCCCCGCCACCCCGCTGTGGGGGGTAAGCCGCAGGGGACCAGGCAATCCTTAAATTAGGAGTGTAGAGCACGGACGGCGGATGGAAATCCCGATGAGTTGCCAAGTAGAAGGGAGCAGACAGGTATGGCCAAGGAGAAAAAGTATCAATAACAAAAAAAAAAAATATATATTTAAGAAGGTGGCAGATCTAGGAGAAGGGTTGATTCTTGTGCGGGGGGATTTTAACTGTGTCCCGAATCCACAGTTGGACCGCTCATCACGGAACACTGCAACAAATAAGGGAATGAGCAGAGAGGTTAGGGGGAGGTATGCGAGAACTGGCACTTTTGGATGTTTGAAGGGAATTTAACAAGTCTAGAAAAGATTATACTTTTTATTCCTATCCAAACAACTCATACTCTAGGATAGATTACTTTTTATGTAGCAATGTGCATTTGCATAGAGTAAAAGATTGCACCATTCATCCCCGTCTGGTCTCTGACCACTCTGCCGTAACCATAACTCTGCAATTGGGAGACTGGAAGAGGAGAACCCAGTGGAGAATTAATTCCTCCGTGTTGGAAAAGGAAGAGTTCCGGTCTCGTATACAAGAGGCCATTAAAGACTATGAAATGCACAATCCCACTGAGGGCCCTGATTCCAAGTGTTTTGGGGACGGTCTCAAGGCCGTGCTGCGTGGAGAAATTATATCTATATCTGCATTACGTCTAAAAAGAATACGCTCAGAGAAACGGGTTGCCCTGGAGACCAAGCTTAAACAACTAGAGTTCATGGCTAAACAGGGAGGGACCCCAAATAAGACTCCCAGCTGAAATAAAAGAAACAAGAAAAATGTTACAAAACGTATTAGATCAACAAATAGAAGGGAAATTAAGGTGTGGGAATCAGGTATTATGAATACGGTAATAGGGCAAATAGGTTGTTAGGTTTTCGATTAAGAAAATCTCAAGCAGAAAGATACGTAAAATCTATTAAACAACTAAGCACGGAATCCCATCTTCACTTTATACACCCAAGGAAATTGCAGAGGTCTTTAAAAACAATTACACAGCCCTCTATGACATAGATCCCCAGGGCCCAAACACGCAACATCTAGTACAGGACTTCTTGGATAGGGTCCCTCTCCCAAAGCTCACAGAAGAAATTAGGACACAGTTGGACTCTCCTATAACATCCATCGAAGTCTCCCAGATCATCTGTAATATGAAGGGGGTTAAATCCCTGGGCCCGGATGGGTGTAACGCTGAGTTCTTCCAGAAATTCAGCAAGTCCTTGGTCCCCCTGTTGGTTGAGGTTTTTAACCAGAGCAGAGGGGAAGGAGGATTTCCATCCTCTTGGAAAGAGGCCTTCAAAACAGTAATCCTCAAGGAAGGGAAGCCCCCGGATTCATGTGGCTTTTACAGGCCAATTTCACTTCTCAATATAGATTCTAAGATCTTTACAAAGATTTTGGCAAATAGGGTTAACACTCTCCTCCTGGCCCTGGCTCACCCCGACCAGGCGGGCTTTGTAATGAACAGACACCTTAAAGATAATAT
Organism: Neoceratodus forsteri; assembly: GCA_016271365.2. Lineage (NCBI taxonomy): Eukaryota > Metazoa > Chordata > Ceratodontiformes > Ceratodontidae > Neoceratodus > Neoceratodus forsteri. The sequence goes on from CM028129.1 coordinate 194,259,381, forward strand.
CAGACGATGTTTTTAAACATACAGGGTGGAAGGGGAATGCACAACAGATAGCAATTGCGATAGACACGGAAAAAGCGTTTGATCGCTTACACTGGGACTTTTTGTTGGGGGGGTACTGATCAAATATGGATTTGGGGAACAATTCATAGAGTGAATCGAAGGGATTTATAGTAATCCCAGAGCAAGGGTAAAAATAAATGGAATGATTTCGGAACAATTGGATATTAAAAGAGGAACCAGACAGGGTCACCGATCTTATTCGTCCTTAGTATGGAACCCTTGGTGGAGTTAATTAGATCTCATAGGGACTTGGGTATCATTGTGGGAGGGAAGGAGAATAGGGTGTCGCTCTATGCAGATGACACCATGTTATATTTAAGGGACCCTGTTAAAGTTTTCCTAATACTTTTCCAGATTTTAAAGGAGTACGGACACGTGTCAGGATTTAAAATCAACAGTGACAAAACCAAAGTTATCTTGGTCAGTGGAACATGCACACCGACACTTGAGCAGTTAATTCCCTTCCGGTGGGTAACCTCTCAGATCAGATGCCTAGAGATACACATCCCTGTGGACCTAAAACAGTTATACCAGTCAAACTATGATAAACTGATCCAGGAGATATTTACGAACCTAAACAGATGGAGTCTCCTTCCCCTATCCCTGCTTGGGAGGATCTAATCGATTAAAATGAATATACTCCCCCATATTTTATTCTTAATACCCTTCCACTACGCATCCAGAAAACGGAGTGGAAAAAAATTACCAGAGCATTACCATTACCAATTTGTATTTTGGGGGGGGTGCACGGAGAGCAAGAATTACCTGGGAGATACTGCAGAGAACGAGGGAAAATGGCGGTTTAGGGTTCCCCAACTTAAAAACCTATTATCAGACTACCCAATTAAGTTCATGGGTAACTCATGTAAAGAATGATCAAAACAATACCTGGGTCTCGCAAGAAATCCAAAGTGAACCAGGACTGGTCCTACAACTGGATTTTAATGGACCCCCGAATTTCCTACTTAAGAGAGAGATCAAACCCCTGGGCCAAACAAACTTACAGGATTTGGGGGGAGATTAAAAAAAAAAGAACTAGATATGGAAGGTTCCCTATCCAACAAAACTGAAATTATATACTTGTAACCCCTAGGTGGTGCTATCCCAAGGGCTACTGCCCCTGCCTGCTTGGCTAGTAGCAGGTTAAGGGACCTGGATACTGAACCAGGTGCCTCCACCTGGAGGTCAGGGTTGTTAGTAGTAACCTAGGCACAGCCCTCTCTGACACTGTTAAACCCCGCCCCCCTTTTCCCTTCTAGTGGCCTGAACAATATACAGTAATCACTTTCACAATGACCCTTATTCACCATGCAGTTACCCACACTGTTTGCACTTACCACCAGGGCTGGTTCCTCTAGCTCGACCCTGGGGACCCCCAGTAAAGCAAGGTTATGCACAGCAAATAGTAACAGTACAGTACTCTTGGCGCAAACTGGAACCACAGTCAGGTTAAATGCAAAAAGTTAGATCTGATTTATTCAGGGGACTTAAACACAGGAGAGGCGTAATCAGGTTGATTTGCTTAAAGGCTATATCAATCAGACAGTTATGCATGCACTTCAGAGTCCCTGCACAGTCACACACTCTGGATACCCAGTTAGCAAGACTGTGGGCTAGCCAGGAACGTTGGTTGGGGCCCTGTGATGGAAGAAAGCAACATGCACAACACACACTATTTGTAATCTGGAGCCAGAGGGCTCAGTTCCTGACAGAAGACGACAAAGCAATCGGATGACAACACTTTAGATTTAGCTGTTGTTGCAGGGAACTACCCTGATGTTTACTCACGATACCCAATACAGGACACAGGCAGGGCAAAATCGAGACAGCAGGTTGTTGAACTGGAGTGCCAGGAGAAGCAGGGCCCACATGAATCACCGAGGCGGCGTTCCTGTTCAAAGCATGAGCAGGGGGCTGATCACCAGGCAGGTCTCATCAGTGGCTTTCTCTGTGCAGTGGATAGTCTGGCTGGGCCAGTGTGGCAAAGCCCAGGCCCAATGGAGATGAATTCAGATTCAGTCCGTGGGAGCTGGATGCAGCCTCCAGCAAGCAGAACACAGTTCAGCAGACAGTGGGGAACCAAATCACGACCCACTAACAGCACACAGCTCATTTACATGAAAGAAATTCTACTGTACCAGGCAGATTGCTATCCGGTCACAATTAGTCTGCACAAACCGGTAGTTCAAAGGTGGCTGGAAATCCTGACAGGCCTATCGCATTCAGCAAATCTTCGGTCGTCATCAGGTTAAAGCCTAGTTACAGTTCTGTAGCTTAAATCGTCCTCAAAATTCAGATTCAGTCCGAATAAACTTCAATTTCCCTCTCAGGGACAGAAGACAGGCAGACCAAAACCTGGCCCTTTCACAGTTCTCCTGCACGAATTACACAGGAGCTGCTGCTTGAATCACTCAAGCTGTTACCACTTTCACTTCCCAATTCAGACTGACTCTAGCTGCAAGCAACCTGGGACTTTTCCCGGGATCCAAAAGGTTTGGTTGCCTGATCTGTCAGTTCAAGGGCTCCCCCTCCAGGTCTGTTTTGGTGCCAAAATGCAAACACTGCAATTCCTACAGAATTTTGCTCTCACAAAGCTCCTGTGGACAGGCTACATTTTAGAGTCCCCAAAGGTACTTATTGGCCCATTTCAGCAGTCCAGCACCAAGATGGTGGAGATGAACAGAAATATCCATGCTGCAAAGAAGGCAGGTTAGACAGACTGCAATATTATAACTATTCTAACAATCATTTGTCAATGCCGAATGTTCGCTTGCTGGCATTGGTAGTGTAGGAGTTACAGAGCTGCATAATAGGAATGGCAGTGAAGTATTGAGCTGAAGCCAACCCCACCACCATCCTGCAGATACTGACAGGCATTGGGGTGTGCCTTTGGGTTGTTAGGCATAATAGCCACGCCATTTCACCACACCCAACCCTGCAGACACCGACAAGTGTCAGTGTGCCTTGGGGTCTTTGGCCCATATGTTCACCCCTACCATCAGGAAATATGGTGAGATGGGTGCTGTATAGGAGAATGGGGTGAACTTTGGGACTGAACAGTCCAAGGCACACCTTGATGACTCTCACTGGCTGCAGGATGTGGGTGGGGTGGAATTGTATGAGCATTACAGGTGACAATCCCAGGTCACACCCCTGATGCCTGTCAGTCTCTACAGGGTGGGGCGTTCTGGTCGGAAACCCTAACGCCTCAGGCATTCGTTGGTATTTTCACTCCAAATTTTCAACATGTTTTTTTTTTTTTTTTGTGACCCCCACCTCATGAACAGTGGCAATATAAGTTTGTTAGCCGAAAGCTGATTTTGAACAGCGACTACGCCATTTGGCACCACAGGTGCGAAATCCTTTTTTGAACAGGATGTGAAAAATGACAGCTGTACTGTTCATGGGGAGGTGTAAAAAAAAAAAAAAAAAAAAATAGGCAATGTTGAAAATCTGCAGTGAAAATATAAAAACTGGAAGTCACGTAGCATAAGTAGAGAAACTGTGCAACGACACCTGTAATGTAATTTGTTTGGATGTTTTTTTTTTACAGCAGATTGTCAACACAGGCATTTTGGGACCTCCGCTCATGAACAGTATCACTGTGATTTTCTTAATCTGTCCTGAACAGTGATTTCCCACAGCGACCACGCATTTCTGCACTGGAAGTGCGAAAACACATTTCGGCAATGGTGTGAAAAATGATAGCTGTACTGTTCATAAGGAAGTGTGGAAAAATGCCGGTGGTGAAAATCTGGACTGAAAATATTACAAGTTCATGAACTTACGAGGGTGTATGGAAACTGTACAGTGCTCGCTCGTAACAGTCATTTTATGGACTTTAGTCACTAAATTTTTAACAGCCATTTTAAGACCTCTGCTCATGAACAGTGTCACACTGATTTTCTTAATCTGTCCCGAACATTGATTTCGCATACCGACTGCACCATTGTGGGCTACATGCATGGAAACACATTTTGGTCGAGATGTGAAAAATGACAGCTGTACTGCTCATAAGGAGGTGTGTTAAAATGGCAATGTTGAAAATCTGGAGTGAAAATATTAAAAATTTGCGAACTTATGAGCGTGCGTAGGAACTACGCAACGTACGCTTGTTAGTCATTTTTAGAATTTTTCACAAATTTTCCAACATGTTTTCGAGGAGCCTACCTCATGAACTGTGGCACTGTCGTTTAGTAAATCAGTCCCAAGGTGGTTCAGCGCGAGTGACCGCGCGAACCACCTCTTCGGGCCGATTAATGCCATGACAGTGCCAGAATTCATGAGGAGGGGTGCCAAAAACCCCATGTTGAAAATTTGGTGCCAAAACTCCAAAACATGCCTGAGATACGCATCAAAGTTGAAAAAAACCCTATTTATTCCATTACAGTGCCTTCAGAAAGTATTCACCCCCCTTGGATTTTGTCACATTTTGTTGTGTTACTACCAGAATTTTTAATGCATTGAAATGTTTTTTTTTTCCCCTTGATTCACACAGCATACTCAACAATTTAAAGGGGCAAAAATAGTTTTATTGTGTAACAAAAATTTATGAAGCATTAAAAACTGAAATATCTTGTTTACTTAAGTATTCACCCCTGAGTCAATACTTTGTAGAAGCGCCTTTGGCGGCAATTACAGCTTTGAGTCTTCTTGGGTATGTCTGTATCAGCTTTGCACGTCTGGATTTGGGGATTTTCGCCCATTCTTCCTTGCAGATTTGCTCAAGCTCTGTCAAGTTGGATGGGGAGTGTCAGTGAACCGCAATCTTTAAATCTTTCCACAGATTCTCAATGCGATTCAAGTCTGGGCTTTGGCTGGGCCACTCAAGGACATTCACCTTCTTGTTCTGAAGCCACTCCAGTGTTGCTTTGGCTGTATGCTTGGGGTCGTTGTCCTGTTGGAATGTAAATCTTCGCCCCAGTCCAAGGTCTATTGCAGACTGATGCAGGTTCTCCTCAAGGATGTGCCTGTATTTGGCTCCATTCGTTGTTCCCTCTATCCTGGCAAGTGCCCCAGTCCCTGCCGCTGAAAAGCATCCCCATAACATGACGCTGCCACCACCATGCTTCATGGTAGGGATGGTGTTACATGGGTGATGAGCTGTGTTCGGTTTGCGCCAGGCATAGCATTTTGCATTCAGGCCAAAGAGTTCAATTTTTGTTTCATCAGACCAGAGAATCTTTTGCCACATGGTCTCAGAGTCTGCCATGTGCCTTCTTGCAAACTCCAGGCATGCTATTATGTGACCTTTTCTCAGGAGTGGCTTCCGTCTAGCCACTGTCCCATAGAGGCTACATCTGTGAAGTGCTGCAGAGATTATCCTCTGGACAGGTTCTCCCATCTCAGCCATGGAACTCTGTAGTTCTGTCAGGGTGGTCATTGGTCACTTCCCTGACCAAGGTCCTTCTTGCCTGGTTGCTCAGTTTGGGAGGACGGCCTGCTCTAGGAAGAGTCTGGGTGGTTCCGTAATCTTTCCATTTCCTAATGATGGACTTGACTGTGCTCCTGGGAACTTCAACACCCTAGAAATGTTTTTATACCCCTCCCCAGATCTGTGCCTCCTCACAATTCTATCACGGAGTTCTATGGACAGCTCCTTGGTCTTCATGGTAGAGTTTCTGCTCTGACATGCACTGTCAACAGTGGGACCTTATATAGACAGGTGTATTTCCTCTGAAATCATGTCAACCATTTGAACTGACCACAGGTGGACTCCATTCAAGTTTTAGAGTGACCTCACAAGGAAATTGGATGCACCTGAGCTCAATTTGGAGTGTCATAGCAAAGGGGGCGAATACTTATCAAATCAAGACATTTCAGGTTTTTATTTTAAATTACATGTACAAAAAATTCCAGAAGTTTCATTCCACTTTGACATTCTAGAGTAATTTGTGTAGATACGTGACAAAAAAACCCATATAAATGTATTTTAATTTGAGTTTGCAACATCACAAAATGTGACAAAATCCAAGGGTGGGTGAATACTTTCTGAAGGCACTGTATACAGCTTACCGGCATTTCTTCAGTTCACGTTCGGCTTTGAAGAGTGCAGACGTGTTCCTGGTCCACCGAAGATAGTCCCGCCAGCCTCCAGAGGTAAGTATGGGGTGAGGTGGGGGTGTGAGGGTGGATACGCAGAGGTGGGTGCAGGTTGGGGGGCAAGACAATTAACGAGGGATCATTTTTTCTTTTTAGGTGTTTGTTTTCTTTTTAGGAAGATGGCGTGGGACTTGTGCCATGCTGGGGTGGGCTCCCAGCTTGGCAGCTAAATTTTTATTTTGGGGGTCAGTGGAGCCGGCCGGGGATTGGGCACCCCGTCGTATCTCAGAGCGTGAGCCACACTGGGGTGGGCTCCTGCATGCGGCAACCAAAAGTCTGTTTCTTTTTGGGGGTTAATTGAGCTGATGGGGGATTGGGCACCCTGCTGTTATTTCACTTATGCCACGCTGGGGTGGGCTCAGCGTGGCACCTAGAACCCTGGGGGACGTGAGCCGATGGGGATTGGGCACCTGGTCAGCCATGCGGGGGAGCACTATTCAGAGACACTCAGAGGGTTGGGGAATATTATTACAATACTGATCAGGTGTGCCAACAGACGACAATTGTCTACTTTTTCAGTCTCTTTGGGGTTCTGTTTACCTGCTTTTGCCAATGCCGCTCCTACCCTGAACTCTGACTCAGCATTCCAAGGATGGCAATTAGATCATTTTTTGGAAACATTCCAAGGATGTCATTTTAGTCATTTGCCTCCTCCCGGAAAGATAGTCCTAGGAAAAGTTCACTTCAAACTGAATATATGTTACAGGAAGAGAAAGCAGAGACGTATACAAGCAGGATTGCCGGCAATATGCTAATCAACAATGTCTTATTGCTGCTCACTGAAGCAGTCTCTCCCTTTCAACTGTATGCCACTGCATTTTCAACTGCTGTCATAGACAGCTGCAGCAGTCATTGGTGAACTGTGGCCGTGCCTGCAAACACACTGACTGAATTGGAAGACAGGGTGCCACACCTACAAAAACTCTGATGATGGCACTATGTTTCTTGCACATGCGTGCAAGCAAACATAATAAATGATCAGCAAACAAGTACATCTTCTAACAGACTAGATGGGCCTAGCGGTCCTTATCTGCTGTCAAAGTCTATGTTTCAGAGCTTCCTCTGCACTAATAGTGATGGCAGAATGGAACGATTATTTAGCAGCCCGGGCGGGACTCTAGCATAGACACTTAGCCCACTCCGATATTAATTATGAGTGCAACCCAGGCAGCTCTTAAAGAGACAGTACACAGAGGCTATACAGGCGCACTCTGGCAATACATTTAAATTGCTAAAATGCAGGATACCAGCCTAGCAGTGAGCATTTAGGCAAGCTCAAAGAAGACTTTAAGGGAACCCCCATTTGTAGGGGGGTTATATACTGTATCCAGTTTAACCCCCAAGGATGGTCCACGCCTTCTCCCTTTGGAGAAGAAAAGGACTCAGATTTTTCAGTCCATTCATTCATTTAGGCCTTATCAAGTCCTTTCAGGTGATACAACACGAATTCCAGCTTCCCACAACACACTTCTTCAGGTACTTCCAGGTAGCCTCTTTTTTTAAGAACAGGGTCCCATACGTCAGATGTGCAGCGGAACCCATACTCTCTAATACAAAGCATATGGGATTCAGTATTCGAGCCAGGAGAAAAAAAAGCTAATTTCTAGACTGATAGCTGCTTACAGAACATCTATGGAACACCCTCCACTGCGATGTCAAATTGAATGGGGTAAAAGATACAGGCACACAGTTAGATGAGAGTTGGAGGTCTGTTTGGGAAGGGGTAACATGTACATCTGCTTCTAATAACTGGAAAGAATTTAGATGGAAAATTGTGGCCAGATTTTTTAATACTCCTACAAGAATGAAACATTACAAAGCTGGGAGTACAGACTTATGTTGGAGGGACTGTGGAATTGTGGGGACCCACCTGCACATTTTTTGGGGGTGCTTGAAGTTGCAGACTTTTTGGGATGCAGTGGGGGAACACCTCTGGAGAATACTAGGACTTGGAGGCAAACCCAGATTTAACAGTTTGATTCTGGGTTTACTCCCACAAGGTAAAAGAACCCATGGTCAAAAATCATTTATAGGTATCCTGTTGGTGGCAGTAGGTAAAGCTATTGTCAGACGTTGGCTTTCCCCAGTCGCACCTGCCGTGGGGGACTGGATTGATATTGTAAAAGAAATTTCAAGGATGGAGAGAATTACTGCAGAGAGATAAATTTAACCAGATCTGGCTCCCTTTCATGCACTTGATAGAAGAACTGGAAGGGACTTATATCCTTACGCAGCAAACCTTTGGGTGCTGAGAACAAGAGGCACGTTGATTATAGGTGGGCCTAGAGAGCACAGGCTGTTATCTCCCTCCATTCCACCCTCGAATAAATACTATTGGTTTCTTGTTGTCCTATCCCCACCGGTGTGGGTGGGATAGGGAGTTAATCAACAAATTAAGGTAGTTACAAATGGAAAGGGGCCCCCATTCCGCCCTCCCCATCATATAAGTAAAAGATGTTACGTTACTTGAACAGGATTCATTTCACTTCACACATTAGAAGGAAAAGTCCAGCCATGAATTAATTGTTTGTGTTTTATTTAGTAATAGTTAACATGTTGTTATTGTTAAAGTTCATTAGGTACAGATATATGGCACTGAATTGTAACTACTAAAGTAAATCATATGTTCTGTAAAAGAACAGACTCCACCGATGGATTGAAGGTCTCTGAAATATGAAGACAACCTAAGGGAAAGAAGAGAAACCAGTATTAACTTTTAGACTGTACTCTCTACTAATTAAGGGTATAGATCCAGGTTCATTTCTTCATTAAGTTTATAGTTACTACTGTATAAAAACTCCTTCCCTGTTTTAATTTTACTTGGTGATTTAGACAAATGTATTGTCATGTGTTCTGATATCAAAAAACTTGAAGTTGGGGGAAAAAAAAAAAAAAAAAATTCAGCCTGCACTTCTGAACTCGTAGGACAAAGTTTCTCTTATTTTTCTGTTTGAATAAATGTCTGTTGATGATGTGATGCCCTACTACCTTGGTCCAGTGGACATCTGGTCTGGATATTCCAGTAGGCCCCGTGCCTTCTTGCAAGAACTGTTCTGGGACTGACTTCTGCCATAATCCGTAAAACCATTATTGAGTGTTTCTTGTGCACTCAGGACATTATATCCTTAGATGGACAATTAAGGTTCCCCTCCCCTAAAAGTGTTTTGTATGTATTATTTTTGTACTTTTTATACTGCATTTTATAGAATAACCCTTTAAACGTTTTTGGGATTATATTGTACCTGCTGGTGGGAGGTTCGCTGCTGTTGTTTTCTTTGAAAGTTTTTCTTTCACAGGTGTGTCTGGAAGAAGAAAATAAGAGGATTTGGGACCCAGATGTGGAGCCCCAGTATTTTCCTAGTCTTTTAAAGTGCTTAAGGATCCAGTCAGTGTTAGGTCAGGCAGATAGCCTGGGCAGTTCCAGAGGGTTTAAAACTCTCTGAAAAAACATTACATTACCACCTGCTTAGCTCTGCTGAGGCAGGGGATGATGTAATGGAATTTAGAACCTTCACAGTAGCATAAGCCACAGTGCTGTGCTGTGGTTTTTGAACTGAGTCAGTTTGGAGTTGAGAGTTCTAGAAGCAAGTGGTGCCATGCCAGAGGCCACTTGTCAGAGAGAAGGACCCTCAGTGTGGTATTTTACAACCTAGTACAGTAACCAGTGGCCAGTTTTGTGGGACGTGGTGGCTACCAGATCTTGTGAAGCCTCATGGGGGTGAAGGGTTTTTGCAGAAGGAGAAATGGGACTGAAGGTTCAGTAAGTACTTTGGGGTGACCCACAAAAGACTGAGAACTGTCAGAACTGCCCAGAATGTAGAGGTTGTGTGTTTTCAAACCAAAAGCTATGGATTTTGTGTGAGAACTGTGGAACTGCGAGTTTTTTAATGCATTGGGGGACACATCATGCTGTAAGTACAATTCTCATTTGTTCATATGGGTTGGCTGGTGCCTGGCTAGGGGTCCATCAAGGCTAGGAGGCAGGTACTCAGGACCATTGCACAAAGAATGTGCTGTAAGGATGTATGTAGCCCCTGTGTGGCTAGGGAATCCTGTTTTTTCCTAGATGTAATGGCAGAGAGAATCTAGCTTTGGCCAGAGTGAACTGAACACTCACTCTTGGTTTCAGAGGGATCGAACTGGTTACAAGGAATGGTCTAAGGTGTTAACTTAGTTCATCTAGTGGTGCTCGAATGTAGTGCTGTGGCAAGTTCCACTGTACATGCACTGGAAAGTCCAGAGGTACCTTATAACAGGGATGGACGTCTGTGGGAAATGTTCTTGTAAAAAGTCTTGGTACTGCCTGAAAGAAGATTGAAATGTTTTTGCCTGCTACAAAAGTGTGCCATCTGTTCTGTAGAGCTACAAGCCCTGGGGGCACCATCTGAGTTCTGTTAACTGTCAGGAATAAAGCCATACAGTAAAATTCCAAGTTTCTGGTTCCGGACAGTCCATCACTGTGTACTTGTGTGAAGTTTTTGGGGCCCCCACAGATAGGAGACGCACCATAGACCTGGCACCTCTCCCTGAACCTAGGTAAAAATAGAAATGTTGTTTTGTGCGCCCCCCCCCCCCGACTTCTGAGATGCCTGAGCCAGGTGTTGCCCTAATGCCAGAGGCGATACCTTTTCTGCCAAGTGTGGTTGTTGCCTTGTCTGAGTAACAAAAAAAGGAGGGTTGGGGTTGCAATATTTTTATAGTTTCTTTTTTTCCCCTGTTCTCCCTAGGTGCATGTTCCCTACTGGCTGCCGGATGTTCCTGCCCATGTCCACTGTTATCACTGGCCCACTTTTGACAATCCCCTACCCAGACCACAACCCTCCAGAGGAAACCCTATGAATTTACCCATTTGCGATGGGGGCATACAGGTTGGGGTGCTAGCCCACAAGCAGGCTACTGATGCTGGGGGTCTGGGGAGTGGCAGGCAGAGCCAAGGCTGAGTGTGGGGCTAGCCATCACTGGGTGCCTGAGAAATAATTTTTTTCCACCTCTGTTTCTCCCTCCCACCACCCTCCTCCGCATTGATGTTCTGTCCTGCTGTGTTGAGGAATGGCCAGTGTTGTGTGTTCAACCATGGCTTTTAAGGCCCCCCCTCTGCCCAGAAGAAGTGCACATGCAGCAGGATACATCTCACTTCCTCCTGGAGCTCAGTGCTCCCACAGCTCTGCTGGTCCACGACAGGTTGGCACAAGCCCAGGTGGACCACATGGAAGCACGACACATTCTGCTACTTTTACCAGGGCCAGAAGTTCTATGTTGTTATTATTAGCTAAACAGACTGTTAAAAAAATTTTTTTGTCAACCTGAAATTGTAATCTTAAAATCTGTAAATAGTCAATGAAGGAACCCCACAGAAATAAGAAACCACACCTCAAGGGGCTATCCTGTGATCCATTTTGTTGCAGACTTAAATAGATAAATAAGGGTGCATAATTGTTTGTCCATAACAGAAAGGCTAAAGTACATCTGCTGAAGTTTTTTTTTAGATTAGCATCGTTTCCTCCCTTATTTACATTAGTTAGAATGAATGTTAATGCCATGAGCACATCTGACTGGAATGAACAGAAGTGGGTGAAGTGCACGTAATGGGTGGCTGGAATGATACAGTGATTTCAACAGGAAAATGTTGTCCTGTTATCTGTAGAAAAGATAAAGGATTGATGCAGCTTGAAACAGATGCCTCTTCTTTATCCTTAGGCAAAGTATAGCCTGCCAATGCAGATTTATCCACAGCACTTCCCTACTGCACCTTGGCACTTGCTGGATGTGACCCAACATTCTTGGGTGAGAGTACCACTCCCCACCCCTACCTGAGTGCACTTATTCTGCCTCATCCCTCTGTGTCTTAGCACCCTCTCTTAATCATGTGCTCTCCACCCTCACTTCCCCTTTGTCCTGGACTAACAGCCTTTTAGAAAATGGGCTTTTTATTTCCTAGTCTCTGATTGGCTGATACATGTGTCGGAGGGGTACATTAACTTTCCACAGACGACCAGGAAATAAAAAGTCACAGCCCAAGTGCCCTTTCACCCATTCTAGTATTCCTGTGCCCACTATGCTTGCTAATTGGCCAGAATCACACTAAGAAATTCGAAATTGCCACCATTTTTTTTCTCTCGCTTAGCGAGAGATCCTGCACCCTTCCACTGCCCAATTTAGTGCCAGCTGCCACATGAACCCGCACCCCACCTCCCCGGTGCTCACTTCTGGCTACATTAATAAATCGCACCAAATCAAGGAGAATACATATTAAAGAAATGTAAAGCAAGCCGCCACGCTGATCAGCTTCACATCACCACGTTTGAAAACCCCAGCGCGCACGTCTCCAGAACTGTAGTCAAACTGCTCCAAGCCATAAACTCAGTACCTCACAAAACCAAAAAAAAACTTGTTTTCTATACAAATTAAGTTGAAACTCCTGTGACTGCTTTTTCTGTCGCCGCCCGATAACACTCACAGCTTCCCCAAACATAGCTTACATTCCGATTCAGCTACCACTCCTGTGACTGCTTTTTCGCCCAATATTACCACTTCCACTCTTCCCTTGTTCCACATTTCCATTTTTCAGCATCTTCACACAGAAGTCCTGCTGTGCTTGATTCTCCCAACTGTGAACTGCGTACAGTAATGAAAGTGCTCTTCACTTGAGTGAATGGCTGAGTGTGATAGCCCCCCCGAAGCACACAAGTTCTCCTCAAAATCAGCCTCACTTAATAATTTAATTCACTAGTCACACACAAGAAAATCTAGTTCACCAGTCAGCTTTGCAAAATCGCGACTTGTCACTGCAGTTTTGAAATCTGCATTGCACGCCTCTCCCTGTTAAAACTGTGGTATTCAAAGTAACGTGATGTCTAATGAGCGCCCTCCCAATACCAGTAGCAGAGATTTACAACTTTATTTTTGATCTTCTCCTGTTATTGACAGCATATTAAAAAAACAAAGTTCAGCAGTGGGGCAGCAAAACAGGAAAGTCTCACACTAATGGGGAAGGGGGGCTGATACAGCACACTACCAGAGGTACACAGTCATGGACTACTTTACATCAAAAGAACAAAAAAAGGAACTGTAGTCATTTTTATAGAATTACTTAATATTTTTCTTTGTAATTCTAAAAAAAATGACAGCCCATTTTCTAAGTGCAGTAATGCTCTCCAGGGGTGTCGGCTCTCATCACGCCCCTGGGCGGTCCAGTATTGCCCAGTACCACCCACCCTGTCGGGTATCATTGCTTGCTTCCTGCTCTCTCCACCCCACTCATAGCCCTACTCCTTTCCCACCCCTCTGTTGTCTCCTTCTGCAGAATTCTTACGTCTGTGGGGTAATACCCTCATTCAGACTTGCCCTAGTCAGCATCTACTCATTAAATAAAAAAAAAAATCACTTAATCTGTGATGTCATCATAATCATATCAGAAATACTCATTGAAATTTTGCTTCTCACTCTAACCTCATCCTTTTCTCCTATACCATCCCTGTCACCTACTACAGTTTTTTTTTTTTTAAATCCCACTCGTGGCAGTGCAGGTGGTGTCACCATCATCTCTGTTTATTTTTGATTACCAGGTAGGTGTTATAGACATAGAAAATGCCTATTTTCAGGCACGACCCGTGAGAACAAACCGTTACAATAATGGTCAATACAGAGTAGAAATAGTACATTAAATACAAAATCAGTGAGCAGTTCCGAAGGGAAATAAACGAAACATCATTGTCCGCATAATATACCAGTAATGTACAGACATCATGGGGATGAGTATTAAATAAAAGTAAAGTACAGTAAACAATGGTAGCAATACATAAGTCAACATAAAATGGCAGTACATATAGAATAATCCATATGTAGGGAGGTGATGTGTAGTTTTTTACACAGCCAAGGTGTGTGATTTTCGCTCTCGAGGTTTCTGTATTTTCACACACTGAGGGTGTATAAAAAAAAAACAAAAAAAAAAACTGCAGATCATCCCACGCACGTTTGATTTTTTTATAATAACTGGTGCAAAAGAACGATAACACAGTAAACTTCGGTACCTTATGGGTCATGGGTTCGAGTTTGGTAAAGTGTATGGTTCAAGTAATCATCGATCGCAGCAATGAAGTTTAAAAAAAAAAAAAAAAACAAACTAAAAAACGTTTTAGTTAGGTTAAATAAACAAGTTTGCCAAAGTCCTTCAGCTTCAGTGTCTATCTGCAGCATTGTTGATTCGTCATCTAGATAGGTCAGTGTCATTCCGGTTGCTGTGACACTGAGATGAAAGATCAGGCAGCCTGTGGAAACAGTAGGGGGTAGTGGGGAAAGTACAATTTTTACGCTTTGTGACTCTGCTCTCTGTTTCCTTTGAACTGAGAGTTATGCTGTCAGTGAGGATCCACGGTTGGAGAACCGTTTCATGCTGCCTCAGACTGTTTTATTGGGCTGGCCTGCTACAGACAACCCGGCGTGAGACTGTAAAAGCCATATCGAGAGTTTTTCATATCAACCTGCAGGTTGATACGACTTTTTACAGTACTCAAAAACTGTTTGATAATGGTGGTCACCAGTTATAATAGGATAAACTTATTACGAATGAAGTGCAAACAGTGTCAACTTTCTGTCTCGTTTGAGCATCCTTTCTATTTATTCATTTCAAAAGTGTTACCAGGAAAGACATACTGAGCTGATAACTGCTCATTTCTAGATGCATTCCGGGGTGGTGGAATACGATAAGGTGAAAGAATCAATTGTACATTAACAGATGTGTCAACCATAGGAGCCAACTCCATGGGTGCTTGGGTGCTCAAGCACCTTCAATATTTTGAGTACAGCCTGCAACAAAGAATTATTAGGGAAACTGGTTCCAGGAAAAATACTACCTATTGGCAGTGAGCACCCACAAAGATTCCTGAAAGTTGGCATTCCTGGTGTCAATAATTATTTTATTTTTATTAAGATCTAGGATTACAAATACATTTGAACCATAGGTTCGTTTACAGAAGTTCCACTGCAAAGGTAGAGACACAGTAAGTAACAAAGCAGAGCAAATAATGTGAAAATACATAGAAATATGAGTTACACAATTACTTGAGTTGCAAACAAGAACATGTTTCAATAAAACATTGAGTGAATATTTCAAATAGCAAAGGGGGTGGGGTGAGGGGTAAGGGGCAGTTGAGAGTCTTTGTCGGAAAGTGCAAGTAGGTAATTGCAGGTTGCAGCAGGACATACAGTGTGGTAGTAGGTAGGTTTGGAAGAGTGGAGAGCAAGGGGGAAAAGAAAGGGTATGAGATAGGATGGAATGGAGTGGGAGAAAAGGGAGGGTGAAAAGGTGGAAGAGTAGGGGTGGGAGGAAGAGAATGGGTAAACACTGACCAGGGGAGGGCAGGAGCATGGGGGGGTGAGAGGGTGCAGAAAGACAAGGAAAGCGAGGAAGTGAAGAGGATGGGTGTAGGGGTGAAGGGAGGATAAGGATGTTGGTAGAGATTGTAGGGGAAATGGGGGAGGCGGAAGATGGGGAGCAGGGAGGAAAAGAGAGGGTGAACAGGAAAGTAAGGGTGAGAACAGAGAGAAGGGAGAAGAGGGTGAGGTAAGGGGAAAATGGGGAGAGCAGGGAGGGGTATAGTAGGAAGGAGGAGAGGCAACCTAGTTGGTAGAGTCACCGTTGCTGAGAGGAGAGGTGCAGGTGCAGTTTGCGTTTAAATGGCCAAGGTTGTTCTCAGCTGTGACCTCAGGGGGGAGCCCATTAATAAGGCAGGGAGCCCTGAAAAGAAAGGAACGTTGTGCTTGGCAGAAAGGAATATGGAACTGGGATTTTGTTATTGCTGTGAATGCAGTGTGTCGGCGGGGTAGATACCATAAGGGCATGTGTATTTGGGTTGGGGAGGGTAAGGACAAGGCAGATTTTTTTTTTTTTTTTTTAGCTAGGAGGCAGGTCTGGTAGGTTATTCTTCCTTGCAAATGGAGCCTTGATGGTTGTTTATAAAGCTCACATGTATGTGTCCTAATACCAGCCCCTGTCACAAGTCAACAGCACTTGTTCAGTGCTGTCTTGATTCTTTTTAGTGCAGTGTCTGAGGCAGATCCATAGATGATTAGCCCATAATTGATAGTAGAAAGGACTGAGCTGGTTACAGTTGATCACAAAGCCTCAGTGGTTAGGCAGTTGCGGTGGCAGTAGAGGATACCTATCCTGGAATTTGTGACTCTGGAGATGAGTTTAATATAAGTGTCATACGAAAGTGGACTGTCCAGAGTAATGCCGAGATATTTGAACTCATGGACTTGGTCAGGTGGGCGGTGCTGCTTATTCAGGATAGTTAGCCTAGCTGTTTTGCTGTGTGCATTGGTGGACAGCATGGCCTTAGTTTTTAATTTTGTAGTTCATCAGCAACTTATGCTGATCAAACCCCTTTTCAACAAGTTTAAATTTTTTTTTTAATAAAGTTTTTATTAACAGGTTTTTTTTTTTTTACAATTTTAAGGGGGGTATCAGCAGTCACATGTTTTACATATTTCATATATTCAATCTTATACAGAGCAGAAGAAACATAGCGAGGATCAACCAGAGTACAATTCCTCATTCTATTAGAGGTTTATATACACGATGGGTCTTTATACAAATTATTCGTAATCACAGCGCCCAGACATATTTTATCTTTCCACCCAATCTCCACCTATTCCCTCCCATAGAGCCCCACTGTATTCTGTTCATCATACCCCTCCCATTCACTTCAGTAATTAATTTAGCTAAGGGTACGAAGTTAGGGTCCCACGCCATAATGTAAAGGATCCACAAGTTTTAAGTTTGACTGTAGGTCAGCAGATAATGGGACAGGGTCAGTGTGAGTGGAAAAAGAGGACGGCATCGTCTGCATAGAGGATCATATTGTTACAGGCTGCAGGAAGATTATTGATAAAGAGGCTAAAAAGTAGTGGCCCAAGGATAGAACCTTGGGGTACCCCAGAGTGAATGGGGAGGCAGTCAGTGTCCCCAATCTTAACACGTTTGAGTCTTCCCAACAGGTAAGTTTCAAACTAGCTGGTAACTTCGTTGGAAAGGGCAGGAAGGGAGTGCAGGAGGAGCTGTGATTGACTGTGTCAAATGCCTTGGTTAGATCTATATATACTGCACCGAGTATATGGCCAGTGCCCAAGGCCTTATGAATGTGATTAGTAAATTCCAGAAGGGCAGTGGTTGTACTATGTGCTTTTCTAAAGCCTTGTTGCTGTGTGCACTTTGCATTAACGGTAGCTCTTACTTCGAGAGGGCTCTTGCAGTAGATAATTACATAGGACTGGCCGGCCGGCGGCAGGACCTGAGAAAAATTTCTGGCTGCTGGTCCTGGCGGAGCGTGCCGCCGTCAGGTGACCGGCGTCCAAGCGATGTCGGTATAAAGGCGGTCCCAGGCGCCCGCCTTCAGTTCTTTCCGCCGTCAGTTCGTACAGCACCTCGCGATTAAGTTCTTATCGCTCAGTCCTGTTACCTTAGTTGTTTTTCCGATTAGTTTCAGAATTTTCCTCTTTCATCAGGTGGACGGCAGTATGTGTCGTCCCCTTCAAAGAATAAGTGCGACGAGCGGCGCCCAACTACCTCACAAAGATGGTCACTCCCTCTGCCTCTTCTGTCTAGGCCCCGACCACGCGGTTGATAAGTGCCCGCACTGCCTCCGGTTCAACACGGCCACCCGCAGACGATGCCAGCAGTCCCTTGAAGCCCATCTCCTCAAAAAGAAGATGTCTGCGATGGAGAAAGAGCTGAGAAAACTTCGGCAGGTGTCGACGTCCCCTGAAGGGCACAAAAAGAGGTATAAGGAAAGGCACCGGGAGAAGGCCTCCTCTTCTGCGACTCCGGCGGTCGCGGGCAAATAACATCCCCTCGAGGATGGCCCGGCGGCAGCCTCCAAGGCTTTGGAGGCGTCGGCCCGCCAAGCAGGTTCGAGTTCGAGCCGCGGGCGTCTCGAGCAAGAGACTCCAGCCCCCAGTACTGCCGCGGCCCTACGGCCCTACTGGTGTAGGCACCTCCCTTAAGCGGACGTCGGCCCCTTCGGCGTCGCCGGGAGAAAGCCTCTAAGGCCTCGACCTTGGCGGCACTCGGCAACATCTCCCTCGTGCCGGGCCTCCTCCTCATTCTCGGCCCGCCTCCGATGAGGACCCCGGGCGGACACGGCTCCTCCGATGTATGCGGGCCTCTGAGCCCCTATGGCGGAACTTACTTCTGTCGTTCCAGGCTCTCAGCAGCCTTCCACTGCCATCAGGGAGCCCCAGTCCCCTGCCTGACCCGGGGATTCCCCCGTCCCGGACGGAGACTTCGGGACCATGGGCTACCATCCGATCCTGTTCCTGAAGAGCGGATCTGACGCCAGTTCCCCTGACGCTGGCCCAGCCGACACCGGTTCTGACACCGGCCACTCCGACGCCGGCGGGGGATTTTCCTCTTCCTTTGGGCCCTCCACCTCACGGGCCTATCCCGGCTGATCCGCCTGTGGAGTACCCGGCTGGGCCGTCTGCTCCAGCAGCTCCTCCAGCGCCTGGGTATGCCGTCGTCATCAGGCGGTCTTCCCAGGTCCGCAGTATCCTCTGACGCCGTACCTGGTGCAGACTCCCTCGACGCCGCAGTACCCGATGCCACAGTACCCGACTCCGGGATACCCGCAGCCGGGTTACGGATGCTCCCTCTACGGATTTCCTCCGTACAACTATTCCCCTCCTCCTCCTCCTCCACCGCCCCCTAGGCGGCCGGTGGATCTGCAGGAGACTCTTGCTTCTTGGTGGGCTGAGGCCAAGGCTCAGCTCACCAAGGAAATCGAAAGCCGTCTTACGGCAACGGTGCCACCCCCAGCTCACGTACGCCCAAGACGGCACACTCCCTCTTCACCTCCGGATTCCCGGGCTTTGCTCTCAGGATCCAGAGAGGTACAGGACATGCGTTCTGGGATCCCTCCCAAGGAACCCGTTCCTCCCCCTAGACGAGTTAGGGAGTCTTACTCTGCTTCAGACTCTTCCTCCCCTTCTCTCTCGGACTCCTCAGAGGCTTCCGATGGAGGTTCCGAGAAAGATGACGAGCCACGCTCTCCGTCCAAACCCTGGCCGAGGACTCCTCCGAAGTCTCTTCCGGAGGATCCTTCCTTCTCGGAGTTGCTCAGAAAGATCCAGGAAGTTCATCAGTGGCATTCCTTAGAACCAGATCCTCAATGGGTAAAACTGCATGAGCATCTGGACTTGCCCCTTACGGCTTCTACCTTAGTGCCACCCTGGATTGAGCCTCATGCCCACCTTGTTTCCAGTATTTGGAAACAACCGTCGGCTTTAGCCCCACTTCCCAGGAAGTCGAACAGGCTATACCAGGCTCCGGAGGGTGTAGACTTTTTAGACTCTCACCCCCGTGCAGACTCTGTTGTGATTAGCTCCGCCCACGGCCGGTCAGCACATCCGAAGCACTTGAGCTCATCTCCCCCGGATAAGGAATCTCGCCTTCTGGATCAGTATGGACAGAAGATCTACGCTTCTTCCACACTGGGGATTAGGGCCCTGAACTATGTTGCACATATGGGGGATTACCAGAAGGCCGTCCTTACCCAGGCGGAATCCAAGATTGACTCTCTGCCTGACTCTCAACTCAAGCAGGAGTTGGCCGACCTAGTTCGTTCTGCTCGTTCAGCCAGTCGTCACATTCTGAGGGGCGACCCTGACGCAGTGGACACCGCGGGCCAGACTCTGCGTTCGCCGTAAGTCTTCAGCGTCATGCATGGCTCCGTGTCAGGTTTGGTCCCCGGAGGTGCAGTCAGCCATCCAGAAGCACCTTTCAGAGGTTCTGTGCTTTTCGGTGGTGATGTCAAGGACATCATCACTGATTTGCAGGAGAGGGACGCCCTAAATCCGTTGATTCAGTGTACCGTCCCCATCCCCACAGCGCCGTCCCTTGCATGAGCGCTGGCCGGCCTCAGGCGAAACCTCAGGAAGGCGGGCCACTAAACGTCAGGCCCCCACAGCTGCCAGGCCCCACCGCCCAAAAAGCAGCGGGTGCCCCAGCTGCGGCGCTTGCCTCACACCACCTGACTCCTTTCCTCTCCCACTGCCTCCGGATGCCCGGAGGGCAGGTGGGAGGGAGGTTCTCCCTCCACCTTCCGGGTTGGAGAGGGGATAACTCAGTTCATGGGTGCTTCAGATCTTTGCAGAGGGGCACTCCATAGAGTTTCTACAGAAACCTCCACGTCACCCCCCTCTGAACTCTGCTTACTCAAGGGACCATCTTCCTTTGGTCAGGGAAGAAATCTCAGTGCTTCTTGCGAAACAGGCTATAGAACCCGTCCCTCCTCACCTCTTCGGGACGGGGTACTATTCCCACTTTTTCCTTGTACCAAAGAAGACGGGAGATCTCAGACCTATTCTCGATCTCGGCTCCCTGAACCTGTTTGTGGAGTACAAGAGCTTCAGGATGCCCTCCCTTCAATCCCTTTTGCCCGGGCCAATGGCTTTGTGCACTAGATATGCAGGATGCGTGCCTGCACATCCCCATTCGCCCTTGGCACCGAAAGTACCTCAGGTTTGCGTTCCAGTGGGTCCACTGCCAATTCCGGGCGCTCCCATTTGGTCTTTCATCGGCTCCCCGAGTCTTTACCAAATGCCTGGCGGTGGTAGCGGCCCACCTGCGTTCTTTGGGAGCTCAGGTTTACCCCTACCTGGACGACTGGCTCCTGGCGGCCCCGTCCAGGGAGGAACTCCTGCATTTCCTCTCCCTCACCCGGCAGGTTTTCACTGGCCTGGGTATTACCATCAACCATTCCAAGTCTCACCTGGATCCTTCACAGAGGCTCCAGTTCATCGGGGCAATTCTCGAGACAACTTTGTGCAAAGCCTTTCTGCCTCTGGACAGGGGGGCCTCCCTCCAGTCACAGATTTCCCTCCTATTGGAACACAGGAGGGTCCCGGTGAGGTCAGTGCTCCGTCTACTGGGGCTTATGGCGGCGGCCATCCCGACTGTTCCATGCGCGCGCCTCCACATGAGAATCTCTCAGTGGACTCTTCGATCTCAGTGGGATCAACAAGTAGACGACCTAGATCATCCGGTTCTGATCTCCTCGCCGATGGTAAGAGACTTGCAATGGTGGATGGTTCGAGAGAACCTCTTCTGGGGGGTCCCCTTTTTTCATCCTCCACCCGATCAGACTCTGACCACGGACGCTTCAGGCGAAGGTTGGGGAGCCCATCTGGGTCCTCACCGAACCCAAGGCCTTTGGTCAAAGTTGGAGATAGCTCTCCACATCAACGTGCTTGAGCTTCGAGCAGTGCTTTATGTGCTCCAGGCCCTTCACCAATACATCCTTCCCGGTCACCTAGCTGTGCAAACGGACAACATGTGCGTGGTGTGGTACATCAACAAGCAGGGAGAGTCTCGGTCCTACCCGCTGTGCAGGGAAGCAATGAGGGTCTGGGATTGGGCAACTCTCCACAACCTTCACCTCACGGTGATCCGTGTTCCGGGAGTCGACAGTGTCCTAGCAGACTAAGTCGCTCGTCGGCTCCTCCACACGAGTGGGAATTGGACGAAAAAGTCCTAAAAAGCATCTTCCAGGTTTGGGGGACTCCTCGGATAGACCTGTTCGCCTCCTCCCAAAATGCAAAGCTTCCAATCTTTTGCTCGCTCGCTCCAGAGCGAGGCGCTTTCTGGAGCGACGCTCTACCTCTAAGCTGGAAGGACAGATTCGTCTATACTTTTCCCCCAATTCCTCTGGTCCCTTGTGTGTTGCAGAAGCTTGCTCTAGAAGGAGCGAGAATGATTCTGATCACTCCTTTCTGGCCCAGGCAAATCTGGTTCTCTCTTCTACAGCAATACTCAGAGGTTCCTCCTCTTCCTCTTCCTTTATCTCCAGGATAGCTGACCCAGGACCAGGGGACCCTGGTCCATCCGGGACTCAGGTCCCTTCAACTTCATGCATGGCTCCTACAGACCTAGCCCAATCTCGTTTTGGCGTTTCTTCTAAGGTGGCCGAGATTCTGGTGGAGGCTAGAAAACCCTCCACTAGGTCCACCTACGCCATGAAATGAAAAAGATTTTCTTTCTGGGCGGCGTCCAGGGACGTGGAGCCCTTTTCCTGCCCTGTGACTTTTCTGCTTGAGTACATGTGTCATCTCTTTGACCTGGGTCTCAGTCACTCCTCGTTGAAGGTCCATATGGCGGCTAATTTCAGCCTACCATGTCCCTTTCGCTGATAAGGCATTCGCTCAGCTGGAGGTATCCAAAACTTTCCTCAGAGGGGCCCTTCATCTTAGGCCCCCTATCCGGACCCCAGCTCCGCCTTGGGACTTAAATTTTGTCCTCGAGAAACTTACCCTTCCTCCCTTTGAGCCTGCGGCTTCCGCAGACCTGAAGTTTTTATCGTGGAAGACACACTTCTTGGTGGCCATTACTTCTGCTACTTAGAATTTCCAAGCTCAAGCCTGATGTACAAAATCCCTACTTGATTTTTCACAAAGGCAGTGAACTCTTAGCACGAATCCTAAGTTTCTTCCAAAAGTGGTAGCGGAGTCTACCTTAAATCAGTCTATTGAATTACCTGCCTTTTTCACGCAGTACTCCAACCAAGGAGAATACTTGCTCCATACCATGGATGTCCACAGGATTCTGAGATACTACACCGATAGGATGAAGGTTCTCAGAAAGACTGATCAGTTGTTTGTCTCTTTCGCTCACAAAAGAGAAGACAATGCTGTCTCTAAGCAATGTCTATCAAAATGGTTGGCCCATTGCATCACTTTCTGTTATGACAAGTACAACAAGCCCCTCCCGGGTCAAGTCAGAGGTCACTCCACTCGTGGAGTTGCCGCCTCCACGGCTTGTTTCAAGAACGTGTCCGCAGCAGACATCTGTGCTGCTGCCACTTGGACTTCAGTCCATACCTTTACTAAACATTACAGTTTGGACATTGCCTCTCGCCGTAGAGCAGGCTTCGGGTTAGCTGTCTTGCAAGGCCTCCTTTATTGAGTCCTGCTAGATTATTTTCTACTTTTGGGAGTAGTTCCTCCTCCCGGTGCCTTTCGTTTGTTCCAGACTGCTTGGGATTCTGTCCTACATGTAATTACCTACCTCAAGAGCCCTCTCGAAGTAAGATAGTACAGTTACGTAAAAATTTACCGTAACAGTAGATCTTTGAGAGAGGCTCTTAAAGTAGGTAATACCTTCCCGCCCTCCATCCCCCTAGGCTTTTTCAGCTCCTTTTCCATTCAGGGAAATATCTGCTTCTCTCTCGTCCGGGTCTTCTCGGCCTGTGGAGGGAAAGAACTGGAAGGTGGGCATCTGGGACCACCCCTTTATACCGACGTCATTTGACGCCGGTCACCTGACGTGGGGGCGGTCTCCGCCAGGGACTGCTAGCTAGAAGTTTTTCCGTGGGGTCTTGCCGCCGGCCGGCGTCGGTCCTATATGTAATTACCTACTGCAAGAGCCTCTCTTGAAGATCTACTGTTACGGTAAGTTTTTACGTAACTGTACTTTAATGAAAGACACCACATTACATCAGAAAGTAGCAAGTGCAACACATTACAGATGTGTAAACAAGTATTCGTGCACTGATCTTTTTTTTTTTTGTAATTTAATATACTTTTATTGAGTTTATCCATACAAGCATAACAATACAGAACAATATAACGACACTACACAATTCCCAACAGGGATCCCCTCCTCCCTCCCACCAAGAGAGCAATATACCCAGGTGATTGGTGCGCATGTATAGTGGTAATCTCACAGAGCAGTTATGTCTTATTTATGATTACCCAACCACGTACAATAACCCCTATCCCACTACCCATCAATTCAGTAAGTTACTACAGTATACCCCCACCATCCCACTTATACAGGCTCGTCATACAATTCTTTTATATAATAAGCAGTAAGGTATGTCGAGTCTCCATCTCCTCTTGTACGCCTTATAATGTTTTGAATTTGTAGTGTTTTTTTCCTCATTCAGTGTGAAGAGAATTTCTCTATGCGATTCCACCCTCGTAGGGGCATTCTACTCTAACCAGTGCCTCAGGATTACTGGTTTGGCAGTGGCTGAGATTAAGGCTATATCACTCTTCCTGGGATCCAAGATCCTGTCTTGGTAAAGGCTCAGGATGCAAATCTCAGGTGCGAAGATATCTTGCAGGCCCAGGAGTGGGTCCAGTGCTCTTTGATGTCCGTCTAGAAGGGCTTCACTTTGTCATATTCCTAAAGAACATGCACGAGGTTCCCTCAACCACTCCACATCTGGTGCATATGCCAGCTTCATGTTTGTGCATTTTAAATAATTTGCTTGGGGTAAAATAAATATTCTGCAAGATCTTGAATTGTTGCAACCGCAGTCTGTCCTGCTTCAGGTATTTATACAAGTCCCTTCTGATTGCCTTCCACCAATCCTCCTGCAACTGTGACTGAAGTACATTCGACTAAGTGCTTACATTTGCCATTCAGCCTCCTGAGATCTATCCCCTGAAAGGTTGAATATAGATGGGAGATTGAGTTGGGCAGTTGGGATACGAAAATTAACTTCGCCAGCACCAAGCCACCTTCTTTGGCCCACGGAGGGAGACCCAGGAATGTCGACTATACAGTGCTTTAGCTACATATATTTAAAGCTAGTGTTGCCTAGGGCTTGGTGCTGTCCTGAAAGGATCGAAAGGGTAAATGGTATTTCACAGCAACAAGTGCTGGATTGAGGGCAAGTGGAGACATATCCAGAACTGTTTACCTAGTGGTCTGTTTTGAGGTGTGGGTTGCCAGAAATCGATTGTGGCATATCTTTGTCTAAACCAATCTTCATTATCCAACACATCTGCTGATGTGCTTTCAGGGACCACAGCATGGGCATATTTTGACGCTTTCTGGGTAGGTGTGCTGGGGACAAGAATAGCAAAGCTTGGGGCTTGGTACCTTCCCGACTGCAGAGTTCTTCAGTGTGTAGCCATTGAGGCTTATATTTAGTGGGTTCAGTTTTTTCAGGCAACTCCCATCAGAGATATTTACTTCCTTGCAAAGCAGAGTCACATAAAAAGTTGGGTAACCAGAGTCCCCCAACTTGATAGGGCCTGTCAACTTGTGGCACATCCTTCTGGCTACCTTGCCCTGCCACAGGAATGTACTTAACATGGTTTACAGGGCTTTAAACCAGGAAAAATGGGAGAGATATATTGATCATACCTATCAGATAAAGTATCCTGGGAAGGATGTTCATTTTAATGGTGTTTATTCTCCAGTAGAGAAAGAGGTTGGGAGAGCCATCTTTTTTAGGTCCTGTGCTATACTTGTGAGGAGACTATCAAGGTTAAGCCCCTTTAATCTATGCATGAGCTGTGGTATCAGTGTCCCCAGGTAAGCTGACTGTGTGGGCCCCCACTTCTGAACTAACTGTAGAATGGGGCTGGCAGTATAACCTAGAGGTTAGAGTAACGAGCTATGAATGAGCTTCCTACATCCAACAGCCTTGGGTTTGATTCTCATAACCTCCACTTGCATACTGTGTGACCCTGAGCAAGTCACTTAACCTCTACAGTGCTCCCCGGTTGCCCTTGAAAACAGGCGCTTGTGCTGAGTGGGCCTTACCTGGTTACCAAAAAAGAATAGAATAGCTTATCTTCCTGTGCATTGAGTGGGAACATACTCATTTTGCTGCTCTTTAGCTTATAAGCTGAGAAGACACTGTACTGGGAAGTGATGGAGAGTGCTTCAGGAATAGATTCCTGGAGATCTTGAATATGCAGCAAAATGTCATCTGCATAAGCAGATAACATGTATTGGTGTCTCCCAATTCATATCCCCTTGATCTCTTCAGATTGCCTAATTTTAAGAATTAGGGGCTTCAGGTATAGGTTAAATAGAAGGGGTGGGGGGGGCGGCGGCATTCCTGTCCAGTGCCTCTCAAGGGCTTGATTGGCTCTGATGATACCTCATTACAGAAAATCCAGCCTGTGGGTGAATGGTGCAGTAATTGCACCCAAGAGACAAATGACTGTAGGATGCCATATTTTGTCAGAATTGCGAACAGGTATCCCCAGGCCACCCAATCAAAAGCTTTTTCTGTATCCTGGAAGACCAGAGCCGCCAGGGGGCTGGTCTCTCCAGATGCAGAGATCAAATGGTGCACTTTTCTAAGGTGGTCCCTGGAGAGACCCTGCATGGCATGACCCCACTTGCTCCTGGCCAGTCAGTGCTCCCCAAACCCGACTGAACCTCATTGCTGGGATATGGGCCAAGATTTTTAAGTCTTCATTGATGAGGGAAATAGATCTGTAGTTACCAGACTGCACCTAATCTTTCCTGGGTTTGGGGATTACCGAGATCCAGGTTTCCATCATGGTGGCATCAGTGAATCCCTCCTCATCATAAGTTTTATTAAAGGTAGCCACCTTAGGTGCTGCCAGTTCCTTCATAATTTGTAAAATTCTACTGCAAACCCATTGGGGCTTGGGTCCTTGCTCGCTTTCATGCCCTTGACTGCCTCTCTTATTTCATCCTTAGTTATTGGGCCCTCCAGGACTTTTTGTTGGAACTCCGTGAGCCGGGTATTACCTTAAAAAGCATTAATATTTGTCTCCGTATCTTGATGCCTAGAGTCATCCGTGTATACTGCCTGATAAAATTGCCTAAAGCAGTCTGCTGTTTTCCTAGACTCTGTCATGAAATGTGCATCCCCCCTCCCTCATGGTGCCTTTAATCACCCTCTTAGCCTCATGCTGGCAGAGTCTCAAAGACATAGGGACCCTGACTGGCCCCCATGGTTGATATACCAGACTTTTGCCTTAAAGAGAGTCTGTTCAGCCATCTCATTCATGAGTTCTGCATATCTGGCCCACAGATTAAGGTGGAGCTATGTTTCCTCTGGTGTGCCGTGTTTTAAGTTGTGATCTGTTTGCCTAATTTCTCCAAGGAGGGCAGAAGGTGCTGCCTCCTCTTTTCCTTTTTATGTATAGTAGGAAGTCTGATAACTTCACCACGAATACAGTGCACTGATCATTTATTGACCCACTAAACCCAACCCAGCTTTCTTTTTTGAATTTTCCAACCACTTCTCCATATTTGGCCTCTGTCATCACTGGTGACCTAAATATGTGTCCATGATCCTGCTCACCCCATTTAAAACCAGTTTTCTCTGCTACATTTTTTCTCAAATCTTCCCAACCCATCCTTGATCTTGCCATAAACCGTTCCCCCCCCCCCCCAAATGATTTCATCCTGTACCTCATTGTCCGTGACCATTCTTTTGTCAGATGTGGTCTCATCCATTCCAAACCTCTTTTTTTTTTTTTTCACCACTACGTTGTCTCACAACCAGTTAAACACTTTGATTCCTTTCAAGTTGCATAGATACATATTTATCGACAGACTCATGATCCATCGATTCTGCCTGGTTGCTACCTATTGCAGGCCCCAGTCTAGCGCTGGTTAGGCCTCAGGTGGATCTATCATATCGTAGTTCCGCTTGAACTAACCACCTTCCCCCATTTGCTCATCAGATCTCACCAGTCCTGTGTATCAATCCATCCCCTATTTTGAAGCTTGCCACTGTGTTTACTAGGGTGCTCGGAATATCTGGAATCTGTTCCTTTTGTATTATGCTAAATTTTGATGATTCTGAGTCCAATTCAGAGTCCGATTAAGGCACCAAATGGAATCGGACACAGATTCAGAATATTGGATTCTGCAATCCATATCCTAGCACATGCAAGACAAAGCCCTACCTTAAGATGGCTTATCAGGTGTGGTGGGTGAGGGGTCCTCCAGACTCTTTACCACCTGACTCCCCCCTCTTCTTCCATCTGTCTTGCTTCTGGTCTGGCGTCAATCCTCATGGATCCTCAAAACAGATCTTCCAAGAATCAGTCTTCTTCGTAGAGACCCACTAATAGGTCTGTGCTGGAGGTACTAGGACCCCATGAGGTCAAGAAATGTTTGTGGAGGGCTGGCGGCGTTAGTAGGACCTGCACACACTTCACTGCATGTGCCTGCTGGTACGCGGTGGTACCAGTTCAACTACCCGGTTCCTTTTTCTCCACCATCGAGTGCACTAGCAGCAGCGTGGCTACCCTCCATGTCGGGGCCAGAACTTCACCATCTATATAATGATGTGACCAACAGAGTCCTACTGAATTTTAAATCTAGGCGCCTTTTTGCAGTCTGTGTAGCATTTCGCTGTCTAGCTGGGATCTTAACTGCTTCCGACCCTTTTGCTACTTCTCTCATTATCCGCTGGCGCTGTGTGCTGCTCCCCACTTGCCCCTTCCCACCTGCCCTATTTGTGTATTACATTTATAGCTACATCGGTCACATGAGAAGGTGTCCAATTTCCCACCAGGGATATTGCAACTTATCCTACAATCCATTACTTATTTGACTACTTTATTCTTCATCTTTGTGGGCATCTTGCTGTTGTGGGTTTTATGACCAACTGTGATTTATATGCACTAGCCTTTTTAAATGAGTGCAGTCTGCTGCTGTAGGACAGGCCAGTAATCCGTTCCGTGGCCTGAGGCTGTGAAAGTGTTACTAGCTCCTTAAAGGAAAACTCCATGTTAAAATCAGAAAAAGATATGTAGTAGTCTTTTTTTCTGTGTTCTAACCAGTTCCCAACATTTTCTTTTCCTCTGGCTGTGAGAAATATTTTTTTCTAACTTTCCCTAACTGTTTTATTGCCCTTGGAGGTTGCCATTCTGGTTTCTTTTATGGCCTCTAGTCTTCCCAGAGTGCCCTTTGGTGTGATGTCTAATTGCCCCTGCAGTAAGCCAGTGTCTTGTTACAGGGTCTGTCACAACTCAGCCACAGAGAAAATACTTCTTCCAGAGAAGACAAACTGCTAGATTTTGGGTGAGTGAAATCATTATTTTGATATCAGTCCCTTGTCCTACTATGCTGTGTGTGTGTGTGTGTGTGTGTGTGTGTGTGTGTGTGTGTGTGTGTGTGTGTGTGTGTGTGTGTGTGTGTGTGAATCATGTCACTGTTTACTCTATTCCTCTCAGTCACTTTCAGTTTTTTGCACCAGTACTAAGTAGCAAAAATTGAACATCACCCTATAGGTTGTAACATAGCAGGACAAAGTACTAACATCAAAAAATAATGATGATTACGCTCACCCAAAATGTAGCAATGTGACTTCTTCTCTGAAAGAAGTATTATCTTTGTGGCTGAGCTGTGACAGACCCTGCTAAATCTAGGGGTATAGCTACATCACTGTCACATGAACCAGGGTGCATCTAGGAGAAAGAAGCCAATAAACCTATTTGTGATGGAGATCCCCAGGGATCATAAAACTACCATACAGCTAGCAGGCTAATTTAGAAAAAATCTAATAGCAGACAGAGGAAGGACACACTAGGACTTAACATACATATCAAAACACTCTACATAACATATGTTTATGCACATTCTGGGTGGACTTCTCCTTTAAGTGCTCTCCAGTGAAAGTCAGTGTTAGTAGTGGGTTTACCTCTGCTAGGGAACTTGACCCAGGAGGGTCTTAGGACCAGCCACTAGCCAGTAATTTTCAACTCCCTTTACCCATTGCTTTTTGTGTAGCAGCATACTGGCGGCTGCTGCTGCCTCTCCTTTAAACTGGTTGGCGAAGGCTCCACTGCCTAAAAGAAACATTAGGCCATTTGCCCAGTCCCACATGACTTTTCTTCTGTTCCTGTCCCTAACATTAAGCTTGTCTTAGTTTTCTTTTTCTCACCTTACTATCCTGCTCCTGCCCATCCCTTTTGTCCCCCACCATTTCTCTACCTACGTCATTATTTATCCTCTCCTTGCGCTTCTCTCCTAATCCTATGCTTCCTCACTCTGGCTCTCATCCACCCAGCAGCCCCCTGCCTCCCTTACAATACATCTCCCCCCCCCACACACTGTATATTCAGTCTCTTCCCTCTGTCCTGTCCCTCTGCTCACCCTTGCTTGCCTCCCAGGCTCCTTTTCCCCTTCCTTTCTCCTCTCATACACCCTGGGCTACTCCCTTCATGTCACCTAAACATTGAGGCCCTGTTTTGCTTCACATCCCCACCTACTCCAGCCTCCCCTCATAACCCCAGGAGGTATAGATGCTCTCCTCACTGCCTCCTTTTCCTACTCCTCCTACTTATTTCTAGCGATGTCCATCCCAACCCAGGTCCTCTCACAACCCCTCAACCTCAGCCAAAACCTACTCTGGCCCCACTCTAAACTAATCTTCTCTGCCAAAGGGTCTTCACACCTTTCACTTTTTTTTTATTTATTTTATTTTATTTCAATGCTCACAGCCTTCTCCCCTGGATGCTCTTAAAGTTTGGATCACCCAACACCCACCCGACATTCTCTGTATTACAGAAACCTGGCTGTCAGCCAGAATCTCTGACTTCGCCCTCTCTATCCCGGAATTCAACTTATTCCGTTAAGATCGAGGCAAGCGTGGTGGCGGTGTTGTCCTGTATTTCAGACAGTCTCTCTCCTGCACCATCACCTTTGAAGAGTCCCGTACTTACTCCCATGAAGTAATCTTAGCACTATTATCCCTCCCTTCCTCCCTCTGCTCCACTCTATGTAGGTGCACTTTATGCTTCACCTAAAACGATAACTGATGCCCTAGTCTCCCATTATCACTTCTGTCTCATCCCACATGGCAAACTGTGAGTTGCTGCCTCTAGGTGATTTCAGCCTAGACTGGCTCTCCTCCTCCTCTAAGTCTACCCTTAAAATAGAAGCTGTAAACCTTACTCAGCTGATCCACGAATCCACCCACATAAACCCCCTCCCATAACCTCATTGCTTGAATGGGTGTTATCCCCACCCACACTGTATCACTGCAGCAGGGACACTACCAGATACCCTCAGTGATCACTGCATTACATTCTGCATAAGATTGATTCACCTTCCCCGTGCTGCCCCCAAATACATATGGTCCCACCCTCTCCACAATCTAGATGTCACTGCCCTCCATCAAGATCTCTGAGGCTGACTGGCAGCCCATCTTTTCAGCCGATGACGTTGACTTTGCCCTGTCTCTCTCCTTCAGCCTTCTCTTCCACATTTGGAATCACCATGCTCCCCGCTAAAGAAATCCAGAGTGAAAAGACATCCTCACCCATGGATAACTGCAGACCTGCTGGTCAAACACAGAGCCGGGGCAAAGCTTGGTACCACTATAGAGTCCTTGTCTTAAGCAGACCTCCAAGCTTACAAAGCCTTTGGGAATAATTGCACCAAGGCCATCTGCATTTCCAAGGCTAAATACTTATGCGCCACCCGCATCAAGCTCAATACACACCCGCCTCATTTTGGAAAGTACTTCACTCTCTACTTGTGACTCCCCTGCCCTCAAAGTTGTTGGCTCCCCAGTCTCTGACCCTGCATCAGTCTTGAGATTTTCAATAAATTGTTTGCAAGTTGCATTCTCCTGACAACCCTCCCCCATCCATGCCTTCCCGGTGAACCCTGTCCGGTCCCATCGGACGCTCTAGGTCAACCTACTAAATTCCAGTCCCCCCTCCTTCTCCTCCCTTGAAGTTTACATAGCCCTCCTTGCCCTTAACCCTACCAAGTCTAGTCCTGTCTGTCTACATCCCAGGCTGCTCCACATCTCTGCCTCTGCTATAGTCATCCCGCTCACTCATATTTTCAGCCTCTCTCTGTCTCTCGTTCTCCACCTCCTCTGTCCCGAAGGGCTGGAAATCTGCCAAGGTCTTACCACTTCACAAGGGAGGTGACCCTTCTGCTACAGGAAACTATAGGCCTATCTCCCTCCTCCCCTCTCTTGGCAAGCTTCAAGAATTCCTTAATCACTCTTAAGCTGTCTGAATTCCTAGCCACTAAAAGTACACTCTTACCAGTGCAGTCTGATTTTTAGAAAACACTCGACCATTTTCTCACTTCTCGAGTTACACACTCAATTTTCTCGGCTATTGACCAGAGCCATATTAATGCTGCCAACTTCATAGACCTGGCAAAATCTTTTGAGTCAGTCTCCCATTCCCTCCTGCTACAAAATCTTAGATCTGCTGGCCTTGCTGAAACTGCTGTCAACTGGTACCACTCTTATCGTCACGACAGGCAGCAATCAGTACAAATAGGTGATGCTGTCTCCTCCCCACTCCCTGTACTCTTCAGAGTCCTCCAAGAGTCCATCCTTGGCCACATCCTTTTCTCCCGATTTTGTAAACAATCTCTCCTCAGTCTGCAAATCTTCTAATTTGCATATGTACGCTGATGATACTATTATTTTCGTCCCCGGGCTGTCTGCCATCAGTGTACATTCCTCCCTCCAGGAAGATTTCAGTAGAGTTCAGTCCTGGTTCCAGGACAACCAACTCAAACTTAATGCAAAAAAACAAAACAGTGGCCATAACTTTTGGCTCCGAGAAAATCTGGCCACCCTCCAGTCTTCTCTACTTTGGATGGCACTCCCTTGAAGGTTCCAGCCTTCAAATACTTAGAGATGTGACTGGATTGTCACCTGGACTTCTCCACCCACGTTGACGCCATCTGCACTAAACTGCAGCCTAAACTGACTGTCCCCTGTCATCATAACGACAGCCTTCCCCCTCCCACCCACCAAAAATTGACATCCAAAATTTTTCTACCCATCTTTGATTGTGCTGATGTGGTATATGGCACAGCCTCTCGGTCATCCCTTGCCAGACTAGACACCCTTCTGAACTCTTTGTGCCGCTTTACTATCGCTCCCCCCCTTTACCACCACTGTCTCCTTTATTCCGCCCTCTCCCTTGCACCTTTATCTCACAGGAGAATGGTTCACTGTGCCTCCTATGTTGCAGAGTTCTGGTTTGGAACCCTCCCCACTTACCTCTCCTCCCGCCTCTCCCAAGTTGCTACCTCAAACTACTCTCTTCACCACTGAGATCCACACACCTCTTCTATCCCTCACCCCCACTCTGCAGCTGGTCAATCTGCTTTCATTTCCCTTATCCCTTTTCTCTGGAATAAACTCCCCTCTGACCTCCCATTGTCGTCATCTTCTCTCAAAAGGCTCCTCAGACTGCTACCCCATCTACAGTGCTCCCAATTCCCACCCCTTTAAATGAAGTCTCTCTCTCCCCAGTTGTCAACACTTCTTAACCCGCTCTCCACTCATTTCAGAAGGTATCCCAGTGTTGAACTGTCTACCTTGCTCCTGCGACTAGTGGTCTGGAAACAAATTTTCTGGGATGTGGATATTTGTTCTTAGCCACACTTGTTGGCATGTCCTTTCCCCTTTAAATCTTGCCAGAAGGTCTTCAAGCTGGCTCCTCCCACCCTCCCAGGTGGTATAACCCTCTATTCCGCCCATGGCGCTAGATCTTCTTTCCACTGGAAGATTCAGGTTGCCTCCTCTTTGCGATTGCTTTTTGTAGGCCCTGGCTTTTAACCCTTCGGTTATTCCGAAACTTAGGCTCATTCGAGCTAGCGACTGTGCTCTGTTGTTTGGTCATGGAAGATAAATCTTTCCCCGGATTTTGCCGGTGCCCATGCGGCCCAAAAATGTCGCACACTGATCCGCATACCGCGTGCGTCTACTGCCTGGGTGTCGGCCATGACACCCAGACTTGTGAGATGTCTCACGTTCCACCCGACCATCCTCGGCGATCGTCTTGCACGCCTTGAGTTGGGCAGGCTCAAGAAATGGAATCCTCAGGTGAAATGCAGAGAGGCCCGGTGGGCGGTCTCCGCAGCTCCGGGGTCCGCCAGCAGCTGGAACATGCAGGCCTCAAAGAAGCGGCGTGGCTGCAGAATACTCTTCTGTCTTTTTGTTCCCTCAACCTGGGCTCCACTTTTTGGGTTCCTTCCAAGAGCTGTGTGTCAGTCCCTCCCACTAAAGGCGAGGTACCTGCGGGCTCGCATTCCTCTTGGTCCCGTAAAAGGGAAAATGATCCAAAATCTTTTTTGTCTCAGTGAAGACGCTCTTAGGATCGTGAGCGATCTCAGTCCCAGGAGCCGGCAGTATCGACTTTGTTCAAAATTGCTTCCTTGGCCGATGGCTTCTTGGTCCTGCCGTCTGGCCAGTCGACCGAGGTCTTGATCAATGAGGTTGAGATTGTTCTTGATCCCGTTGACCCGTTGTCGCCCAACTAGGCCGACGACTCTTTGGCAAGGACTCCGATCCTGCCTCTTTTTGATGAGGAGACCCAGCCAGCTGGGAATCCCATCGAGGAACCGGTCCCTGATCTGGGTAAATCACTGGTTCGCCCGGTGTCTCCCAAGCGACCGAATCAGCCAGTCCAATAGAGGTAGACATCTAGGACCCCCTCAACTGACAGGCCGAGGAAGACACATAAGCACTCTAAAAAGAGGCAACGTCATCGATCATCCTTATCCTCCTCAGATGAGGGGAGGCTTCAGCGGAAACTCCCATCTACGCTATGAGGATTTGACATGGCAGCAGCTGATTCTATCAGGACAGAAGCCGGCCACGGTTTCTACTCCAGCCATTACTTTTCTTTCGCCTCCTAGGCTGGAGCCGACTCCTTTGGAACCAGTCATATCGGTTCCCGCACCCACGGAGTCGGCCAAACACGCTCGGTTCGCCAAAATCCGTCTGTCCACCGATTGTGGTGGAGTCGCCCCTAAACAGCCTTTGGGAGGGGCCCTCATGAAGGATTCTAGGATGGTTCTGGGACGTGGGGTGTTGGTCCCCTTACGCCTGATCACCCCAGGTGTGTTGAAGGGACCTTGGTGCCGACCGATCTATCCGATTCTTCGGATATGGAAGACACTGACTTATACTCTCACCCACGGGACAATGAGTCTATCAGTAGGTCTGTCAACGTGGGTGGGCCCTTCATCTTTTCAAGGGATTTTCCACCTTATCTCTGAATCCACGGGGATGCTCCTGGAGCGTGTCCAGAAAAGGGTGGAGTACCCTCTTACGGATATTCTTAAGAGGGAATACACCCACGGAAGACTTTCCTGTGGCTGAAGCCATCGTTGGCCCGGCCTTGGAGCTCTGGCAGCATCCTGCCTCCTGCACAGTGCTGTCTGCCAGGATGGTCCACAAGTATGCGATGCCCATTAAGTTGGTGACTGCCTCAGTGTTCAGACGCACAGGCAGCTCTGCTGACACTGATAGACCTCCTGACAGGGAGTCCAAAAAACTGGACCACGCGGCCAGGAAAGTCTATGCAGCCTTCTCTTTAGGACTCCATCAGGGGAGCTCGGCCGTCATCATGGCGCACTTCTCTCATGCCCTGTTGGGCTCCTTAGGTGAAGTTCTCCCACACTTCCCTATGGACCTTCAGACTACGGTAAAAGCAGAATCGGGACCAGGGTCATGCCATTGCCAGACAGCAGCTTCAGATGGCTTTGGACATTGGGGACTTTTTCGCCCGATGGGGTGGCAGCCCGGTTGCCTTCACACCACATGGCTTGGCTTAGGCTTTCCACCTTTACGGCGGACACCCTGCACAAACTCTCTGATGTTCCTTTCCTGGTACCGGTCTCTTTGGCCCAGGTGGATGATCACTGTCAGTGAATCGAGCAGTCCAATGCCACCTTGACTCAGCCACTTCTGCTCAAAAGTGCCCCATCGCCAAGAAGCAGCAGAAAAGCCTTTTTGGCACCCTGCTCCTGCAGCACAGCAGCCCTCCTTTCACGGGCAGCAACAGCAAGCACAGGCTTGGCACCTCGCCCAAGTCTGGGCCTCCACTGCTCGCAGAGACAGGGAGGTCAGGTTCAGACTCTGGACCCTCTTCCTCCAAGCCTGCCCAGTGATAGGATAGGGGTTACCAACCCATCTCCATCATGTCCTCTCTAGATCTTCCCATGGGGGTCGGCTCCACCACTTTCTTTCTGCCTGGTCCGCTGTTACCATGGACAGGTGGGTCTTAGAAGTGGTCAACCAGGATCTGCCTCTGGAATTTGAGCAGTACCCTCCCAGCTGAGCCCGTGCCCCATGGGAGGAGAGAGAATCGGCCCACACTCGTTCGGCTCTGAGAGACGACATAGCCCAGCTCCTCCTCAAGGAGGCAGTGGTTTGAGTGGCAGACCCTCCAGTCAACCCAGCTTCCGTTTCCAGGTACTTCCTGGTCCCGAAGCAGATGGGGGGGTTGGTGCCCCATTCTAGATCTGCACGACCTGAATCAGTATCTCAGACCACGCACCTTCAGGATGGTAACTCTGTCCCAGATCATACCATCCCTGGAGCAAAACATGTGGTTCTGCTCACTGGATCTCCAGGACGCGTTCTTTCACGTCCTGATCCGTTCCACACCAGCGGTTCCTCCGCTTGAGTAGAGGAACCCTATATATGAGTTCCAGCCATGCCATTCGGCCTGTCATCAGCCCCAAGGGTCTTCGCCAAATGCATTGCAGTGGTGGCAGCTTATCTGAGGCATCGAGGGGTCATAGTGTACCCCTACCTTGATGATTGGCTCTTGGCAGGTTCCACCCAGCAAGAGGTGGAGAGGTCTGGGGACCTGGCCCTCCAGACCTGCTTTCAACTTGGCCTCCTGATCAGCGAGGCCAAGTTGGAGCTCGTGCCTTCTCAGATGATATGCTTCATCGGTGCAGAGCTTGACTCTTGCCGAGCCAGAGCATGGCTCCTGGTGGACAGGGCAGAGGTTCTCTCCTCCTCCTTTGCCTTGTGCTGTACTCAGGACTTTCTGAGCCTTCTGGGTTACATGGCAGCCTGCACCACCGTGGTCTGTTGGGCCCGGTGGCATATACGCCCCCTTCAGTGGGAGCTGGCCTCCCAGTGGGCTCAGCGCCTAGGTCATTTCGACCAGCTAATCACTGTGACCCAGAAGATGTGGGACGCTCTCCAGTGGTGGACTGTCCTAGACTGGTTGCAGGAAGGGATCCTGTTTGTCCACCCTAGCCGACTGTCCTCACAACCAGTGCCTCTCTCACGGGCTGGGCAGCCCACATGATGAACCAAGGGCCCACAGGTTCTGGACCCTCGAGGAATCCCGATATCATATCAGCCTGTTGGAGCTCAGAGCAATCAGACTGGCGCTTGTCAGCATTCGCTTCAGCAGCTTCGGGGTCAAGTGGTTCAAGTCCATGAACAATACCACGGCCATGTACTACCAACAAGCAGGGCGGCACGCACTCCGGCGTTGTTGTGCAGGGAAGCTCTGCATCTGGACACTCGTGAGCCAACTGGAGACTGATCTCCTAACCATCCATGTGGCAGGAGCCTCAAATCATGTGGTGGATGCTCTCAGCCGCGCCGACGAGACATCGCCACAGTGATCTCTACATCCAGAGATAGCTTGCAGCCTCTTCTCCCATTGGGGCAAACCGATGGTGGACCTGTTTGCCTCCAGGGAAAACACCAGCTGATGCTGTTTCATGCTCGCTTCCACCCCAGCGGGATCGCTGGGGGATGCCTTCTCGAGGCCGTGGACCCCAGGCCTCTTCTGCACCTTCCCTCCATTTCCCTTGATCCACATGGTGCTTCTCAAGGTGAGGATGGACAAGGCGCAGGTGATCCTGGTAGCCCCAGACTGTCCCCGCCAGTTCTGGTATCCAGATCTCCTCAGCCTCAGAAGCAGGCTCCCGAGGCGTCTTCCAGCATGCCCGGACCTGATATCAGTCAGTTAGGGGAAGGTATTCCATGTGGACCTTCAATCCCTGCACCTTACAGCCTGGTACCTGAGCGACTAGAGTTCCAGGCTTTGGGTCTGTCTGAGGATGTACTCACAGTAGTGGAAGTATTCAGAAAGGAGTTGACCAGAAAGTGCTACGCCTTCAAATGGAAAAGGTTTTCCATTTGGTGCCAGGACAAGGGCCTGGACCCTCTGTCCTGTGGCGAGCAATTTAGACTACCTTTGGTCTCTGTCCAAAGGGGGTCTTTGACCCTTAAGGTGCACCTGGCAGCCATTTCTGCTTACTGGGCGTGGGCTGGTCTGCAGATGGCGCCACAGGAGAAGGTGGTCTGGTGCTTTTTCAAAGACTTCAAGCACATATCCCTTCCAGTTCATGAACCTCCACCTATGTGTGATTTACTGCTGGTTTTGGCAAAGCTCATGGGCAAGCCATTCGAACCAATGCACAAGTGTGAGATGTCTCACTTGTCGTGGAAGACTGCCTTCCTGGTGGCTATCACATCCGCCAGAAGGACTGGGGATCTCCAGATGCTTTTGGTGGAGTCTCCTTATCTGGTCTTCCACAGGGACAAGGTTGTCCTGTGTCCCCATCTGAAATTCCTCCCGAAGGTGATGTCAGAGTTTTACCTTAATCAGGTGTTGACTCTGCCTGTGTTCTACTCAAACTGCACCTCAGATGCTGAGTACAGGCTCCATATTCTGGATCTGAGTTGTGCTCTCTCCTACTATAAAGAGAGGATGGCAGAAGTTTGGGGAGAGGTTAGTCAGCTGTTTGTCACCTACACTGAAGCTGCACCTGACAGGCCTACAGCAAAGCAGACGATTTGCAGATGGATTACATCATGCATTGATCTCTGCTATAGGTTGGCGGGCAAGGAGCCTCCCAGAGGATGAGAGCTCATTCCACCCGCCATACCACTGCGTCAGTGGCTGCTTCCAGGAAATCTGCTGGGCTGCTATCTGGAAGACAGCAAACACCTTTATCACCCATTACCACATCGACCTTGAGTCATGCTGGGATGCTGGTTTTGGGGCCTCAGTTCTCTTGTCTCTGTTCCCAAAGTAGGGGGTTGTGCGCCTTGCCTCCCTCCTCCTGGAGAACTGCTAGGAGTCTGCCAACAAGTATGGATAAGAACAACATAGCCACATCCCTAGAAAAACAGGTTACTCACCTGTAACAATAGTTCTAGGAGTGGTATATGTTGTTCATCCACACTGACCCACCCAACCTCCCCAGCTGTGATGCACAACCTGGCTTCCAGTGGGCTAAGATCTGGCATCATGGGGCGGAGCCGAGGGTTATACCACCTGGGTGGGTGGGAGGAGCCAGCTTGAAGACCTTCCAGCAAGATTTAAAGGGGAGAGGGACATGCCAACAAGTGTGGATTTACAACATATACCATTCCTAGAACTACTGTTACAGGTGAGTAGCCTGTTTATTTTGTGTTACTGTAGATCCTGCGTCTGTACTAGTATTGTAACTGTGGTTCTAATTTGTGTCTTTATTTGTACTCCTGTAACTGGCGGTCACCTACTGTTTTGGATCTTGTAACCGTGACCCACGACTACTTACTTGCAATTTTGTTTTTGTCAGTTATTCCTATGTAACCCCTTTCACCAGGTCTCACCTGGAAACGAGCTTCAGCTCAGTGGTGCCTTTCCTGGTTTTCAACTTTTAAATAAATAAATGATAGCATTCAGTTCTTCAGTTTAACATACTCGAGACTTTATTTTGTCAGGTTAGTTAAATGCACAAAAATCAGCAGTTTTCTCTAATCTCTATCTCATGCCAGCAGTTGACCATGGAAGAAGGTAGGGAGCCTGAAAAGGCAAATTAATCCAACAGGGCTGTGTCTGGCCACTACCTTTCTCTGGCTGGGTACTTTGGCAGTGGGCAGGCTAGTGTTTGGGAGGACTGGCAGTCTTCCTGGGGCCTCAAAAAGAAATGGACTAGATCCCGCTCACACTCTGTGTCGGGGTCTTTGCACCACTTGGCCTCAAGGTCATCCCACAAAAAACACAAGACGAAAAAATGGCACCAGTTAAGGTCATCCTCTCATCATTCTGTGAGTCACTCTACTTCTGTGGGCCCGGGTACTCCACAGGTGTCATCAGTGACACCAGGGATGTCTGGCCCTGAGAGGTTGAGATCTCCATCCCAGAACCCCTCTCCATCAAGTAGATGGGACTCTGGTAGGCAGTATGGCTGTTGGGAACCTGTTACGGAACAGTGGGTGCAGCATATGTGGGAAGTGGTGTCGTTTTGGTGCGTCTCCTAACCCCTTAGGGGTGGTTGAGCTGACTCTGTCTTCAGTGCCACTTGGTGTAGGCGCATGGCAGATTCCGAATCAGACCTTTGGGTTGTGGCTGCTGTTGGCATTGCCGGTGTCACCTCTGTTGCCTCCAGGGACAAGGGCAGCCATAGTGCCACTGTTGGTTCCTTCAGGGCAGGGTTGTTTACACCATTAGTGGTGCCATGTCTGTTGCTGGGTTGGGCTTTGTGGGGGTTACTATGGTGCCAGTGCTGCTTACTGCGCCACACAGGCCTTCATTGTCAGGATCATTTACTTTAGGGCTGGTCCCAGGGCCATCCTTAGTGCCGACTATGATGCAGTTCCCGAGGCCTCATCGGAGGCTGGGGCTGGCGTCACCGGTGTGGCAGAAGCCGCAGCCTACATTATCTGTCTTTCAACACCATCATCTTTATTATCCTCTAGGTGTTGAGGGAGTAGTGGGAGACAAGTCGGATGCTGACCTCATTTCCGAGGGTGAGGACGATGACTCATACTATGACACGGAGAACCCGGAACCAGTTTCTGTCACCATATCTCAGGAGGATATCTCCTAGGGATGTGTGGGTCGAGTTTCCAGTTCTAGGTGGTAAATCCAACCAGAACCAAAAGTGTAATATATAGTAATCAGTGATGTAATCCATAGAATTACACAAGAGTAATGTTACACAGGAGGTGTGAATCAGTGGGATCATTTCTTCCTCCCATCTGTTCCATTCAAACAACATGAAGTCTTGCTATATTATGACATATGCAGTGAGTCCCAACCTTCGAACTGCTCCGGAGGTGAAAGAGTTAACTTTCCATGCCAGGCATGGAACTTTGAGCGCGAGCTCGGTTGAAAACTCTGTTAATTAAACTCAAACTGTCAGATTCTTTACTCCGCCTCACTGAACAGTCGCTCCGGAGATTTCTCCTTCTGCTCGGTTCATTTTGTCGGTTAAAGTGTTATTTTATCGGTTTTTTGACCGAAATTAAACCGCAACCGGTTGGTTCAAGCTCTGTCTGTGGTATTGTAAGTAATAGATAGGCTTACATTTATTTTATTCTGTGTGGAACTTGTAAACGTCTTTCGGTTCGGTTTGAACCGATCAGGTTGTCTTAAAACTTTACTAGTCCTTGTTTAGAGTGCGGTTCCCGGTTCTTATCGGTTCTAAAAAAAAAAACGGATTTCATTACGGTTTTTTCCACAACCCGTGACACGGTTGGGAACTGATAAGAGAGCCTTGCTTGGCGGATTGCCATAAACGGGCAAGTTGGTTAGGCTGGCACTATGTCTGAGAAACCCAAAAGAAAAACCGGGCCCACTGGGTTTCAGCAGTGTAGTGTTTGTGGGGAAGCCTTTGCTAAGGCTGACCCACACACCACCTGTGTGTATTGTCTGGGGTTTGACCACCTCGGTGCAGACTGACAAATATGTAGTAATTTTCCTGCTGCCACCATTGAGAAGAGAGTTGGTAGGCTCAGGAAAGGAGGCCAAAAAGTCCGCTGACCCGGATGGCAGCCCGGTTTGGTTCCAACGAACCGAGGGAGTGCCCTCTGACCAGGCGATATTCTCGGGCAACGAAGAGCCAGCTCTGAGGAGCCGGTTCCAACTAAAAGGACTAGAAAGTCAACTAGTGTGCCAAAAGTTTTTCTCCAACTGTTGGGAAATAGCTAAAGCAATTCAAATTGTCGAGTCATTTTCCTCGGTTCCCACCGAACCGATACTATCAGGGAAGTCTGTTTGGCCGGCTCCACCGTTCAAGATTATGATTTTGAGGATTTTTATGAACCGGGGAAGAGGAGTATGAGGAGAGTGAATGTGGTTTGAAAGTCTGGATGTGCCCATTGAACGGACATCTCTCCAGACAGACCGTCGGGGTTTCTCCTCCTAGGCTATCTGAGTCCCCTTCTCATTTTATGTTCTATAAGAAAGTTGCTGAAACTCTCCAGCTCCCTGTTGAGGAAGCTGTTGATGACCAAGAGGAGCCTGATTGTGTAGAAATGATGGATATTCCAGAGTCTAGGAGACTGTCTATTCCTCTGCATAAATCTTTTAGGAAACGCAGTAAAAATTCTAAAACTCCTCACACTATACCTCCTGTTGATAAAAGGATGGACAAGAGGTATACATTATCAGGCTCTGATACGAGTTCCTCACACAACAATGCAGCCATGTGGGGTAGTGCAGGCTGCAGCCTGTGAGAAGGCAAATATTACTCTAGCTCGCACCCCCTGAAAAGGACTCCAGGAGGGTGATGCCATGGCAAAGAAACAGTACATGGCAGCATCCTTGGGACTCAGACAGGCAAATTAGTATTTATGCTGCTAGATACCAGAAATCCAGATGGGATACTGTGCTGGCTCTAGCAAAACAGGTCCCTGACCAGCTTGCCAGGGAGCTGGAACAGGTGGCTGCGGATTGTATTGAGGCATCTAAGGTGCAATTTCATGCTGCAGTAGACTCTAATGATGTGTCATCAAGGGCCATGGCTACATCTGTGGCACTTCGCAGAATGGCTTGGCTCAGATGTACTACCCTGTCACAGGATACCCAGACTAAGGCCATGGATTTTCCTGTTGTGGGCAATTCTCTGTTTGGGGAGCAGACAGAGAATTACATGAAGAAAATGGATGAATATAGGACCACCTATAGGAGTGCACAGGCCAAGGAAAGGCAGGCCACTCCTCAAAGGCAGCATCCCAGGGGCAGGCCTTTTCATAGG
Source organism: Neoceratodus forsteri (assembly GCA_016271365.2). Taxonomy (NCBI): domain Eukaryota; kingdom Metazoa; phylum Chordata; order Ceratodontiformes; family Ceratodontidae; genus Neoceratodus; species Neoceratodus forsteri. The sequence goes on from CM028129.1 coordinate 194,302,051, forward strand.
CCTTTTTACCAAGTCCAGGCCTCCTCTTCTGCTTATGCCCAGAGGGGTTCTTTAGAGGGAGAGGCAGCGGGTGCAAGCAAGCCTGCTTCCACCCCTCAGCCCAAAGCCCCTGCCAAGCAGGCACCCTGATGGGGTAGCCAGGCCGATTCTCCTCTACCTGTAGGGGCAGGCTGGCTTACTTTGTCCAGGACTGGAAGTCTCTAACATCAGACAAGTGGGTCCTGGAAGTAGTAAGCCAGGGACTGGTTCTCAGATTCAAAAATTTCCAAGATGAGAGCCAGATCCTTCCACCTGCAAATCCATCAGAGGCACTTGCCCCAGAAACAGATTCTAGGGACATGGATATGCTGTTCATCCACACTCATTGGCAGGTATCCTTGCCGCTTTAAATCTTGCTGGAAGGTCTTCAAGCTTGTCTCCCACCCACCCGGTGGTATAACTCGGCTCCGCCCATGGCGCCAGATCTTCCTTACTGCTTGGAAGCTCAGGTTCCTCCTTAACGCCTGCTTTAGGACTGGTTCCTATTTCTCCGTTTATGGATTTAAAAAATAAATTTTGGCGAAAGACTTAGTCTTGCATCCCTCGCCAGTGGCGACAAATCGACTTCCGGATTTCGAGATGCCCATGCCGGCAGAAGATGTCTCGACGGATCCACACTCCACGTGTGTTCACTGCTTAGGCCTTGAGCACGACCCGCAGGCTTGCAGACTGTGCTCATCTTTCGGCCTCACGTCCTCGAAGACCGTGGCGTCTTACTGCAACTGGGCCGCCTCGAGAAGCGCTTTCTCCGTGAAGTCCAAGGAGGCCCGGGTTGGCGGTGTCCGCGGCGGCGGGCTCGGCGGATCAGCTCGAGCGGATGATCGCCCTCGAAGAGGAGGCGGCGCGGGCCGTATCTTCCTCGGCCGCGGCATTTATCCCGCTCTCTCTGGGTTCTTCCTACACGGCTTCTTTTAAGGAGCTTTGTCTGTCCCTCTCCACTAAGGGAGAAGGGCCTACGTCTGCTGGACCTTATTCTCGGTCCAAAAAGAAGGACAGGGGTAAGTCCCTCCGTCGACGCTCTTGGGAGCGGGAAAGGTCCCTCTCCCCGAGTCGTCGACCGTCGGCTTCGGTCGACCGCTCGGCTTCGGCCACTGGCCTCACGGTGTCCCCGTCAGGTCAGTTGACCGAGACTCCCACCGACGAGGTCGAGATTTTTCTCGACCCGTTGGACGGGCTGTCGCCTTTAGCAGCCGAGATTCCCCTCTCCCCGGTTCCCCCGGGAGGAGTTGAGGATCCCGTGGGCTCGCCTGTGCCTCCGGTTCCGGAGCCCTCGGATGGACCATCTGAGCCAAGGGAGGTTGTCCGCCGACACCCTCCCCGCACCGACCTCGGAAATTCCGGGACTCGGTCTCTGTCTCGACCTCTTCAGGGGTCCAGCCGATCCCACCGTCTCCAGGCGGTCTCGGTTCTCGGCACTCGCGGTAGCGGCGTCGCCGCTCGTCGTCCTCCTCTCGGATGAGGGGAGGCTTCGTGTAAATTACGTCGACGGTACGAGGACCTTATGTTGCAACAGCTCCTCCTGACCGGGAGTAAGCCGACCCTGTCGCCTTCCCCGGCCATTAAGTGGCTGTCACCGGAGCGGCCGACACAACCCCTCGACTTATCCGAGGAGCCTATACCCAGGCCGGTTGTTCGGCCAAAACCAGCTGCTCCACCGATTCCGGTGGAACCTCCGCCTCCACAGCCACCAATTGGGGCTCCGACCAAGGATTCTCGGTCGGCTAAGGGTCTACCCCATCGGCTGTCAGTTACCCTCACTCCCGACCGACCTCGGCAGGTGAAGGTGGCTCAGGCCAGAGGCAGCTCTTCGAGGACTCTTCCGAGTCCGAAGATGATTCCTCCCTTTTCTCCAAGCGACTGGACTTGGAGTCTTCAGGAGGTCAGTCAATGGACGATAGCCCATCGTCCTTCCTAGGACTACTTCGGCTCATCTCGGAGTCCACCGGGATGGAGCTCGAACCCGTTTCCAAACGGGCCAGGTATCCCCTCACGGAGATTCTGGACCGAGGGGATTCTCCGACGGAGGCCTTTCCGGTGGCCGAGGCCATAGTGGGCCCGGCCTTGAGCTTTGGCAGCGCCCTGCTTCCTGCCCTGCGCCTTCGGCCAGGATGGCCAGGAAGTATGCGGTCCCTACCGGTTCCTTGTCCGGTTTTTCGGAACACCCCTCTGCTGAGGGTTGGTTACACGACAGCGCTTTCTGGCCGCAACGCCAGGGATGTGGACAAACCTCCTGACAGAGTCCAAGAAATTGGACTATGTCGGGCGAAAGTCTACGCTGCATCCTCTCGGCTCGTCAGGCCAGTTCGGCCGTCCTCATGGCACATTTTCTCATGCCCTGTTGGGCTCCCTGGATGAGGTCATCCCTCATCTTCCCGCCGATCTGCAGACTACGGTTAAGCAGGTGCAGGACCAGGGCAGGGCAGTGGCCAAACAGCAGCTCCAGACTGCCTTTGGATATAGGGACTCATGTGCCAGATCGGTGGCGGCCGCAGTGGCTAAGGTCGAGGGCTTGGCTGAGGATATCCACCTTTACTCGGATACCCAGCACAAGTTGGCGGATGTTCCTTTTGGGACTGACCTCTTGACCCTGGGGTGGAAGGTCACCTGCAGAAGATCGAGAAGTCCAATGCTACCTTGGACTCGGTCTCTTCCGCTCAGAAGGACAAAGGCCACAAACGCCGCAGCCTAAGCCCTTTCGTCCTTCTGTGCCCCGCGCCTGGCCCAGCACGTCAGGGCCAGCAGGCTCGGCCTTGGATCCCAAACCCAAGCCGCCGGCTTCTCTAACAGGAGGCAGGGAGGAAAGGCCCAGGAGGTCCCTCGGCCGGTCCCTCCTCCAAGCCTGCCCAGGTGACGGGCTGAGGGGTGTCGCCCCATTCCCGCCACTTACCCTGGGTCCCCTGAAGGACGGCTCCTGCACTCCGTTCCGCCTGGTCCGCTGTTACCACGGGACAGGTGGGTCTTGGAGGTGGTGAAGAGGCCTGCCTCTGGAATTCGAGCAGGCACCACCCTTCAGAGCAGTCGCCTCGGGGCTTCTGGGGTCCCAGCCTCACTGGCGGCTCGTCGAGGCAACGCTCCTCCTCCAGAAGGAGGTGATAAGAGAAGTGGCGGACCTCCTTCAGACCCAGGGTTTGTGTCCAGGTACTTCCTGGTTCCGAACGACGGGGCTGGCGCCCCATTCTCGACCTACACGACCTAAACAAGTTCCTAAGGTCTCGAACCTTCAGGATGGTCACTCTGGCTCAGATAATACCATCCTTGAACGCGGGGTGGTTCTGCTCTCTGGACTTGCAGGACGCTTTTTCACGTCCCTATCCGTCCGTCTCACCAGAGATTCCTTCGCTTCGGCGGAAGGATCCCCTTTCGAGTTCAAGCCATGCCCTTCGGCTTGTCTCCAGCTCAGGGTCTTCACCAAATGCATGGCAGTGGTGACAGCATTCCCTGCGGCTGCCGGGGTCGGGTGTACCCTTACCTGGGCGACTGGCTGATAGCAGCTCCTCCAGGAAGGAGGCGGAGGGGTCAGAGATCTGGCCCTCCAGGTCTGCTCTCAACTGGGCCTCCTTATCAGCAGGCCAAGTCGGGAACTCGAGCCAAAGCAGGTGATTCTATTCATCGGGCCAGCTCGACCTCTCGAGCCAGAGCTGCTCCGCGGACAGGGCCGGGTTCTTTCCTCCTTGCCCGATCATTTCTGGATGGGCAATGCGCCTGCCCGGGACTTCTCGCCTCCTGGGTCTCATGGCGGCCTGCACCAGCGTGGTCCGTTGGGCCCGCTGGAACATGCGTCCCCTTCAATGGGGACTGGCCAGCCAGTGGTCACAACGCTACGATCCTTTGGACCAGCTTGTGTCGGTGACTCAGGGAATGTGGAACGCTCTCCAGTGGTGGACCGTTCCAGATCACTTGCAGGAGGGCATCCCGTTCGTCCGCCCCGAGCCGACGGTCTCTCTATCGACCGATGCCTCTCTGATGGGTTGGGGTGCCCATCTGGGGGAACACCGGACTCATGGCCTCTGGTCCCTGGAGTCGATGCCACATCAACCTGCTGGAGCTCCGGCGGTCCGCTAGCTCTCACCGCCTTTGCTCCGTTCCTCCGGGTCAAGTGGTCCGGTCAGGCGGACAATACCGCGACCATGTTCTATCTAAACCGCCAGAAGTGGACGCGCTCCATGCTTCTATGCAAGGAAGCTCTCCGCATTTGGTCACCTATGCACAGCCTGGGGCGGATCTCCTAGCCATTCATGTGGCAGGGAGCCTCAACACCCTGGCCGATGCCCTGAGCGGATAGGGGCTGCATCCCACGAGTGGTCTCTCCTGCGGAGGTAGTACAGCATCTGTTCTCCCATTGGGGCACACCTCAGGTGGACCTGTTCGCTCAGGAGAACGCAGCTGAGACTGTTCCATGCCGCCCCTCAGCAGGGCTCGCTGCAGGGGATGCCTTCTCGAGGCAGTGGACCCGGGCCTCTTTACGCCTTTCCCCATTTCCCTTGATCCACAAGGTGCTTCTCAAGGCGAGGAGGGACAAGGCGCAGGTGATTCTGATAGCCCCAGACTGGCCTCGCCAGTTCTGGTACCAGATCTCCTCAGTCTCAGCTCCAGGACTCACGGCAGCTTCCAGCTCGCCGGACCTGCTCTCAGTCAATCGGAAGGTGTTCCATCCGGACCTTCAATCCCTGCACCTGACGCCTGGTTCCTGAGCGTGCTAGAGTTCCAGGCCTTGGGTCTTTCCGATGAGGTCTCAATGTAGTTGAGGCGTCCCTGAGAGTCGACCAGAAAATGTTATGCCTTCAAATGGAAAAGGTTTTCCATTTGGTGTCAGGACAGGGCTTGGACCCTTCCTCCTGTTCCTTGGCAAGCATCTTGGACTGTTTATGGTCCCTTTCTAATCAAGGGCTTAGGTCGACGACCCTAAGGGTGCACCTGGCCATCTCTGCTTACCGGGCGCTGGGCTGGCGAAGCAGTTGGTAGCGCAGGAGAAAGTGGTCTGCGCTTTTCAAAGGCCTTGATCACATTTCCTCTCAGTCACGGGAACCCCACCTCGTGGGATCTACTGCTGGTACTGGCAAAGCTCATGGGCAAGCCATTGAATCTATGCACAGTGTGCTCTCTCTCACCTGTCGTGGAAGACCGCCTTCTTGGTGGCTATCACGTCAGCCAGAAGGATGGGAGAGCTCCAGGCGCTTTCCATCGAGTCTCCTTACCTGGTCTTCCACAGGGACAAGGTTGTCCTGCGCCCCCACCCGAAATTCCTTCCGAAGGTGGTGTCGGAGTTTCACCTTAACCAGGTGTTGACTCTGCCGGTGTTCTACCCCAATCACACCTCGGAGGCCGAATATAGGCTCCATACTTTGGACCCTAGAAGGGCACTCGCCTATTACAAAGAGCGCACGGCTGAAATTCGGGGAGAGGTTCGCCAGCTGTTTGTCACCTACGCTGAAGCCGCATCTGGCAGACCTGCAGCCAAGCGGACGATAAGCAGGTGGGTCACTTCCTGCATAGATCTCTGCTATAAGTTGGCGGGCATGGAGCCTCCCAGAGGGATAAGAGCTCATTCTACCCGCCATACTGCTGCAACGGTGGCTGCTTCCAGGGACGTCCCTATCCAGGAAATCTGCAGGGCTGCTACCTGGAAGTCAGCAAACACCTTCATTACCCATTACCACATCACTTGTGAGTCACGCGGGATGCTACAGTTTTGGGGCCTCGGTTCTCAATCTCTCTTTCCCAAGTAAGTATTGGGGTGTCGTCTTGCCTCCCTCCTCCCGGAGAACTGCTAGGAGTCTGCCAATGAGTGTGGATGAACAACATATCCATGTCCCTAGAAATACAGGTTACCTCACCTGTAACAGGAGTGCTAGGAATGGTATATGTTGTTCATCCACACCCACCCGACTCCTCCGCCTTCGACGCACAACCTGAGCTTCCAGCGGGCCAGATCTGGCGCTGGGGCTGAGCAGAGTTATACCACCGGGTGGGTGGGAGGAGCAAGCTTGAAGACCTTCCGGCAAGATTTAAAGCGGCAAGGATACTGCCAATGAGTGTGGATGAACAACATATACCATTCCTAGAACTCCTGTTACAGGTGAGTAACCTGTATTTTCTACCCTCCTGGCTCTCAGAGCTGTGGAAAGGGTTCCACCCCTACACCAGGGCAAAGGGTTGTACTCCAGGTACTTCCTTACCCCAAAAAGACAGGAGAATGGCGGCCCATCCTGGATCTCAGATACCTAAACAAGTACCTTTTAAAACCAAAATTCAAAATGGTGATTCTGGGAGTTATTTTACCCTCTCTAAGACCAGGGGACTGGCTAGCGTCCCTGGACCTCAAGGATGCCTACTTCCGTGTTCTTATCAGAAGCTCCCATCGAAAGTACCTCAGATTCGAACTGCCCTCAGGCCATTGCAAGTTCAAACCAATGCCTTCGGCCTCACCTCTGCCCGAGGGTATTCACAAAATGCCTGGCAGTAGCAGTTGCCCACTTAAGAAGGCAAAAGATTGCCGTTTTTCCTTACCTGGACGACTGGCTTATAGTAGGCCAATCCCCAGAACAAGTCAAACTACACCTTCAGGTAACTCAGCAACTGCTCACATCTCTAGGTTTCCTTCTCAATCTTCCAAAGTCTGTTCTAGAGCCTGTCCAGCTTCTCACCTTCATAGGTGCAGAACTGAACACAAAAGAGGCCAGAGCCTTCCTTCCTCTGGAAAGAGCAAGGACCTTGGTCTCTCTGGCCTCCTCTTTCACCCTGCAGGTCTCTCGACCAGCAAGGCATTTTCTGCAGCTCCTGGGGCACATGGTTGCTTCTACAGCAGTGGTGCAGGGAGCAAGATTTCAGATGAGGGACATCCAGTTCCACTTGAGAGCCTTTTGGTCTCAAAGGAGAGACCCTCGGACCAAATTGATCCCAGTGACACGAACCCTGATCCAAGCCCTTCAGTGGTGGCAGGACCGGAGCAATCTGAGACAGGGGGTCCCCTTCATCCCTCAGTCTCACTCCCTAATTCTTACTACAGATGCATCCCTCTTGGGGTGGGGAGCTCACGTGGGCGATCTCACTACCCAGGGATTGTGGTCACCTCAGGAATCTCTGCTCCACATCAATCTGTTGGAACTCAGAGCAGTTTTTCTAGCACTTCAAGTTTTTTCCACCTCTGTTCAGAACAAAGTTGTACAGACCAGACCAGACACCACCACTACAATGTGGTACATCAACAAGCAAGGAGGCACTCGGTCTACGGCCTTGTGCACCGAAGCAATGAAGTTGTGGTCTCTGGCGTATTCCCTGAACACCTCCTTTACGGCAGTTCACCTCCCAGGCAAGGACAGTGTCCTGGCAGATGCTCTCAGCAGGATTTCCCAGGGCCATCACGAATGGTCACTGGATCCCCTAGTATTGGAGGTAGTATTTGCCAGATGGGGCACCCCGCAGATAGATCTTTTTGCAGCCCCAGACAATCACCAACTTCCCCTTTTTTGCTGCAGGCCCCCAGTGTTGGGCTCAGTCCCTCTGGATGCCTTCCTTCTCAGTTGGGAAGGGAAGTTTCTCTATGCCTTCCTCCCCTCCTCTTCTGTTCAAGGTGCTAGTCAAAATCAGATCTCAACCCTGCAAGATGATCCTGATTGCACCAGATTGGGCCAGACAACCCTGGTACCCACTCCTTATGTCCTTAGCAGTCCACCTTCCCCTGTGTCTTCCCAGGAATCACAACCTGTTAACCTGTGCTCCGGGGAGGGTTTGTACCCAAATCTCAAATCTCTCAATCTCAGGGCCTGGTTCTTGAAGAGTTAGTTTGCTGACCTACACCTCTCCCAAGGTGAATTGGATATATTGAAGGCTTCCAGGAAGCCATCCACCAGGGCTACTTATAATTCCAAATGGAAGAGATTTTCCATTTGGTGCTCTGGCAAGCATATTTCCCCAGAATCTGCTGACTTATCCACGGTCCTGGATTATATGGTGCATTTTAATTTTAATAGTTTGGGGCTGAGGCCAGCTACCCTAAAAGTGCACCTGGCAGCCGTGTCTGCTTTCTTATCAGCAGGTAAGCCCTCTTCTCTTTCGGCTCATCCTGTATTCTCCAAGTTTTTCAAGGGGTTGCTTCACACCAACCCTCCATTCAGGGACCCTGCCCCTGCCTGGGATCTTAATATTTGCATTGCTCAGCTTATGCAACCCCCTTTTGAGCCCTTGTCTTCAGCAGAGCTTAAGTATTTGACTCGGAAAACTGTGTTTTTGGTAGCCATCACTTCTGCCAGGCGCACAAGCATTGTCAGTGGAACCTGATTTTATCTCCTTTCATAGAGATAAGGTGGTCCTCAGGACTAACAAAGTTCTTGCCTAAGGCGGTTTCAGACTTCCACCTTAATCAATCTGTCTCTCCCTGTGTACTTCACTGACCATTCCTCCTCTGGCGAGAGGAGACTACACAGTTTAGATGTCAAAAGAGCCCTTAGTTACTACATAGAACGTACCAAGGGTCACAGGTTTGACTCCCTCCAACTGTTCCTCACTTATTGTGAGGTTGGTAAAGTAAACCTGCCACTAAAAGATCCATTGCCAGGTGGATTGTCTCTTGTATCCAATTTTGCTATGAAAAACTTAGTAAGGTTCCTCCTCAGGCCTGAGGGCTCACTCTACCAGAGGTACAGCTCTTGCCTCTGGCTGCTGCCAGGGACATCCCTATCCTAGAGATATGTCAAGCAGCTACCTGGAAAACAGTTCACACTTTTACCAAGCATTACTCCCTGGACATCCAGGCTAGGCGTGATGCTCGGTTTGGCACAGCTGTGCTTCAGAGCCTATTTCCAAAGTAGGTTCTTTCCTTCCTCCATGGAGGTACTGCTGTGTAGTCTGCATATGTCATAATATAGCAAGACTTCATGTTGTTTGAAGAAAAAATTACTCACCTTAGTAATGTTATTTCTTCTAATGGAGTCTTGCTATATTATGACCTCCCCCCCTGCCTGCCCCTCTCAGAACCTCTACTTTTGGGATGTGGGTGGGCAGTGCAGTGTTGGCACTTAGTAGATGCCCGCCTTATTTTTCACCCTTCCTTTTTGGGGTGTTTGGGTGTTTGTTTTTAATTTTTTGGATCCCCTGACTTGAGTCTTTGTTTTGGGACCAAGAAAAATGTGTTCTTATATTTAGTAGCCAGTTGGCTAGTGTAGGTTTTCGGCTTCCACACAGAACCTTAGTGAGTTTTGCTCGTAAAGATCTGACAGTTTGAGTTTAACAGACAGAGTTTTCATCCGAGCTCGCGCTCAAAGTTCCATGCCTGGCATGGAAAGTGAACTCTTTCACCTCCGGAGCAGTTCGAAGGTTGGGACTCACTGCATATGTCATAATATAGCAAGACTCCATTAGAAGAAACAACATTACTAAGGTGAGTAATTTTTCCTTCCATCCCATCCACCCTTCTCCACTTGTACAGTTTTACACAGGTGTAATATTGGTCTTTTCATTGCAACAGATGTTGTCCTACAAGGGAGGAATGGAGGTTACATAGATAGCTACAAGCAATACTGTCTGTATGTAACTTTCTTTCAGAACCAGTGAAGGCATTTATTACTATGTGTTATATTTTTTTCAGTGGCAGATACAGCAAGAAGAGTGACAGTGCAGTGGTCTGTGGCATGCAGTGGCTGCAACAGAATTGTAAAAAAAATTAGAAGAGGAGTCATATAGGGATAGTTCAGAACAGGAAGAGTGACAGTGGTCTAGGATGTTAAGTGGCAGCCAGCAACAAAAATATGAGAGAAATGCGAAGACGAGTAACATTGCGGCAACTTACAAGGAAGTGTGACAGTGGTCGGGGCGTGCAGTGGCAGCAGCAGAATTTATGATGGAAATTGTCGAGTCCTAGGGAATTTAATTGGCATAATGGTTGGTTGCATGAATAGAAAAGAAATGAAGACTACAGGGCCGTTCACACTGCCAATTGTGGCATTAGGTGGTGCACAGCAGCCAGATCCTTGCCGCTGTGCATGTGTGAATGTAACTATTTTGCAGCTTTTGTGTTATGTTGCGTTGTGACCATGATCCCTCTTTTCCTGAGATTGCATTCTAATTTGGGGGTATTCCTCAGCAGTCTGAATAGCTGGCACCACCTACAGCAGCGAAGGGTAGGGTGTTGGGGATTTGAACATTAGGAATGATGAAGACTGAAGGTGAAACACCTTGGAAGAACACAACAAGGACCAAAAAGGGAGGAAACTGGGTATATAAGGTAAGAGGGAACAGTAAATAAAGCATGATGTGGGGGTTGTGGGGGTGATCGGGACTGAAGCAAGATAAGCAGGGGAGAAATGAAGAGCAACAGGACTAACAGTACTGAAGATTAAACCACTTTTGACTAGCCGCTCGGTGACGCAGAGGGCTGAGGCATTCTGTTTACCTCATGTCACGCCGGTGACATGGGTTTGGGAACAGCCTTGTGGTCGCCTGGGAGCCAGCATGGGAGGCAGGGAAGGGGAGCAGGATTGAGTAGCCTAACGGCAGCTCTACTCTCCGGGAGGTTGTTGCCCCCATAGTTCTGCCGCCACTGGATGGAGGTCCAGCGGTGGGCGTGAGCGAGAGGGAGCATCTCAGCGCAGCCGCCATGTACCTGGGGCAGATTGGCCAGCGGGGTAAAAGCCTATAAAATATAAATGGAAAACAAAAAACACTATTGACCTTGATCTTGATTAACATTGCATGGCTCTCTCAGTATTTTAATTTGGGGGTTAAGAGCAGGGAACCTTGTCCTTCAAATAGTGTGTAGTTTAAAGGCTTCTTTCTCAGCTGCGGAAATGTTCTAAACTCATCAGCAAAATTCAGACATTGCTGGTTAGGTCAAGACTGGACACACCTACTGCTGCACAAGTGGCCAATTCTTACATGTCAGTTCAGTCATCATAACTTTTAAATACTCTGAGCATATTTATAATAAAACCAAACAGTTTTGTCATTTAAGAAACCATTGAAGTTACTCTGTGAAGTTGTTCTTAATATCCTAGCTAATAATTTTAAAGTACCGCAACTGAGAAAGTGTTTGAAGAAAAGATGCAGGTAAGGTGGGAGAAATGGCAGAAACAGGGGGGGAAGGGGTGACAGATGGGGAAATCATGGAGGGCAGAGTTCGAGAGGGTTTGAAGGCACTGAGGGTGGACAAGGTGCTAGGCCCAGATGGCATCCACCCCAGGGTACTGAAGGAGCTGGCAGAGGTCCTTGCAGGACCTTTGGCGAACCTATTTAATGCCTCACTACATTCAGGGTGTGTACCTCAGGACTGGAGGATGGCTCATGTGGTACCCTCCACAAGAGTGGCCCCAAGGATGAACCGGAAACTACAGACCAGTGAGCCTCACATCCATCGTGGGTAAGCTAATGGAGACTATCCTGAAGGAGAGGCTGGTGGCCTCTAGAGGCCAAAGGACTACAGGACAGCAGACAGCATGGCTTCACGTGGCAGATCCTGCCATGCGAACCTGGTGGAGTTCTATGACTGGGTAACTAGGCAACTGGACAGGGACCATGCAGTGGATGTCCTGTATCTGGACTTCAGTAAGGCATTCGACTCTGTGCAGCATGGAAGGCTGGGAAGGAAGTTAGTAGGCGCAGGGGCGGGTGCAAAGCTGGTGGAGATGGGTAGGAAACTGGCTTCAGGGAAGGCAACAGAGGGTGGTGGTGGGTGGGAGCTCTCACACCCAGGGCAGTGACGAGCGGTGTTCCACAGGGCCGTGTTGGGACCAGTGTTGTTTGGGATATTCATTGTAGACATATCATGGGACATCAAGAACAAGATCAGTCTGTTTGCTGATGATACCAAGGTAGGCGCAGTGGTGGATGACCTAGGGGGATGGCAGGGGTTGCAGGATGATCTGGCAAAGCTTGAAACCTGGTCAGACACCTGGCAACTGGGGTTTAATGCCAAAAAGTGCAAAGTGCTGCATTTTGGGATGAAGAACCCAAGGAGGAGTTACCAGCTTGGGGGGAGGGTGCAGCTAGCCCAGACAGAGGAGGAGAAGGATCTGGGTGTGCTCATTACAGGGTCAATGAACAACTCGGCACAATGTAGGAAGGCAGCTGCAAAGTCCAACAAAATGCTGGGTTGTATTGCAAGGGGTATATTCTTGAGGAGGGAGGAGGTGATTCTGCCACTGTATAGGTCATTAGTTAGACTGCACCTGGAGTACTGCGTGCAGTACTGGTGCCCGTATCTGAAGAGGGACATTAAGTTACTGGAGGGGGTGCAGTGCAGGGCAACAAAGATGATCAAGGGGCTGGGGGACTTATCATATGAGAGGAGGTTGAAGGAGTTGAACATGTACTCACTGGAGGAGAGGAGGGACGGGGTGACATGATTGAAACCTTTAAATACTGTACATGAAAGGAATAAACAAGACTTGTACAGAGGGGCTGTTCAAAGTAAGGAAGGGGAGGGCCACCAGGGGCCATGATATGAGACTGGAGGGAGGAAGGTTCAGGAGGGAGATGAGGGGACACTTTTTTACAGAGAGGGTGGTGGCTGGGTGGAATGCGTTGCCTGCAGAAGTGGTAACCAGTAGAACAGTGGACTGCTTCAAAAGGGGATGGGACAGGACAAGGGGGAGGGTTAATGAAGGGGAAGGGTGGAAGGGAGGGGCAGCTGCAGAATAAGGGGTGCTAGCTGCACATTCGAGCAGACTTGATAGACCACTAGGCCTTTATCTGTTGGCAAATTTTGTATGTTTCGTATGTTTTTATTGACTTCAACAGAGTTTTCTGGTACATGAGGTTGACTGCAGTCAAAGTAGTAGCCTACCATGCTAGTTTTGAAATCGTCATTGCAGACTTTTGCGACAGTAACCCCCCCCCCCCCGGAAGTTCGGCCAAAACGCCAGAAGATCAGTTGCAGTGGAAGTAGGGGCTGCTAAAGTAATGAGCCTTACATTGCTGCAGTTTAAACGGAGCAGCCTGCACCACAACGGAACCACAAACGGGGTAGCTCATGTGAACGCGGTATCTGAGTAATAGTGTTTCACTCACAGCAAGTGTGGATCTGCTGCACTGAAAAGGCTGGTGTGAATGAACCAGTGGTGTTATTTTTTTGTTCCATCCCACTCACCCTGCTCCACTGGTACAGTCTCAGAGAGGTGTAATATTGGCCTGGTCAGTGCAGCAGCTTTGTGACCTATAAGGGAGGAGGAGTGGAAGACGTCATGATCGATACAAGCAGTACTGTATAACTTTGCTACCAGTATGTGTGGTGAATATTTTATAATGACTTTCAGTGACCGTGACAATAAGGGAACCTGTTAGTTTTGTTGGGTCAAAAATGAAGGTTTCTTTTATTTAGAGACTGTCTGAGGGTGTGGTGCCTAGCCTACTTGAAGAAGTCGGCAGCAGCAGCAGACAGCAGTAAGGCTTTTAAGTAAAGCTGAAAGTTAACATCCATGGTGCGTTTTCTTGGCACGGGATCAAAACCCCACAAGCAAAAACAGCATGGCAGGCGTGAGGGGGTGGCGTGCGAGGCAGGAGCCAATCCTCTGAAGGAGGCTGGAACAAAAAAACAGTATGGCAGATACTGCCTCAAGCAAAATTGCGTCTATGCAAATTAGGTCGGTAAAACACTGACAAGATACAAATGCCGGGCACACCATAGGAAAGTAACGGAAAATATAGAGTTTTGTTTTGTGGGGCGCTCTGCTCCATGCAGTCCCCACAACTCCTGGAATTATAATCATCTCTGAGGGTGTGGACTTTAGGGATAAGGAAAAACTCAGGAGGAAAACTTGTGAGCAAAAAAAAATCACAGTATTGTGAGATGGGGAACCAGACCTGGTCCTCGGTCTCACCCTCCAGGAGCTTGTGCCTTAGCCTCTCCACCATGGGAGGCGGCGTCGACCAAGTACAACACATGATGCATCTTCAGCCCTTTCTCCACTCTGCAGACAGCAACAGGGGTAGTGGTAATTCATGAATGCTATTATACCCCTGTCTCTGCCGCCGCCACCATTTCTGCAGCGTGGTTTATTCCACACTCTTCTTGCAACACCTAATTGACCTGGTACCCATTTTCTCATCATGTACTTCTCAAACCAGGAAGAAGTTGGGTAGCATGTAGTTTCTTAAACATCTATCCTTTTGATATGATTCTTTCATCTTGCTGTATATAGTGCAGGTCATAATTGTAATTCATTGTGGCAAGTTGACTTTAAAAATGCCAGTTCAACACATTCACAGAAAGTGTAGCTCTGGTTGGAGATATGGTGTCACCAGTGGTGCTGAATATCCTTTCTGAAGGAATACGTTGGTGAATGGATAAGCAGGATAATATGATTTGCCACAGGCCTGCGTGGTGTTCGAGGTGGTTTTGTTCCAGTGCAGGGCCTCCTCCTCTCTCTCACTCGACGCAAGCTTCAGCCAGATGGAGAATGCCTAGACTGATCTGATCCTGAGGCGATGCCCCTTTGCTACAACCATTCGGGTCCATGACTCAAAAGGCATCAATTTTCATACTGCTCACAGGAAGATAAAGCAGCGGTCGTGGCACCCTTTTCACATCTGACTTTTCCACAAGCCGCAGGATGAGGCAGCTTGTTCCACTGCAGGGGACTTCCTTTCCTCTCACTGATGGTAGCAAGCTTTACTTGACTGGAGAATGCCCTAACCAACTGGGACCATGGGAGTGACACCTGCACTGCAACTAATCTGGTCCAGGGCTCAAAGGCACCAATTTTCAAACTGTTTACCGGAGATAAGAAGTGTGGTCATGTACTCATTTGCCACATCTGACTTTGCCATGATCTCTGGGTGTTAGAGGCAGCTTCTTTCCAGTGCAGGGACCCCCCCCCCAGCTGATTGGATAACACCCTGACTGACCGAGACCTTTTGACTGATGCCCCCTTTTGTTGCAACCAGTCTGATCTCAGCACCTCCTTCAGTTCACGGTCATTCGTGGATGTTTTTTGGGGTGCAGAGAAGAGGGAAGTGCTGTTCCAGTCACCTTTGGGGGGATAGGGAAATGGTGCTGTGGACCTCCCTGCTGGGTACTGGAGCAGCTATCTGCTCTTCTGTGCACCCCAAAAAACATGCAAAAAATGACCGTGAGCTGGCAATGAATGAGTGCGTGCTTGTACAAGCATGCACTTATTCATGGAGTGCTCAGTCGGGCTGCAGGCCGTGGAGGAGAATGGAAGGCTGTGCCAGTGGCTCGCTTGTGGTCCGGTTGGGGGATGGTAGTACATGCAGGGGTGGTGGGGGACACTAGACACTAGGTAGTGGACATTTGGGAATGTGGATAGGGAGGGGCGTCCACTAGACACCAGGGAAATTAGTGTCTGTGAGCGGCACCGGGGCGCTTGGATTTTATTTGACAGTGGGCCAACAATCAGCTGGTGGTGGATGGAGCACGAGACACCAGGGAATAGGGATGACATAATTCACATGGTGATCGGGCCGGCGGGGTCCGCTAGACACCAGGGATGATTATTCGGATCAGGTTTTCATCAGTATTTGCAGCGGTTTTTGACCACCTGTTATCCCGTAATGTCATAATGTGATGACCCATAATGTCAGGGAACACTGCCTGCTGCACAGTAGTTCATTTTAGTTACAACAGAAATTATTTTAAATGTTGGATGTACAAAAACAACTGATACTGACAAAAACCTGGTCCGAATCATATTAAAAGGAGTGCTCTTTTATTATTTCGAATGAGATGTAAAGTACCAAAGCACACTCGGATTTGGGAAAGAAGGTATCATACATGTCCAGAGATAAGGGGCAATCTAAAATGGAATAAAAAAGTATAGATCAAACTTTTTACCACTGTCATGCACTGCTGCTTTAAAGAGCCCCGACACTGTTGTGACAACTTTGAGAAAATGAAGTGTTTAGCACAAGTCAGCTTATATTTTAACATTGTTTTTGTATTTCTCATTCTTCTTTATTACTAAGGACATTTGCATGTAAACAGGATCGCTGCCCTATCTGTTCTGGCTGCTTGCCTACATCCTGACATCACAGTTCTGTTTGACATCCCAGTCTGTTGCTGTGGGGATAATTGTATAATATGTATTAATTTATTTAAAAGTTGGTAACCGGGAAAAGCACCACGAACACGTGCTCGTTTCCAGGTGCAACCCGGATTATGTCACACGTAGGCTAGCAGAAAGAGCAGATAAAGTCTAAGGGACATTAAGCCTCTTTCTGCAGCTGTTCTCAGTAATAAAGAAAAAAGGTAAATAATTATAGAAAATACATTAAATATAAATTGAACTGTCTAAATCTCATATTTTCCAAGATTTTCTAATGGTGTTAGGGGCTCTTTAACTGGAACTGTCTAGCCCTTTGGGCAACTGAGAGGACAGCAGTAGTCAAATGGACCTGATAGACACATTAAGTGGCAGCAAGCAAAGGCATACCACACTGACCCACTGGTCCTACAGTTCGTTTTTTTTTTTTGTTTTTAATGCCCCAGTCTTTGTCTCTCTGACTTTTTTTTAAAAGGATATTTTTTTCAGTGCAGTTTAGCTCTAGTCCCCTCCTGCCAGTACCCCCGCAGCCTGGATTACCTCCTGCCAGCAGGCCTGCTACTGCTCCAGCCTCTGTCTCTCTCTTGGATTTTTTTTAAAGATATTTTTTTCAGGCATTTTTCAGTGCATTTTAGTTCTAGCCCTCTCATGCCCAGTGGACTGCCTTAGATTTATTACATACAGGTGTAAATGAATGAATGTATTTAAAGAGCTAGTAGAGCCAAAACAGGCAGACAGGAAAATAATTTGAATTTTAAGAAGTCGTAACTTTTTATTTCAGAAGTATTTTTGTTTTTCCTTTTGCTCATTAGAAAGTCGTCTGTGTGATAATATTGTGCTGGATGTTAAACATCACTCTGCCTGGCAGCTGACATCTAGCTCTATTGCCCCCCCCACCCACTTACATCATTAGTATTCTGTTGTTACTGACCGTGACATCACAGGTGACTGACCTGGCATCCTTTGAGTGGCTTTTCCTAAGCAACAGTGATGTCACAGTTGGTGAAGTTACAATACTGATGATGTAGTGTAGGGCAGTAGAGCTTGATTTGTCAGCTGCTAGGTAGAGTGCTGTTCTACACATCACACCTACTAATATCAGGTAAATAATCTTCTGATTAAACAAAGGGAATAGAAAATGTGCTTCAGATATAAAAGGTAATGGTTGGCTGCTTTTAAAATCTAATATTAGATCTTACCTGAATCAGTCTTCACCATTCATGACTGGTGGGTCTTAGCCGGAGGTGCAGGTCCTCACGGGAGCATTTTGCTTTAAAGGGGAACTGTCAACAGGATTTCTTAATGTCCGAAAGCCCATAAAAAGCTAATTTGATTGAGTTATTGTGTTGATCTGTGAATCTTTGCAGTCCAGAGTTATTCATATGTAAATCACCCTGTAAGGGCTGGGTGCAGCCATATGTTTTGGGCTCCTAACAGGAAATGATGTCACCGAGGGTCTAGGTTCTCCTTTGACTATATTTAATCCAACAGGTTAAAGATCATGTGCAACGTGTTTTACATATTTCTTACAGAAGCTTAAAAAGCTGAAATTCAAGTCCTTGTGTCATGATTAGTGTTTCCTGAAAATTTCATACCGTTTGGTTTTGTGGTTTTCTTTAAATCAGCATTTAACTTGCTCTACAGTGGCTGAAAACAGTGGAATTATTTCTGTCCTCTCAGTCAGACTTAGAGAGCGGTGACACCATTTTGGAGTAGCTTGCTGTTTCAGATTCCCAAACAGAGCAGCACTCTTGAGAGTTTATGGTTTGCTGAGCTGTCCAGGTTTCTTACTAACCCAGTCTCTGGTTTGTGTTTAGAGCTGCTTAAAAATGTATAATTCTCTTCCTTTAAAAAGCTGATCATTTCATTTTCAATGATGAATTGAAGTAGTGAAACCTTTTTCTGTGAGAAATCAGCTTGTCTGTATCACAGCTCTTGTTATTTGTAATCAAACCTCAATTCTTTTTGTAAGTATATAATGCAGGGCTGTTTAATAAATATAAAATAAATCTAAATTTTGTTCATTCACAGAAACTGTTGTTCTTTGATATAGCCTTCATAAATACAATCCTGTAAGAAAATTTTGTTCATGTCAGATTAACAAACAGGTGCTTGTCACACTCTACTACAGTATTTCAAGCACATGTACTGTCAGAACTCACAAATGTCAGTTCTTTGGTGGTTTCTGTGTGAAAATACATCATGCATGTGTATAACTAGAAACACTAGATGGAATCCTGATGCAACATGTCTCTGCCCCACAGTTGAGGCAGCTGCAGTCTACCACCACCACCAGTCCCCTGCCCTACAAGCCCCCTGCCTTCTGCTGTACATTCAAGGTTGCTGCACCCTGCTGCCCACTGTGTTCTCCCACACAGTTAGGGATTGTGCACCCTGCTGCCTCCATCTCATGCCTAAAGAATCAGGACTATTGTACATTGCTGCTCCCTGCCCAAACAGTTGGTGTTGCTGCATCCTGCTGCCCTCCCTCCCCACCCTCACAGTTAGTAATGCTGCACCTGTTGCCCCTGTTCCTGTCTCCACAGTCAGGGCTGCTGTGCTGTGCTGATCCCTAGAGTGCCAGGTTCACTGCCTCCACAGCTGTGGCTGCTGCACCATGCTGCTCTAGCCACGTGAGGTGGGGCGTTTGTTGCACTCACTACCCACTTCCATTGAACCAAATGGACGGGGCTGCTGCACCACGTGTACCCCATCGCACAGTCAGAGCTGATGTACCCTGATGCCCCATGTGTCCTGCTCCACAGTTGAGGTTTCTGCACCATGTTGTCTTCTATGCCCTGTAACCACAGACAGGACTGCTGCACCCTCCTGCTTTCTACATAGTTGGGGTTGATGTGGTCTGCTGTGTCCTAGAGCACCATATCTCTGCAGTTAGGGCTGTTGCACCCTGCTGCCTCCTTGCCACCAGAGTCAAATCCTTTGCTACATCATGCTGAGACAGGAACAGGGGGCAGTATATGCAGTGTCCCTTACTGTGAAGGTGAGAGAGAGAGGATAGCAGGGTGCAGCAACCCCAACTGTTCGGGAAGGGTGCAGCACAAGAGTAAGGGCATTTGCTGCACCCTGTCCCCTGCCTGTGGAGGCAGGGGGCTCTGTGGTGCAGCAGGGCACAGTGGTGGCAGGGGACAAAGGACACCATGGTGCAGAAGCCTTGACTGTGGGGCAGGACACGGGTGGGTATCAGGGTACAGCAGTCCTGACAATAGCACAGGGTGCAAATTGTGCAGCAGCCCAGCCTATTTGGGGCAACGGAAGTGCACAGCAGGGTTCAGCAGCCTCAACTGTGGATGCAGGTGGCATGAGACTCTAGGGTGTAGCACAGCACAGCAGCCCTAACTGTGGCGATAGGAACAGGAGGCAAAAGGATGCCATGGCCTTGGCTGTGGGGGTGGGGACAGAGGGCAGCAGGGTGCAGCAGCCCTGGATGTTCAGGCAGGAGATGGGGTGGCATCAGGATACAGCAGCCCAAACTGGGGGACAGGTGCAACAGCCATGCCCATTTGGGACAAGGGATGTGGGCAGTAGTGTGTAGCAAAGGATATGATGCTGGTGGCAGGGGGACAGCAGGGTGCAACTGCCTCAACTGTGGAGGCATGCAACAGGGTGCAGTAAATGCCCTGAATCTTGTGGCCAGTGGCAGCATGGTGCAGCAGCCCAAACTGCAGAGACAAGGGGCTCTAGAGCACAGCAGGTCATGCAACCCCAGCTGTGTAGAAAGGAGCAGGGTGCAGTAGCCCTCTCTCTGGTGATGGGATAGAGGACATTGTGATGCAAAAGTCTTGACTGTGGTGCAGAACACTGGACATCAGGGTACAGCAGCCATGACTGTGAGATGGGATACAGTTGGTGCAGCAGCCCTGCCTACTTGGGGCAATGGAAGTGTGTAGCAGGGTGTAGTAAAAGCTCCACCTCCGGTGGCTAGGTCAGCAAGGTACAGCAGCCCCAGCTGTAGAGTCAGGGAAACTGGCACTCTAGGGCTTAGCAAGCACAGCAGCCCTATCTGTGGAGACAGGAACAGGGGGTAACAGTTGCAGCTTCCCTAGCTGTGAGGGTGGTGGAGCAAGGGTAGCAGGGTGCAGCAACCCCAACTGTTTGGGCAGGGGGTGGCAGGGTGCAGCAGCCCTTATTCTTTAAGCAGGGGATGGAGGCAGCAGGGTGCAAAATCCCTGACTCTGTGGGAGAAGACAGTGGGCAGCAGGGTGCAGCAGCCTCGAATGTGGAGCAGAAGGCAGGGGGCTTGTGGAGCAGGGACAGGTGGCAGTGGACTGCAGCTGCCTCAACAATGGGGCAGAGACACGGTGCATCGGGATGCCACAGTCTTTCTAGTTATACACATACATGTTGTGTTTCACACAGAAACCACCAAAGAACTGAAATTTGTGAGTTCAGACAGGTGCCTGTCATACTCTGCTACAGTATTTCAAGCACATGAACTGTTTGTCAATCTGACATGAACAAAAATGTTTTTACATTAATGTATTTATGAAGGCTACACCAAAGACGGACTGTTTCTATGAATAAACAAAATGTAGATTTATTTTATAGTCATTTAATAGTCTAGTGTTATACAGTTAGAAAAAAAATCAGAGTTTTGATTAGCAAGAACTAAGAGCTATGACAGACAAGCTGATTTCTCACAGAGAAAGATTTCCACTTCAGTTCAGCATTGAAACTGAAATGATCAACTTTTTATGAGAAGATAATGATATATTTTAAGCTGATCTATCTAAACACAAATCAGTGGGTTTGTAAGAAATTTGGAGAGCTCATCAAACCATTAACTCTACAAACTACTGCTCTGATTGGGAGTCTGAAACAGCAAGCTACTCCAAAATGATGTCATTGCACTCTAAGTTTGACTGAGAGGACATAAATAGCTCCACTGTTTTCAGCCACTGTAGAGCAAGTTAACAAATGCTGATTAAAATAAAACCACAAAACCAAACAGCATGAAATTTTCAGGAAACACCAATCATGACACAGGGACTTAAATTTCAGCTTTTCAAGCTTTTATTAAAAAAAAAAAAAACAAACAAACAAAAAAAAACGTAAAAACTGTTGCACGTGATCTTTAAATAGGAAATCAACTGTTTTTATTGAGTGAGTTTTAAGGTGTTACAACACTTCATCTATAATAATTGTTTTGTATGTGCATTGAAACTAATGAGTTACTACCTTTACATTTCAAGTTGTTAGTAAAAATATTCCATTTTCAGAATTGCTTTACTCGATATTGCCAGTGTCAGCCGATAATCAAAAATGACACATCTCAAGGCTGGCTTTGTGGTGCCAACAGGTATTATTGGGGCCCCATATCAGGATTTCTAAACCCTGGCTGTGTTCATGTCAGTACAGGTTTGTAGCTCAGTGCCCTTAACCACTGTGCTATACTGCCTTCTAATAATCCAATAGAATTCTAGCATTGTTACGGTAGAAAATCCCATTCCATCCAAAGTATTTCAGTAAGAAACTGTTACAATTTTAACTTCATCAAAAGAAGTAAAATACTCTTTATTGCGATTTCCCTGGTGGCGCAGAGGGCTGAGGCGCTGGAGCCTTAACTTATGCTACGCTGGCAACCCGGGTTTGGAAACTACCTCAGATCGCCAGGGAACCAGCTCGGGGAAGGGGGGGTTGTAGCGGGATCGAGCTGTGGCTCTCCCCTTGAAAGGGGTGGATGCCCACTCCGCTATGGTCCGGTGGGCAGCGCAGGTGGTTGGGCGATAGCAAAGTTTGGGGAGGGGTGGATGGGGCCACCAGACCCTGGCATGTTATATGCGCATACAAGCACGTATGCCTGTGACCTTGGGGAGAAGGGGAGAAAAAACTGAAAATACCATAAATTACAAATGGGGAAAAATACTCATCAATGGTGATAATTTTTACATACACAGAGAGACATTTATCTCCAGTTACAGCCTCCCAGTTGATATTTGTGGTTTCAACCAGGAGGTTGTAATCAACACCTGTCAATCAAGCATCACCACAGAAAGCTAACTGGTACGTAGTTTTACTGGGCGGGCTGATCATCTTGCTCAACATGGTGGCACCATTACCGAGCACAGGTACCAGCATTCAAGCTTTGCCACACACTGTTAAGACAGGTATGATTTTAAATATTTTTAAACATCTATCTAGTTGATCCTGCCTTGAAAATGAAAAAAATCAATCTGGTTGAACCCACCGTTCATACCCTTAGAGTGCGTCTTACGCTGTGTAGCAGTGCTGATGGACCACGACTTTCCAGAATGTCGTTACCGCTGCAATGTAAAGAAAAAAACAAAAGGGAGAGACAGACTGTGTGTGTAAACCAGAATTTTACACACACTCAGTGTGCGATGCTTTTATAAACACCACAGGGTTTATGTTGCATCTCACACCTTGGGTTTGTGTAAAATTCTGGTTCCACACACAGCCATATATTCTATATTTTAATAATGCATTTCAGGTTATGCATGTTTTAACAATGTTATCCATCAATATGTTTTGCCTTTAATAAACAAGTAATTGTGTCCTATTCTTTTCTTTCCAAGTCAAATCTGGATAGAAAGAGTATAATAATTTCAGAATCTTAACACATGCTCAAAACCTGTTCTGATGGATGAGCGAAGCTTGTTCATAGCTGTATTGCCAGCCTGATAATCAAAGCTACACATTTCAGGCAGGCCTCATGATGCCAGGCCAGTAGGTACAATAGCCACATTTACATCTTGTAGACCTGAGTTCACACCTGAAATTGTAGGAGAAAAGGCTGCAAGAGAGGGAACTGAAAATGCTGAAATTGGTGGTGTGGCAGTCCCAGAACTCTGTACTGACATGAACACAGCCAGGGTTTAGAAATCTTGATATGGGGCTCCAATACCTGTTGGCACCACAGAGCTAGCCTTGCAGTGCGTAATTTTTGATGATCAGCTGGCACTGGCAGTATAGTCTAGAGATTAAAGCAATTCTGAAGATGGATTATTTTTACTAATATTTCGAAATGTAAAGGTGATAACTCACTAGTTTCAATGCACATATAAAATTATTATAGATGTAGAAAGAGTTGTTATAACACCTTAAAACACACTTAATAAAACAGTCGATTTCTGTTTAACCTGTTGAATTAAATACAGTCAAAGGAAGACCTAGACCCTCAGTGACATCATTTCCTGTCAGGAGCCCAAAACATGCAGCTGCCACCAGCCCTTAATTACAGGGTGATTTTCCTATAAATAACTCTGGACTGCAAAGATTCACAGATCAACACAACAGCTCAATCAAATTAGCTTTTTATGGGCTTTCAGACATTAAGAAATCCTGTTGACAGTTCCCCTTTAAGAATTTTGGAGTTGGGAAATCTACGTTGGAGACAGCGCTACCCATGAGGCAGATGTACTATGTGATGCTCGTGGACTGCCCAGTAACCGACGCAAGCTCCCCCTCCTCCTCAGTTCTGTTTTTCCTGCTGTCGAGGGAGCAACTCTTGGGAGCTTCGCTGAGAGACTTTGAGAAACTATTGCGTAAATTCTGTTCGGCTGCTGTTTCTCTCGATGCATTTCTAGTTAGTTGCCATTTTTGGTGCTGTTTTTTTTTCTTTTCCCCTTTCCAGTGCAGCTTCGGGAGTTTTCTTCTTTGATATTTTTGTTTCACCATTGATCATGTCCAGTCCAGGGCCTTGTAAATAGAAATCAAAGTTGGGGCTGGCCCCCCTGCATCGTCCTTGTGGCAAGCCCATGACCGTCTGACAGCCATGTTCATTGTTTGACCTGCTTGGGTCCAAATCATGACATAGTGCGAGTGCGATGCCTGCTTTTCTGTAGATCTCCAGACACTCCAGATGTGCATGTTAAAGTTGGGCAGGATCCCCCAACTTTTGGAGGCTGGTGCCGTAGCAGAGACACACGAGTCTGGTCCCTAGGCCCTTCCCTGGGCCACTCCCCAGTACTATATGTACGGAGGAGAGCAGGCCTCCACCGTTTATAGTCTTATGGAGTCCTGCTGGGAGGTCGGGGCAGGCTGAGTACTCCTCACAGTGCGGTGACCCCTAGGGGACCAGGGCGCCCCAGTGTCAGTCTCATCTGTATGCAGCTGGGCCTGCACTGGTGGTTTCCTCAGTATCCTGGCATGGTACCGACCGTGCAGTTAGATGTGTCTCTGACACCACTTGCAGTGCGGAAGAGGTGAAGTCCCGGAGTGGCCACTCTGGCGATCTCCTGTTCTTGCCTTCAGATTCAGTCGATGACTGTGATGATCCTGATTGGCTGCCTGGTTGCTCAGTACCCTGGGACTCCTTTCTCTGCCTAGTTTGGGGCCTTCTGCAGGATCTGAGAACTCCTAGCTTGGTGCCAACTCTTGTGCCATTCTTCCTTAATTCCTCGGCATTGCACACACAGCTGGGGGGGGGCTTCTGGTGCCGACTCTGGCACCAGCAAAGGGGACAGTGCCAGCTCTGGTGCTGACCTGTTTCCGATACCATAGAGGGCACGGATTCAGGCACCGGTGCTGTGGTTGACACCGCAGGGAGTTCCAGAGCCGCCAGTTGTGCTGGATCCTCCCACCTTTCTCCCGCGGATTCTGCAGCTCCTCTTTAGCTTCAGTTGAGGGGCATGTCCTTGCCTGGGGGAGAGAGTGGCAGGTCGTCAGAATCTGCACCGTGCGCTGTCCCCAGAGTGGCTTGAGGCTCGGGGAGAAGCAGGAGTGTGGATTCGGGCCTTCTCTCCCCACCTGATCAGACAGGATCTGCAGTTGATGGGATAGGGGCTGCTTTTGTGGACCTGTGTGGCTCTGATCTCCTCACCTGGGATAGTCTCCCGATGACACCACTCAGCTCACACCTCCACGGTTGGTAACTTTCAGTGAGTGGTCTGCACAGCTCCTCCTGAGGGAGAGATCCCTGCTCACTCCGCAGCCCTAGCAGAGGTGCTGGTGTGGTCTCTCATGACCGTTCTCCTTCTCCCCTGCCTCTGACTTCCGTTCCTTCTCTCCCAGGTTTTCAGGCCCTAAAGAGATCATAACTTAGGAAGGAACTGTTGAGCACTACAGTGGCTGCGTGCCACTGTACCTTAGAGCCATGGATGTGGTCATCTTCAGATGTCGAACCGCTGCACCACCTCCTTAGAGCACAGCTCCTCAGAATCTTCGACGTTCTCCTCTGAGGAAGGGCATACTTCCATTAACTTCTCTGATGCTCTCACCAGCTATCAGCGTTTCCTGTTGGAGGTGATGGAGGAGCTGCACCTGTCCCATTTAATAGGACACAGCCCTGCTCATGTGACACTCATTCTATAGGGAATACAGTATGGAATCCACCATGATCTCTGTGGCCTCGGCCTTTCACAGATGCATCACACAGTGTCTAGCAGAACCCCTCTGCTCCCGTTCCAGCCCCAAGGGATTGCCAGTGCTATGCCCCATCCTATGTCAGGAGTGGAGCTTC
The DNA here is from genome assembly GCA_016271365.2 of Neoceratodus forsteri. Lineage (NCBI taxonomy): Eukaryota > Metazoa > Chordata > Ceratodontiformes > Ceratodontidae > Neoceratodus > Neoceratodus forsteri. Next base: position 194,327,518 of record CM028129.1, read on the forward strand.
TGGCGCGCCCCCCCCCCCAGCACCGACACCCAAGGCATGGCTGTCACCTGGAGTCTCACTCTTCCAGGTTTGACTGCTAGGGTAGAAGGGTGTTCTCAGTGGTGCACCTGCTCTTGTGCATCTCTGCACACCAGACACATCAGGCTGCCTATGCCAGGCACCTGTGGGCAATGCTAGGTCAGCTTCTAGCATCCATGCCCGATAGTGAGGCAACCAGATGGGCCATCAGCCTTTCTACTCGTTGCCTGGAGCTAAGCGAGACACCAGTCAAGGGTGTCTTATGATGCCAGTGAGGTAGCCTACAGGCTTATGGGAACAGTGGTCTGCCTCAGGCAGATGATATGGCTCTGTCTTTCCAGGTTATCAGCCCTGGCCTGGCGTAGGGTGATTGCCTCACCATACCAGGGGACCCATTTTTTCTCCCCTAGGATCAGGCAAGAGTTAGCAGGACAGCTTTCCCCTCTCAGGCCACAGGAGCCTCCTCCTGCCCCAGACCAGTCTCTGGTCAGCTTTGGGTCCTGCCAAACTCGGGGACATGGAGTTCTATGGAGGCAGCCCTCCATATCGATGTCTTGGAGATGCGTGCAGTTCTGCATACCCTACAGCCCTTCCAGACACCCCACCCCCGGTCCTCTGCTGATTCAGCCAACTCAACCATGGTCTACTATATCAACAAACAGGAAAGGGCTCATTCCTACCCACTGTGTCGGGAAACCATGAGGGTCTGGTATTGGGCAATAGATCATGGCCTGTAACTTTCAGCTGTCCATGTCCCAGCATCCCAAAATGTCTTGGCAGACAGTCTAAGCCAGTCTCAGTCATGGGCTCATGAGTGGGCGCTCCTGAGCTCTGTGGTGAAATATCTGTTTGACTGGTGGGGTTGTCCTGAGTTTGACATTTTTGTGTTGCCACTTAATGCAAAACTGCCACTTTCTAGGATTGTGGATATGATCATCCATACTTCTTGGCAGATACCTTACCGCTTTAAGATGTGCCCGGAAAGTCTTCAAGCTGGCTCCTCTCACTCACGTGGGTGGTATAACCCTTGGCTCTGCTCTATGATGTCAGATCATCTTTTTTGCTGGAAGGTTCAGGTTCCCTCCTTAGTGCTTCCACGCGTAGTAGGCTCTGGCTCTAGAATCTTCGGATTTGCTTCCAAAACTTATTTTAAAACACACTCGAGTTTCGGCTTCGCTGCCTTCTCTCACTACCACGATGGAAGACAAATCAGTTCCTATGTTTTGCCGGTGCCCCTGTGGACAGAAGATGTCTCGCACCAATCCTCATGCTGCGTGGGACATGACCACGATCCACAGGTTTGCGATCACTGTCTGTCCTTTTCAGCTTAGATTCTGGAAGACTGTGCTGCCCAACTTCAGCTGGGGCGACCGGAAAAAGCGTTACCCACTGGTTAAATCTAAGGATGCCTGTTGGGTGGTCTCCATGGCTGCAGGGTCTGCCGAGCAGCTGGAACAGCATAAGGCCTTAGAGGAGGAGGTGGCTCAGGTCACGGCGGACTGTTCTTTGGCTTCAGCCATCATTCTGCTTCAGCTGAGATCCTCCTATTCGGCTTCCTTTCAGGAGTTGTGCCAGTCTCTCTCTACCAAGGGAGAGGGCCCTTCGAGGTCACAGTTTAGCTCTCGGAAGGAAGTCTCAAAAGGACAAGTCACAACATCGACGCTGTTGGGACCAGGAGTGGTCCTGCTCACAGGAAACCCGTTTTGACTTCAGTCGAAGTCACGACTGAGGCTGCTAGTTTAACAGCAACCCCGTCAGACCAGTTGGCTGAGATGCCTGTCAACGCAGCCAAGATTTTTCTTGAGCCGATCGGCAGGTTGTCACCTGATCCTGCCGATGACCCTTTATTTTGGGCGCCGGTGCTTCCGGTGCCCTCGGACGGGTTGGCTGAGCAAACTGAGCAGGACCCGTCCCCCAAGGAACCTGACCAGGAGGAGCTGTGGGTTTCCGTGACTACTCCTTAGGTCCCCTATTGGCCCCGCCGACAGTCGAAGTCTCGTTTCTCAACTTCAACGTCAAACAAGACTCACCCTCATTGGCAGTCTCATTCCCGACGCCATGCTAAACGGTGGCGCCACGCCTCGTCTTCATCCTCGGGTGAGGAGAGGCTCCAGTGCAAGTTAAGCGTCAGCGCTTACGAAGACCTAGTGTGGCAACAGTTGGTCCTGTCCAGGTCGAAACAGATTCGGTTTCTACTCTAGCCGTTAAGTGGCTTTTGCTTGAACGACCGCCGTCACCACGGCCACTGTCACCGAGGTGCTGGTTAAGGCCCCGCTGAAGCCAGTTAGTCCACCAATATGGTGGAACTATTGCCCGAGCAGCTAAAGTCTGGGGCTCAGACCAAGGATTCTCGATCGGCCCAAGGCCTGCCCCATCGATTGTTGGTCACTCTCTTACTCCTGACCACCCAAGGCGAGTTGAGTGACATTGGTGGTCGTCCACTTTACAAGGACTCCTCTGAGTCTGAAGATTCCTCCATGGTCTCTTGTCCTGTCTACGCCAAGTCTCTTGGGGGTCTCTCCATCGACGAGGGCCCTACCTCGCTGATGGGTATTTGTCGGCTCATTTCCGAGTCCACCAGAATGGAGCCCGAGCCTGTGCAAAAACGGGCCAAATATCCCCTTACAGAAATTCTGGACAATGGGGATACTCCGATGGAGGCCATTGTAGGTCCAGCCTTGGAGCTGTGGCAGCATCCTGCATCTTGCCCTGTGCCTTCTTCCAGCACGGCCTGCAAGTACACAGTCCCTATGGGCCCCCTTTTGGGGTTTCGGAGCACCCCTCTGCAATGAGGTTGGTGGCCGACTCCCATCTTTCAGCGATCAGGCGACAAAGGGGATGTGGACAGACCCCCGGACAAGGAATCCAAACAACTGGATCATTCTGGGAAGAAGGTCTATGCAGCCTCCTCCCTTGGCCTTCGTCAGGCCAGTTAGGCCGTTATGGCACATTTCTCCTATGTCCTCTTGGGCTACCTGGATGAGGTGATACCTCATCTCCTGGTGGACCGCTAGATCACGGTCAAGCAGGACCAGGGTAGGGCAGTGGTGATGCAACAACTTCAGACAGCTCTGGACATTGGTGACTCCTGTGCCCATTCGGTAGCAGTCACAGTGGCCATGCGCCGCAGGGATTGGCTGCGCATCTCTACCTTTATGACTGATGTGCAACACAAACTGGCAGATGTCCTTTTCTTGAGCATTGACCTGTTCGGGCCCAGTGGGGAGGGCCACCTCGAAACGTATAGAGAAATTCAGTGCCACCCTGGACTCCACCACATCTGCCCAGAAAGACAAGGGCCATAAGCGTCAGAACCGCAGGCCCTTTCGTTCATCCACTCCTGTGGCCAGACTGGCCCAGCAGCAGGGCCAGCAGGCTCAGTCTTGGCATCCTCAGGCCAAGTCCGTAGCCTCCTCGTTCAGGAAGCCTGGAGGGAAGGTCTTGGTTGCTCCTCCACGCCTGCCCAGTGACCGGTTGGGGGGGGGCGCCCCCTCAATCCCGTCACACCTCCTCTGGGACCTCCTGTTGGGGGGCCAGCTCAGCCACTTCCTTTCCGTGTGGTCCGCTATCACCACAGACTGTTGGGTTCTGGAAGTGGTCGGCCGCGGCCTGCCTTTGGAATTCGAGCAGGCCCCTCCATATAGAGCCTGTGCCCCACGGGGGGTTCTGCTGTCCACTGCCTCTCAGTCGAGACTCTCCGAGATGACTTAGCTCAGCTCCTCCTCAAGGAGGTGGTGCACAGAGTAGTGGACCAGCCTTCAGACCCAGGGTTCATTTCCAGGTACTTCCTGTTACCAAAACTGATGGGGGGGCTGGCGCCCCATTCTAGATTTGCACAACCTGAACAAGTTCCTCAGGTCCCACACCTTCCGGATAGTAACTCTGGCTCAGATTGTACCATCCCTGGAGCAAGGCATGTGGTTCTGCTCCCTAGATCTTCAGGATGTGTTCTTTCTCGTCCCGATCCCATCTGTCCCATTGACGGTTCCTCGCTTCCGAGCCGAGGGAATCATTTCTGCATTCCTAGCCATGCCCTTCGGCCTGTCTTCAGCTCCCAGGATCTTCACCAAATGCATGACAGTGGTGGCTTACCTGAGGTGCCAAGGGGTCTGGGTGTACCCTTACCTGAATGACTGGCTGATATCGGGTTCCTCCAGGTGGGAGGTGGAGTGGTACAGGGATTTAGCCCTCCAGACTTGCCTCGACCTTGGCCTCCTGATCAACGAGGCCAAGTCAGAACTCGTGTCTTCGCAGGTGATTCAGTTCATCAGGGCAGAGCTAGACTCCTGCCAGGCCAGAGCTTGGCTCTTGGCGGACTGGATGGAGGTTTTCTCCTCCTTCGGGCAGTTGTGCCCTGCCTGGGATTTCCTGCATCTTCTGGGCTACATGGCGGCCTGCACCAGTGTGGTCCGATGGACCCACTGACATAAGCATTCCCTCCAGTGGGAACTGGCCAGCCAGTGGTCTCAGCGCTCGGGTCATCTCGACCAACTGGTCTCTGTGATCCAGAGGATGTGAGATGGCCTCCAGTGGTGGCATGTCCCATCCCACCTGCAGGAAGGGATCCTATTTGTCCACACCAAGCTGACGGTCCTGATGACCAGCACCCTCTGATGGGTTGGGGTGCCCATCTGGGGAGCACAGAGCCCACGGACTCTGGTCTCCCCAGGAGTCCCAATACCATATCACTTTGCTGGAGCTTCGAGCAGTTTGGCTAGCCCTGACCATATTCGCTCCATTTATTCGGGGTCAAGGGGTTCAGGTCCAGACGGAGAAAACACCACAACCATGTATTGTCTCAACAGGCAGGCCGGGGACGTGCTTCTTGCTCCTCTGCAAGGAAGCTCTCCACATTTGGTCCCTTGTGCTCAGCCTGGAGGCAGATCTCCTAGCCATTCATGTGGCAGGAGCCTCAAATCAGCTGGCAGATGCCCTCAGCCGGACGGGCGGGGCATCTCACGAGTGGTCTCTCCACCAGGAGGTAGTACAAGATGTGTTCTCCCACTGGGGCTCCCCTCAGGTGGACCTGTTAGCCTCCATGGAGAGCATTAGGCTGAGGCTGTATCATGCCTGCCTCCCTTCAGCAGAGTTTGCTGCAGGATGCCTTCTCGAGGCCATGAACCCCAGGCCTTTCTGCTTTCCTTGATTCTACAAGTGCTCATCAAGGTCAGGAGGGACAGGGTGCAGGTGATCCTGGTAGCCCCAGACTGGCCACGCTAGTTCTGGTTTCCAGATCTCCTCAGCCTCAGCTCCTGAGGTGGCTTCCAGCACCCTGGACCTGCTCTGTGTCAATCAGGGGCAGGTACTCCACCTGGACCTTCAATCCCTGCACCCCGGCCTGGTTCCTGAGCGGCTAGAATTCCAGGCCTTGGGTCTTCCTCCAGGTCCTCAACATTGTTGAGGCTTCCCGTGAAGGAATCGACCAGAAAATGCTATGCCTTTAAATGGAAGATTCTCCATCTGGTGTCAGGCCAAAGGTTGGACCTATCAGCCTGTCCAGTGCTAGCATTTTGGACCATCTTTGGTCCCTTTCCACAGCGACTACAGTGAGACGACCCTAAAGGTGCACCTGGCAGCCATCTCTGCTTACTGGGCGTGTGCCGGTCAGTAGTCAGTGGCACAGGAGAAGGTGGTCTGGCACTTCTTCAAAGGCCTAGATCACATACTCCTCCGGTGTGTGAGCCTTCACCTCCGTGAGATCTTCTGCTGGTTTTGGCAAAGCTCATGGGCAAGCCATTTGAACCAATGCACAAGTGTGACATGACACATTTGTTGTGGAAGACTGCCTTCTTGGTGGCTATCACATGAGCCAGAAGGACTGGGGAGTTACAGGCGATCTCTATAGAGTCTCCTTACCTGGTCTTCCACAGGAACAAGGTTGTCCTGCGCTCCCACTTGAGATTCCTTCCGAAGGTGGTGTCGGAGTTTCCCCTTAACCAAGTGATTACTTTGCTGGTGTTCTACCTCAGTCACACCTTGGGGGCAGAATACAGGCTCCATACTTTGGACCTGAGACGAATGCTCGCTCTCCAATCTCTCTTTCCTAAGTAGGGGGTGTGCATCTTGCCTCCCTCCCGGAGAACTACTAGGAGTCTGCCAAGAAGTGTGTTTAGAACAACATATCCATGATCCTAGAAAAACTGGGTTACTCACCTGTAACAGTAGTTCTAGAAGTGGTATATGTTCATCCACTGACCTACCCAATCTCCCTGGCTTTGACGCACAAACCTGGCTTCCAGCAGACCAAGATCTGGCATCATGGGGCAGAGCCGAGGGTTATACCACCTGGGTAGGTGGGAGGAGCCAGCTTGAAGACTTCTGGCAAATCCTAAAGCGGCAAAGTACCTGCCAAGAAGTGTGGATGAACAACACATCACTCATAAAACTACTGTTACAGGTGAGTAACTTGTTTTTTCTGCTCGCTCGCTCCAGGGCCTGGAGTTTTCTGGCAAGACGCGTTGTCCCTCTGTTGGAAAGGGAGATTTATATATTCCTTCCCTCCCTTCCGACTCCTTCAGAGAGTTCTCATCAAACTTTTTCTGGAAGGGGTAATGATGCTAATGGCCCCCTTCTAATTTCCTCCTCAGATCTGGTTCCCCTCATTCCAGCAGCTGGCAGTGGAACCTCCAGTGCCTCTGTCCCTGTGCACAGGCTTGCTCTTTTAGGAGTAGGGCACCCTGGTCCATCTGAACCTCAAGTCCCTCCGTCTTCATGCTTGGCTCCTGAATATGTAGCCATTGCGAGGTTTGGGGTATCCTCTAAGGTGGTGGATGTTCTGGTGGTGGCTAGGAAACCTGTCACTAGGGCCACCTATCCAGAAACTCAGAAAGGCTGCTCCAAACCTAAGTTGTGCCTGTGGTAAAAAGCCAAACACTAGAATGCAAAAAACACAGCACCAACACTTCCTGGAAAAATGTATTGTATTGTGAGCATAACTTAAAACATAACAATACAGAAACGCCATGCAGGACAAACTATTTAAACAAACAAAAGATCTGACCGGTTTCGCGCCAAAAGCAGCGCCTCCTCAGGGACACACTAGGGCCACCTATTCCATGAAGTGGAAGCCTTTTGTCAGAAAGGCGTCATCGCACTACTTGGATCCCTTCACCTGTCCAGTGAATCAGATTTTGGAGTACTTGTTCTACCTCTCAGAATCCGGTCTCAAGTACTCCTCCATCAAGGTACATCTCTCTGGCATCTCTGCCTTCCAAATACTCATTGATGTCTGCACTGTGGCTCAACTTGATGTGTCTTGCACGTTTCTGAGAGGCATCCTACACTTGAAGCCTCCAATCTGCAATGCTGTCCTAGCTTGGGACTTACATTTTGTGTTAGAGAAACTCACCCTTCCACAGTTTGAACTGGCCATGAGTTGCGAGCTACGCTACCTGTCATGGAAAGCATTATTAGTTGCTATTACTTCTGCTCGAAGGATTTTCGAGCTTCAGGTGCTCATGTGTGAGCAACCATATTTAATTTTTCACAAAGACAGGGTGTCTTTGCATTCCAATCCTAAGTTCCTTCCTAAGGTGGTGTCTGACTTTGAATCAGTCCATCCACCTTCCAGTTTATTTTCCAGAGCATGCCAATCCAGGGAAGGCATTGTGCCATACTTTGGATGTGCATAGAATTCTGAGATACTGCACACACAGACAGTGGACTGTAGGAATCTTGTCAGTAGTTTTATTTTCGCCCCTAGGAAAGAGGGTGTTTCAATGTCCAAACAATGTTTGTCCAAATGGTTAGCCAATTGTATTGTTTTTTTTTTTTATACAGGAAGTACGGTAAGGACCTTTCTGATGGTGTTCATGGGCATTCGACCAGGGGCATGGTCAGTTCAGTTGCCTGCTTAAGAAATGTTTCAGCTGCGGAGATCTGTGCAGCTGCCACTTGGAGCACCGGCCATACTTTTACAAAACACTACAGTCTGGACATTGCCTTTAGGCATAGGGCCAGTTTCATCCTGGCTGCTTTACAAGGCCTTCTCTCTTAGGTCAGTATGGACAGCCACCTGATTTGTCTGGCAGTTTTTGCCAGAACTGCTTGGGACTCGTCCTACTGGTGTGGCCTGCTGCAAGAGATGCCCTCTAAGTAAGACAGTACATTTACGTACGAACTTACTGTAACAGTAGGTCTTCGAGAAGCTGTCTTACAGTAGGCCCTGCTTTCCCTCCCTCTTTCTTTCTTCATTTTGTCTGGCTTTCCCTTTCGTAGGAGGGAAGCCTTCTGCTTTCTTTTCTTTATTTCAGTTACCTCAGCTTCCTCCTCAGTTTTCTTAGCTGGTTTTGTATTTGGTCTCCAACAGGAGAACTGAGACGGCTATTGTGGTCCGCCCACTCTTACAGGGTTGGCGGACATCGGTGGGTGATGTCGGTGGTGGGCGGCCCCCTCTGGTAGACTGCTAGGTATAAAGTTTTTGTGTGGCCCTAGTGCCTGGTGGCTAAGTTGTACTAGTATGGTCTGCTGCAAGAGATCCTTTTGGAGACCTACAGTTACGGTGAGTTCTTACATAACTGTACTTTCTGGCAGAAATGGAAGTGCAGGGTCTTCTGGGCTCTGCATTTCCACAGCAGCATACATGTATGCATCTATGGAGGGATGGAAATGCAGGGGCCCAGAAGGCCCTGCGCTTTCACAAGCAAATAAGGATACAATTATACTGTCTTAAAAAGTAAGGAAATTCATTACAAAAAATTTGTTAATGCTCTAGTTAGGGTTAAACCACCAAAAATAGGGAAATGTGGTATTAGGGTTCCAAACCCTAACGCTCCACCCCCACCCTGCAGGCAGCAACAGGAAAAAACATTTCTATTTGACCTCACCTGCGTCTTCACAAATCAGGAATGTAGTGTGCCATGGGGTTGTCCACTCTTATCGTATATTGCACGCATCTCCGCTTATTTATTGATGTAATCGGGTGAGTGTTGAAGTTCACAACCCCAAGGCACACCCCATGGTGTACTTCTTCATATACTTTAGGCTCTGATACAGCGTGTGCTCGACTGCTGATCAGAATGGAAGTGTTGAGGCTGGTGGGTTGAGTGCGGGAGAGCAGACAGAGCCAGTAGTACTAGCAGACTGTCCTTAGTGGAGGAGGTGCCAGAATGTGGGGTGAAACCTGGTGTGGGTGTTTGAAGCGAGACCAAAAAAATACATTGAAAAAGTGTTTAAATTATTTTTTTTTTTTAAGAATCCGTTCTAATGAGAGTATTTCTAGTGAAAGCTGGAGCTGGTGCCGAGTCACTGATGGAATTTTAAAAACAAAGGTGCACTGCTCGCTGCCGGCTCCAGCCAGTGAGGATCTACTATGGGGTATAGTTTGGACTTGGAGAAAGAATATTTCACTCTAGGTCCCCAGGAAGCAAAAACATCTCCGATAGCTACCCTTTAATGTACTGACAGGCATGGCAGAAATATATATGGTGTGTGTGTGTACGTGTATATATATCTATATTATGGTAGCACGGTAGTGCTACCATAGTTAGGCTTGAGGAGCCCTTTTAAGGTTAAAGGGTCAAACTTTGCACCTTAATAACTTTGGCACCGTTTATCGGATGTGCCTGAAATTTGGAATGGACGATCAAGAACCATGCACTTTGGGATCTGGCAAGTTCCGTACCAGTCGCATATACGGCTGTGGAGTTGAGCGTGATCTGCACGCGCGTTTATGCTATTTGGTGAATTCTTTGCCGTTGCCTACAGGTTGCACGTTTTGCGCCAGTGGTCCGAAATCTTCAGGAAACATGCGGCCAGGGTGCCCGATGTGCCTTTCGAAGATTTCATGGAAAAATATTACAGTTCAAAAGTTATTCAAAAAAAAAAGTTTCCATTATAAGTCAATGGGAGAAGTTAACAAAAAGTTCAACACTTTTGCAAATGCACTTTTTACTTTCGCAAATGCCCCTACTACTTTCGCAAATCCTCCATTTCGCTTTCAGTTAGCGATCAGAAAAATGCTTGGTATTTAAAATTGGGACCATCTAGGGACACAGTTTATTTTGTGTTCACCTAGTTGGAGCCTTGGGATGCTAGCCATGTCTTTATTTTGGGGTTAAACACCCCAGAAATATGTTTTTCAACTTTCTGGAAAATGTACTTTCGCAAATCTGTGCGAAAGCTTTCGCAAATCACGAAAGTACTTTGCAACACTATGGCCAGAATGACAGGAGTTCTTTGCCGTCTTGCTGCAAAAGAACGGTTAGGTCTTTTGGCCTGAAATTTGGAGGGAAGACAGCCAGCATGTCACAGATGGGGTGGTTTGGTGAAAAAATATTGTACAGCTCCAAAGTTACGGTATTCCGAAGTTGATGCTTTTTCCCATAGACTAACATGGTGGCGTACGCCGCGCCTTTCAGGGCTCGTATCTCAAACGGTGCGAGATACAGATTTTTCTTCACGAATTGCATAGCCCTATGGGCTATGTAATGCAAAACGGTAGCCAGGAAAATGATTTCTGTGAAATTTAAATTTTTTTCTACGTCATACAGTTGCTGAGGTATTTGCAATTAAGTACTTCCAATGCTTGTTTTAAGCTTCCATTGCCATTACAATGCATACATTCTTTGTACATACTGTTTCTCTGTGCAGTTGTCCAGCAAAAACAGGGTATGTGCTTCTGTTACTGTTAGTTACGGTTTCCCCTTGCATTTATGTACCTGTTAGTGTTACTGTTCCTGTGTGCCCCACCGTGTGTGTTACCCTTTGCGTTTGTCCTTTGCACTTGTGTTTTCGTTACTGTTACCATTTGCGTTTTCCACCTTGTGTTTGTGTTGCTGTTCCTATGTCACAAGACATTATGTGGCGGATGGGCCCCGTGCTCCCGCCACCGCATTACATTCAGTATTTCTCATCGTCATTCTCAAAAGGAAGGGAAATTAGAGGCAGAAAACTCCGTTTAATGCATCAGTTAGGGTTGTTCCACAGTGACAAAAATAAGAAATTGTGTTAGGGATAACCCCCGATACCTCAGCCCCCCAACCGGCATTGGGGTCATCGGTCCTAACTCGCCGCATTCTCCTATACCTCTGCTTCTTACACATGTGATGGGGTGAGAATTAGGTTGACGACCCCAACGCCGCATCCTGTGCTGTTGTGGGGCAGGCTGAGGTGCCCTGGGGTTCAACCCTAACACCAAATTTCCTTACTTTTGTTGCTGTGGAACAACCTTAACTGATGCATTTAAATGGATTTTTTGTTTCCATATATATGTGTGTGTGTGTGTGTGTGTGTGTGTGTATATATATATATATATATCTATATCTATATCTATATATATATATATATATATATATATATATATATGTGTGTGTGTATATATATATATATAGATATATCTCTAGATACTGTTGCCCACCTATAGTTAGGGTTCATTCTTCACTTGTATTTTAAACTGAAACCGTTCAAGCGATTCTAATGAAATTTTGCCTGCGCCATCAGGGGCCAAAGATCTGTTGATGTGGCAAGTTCTAGGGATGTGTATATGATGTATAACTCCACATTTCTGGCAGTGTTCCTTTCCCTTTGATTCCTGCCAGAACATCTTCAAGCTGGCTCCTTCCATCCACCTTGATGGTAACTCTCTTGGTACTGTCCCATGATGTCAGAGCTTTCTTTCTGCAGGAAAAAGGTTCTCTTTACTGCTCTAGCGCTGAGTAGACCCTTTGCTTTCAAATCTTCAAAATTCAGATCTTCAAGCGGATTTCGAATGTTTGAAACTATTGCCATGGACGAGTAGACACCTGGTTTTAAAAAATGTGAGTGCAGGCAGATGATGTCCGGACGAACCCAGGGTCTACTGCCCAGGCCACAGTCTCAATTTCCAGGCATGTGGCCTGTGTCACACTTTGTATCCTAGTACTCCGGAGGACCAGCATGCTCTACTCCTTTTAGGGTGACCAGATGAATGGGACCTTCCCATTCGATCGAAACATGCCCGTAGGGCGGTCTCTGCAGCTGCAGGGTCCGCAGAACTGGTGGCTCAGGCCGCTGAGCATGCCTCTTCAGCCTTTGTGCTGCTTTCCTTTGGTGTCACCTTCATGGAGGCATTCGGGGATTTGTGCCAGTCCTTTCATACTCTTGGGCAGGGCCCCTCTAAGGACGTGAAATCCTCAAAATCTTTGCGAAAGACTGAGAAGAAGTTTCGTTGACTTTCATGGGATCTCGAGCAGTCCCCTACTAACATACTAAGAAGCCAGCAGAGTAGGCCTTCTGGTCTGTTGAGTCTGCTCAGTGATCAGGGCACTGATACGGCCACCCCCTCCCACACCATAGGGTCTCCTACCCCCATCCCGAAGGGGGGTACTCAGATGCGCCCTCCCCTTATACCTATCCCACCCTCTCTTGAATCCCTCCACAGTTTCAGCCGCCACCAGTACCATGGGCAGCGCATTCCAGGGTTATACCACCATCTCGGTGAAGTAACGTCTCCTTGTCTCTCCCCTTATTCTGCCCCCAGCAAGCCTCATCAAATGTCCCATGTTGTCCCCACTTCCCTCAGTTGAAGCACCTCTTCCCGGCATACCCTGTTTATCCCCTTGAGATAGTTGAAGACCTTGATCATATCCCCTCTGTCCCTCCTCCAGAGAGTACAGGTTAAGGTGCTTGAGTCTCTCCTCAGAGGGCTTGTCCCCGAGGCCCTGTATCATCTTGATCACTCTCCAGAAGAGCAATCTCCCTCTTTAAGTAAGGACGCCAAAACTGCACACAGTATTCAAGCTATGGTCTAACCAGACAATTGTACAGTGGAAGGAGTACCTCCTGGCTCCTTGAGGTTATCCCCCTGGCTATGCACCCTAGCATTTTATTCGCCTGGGCTGCAGCCCTCTTACACAGCTGAGTTCATTTTGGCATCCACCACCGCCCTGAGGTCCTTCTCCTCCCTCGACACCTGCAGTATCTCTCCACCCAATGTATACACATGAGCCGGGTTTCTTGCCCCCAGGTGTAGAACCCTGCACTTCCCAGTATTAAACTTCAGTTTCCAGGTGCATGACCACTCCTCCAGAGTCTCTAGGTCCCTCTGGAGGGCCAACCTTCTTTTCTCCCCATCCACCACTACTCCCAGCTTTGAGTTGTCAGCAGATAGGCACATCTCACTCCTGATACCCCTTCTAATGTCTGAGATAAAAGCGTTAAATGGGAGTGGGCCCTACCTATCCCTGTGGGATCCCGATAGTAACTCCACTGGGAGACAAGACCTCACCCCAACCATAATCCTCTGAAAATGACCTGCTAGTCAGTTCACTATCCACATGACCATCCGTGCTCCCCACCCCCATTTCCCCAGCTTTTTCAGCAGCCCAGGATGTGGCACTGAGTGAGATGCCCTGCTGAAGTCTAGAAAGAGGACATCCACTGGCCTGCCTAGGTCCAGTGTCCTCATCATCCAATCATAAAACTCCACCAGGTTGGCCTGACATGATCTGCCCTTAACAGTGCCATGCTGGCGATCTAGGTGGCCCTGTGTCCTCAGAAACCCCTCCAGCCTCTCTTTTAAGATGACCTCCATCACTTTGCCCACTACGGATGTCCGGCTCACCAGCCTAATTACCTGGCTCCTCTCACGAGCCACCCTTATGTATTGGCATGATATGGGCCATCCTACAGTCCTGTGGCTCCCAACCAGACTGGAGAGAGGAGTTAGAGGTTCTCCAGAGGTGCGATTAGGGTAACTGCCAACTCCCTAAGCACCCTGGGATGGATACCGTCTGGAACCGGTGCCTTCTCTGCTCTTAGGGCCTTGAGGGTTTCCCACACCCATCCCATTGGGGTTCTGAATCCATGGCGCCCCATCTATACGTCCCTCACACCCCTCCCCATGCAGTGCCACCCCCCCCCAGTGAAGACCGAGGCAAAGTCATTTAGTACCGCTACTTGCTCCCGTGCCCCTTCCGCCCACCCACTCCCTGACCTCAGCCCCCCAATCTGCCCCTTCCCTTCTTTCTCTGATATACCTGAAGAACCCCTCCCCCCTTCTAATCCCCTGAGCCAGCCTCCACTCTGTCCACACCTTAGCTGACCTCACCACCCTGGTGACCTTCCTGGCCCTCAAATCATACTCCCCCTTGTCTACAAGCCCCTCAAGAACATCTCTACTTGCTATAGGCAGCCTGCTTGTCCCTTACCACATCCTAGAATTCCTTAGTCCACCAGCTCAGCCTCCTGACTCTGCCCACTTCCTTCTCTCCTTTGTGCAGGCATTGGTAGCCTCCAGGAGCCCCTTTTTTAATAACCTTCCACCAGCTCTGTCCATACCCACTCTGATCCCATCTAGGTAGCTCCTGACAATCCGCTCCATACCTTCGAAATCTGCACCTCTAAAGTCAACTACCTTCATTTTTATGAGATCTACCTCACCTCCCAGGTCCAGGGAAAACCAGACCATGGCATGATCACTCCCCGCCAGTGGGTCCCCAACCACAAGGTCCCTAATGAGCTCACCACCCGACAGACCGCCTCAGGCCTTGGACTGCAACGCTTCTCTGGAGGTTTCAACTATGGTTGATCCTTTGGTCCAGGCCGCTAGCTCCACGGTCTCCCTGTTGGGCCAGTTGGTCAAGACACCTATCGACCATCCCGTTGAGATATTTCTTGAGCCAGCCGATGCACTGTTTCAGGACGACGTGGATACCTCACTTTCTAGGATTCCGGTCCTATCTGTTACCTCTCAGGGTGGGTCAAACGAGCATGCTGATCCAGTCACTAATCCTTGGGATCCCATTACCTGGGGAGGATCCTTGGCTTTTGCCAGTTCCCTCCATTTCTTTCTGCTGGTTCCCTGATGGTCAAGGTTGTCATCTCGGAGTCCGGAGTTGAGCAGCCCACACAGCCATCTGTGTTCCCACTCTTGGCACTCTGGCAAGGAACGCCGCCACTATTTTTCCTCTTTGTGACAGGGTCGAATAAGGCTCTGGCCCATTTGTTATGCAGAAAAAGTTTAAAAGCAAGGGTCTGTTCTGTCCTCTCCTTTTCTGTCTCTTGTCTGCTGGTTGCGAAACCAAATTTTCTTGAGACCTAGGAACTGATCACTCTGGTTTCACAGTTTTCTGCCTCTCGCTGTCTCTCTGCCTTCCCTTGCTATTTCTGTCTCTTCTTCTCCCTTGCATATCTACAGTTAGAAAAATATATGTGCATCTCTGTATAAAACTGTGATAACTGGATCCCTTTGTTTAAAACTGTATATAGTTATATTGTTTAAATGATTGCAAAAAGCTATTTGGAACTCACGGGGTTAACCTGAGATGCAGTTTTTAAGCTCTTTGCAGAGCTGTGAACAAGAGGTCAATTCTGGGACACCGTGTACTGTTTTGCTGCACCTGCAAGTAACGAAACTGACAAGGACATTCTGTAAATTTACGAGAACATTCTGTAAGACGCAGGCTGTCTTAACGAGTTCCTAGATGAAGACTTATAAAAAGAGCAGTTATACTTTTGCTAGAGACACAAGGAGAGCAAGAAACTGAAACTTTGGAATTAAGAGAAGGACTTGGTTTTCTCTGTAGTGCCTTTGTAAATAGTCATACTGAATAATTTTTTTTTATTTTGTTGTTGAGAAAAATAAAAATGGTATTTGCAAATTTTGAAACTGCTTCTTTATTTTTTTCCTCCTTGGATGAGGAGAGGCACTGATGCAAGATGCACCAGCATTATGAAGAGCTGATGTGGCAGCAGCTCGTTTTCTGGGGTTAAGCTGATTCCAGCCCTCACTCTGGCTCTTCCGTGGCTCCTACCACCTAGGCCTCAGCTTGCTGCAGCTTGGCTGGTTCGGCTCCGCCTATTCTGGTCTCTCCGCCCATCCAGGTGGCGCCACCTCGTAAGCAGCCAAAGGAGGGTCCCCCTCCTGAGGATGCCTGTACCACTCTCAGGTTTCGTCGGCTGTTGGTCAAACTGTGACTCCCAACAGACCCCAGAGATCAGTGGGAACTCATGCAGTTGACCACTTTTTTGCGAATCCTCTGAGTCTGAGGACTCCTCTCTCCATTCCCATTCATTGGACACCAAATCGAGGGAGGATTTATCTATGGAGCATGGTCCCACTTCTTTCAGGGGCTTACTCCATTTGATTTCGGAGTCTGCTGGGATCCAGATGGAGCCCGTCCAAAAATGGGCCAAGTATCCCTTGGCCAAATTCTCAACTGAGGGGACACCCGTGGGATTGCCTTCCCGGTAGCCGAGGACATTCTTGGCCGTGCTCTGGAGCCATGGCCGCACCCTGCCTCCTGTCCTGCACTGTCAGCATATATAGCTCGAAAATACATGGTCCTTACAGGTTCCCTGTCTGGTTTCACTGAGCATCACCTGGCTGAGGGTCTGGTGGCTGACTCGGCATTTCGATGCACCGGCAATATTGGGGACATGGACAAGCCGCCTGACAAGGAATACAAGAAATCGGATCACATGGCCAAAAAGGTCTATGTGGCGACTTTGCTCGGCCTTTGACTGGTGAATTCGGCTCTTTTGATAGCCCCTTTCGCTTATACCCTTCTTGGCACTCTCGATGAGGTGCTTCATCAGCTCTCAGCTGACTTAGACCACGGTCAGGCAAGTTCAGAACCAAGGTCGAGTAGTGGCAAAACAGCAGCTCCAGATGGCCGTGGACATTGGCGATTCCTATGCTCAGTCTGTGGGTGCTGCTGCTGCAGATCTCTACCCTTAAGGCAGATACCCAGCACAAGCTGGCAGATGTCCCCCTCTTGGGCACTGACCTGTTCAGGCTGGAGGTGGAAGGACACCTCACTTGCAGTAAGACCAGTGCCTCCCTGGACTGTCACCTCTGCTCAGAGGGATCCCAAGGGTTCCAAGCTTCAGAGGAAGAAGCCCTTTTGGCCCCTCTTTGCCCCTGCGGCCAAGCCATACCAGCCTCCAAGCTGAGCAGCAGACACCGGCTTGGCGTCCTCAGCCAAAGTCAGTTGCTTAGGTCGTCCGCAAACTGCATGGTCGAGGTTCCGCTGCTTCCACAGCTGGTTCCTCCTCCAAGCCTGCCCAGAGACTGGAGGGGCACCTCCCCCATACTGGTCCTATCTTTCCTGGGTCCTCCCATGTGGGGCTGGCTCCGCCACTTCTTTCTGCCTGGTCCGCTGTCGCCACAGGCAGGTGGGTCCTCGAGGTGGTTCGCCAGGGTCTGCCTCTAGAGTTCAAGGCTTAACCTGCATTGCCAAGCCCACACCCCACGGGAGGACATTGTTTCTGCAGACTTGCTGTCAGCCCTTAAGGAGAACATTGCCCAGTTCCTCCAGAAGGAAGGAATTGCTCAAGTCCCACACCCTCCACTAAGCCCAGGATTTGTCTCCAGGTACTTTCTGGTACCAAAATGGATGGGGGGCTTGTGCCCCCATCTTAGATCTGCATGATCTGAACAAATTCCTTTGGTCACGCACCTTCAGGGTGGTCACTCTGCCTCAGATCATTCTATCTCTGGAGCTGAACATGAGATTCTGCTCTCTGGATCTTCAGGATGCATTTTTCCATGTTCGCCTCTGTCCCACCACTGGTTCCTGTGGTTCCTTGTGGAGGGGATTCTCTACCAGTTCCAGGCCATGACCTTCGGCCTCTGCCCCCAAGGTCTTCACCAAGTGCATCGCAGTGGTGGCAGCCTACCTGAGACGTCAAGGGGTTTAGGTGTATCCCTATCTAGACAACTGGCTGATGGCAGGTCCCTCCAGGGAGGAGGGGGAGCGAGCGGTCCAGGGACCCGGCCCTCCAGACCTGCTTGTCCCTTGGCCTCCTGGTGAATGAGGCAAAGTCTGAGCTTGTGCATTCGCAGGTTGTGCATTTCATCGGGGCAGAGTTTGACTGTTGCAGAGCCAGGACTCTGCTTTCAGTGGACCTGGCAGAGGTTCTCTACTTCTTTGCCCGATCATCTCCGGATGGGCAGTTACACCCTACTTTGGATTTCCTGTACCTCCTGGGATTTATGGGAGCATGCACCAGCATGGTTCGTTGGTCCCAGTGGATAATGTGCTCTTCACAGTGAGAGCTCGCCTGTCAGTGGTCTCAGCGTTGAGGCCACTGTGACTCAGCTGATGTGGGATGCCCTCCAGTGGTTCAGTCTTGAAACATCTGCAGGAAGGAATCCCATTTTTCCACCTGGAGCCGACTGTCACCATCATGACCGATGCCTCCCTGATGGGCTAGGGTGCCCACTTGGAGCAGAGTCTATGGACTCTGGACCACCAAGGAGTTCCAATGCCATATCAGCCTACTAGAGCTTTAGACAGTTTGGCTGGCATGGACAGCCTTTGCTTCCACACATTTGGGGTCGGGTCATTCAGGTCCAGATGGACAACATGACGACCATGTACTACTTCAACAAACAGGGTGGGACATACTCCTCTTTGCAGGGAAGCTTTCCACATCTGGATCCTCATTCTCAGTCTGAACGCTGATCTCATGGCCATTCATATGGCTGGCATATCCTACCAGTTGGCAGATGCCCTCAGCCGAGTGGGCAAAGTGTCTCACGAGTGGTCTCTCCATAAGGACGTAGTGCATGGTATCTTCTCCCAGTGGGGCACCCCTCTGGTGGACCTGTTCACCTCCAGTGAGACTGCAAAGCTGAGGCTGTATTGTGCCCATCCTCCTCAGCAGGGAATGCTGCAGGGGGATTCCTTCTCGAGGCCCTGGACCCTGGGCCTCATGTATGCTTTCTCTCCATTTCTGCTGATCCACGAGGTGCTGCTCAAGGCCAGGAAGGACAAGGTATGGGTGATCCTGGTGGCTCCAGACTGGCCCTTCCAGTTCTGGTACCCCAATCTCCTCAGCCGCAGCTGCAGACTCCCATGGCATCTTCCTCTACGACGCCCGGATCTGCTGTCTTTCAGTCAGGGGAAGGTACTCCATCCGGTCCTTCAGTCCCTGCACCTGATAGCCTGGTTCATGAGTGGCTAGAGTTCCAGGCTTTGGGTCTCTCCAACGATGTCCTCACCATGGTCGAAGCTTTTTGGAAGGAGTTAATCCGAAAATGGCATCTTTTTAAATGGAAGAGGTTCTCCATTTGGTGCCAGGACAAGGGGCTTAAATCCCTTATCTTGCTCAGTGCCGATCATTCTCCGCTTCCTTTGGTCCCTCTATGTTAGGCCTTTGGTTGATGACCCTTATTCACCAGTCACATCTTGGAAGCTAAGCACAGGCTCTATACTTCGGGCCTGAGACGAGTGCTTGCCTGTTATAAGGAGTGTGCAGCTAGAGTTCAGGGAGAGGTTTGTCAGTTCTTTGTCACCTACGCTGATGCTGTGCCTGGCAGACCGGCAGCTAATCGGACGATTGGCAGGTGGATTGAATCCTGCACCGACCTCTGCTATAGGTTGGTGAGTTGGGAGCCTCCAATAGGGCTAATGTCTCATTCCACCTGTAATACTGCTGCCTCGGTGTCTGCTTCCAGAAAGATCCCTAGCCAGGAAATCTGCAGGGCTACTACCTGGAAATCAGCACACACCATCATTTCCCACTGCCACATCGACCTTGAGTCATGCCGGTATGCTGGTTATGGGGCCTCAGTTCTCTAATCTCTGTTCCCTACGTAGGGGGTGTGTGCTTTGCCCCCATCTCCCTGGAGGACTTCTAGGAGTCTGCCAGAAATGTGGAATTGTATATTCTATCTACATCCCTAGGAAAAACAGGATATTCACTGGTAGCAGTAGTTCTAGGAGTGGCATATGATGTATATCCACACTGACCCACCTGACCTCCCCAGGCAAAGTAGCACACCAGTCTTGCTTCAAGTGAGTAAGATATGATGTCACGGGGTGGTGCCGAGGGAGTTACCCTCCAGGTCGGTGGGAGGAGCCAGCTTGAAGATGTTCTGGCAGGAATTAAAGGGAAAGGAACACAGTCATAAGTGTGGATGTACATCATATACCACTCCTAGAAATACTGTTACAGGTGAGTAACCTGTTTTTTTTCGTTCCGGTCGAATGTGTGGGTGCGGAGATGAGGATTGTCAAAAATATTTTTGAAATTTACCGTTTCTGCTGAAATTCTTAGGTCACACCATTGTGCACTAACTGTAGAATTTTGGTCTGACATTTTTACTGTTTATGGGTCTTAGGTCACAGATGAGCGTTTTGAAGGTTTGGTGAAAAAATGTTAATGCATTCCAAAGTTACTAAATTTCAAAGTTTCCCATTATTTCCCATGCGACCAGTTAGATGTCCCACTCGAAAAATGATTTTGTCACAAGTGTGGAATCCGTTTTCATAAATACAGAATTCTTTGCCGCAAATGCAGAATCATTTTTTGTGCTGCTGCCATCTTGTCAGTTAGCAGTGACAACAAATGTAAAAAGCTAAAAAAATGGACGGCTTTAGGAAACACCAACAGTTTTGTTTACCTAATCGGGGCCCTTAGAAGCTAATTCTTGGCTTAGTTTTTTCATAAGTCACTTAACAAACATGCAGAGACTACGGCAAATATGAAATAGGATCATGAAAAGGAATTTTAGGACACCTGTTTATTTTGTCGCTGCAGAGTTCAGAAATGGTTGTTGATTTTGGTCTGAAATGTTCGGGGTACAAAGGACCTGCCCCACAGGTGTGCCTTTTGCTCGTTTGGTAAAAATATATTAGTTTGCTGGGGAGTTCTGTGGCTTTAAATTTTGGTTATGTTCCCATAGGATAACATTGTAATGTGAGGTTTAGACAGCCGTTTCTTTGTTACTACACTGTGAATGGTTTCCAGTTTTACTCTGAAAATTTCAGGGTGTACAGAGGCCTTGTGCCACCAATGTGCCTTTTGTTTGTTAGTGAAAATATATCAATTTGGTGTCTTACACAGATTTCCCATTTTTTCTTGTTTTCTATAGGATAACATTGCAGTGAGTTCTTTTTTAGCGCTGCACACTACAGGACTGCAGTGCAGGCAGTGCCCAGAGGGTCCTGCACTCCCACAGGCAAATAAGAATACCACTACAGTATCTCAATTATGGATCTGGGCCCTGTGCTCCCACATGCAACTACAGATATGATTATGGACTGTTTGGAGTGGCCCTGCATTCCCACAGGGAAATAAGTGTACAAGTACCCTTACCCCCACTAGTTCCTCTCTGCTGTGATTGTCTGTTGGAATAAAGTGGTCATTCCGTGTCGTGGTTCTCACCCTTCTCACCTTCCACCTCACCCATTCTGTGCTCTCTCTCCCCTGCTTCCCATCCATGCCGCTCCTTTTGTACGTCACCCTTGTTACCTGTCTAATTTCTCTGTGCTATGTTAACTGTCTGTCCCACATCCCACCCAAGAGTTTCTGCTGCTGAAATGCTTCCACTGTACTAGAGTAGGTGATTTATTTATAAATATTATGCACTTTGGCCTTAGCACTTGTACCTACGTTTTAGGATTGTGGATATCATACAAATACTACAAGTTTTGTCCTTTAGTACGTTTTGCACGGATGCTCCTCATCCACTGTATTATATGCACTATCTAGGTCTCTCTTTGATTTGCTACAGTGTTGTTATCCATCTCTGTACTGTATTGCTCTTTCTGTTTATTGTTGTACCAGTGTATGCTGTATGTATTTTTAAGCGTCTCTCTCAGGTCCTCCACCTCAATGAGCTTGCTCAATGGAGTTCTCCTGCTTAGTAAACTTGAACTTGTATAATTACAGTCTCTCAAATTATGGCTGTATAGGTCCGGGCCCTGCACTCCCACAAGCAAATAAGGCTATGCTTATACTATCTCAAAAAGTAAGTAAAGTCTTTGCACAAAACTTCATTAATGCATAAGTAAGGGGTATAGCATTAAATTTTGCAAATGTGGTATTTGGGTTTCCAACTATAACACCCACGCGCGCACCCAACGGGCAGCCGGAGGGTGCCCTGAGGTCATCAGCCCTAACGCTTACCCCGTTGTCCTATACTGTACCCATCTTAGCTTATTTACTTTTGGAATGGGGTGTGCGTTAGGGCTGACGACCCTAAGACACACCCCTCATGCCTGTTGTGTGCAGGGTGGGGTATTAAGGTTGTAAACCCTAACACCACATTTCCAATCTTTTGTCACTGGAACCCTAATGGATGCATTAGCAAAGTTTTTGCCATATACATATAGATATATGTAATGTATATTAAATGCTAGAAAAGGGTTGTGTACAAGGAAATACCATCGAGGGTGCAAATGAGCTTACAAAGCTACGATTCCAAAGCATGAGTGGCCTTAATGAAGCTCATTAGCCCCCAAGATGGCATTTATTTCACAAGTACACAGTCCTTTTCTAGCTTTTGTTTTATATAATGCATTTGGTTGGACATAGTTTGCTATGTCCCGTGTTTTTCTGCAGTGTAGGCCTTTTCCGTAGTGTAGGGACTGCCTCTTTTGTCCCTTTACTGTTTCTGTAGGGCTGGGGCCTCCTATAAGGTGTGACTCCTGTTATCTTTCCTTTAGTAGAGTGGGTGTTGGGCGGTCTTGGGAATGGCGTGCAGGTGGCACAGTTGGGAGAGTGGTGGTCTTGTGAGCAGAGTGCAGCCGTCGCAGTCGGGTGGGCCATGTGGCGTGGTTTGCAGTCTGGAGCAGGCTGGGAGCAGTTCTTCAAATGGCCAGAGTGGCGTTTAGTTGTGGAGCACGTTGAGAGTGTCTTGGGACCTGACAGAACAGTTTGGCATGGCGGCAGCATAGAGGACCTTGCAACAGCATATTTGAGGTACTATTTTGGTGCTTTTCATAGCATAGGTTTCTGCTGGTGGGGTGGAGAATGCGGCTGTTGTATGTGCCGTGAGTGAACTTGTTATATGTTATTGTGGGGTTTGAAGTGAGTTGGGTATTTATGTCGTGGTAAGGTTTTGAGTACGCAATTATACGATGTAGTTAGCTAATTGGGGTCATAATGCCCTAACTGGCTACCATCATATATGGGGAAATGCATGATGACTTTTTCAGTGGGGACGAGAATCCAACCATGCATGAGATATACATGTGTGTGTGTATATATATATATGTGTGTGTGTATATGTATATATATATATATATATATATATATATATATATATATATATATATATGTGTGTGTGTGTATATGTAATAGATAACCCACTCTACGGTGTGGTCGGCTCTGATATACCGCATGTCATGGTGTGCGTTGTACACACCAGGCTGACTGCGGGCCAGCGGCAACCACCCAAGGTGTGCTTATATCAGAGCGCACTGCACATCGTAGAGTGGATTCTATCTTATAAAATGGCAAATTGTTTTTTTTTTTTTTGGGGAGAAGTGCAGGTGTGGTCGCGCTTTTGATATATGCATGGGTCATGTGATAGAATCCAACAATCCAGAGACATAATTTTTCCTACCCATTTTATAAATGTGTGTGTGTGTGTGTGTATATGTATATGTGTGTGTGTGTGTATATATATATATATATATATGTGTGTGTATATGTATATATACAGTGGATTCCACTTGTATGCCATTCGGATGTATGCACATTCCGGATGCATGCACAAAAATGGCATGTCCCAATCCCAACCATATACACTTAATAAAAAATGTGCTTGTGCGCACACCAGATTTTGGTTGTATGCACACTTTGTCCTCCAAACTGGGGCTTCAGAGGCATGAATACTGTTAATCACACCTGTTAAACAGGTGCTAACTGTACTGTTCGTTAAAGACGTGCATGTTTTACTCAGATTCAGCCTGCTTGTCAGAACAAGGAACTATGGAGAAAACAAATAGCTTAAATAGTTCAGAGTATCCCAGAGCCCGGAGAATCGGTGGTTGCGAGGGCTCGCCTCAGCCCTCCCCCAGCAGCCCAGAAGGAGTCACTTGCCCAGCAGACCCCTCGGAGAATCGGTGGTTGCGAGGGCTCGCCTCAGCCCTCCCCCTGGAGAACCAGTGGTCATGAGGGCTCGCCTCGGCCCTCCCCCAGCAGCCCAGAAGGAGTCACTTGCCTAACAGACCCCTCGGAGAATCGGTCGCGAGGGCTAGCCTCAGCCCTCCCCCAGCAGCCCAGGAGGAGTCACTGGCCCATGTACAGTGCTGAAATTCCAGCCCAGCCCACAGACTGCTGCGGTGTGTGCTGATTTTAAAACCTCCTCTGGCGCATTTTTAACATTGGAACGTCTCCGTGGCGCATTTAAATTCCTGAAAAGAACTGAAACTTAAGATTCAACTGAAACGGACTGTTTGCTGCTTGGTGCCTTTTATTTTAAAACTTGGAGCTTTTCCTGTCGGCGTGGAAGTGGAGATGGGCTTTTTTTTTTTTTTTTTGTGTGAAATAGTGAAAGCATTGCAATGTGAAGTGTTCCCCCAGCTAGTCTCCTTAATTCGTATTCCCCTTTAATATAGAAGCTGTTTTCTGTTCAGTTGTCTGTACCAGAATTTCTCCCTGTGTAAAAGATTGCCTGAGATAGTTTTTATAAGTATTTCTCTTTGCCCCTGGTTTGTGTGCCTGCTTGGAACTGTGTATTCCTGCAGCAGCGATCCCTCCCCTAGCCCAACACCACGCACCCCCTTTCTTTTGTTTTCTGTGCTCCCCCCCACCCCCTGCCTTATTAACCTGCATTTTTCTGTTCCCCACAGCAGACCCCCCAGAGAATCGGTGGTTGCGAGGGCTCGCCTCAGCCCTCCCCCAGCAGCCCAGGAGGAGTCACTTGCCCAGGTACAGTGCTGCAATTCCAGCCCAGCCCACAGACTGCTGCAGCGTGTGCTAATTTTAAAACCTGCTCCTTTGGCGCCTTTTTAACATTGGAACGTCTCCGTGGCGTATTTAAATTCCTGAAAAGAACTGAAACTTAAGATTCAACTGAAACGGACTGTTTGCTGCTTGGCGCCTTTTATTTTAAAACTTGGAGCTTTTCCTCTCTGCGTGGAAGCTCTAGCCCCGCCGAACGCTCGGCTCCCCACTGCCCCCACCACCACCCTTGGTCGGCTCTCCCTTAAGTAGGCTGCAGGACGTCACGTGAGGCTGAAAATAACCTATCAGCCCTGTTTCCCATTTGCAGGTTATTTTCTCTCATCACTAGCGGCTGCCCTTTTCAGCCTAGCTTATATTACTCCCACTTACTGCCTTCCTGCTAGCAATTCTGCAGTTCACATCCACTAATTAGCTTTAGCTACTACTCGGTGTTTTAGCACACAGCTCCCTTGTGCTGTCACCCGGCGGGGTGGTTAGTTTGACCAAGCTGCTGGCACAATTTTTTGGTCTTACTTCCTACACTGCCTACTTGCAACTTCTGGCATTTTCCTTACTCCCTGTCCTCCTGCAGGTTCTCGTCCCCTGGCTGCCTTTTTTCCCTTTATCATACTGTTACCTGCAGCCATCATGACAGTCCCCCCAGCACCCCCTGGACCCACCAGGGGCACGGCTACCCTACTTAGTCAGCAAGCCACCTTGCCCCCTCTCAAGTCCCCCGGCTTGGCTCTCCTCTAAAGGGCTTAAATTGCCCACTTGAATGTGCGTAGCTCTCACACAACCTAGCTGAGCTTACTGCCTGGTCGCCCACCACAAGCCGGATATCATGGGTCTCTCAGAAACTTGGCTGAAGCCTCACATTCCTGATGCTATGTGCACCCTCCCGGGCTACAACCACATCAGACGAGGTAGGGTGGGGAATAAGCGGGGTGGTGGAGTGCTCCTCTATTATAAGGTGCACCTAAACGTGTCTCCCATCGATCACTCACCAACTAACCCCTCTGCCTGTGAGTTCTTGCACGCCCTTCTTCTACTAGGTCACACTAAGAAAATACACCTGATCTGTTCCTGCAACCTCCTCAAGGGTGGTCTGCTAGGACTCTCCTCACTGCTCAACTGCATTAGTGATAAAGCGGGCCCCAACGAAATCCTAGTTATAGGTGACTTCAGCCTTAACTGGATGGGTTCCAATTGCAAACAGTATGAGCCTCTGCTCTCGGGCCTTGCCCTAAGCTAGATTATAACTGAACCCACAAGGCTCTCCTCACGGGGGAGATAAAGGATCCCTTATCGACTGGATCTTGTCCAACAGACCTGACAGAATCACAACCTCAGGAATTCTCCCAGATGTCCTCTCCGACCACTCGCCTATCTATTGAATATGGGGCATCTCACAGCCTAAAATCCCCAGTAAAGTGATCGAGTTGAGGGATTACTCTAAATTTAACATACATGACTTCCTTTTTGACCTGTTAGTTGACTGGTCAGGGGTCACTGCCACGAATGACCTTGCACAAGCTCTGGACTCATTCTTGGCCGAATTTGTCCCCCTGCAGAATAAACATGCCCCCCTCACGAGGAGGAGGAGGGTGAGGGGCACCGTCACCAAATGGCTTCATGGGGGTCTATTCTCCCTTATGAAGGTCAGGGACAAATGCTGGGAGACCTACAAGGCCTCCCAAAGCAATAATGACCTCTTAGCATAAAGGCACCTCAGAAACTCCTGTAAAAGAGCCATCCGCTCAGCAAAAAGCGAGTTCTGCCAATCTGCCCTGCTTTTCCTCTGCCAGCAACCCGAGGAGCTTCTGA
Organism: Neoceratodus forsteri; assembly: GCA_016271365.2. NCBI lineage: Eukaryota > Metazoa > Chordata > Ceratodontiformes > Ceratodontidae > Neoceratodus > Neoceratodus forsteri. Next base: position 194,353,966 of record CM028129.1, read on the forward strand.
CAAAATATCAAAAATGCGGTTGGTGGGTCCGCCAGAGTACAGGTCACTGACCTGCTCGATGGTGGGGTCAGCTGCAATAACCCACATACCATTGCAAATGCCTTTAACTCCATGTTTTCGGAATTGTCTGCCCCCCTTCCCAGTCTTCCGCCCCCAAGTCCCCCGGCACCCCCCCATATGGACTCGCCTCCCGGACCCCCTTCAGCTACAGCAGGTTTCAGCAAGAGAGATCCAGAAGCTGCTCTGGCCTCTCCCCTCATAGCGGTGCAGGGCATGATAACCTTGACCCGAAACTGCTCAGGCTAGGGGCCCACCTCCTTGCCAGGCCTGTCACGCACATCTTCAATACCTCCCTTAATACCGGGCTCATCCCAGACATATGGAAAATGGCTAAGTCGTCCCTGTCTTAAAGCAGGGTAACCCCTAAGATCCCCTTAACTACCGTCCCATTGCCATTCTATCTGCTACCTGCAAACTTCTGGAGAAAGTTGTCACCGCTCAGCTATCCCAATATATCCTGAACTACAACCTACTCTCTCCCGCACAACATGGCTTCAGGAAAGGGCACAGCACGTCTGCCACCCTTGCTGTAGTCACCTCGCTGATCAGGACTGCAGCTGACCAAGGCAGTCTTACCGGAGCTATCTTTGTGGATCTCTCCAAAGCCTTTGATAGGGTCGATCACTCCCACCTCAGCTCCATGCTTCTATCCCTTGGGTTCTTCTCTCTCCCCCAACCCCCCAGCCCATGCTTGGCTCCTAAACTACCTCTCTAGCAGGCAGCCGTATACTAACTTCAATCGGACCCTCTCCAGCCCCTCATCAGTCCTTTGCAGGGTCCCTCGGGGATCTGTCCTTGGTCCTACCCTATTCTCACTTTTCATTAACGAACTACCGTCCATCACTGCCCATGGACATTCCACCCTGTATGCGGATGACCTCGTCATCCTGACCAGTTCCCATGACATCTCCACAATAAACTCCCAACTAAATTCCGACTTCAAGTGCATCAAAACCTGGCTAGGGGACCACAGGCTTACCCTCAATCTCAAGAAAACCCAAGCCATGCTTTCTGATTCCTCAAACAAAAAATCCTGCCCTGCTCTCTTACAAATCTATGGAGCCGATGGCTCTCCCCTACAGACGGTAGCCGCTGTCAAGTATCTGGGCATCACCCTGGACCCGCAGTTGGACCTTACCCTACACATTTGGAATGTTTGTAAGGCAACTAATGGTAAGCTTGGCCTAGCCTATCGAGTCAAAAACTGCCTGACCCCGGCTGCTCGTATGGTCCCCAGCCTGGGTGTCCTCTACACTTTGCTACGGGCTTGTAACCTTTGTCCCAGTACCTAAATCCAGCCTCTCGAAATGGGACACGGCCTACAACAATATCTGCTGCTTTGCGCCTCCGCCCCCACGCACTGGCTGTGATCACACGCGTCTGGAGTGGCTCCCTCCGGAGAAGCACCGCACCTTCGTATTCTGAAACTTCATTGACATTATCAGATCTGCCGCCCCTTCTGCCCTCGCCCTTCCCCTCAAACTTGGCACCCTATCCTGCCACCTAAGATCTAGGGCGTCACTGGATCGCCTGGTTCCTAGAACCCGCACCCTTGCAGGTGATCGGGCCTTCGCCACCTATGCTGCAAAAGTGACGAACTCGCTCCCTGCTCTAACTCGGTCCTCCTCCTCCCATCCCAGCTTTAAAGCCTCCCTTTGGAACTTCTTGAAATCATCCTCCACATGTCCCTGCACCTCGTAGAACACTAGCTGAGCCCCACTTTCGCACCCCAGGCTGGTAGGGTGGGGGCTTCAGCACTAATTGCACTTATCCTCCTGTAATTGGTAGAGTAACTAGTACTTGACTACCTGCCTAGTGCACCTTCCCCCTGCTGGCACTTATTTTTAGTCCTGTTTACACCGATCAAACCTGTTATGTATTCTGCTGTTCGCCTCCTAATTCCATCCTGTATGTACCATTCTGTATTGATCATGTGCCAAATTGTCTCAAATGCTGTTAGCTACCTGTTTTAATCCCTGTTATGCCTGTTATTTTCTGTATGTTTAACATGATTCCTTTACTGTTCTTGTATGCATCTACCTTGTAACCCTCCCGGGTCGCACCTGAAAATAGGCACTTGGCTGTCTAATGTGCTTACCCGGTTAACGAAAGCAAATAAATAAACGTGTGATGACTTGCCATGCTTTCAATGAATTTGATACGTTCAATAAAAGTAATAAGTGATTAGTAAGTGAGAAATGTGTTTTACTTAGTGGTTCCATTGATTTTAATACAATTTTGGATGTATGCCATTTTGGATGTATGCACAAAAACAGGGTGTCTCAAGCGTGTGCATATATCAGAAATTGACTGTGTGTGTGTGTGTGTGTGTGTGTGTGTGTGTGTGTGTGTGTGTGTAAAAATTACAAAATCTGTGTTAATGCTCTAGTTAGGGTTACAGCCACAAAAGTAGGAAAATGTGGCCTTAGGGTTTCCAAACCTAACGCCCCATCCCATGGTGCACACACAGAGTGTCGGGGGCACCTTGTGGTTGGCAGCCCAAACTCTCTCCCCATTCTCATATATTGTACCCATCTCAGCTTATTAACTTATGGAATGGATGAGCATTAGGGCAGCTGACCCCAAGGCACACCCCCGACGCCTGTTGGTGTGTGCAATATGGGAGTGGGGTGTTAGGTTTGGAAACCCTAAAGCCACATTTCCCTACTTTTGTGGCTGTAACCCTAACTAGAGCATTATGTTTTTTTTTTTTTTTTTTTTACCATTTATTTCCTTACTTTTTGAGATGGTATAATTGTATCCTTATTTCTTTGTAGAGGGCCCTGCACTGTCATTCCTTCTTAGATACATACATACATACATACATACATGTTGCTGTGGAAGCGTATGGCCCAGGGCCCTATGCTTCCATTTGTAAGACAACGACCGGCAAATTGTCAGCATAGCCTTATTATTTCCCAATCCTCATGTACATATAACTGAACCTTTAAAAAATCGCCAGCAAAACGTGACCATGCATCTAAAGTTCACCCCATTCCATCAGCAAAGATGAGATGTGTATAGTGTATGAGAATGGGGTGAACGTTATTTATTTATTGAAATCTCTAATTACAGCCTTTGAGCTGGAAGCTAGTTTACAAAGCTTCCACGTCATGACAAAACAGGGATACAGTAGTTAAATTACACAAGTCAAAACAGTGTTAAGGAAAATAGGCAATTCAGATACAGCCTTTTAATGTGTAGGATTATAAAAGTTAAGATATTATGGTACAGCATATGTAGCAACAAAATCGCTTGTAACATAAGTGCACTAATAATGGCAAGGCAGGAGAAGGAGAGGACTGTGGATGCGAAGGGTCTTGATAGCAGGCGATGAGGGGAGGGATAGTGAAGGAAGGACTAAGAGAGGGGATGAGGGGAGTACTGGAGCAGCCAAGTAGGCCTTGTCAAAATTAGCAGATGAGGGGAATAGAAGGGGGGGAGCGAGGGGGAATGAGGGAGGAGGCATGTAGATCTGGGTGGGGGAGAGAGATGGAGGGACATGGCTGTGGAAACTGAGAGAGGCTTTGAGAGAAATATGAAGGCAGGGGATATGGGAGGGGAAAAGTGGAGGTGGTGATAGTCCTGAGTGTGTTAGGTTTGAGAACCCCAAGGCTTACCCAACACCTGATTTGCTGCCTGCAGGGTGGGGCATTAGAGTTGGACATCCTAATACCACATTTCCCTACTTTTTCACTTTAACCTAACTGGTGCATTAACATTTTTTATTTTTTTTTGTGTGTGTTTTTTTGCAATTCTAAGTTTCTGTTGACCAGGAAAGGAGGACTAGACAATTCTGCTATTTTCTGCCTCATCCCGGGGGAGGGGGATATAGATAGATACCAACTGACATTGAACCAGATTGAGCTGCTACTGTCATTTTTGGTGAATGGGGAAAATTTGGCCAGGACACCGTTAATGCTCAGTAGGGGGAGCCCTTGTCGGTCAGTGTCAAAATGGCCGACGTCTGAGGTGAAAAAGGAGGAGGAGGAGAAGAAAGGAGTTGGAGGTAGTAGATTGCGCGATCAAGAGTCTCAGCCTGTTATATCCGGTAAGCCACCACTGAATTCTGATGAGGAGTGACTGCCATTTGCAGAACAAATTGTTGCATCAGTGCCGAATCCACTTGCCACAAGTGAACAGACTGTTTGAACCCTGAACAGGCTATATCTACCTCAGACCAAACAACTTTATCTTCAGCTACTAAAGGAGAGTTGCAACAGGTATATAAAAATACACAAGTCTCTTTTTTTTTTTTTTTTTGCTTCAGCTACTACGAGGAGATGCTGACTCTCAAATCCTGGACCCCACTTATTCTGCAGCAGCATCCGCTGGCTATAACGCTACACCTATTGAAACTCTTGCATCATCATTTGAGGCAGTTACCTGCAATTCAGGTTTGAATACTGGCCCTCCCTCTTCCCTTCACCTCCAGGAGAGCCGTAGGGAGGGCACGCCAGCCGAAAACCCTTGGACACCAGAAGCCGCTCTGCAGGCGGCAGGTTGGACGTGAACGCCGAAGGGAGTTTCCTGGACTTCACCTGGCCTAATTAGCACACAGGAGATAATTAATTGTGGAAAAGTCACATGAAGCTGGGCATCTGCTGTGAGCGATGCATCTCTGGCTGCAAGTTTCTCCACTGGCAGTCCCCTTCTGTTACATCTTTCCCGCCAGCAGATATCTCAATTCTTTGCCGGCCAATGTGCATCACAGATGACATCTCTCACTCTACAGGCCCCGACGTAAATCCTTGTTTGTCTGACTCTTCTACCGATAACCGCATTGTGACAGGGTGTGACCCCTATCATAGTGGACACCCTTGGGATAAATTGAAACCCCTTTCCCAAGCAGCTTATATGTTTTGTATAATGTCCAACATGCTCATTTGCTGGTTATAAATTAAGTGCTGAAGTGCTTATAAAGCTTCCTGTGCATATTAACCTAAAAACAAAACTAAGAGGGCTGTCTTAATATTAGAATAACAAAAACTTGTCTGCTTTTTCTAGATGTTAACAGTCCCCTTCTAAGATATATTTTACAGCAGACAGCATGACGTAATATGGCCCTGCAGGAGAGTTTAGGAGAGCACAGAATGGTCTGACCTTGGCTCTGGTCTTTAACAATATTGTAAACAAGTTATGCAGTGTGCTCCAGGTGGCTGCCAAATAACTGTTCTCTATGGAGCAACAATGGCCCCTAGTGACTAGTTTTATGTTATGTCTATTGTTAATCAAAAGGCAGTAGAACATTTTCCAGCTTCTAGTGAGCTTATAAAAAGCCCTACCTCAGTGCTGAGAAAGGAGAATAGATAGGGTGGTCAGTTGGATACTGACTGAGGAAGGTGGAAGACCTCCTGGTAGTGTGTGCTTTCACACTGTTTGATTCATGCTAGGCTGAAGAAAAGCCTTAGAAACTGTTGAAGATAAGCAGTTGTCTGACTTGCCATTTTGCTTTCTGTATATTTTACTTGATAAACATTAAATGATAAACTCAACCATGCCTTTTTTTATTTTTGTGCACCTGATTTGTGGTCTGTCTGAAATTGTGTTATGCTATACCCACGCCCGGTGACACACATGCAAAGTGGCTCCCCAGGAACAGGAGTCTCTGGCTCACAGAGAACAGGTGAACCTTCCTCTGAATTATCCTTTAAATTACGTGACCTTGTTCAGAATCTGGGCTAACTGGCTCAGCGCAGAAAAGCGGTTCGCCTCAAGTTTTCAGGGGTTGTTGCTAATGCTCCCAGCAGGAGGAGAGTACTTCAAAGCATGTTGCGAGAGACTCTAGGAACTGCTGCATCTGAGTTATTTGCATTTATACATGTACATGGAGAACCTTTGTATGACCTTAGTTTTAAGAATGTTTACGCTTTGGGAAAATTCTGATTTGAAATATGAACAAGTAGAAACTTCACCACTCTGGACTCCGATTTTGGTCATTTCCCTCACTAAACCTACAGTTAAAATCATTACTTTACTTTTTAGGAGTGAGGGGGTGAACATTGCGGATGTCCAGTATTGGTTGAAACAACACTGTGATATATTGGAAGCTCCTTGCCCTATTTTGGATGAGGACTTGGTTTGGTTGGGGGTCTGGAAGGTTAAAATTAAGTTGAAACATACAAACTGGTATCTCACACTTGCCTGGGAGTTTTTATATAGGCAGGGACTGTGGGTTGTGTTTCTACCCTCAGAAGCCTCGGACATGTTACAAGTGTGGCTCCAGAACTCATCTAAGCAACACCTGTGATAAATTACAACGTAATCTATGTTTGTCATATGGACATGTTAGCTTAGGGTGCCTGAATCCACGGAAATGCAACCTTTATGATGAGGTAGGCCACTCTTTACCAGCAATGCCCCATGGCAGATCACAATAGAATGGACCGTCCCCCTCAGGATCTGGTTGCCATTATCACAGTCTCGGGTACAGGCTGTGCAGAGGAGGCACCTTCACCCTCCGCTCCAACCCCCTCAGGCAAGTCTAGCCTCTGACCTCCCTGAAATCACTGCTAGTGCACTTTCCTCTGTTCACCCCCAGCCCCTCTTCTGGGAACATCAAAAGGAACTGCCCTTTGCCTAGACTTCAGAACCAATTTCTCGGCCAGCTGAGCCTTCCTTTGAACCCATGCCACACATGCACACACGAGTCTGTGACCCCTTTGTCACCGTTTCCTCCTCTTGATGGGGTAACGGTAACAAGCAATCTGATATCCATACTCCCATAAAAATTGTCCTTAATAGGAACAGATACCAAGCCCTAGCCAAACTGAGGCAGTGGGGGACACACGGAGAAGAAGATGGAGATTCTGATTCCTCCTCGGCTTCTTCTTCCAAAATGGATTATTCTTAAGACTCTCAACTTGATCTTTCCCCCTCTAGGAGGAAATCTGGAGACCCACCCCCTATAACTTGATTATGCGGAGGTCCCTGCATTTTCTCCTTTTTTGCTGTGATGCTCTCTGACATCACCCTTTGTTACATCCCATGAAATGTTTGCAGTATAAAATCCTTATGCAAACAAGTGACCATGATGCAGTATTTAGCAGACTTAAACCGTGATATTTTATTAATACAGGTTACTAGATTAAAAACAAAGTATGAAATCTCCCAGGCTAAATCCCGGTGGTCCAAGGGGGTCTCCTTTTGGTCACACGGTGAAGACAGATGTGACGGGGTAGGAATATTATTCTTAAGTTTTAAATTTCAGGTTTCCAGGTTGGTAGATATGTTCCTGAGCCGTGGACTGTGTATAAAACAATGAAACTAAGAATCATTAACATTTGTGCCCCACAAAGTATTTCCTCTAGGTCAGAATTTCTTAAGCAGCTGCAACCATATTTATATAGAAACAGGTATATTTACTTGGGTGGAGATTTCAACTGTGGCCTCACGGTAGCAGACTGGGGAAGGGGGTACCACACGGAAAGTGTTTGGGGACATGGCTACACTGGATACTGTTACAAAGGCAGCTTCTCTTTCTGATGGTTACTGTACATAATGGGGCAAAAACCTACCATAGGGGAACTCATGCTACCTGTACTGACTACATTTTTATTTCTCAGAATATCACTGTACAGCAGGCAAATGTCCTCCCTTGTGAGAACTCTGACCATTTAGCTGTTTCCCTCACCTGCTCACCAGCCTCTGGATCCTGTTCACAGAAACTCTGCTGTCATTGGAAATTAGAGCTCCCTATTGACAGGCCCTAGTATATCTGCTGCTTGTCAGAATCTCTTGGGCTAGGCTTTCTGTCTTTGATGCATATACTTCACCTTTAAGTTGGTGGACAGACACAAAGATGGATTCGAAATCCTTTTTTATTAAACAAGCTAAGCATAGGTCTCTTACCTCGTATCTTCAGTAGTTGGGCCTCAGACAGAAATTGCTTGACACCATTTCAAGGGTGTATGAAACCCACACAGTATGTACTTTGCAGATTAAAACTTTAAAAACAGAAATGGGGGGCGCTAATGAGCAGACTGGAGTAAAGATGCAGTTTCACCTCGCTCCTCAAATCGCCGCAAAATAATAAATTTAAACTGCTTTAAAAGTTACCCAAAACAACATTTAAAAGCTGAGAGGTATATGGGAGAGCAAGATGGACAAGTTTGTGATTTCTAATGCAGCGAAAAGTTCGCGGGTGGCGACTAAAAATCAACGCAAGCAACTGCCAGCATCCCAAGTGGAGAGTACAGGCCACATATCTCTCTCGGCCGGAGAAGTGAGTGCTGTAGGCCGTGAAGTGACACAACAGGTGTTAGCTGCGCTGGAACCCAAATTGACTAGTTTGGCGACTAATTTTGATAGAAAGTTGCAGGAGCTGGTTGACCTGCATGCTATGCAGACTACCAGAATTAGCGAGGCCGAGCAGCGTATTTCGGATTTAGAGGATGCTACAGCCCCTATACCTGAACAAGTGATCACTCTGCAAAAAGAATTAGACGAGTTAAAGGAACTTCTTGATTCCAGGAGAACGATCATCGGCTGAATCTATGGTTACGAGGCTTACCAGAGGGAATGGAGGGCACAAGTGTGATGGATTTCTATGCTAAAATACTGCCAGAGCTGCTTGGCATTTCTCCTAAAAATGGGCGCATGAAGTTGGAAAGGGCCCACAGAGCCGTCCTGCCGAAGCCAGCGCCTAACCAGCCTCCACGCCAAGTGATCATGAGATTTCATTATTTCCCGGATAGGGAAAGTGTTCTGAAGGCATATCGAGGCGATCAGATCTGGAATATGAGGGGCACCGGTTATCTCTCTCTCAAGTTACACTAAGCCGCTTGACAACCGAAGGACGTTTGGCCTTTTATGGCGCAGCTACGTAAGCCAAATTGACTGCTACATGTAGTATCCTGCAACTCTTAAGATTAAGCATGAAGGAGCGGTCTATTCTTTCTGGGAAGTTCCCAAAGCGGAGACATTTGTGAGAGATCTGGTTAAAAAGATGGGGTGACCAGAAGCGGGAAACAAGCTCGCTCGGCTGGAATGGTTGCACGCACGATTAACTAGTGGGGTTCCTTCTCTTCCCCCCTTCTCCTAGGATTTTCTGGTGAAAGCTACCAGAGACAATATTACTTGAAGGACTGAGAAAGCTAAGTGACTGGCATGGAAGTACCCATCCCTTCCTTTTTTTTTTTTTTTTCCCCCTCTCTCTCCCTTTTGAAAGCTTGTCTGTGTAAACAAAGTGCGGGGGATTTGTCTGTAACCTGACTGGTTTAATATTCCTTATATAATTATGGGAACCAGTAGGGTTTTTTTTTTTATTTTTTTGAGAAAAGGGAGCAGGCCTCAAGATGTTGTTTTTTTTTTTCCTACCTACTCTTGTCTTTTCATTTTCTTTTTGTATCTGGAGACAGCTTACGATAAGCGGAGCTTGGCCTGGCTGCGAATGGGAGATCCCCCTCTCTGCTTATCTGTTTTTTTTTTTTTTTTCTGCCGGTGATCAGGTCGGGATGGAACTCGCACCGCTACCCCAAACCACAAGGATTAGATATCACGCAGAGGGCCTGTATAGACCAAGCGTTGCTACAGGACTTGAATCTCAGGGCTCTCAGCCTTTTGAAATGAGACTGAAGTAATGTGGATATGCGGATGCGGGGGCAAGGAAAAGGTATAATGGAGAGTATTGAACAGGAGATTAGGATGCGGTCCTCTGAAATACCTGGGGGGGGGGGTGTCTGTGCTCCACTTTTCCCTGGGGAATGTAATTTGCATTATTGGTTAGAGAGGAGCCGCAATGAAAGGGAATGGGAGGGATTGAAGGGGAGAACCCTTTATAATTCCAGTGTTCATGGAGACGTGAAGGTATGTCACACTTGTCTGGCTTGGTGGGGTGCAACTACAACAACGATAAGGGGGAATTATATTGTTTCATTGCGTTAAAGATTGATGTTAAGGAAGTTACTGGGCAGTTGTATGGCTTGTAAAATGGGTGGTTCTGGGGGACTATGCTTGTGTTGTTTCGTGGAGGAAGGATAGTAAAATTTCTGCATTTTGCAGTTTCTGTTACTATGGGGGGGAATACAAGAAAATAATGGAATGTTTTAGGGAGGGGTTGGTTTTTGTATATAGTTACTATTTGTTAGACTTTTTACAGTTAGAAATCAGTTTGCAGATCCATAGAAAACACCATTCAGATAACTTAGATGGGATGGAGTTGGGGCCCGGGATGAGGCTCAGTGGTAGACTAGATGTAGAGGAAAAGACTCTGAGGACATGTCTAGAATGCAGGATTTAAATGTGGTCTCGTGGAATGTGAGGGGAATCGCCACCCCCATCAAGCGAACATTGTTGCTAACAGCTTTGAAACGGCAGAATACTCAGGTTGCCACGATACAAGAGACACCTCACGGATAAGGAACATGCAAAGTTAAAAAAGGGCTGGGTGGGGGAATGTTTTCCGGCAACTTTTAACGTGCATAAAAGAGGGGTGGCTGTTCTCCTGAATAAGAGACTACCATTTCAAAAAGAACGAGTGGTTGCTGACCCTCGTGAAGGGCGCTATGTATTTGTGGTAGGAACTCTATATGGAGAGAAAATCTCGTTTGGAAGCATATATGCACCTGCTGTATATGACCCGAATTTCTATGGCAAGATTTTGTCTATAATAATTGTGGAACAATTCCCAAATTTGATACTGGGGGGGGATATGAACTGTTTGATGAACCCTATTCTATACCACTCAGAACATAAGGGGTCTCCTAAAAATGCTGTTTGAGAATGGCTGGCGGGAAGGAATGAATGATTTAGATCTCATAGATGGATGGCGAACAGGTCAATCTACGGCCAAAGAGTACACTTTTTTCTCCCACCCTCACCGAACGTGGTCACGGCTTGACTACATATTTCTCCCAAGGGAGTGGTACTTTCAAGTTAGGCACATTAAGCATGGGCCCGTCCACATATCTGACCACGCTATGGTCATTATGTCTCTGAATATGGGGGGAGAAAAGGATGCTCAAAGGACGTGGAGATTTCCTAATTATTTGTTAGCTAATAAGGAATTTCGGGAACACTTGCATGATTACTGGCAACAGTATGTGCAAAACAATTCAGGGACAGCCAGTTATAAAGCAGTCTTTTGGGATGCGGGGAAGGCGTTTATGAGGGGGGTCATTATTAGCTATGTGGCTCATCACAAAAAAAAAAGTTAAGGAAAGAAGAACTAATTTAGAACAGAGACTTAAGGTGTTGGAGAGAAAAGCCGCCCTGGGAGTGGGAGGAGAAAATGTGCACCTCCTGTTGGCAAGAACTAGAGAAGCCCTGAACAACCTATTGTTGGGAGAGGCGAGGAAAGCTGGGCTATTTATTAGGAAGCATTTTTATGAGTGGGGGATAGACCTGGCACTATGCTCACAAATCTTATAAGGGGGGAAAGAGGGAGACATTTAATTCAAGTTGTGCGAGGAGAGGATGGGACGCTTCTGAAAAATAAAATGGATATTGGGGAAAGGTTCAGGAGATTCTATCAAGAGCTTTATCATGGTCAAAAGGGGGGAGAAGATGGGGGGATGGGGGAATTTTTTGAATAATGTGGAGATACCGCAGGTGACAGAAGGACAGAGAGCGTATAAATGCTGCTATTACAAAAGAAGAAATTCTTTCTGTCATTGGGGTGCTTAAAAGGGGTAAGACCAGCGGACCTGATGGTTTTTCAGCCGAGTACTACAAAGTTATGAAATTAAAAGTTGTGGAGCACCTAGAGGCAGTATTCCGAGAAGCAAGGGAGAACTACCTCGATCCTGGGGAGAGGCTATGATTTGCCTAATACCAAAGCCCGGGAAGGACCCCTTAGAGTGCGCCTCCTTTAGACCGATATACCTCTTAAATTGTGACTCTAAAGTGTTGGCCAAAATTTTGGCTACTCGGCTAGAGGGCCTGTTGCCGGAACTTATTCACCCAGACCAAACCGGGTTTATTCGAGATAGGTACTCATACCACATGAGGACCCTCCTGAATGTAATCTGGGGAGCAAAGAATAGTAGGGAAGTGGTGCATGTTGTGTCAATGGATGCAGAAAAGGCATTCGATAGAGTAGAGTGGGAATATTTAATGGAGGCCTTGGCCCGGTTTATAGAGATGGTGCGGCAGATGTATCGGAACTCTAGGGCAAGAATAGTAACCAATGGCACCCTTTTGGATAGCTTTGATTTAGGAAGAGGCACCAGGCAAGGATGCCTGCTTTCCCCCCTCTTGTTCGCTCTTGCGCTTGAACCCCTGGCTATTGCCATTCGGAAACATCCTGAAATTACAGGAGTGATAGGGAAGACTGGTAGAGAGACGGAGTTATTTCTCTATGCGGACAATATGTTGCTATATGTAACCAAGCTAAGTAGATCTATGCCTGCTCTCTTGAACCTGGTAGACCGGTTCTCCCAGTTCTCAGCATATAAATTAAATCTGGATAAATCTGAAGAGCTGAGGGTGGGAGAGCAGGATGGCGGGATTACTACTCAGAAATCGAAATGGGGTTTTCGAGTTGTCCAGGAGGCTTTCATATATCTGGGCATCAGAGTGGGGGGGAGGGATTTGGAGCCCTGTATGACCTGAACTATGCGCCATTGGTGCAAAATATAATTATGGATTTGTCTAGATGGAAGGACCTTCCTATAACATGGCTGGGTAGGATAAATCTTATTAAAATGAACCCACTCCCTAGAATACTCTATAGTTTACAAATGCTTCATATTGGGTTAAGAGAAACGGAAGTGAGAAAATTGGAAAAAGCTTTCTCTGACTTTATTTGGAGGGGGAGACGCCCTAGGGTGGGCTTAGCCCACTTGAAGGCCCCTATAGAAAAGGGAGGACTTCAGTTTCCAGACTTTTTTTTTAAACTTTCTTTATTTATAAATTTATTAATCAGAATACACTCAAAGTACATTCATTCTTCTGATATAAATGGTTACAAAGGCAATTTCTTAGACAGTTTCATATCGTCCTTTGTCTAAACAAGGATGTCAATAGATGTGGTGGATATCTCATCAGTTATCTGACTTATTTACTTACTGAAGATCATTTAATCTGTGTACAACCTCTGATAGCCATTTTTTATTCTTATGGTCAAGAGATCCCTAATGAACTAGAGTTTTCATTCCACATCCCCTTCAGGGTATCAATGAGGGCAACAGCTACTCAATAATAGAGACCCCCAAAAAAAAAGGGGGAGGGGATTTCATTTACTATGGAACAAAATCAGGTCTGTCTCCTGCCATTTACAGGACCCAACGTCTCCATAGGATTTCGAATTGAGGCTGTTTTTTATTCAAGGAAGCCGTCAATGCCTCCACTCTGTATATGTTTATCATAATTTCCTGCCATTTGCTTAGGGTGACAGGGAGGTGAGACTTCCAGTTCTTGGTTATAGCCTTCTGGGCAGCTAAAAATGCTATTTTCAGAAACCTGGTCGTAAGCGGATCTCCAAACCCCTTTGGGACTCCTAAAAACAAGAAACAAGTGGGTGATACTGTCATGTCTGGTGCAATTATTATTCTCAGGGCTTGTTGCAAATCCAACAGGAAGGTGGACAGTATCGGGCAACTCCACAGCATATGGAAATATGTTGCCTGCGTTTGTCCACGTTTTCTCCAACAATCTGCCTTATTGTCAGCTAAAGGCTTCCCTAAATTCTTTGGCGAGTGAAAATACCTGGAAAATATTTTCCAGGAAAAATCCTGCCAGCTGACAGCTGAAAGCCCCCAATGTATTATAGAGTGGGCCCTAGTCCAGACTTCCTCCGGAATTTGACTCCCCAGGTCCCTTTCCCAAGCTCTCTTTATGGAATCTGTAGTGTCCCCTTTCCAAGCTAATAGTTCCCTATAAAGACTGGAAATAATATGGGTCCTGATAGGTGCTCTCTCTATCGCTTTTTTAAGAGTGAGGGCGATCTGGGGGAGAGATACAGACCCCCAGCCAAACTCCAACATAAGCTTCTTTGCTAGGTTCCTAACTTGAAAGTATCTGAATCTATCTTGCCAGGGGATGTCATATCTTTGTACTAGAACCTCAAAGGGGACAATCCCTCCCACTTCTATGAAATGCCAGATTAAATGCAGGTCTCTTGCCTCCCATCTCTTGAACCCATTATCTATCAATCAATCAAAATCTTTATTTATTCAGGCGAACATAATTGAGTATAGCTCATTTACAAGATGGACCTGAGTGGTCATAACAAAAAAGGTTACAGATTGTATACAAAAACATGATATTGAATAAGCACAAATACAATCATTTATGAGTGAGATAGATGTACACATATTTACATATATACAAGGCAAAGGACAGTAAGCCTAAAACCTAATAAAGGAGGGAAACAAACAGTTTAGTAGGGATAAGGCATGGATAATGGCACAAGGGTGGGCATATATGTATGAGGTTTGATGGGGAAAGGACCAGAGGAATGATAGAAGAATATGGATGAGCTTTAAAAGAGGGGGGTGGAGGAGAGAGGGGTGTGGGAGGGTGGGGGTGGGAGGACTAGGCCTTGTGGAAGCAGTTGCACGAATCTGGGATTAGGCTGGTGTACAGCTTTTGAAGGATGTAAGAGGAATCAGTGTATCCATTTTCAATGACTTTGGATAGAATTCCAGATAAGTGCCAGGGAATAACTGATTGCAGCTCTTCCATACCGGTGCAGGTGATAGGAATCTTCAGCAGGATCAGTTTGTTGATCCTCAAGGTGTAGGGCCTGGATGTGATCCGTTGAAGCAGTCTGAGATGTAGGAAGGAGTTTGTTTGTCAGAGCTTTGTAGATCCAGATAGCAGCATTTTTTTTTCTTCTATGTTGCAGGGATGTCCAACTGACTGCATTGTAGAGAGAGCAATGATGGGTGCTAGAGGGAAGGTCAGTAATGAATCTAATAGCGCTATGATACAGGGTGTCTAATTTGTTTAGATGGGAGAGGAGCAATGACCATAGAGGAAGTCAGCATAATCAATGAGGGACAGGAATGATGCTAGGATTAATCTTTGTTTGGAATCTTTGGTCAGGTAGTGTTTGATCCTATAGAAAGACCAAGTCTTTGTCTTAGCTTTTTCAGGAGCTCTTCAACGTGGGTAGTATAGTCTAGTTTATTGTCTATCCATACTCCTAGATATTTGAATTTGTCTACATATTCAGATTTTCACCAAGGATGGTAGAGAGTTGTGGAGGGTGAATGATGGGATAGTGGAAGAACAGTTCTTGGTGGCAAAGAACATAGCTTTGGTTTCTTGGCATTTAGTAATAATTTCCTTTCTAATAGGTTGTGCTGAAGGAGGGAGAATTCAGACTGTAGGAGCTCACAGGCTTTTGATGGTGAGGATTGCTCACATATAGTACAGTGTCATCTGCAAAAGGTGGATATTAGATAGTGAGAGATTGGAATCAATATTGTTGATGTAAATGGCAAAAAGGATGGGACCCAGGATGGAGCCTTGCGGTACACCTCTTAGGAGTGGTTTAGAGGTAGATAGATCACCTTCATTTTTTACCAGTTGTAATCTTCCGGAGAGATAGCATCTGAACCATTTAAGAGAGAGAGAGTCAAGGCCTATGGAGTTCAGAGAGGAGATTAGAAGATCATGATCCACAGTGTCAAAGGCTTTGCTTAGATCCAGAAACACAGCACAGGTATTATTCTTTTTGTCTAGGGCAGTCTGCCAGTCATTTGTGACTTTTGCTAGTGCAGAGATGGTGCTATGCATAGATCTAAACCCAGATTGAGCTGGATTTGGGAGATTGTTGGTATCAAGGTAGGCAGTTAACTGAGAGTTTACCAGCTTCTCAAGCATCTTGGATAGTACTGGTAAGATGGAGATGGGCCTATAATTATTGAGGTCCATGGGATCACCTGCTCTTAGTAATGGAAACACTTGAGCTGTTTTCCATATTGAGGGATAGAACCAGTGGCAAGTGATAGATTGAAGAGGTGGGTGAGGGGCGGTTATGCATGCATTGCTACTTTTAGAAAGTAGGATCCAGGGAATCTGCACCTGCACTTTTGGTGGTATCTAGCTGGAGTAGAAGGTCTTCTACTTTTTGAAGAATATTGATTTGAATGAGAATGTGGAAGCAACCTTTGTCCCTAGTAGATTGTAGGTTCAGTGATGATCTTAATAGGTTTGCAGGAGAGGAGTCGAAAGCCAGGCCAGCTGTGTGAAATGATCGTTAAAGGCATTCAAGATATTTTGCTTGTCGGTGATTTCAATACTATTTAATTGAATTTTGGGTGGTAAGACAGGGTAGAAGTTTGACCTAGGATGCCCTTTATGGTACCCCAGAACCTGGAAGGGTTGTGATAGGAGGCATCTAGTTCAGCTGTGTAGAAGGCTGCCTTGGCATTTCTTTCTTGTTTTGTGCAGGAGTTTCTGGCTTTTCTGAATTGAAGCCAGTCATTTGGGTCCTTTGTTTTTCTTGCCCTTTTCCAGAGTTTGTCTCTGGCAAGCAGTGCGGATTTAAGGTCGGCAGAGAACCAGCGACAGGATTTGAGTTTGGTTCTGACACTGGTGAGGGGTGCATGTGAATTATCCCAAGTCCCTGGAGAAAAAAAGTCCAAATATGGAACAGATAAAAGTAGAAATTTCCAATTTTTAGCCCTTTTGTCATTTAAAATGTTATGTTACATCTCAAGTGTGAATGCCGTCAAGGGATTTTCCTGTTGGCCCAGATGAGGTTTTTTCCCCTTGTCTGAGCAGTAGGTTATTTAAGCTGGAAAGAGTTCCTTCCATATGCTCTAAATTTTTCCATTTAGAATTGTACAGATTGTCCATCCAGTACAAGGCTGTTCTCAGTTGCGATGCATGATAGTAAAACTTAAAGTTAGGTAGTGAGAGACCTCCAGCTTTTTTTGGGATTTGGAGAACTGAGAGCTGGATCCTGGGCTTGTGTGGGGCCCAAAGAAACCGAGAGACCACCCTGTTTAATAAGTTGTAATATGAATCCGGTACCTTGACCGGGATTGTTTGTACCAGGTACAAGAGTTTGGGGAGAATTATCATTTTTATGGCCTCCACTCTCTGGGTCAAGAGAATGGGGATGGACAACCAGTGTTCCAATTCTGTCCGGATATTTGCTAAAATTGGAGAGAAGTTAAGTGAAAATAAATTGTCGAACTGAAATCCTAGCTGTACTCCCAGATATTTAAAATTGGTCAGGTTCCATTTAAAGGGAAACCTCTGTTTAATTCGATCAGATGGCTCATAGTGCTTTTTTTAAAACCTCTGTCTTAGATAAGTTTAGCTTGTATCCGGCCAAGAGGCTGAATTCTGATAAGGCGTCCCACAGCTTTTCTAGGGATTGTTCTGGATCCCTAAGATAGACCAAAAGATCGTCCGCATACAGGGATAGTTTATGCGTCTCCCCTCCCAATTCCCATCCCCGAATCCCCTCCTCCTGCCTCAACGCTTGGGCTAACGGTTCAAGATACAGGGCAAAAAGAAGGGGAGAGAGGGGGCAACCCTGCCTGGTGCCTCGCTGTAAAGGTATTGGGTGGGAAACACTGCCATTTATTTTTATGTATGCCCTTGGTTTAGTGTAGATCTTAGTTATGATCTCTACAAAGGCTTCTGAGAACCCAAATCTGTTCAGGGTCAACTTCAAGAAATTCCATGCCACCCGGTCGAAGGCCTTCTCCGCATCCAGGCTCAGAATCATGCAGGAGGCCCCTGACCGAGCAGCATGGTGCATCACGTATAAAGTTCTTTTAATATTGTCTTGTTTGCCTGCCTGGAATAAACCCTGTTTGATCATAATTAATTAATTTGGGTAGGATCCCCTCCAATCGCTTTGCAAGTATTGAGGCATAAAGTTTGTAATCAATATTTAATACTGATATAGGCCGATAAGATCCACAATGAGTGGTGTCTTTCCCAGGTTTGGGGATACTCGAGATGACTGCGTAGTTCCAAGTATCTGGCAGGTCTTCCCCCATTTGTGCCAATTTGCAGGCCCTCATTAGTGGGTTACCTATTTCTTTTCTAAAGAATTTAAAGAATTCAGGGGTGTACCCGTCTGGGCCAGGTGATTTCTTTGTTTTTAGTCTCTTAATTGCGGCCTCTAGTTCTGTTGGAGATATGGGGGAGTCCAGAGAATCTCTATGTTCCTGGGTCAATTCTGGGAGCCTTAATTTCTTTAGATAGTCTTTGATCGGTTCACTTCCCGGGGAATGATCTGAGCTGTATAGATTTGTGTAAAAATCTCTGAAGCCTGAGAGAATTTTCTCTGAGGACTTCACGAGATTTCCTGATTTGGGGTCCCTAATTTGCATAATTGTGTTTTCCGCAGTTTGTCGTCTGAGTCTGTGTGCCAGAAGACGGGAAGCCCTAGGGCCCGATTCATAATATCTCTGTCTGAGGCATTGCAATGCCTGCTCTGTTCTAATGTCAATAATCCCCTGTATCTGTTGCCCAATCTTCAGTATTTCTGGTTGTACTGAGGCCTTTCCTGCTGCTGCCTGATCTAACAGGTTGTGTAATTGCCCCTGAAGTTCCTTTTTTTGTTTTGTTGTCTTTTAAAATGTGCGGCATATTTAATACAATCCCCCCCTGAACACCGTCTTGATAGTGTCCCACAGTACAGTGTCGGGAATTTCCGTAGACTCATTGTCCTTCTGGATTTGTGATATTCTACTCTTGGCCATATCCGTAAAATCTTTTAAATTCAGAAGATAGTTATTAAATTTCCAAAGGGTCTGACCTCTTTTGACTTCCCAGTTCAGGGCCATAGCCACCTGGGCATGGTCCGATAGGACTGATGGAATGTGCTTGCACTCCAGGATCTGGTCCTGGTGCTCACCTGAGATTAAAATGTAATCGATCCTAGCATGAGAACCATGTGGGTAAGAATAGTGGGTGTATTCCCTTTTATTTACGTTCTGGTGTCTCCAAGCTTCTAACCAAAATGCACCCAAGTGCCTTCTGATTAACTTGCCCACCGGAGTCTGCCTAAAGGCCTGCTTTCTAGAGGTGTCTTTTGGATCCCAAATCTGGTTCAAATCCCAACCCACCACCAGCACTCCTACATGATATTCAGAAATTTTACGAAGTAGGGGACTAATAATCTCCTTTGTGGAGCCTGGTGGGGCATATAGAGAAGCCAGTGTGATAGGCGTGCCATCCAAATTGCCCACTAGGATGGCCAGTCTGCCTTCCGGGTCTGAGTAACTATTAGTTTTCTGGAATGGTGTCCCCTTAGCGACCAACACCGTCGTCCCCCTTCTCTTCCCCTTTCTAAAGGAAGCTGCAACAATCATGTCGTAGCCAAACTTTGCCAGTTTTAGATGTTCGGGTCTATTAAGGTGCGTTTCTTGCAGCAAAATAAAGGTGGGGCTTTCTCTCTTTAAAGTCGCCATAACTTTGTGTCGCTTTAGTGGATTATTTAGCCCATTGACGTTATGCGAACTAATTTTAATCTTTTTACTATCCCCCATTTATATGTATAGATATACTGCCCTTGGATACGAGGGGGAAAAAACTCTCAATTCCACCATTTCCTCTCTTCTCCTCTGTACTATTCCACTCCTTCTCACCTCTATCACATCTCTTAAGTGCTCTATTAGATGCAACAAGCCCTGGGACTCTGCTTGATGAGTATAAGCAATTTGCCAATGTAACTGTCCGTATTGTACCAAAATATATAACCTAACTTTCACAAAGACATAACACATAAACACACACAGTAACCTAGGAGGTACCCTTAACTGAGCAACCTGTACCTCCTGAAAAACTCTATTTACAACATGACTCCCAAGGTAGAGGAGCAGAGTATTCTGTTCCCTAGGATATCGAGTAAAACACAATCGATTGGGAGGGAAAGGAGCCTTAAGTGCGGCCCATTCCTCCTGGACTCTAAAATAATTGAGTCCTTGCCAGTTGTTGTGTCGTATCGCCATCAGCAACAATCCTATTGAAAAATATAATGTGGGTAGTTTTGCCCTGCCATACCATCTTTGCTTAGCCTTGGGCTTACCCATCTGACCTTTTACTTCCTACCCTTCGATCCACAATCACTCTTGGCTAGTTTGGAATGGAGATCCCCTTTATCTGGAGGTTTTGTCAGCTTGTTGTGTGGCTCAGGGCCCCTAGTCTGTCCCCTTGGGGTATCTCCCAAAACCTTCTATGGGACACCAGGAGGCATCTCATGTGTCTGTGGGCATGGGGGTAATCCTATCTGTTTGGTTGGCTCCAGTAATGGAGTTTTAAAACACATCCATCCCCCCATTGGAGGAGAGAAAGAAGAGCGAGGCGGAGGAGGAAGGGCAACAGCCTCAAACTCCCAGAGATCTCCAGTCCATTCCCTTCAAGGCCCTCTCATCAAGATGAGGGTATTTGGCTGGGGGGAACCCCCATCATTCCCCAACTCGTGGGCTGTAATCTGTGGGTTGATATCTCACTTCCGTTTGCTATGACGGCATCCTATCAGCAGGGCCATGGAATAATCCCCCACTCCATTAAATACATACCGACCTAGTCGCGGTAGGGGTTTGGAGAAGAGTATATCTCCCCTCTCTGTTCACTGATCAGATGTTGACTTCTCGATTTAAGCAACTGACCCCTTTCCAACTGTGCAGAACTCTCGATGCAACATAAATACAGCATATGGAATCCCCCGGCCCCCTCCCCGCCCACCATGACCGTATCTTCCATTATCTTGGTCCGATTCCCCATGTTCCTCCAGGTAGATGCCAGCCCAGTCCCCCTCCATTAGATATACGCTATGCCTCGAGCCTCTTTGTAGTGGTTCACCGCCTCCAAAGGCTCCCACCCTCATGTCTGTGAGTGTACGCCCTAAACGGAGGACGCACGTCCAGTAATATCCTCCATGATTCCTGCTCAGGTGGAATCACTCATATGTTAAAGTATTTTCTCGATTTGCATTTACTTACTCCGTCTGCCCTCTGCTGGTTAGCCCCCCCATGTCATCCTGGTCTTTGGGCTTCTAGCATGATCTATCCTGTCAGTTTGTGTTTATTGAGTTGCTTCCCTTTTCATTCAAAAAAAAAAATCCAAATGTCTTACTCACCCGCTCTACTGACCACCTCGCTCCCACAATTCTGGTATCACAAGTCACCAAGTGTAGGACTGCTACGGGCCCAGAACCTCCATTATCAGTCACCCCCCCCTTTTAATTTCTCCCCTGGAGTGTTAGTCGCCCAATCGTGTCGTCCTCCTTCAGCTTTCCCTCTCCCTGCGGGGGAGGCTCACCAAAGATCCCCCTCCTGCCCCTCTGAAACAACTCCATGCCTGTAGTTTCCCTGGTTCAGATTACATTTAACTTTGAAATATTGTCCAAAATAATAAGCAAAATCAGTAGCTCAGGCAGATGTTAGTCCAGCAAAGCATCTCTACGGTGAGGGGGCGAGAAAGATCGAGAGGGAGGTCCATAGAGTATAATAAGAAAGACCTCACCGAGAAGGATGCTTCTTCATGTATTTGAGTCAGTATTCTGTTGGGAGTCCTCAGGGCCTCAAGCTTGCGTTAGGTGGAACAACATTCTTTTAATGTCCTTGAGGGTGTTGTCTGCTACCCTCCTTCCTTCGCGGTTGCCATTGCGGGAGTTGCTCACGCACCAAGGATTCTGCAGCACCTGAGGCGGATCCCTATGTCTGGTAGTCAGCACGATTTCATGGCCTCGATCCTTGAGGGCCTGTAGTGCTTTTTCTGCTGAGTGGTAAACTTCAGTCCCTGATTCCCAACATACTCTTGAGTCTGGAGGGGTAAGGTGTCTCAAACTTCACCTTGATTTCTTTCAGTTTCCTTAGTAGCGGAGCATATGCCTGCTGTTGTTGCTGAATTAACTGGGGATAGTCCTGGTCGAATAAAAGCCTGGCTCCGTTATACTCCACTCGGCCCTGTTTCCATGCTGTTATTAAGATTTTTTTCTTTATCCCGGTAACTTGAAAATTTCACAATTACTGAACGAGGCCTAGCTGTAGGCGAGGTTGGCTTTGGGACTAGAGCTTGGTGAGCTCGTTCGATCTTAAAATTAAAAGGTTGTGGCAAGTCCAAAACATGACGTAGTAGGTCCTCAATAAATTCACTCATTTCCCTGACTTCAGCAGACTCTGGGAGGCCGTGAATCCTGATATTTTCTCTCCAAGAGCGTGCTTCTAGATCAAGGCATTTGGCTGAAATATTCTCATTTTGTTGCATTAAATACTCAATTGCCCTAGAAATCTGCCGTAGATCGTCCTCAGCTGTCGATACCTTTTCTTCTGCTCCAGTGACCCTGGTTTCCAGCTTGTTCAGGTCCGAGTGTAATTTGCTAAACTCAAGTTTCGTTTCCGATCTAAATTGCTTTATCTCAGATAAAAGTGTTTCAAACCTCGATCTAGATAAGGTATCCATTTCAGTTTCGGTATCAGCTCTCGCCATGCTCGGGGGAGACTCTCTCCCACTCGCAGCCGAGCTTGTAGGACTCAATCCTGGGCGATCCTGCTTCTCCTTTGCATTTTTAGAATGGGATCTCCTCCTGGGTGTGTTTCAACGACTCATTTTATGCATATGTGTTGATATTGAATTAATTCCAGTTGTGTGGAAATAGGTTTCTGGATCTCTGGATAGGGAGCTCTCTGTTTAGGCTGCCATGTCGCCGATAACGTCACCGGAAGTCCCAGTTTCCAGACTTAAAGAACTATCAAATGGCTATGCAGTGCTGATATATACAGGACTGGATTGGCAGGCCAAGGGAAGCTGGCTGGATAGACTTGGAGGAGAGAGGGAGTGTGGGGAAAAGCTCAGCATATGTGTCCCTTAGAGGCCGGAAGGCATACCAGAGGCTCCCTAACCCTAATCCTTTGGTCATGGTGGTGTTGGATAGTTGGAGGGAGATGTCTAAAATGAGAGGTACCGGACAAGATGATACACTACTCCTACCATTGAGGGGAAACCAGTTTTTTCTTCCGAGGCTAGAAGACTGGATATAAGGAGTGGGAAACGAGGAATTAGCTGCTTCAAGCACCTATTCACACGTGGAGAACTGGACTCATTTGAGAGCATACAAAACAAGACAGGACTGGGAAGCCAGCACTTCTTTTGCTGTCTCCAAATAAGGGCGTATATCAGATCTATTGGGAGGCTGGGGGGCTCCATATCACAGTGGGAGACAATTGAACAGCTAATAATGGTAGGACAAAAAAAACCTAAGGGAACCATCCGCAGAATGGCTAAGGAAAGTAAAACTTGGCCTTCGGATAAAACCCAAAGCACTAGGATGCTCTGGGAGAGAGATTTAGGGATCATAATTTCAGCAGATAATTGGAAGATACTTGTCCAGTTGCATCAGGGTGTCTTGTTGTGTAATAAATATAAAGAATCCTACTATAAGTTCTGCCATAGAGTATACTGCCCACCTATGGTTGTTCACAAGTATAATCCTGCAGTCTCACCTATATGTCCTAGATGTAATAACAGCCCGGCATCATACTACCTCTACTTCTGGGCTTGCCCAACTTTACAGAAGTTTTGGGGGGAGGTGGTGTCTGAATTGCGAAAGATAGGAGGACAGCAATATCCTCTGTCCTCTCTCATGTTGCTATTTGGGGTGGAGGAAACAGGTGAAGGAGACGGAGCCCTTGTGCAAAAATGGCTTAGGGTACTAATATATATGGCTAGGCACTGTATCCTTAATACTTGGGTTACGGCTGCGAAGCCTACTGTTGCCCAATGGAAAGCCTTGATAATACAGGCCATTACTCTGGAGCGACTGACATATGCTGTCAAAGACAAAGAGGAGCTCTTCTACAGAATATGGCAACCATACCTCTCATCATTGACAGTAGCAGAGAGTGTTTTATTGAAAGAGGGTTGGGTTTGAAGTGAATATAAAGGGAGAGGGGTATATGTGGACACCAAAATAACAGGGGCCCTGACTCCTTACCATCCGGGAAAATTGTTCAAGATAAAAACTTTTTAACTGAATGGATAGAGTGAGATGTTGGTATAACGAAATGGATCTTGATGTAAATAGGTTATGAATTAAGGTTCATGTTGTATATGTCTGTATGTTACTTTATGGGGAAAAAAAGGAAATAATAAACAAATGATGCAAAAAAAAAAAAACAGAAATGGAGCAATACCAATATAATCGAGCTTTATCTCTGAAAATGGAAGCCCAATGTGGTACTCAAGGCTCTAAGCCTTCCTTTAGATATTTTCAAAAGCTGTGCCAACAGGGTCTCTGCAACCCACATAGACAACCACACGGACCCAGCCACTACTCTTCTTTATTCCTCCCTGCCTGATATACAACAGATAGCCCAAGCACATTTGGGGGGATCTTTAGATCTTACTTCGAGAGGGCTGTTGCAGTAGGTATTCACAAATAGGACTAAGCCGCCAGGTGTCAGGACCCCATGGAAAAATCTCTAGCTAGCAGACTGTGGCGGAGACCGTCCCCACATCAGGTGACCAGCGTCAGCCGATGTCAGTATAAAGGGGCGGTCCCAACACCCACCCTCCAGTTCTTTCCCGCCGTCTGCTTGCAATAGCACCTCGCGGAAGAACAGCGCTTGCTTCTCTCGCCATTTTGGATAAGTATTAATCTTTTTTGCAATGATTTCTATAGATTTTGTCTTAGATTGTTACAGTACCTCGCTGTGCATGTCGTCCCTGACACCTTCGGAATTGCATAAAAATAAGTGCGACTCGTGTGGATCCCAGCTCCCTTATAAAGATGGCCATACTCTCTGCCTCTTCTGTCTGGGTCCAGACCACGTGTTGAGGAGTGTGAACACTGCCAAAAATTCAACGCTGCCATCCGGAAATGTAGGCAGCAGTCCTTGGAAGCCCATCTGCTAAAAAAGAAAATAGCATCCATGGAAAAAGAATTGAAGAAATAGAGGCAAGCGTCTACTTCTCCAGAGGGCTATCACAAGAAAGAGGGACAAGGAGAAACACCGGGACCAGGACGTGCCATCCACAGCAACCGCGACTTTGGCTGGAGTAACGGCCCTTCAGGTAACTTCCCTTCCAGGCGATCGTGCTTAGATGGCCGCCTTAGTTGTCTCTAAGTAGGTGTCGACCCCCACGCCCCCCGGTCGGGCTTGCGCTCAGGCCCAACAGGAGCCTTTGGGGCAAAGGAGGCCTGCACTGCCGCTATGACCCCTAAACCTAGGCCTACCTGTCAGAGTGCGTCTAAGTCTGGCGTCAGTCACACTGACGTCCGCCTGGACACGGCTGATAAGCCGGTTATCTGTCCTTCCGACGTCCTCCCAGCCGGCGACCTGTCGTCGGGCTCACCCTCTACACCTGACGCCGGAGTCACTGCAACACACTCCTGTGCCAGCGTTCTGAGGCCCCGCTCACCTGCTTCTTCCGAGGAGTCTTCTTTCTTCTGGCCAGGGTTAAGGAGTCTGGAACGGCCGCCGAGTGCCCCCTCCCACATCAGAACAACCTAGGTGCCGGACCTGACGTCTGACTACCCGATGTCACCCTCTGGTTTCCGCTCCCTGGCGATAACCCGTCAGAGCCATCTGGACTCCCGGACCCTCCTGCGGGTCCTCCGTCAGGCTCTCCGCCCTCCGGACTGACGCCTGACCTGTTTGGTCCATCCACAGGGCTGACGCTGGGACCTTCGACTCTGTCGGAGCCCCCAGCACCAGAATACCTGATGCCACAGTATCCGTCTCTACAGTACCCGACGCTGCACTACCCTGCATCTCAGTACCCGACGCCGGGCTTCCCGCCATCAGGTTATGGGTACCCCTATTACAGGTTTCCAGCTGACCCGTATCAGAGCCCCCCTCTGCCCTTCCCCCTCCTCCTGCTCCTACCCCACAGCCGCAGGTGGACTTGAGGGAGATCTTGGCCATTTGGTGGGCTGAAGCTAAAACTCAGATCTCCCAGGCAGCCGAAAAACGTCAACCGACGCGGGACCCCTTACCTCAGCAAGCAGAGACTCCCCTGCCTTTGCCTGACACCAGAGCTGAACCATCTGGTTCTAGGCCTCAGGAGGATACGCTTCCCTGGGGAACCCCCAGAGAGTGTGATCCTCCTCCTCCTTCTAGGGAAGACGTTTCCTCCTCGCTCTTATCGGAGTCTTCAGAGTCCGATCTGGACTCCGGACACTCTAACCCAGAGGATGAGCCCCACACTCCAGATAGACCAGGCTGCAAGGATCTCTGAAGTAACCTCTGGAAGACTCTTCCTTCCTGGAGTTGCTGAGGAAAATCCAGGCAGCATGCGAGTGGCAATCAGTGGAGCCAGATCCCCAGCGCAAGAAGCTCACGGCTCATCTGGACCTCCCGGAGACTTCTCCCACTCTGATTCCACCCTGGATTGAGCCTCACGAGGACCTTGTCTGCACCATTTGGAAACAACCGGCCTCGCTAGCCCCCCTTCCTCGGAAGGCTGACGGGCTATATCGGGCTCCTGAGGGGAATGATTTTCTCGTCCTTCACCCCAAGGACGATTCGGTCATGATTAGTGCCGCACATGACCAATCAGCCAATCCTAGACATCTCAGTCTGTCCCCTCCTGACAAGGAGTCCCATCTTCAGGACCAGTACAGTACAGGACGAAGGTCTGTACTACTTCCGTGCTGGGCATGAGGGCCCTCAGTTATGTCGGCCACATGGGGGACTACCAGAAGGCTATCCTTAGTCAAATGGCATCTAAGCTGGGCTCCCTCCCAGATTCGCAGACAAAACGCGAACTGGAAGATCTTATTTATTTATTGTTCAACCGGATTTACAACCTTTGAGCCTTCACATCTTGTCCGCTCCACGTACTCGGCCTGTAGACACATGCTTCGTGCTACATATGACGTGGTGGACACTGCAGGAAGGAGCTTGGCCTTTGCCCTCTCCTTATGATGACATGCCTGGCTCAGAGTGTCAGGTATGGCCCCTGAAGTGCAGTCATCAATCCAGGATGCCCCCTTCAGAGGGTCTGTGCTGTTTGTCGGTGATGTCAAGGACGTGATCACTGAATTACAGGAGAAGGGTTTGGCTTTTAAGGTCTGTCCAGATGATGTACAAACCCTCTCAGAGGCAAAAACTGTCCTTTCGGCACCCTAACCGCCAAAGGCCCAAGCAGACGCAAACCTGTCCCCGCCCCCGCCCCCCAAATCCAGAACTAAACATGCGACAGCGCAACCTAAGGCCCCAGCAAAAAAGCTCCTGGGGCCTTGGCCGCTTCCATGCCTCCCACCTCCTGACTCCTTGCCTCTCCCCAGTTCAGAAGAACTGGTGGGTGGGTGGGGAGATTTTCCTCATATCTACTGGGTTCAGAGAGGATAATGGAAGACGCCTGGGTGCTCCAGCTGATTGTAGCAGGACACTCAGTCGAGTTCACTCAAACACCCCCTCGCAGACCACCCCCTCCCTCCTCGTACTCCCACACCCATCTGCCTTTGGTCCAGGAAGAAATCCGCTCTCTCCTTCTGAAAGAGGCAATAGAGCCTGTTTCCCCCTCACCTTCAGGGAACAGGTTACTGCTCTCATTTCTTCCTAGTACCAAAGAAAACGGGGGGACCTGAGACCTATTCTTGACCTCGGCTCCCTCAACCAGTTCGTGGAGTACAAGAGGTTCCGAATGCTCTCCCTTCAGAGCCTTCTCCCTTTGCTTCGGACGGGATTGTGGCTATGCGCCGTGGATATGCAGGATGCCTACCTCCATATCCCCATCCGCCACTCTCACTGCAAATTCCTCCGCTTTTGTTTTCAGGGGTCCCACTACCAGTTCAAGGCCCTTCCTTTTGGCCTATCCTCGGCTCCCTGAGTATTCAACAAATGCCTGGCGTGGTGGCGGCTTTCCTGCGTACCAAAGGGGTCCAAGTTTTCCCTTATCTGGACAAATGGCTTTTAGCAGCTCCGTCCAGGGAGGAACTTTTGGGCTCACTTTCCCTCACCCTCCAAGTTTTCTCCGACCTGGGGATCACAGTCAACCCCAAGTCCCACCTTCTCGTCAACGACTGTAGTTCATCGGGGCAGTGTTGGACACAACTCTGGGCAAGGCCTTCCTACCCCTAGACAGAGCCGAGACGCTGTCAAACCAAGCTTGGCTCTTATCAAGCCTCAGAAGGGTAGGAGCCAGGAAGGTCCTTCGCCTTCTCTGCTTGATGGCAGCTGCCATCCCTACGGTCCCACTAGCTCACCTCCACATGAAAATCTCTCAGTGGACACTGTGGTCGCAATGAGTCCAGTCTCTGGACAACCTGGATAGTGAGATCCTGGTGTCAGACCCTATGATCCGGGACTTGCAATGGTGGATGGTCCCAGAACATCTCAATCTGGGGACCCCGTTCTATGTCGCTTCTCCCACCCAGACCCTGACGACGGTTGCATCAGGGACAGGGTGGGGTGCCCACCTCGGGTCCCACCAGCCTCAGGGCAGCTGGTCTCGGTCCGAACAAAGACTCCATATAAATGTCCTTGAGCTAAGGGCAGTACTTTATGCGCTCCAGGCCCTACTCCTGCTGCTGCTTCTTCCTGGTCATCTTCTCGTATAATTAGACGCGCGCTGTCTGGTTCCTCAACAAACATGGGGGAACTCATTCTTATCCCCTTTGCTGGGAAGCCATGAGAGTCTGGCACTGGGTGTCCCAGCACAGCCTTCATTTGACGTCCGTTCACTTACTGGGAACACAGAACACTCTCGCGGATGCCTTAAGCCACTCGTAAGCCAAGTCTCAGGAGTGGGAACTCGACCAGGTCGTACTAGACAATATTTTACATCACTGGGGGACTCCTCAAATGGACCTTTTCGCCTCCCCCGACAATGCCAAACTTCCCGACTTCTGCTCGCTTGCTCCAAGGCGAGATGGTTCTCATTGGGACGTGCTGTCTCTGTGCTGGAAGGAGACATTCATCTGTGCCTTCCCTCCGATACCCTTGATCCCGAGGGTAATCAACAAACTCTGGTCGGAAGGAGCCAGAATGATTCTCATTGCTCCTTTTTGGCTGAGGCAAGCCTGGTTCTCTCTTCTGCAACAGTTTTCTGAGAAACCTCCTCGTCCTCTCCCACTGTCGCAACACCTATTGACTCAGGAGAAGGGAACCCTGGTTCATCCAGGCCTCAACTCTCTTCACCTTCAAGCGTGGCTCCTTCAGATGTTGCTAAAGCTCGCTTCGGCATTTCCCCTGCGGTTGCTGATATCCTGGTGGAGGCCAGAAAGTCTTTCACCAGGTCCACTTACGCCATGAAGTGGAAGTGCTTTACCATTTGGGCAGGTTCTAAGAGTTTGGAACCTTTTTCTTGTCCAGCGAATAAGATCTTGGACTACCTTAGACACCTATATGACTTGGGCCTTACTCATCAGTGAAGGTTCATATGGTAGCCATTGCGGCTTATCACATGCCCTTTGGGAGCAGGACGTTTGCTCAGCTAGAAGTCTTGAAGACTTTTCTGCGAGGGGTCCTACACCTAAGACCCTCGATCTGCAACCCTGCTCCTCCCTGGGACTTGAACTTCATTCTCGAAGATTACTCTACCTCCCTTCAAACCTGCAGTGGAGGCAGAGCTGAAATTTCTGTCTTGAAAGACTCTGTTTCTAGTGGCCATCACCTCAGCTCGGAGAATTTCTGAGTTGCAAGCCTTCATGTGTAAAATCCCTTATTTGATTTTCCACAAGGATATGGTGGCTATGCTCACTAATCCTAAATTTCTTCCAAAAGTGGTGGCTGAATCTACTCTGAATCAGTCTATCGAGCTTCCAGCGTTCTTCATGGAGCACTCCAATCAGGGGGAGTATCTCCTCCATTCCCTGGACGTTCATAGAATCCTGTGGTACTGTACCCACAGGACTAAGGATCTCAGGAAAATAGACCAACTCTTTGTGTCTTTCGCTTGCAAGAGAGAAGGCAATCCTGTTTCTAAGCAGTGCCTCTCTAAATGGTTGGCCAGTTGTATCACTTTCTGTTATGAGAAGTATCACAAGACCCTTCCCGGTCAGGTCAAAAGCCACTCCACTAGAGGGGTAGTGGCTTCCGCCGCTCATTCAAGAATGTGTCTGCGACTGAGATTTGTGCAGCCACAACATGGACGTCTGTCCACACCTTCACGAAACATTACAGTTTGGACATCGCCCCTCGCTGCAGAGCAGGCTTCGGGCTAGCTGTTCTTCAGGGAATCATCTTGTGATCCCTGTTTAGAAATGCAGCTTTTGTGGATGGTTTGTTCCTCCTCCCGCTTTCCTTTTGTTCCAGACTGCTTGGGACTCAGTGCTATTTGTGAATACCTACTGCAAGAGCCCTCTCGAAGTAAGATAGTACAGTTACGTAAGAACTTACCGTAACAGTAGATCTTCAAGAGAGGCTCTTGCAGTAGGTATTGCCTTCCCTCCCTCCGTCCCCTCTTTTTCTTCTTTTCAGATGTGGGGCCATATCCTCTTCTATCCTGTCAGCCCTTTGGCTCCTGGCGGGAAAGAACTGGAGGATGGGCGTTGGGACCGCCCCTTTATACTGACGTTGGCTGGCGCCGGTCACCTGACATGGGGCAGTCCCCGCCAGAGACTGCTAGCTAGAGATTTTTCCATGGGGTTCTGACACCTGTCGGCTTAGTCCTGTTTGTGAATACCTACTGCAAGAGCCTCTCTCAAAGATCTACTGTTAAGGTAAGTTCTTGCGTAACTGTACTTTCTTCCTGCTCTGCTTCACCAGACTCACAATATTCTTGCTGACATTCTCATACCAGATGTTCCTGCTTGACAATTGGATTTCCTTACCATCCCCATCTTCCTAGAGGAAACTAGACAGGCTATCCAATGTCAAAAGAAGCGCACATCTCTTGGGAGAGATGGTCTTACGGCAGATTTACACCAAACATACTCAGTTTTTTGCCCCTTTTGTTGACGCTAGTCTTTAGTGCCATTTTATCTACAAACTCTGTTCCGAAAAAATTTTCAAATGTACTGTTATGATTTTATCGTTCAAAAAGGGCAGTAAGTCTGAAATTTGAAACTGGAGACCCCTTAGTCTAATAAATGTGGACTACAAAATATTTACTTCTATTTTATTACATAGACTCAGCCGTATAGCAGCACAGGTGATTTCTGAAGTCCAAACTTGTGCTATCCCATACAGATCAGTCTTTCATAATTTTGCTTTACTTAGGGACATAGTAGCAACTAGTACGCCAAATACACCTATCACTCTGATTTCATTAGATCAGGAAAAAGCCTTTGATCGGGTTGATCATGAATATTTGTTTCAGATTCTCCTTCACTATCATATCCAATGAAAATTTGTTTCTTGGATCCGGATTTTGTATGACACAGCCTGGATTCAACCATATGTTAACGGTTCCCTGGGTTTTCCCTTTTTAGGCCGAAAGGGTGTTCAGTAAGGATGCCCCTAAGCCCCCTCCTTTACGGATTTCAAATAGACCCCTTACTCAGGAAATTATTGCAGCATACCTCTATTCCCAGGATTTCTCTTCCTACAGGACACACTGTGCCGTCTGTATGTGCGTATGCAAATGAGCTCTGCATCTGAACCACTCCAGCTCTCCTAGGTACAGATCTGACATCCAGTGTCTAGGACTGAGCACATTTCCGGCTCCAAATTAAATTATAAGAGTACTGCTATCCATCTCCCTCCCTTTATACTTCCCACTACCAGTACCATGGTAGCCACTATTCCAGTGGCTTCCTCACCCATTAAGATTCTAGGCTTATGTTTTGGTAGCACAGATGATGTTTTGTACAATTGTAATATAACTATAGACAAGGCCTTATCCTTGGTAAATTCCTGGAAAGGTCGCACAGTAGCCAAAAGGATAAGGGTGCTGCTTTTGAAGACACTGCTCCTTCTCATTTCTTAGGGCTGTGGGCAGAGCCTATAGTCGTTTTGGGATGGATCGTAGCTTCTAAAAACGGCCAATTGTGGAACCTTCCATTGGTCTTTTGGAAGTATCCTTCCGAAAGTCCAACAGAGCTTGAACCCTTCCGCCACGGTCGACCACTACGGAACAGCCGCACTATTTCAGCTGTTGCTTCTGCATTCCTGGGCATGAATTGCGCATGCATGACTCATGCGCATGCGCAGTTCTGCTGGCACAGTCATGTTGTAAATGGCATGTTATGAAAAGGCGATGCAGATTTCATCGCTGCTGCCAGCACCGCAACAAACAAAAACTGCTCTTCGCACCCCTCTCACTGCTGCTGCCCTCCCTGCTTCCTCCGTTCCTGTCTCACGCGACATCTGGGCCCCCAATCCCGTGTCGCGTATTAACCCCCAAACTTGTGGCACACTGGGAGCCCACCTCAGTGTATCCAAATGTTTATTTCTTTCTCCCCCCCCCCGACATTGGGGTGCCCAGTCCCTGTGTTGACATCATGTACCTCCACCACTCATGTGGCAGACTGGGAGCCCCCCCAGTGTGGCCAACTGCTTCTAGTATGCTAAATTGTGTATTTTTTTTGTTTCCTGTAAATAAAGAAACCATTTCGATCGCTTTTTTTCTTTCAAAAAAAAAAAAAAAAAAAAAAAATAGTCCCTCATTGTCGCCTCAGTCCCCTCCCACCCTTCCACTGGGCACCCACCTCCCGCAGCCCCCACCCCATACTTACCTCTGGAAGTTGCCACTGACATCTTCTGGACCGGGACACGCCTGCACTCTTTAAAGCCGAACTGCAAACTGAAGAATCAAATGTAAGCGTGCTGTAATGGCATTCAATGGGGTTTTCAACTTATGTTGATAAATCAGCCATTTTTTGGAATTTTGCCCCCAAATTTTCACCATGGGGTTCTTGAGACCCCACCTTGTGAAAACTCACTGTCATTTCGTATCAATCCTGAAAGATGATTTTGCAGTCGCTACGTGGAATCACCTTTCGGGACCGATTCACGAAATGACAGTGCCACTGTTCATGAGGTGGGGTCCCAAAAAGCCAATGTTGCAGATTTGGTGAAAAAATTCCAAAAAATTTATTTTATTAAATTTTGGTGACCGGGTAAGCCCACTGGGCCCTGGAGGTCCCTTTTTCAGGGGCCCCGGGATTACATAGCACTGGTAAATATCACAGTATGAATGAAAATCATACAGTATAATACAAGTTATGCAGTATTATACAGTCAGCTGGTTACATGTGCTGAGAACAGCATGCATTTGTGGTGGGTACAGGAGTTAGCAGAGTATGTGACTAGACATGAAGAATGAGAGAGGAGGGTGTGAGCCATATTACATAATACGATTTACTCACTGAGGGTAATATTGGACTGTGGGATTCAGTTGACCATGAGGTGGTCCCAGGAGCCTAACAGCGGCATTTGGAAGTTGCGATCATGTGAGCCTTAAGCCTAGTGCGGAAACTTTTAATTGACGGTGCTTCCTGCACCCCGGGAGGGAGGGTGCTCTACAGGGTGGGTGGGTGCAGTGTGAGCGAAGGATTTGCCTCCCACCTTGGTTCTTACTCTGGGGACAGCTAGGAGAGTGCTGTCTGTTATGCAGTGGAGCCAGGGGTTCGTCTTTCATGCAATGAGTCCAGATAGGCTGGAAGGGGGAGTTTGGCTAATTAATTTGATGGTTTGGCACAACAGAGGGTACTGGAGACGGGCATCCAAAGAGGGCCAATTTAGCTGTGATTGCGTGTCACAGTGGTGATTCCTGGGGTTAGACTGGGCGGCGAACCGGGTCACCTTATTATACAGGGCTTGGAGTCTATTAATTTCGGTCCTTGCTATTCCATGGACTACTGGGGCCGCAGAGGTGATTGTCGGAAGGAGGACGCTGGTGGCGATGGAGATGCTTGCTTCCGGTATCAACTGGTTTTTCAGCCAGTAGAGGGTGCCCAGTTTCCCATGTAAGGTTTTAGTAACTTGGTCCACATGGTACTTGAGGGTGAGGCCCTGGTCCATGACTATATTATGAGCATGCATTGTGCAGTTTCTATGCATGCTCCTAACTTTGCCCATTTTTAATATTTTCACTCCACATTTTCAACATTGCCATTTTTGCACACCTCCTTTTTAACAGTACAGCTGTCATTTTTCACATCCTGCCTGAAATGTGTTTTCGCATCTGTGGTACAGAATGGCGCATTCACTCTGCGAAATCACCTTTTGGGACAAGTGACCAAAATGACACTTGCACTCTTCATGAGGAGGGGTCCCAAAAAATGCCATTATGAAAATTTGGTGCAAAACCTCTAAAAAATGACCAAGTTACACCCGGGCGTTCAATAATTTCTGGGCACACATGTAACTTTGGTCACTTGGCAGCTCGTCACAGCCATTTTGACTCTGGCTAGAGTTTGTTTACATCTAGCAGTTATTTTTTTGTGCACCATTTTCTTTAGAAGCACACACATATAATGTGTTCTTCCAGGGGTTTTGGGGAAGCTGTTTGAACCCAGTTAATCAAACATTTACTTACCCAGATTATTGCCATGGAGGGGTTTGGATGCTTCACCCTCTAGTGTTTTTCTACAGCCTTTTTATCATGTGTAACATATTCCCACTTTTGCAGCCAACTCCCTCCTGGTTTACTATATTGTATACTTTGACCTCTCCTTTAATTCAGGGTTGGCAGCAACCTCCATTCGAAATTCCCAGAAATTTCAGGAGATTTGGGTTAACTTCATACTTGGTCCCAGTATTGCTCAAACTACGACAATGGGGACTGATGTATACCTACATCAGGACCTCCTCTAGAAAACACCTATATCGGACTATTCTCTGAACTTCTTGTACTGAAATCCCTCGCTTTGTAGATATGCATGGACAGCTATTGGACTTAGATATTGTCTTTTAACAATTGACTGATTCTAGGTTTCCTTTACGCCTCTGGGACGTCACCTGGCTCTATTCTCATGGTTGGCTAGGAGTGCGTAGCTCCTTTAAAACAAATCAATTGGTCGGCCCGGTGGCACTGAGGGTTGAGATGCTGGACGCCACACATCACGCCATGCCGGTGACCCGGGTTCGGGAATGAGCCCGGGCCGTCGGGGGTTGGCAGGGGAGGACTGGGATTGAGAGTCCGCAGACTGCTGTCCTAGTCCTGGGGTGGGCTGGGGAATCTTCGCTGCACTGTAGCGGCTCCTGGGGACACCAAACGGCACTGCAGGCATCGGAGACAGTAGAGGGGAAGCGCGGTGGATGTCAGCACATTGTGCCTGGATGTCATTGCACGTCCATGCTCCAAGGGGCCAAGTAAAGAGGAAAATGGCTGGGCGTGACCGTGCAGCTTGATGGCCATGCTCCAAGCCACCCGGAGGACTTTTGGTGGAGTCCTGTCGGGGAGGATCCAGGGCTGTCCTGGCTGGCAGAGGCAGAGGGAGCCCTCCAGCAGGACAGCAAGACGGCCGTCCCGGATCCTTCTGGGTGCAGTTCGAGCTAGCCAGCTCTCTGGGCGGGCGGAGTCGGCAACTGGATGCCCCAAGCCTGAGTGTGCTGCAGCAAGGCGAATAAATACATAATAAAAAAAAAAAAAAAAAAAAAAATCGAGAGATTGTGTCCTTGTGCCTCTTGTGTTCTCGTTCTGGAAATTATGAAACATTTCTTTGTAGAATGCCCTTACAGTCAGAACTTTCGAACATAGCTTTTTCACAAATGGAAAGAGAAACATCTTACTTTTATCACTTACGAAATATTAATTTACGGAATATATCCTCCTACATTAACAACACTATCATCCCAGCACTTTGTGGTAAATATTTGCCTTATCTAGATATTATTTATGGCAGTCAAGATGTGCTCATCTCTTACAGCAAAAGAACTATACAGCGGTATTGTCTCAAATCATGAATAATTTACACTTTATTTACGCTTCTGAACAAAATTCTTTGTCTCCATCTGCTTTTCGCAACTTTTGGAAAAATTGCACTTGGATTTTGACTGCATTATCCTAGTTTTGTAAAAATTTCTTTTACGTGCTGTAGTTTACTCCTGTTATGCTTTGTATGCTGTTCATTTATATTTATATCCATTTGTACCATGCTGATATTTAATTTGATTGTTTAAATGAATTATGATTGTTTTCCTTCTAATAAAACATTCCCCTACTCTTTTCAAGAAGTGCCATAGGATCTTTAATAATTCACCTGAACTACCACCAGAACAGGCATTTTTTGAGATAGTATGATTGTATCCTTATATCTTACTTCAAGGGTGGTGTTGCAGTAGGCAACACCATTAGGGTGGTAAGCCACCAGGCACTAGGACCACATGGAAAAATTCTAGCTAGCAGTCTATAGTTGGGGGGGCGCAAAGTCCCCTCTATGGTATAAAGGGAGCGGTCCCCCAGCCACACCCGTTATTTTCCTGCCGTCGACCTGCGCACATCAGACCTTGCAGAATATAGCTTCAGTCGATCGCCTTCCTTTTTTGAGCATTTGCTTTATTTGTGTTATTTTCTTAAATATCTTTTGATGGTTTTTGTCATTAGTTTACCGTCAGCTGCATGTCATCGCCAACTTCTTCAGCTGAGTCCAAATCTAAGTGTGCCTGCGGCAAACAGATTCCGGATAAAGACGGCCATTCCTCTTTCATTATTTGTCTAGGCCTGGATCACAACACCAAATCCTGCCAGGCCTGCCTGAAGTTCAACCAGGCTACACGGAAACAACACCAGAGGGTCTTGGAAGTCTTATCTCCTTCGAAAGAAACTGGCCACCATGGAAAAAGAGCCGCAGGCCCAGAGTGCATCTTCCTCCCTGCGGGCCTCTGAGTTGTCTGAGACCTCCGCTCCTTCTGAAAAGAAGCACAGGCGGGACAAGCATCAGGACTAGGAAAGATCCTCCTCTAGGTCGCGGTTGCCCCTGGGAGCTGTGGCCAATGCTGGGTCTTCACCCCTCGGGGGAGGGAGGTGTCGGCCCATACAGTCACATTATCCCTCTCTCCCTCTGGGCTGCCTCTGGCCTCGCTGCCCGCTCTAATTACAGTGTCAGGCAGCACCTTAGTGGGTTCGGGGGACTCTTCCTCCGTCCTGCTACCCCTGTCACTCAGGCCCTTCACGCCACAGGGTTCTCAGCCAGGGAGCTTGACCAGTTCTCAGGACGTCAGCACTTACACTGATGCCCACTCTGCCCCGGCGCTTTTGTTGGACTCTTTCTTGAGGTCCGATGATGGTCCTTCACCCGCTGTAGCCCATTCCCTTGTGGTCACAGCCTGCGTCTGAGGGGTCCCCTGGCACCTCCTGCCTCTCAGCCACCATCAGTGGGCCCCTCTCCAGAATCTGCACACCAGGTGCTGGCAGAGCCGCCGTCAGCCAATCCTTTACCACAGGACCCAGCGCTAGGCCGCCCAATGTTGGGATCCACCAGTCCTCCATTTTTGCACCCGTCACCTCTGGTGCGTCCAACCCCACACCCCCTTCGGGGCTTCAGGAGCCACCTTCAGGACCATTGGGTTTTGTGCCTGACTCCCAAACACCATCGGGCCTGGCCACCCTTCAGGTACACAGCCCCCCCCCCCTTTTCAGGGACAACTTTGAGCTGTCTGCCGACGCCCTTATGGCCATCGCCTGGCCCTCCGAGGCCACCATCAGATCCCTTCCATGGTCAACAGACGCTGGGTCCCTCATTTTCACTGAAGTCTCCTCAGCCATCATCGGCAGGTCTAAGTGAGCTGTTTAGCTCTTGGTGGGCATACGTCCAACACCTGACGCCGGCCCCGACAGTACTGCCTTCTGCCCCTGCACCAGCAGAGGAACTTCCTCAGCCTGCCCATAGGGCTCTTTATTTGGTGCCAGAGACTCAGCCCAATGCTAAAGCTAATGTTGGTGCGGTTGCAGGCCCAGCTCAACACCCAGTGCTGGGCTCTGCCTGTGCAGTGGATTCGGAGTCTGATTCTATCGAGCCGCCAGACTCCTCTTCTCACTCTTCTCCTGAGGAGACGTGGATTAGAGAGACCCTCCAACCTCCCCCCCAACCCGATCCTTCCTTTTTGGAAGTGATGTGGCTCATTCAAACGTCTCAGGGTTGGCAGGCTATAGAACAAGACCCTCAGTGTCACCGTTTAGCGGAACATCTCTGCCTTTTGGAACTTACCTTGGTGGTTATCCCACCCTGGTAGCCGCTCACGATGATGTTACTACCACCATGTGGCAGTGGCCGGTATCGGTCCCTCCATTGTCTAAAAAGGTGGACAGGCTGTACCACACCCCAGAGGGTCACCCCCATTATGGGGCGAAACCTAAAGGTGACCCCGCCGTAGTGTTGGTAACCCATGTTGTGTACCCTAAACGCAAACGTCTGGGTGACTTTCCTCCAGAAAAAGTCTCCAAACAGTTGGACCACTTTGGTAGGAGGATGCATGCCTCCTCCACGCTGGCCCTGCGTGCCCAAAATTATCTGGGGCACATGGTGATCCATCAACGGTCCTTGTTGGACCAAGCCTCAAACATTTTGGATGCCTTCCCGGACTCCTCTTCTAAGGCTCGCTTGGGACAATTCTTAAATTCTGCCTCTAAAGTGAGCTTCCATGTCTTCCATGACACCTACGACATGATGGACGCCTTGGCAAGGAGCATGACATTGGCAGTTTGCCTCTGCTGCCATGCTTGGCTTTGCCTCTTGGACTTTACTCCAGGGTTCCAGTCCTCCATTTTGGAAGCTCCTTTTTGAGGCTCCATCCTGTTTGGGGCCGAGGTTCAAGATATGCTATCTTCCTTGCAGGACTCTGGCAGGGCCCTGTGCTTGGGGCACCCCCACTTCTGAACCCACCAGAGTGGGGCATGATCGTTCTTCCTTCACCGCCCAGCAGAGTGTCTTACCCACCACCAGCCTCCCTTGTCTAATGGCAAGCGTCTTACCCCCTCAGCCCCTGGTTGCCCCTACCTATAAGGCTCGTAGTGTTGGAACGTTGGCATGCCCCACGCCTTTCGCCATCCCTTAACTTACAGCTTGCAGCTTCCCCACTCTCTACTCTGGATTTTACTGGTGATATTAGGAGGTTACATTATTCTCCCTCCAAATGGATGGCTAGCCTTTTTCAGATGGCAGATCATTTTCTCCTTTGTGAGGGGCACCCCTCTAGCTTCCTTCAGCTATTTTGGCCTTTTCTTTCAAATGGCTTCCCTATTGCAGGTAGCCACGCTTTTCTCTTGAATAAGTACCCTGGAGCTTTTTCTGTGAGACAGGAATGGCATAGTTCTCTCCCCAAAAATCTCCTCACGGAGGCTGGGGGCAGGGAAGGTATGGGTGTACTCCAGATATCACGCAGGGCCTGGGTCTTTGACAGCCTCTCGTTTTCCCCTTGCGAGATGCTCCTGGAGTCCCCTGGTAGGATCCTCCTTGGAGGCAGGTGTTGAGTTTCCCCTTCGGGGCCCCTCCCTGCTTCCTTTTGCTGTGCCTGTCTCCTGCCATTTTCCACTTGATCCTATGGTCGAGAGGGCAGTTGCTATTCATATCCCCTGCTCAGTGTCATCTGTTGGCTGCACAGAAGGCCTGGAGCCAACAAGGGTCTTTGGGACTCTCGACTTGGGCAGTCATTGGAGGCAGGCCTCCCTTCGAGAGCTTCCAGCCTTTTTGGTGGCAGTTCCTTCTTCTGGGAAGGGTCACAGCCTATCCCCTGCCCCCTGACCTTTTGCAGCTGCCTCTGCTCCTGTCTGGCATTATGAAGGTTTAGTCGGGGCTGGCTTTTCCCTCCTCTTTTCCCAGGTAGAACTTGTGTTCCCTGTGGGACGTGCTCCCAGTGTTGCCGCCTACTGCTGGCTCCTAGCTGCCTCCTTTCAGTGGCTGTCGAGCCTCAGGGCAGCAGCAACCCTTATGGTTCTTTGAAACTACGCCCCTGTACATTTTCATAGAACACACGGTGGGGGCCAAGAGCCTTGGGGTTCGAGTTGGACCTTTCCTGGTCCATTTCGAGGCTGGGATCAAGTGCAGTGTCTCTGCCACTTACTGTCTTTGGGAGGGCAGGAGGAATGCAGGTGTATATCCCATAGCCCGGCCCTACAGTCCAGGTGTAGGTGGTTCCAGGCACTCTGTTCTGCCCGGAGACTGTTATTGGCAGTACATAGGCTCAGTCTCGTACGGTATATCTGCATCCAGCTGTGCCTTGAATGGATGGGTGCGATCTCCTTCCACTGTGACTCCCTCCTGTCATCGGCTTGCCCGGTTACTGCCTACTTTTCATAAGGCATCAAGGTTTTTCTCGCAGGACAGGTATGTTAATCCTTTCCTTTCCGCTCCTTCCTAGGGTGCTCCCCGCCAACTACAGTTGGAGAGGGGTGGGCATGTTTTTAATTATGTAAGTACCATGCTGGCTGCAACCAGCATAATCTCTTCTGCTCCCCCTTCGATCAGGGGACCCTTTCGTCCCCTTTCTCCCTCATCTTCGCCTCACGCTTCCTGGCCCAGAGAGACTTGCACACTGTTTTTTCTCAAGTTCCTTCCCCTTCTGGCTGCCCCCCCGTCCCCCCAAAATGCCACAGCCTTCTCCTGCTTAGCGGCCTTTTTTCAAGATTTGTGGGGTTACCTTTGAGGGTCAGCATACTGCCCCCAAAGTCATGCACACTCTACAAGGTTGGGCCCCCACGGTTTAACCAATGTCTGGGGCTGACCAATTTCTCAGCTCTGGGATGGCCTTTCTTCTCAAATTTGGCTCTTGTCTGGGTGTCTCCCCCAAAGTCTCCAGAGCTTACCATCTGCCTCCCTGTCAGTCTGTTCCGGGTGGGGGTGTGGGGGTGTGGAGATGGAGTCTCTGTTCCTGAGGGGATTCCCCACCCCTCCTTGGGGAGGAGGGAGCACATTTCCCATGTCCTAACCTGTCTAATGGGATTGCCTTTTTCCCTTTTCTAAATGTGCCTGAGCCCCCCAGGACTACAGTGCTTTGTGTTCTCTCACTCTGGGAGAGGGCTCTTACCAGCCTCTCCCTAATTCCCCCTCTTGGTAGCAGAGTTTTTTTTCTCTCTGGGTTGGCTTGCACATCCTCAGGTGCATTATCCCATATCCTTACCAGGTGGGGTTCCCCTTCTCTCCCTTCCTGTTTGTGAGCCATCATCTGTTAGCCTACTTTGGGGAAAGTAGGCTTTCTAGGATCGCGGATATGTTGTTCATCCACACTGTTTGGCATGTCCCTTTCCCCTTTAAGATCAGCCGGAAGTCTTCAAGCTGGCTCCTCCCACCCACCCGGGTGTTATACCTCTGCTCCGTCCCATGACGCCAGATCTTCCTTGCCACTGGAAGATGCAGGTTGTCTCCCTCGTGATCATGCATTTTGTAGGCCCTGGTTTTCAATACCTCTGTTTTACTGAAACTAAAACTTGTTCGAGTTAGCGATCGCGCTTTTACGTCCTCTATCATGGAAGAGAAATCTTCTCTAGGATTTCGCTGGTGTCCTTGCGGCCAGAAGATGTCGCACACCAGTCCCCATCTCACGTGTGTCTACTGCCTAGGTGTTGGCCATGACACCTCGTCTTGCAGTTTCTGCCTCGCCTTCCATCCCAACTTCCTGGAAGACCGCTTAGCGTGTTTGAAGTTAGGGAGACCGGAGAAAAGGAACCCTCCAGTAAAGTCTAAGGAGGCTAGGTGGGCGGTTTCCGTGGCTACGCGTTCTGCGAGCAGCTGGAGCGCGCTGAAGGCGTCGGAAGAAGCCGCCCACGGTCGGCCGAATCGGCGTTTCGTTCCACTCAACCTGGGCTCCACCGCTGCAGGTTCTTAGGACCTGTGCCAGTCTCTCCCCACTCGGGGTGAGTTGCCTGCAGGCTCGCACTCCTCCCGCTCTCGAAAGAGGGGGAAAAAGAATTTGACTTGTCTGCGTCTCGATGAAGGCGCTCTTGGGACCGAGAGAGGTCTCGAGGTTGAGATCGCTTCCTCAGCTGCAGGCTTCACGGACCTTCCAACTGGCCAGATGACCGAGGAAGAGGCCGATGAGGTTGGATTATTCTCTACCCAGTCGACCCTCTGTTGCTGACCGTGGCCAACTCCTTGGAGAGGACTCCGGTGCTCGTGTTCCTCGATGAAGAGACCCAGCCTGCTGGTGTCCCCATCGAGGTCCCATTTCTGGACCCACGGGTTTCACCGATCCCTCCGGTGTCTCCCGAGCGACCGAGTCGGCCTGCCCGATCTTGGTCAACGTCCAGAACCCCCTTGGCCGAAAGATCAAGGAGGAGCCACAAGCGCTCCAAGAAGAGGCGACGCCACAGGTTGTCCTCCTCGGGCGAGGAGAGACTCCGGCTCTACGAGAACCTTATGTGGCAACAACTTATTCTGACCAGGCAGAAGCCGGCTGCACAGCTACCCCGGCCATTACATGGCTTTCGCCTCCTAGGTTGAAGCCGACCCCCTCGGAACCGAAGCCCTTGGTTTCCCCCGCCCGTGGGGCTGGCCCATCCTCCAGTTCGGCCTTTGCCGGTCTCCCCGCCGATACTGGTGGAGCCGCCACCTAAGTAGCCTGTGGGAGGGGCTCCCTCAAAAGACTACTGAACAGATACCGGACTTCCCCCTACGTCTGTCAGTCACGGTCACCCTGGACCTTCCTTGATGGGTCGA
Organism: Neoceratodus forsteri; assembly: GCA_016271365.2. Taxonomy (NCBI): domain Eukaryota; kingdom Metazoa; phylum Chordata; order Ceratodontiformes; family Ceratodontidae; genus Neoceratodus; species Neoceratodus forsteri. Next base: position 194,396,372 of record CM028129.1, read on the forward strand.
GGGTGATTTGGGTGGCAGACCACTGTATCCCAGCTCCTCTGATTCGGACGTCACCAGGCTACACTCACATCCAGGGGATGATGAGTCATCCGTTGGCACATTGATGGACAAAGGTCCTTCCTCCTTCCAGGGGATCCTCAGTCTCATCTCTGATTCTACAGGGATGCCCTTGGAATCCATCCAGAAAAAGGCAGAGTACCCTCTCATGACATCCTGAAGAGAGGGGACACCCCGACGGAGGCTTTTCCTGTGGCCGAGGCCATTGTTGGCTCGGCACTCTAACTATGGCAGCGCCCTGCCTGATGTTCAGCACTGTCTGCCCGCATGGCCCGCAAGTACGCGGTGCCTATGGGGTCCCTTGCAGGGTTCACAGAGCACCCTTCGGCCGAGAGCCTGGTGACTGCCTCTGTGTTCAGGCTTACTGGCAGTTCTGCCAACACTGACCATCCTCCTGATAAGCAGTCCAAGCTTTTGGGCCATTCGGCACGGAAAGTTTATGCGGCTTCCTCCTTGGGCCTTAGTCAGGCCAGTTCGGCTGTCATCATGGCACACTTCTCCCATGCCCTTCTCAGGTCATTAGACAAAGTCCTCCCACATCTCACCATGGACATGCAAACCACAGTTAAGCAGGTCCGGGACCAGGGCCGTGCTGTTGCCAAACAGCAGCTCCAGATGGCCCTGGACATTGGGGATTCTTGTGCCCGCTTGATGGGCACCACACTGGCCTCTCGCTGCAGGGCTTGGCTGAGGCTATCCTCCTTCCCGGCGGATACTCAGCATAAGTTAGCTGATGTGCCTTTCCTTGGGACCGACTTGTTTGGCCCAGGAGTGGCTGGTCACCTACAGCGCATTGAACAGTCCAGTGCCACCTTGGACGCCACTTCTGCCAGGAATTCTTCGGGCAAGAACCAGCAGAAGAAAAAGAAGCCCTTTCAGCATTCTTCCCCTGTGGTCCAGCAGTCCTTCTACAAAGGAGGTCAGAAGCATCAGCAGCAGGCTCAAGCTTGGTGCTCTTGGCCCAAGCCTGGACCCCAACAAGCCCGCAAAGGGGGCCAAGGCTCAGGTCCTGGAGCCGCCTTCTCCTCTAAGCCTGACCAGTGATGGGGTAGGGGTTGCCACCCCTATCTCCGTCACGCCAGCTCTGGGTCCTCCTGTGGGGCGCCGGCTCCGCCACTTCCTTTCTTCCTGGTCTGCTATCACTATGGACAGGTGGGTTCTCGAAGTGGTCAGTCAGGGACTGCCTCTGGAATTCGAGCAGTATCCTCCCAGCTGAGCCCGCTCTCCTCGGGAAGAACGGACTTCTGCACGCACTCAGTCAGCTCTTTGAGATGACATTGCTCAGCTCCTACTCAAGGAGGCTGTAGCTATCATGGCCAATCCGTCTCCAGACCCAGGCTTTGTCTCCAGGTGCTTCCTGGTGCCCAAGCGGACGGGAGCTGGCGCCCCATTCTAGATCTCCACGACCTGAATCAGTTTCTCAGGTCACGCATCTTTCGGATGGTCACTCTTTTCCAGATCATACCATCCTTGGAGCGAAACATGTGGTTCTGTTCACTGGATCTGCAGGATGTGTTCTTTCACGTCCCAATCTGTCCGTCCCATCAGCGGTTCCTCCGCTTCAGGATCGAAGGGACCCTGTACGAGTTCCAAGCCATGCTGTTCAGCCTGTCATCGGCCCTCGGGTCTTCACCAAGTGCATTGCAGTGGTGGTGGCCCATCTCTGGCGTCGGGAGAGGGGTCAAATTTACTCCTACCTTGACGATTGGCTCCTGGCAGGTTCCACCCAACAGGAGGTGGAGAGGTCCAGGGATCTGGCCCTCAAACCTGCTCCCAGCTTGGCCTCCCGATCAACAAGGCCAAGTTGGAACTCGTGCCTTCTCAGGTGATGGGCTTCATCGGGGCAGAGCTCGACTCTTGTCAAGCAAGAGCTTGGCTCCTGGTGGACATGGCAGAGGTTCTCTCCTCCTTTGCCCAGTCATTTCTGGTTGGGCACTTGCACCCTGCCCGGGACTTTCTGTACCTTCTGGGTTACATGGTGGCATGCACCTCAGTGGTCCGTTGGGCCCGGTTGCACATGCGCCCCCTCCAATGGGAGCTTGCTGCCCAGTGGACTCCGCCCCATGGTCATTTCGACCAGCTGATCACTGTAACCCAGAAGATATGGGACGCTCACCAATGGTGGACCGCCTCAAACAGGTTGCAGGAAGAGATCCCGTTTGTCCGCCCCGAGCCGACTGTCGTCCTCACGACCGATGCCTCTCATGGGCTGGGGAGCCCACATAGGGGACAACAGGGTCCACGGGTTCTGGACCCCTGAGGAGTCCTGATGCCACATCAACCTGTTGGAGCTCTGAGCAGTCAGATTGGCACTGTCAGTTGTCGCTCCTCGGCTCCGGGGTCGAGTGGTTCAAGTCCGGACGACAATACCATGACCATGTACTGCCTCAACAAACAGGGCAGCACACACTCCCATCTGCTGTGCAAGGAGGTGCTCCGCATCTGGACCCTCATAAGCCAGTTGGAGGCAGATCTCCTAGCCATCCATGTGGCAGGAGTCTCGAACCAGCTGGCAGATGCTCTCAGCCGTATAGGCCAGACATCCCACGAGTGGTCTCTCCATCCAGAGGTAACTTACAGCCTGTTCTCCCGTTGGGGCAAACCGATGGTGGTCCTGTTTGCCTCAAGGGAAAACACCAAGCTGAGGCTGTATCATGCGTGCCCCCCCCTCAGCAGGGCACACTGCAGGGGGATGCCTTCTCGAGACTGTGGACCCCAGGCCTCCTCTACGCCTTCCCTCCATTTCCCTTGATTCACAAGATGTTTACTCAAGGTGAGGAGGGACAAGGCGAACGTGATTCTGGTAGCCCCAGACTGGCCGTGCCAGATCCAGTATCCAGATCTCCTCAGCCTCAGCTGCAGGCCCCCGGAATGGCTTTGTACACGCCTGGACCTGATATCTCTGAACCGGGGAAGGTCTTCCATCCGGACCTTCAATCCCTGCACCTTACAGCCTGGTGCCTGAGCGGCTAGAGTTCCAGGCTTTGGGTCTTTCCGAGGATGTCTCCACCGTGGTGGGTGCACCTGCAGCCATTTCTGCTTACCGGGCACAGGCCGGTCAGACGACATTGGCGCAGGAGACAGTGGTCAGGTGCTTTTTCAAAGGCCTGGATCACATATCCCCTCTGGTGCATGAACCTCCACCTCTGTGGGATCTACTGCTGGTACTGGCAAAGCTCATGGGCAAGCCATTCGAACCGATGCACAAGTGTGAACTGTCACACTTGTGGAAGACAGCCTTCCTGGTGGCTATCACATCTGCCAGAAGGACAGGGGAACTCCAGGTGCTATCGGTGGACCCCCCCCCCCTTAACTGGTCTTCCACAGGGACAAAGTTGTCCTATGCCCCCACCTGAAATTCCTTCCAAAGGTGGTGTCAGAGTTTCGCCTTAACCAGGTATTGACTCTGCCGGTATACTACCCTAATTACACCTCAGAGGCAGAGTACAGGCTCCATGCTTTGGACCTGAGATGTGCTCTGTCCTATTATAAGGCAAGGACGGCGGAAATTCATGGAGAGGTTCACCAGCTGTTTGTCACCTATGCTGAAGCCGCTTCTGGCAGACCTGCAGCCAAACAGACCATAGCAAGATGGATTACATCATGCATAGGTCTGTGCTATGAGTTGGTGGGCAAGGAGCGTCCTAGAGGGATGAGAGCTCATTCTACCCGCCATAGTGCTGCATCGGTGGCTGCTTCCAGGGACATCCCTATCCCTATTCCTGGAAGTCGGCAAACACCTTCATTACCCACTGCCACAGCGACCTTGAGTCACACCGGCGTGCTGGTTTTGGTGCCTCGGTTCTCCAGTCTCTGTTCCATAAGTAAGAGGTGTGCGCCTTGCCTCCCTCCTCCCGGAGAATTGCCAGGAGGCTGCCAAACAGTGTAGATAAGCAACATATCCACAAATCCTAGAAAAATAGGTTACTCAGCTGTAACAGTAGTTCTAGGAGTGGTATATGCTGTTCATCCTCACGGACCCCCCCGGCTGCGGACGCACACAACCAGGCTTCCATTGGCTAAGATCTGGCATCATGGGGCGGAGCTGAGGTATATACCACTCTGGTGGGTGGGAGGAGCCAGCTTGAAGACTTCCGGCTGATCTTAAAGGGGAAAAGGACATGCCAAACGGTGTGGATGAACAACATATACCACTCCTAGAACTACTGTTACAGGTGAGTAACCTGTTTTTTCCGGCCCTCCTGTTTATTTCAGTAACCCTCTCACTTCCCTGTTGTCAGGGGCTTCGGTGTCTTTCTGTAGCCAGTCCTAGGGGGTTGCATTTTGTGCTACGCCTGGCTGCTAACACACCATATCCATCCCCTTCTTGGGGTTAGTCGGGGCCTTCACTTTGGGTGGCTGACCCCATTCTGCAACCTGTCTTCGGTTTCTTCCTGCCACAGGTGGTGTTAGGTCGTCCAACGCCGGTTTCTTCTGACTGGGCACAACCTTTGGGAGCAGGGCTGGCCTTGGACTGACAGTCCCTTAGGGCCTACTGTCCTTTATTTACAGCATATCTCTCTCCTCCTCCTCCTCCTGAGTCTTGTCTCAGCTTGCTGGCACTGCTTGGGATGGTGTTGCCCACTGCAAGACCCTCCTCGAATTAAGATAGTACAGTTATGTAAGAACTTACCGTAACAGTAGTTCTTCAAGAGGAGCTCTTACTGTAGGTATGTTTTTCCCTCCCTCCATCCCCCTGCTCTCCTTTTGGCCGTTTCTAAGGCTCTGTCCACATTACACCACTTGCGCCCGGTAAAGGATGCAATCCCTTATGGCTGGGGAGCGGTGCAGTGCGTCCACACCTCGGTGTTGTCTGTTACGGGACCGGCACTGCCGGTCCACACATCGGGAGCTGGGCGGCCATTACAGCGCCCGATCTCACGGTACGGCTTCGCGCTGTGCCGTGCCGGGGGCCGTTACCAGCCGTCCACACTACGCGATAGCGTTACCAGAGGCGGGACCGGTTTCATAACCGTTGTTGAAACCACCTCATATGTGGTTTCAACAACGGTTATGAAAACGCCTCCTGTAACATTACAGGCGTGAACGCGACCTGTTACGGTAACGTTTTACACCCTCTGTAACATTACAGAGGCATAGTGTGGACAGGGCCTAAGGCACCAGGAGCCCTCCTCTTTCTCCTGTTGCTCCTTTTTACAGGTCTCCAACAGGAGAACTGAGATGTGGCTGGGGGACCTCCCCCTTTGTACCATAGGGGGACGTTGGTGTGCCGATTTCAGGGGCGGACCCCCGCTGTAGACTGCTAGCTAGAATTTTTCTGTGTGGTCCTAGCACCTGATGGCTTAGTCCTAACAGTGTTGCCTAATGCAAGAGCTCCTCTTGAAGATCTACTGTTGCGGTAAGTTCTTACATAACTATACTTTCCTTGTGGAGGGCCCTGTGCTCTCGTCCCTTCTTAGATACATACATATATGTTGCTGCCAAAGCGCAGGGCCCTATGCTTCCATTTGTAAGACAACAACCACCAAATTGTCAGCATAGCCTTCTTATTACCCCACCTCATATACACATTACTGAACCTTGAAAAATCCCTGGCAAAATGTGAACATGCACCGCCACAGCATCGCTCTGTGCCACATGTGCGAAAAGATGTTTTTGCAGGATTTGAAGAATGACAGCTGGTCTCGTTCATGTGGTGTAATAAAAAGGCTATGTTGAAAGTTTAGAGTCAAAACATTTAATATTACCCAAGTTAGAAGCATGCATGGCAGAATTTCAGCATATGCGCATAACTTTGGCATTTTTGCATATGTTGAGCCCAAATTTTCAAAACACCCTTATGACCCTACTTCATGAACAAGGGTGGTGAAAATTTTCACATCGTGACCAAAGTTGTGATTTCGTCAAGTGACCGAGAATCACCTTTCGGGTGCAGGATTTGCTATTCTATTGACATCCTTGAGGTGGGTCTCAAAAATGCTATGTTGAAAATGTGGAGTCAAAATATGAAAAAATGACAATGCATAATAGTTGAAAACCGCATTGAACTGCACTCCCAGGTACCTACTCCTCATTGTAACTGTTTCTATCTCTGAATTTGATTTGGCTCTGGCAGACAGTAGCAGAAGTATTACAGAGAAAAAAAATATTTGGGTTGTGTGTGGGCTCCTGAAAATGCTTTTGTTTAATTTTAGGAACCACAGACAAAAACAAACAAAAAGGTGGATGAAAAACCATGCACAGCAAGGCAGTGTTTCCATCTCCAGGTTTTGGTCACGTCAGAGACCTGTTGAGCTCCTCTGTAGCACTCTATGATGCTGTCAAAACCCCCTCAGTAGAAACATTGCCCCACTGTGCACAGTTTCCTATCCATTATTATTTTCTTTTTTATTGCTTGGATGCAGGTTTCTCTAACTTTGCTTGGAAAGTGCAACTGTCAGCAAATTAAGCAGTCTTAAGAAATTTCTAAGAGGTACATAGAAACATAGAAAATGACGGCAGAAGGGGACCTGAGGTCCATAGAGTCTACCCAAACATGGTTCCCTGGGACCTACTGTCGTACCTGGGTCCTGTCCCACTAGATGTCCATCAGAGCCATCTGTATTGCTGTGTAATTGTGCCCAAACTTTGTCCCACATGTGCTTAAAACTTGACACTGACCCTGCAGCCACCACAGTACATTGCACCCAGGGCTTTCATTTCAAGTTTGCTGTACTTGCCACCTACAGTATCTTGGAAAATCCGTACACCGAAAACACTTGGAAAAAGACATTCTGATTTACTTTTTGTGAACAAATAAGATGCAGTATTTCTTGTGTTCATCTGTCAGAATGCAACTTTTTTTTGTGACTCCGTCATAGCGGTGGGTTTATTTACCCCAAAATTGTCACAGCATTCTCAAGACTATCCATAAGCATTTGAATATGGACATGACTATGTTAATCTACAAGTATGCACTCCACGAGGGAGCACCTTCACACTTGCAGGGCACACGTGTGTGGAGGCGCTCCCTCCTGGAGTGCATGTTTGTGGATTTAATGAAATCCGTAGGTTGAGCACTGTTCCCGAGGTCTGAGTTTAAGACTAAGCGCTGGCAATTGACTTTTGCTTGACATAAATATGTACAGTTGTATAGCTCTACATTGCGGTAATCGAATCATTATTACAGTGCCTACATAATGTTGGCACAAGAAGTCCATATTTTGCTATAATCCCTGAATACACACTGTTGGAAATGGAAATACTGCCAAAATTGGGCGTTTCCTCCCATTTCTCAAAAACATGTTGAAATTGCAATTACTTGAACCAGCCAAACCTCTCAGGTGTCTCTTATCATCAGGGATGTCCATCAATTAACCCATCAGAATTGTTAGCATCACCCCCCCCCAATGCAAAAGGTGCTGCCTACACAGAGAGGGTGATATTAACTCAAACTTTTATGCAGACATTCATAATGTTGGAAGATGGTAAATCAAAATGAAACTTTGCACCAATAAAGGCAAAGGTTTTCCATGGTGTTCTTTTTATTTTTCTACTTATTTTTTATCCATTCCTTACTGTCCCTTCCAATCACCACTCCTTCCGTCCTACAAGGAGTGACTGCCCCCACCTCTGCCGACCAGCTTGGTCTGCCCTAAGTGCCACACTGCCATTGGGGCACCTTGATAGCGGATTACCCCGGGCGGCGAGGAAGGCCCTTCCCCCTTCCCCCTCGGCAGCACACGTTAGGGTCTGCTCCTTGGTGAGGGTGGCAAGGCGGCTCCCGGAGGACTTCATCTAGGCGATGGAGGGCATTTTCCTCGAGTTGTCTAGATTTTCCCCCATAACCCCGCCCTCTGAGGCGCGGTGCAAGAATCTGCGTGCTGGCCTTGCAGCTCCTCTCAAGCGCCCTATGGCGTCCCCCCTCCCCGGCTCCAATAGACAGAGCCGCCGTGTCCCTTCAGGAGTCGGTGCATCCACCGACCCCCTCAGGACGTCAGGCGCTCCAAGCGCGCCCCTGGCATCCCGCCCCGAGGGAGAAGAGCATCCGTTGGGATGCTCCATCCTCCCTCCCCCCGACGACCCGGGTCTGTTCCCGAACCCGGGTCGCCGGCGTAGCGCGAGGTGTGGCGTCCAGCGCCTCAACCCTTCCACGATGTTCTGATGTCACATGGGTCATGATGTCTCCCTCTTTGTCCCACATTTTGAGAGTTTGTGTCGGACATTTCGGTGACAAGAAGTCGAGAGGTATGGAATCAAGTTTACAGTTGTTTAGTCTACTGTACAAGCAGCGTGCCAAAGCTGACAGAGGGATACTACACAGCAACAGTATTCTGTGTAAGCATATGTATTCCCATCCCCACCCCTTACGGCAGTACCTTACGCTGTTTCATATTGCACCCAGGGCTTTCACTTCATGTTTGCTGTACTTACCATCCTACAGACACTGGTAGGACTCAGAGGTCTTGCAGTACATGCTGTAATTCTCCAGTTCACACTCTGCACATGTCCGCAACTTGGGGGGCTCCACTCCTAATTTGCTTTATAGGGTGGCACTGGGGTTTTAGGGAAACTGTAAAGCCATATTTCCTTACTTTTGACGCGTTAGCCTCAACCCTGAATGTTGCACTAGTGGATTTTTTTTGTGAAGAATTTCCTTACTTTTTGAGATAGTATAATCATATACCTGTTTTTCTGTGGGAGCGCAGGGCCCTCTGGTGCTGTACACCCATCCATCCATAGATTTTTGGATACTGTAATTGTATCCTTATTTGCCTGTTGGAGCACAAGGCCTAATGCCCTCGCTCCTATTCCTCCATAAATGTGTGTGTGTGTGTGTGTGTGTGTGTGTATATATATATATATATATATATATATATATATATATATATATATATATATATATATATATAATACAAAATCACATATGCCCCCACAATGCAAAGCATCATGGGCTGCATATGCAAATCACCACAGAATGTTATGCTGATCCAACTTTAAGCAGAATTGCATGGTGCGAAAGGCCTCACACAGTTTGCAAAGGGTACTAACAGAAGTGTGTGTGTGTGTGTGTGTGTGTGTGTGTGTGTGTGTGTATATATGTATATATGTATATATGTATATATGTATATATGTATATATGTATATATGTATATATGTATATATGTATATATGTATATATGTATATATATATATATATATATGTATATGTATATATATATATATATATATATATATATGTATGTGTGTGTGTGTGTGTGTGTGTGTGTATGTTATATATATATATACACACACACACACACACACTATATTGCTGTGGAAGCGTAGGAGCCAGAGGACTTGCACTTCCATTTGTACCACAAACAGCAACCAAATTGTCAGGATAGCCTTTTTATTACCTAAACTCATGAACCCAGTTGTGAAAGTTTAAAAATCCCCACGAAAACGTCCTTCTGCACTGCTGTAAAGTCATTGTGCACAGGGACTGCGAAATCCCCTTTTGGGATGTTTCAGCACATTTTGGACAGGATTTGAAAAATGACAGCTGTCACATTCATGAAGTGCTGTAAAGAAATAGTTATGTTGTAAATTTGGTATAAAAATATTGAACCAAAGGTATGAGCCTGTGTTCGCAAAATTTAACATAGGCACATAACTTTTTTTTTTTTAATATTTTTACACCACATTTTCAACCTAGCCTTCTTATGACCCCACCTCATGAACAAGGGCACAGAAAATGTTCAACTCCTGCCTGAAAGGTGATTTTGCACATGGACTGCAAAATCGCCTTTTGGGACAGAGTTGCCTAATGTCACTAAAATTATTCATGCGGTGGGGTTCGGAAAAAGGTATGTTAAAAATTTGGGCCAAAAATATGTTGAAATGGCCAAGTTATGCCACTAAGTTCAAAACCCCATTGAAATACATTGAACCGCATACCTGTTTCTTCAGTTCAAGGTCCAGCTTTGAAGAGTGAAGACCTGTCTGCGGTCCACCGAAGAAGACTGAGTTGGACTCTCGGTGGGTAAGGGCTTCGGGGTGTGGGGTGGTGGGTACTGAGTGGGAGGGTTGGGTGGGGGACAGAAACAGTCGCAAAAGACATTGATGGACAGTTGTCTCTTCATAGTGGTACAAAAAAAGTGCCCCTTTTTTTCCCTTCAAATCGCAACACTGGGAGATTGGGCACCCCAGTGTCACTATTATTTTTTGGGGGGATGAACAATGCGGATGGGGATCAGGGGGCGGGGGGTGCCACTAGACACCAAGGAAATTACACAGACGATGACAGGCATTGGAGGGTGGGGGAGCCACTAGACACCAAGGAAACCACACAAACGACAAGAATCAAGACAGCTGGGGGTGCCACTAGACACCAGGGAAAGGAGTTGGCCCTCATAAAACAGGATCTTTTTTCTTATCATGCAATATGAAAAAAAGATTTTTAACCTTACAAAACAAACATTCCAAGGGCATTACTTCAACAGCAATGTGCAGAATCCACCAAAGGGAATTCCGATAAGCAAGGTGCATGTGTTGGTAGCTCATCTGCATCTCATTTTTGGGGCTTTCCAAATTTGAATTTTAGGAAAAAGGATTTTTCACACACACAAAATGATGACGTCAGTACGAAAAAATAATTTTTTTTTGTTTCATACAGCTATTTTGAGTTCTTACTGAGCATGCTAAGAAACAACGTATGAACATTTTAAAATTAAATAACTTTGGAATGGATTAAGATTTTTTTTCACCAAACCAGCAAAAGGCACATTTGTGGGTCAACCCCTTTTACCCTGAAAATTTCAGACCAAAATCCCAAACTGTCTGGGCAGTAGACAAACTAAGAGAAAATCCCATTCAAACCAGCGTGGAAAAAACTATGACAAATTCCAGATCTCGGAAACCACACATCCAACTGGTCAGTGTGATGTATAGGGATATAAATCCATTGAGGGGTGCTAATGAGGTCAGTAAGTCCCGAGCTCGAAGGGCCAGTGACATTATGACCTCATGAGCACCCCTTGATGGATTTATTTCCCTATACACCACATGAACCCATAATTTGTTTTATATAATCCATGAGTATGGTGCCTTTTTGGTACCGGAAGGCTGTTTTTTTTTTTTTTTTTTTTGTCGGGGCTTATTAGGTAAGGCTTTTTTGTCGAGGCTAATTAGGTGTTGTAATTAGCATGGGAATTTCTGAATTGGTTTGGCTGGTGTGTTAATTGATGTGTTTAATGGTGTAAGTAAGCAATAAGGCATGATGGTGTGTCGTGGAACACATTTTACCGCATGTGGGGGTGTAATAATAAGACGCAGGCGAAGTCAGTGACTTTAGCCCGCTAACCGTTAGTGAGTAAAATGTTCCACACACATCCCAGAGTGCCTTATTGCGCTTATAAAATTGACCTATTCTTTTAAAACTTTTTACAGTTGAGAAAAGCATGTTTATATGTAGAAATAGATTTACTTGTGTACATTTATGATAAAATGGTCTTTCCACCCACTACAAATGATGTAATTAATGATGATGTCATTGTATTATAGCCTACTTTCTTCTTCCTGTTTTTTTCCCCACATTCAAGATATGGAATGTTTATCCTAGAATGTTTACCATGGAATACATGGATTCAAAATTCTGCTCCGTTCCATTGGCAGAATGTTTCTCTCCTAACACTTTGTACACACAGACAACAAAGGCCTTTGTTATAGCCAGAGACTCAATTATCTCACTGTCTGGGCAAGAAGACAGTTCCCTGATGGGCAGGTAAAGATAGGGAGATTTTCACTGTCAGCAAAGAAACGGTTCTAGTGAAAACTATAAACAATACTTATTGTTTCTAATTTGTTTATTTACATAAGGAAAATGTGATAAGGGAATTACAGTTAATTTGTTTTATTTTTTTATTTAAGGTAGTTTTATTTTTAGGGCCCAGATGAAGTTTTTTTTTTTTTAAACAGTATAAAGGTAGCAGCCGTGTTTGTGGTGGAAGATCAGTTCTGGCTATAGGGGGCTAACTGAAATGTCTGTGTTCCAAATGCCCATTGATCTGGTTTCCAGACTCTTCGCAGTCCTTTTTTTTTTTTTTTTAAAGCCATGTGTAAACCATATTTTACACATAAATAACAGCCAATCAGATTCCATGATTTTACCCTGCTATTTTATAATTGGTCATTAAATTGTTTGTTTTGGTGGTCATAATGTTTGTCTGTGGATTTCCCCTTCCATGGTATACCGCCTTAACTGGGAAGTATTCAGCTTTAATTTTGGAATGTAGGTTTAATTGGTGTGGTATACAGGGAAATGCACGATAATGGGCTCTTGTGGTGACCGTATAATATAGATATATAGACGTGTAGAGATAAATATAAACTTCTGTGAATGAACACATGTATATGTCAGATATGCAGAATTGTCACCATTGAGGGGCTGAACAAGCCTCATTTCTGGGATCCTCCTGTTGGCAGCCTTTATGCCACGTTGTGGCAGGGACCTGCTATGTTCCTCTGTGAAAACTGAGCAGAAGCAGTCAAGAAGAATGGCTGTCTTCGGCATGCCCTCCTATGTTACTCTGCCTCCCTGTGTCAACCTAAGGATTCCTCATCACATTTTCTTTTTTTACCTAATAACCAGGGTTAGGAACTGGTTAACAGACAGGAGACAGAGGGTGGTGGTAAATAAGGTACAATCTGGAGAGAGGGGGTGACCAGTGGGGTACCACAGGGATCAGTACTAGGATCAGTCCTGTTCAGTGTCTTCATTAGTGACATTTCAGAGGGCCTGGAAGGAAAGGTCTGCCTGTTTGCAGATGACACCAAGATCTGCAGCACGGTGGATAATCCAGAAGGGGTGCAGAAAATGAAGAGGGACCTGGACAAGCTTGAAAGATGGTAGGAGATGTGGCAACTGAAGTTCATTGCAAAGAAGTGCAAAATAATGCACCTGGATTGAGGGAACCCTGGAGAGCTACATTTTTTTTTAGGGGGCTGGCTGTCACCAGAGAGGAGAAAGGAACCAGGGTTACCGTCTCTCATGACCTTACAGTATCCAAGCAGTGCACAAAAGCGGCAGGGAGGGTCAGTGGCATGCTAGGGTATCACTAGCAGGAGGTGTGAGGTGGTGATGCCATTGTATAAAACACTGGTAAGGCCTCACCTGGAGTACTACATTCAGTTCTGGAGGCCACACCTGTGCAAGGACATAGATAAGGTGGAGATTATCCAGAGAAGGGCAACAAAGATGGTGCAGGGCTTGCACCACAGAACATATGAGGAGAGACTAAGGGACCTCAATATGTACTCCCTGAAGGAGAGGAGACAGCGGGAGCGACATGATTGAAACTTTCAAGTACCTCAAGGGTATAAACAAGCTGCAGATGGGGGACCGTTTCCAATGTAGAAAAAGTACTAGAACAAGGGGGCACAATATGAAATTGGAAGGGGGTAGATTAAGAGGTAATGTGAGGATGTTTTTCTGCACAGAAAGGGTAATCGACGCTTGGAGTAGGCTGCCATAGGAGGTAGTGGGGGCAAGCACAGTGGAGGGGTTTAAGCATGCCTGGGACAGGCACAAGGGAAGCTTGAGAGGGGAGGGAGTGATGAAAAGCCATTGATCCTATAGGGTCAGTGGCCACATACAATGTATAGGGCCAGTGGGCAGACTGGATGGGCCTAGCAGTCTGTATCTGCTGACAATTTCTATGCTTCTATATCTCGAACTGTTTTTCCCTGCCCTTGACCCCATCCGCAGCTCTGTGTGTACTTTTGCGTCCTTGACTTTCCTGGTACTCGCTCCAGTCTTTATCCCCCTGCTTCTTGTATATGAAGGCCTTTTCCTTGGTCCTTACTGCCTCCCTGAGCTTCTTGGAGAACCGAATATTTCTTGTAGCTGTTTCTCTTGGTGTCTATCCTCAAGCAAGAGTTTGTTGCTGGAAGAATGGTCTCTTTCATTTCTGCCCATCTTTCCTCCACACCCCTGATTCTGTCCACCACAACAACCTATCCCGGCTAATTCCCTCATCTGGTCAAAGTGTGCTCTTCTGAAATCCAGAACTTCAGCATTTAATGGGGGTGTACTGGTACCGAGGGTCAGTTTGAACCATATGGTGTTATGGTCACTGGACCCTAGTGATTCCTGCATCTGCTGTCTACCATTTACGAGTTAGTGAGCATCGTGTTGAGAATGGCAGCCTACCTTGTGGGTTCCCTGGCCAGCTGCACGAGTAGGCATTCCTGCAACCTATGTAGCATGGTCTGACATCTGGTGCTCCTAGCTGCTGTAATGTCCCAGTGTCTGGCAGTTTGAGGTCCCCCCCAGTACCACTATCTCCCCTTCTGCAGCCCCCTTCTCTAGTTCTGCCCCTAGTTCCTTATCATCCTCGTCCTCTGTCCTGGTGTTCTATAAACCACCCTTATGCACAGTTTCTTGCCTGTTGCCATCGTGCACTGAACTCACAGTGGTTCTGTGTCGTCGTCCCCCTTCCCCCCCATGGACCCATCCTGTACCACCTCTGTGCTCTTCTCTGACATAGAGGGCTACCCGTCCTCCTTTTCTCCTTCTCCCACCTTTACATTGTGTAGCCTATGTCTGCCAGGTCCCAGTCATCATTCCCTGTGGCACAAGTTTCCATAATGGCTACATGCTCTACCCCTGCATCTACCACCATCGTCTGGAGCTAACAAATTTTGTTTCCCAGGCTCCTAGTGTTAAGCAGACCAGTTTCTATCTTGCACCTAATACTCTCCCATCTTTATAGAACCTCCCCCATCATCCTCTCTCGGCTCCATTAATTTCTTGTTCTTCCTGTTATTTGCCGTCATGGCGAACCCTGCCTCGCTAGCTCCTTTTCTTAATCTGTTATGAAGTTCTGACTTGCTGCCTCACCCTCCTTTGTTCATAGCCCCCATTTCTGGGGGAGCCCTGGATAGGTTCCCACTTGCTCTCCTTTCTTAGTGATTCCCACAGCTTCAGCCCCCAAATCAGTTTAACTGTCCAGCAATGTAGACATCAGATTTCTGCCCCAGCCTTGCGGGTCCCCTCTCTTATTGGGTGAAGACTGTCACCCTTGAAGAGCTTCCTCTCACAGATGCTCCCCCAGTCTCACAGAACATGTGTCCTCGACTGGCACCATCCCAGTCCGATCTGGGCCCCGCCAGAATAGGTAGATTTTGGAATGGAGCAACAAAACTGATGGCAAGAAGCAGGCAGAAGCAGCCCAGTTGATTCATGGCCAGTGCCTGCAAACAAGGGATGAATAGTACGGGGTTGGGGGGGGGATGAATTTGGGCATCTTTTGTCAGTTGGCCATTGACTTTACTGCTGGGGAGCCACTGAATTCGTGACACTACAATATGCAATAGTGTGACTAATTCAGATGTTTTATATGTGTGCGTGTGTAGAGGGATGAAGTGAGAGTACTGGTGTGCTTGGCGTCTTCACTCTACATGTTTTTCCAGAGCTGAGCTGCTTTTTGTCTATATCTCCCATAAAGCTTGATTCTGTTTCCCTAACAGTTGGCAATAACCTGTAATGTGTTAAAGGTCACGTGATGTTCTTCTGAAAAGTGTGATGATGGATGGTGATTTATGTTGTACTTTAATACTGTCTGGCATTGTTTTTTTTTTTTAAACACACCTTTAAGTTTATGTTTGACTGAATGGAGGATGCTTTTTGACCTGTGTACTGCTGGCAACAGAATAGCTGTGTGAGTGACATGTTACCACTTAAGTGTATCATCGGATATTGTTAAGCAACACATGTCCTGGAACTACATGCATATGCCCCCCGCCCCCTGTCAGCCTCAGCCATGTATTCCTTTTCTTAGAATAGTCTGAATACTGCATGAAGTTCACTCATTGTTTTTACATCCAATGCTAATTTGAGGCAGTATGATTTAAAAGTGGGACCCAACCAAAAACAACATATTGCATCTCAGCTGGGCTGTTCTTGGCTGCTTTCAACAATATAATATGGCCTAGTGAAATACAGCCCCCTCCCCCCCAGTAGTGACTGGAGACTACAGACAGCCTTGAAACCCTAAAAGGAACAAGAAACACTAAAGCTGCATACTACACCAACTTCTGTGAGATTAATTATACTAGAGCCAAGTGTCTCTAGTTCGGCATTAACATCCTATTAGGGAAAAATCAAATCTTACCAGAAGCAGTGTTCTGACCTGGAACTTTCTGGACTGAAGGGTGCCTCTGAAAGTTAGGGGAGTTTCACCCCAACGTTAATGGATCTTGACAGAGGGGGTAGTCCACGGAGAAGCAGGTGCCACAGGAAACCATGTCATAACCTGATCAAAGACAGGAGAAGCATGCGTGATGCCAGTCAGTACTGATATTCGTCTTTATTTGGATTTTGTTGACTGGGTGGGCCCTTTGAGACTAGAATTCCCTTTTTTTCAGGGGTGATCTAAGTTTAATCACAGTCAATGTATGAGTCAACAATAAAAATCAGTAGGGTAATAGTTCTAATGTCGATGCAGCATTGTGATTTCTAGTAGCTGCCCTTTCATCAATCCAAGATGAACACTTCCCTCTCATCACGAGGCGTATCAGGGGAGGTAACACGAAATGGATCTCTAGGGAATTGGTGGCTAAGATTAAACTGAGAGATAGGGCCGGGGAAACTGTAAGACTCATCCTACTACTGAAAACTTGAACAACCATAGGTAGCTTAGAATCAGTGTAAACATGAGTCTGAATTTCTCATGTAAAAAAAAATTCATGGTGACTCCTGAAGCTTTTGGTCATCTGTGAACTCAGTATTGAAACCTACCACTAAGCGAAGTACTATCATCCTGATCAATGACTCTGGTCTGCAAAGTGACCCAAAAATTGTGTCTGACATATTCAACAATAAATTAATGAATCTGGAATGTCTCCAATCCCAGCTTCCACCAGCCTCCCACTATACTCTATCTAAACATCAGGGTCATCTGAAATCTAACCGTCCAGCCTTTAATTTCAGAACCATCCCACCTCTAGGGATTAGTAGACTCCTGCGTACTCTACCTATCTCAGGTAGTGATGGGCTGTGTCCCAGGTTCCTGAAACTAGTATCTGATTGCACTGCTAAACACCTTTCATTTATAGTCGGCCTGTTGCTATCTATATATGCTCTGGAAGGAAGCCAGAGTGATCCCCATCTATAAAACGGGTGACCCACATCTGCCTGAGAACTATAGTCTGGTTTCCATACTGCCACATACGAGTAAGATTCTGGAGAAAGTGGTGTATCAGCTACTCTCGGAATATCTCGAAATGTATAACCTACTTTCTAGGGGCCAGCACGGTTTTAGGAAAAGCTTAAGCACAACTACAGCCATCGCACAATTTACAGATCATGCCCTCAGATAGGTGGATAAGAGTAGACTCGCTGGTGCTATTTTCGTGGATCTATCCAAGGCATTTGACATGGTGGATCATGGCATCTTACTCCAGGAACTGGATACCTTGGATTTCTCACGAATACCTCAGACTGGGTCCAAAGTTACCTTACTAACAGAACTCCAATGGCTCGAATTGGGGGAGCCTTATCCAGCCCACTTAATGTGAGAACTGGTGTTCCCCAGGGGTCCATACTTGGACTTCTACTCTATTCAATATTTGTCAACCCTCTGCTCTTTGACCCATCAGAATCTCGCAGGATCATGTATGCAGATGATTTAATAATAAGCAGTGACAGTTCCCCCTCAAATCTAAACCTAACCAATGACTTCTTGACAGCATTTAAATGGTTCTCACAACATACACTCATTTTGAATTCGAAAAAAACAAAAAACATGCTATTTGGCTCAAAAAGTAGGCTCTCAAGACAAGAACATAACCTTGCCATCTACACCGTGGATGGATCCTTGATCGAACAGGTAATAGATTTCAGGTACCTGGGGGTAACTCTGGACTCCTTTCTAACATTTGCAACCCACATAGGACAGGCAGTTAAAAGGGCAAACCAGAGCTGGCCCGCCAGTGCAGTGGCACCGACATTCCGGGTTCAGACTTCGGAATCGGATGGCTAGCCGGATGGAGAAGGACTGAGCGGCCCTGGGACTGCTGTCCTTTTTTTTTGGGGGGGGGGGAGAGTGTCCGGTGCTATGCTGACTGGAGGCTGGGGGGTACCATCCCCACATGTTTTGGGGGAGCAGACACTGGTGTCATTGCACATCCCTGCTTCCAAGGGAAAAACCTGAAAAAATGCTCCTTCGGTAATGATGGTCCCCCATCTCTCCCTACAGATTAAGGTCCAGGGGGGTAAGCCTGGGGATGGAGGGGACGTCGAGCAGAGCGGGTGACTGGAACCTTCGATGCCAGGAGGAAGGAGCCAGGCAACAACAACAAAATAAATAAAGGGGTGAACCAGAAACTAGGGGTTTGCTATTGACTGAAACACCTGCTAACCCCAGAGGTTAGAGTAGTAATAGGACGAGGTACCCTTTTTCCCATCCTTGACTACTGCTTTCCCATATTCTCCCTTACCTCACTGAAACTTATCAGTTGATTGAATACAGCATACAATAATATAAGTAGGTTTGTCACACAAGCCCCATATTGCACCCACCACTGCTCCATATATAAAATGACTGGGTGACTCCCCCTTCCCAAGCCCGTAGGGACCAGTTATTTGGAACTCTCGTATTCAAAGCCCTACATGAAGGTGCCAAATCACCGCTATCCGAACTCATAACCATTAAACGAAACTCTTCGCCTACTGAGGTTGTCTTCTGGTTGCTCTCTAGATTGTCCAAAGTTATCATCTGTTGTGGGGTGGAGATCTTTCTCGGGTGCAGCTCCTAAGTTTTGGAACTCTCTCCCAGAGGATCTTCATTCCCTTGAATCCCCAGGTCCTTCAAAAAGCACTTCAGAAATGCACTTTTGACAAAGACATCCTGCAACTGTTAAACATTTAGTACAAACAAGTTCACTAATTGATGCCTTCTTTGTCTATTTTCTGTTAGTGTACCAGTATAGTGTATCTAATAGGTTCCCGCCATGTCAAGGTCCTTCCAATATTACTCGACTAGTACTTTGTGTTGTATCCCAATGCCAGTTTACAATGAACTTGTGTGAACTATATTAATTATTGTTCATTTTCTTCTGTAATTGTCAGTTGTTTTTTGTAATCTCTAAAGTATGTGATAGATGGCACATATAGTAAACAACTATATGGCCTGGGTTGTGCCTGAAAACGGTCCCTGGGGCCAGTGTACTTACCTGGTTATCAAATGAATAAATAAATAAGTGTTCCATGGCAACAACAATGAGGAGATAGGACAATTTGCAGTACATCAAAAACAAACATGTGGCAGTAATTTAGGATAAACAATGATTATGACTACAACAACAGAATAAATGAGCAGAAACCTTGACAAGGGGGAAAGAGTGTTTGTAACAGAATTGTGTAGCAACCCCAGAGAGGCTGCTAAGGGTGCTCAGCCCGGGCAAGTACATTGACGGTACTTCAGGAATAGGTCAGTGAGGGAAGTTATTATAAGAATAGCGACTGATGAAAAAGGAAGACAAACAGGACACCTTATTCAGTGATTCTGGGCATTGCAGAAAGAAATAAAAGAAACATGGTGTCATAGCAAACTGATGAGAAACGGAGGTGACAGTTCACTTACAAGGGTGGGCACATGGTGCTGGGGAAAAGTAGAAGTGAGGTAGCAAGGGGAGCCAGCAGTGTTGTGTGTGTGTGTGTTTTTTTTTTTTTTTTAATACCAGGAGTAGAGACTAAGCTGAAGCTTGTTTACAGGTGTGACCTGAGAGCACAAGGAAGTTAAGTGACTTGCTCTGGGTCACACAGTATGCAAGTGGGGGCTGTGGGATTCAAACCCAGGTCTTCAGGTATGCAGCTCAGAGCCTTAAGCCACTGCGCTATACTGCCTCCAAAGGTCAGGCGCATGATACCATGCAGTGTCATTCCAGTACCATGGGTCAGTGGCTGTTGCTGGCTCCCTGGCCAAAAGATTTGCTTCCTGAGAAGTCCTAGCACCTCTGGCTTGAACCCATAAGTGGTACTGCATGGAGAAAGATATTCTGGGAGATCTTCAGTTACAGTAAGCATGTAACTTTTCTTTCCAGCCTATCATCCGCCTCGTATACAACAACCTAATCACATGGAGCACTAAGTTTGGACACCCCAAATAATTTCAGAAATCTCAACCTTCCACTCCGTACTGTGTCACAGCCCTCCTCAAAACTCTTCCTTTTCCGCTTTCCTCTCTCCTTTGTCCCAGCTGCATCCTTCATGTTTACTAACATTAAACAAGCATTTGTCAATGCTGAATGTTTGCTTGCTGGCATTGGCATTGGTGGGGGCGTGCCTTTGGATTGTCAGGCATAACGACCACTTCATTTCACCACACCCTACCCTGCAGACACCGACAAGTGTCACAGTGAGCCTTGGGTCTTTGGCCCTTATGCTCACTCCATTCCATCAGGAAATACTGAGATGGGTCCAGTATAGGAGAATGGGGTGAACTTTGGGGCCGAAGAGTCCAAGGCACACCTCGATGCCTTTCACTGGCTGCAGCGTGTGGGTGGGGGTGGAATGGTATGAGCATTACAGGCGATAATCCCAAGTCACACCCCTGATGCTTGTCAGTCTCTACAGGGTGGGGCATTATGGTTGGAAACCCTAACTCCTCAAGCTCATATATTTTCACTCCAAATTTTCAACATGGATTTTTGTGACCCCACATTATGAACAGTAGCAATATCAGTTTGTTGGCTGAAAGCTGATTTTGCACAGTGACTACGGCATTTGGCACCACAGGTGCGAAAACATATTTTGAACAGGATGTGAAAAATGACAGCTGTACTGTTCATGGGGAGGTGTAAAAAAAAAAATGGCAATGTTGAAAATCTGCAGTGAAAAATAGTAAAAAAAACAAAAAAAAAACTGGTGAAGTCACGAGCGTGCATAGAAACTGCGCAACACACACCCTTAATGTAATTAATGTGTTTTTTTACAGCAGATTGTCAACACAGGCATTTTGGGACCTCCGCTCATGAACAGTGTCACTGTAATTTTCTTAATCTGTCCGAACAGTGATTTCCCACAGCGACCACGCATTTCTGGGCAGAAAGTGTGAAAACACATTTCGGCCATGTAGTGAAAAAGTACAGCTGTACTGTTCATAAGGAAGTGTGGAAAAATGCCAGTGGTGAAAATCTGGACTGAAAATATTACAAATTCATGAACTTACGAGGGTGCGTGGAAACAGCGCAATGTTCGCTCGTAACAGTTATTTTATGGACTTTTGTCACCAAATTTTCAACATAGCCATTTTAAGACCTCTGCTCATGAACAGCGTCACTGTGATTTTCTTAATCTGTCCCAAACATTGATTTCACACACCGACTGCGCCATTGTGCGCTACCTGCGTGGAAACGCATTTTGGGGGAGATGTGAAAAATGGCAGCTGTACTGCTCATAAGGAGGTGTGGTAAAATGGCAATGTTGAAATCTAGATGCAGATATTAAAAGAGTGCGCCAAACTTTGAAGTAATGCGTAGGAACTACGCTAATGCCGCTAAGTAAAGAATGTAATTTTGGAATTTTTTCTTCAAATTTTAGCATAGGGTTTTTGGGGTCCTACCTCATGAACTGTGATCAGGTGGTTTCCGCAGTGACTGCGAAATCACCCTTTGGGACTGAATAACAAAATGACAGTGACACAGCTCATGAGGTGGGGTCCCAAAAATCCCATGTTGAAAATTTGGTGAAAAAATTCCAAAAAATGCCTGAGATATCCATCAAAGTTGGAAAAAAAAAACTATTTATTCCATTATGCAGCTTACTGGCATTTCCTCAGTTCGCGGTCGGCTTTGAAGAGTGCAGAGGTGTTCCCAGTCCACGAAGATTGTCGCGCTGGACTCTGGAGGTTAAGTATGGAATTGGGGGTGGGGGTGGGGAGGCAGGATGGGCAGAGGGTGGGCGGGGGAAAAACAGGCAACTGGGGACCATTCTTTCTAGTTTTTTTTTTTCTTTTTTTTCCTTTAGAAGATATTAGTGGGGACGTTTGCCACGTTGTGGTGGCTCCAGCGGCACCTGAAAGGTTGTTGTGGGGTGCCGTGGAGACGACGGGGATTGGCACCATTGGCCTTTGAAGATTGTTGCCATGCTGGGGTGGGCTTCAGCGTGGCACCTAAAACTCTGTTGGGGGGGTGCAGCACAGCCAAAGGGGATTGGGCACCCATGGCCATACTGTGTGTGTGGGGGCGAAGGTCACGTAGGCACACTGGGGTAGGCTCCCAGCATGCTACTTGTTTGGGGGGAGCTGTCTATGATGGTTCTTTCACTGCAGTGCTGACGGTAGGCACTTTGCATTGCTCAGCAGCAGCAATATGCAAATTGCCTACATGCTGCAGTTCTTTCTTTCCAATTGTACTGATTGCAAACACTGTCATAGACAGCTCTTACATTCATTGGCGCGGTGGGGCTGCGCCTGCAAAAGGCAGCAGGGCATTATAAGTAGGGAGGCATACCTACGAATTCTCATATCGTGGCACTGTTTCTTGCACTTGTGTGCAAGCAAACATAACAAGCAGAGGTTCTTTAACTGCTTAACAAACTTGACGACATAAAAAGTGCCGACTTTGATGGCATTGAACCCTGACTCTTAAAGCTCACTACAACACAACTAGCCTACCCACCACCCTTTTCATCCTGTCTCTCTGCAAATGGCAAATTTCTGCAGCCTGAAAAGAGGCCATCATCGTTGGCTGTACTCAGGTCTGCTATCTGACCCAAACTGCTACTGGCCAGTGTTGGTGACCTCCATCCTCTGCAAGCTCCTTGAAAACATGGCACACAAGCAGCTTTTTGTTTATATCCTACAAAACCGTTTCCTATCTGAGGAACAGTACATCTTCTAACCAATCAGTCTGCAATCAGCCTTTCCTAAAGTCACAAGCTGATGTTCCTTTGTCATTGATGATGGCTGCTACATTGTTCTTTTTTTCTTTTTTCTCTATAAAGGTTTTTATTTCTCTCACCCCGACTTGCTCATATTAGTCTTGGTTCATCCTGCCATGTCACTTGGCCATCCCTATGACTCTTTCAAGGATCCCCCCAAGAATTGCCCCTTATGGTGGGGCCTGGAAAGATTGGCAGACCCCGAGCACAGTTCTGAGTTGGAGGGGACACCTGGTCGACAGGTGCTGGGCTTGCAGCAGACTGAGCCACGTCATTGCTTACTCAGCATTTTCCTTTGTATACTCCCCGTGCAGCTCCCTAATGCCGTGGGTCATTCCAACCTCGACATGGCTCAGCGCACCTTGCAGAGGAGTAGTTCTCTGGCCCACTGCAAGGTGCCACCCGAGCATCAGAACATGGTGTCATCCCTCCCCGGGTTGGAAGCACTACTGTGCGCAGAGCTGTCCCCAGGTCTCGAGCCACCTAGCCAGCATTCCTGAGCTTATTCCCAATCTCCGGTTGCCAGCATGGGAGCGCAGCATGCAACCCGCTGGGCCACTGGCTGGCCCTATTACTGTCATTTTGATCAGCCTTACCAAAGCATTCAGCACTGTGGGTCATAGCCTCTTAATTCTCAAGTTACGCTGGCTGTTTCTGTTCACAGTTTATTTTTTATTTATTTTTATTTCAGAAGAATCAGAAATACCTTTGAGTCAGACTCCGTTACAAAGGTTCCACGTCACATATAATAAATCAGATTACACAAATACAGTTAGTACAGATACAGATACAAATACAGTGATTGTTACAGAGTAAAGTTACGTTACAACAGGAATATTAGACTAACATTCAGGAACTAGTGCAGTTTGAGACAGTTAAAAAGAGACTGGAAACTTAACATCCCTGAGTTAGTGGAGCTAAGATCAGTATGCAGAGGTCATTGTCAGTAAAAGGAGGGACAGGTTAGCCAAATATTAGATAGCACTCTGCTGTTCTAACAGTCTCTTCCCCGGCCCAATCCACTTAAAAACTAGGTACTTTGCTTAAATGTGGATTTCCTGGCAGGCCAAACATTCTATATAAATTAATAAAGAAATAAAATAAATAGGAATGCCACAGCTTCCTTTTTTTTACATTTAAACCTTTTTCATTAGGAGGAAGAGCACTGAAATTGCACCATTGACTTTAGACAGATTTTCTGAGGAGACGGCAGCAGCCAAAGGATACATGTGTGCTGTGTGAACGAGAGAATGTCTAGCTGCAGAAACAACTGCATAGTGAAATGTAACGGGGCCTTTTCAACTATGCGAACATGATTGTGTTCCGGCAAAGAAAACAACCCTAGAAAACATACCCCCCCCCCCCAATGCACCATATTATGAGTGAAGGAATTCTGTTTACAAAGATTAACATCCAAAATGCTTTTCATTTTTTAAGCAGTAGAATTCGTGCTGGAGCATGCCTGTCAGACAGCTTGGAATCCTTTTCTGTCAAGTCTTTTTGCAAAACTGTTTTGAGATCCTGTTTGTATTTATTCTGGGTAGCTTATTTTTTTGCTCGATGTTTCCTTACCTAGTATCTTTTTGTGTATTCCATATGCAAGACTGCCTAACTGTTATGTAAAGGGAGACAATGTTTTGATGGACTGGGGTTTTACTCTATCTTTTTCACTCAATTATAGTTAAATTTTTGATCATGCTTTTGAAGGAGGTGGGTTTAGTGCAAAAACAGTTCAACCCAAAATGCATCATCTTTTGAAATGAATTGCTTAATAATGCTTCTCCTGTGTGGAGGTGTCTACGACACCCACCACAGACATAGTATAACAATGGCTGTGGTGGTATTTGAACCTGTTTTCTGTTTCATAGTTAAGTACTGAATGCCAAATTCCAGTCTTTTAGAGATGCCTTTGGGAGGGTTCTTGACTTGTGTAGGAGAATGAGCAAAGGAGTGTATGTGTATACACATAAATCTCCCTCTATATATGTATATAAAATTTCAGGGGTGGGTGATTACCTTATTTAAAATATTCATATTTGGCCAAATATTTGGAAATTGGGTAGTAGACTCCCTGGTTTGTGTACTGGAGGAGGAAAAACAATCCCCAGCCCAATTTTGTTGTAAACAACCCCTGTGCCCCCACCCTCTGCAAGGAGGCCCCCCACCAAGCACCTATGATTTCAACATCAAGGGGAAAAAAATTCCCACTATGAGTGACCGACACAACCCACCCGCCTTCACGGCCAGTCGTTGTCTCCTCTTGCCATACTTGGTTCAGGTTGTACTAAAAATAAATAAAAAATGACTCCACCCCAGCAGTAGCACCTAAGTCCCACCTTCCTCCCCCCCCAGCACCCGCATTTCATCATGTTAATAGTACAGTAAGTTCCCCCTCCCCAACATGAGACGGTAACAGGCTCAGCCCGCCCTCCTCCATAGCTTTTTGGCCTTCTTGTGAATGGTGCTCCCATGCTTGCATGCATAGTAAAAAAGTTGATAACATTGCTCACTGTGTGAGCAAGAAAAAGAGCATTATTCGCAGGAAGGCACCCAGCCATGGTAGTGGTGGTGGGGGTTCAGTTGTCTTTTTGCCCTGGGGTGGGGACACTTACTGTACTATTAACATGATGAAATGTGGGTGCTGGGGAGAGAAAAGTGGGACTTGCTTGGATGCTGCTGATGGGTGGAGTATGGGGGGTTGATAGTTGTATTTAAGTACAACCTGAACCACGTATAGCAAGAGCAGACGGTGGCCAGCTGTGGGGGCATGAGAGTTGTACTGATCGCCCATTGTGGGACTTTATTTCTTAATGTTGAAATCACGGGTGCTAGGGGGATTGTGAAAGTGGGCTCCTTGCAGAGAGGTAGGGAGACGGGGGAGTTGTTTATAATGACATTAGGCTGTGGAGGAAGGTGTGGAGGCTGTTTTCCTTTTTTCTCCAATTTTTATTTTCCGAATACAAATAAAAACAAATAGTGTATTATTTGTGGTATACTTGAAATACTATTTGTTACTTCTACACCCCTTTATATTATATAGGCATGGTAGCACCAGTATAGTTAGGGTTGAATGGAGTGCTCCGTGTTAAACCCTGACTTTGCACCTCAATATCTTTCGCAGTCTTTGATGAAATTGCTCCAAATTTGGCATGCGTTGTCCTGGAGGTAAGTTATCAAGATGTGGGAAGTTTTGTGCTAGTTGCTTATACGGTTTTTGAAATCCAGATGTGGTGTTCTTACAGTAATGTCTAAACTTTTTCCTGTAGTTATGTAAGTTTTCTGTGTATACTTGTGACTGTATTCTTTTATTGTATTCAGTTCTTTCTGAATGGATATAATTTAGAAGTTAGCAGGTAAAGCTGATATTACAGGGAAAAAGTCAAGATCTGTATCAGGGACAGACCAACTAGCTTGAAGGTCAGTTTACTATCTATGCTGTCTTGTATCAGGCAGAACCCCTGTACAGTTTATGGAAAGAGCTTTGAAAGAGTCTTTTCATCTCAGGAAGCTGCTAGCTAAACCAAACACTCTTGCTATGCAAGACTGACTTGGAGGCAGAAAACATGCATTTGTCCGAAGTCCAGATCGGACTGGTTTTCCAACCCAGCTTTCAAGAGACAAAAGAGTGTTGAATCTATGATGTCAGAGTGACATACTGGAGGATGTGTCATGGGATAGCTGAATGGTCTTGAGCTCTAGCGGAGCCTGAAAGAGACAGGTTTGGGACTATGAAGAGTTGCCATCTAAGCGTTCAAGTTTGCTCTGATTCGCCAAAGTGTCTTGTGTGGTAAGCTATTCAGCCTTGTTAGACAAAGTGAAACAAACTCACCAAGAAGTCAGGTGTCTGAGCCTCTTCCAGACGAGGATGTAACCTTGCCTCCTTTAATGATTTCAAAATAATTTGCTGTACTTCTTGAAGGGTAGTTGGAGCTACTTTATTTGCTGAATGTCTGTGGTGGTGGAGACTGCCTGCAGTCCAAGCTGATCGCTGAGGGGTGTGGTGGCTGGGGTATCTAATCTGACTGCTGGATGGTCCAGCTCTGCTCTGTCAAGGCTTGTTTCACTTTGTCAGGGCTATTGTAGAGGACTGTACTAGACTTCCAGTAAACTCTGTTTGCTGGGTATGGTGTCTGAAAATGGGCTTGGTGTGCATGCACGGTTCTTAGAATAACAGCATAAGTCTGTTAATGTTTCAGGATCTCTCGGGGATAATCCGGGTAAAAAAAAAAGTGTGCATTATTATATCTGACTTCTTTTCTTCCCCAAGCAATATGTAGGACATCCTCATTGTCCTTGAAATTGGAGAATTTTACTACTACAGAGCGCAGTCTGAAAGTAGGATCGGTTGGCTTTGGAGTCAAAGCTCTATACACCCTCTCCAACCAAACTTTTAAGGTGGCGGGGTGTTCGAGCACATCCCTCAGCAGGTCTTCCATAAAATCGGTCATTTTGCCTGTCTCTGCACCTTCTAGTAGGTTGTAAATTCTTATGTTGTCTCTATGGGAGTGGGCTTCTAGATCTTGCAGTTTGTCCTGAAGGACAACTTGGTGATCCAGTACAAAACTCAAAGCTGTGTGAAGTTGTAGGGCCCTCTCCTCTACTGTGGCCATGCAGTCTTCTGTAGCCTGTATCCTGGTCTTGACTGCTTGCAGTTTTTGGTGCAAACTTTTTTTATTATATGGATGTGATAGGTAAAACTATAATTGATACAATCATAGACATTCTGTTCAACATCTTAGTATATTTGCCGATACATTTCAATTTATAGCTTTAACTCTAATAAAACTTTTCTATTGATATCATCTCTAGTGGCATGCTGACATTTAGATAATGACTGAAAGTATTCTACAAGGACATATTGCTCCCAGCTAATATGTAAAATAGTATCTCCCCAGTACAACTGACCAGTCTCTGAGTGGCCTGGACTCCCCTGACCTTTTAGATCCCCTCCTTGCCAAAAACCCTGTATAATAAGACATGGAGAGACTCAAGGGATGAAGTTAAGATCATGGTCAGAGAGCAATATCACCCATGGCCTCCATCGAGGCTCAAACACTGATTGGTTTGTTATGGGGTGTAGCAGAGAGGAATTCCATATGTCTGCCACCAGACCCCTCCAGTCCTTAATTGTTGGAACAACTGAGGATCTCCAATGCTGTGTTATAGCTTTCTTGGCTGCCAGAATATAAATGGGTAATAGGGTTTGCTGCCAAGATGGGTTGTGGTGATGCTAAATAGAGAGCAACACCATCTCTACCGTAAGTTCAACCGGTTCTCAAACATTCTGAAATTTCTTTTTGTAAAGAGCACCAAAAGAGCATTAATTGGGGACATGACCAGAAAATATGTCCACGGTCAGGGAGCTCACATGAACATTTCCGCCAGCATTTCCCAAAAGAAGACAGAAAGTACTTATTTGGTTAATATTGCGAGAAAATGGAAAAAACGGCTTCTACATTTCCATGCAAATTCTCGCCACCTAGTGACATGTGTAACTTTGCATACCTGGGGAGATGCATGGAGCCACTCCTGTTCTGCTATATCCAAATCTAAGTCCCTACACTAGCTGTTGAGGATTGAAACAGAAAAGTCGCTCATTCGCTCCCTTAGAATTTTATATAAGAAACCCACCTGGTGAGGCCACAGCTGACCCTTAATACTATACTCTAAATATTTCCAAGTCCTAGGCATTGGGTCCGGCAGTTTAAGAATAACATCTTTGCCGCAGGAGATAATTTCTCACCTGGATATATCTAAAACAATCACTGTTGGATAGGCCAAATTCCTTTTGTAAGGTTTCAAAAGGGATGATACTAAAGGGGGAAAGAAATTGAAGCCCCACTTGTCTCCATCTGGAAAAAGTGTGATCGAGGGACTCCGGGAGAAATCTATCGTCCTCCGAGATGTGGTTATAGAAGAAAAAAATTTCCTTAAAGGCTTTATGTAGTTTTAATTTATACCATAGTTTCAAAACTTGGGCTGTAAATGGAGTGAAGTTGCGAGGGGGAGGTAGGCTTAGTAGTATCGTAGAGGTCATCAATGGCGAATTCTAAATCTTTCCAGGGAGATTGGTAAGTTGGCGACAGCCATGAGGACAATATTTTGTAAAATGATGCTTTCGCATAGAGTTCCAAATTTGGAAGATTAGCCCCCCCCCCCGAGGAAAGCGGAAGCTGTAGAAGAGACATTCTTAGTCTCGGCTTCTGCCCGTTCCGTATAAAGTTGGATATAAGTTTATTCCAAGATTTAAAATAAAAAAACAGAGGGAAAAGAAGGGATATTCTGAAATAAATATAATAGTTTTGGGTGGACTATCATACGGATAGTGTCTATTCTTTGAAAAAAAAATTCAATGGTAACTGAGACCAAGTAGATAAATCCTTTTGGATCTGATTGGATAGAGGCTCATAATTTAGCAATTCCAGGTTATCTAGATTTTTCGGGACAATGATTCCCAAATATTTAAATTTTGTTTTATACCATTTAATAGGATATTTGTCTTTAAGATCCTGAGGAGGAGTAAAATATAAGGGAATCAGGTCTGTTTTAAGTACATTTAACTGGAAACCCAAAATTTCTTTGAAGGCCTCCAATAATTCCCATAAAGCCGGTTGAGAAGTATCAGGACAAAGCAGTGATCAAAATATCATCTGCGAACAATGCAACCTTATATTCTCTTTGGCCTACTGGGACCCCTTCTGTATGGGCATTCTCTCTAATTTCTTCTGCTAGAAGTTCAATGTATATGGTGAACAGTAATGGGTATAAGGGACACCCCTGTCTTGTGCTTCTTTGTATATGAATTAATTGGGACAAGGAACCATTCACCCAAATGTAGGCACTTAGTTGGGAATATGGATTTTTCAAACAAGTTACAAAAGAATCTGGAAAGGAATATTTAAGCAGGGTAGCCCACAGATATTCCCAATTTACCCTGTCAAATGCTTTATTGGCGTCTAAACCGATAGTGGATTCTATCCTTCTCGCATGAATGTATTCCAGAAGAAACATAAGCCATCTTAGATTATCAGAGGTGTTTCTCCGTTTTATAAATCCTGATTGATCCTGGTGAATTAACTGAATCAGAATGGGTTCCAATCTCTTAGCCCATATGGCCGTGAATATTTAGGTCGCATCTGGAATCTAGCAGTAGTCTGCTCAGTATTCCTTCCTGGTGAAACTCTTAAATAAATAAAAATAATCCACATTTAATATGGAGATTGGACGATATGATGATGGGAGGGTGGGGTCTTTTTCAGGTTTAAGTAGGGGATAATTCCAAGAATTGGGTGGGGTTTCTCCCTCTTTTACTGCACGACATGCTAAAAACAAGCTAGGAAGCAGCTGCTGGATAAAAACCCTGTACCATTCCGGACTGAAGCCATTTGTGCCTGGGCATTTTAGGGATTTCAGATGTTTAACCTGAAAAAGGATCTCCTCGGAACCAATAGGGTGTTCCAAGAGCTCCCTCTGAGAGTCATTCAAGCTAGGTAAACGAAGCTTGTTTAAAAAACCGGAAATGAGCTCTTCCTGATTATTAGGTGGGTGGGTGGGGGGCAGTATATAGGGACTCGTAAAATTGTTTTGAAGGCCTAATATGTTTTTCTTTATAAGTAGGGGTATCTGAGATGGAGGTCTTTATTTTTAAAATGATAGAGGTTCTTTTATTTGGTCTTAATTTCTGGGCCAGTACTTTGGCTACTCTACCACCCCCTTCGTAATTATAATGGCACAGGTAGTTCAGACTCTGAAGGGTCCTGTAGTCTATTATTTTTTTGTGTATCCTGTTTTATAGATCGTATTCTGTGCTGTAGGGCTTTGTCTCCTTCCCTACATAATATTTGGTATGATACTAAAAAGTCTGTTATGAAATTTAATCTTGCTTGAATCTCTTTGTTTACGAGATGCATATTCCAGCATCTCCCCGCGTAGCTCCACCTTTAATGTATCCCATTGTATAGCAAAGGATACCTTGGGAAAGGAGTTATCCTGTATTGCCTGTGGGATACGTGTCTTAAAATGGTCTAAAAATTTCTGATCTCTTAACAGGGAATTGGCAAACCTCCAGAGTCTGAGCTTCTTTTGTTTTCCCAGATTAATTTTAAGAATTAGAGGATTGTGATCTGACAAGATTCTAGGTTCAATTTAAATGTCTTGTATCAGGGTTAGATGTTCTATCACAAAAAAATAATCTAGACGAGAGTATATATTATGTCTCCCAGAGAAAAAAGGTATATCCTGGGGTGGATGGGAAGATTCTTCTCCAGGTGTCTAAATAAGATAAATTCCCCTTTAAATATTTGGCAGCTTTAAAAAGCCTTTGTGGTTTAGGGGTCGAAGAATCCTGGTGGGGATGAAGGTTAACATTAAAGACCCCACCCATTATCAAAATACCCTTAAGTCTTTCCATCACCTTATGCAGAAATTACCTTCTTATTGGGAGCAAAGTTTGTGGTGGGATATAGGTATTTACTAAAGTTACTGTCTGGGAATAAAGTGTTCTAGTGAGGATCACATATTGACCCTGTGGGTCTGAAAAAGTGTCTTGGATTTCTCAAGGTGTAGAAGTGGAGACTAAAATTGCTGTTCCCCTCTTGTGCCCGCTTGGATGAGAGGATGCCAAAACCTGGTAGCGCCCTCCCCAATGGAGTTTTGAATGTTAAAGAGTGGAAAGGTGAGACTCTTGAAGAAAATATAAATCTGCCTTTTGTTTAGCGCAGTGGTCTAAGGCTCTGAGCTGCAGATCTGGTGACATCCAGCAGACCAGACCTGGGTTTGAATCCCACAGCTTCCACTTGCATACTATGTGACCCTGAGCAAGTCGCTTGACTTCCTTGTGCTCCCAGGTCGCACCTGGAAACAAGCTCCAGCTTAGTGTGCCTTTCCTGGTTAAACAATTTCCCCCTTTACCCAGATGTTGCATAATTTTGTAATGTTTAATAGGGGAATGCAGGCTGTTCACATTTTGAGAACATTTTTACCGTAACGTTAACCATAGTCCCAGGGAAAAAATGTAAATATTGTATATCTGGGAGTGTCTCTGAGATCCCAAGGGACCACAAAAACTTGGATTATAAGATAAACTTCCCATTTTCTGTCCAGAGGTCTTATAAGACCAGTTGCAGGGCATCTGGACATATCTGGGTACCTGTTTTCCATGACCCCCCCCCCAGTCCCCCACACCCATCGCCAAAAAGGGAGCACATATCTGTGAATTTGCAATATGTCATCATCCTTCTTTGAATTGACTAAAAAAAAAAAAAAAAGCATAAGAATAACAATCTCAGTTGTAACGTAAAATAACCATTAACCTCCCATAGGAGAAAACTATATAGAAGTGTTCTTCCACAAAGGGGGAGATTTGTCCATCTCCAGCCCGGGTCCCAGGATAAAGGAATTCCTTTCTTCCTAGGTAAGTGGGGGACAACCCATCCCATGTGTATCTAAACTCACTTGAGAGGGAGCTCCCTTTCAAGGAACAAGCCCTATGTAAAGGCTAGACCTGTAATGGGACATGAACTTAATATAGTTTACAACTCATAGACTAACTCTAATGGTCAAGGGAAGGGCCCCTCCTCCACCAGTGAAAAGAGTCTTATCTCTCTCTCTCGGGGAAGTGGGTCAGATAAATTAGTTGTGTACAGAAGGCGTGAAAAACTGTCCCAGCTCCTCTTCTAGAGGATATATCATGCCTAGAGGTATCCCACACATACCGCTGATTGCCCTGTCTCTCTCCCCCTGTCCTGCTCCGAGCATAGATATAAAAGTCACCTCTCATTGCCCTTTAACATTCTGACTATGAGAGGAACAGGAGTTCTCAAATTAGAGGGTATCTGAAAAATATAACTCCTCTCTGCGATAAATAAGCCTGTAGGAATCCGAGTCAGAATAAGCTATGCCCATTAGGGAACCACCCTTCTTGATTTTGTTCTATAGTGTATGGGGTTAGCATACTGATGGAGAGTAAGCGGGGGGCCTCTAGGGGACAGTTCTCCAAATATGCCCCCTTGGAATCGATGAGGATGTTAAAATAATAGTACAGTGGTGTAATCTACTCTCATGTCTAGGTTTCGTCCACTCTTCCCCTCCCAAAACAAAACCAAGACCAAAATGTTCATTATTCCCTGCGTTGTAA
This sequence comes from Neoceratodus forsteri, assembly GCA_016271365.2. NCBI lineage: Eukaryota > Metazoa > Chordata > Ceratodontiformes > Ceratodontidae > Neoceratodus > Neoceratodus forsteri. The sequence goes on from CM028129.1 coordinate 194,429,428, forward strand.
AGGGTACTCTAAAAATCTGACCGTCCCAAACAACGGTCTCTGCTGGTTCACTTAGTGCAGTGAGCTCTTAACTAAATGTGATGGTCACCTGGACCGTTTAAGTGGTGGACTGAGCAGATTTATAATGAGAAGAGCACTCTATAAGCAAGGAAGAAGAGAGAGGAGACCTGTTCAGTAGTGTGCCCCCTGCCCTGAGAGAAACAGGAGGAGGGTTCTCTACGTCACTCCACATCGAGTGAGGGGAGAATCGAGTGCTCCAAGGATCGCCCCTTATAGGCCTTATTTATATTTGAGGCCCTCAGTGTTCATGTAATGGCGTTTCCTTGGAGCTGTCGCTCACTCTCAACCCTCAACCCCAATCATGTGGTCGATTCCCCCGATCGAATTCCAACCCAAAACAGCATCTCTCTTAAAATTTAAACATTTCTGTCCCTTAAAAATTGGGTTCCTGCAAAATCTCCTTCTATCCAGTAGTCTTTTCAGGTGTTGATCAACGATCTCCACTCAGTCTGTGTCTTGAGGTTTTGATCTAATATCTTGTCTACTCTCAGATCCGAGCTCCCCAGCACTCCGCCCCAAAAACTGAACAAGGTCAAAGCGCCTATCATTCTCTTAGTTCTTGGTGGGGATACTGGACATCGCACAGTCCCGAACAGTCTCTGCCAGTTCTCTTAATCCAATGAAATCGGAACTAAAATTTGTGGTCGCCCAGTGTCTCAATGGTGGTTTGAGTAAGTTTATACTAAGTGGAGCACCTTGTAAGCCCGGAAAATGAGAGAGGGGATCTGTCTAGCCTTGAGCCCCCGGCCCCAGGAGGAGGAGGGATCTCTAAATCAGTCCACGTCGAGTGAGGAGAGACTCAAGTGCTCCAAAAATCACCACTTATGGGCCTTATATATTTTAGAGGCCCTCAGTATATATGTAATGGCCTTTCCATGGAGCTATAGCTAGCTCTCAATGCTCAAACCCTTCTATCAGGTCGATTCCCACCCCTCCACCCCAACCACCAGCCCAACCCAAAACAGTACCTCTCTTAAGATTTAAACTTCTTTGTCCATTTGGAGTTGGGTTCCTCAGAGATCTCGTTCTGTCCAATAGTCTCAGCAAATGCTGATCTCTGATCTCCGTTCGATCTGTGTCCTGAGACGTTGATCTGGAAAATATCTGCCGGTCCTTCGCAGCCCATTTAGGATAATTTTGATTGATTATCCCTCATTGGAGTAAGTCAGTTTTTGCTTCTGATGCTGAGTTGTAGATTACTAGGCCACTAGAAAAGTGAACCGACAACGGCTGGATAAGGAGTCGAAATTTAAAATTTTTAGCACGTAGGAGGAAGCAGTGGGAATACTCCCTTCTCAGGTGCTGGGTTGCCGGGGCATAATTGTTGTCGAATATGATATGCCGCTCCCTAGCATTACTTTTTGCTTGTGCCAGGCTTTCATTAAGATTTGATCTTTTTGAGAGAATCTAGTAAAGTTCACTACCATCGATCTTGGTCTGGTTTCGTAGGTAGAGGGCCGAGCGCCCGGTGGGCTCTCTGTATCAATTTGAAATTCTGGGCCCAAGTCAAGGGTCAAATGTAAAAAGTAGTCGGCAAAAGCAATAGGGTCATTCCCCTCTTCTCCGTCTGGTATTCCATATAGCTGTACATTTTTTCTCCGACCCCTGTTCTCCATATCTTCTTGCCTCATTGCAAGGTAACATTGTTCCTCAGCTAAAGAATAGACTGCTCATTCTAGGATAGTTATTTTGCTGGTATTCTCTGAAATCTGGGCATCTACCTAGGCAACCCGCAATTGCAAGTCTCCCAAACCAGTATGGATTTCCTTCAGGGCATCTCTCATCTCCGATCTAAACTCAGAAATAGCTGAAAGAATTACTTCGGCAGGTAAATTTTCCTGCATTTTTTTCCCCCTCCCCTTTCCCCGTTTGATATCTGGTTGAGATGCAGTACGAGAGGGTGTCTCGGTGCCCGGTAGGCCGCTATCCTCTGCCTCTGGCAAATCTTGTAGGAGTTGGTATTGGTTCTTCTCTGGCCGTGCCATCCCCCGAGAGGAGAAGATTAATTGCTCTAATGTCTCTCCTGAAGCAAGCGGTATTTCACGCTACAATTTTGATATTCTTGTAGATGTTCAGTGGGAGAGAAATGCTGTTTTTTAATGGTGGCTCAGAGGAGCTCGATTCCATGCGTGCTCACGCCACCATGTCTCCACCGGAAGTCCTTGGTGCACACTCTTAAACTTGTGCTGAGTTTCACCCCAAAAAGTTTTAATTTTGTGTAGAAGTGTTTCAAATTGAGAGCAAGAGAGGGACTCCGTTTCAGCCTCCATGTCAGGGTCCAAGTCAGTCATGCTTGCAGTAGAGGAGCTCCAGCTGCGGGTATCATCTGCTGGACTAAATCTTTTGCCATTCATCTTATTTGCAGAAGTTTGGGTGTAGGCCCTGGTCAGCCTGTCTCCTTGGTTATTACCAGAAGCCATATTTGTCAATTTTAAGTAGTATTAATGGCACAAGAGGAGATTGATAGCAGACTGAATGGCTTTGAATGCAGACCGTCGCAGAAGACCAGCCATTCGGGGTGGATACACCACCGAAAGTCAGCTATTCAACCTTGCTAAACAGAGAGAGAGAGAGAGATGGGTTCCTCTGTGTGTAACCTATTCTTCAAAACATTTTTATGTTGCTTGCACGCATGTGCAAGAAACATAGTGCCATCATCGGAGATTTCGGAGGTGTGTCACCTCCTCCTCCAATTCAGTCAGTGAGCTGGCAGGCGCAGCCCCTGTAAGCCAATGCATTTTGGAGCTGTCTATGACACGCTCAAAATGCAGTAACTCTGATTGAAAGGGGACTACGCTCGATGAGCAGCGATAAAGCGTAGCTCCCCACATGCAGGCGTGCGGCTTCCACCGTACTGTGTAGCCGGCGGGGTGCCCAATCCCGTCGGCTGAGCTACGTCATTCTCCCCAGTAGTTGGTGCCGCGCTGGGCCACGTAAGCGTGGCAATCGATCCTTTGGCCGACCAGAAGTGCCCAATCCCCGTCGGCTGACGCTTCGATCCACTTGTGCCACGCTGAGGCCCACCCCAGCGTGGCAAAGCGTCCGACATCTTTTTTTTAACCTATGAAACAAAAGCGGTCCCGCGGCATCTCGACCCCACAACCCGCACCCACCCTCGCGCAGCCTCCACCCCCACGCCTTTTACCTCCGGACTCAGCGCCAACGATCTTCGGTGGACGGGAACACGTCTGCACTCTTCAAAGCCGATCGCGAACTGAGGAAATGCGGTAAGCTGTATAATGGGCTAGATGGGGAATCAACTTTATTGCATATCTCAGGCATTTTGGGAATTTTGCACAAATTTTCAACATGGGTTTTAGGACCCCTTCTCGTGAATGATGTCACTGTCATGGGTATTATTCGGGCCGAAGGGTGATTTCGCCAGTGACTGTGAAATCACCCTTCGGGCCAGAATACCACCATGACAGTGACACCATTCATGAGAAGGGGTCCCAAAAACCCCATGTTGAAAATTTGGTCGAAAAATTCCAAACAGTGACTGTTTACTGAGCGTGGCGTTACAGAAGTTCCTACAGGACTTCGTAAGTTGCAGAAATTTCAATATTTCACTCCAGATTTTCAACATTGTCATTTTACCACACTTCTTAAGACAGTACAGCTGTCATTTTCACATCTCACCCAAAATGTGTTCCGCCCTTGTGGCGCAGAATGGTAGCGATCGATTATCTTGAAATCAATGTGTATGGGACAAATTAAGAAAATCACAGTGTCACTGTTCATGAGCAGAGATCTTAAAATGGCAATGTTGAAAATTTGGTGAAAAGAATTCCTAAATGACTATTATCACAGTAGTTCCACACATACTTTCGTAGGTTTGCGGTACTACTGATGCGTTGCGCAGTTTCTACACAGGCTCGTAAGTTCGCGAAATTTCAATATTTCAGTCCAGATTTTCAACATTGCCATTTTACCACACCTCCTTATGAGCAGTACAGCTGTCATTTTCACATCCTGCCCAAAGCGTGTTTCCGTAATGTAGCGCACAATGCATGATCGGTATGCAAACTCAATGTATGGGACACATTAACCAAAATCACAGTGACACTGTTCATGAGCAGAGGTCTTAAAATGGCTATGTTGAAAATTTTTTGAAATTTCCTAACAATGACTGTTTTATGAGTGTGCGTTGCGCAGTTCCTACGCACGCTCGTAAGTTCGCAAATTTTCAATATTTGCACTCCAGTGACTTCCAAATACCTAAACAGCACATAGAAGCAAGCAACATTCGGCATTGTCAAATGCTTGTTTTTAATCTCTATAGAATTACTGTTCCTCATAGTCTTTCTGTAGCATACTGTATTATGTGTGTAACTATCTTGAAGTAGTAAACATATCATTTTTTCTTATACTTCACGTTTCTGTGACTGAGTCCTTTGAGGTACCACTAACAAATTGATATGTGACAAACTGTATTTTCGCCTCTGAAGAAAAAGCTACTGTTACATATTCTGTTTCTAAAGTAAGGAGTTCTCGGATGTGACTGAGGGTGTGGGTAGATTGCCCTTGAGCAAAGAGTGCTGTTTGTGTGAGCAGTGGATCTGAAGGGACTTGGATCTAAAGATCCCCCAAGAGCGCTTCTGCTGAGTGATGTCAACAACTGATAACCCTTGGAGGCATTTGAAGGATTTGAGAAAGCCTGTAACACTGCCAGGCAGAGTCTGTGAAAGACTACGTTTTGCCTCAACTTATTACACCTCTGTTTGCTCTCACCTACAGCCTAGACAGTATTGAATTTTTTCCCCCAAAAGTTTCAGGGCAGAAGGGGGCCTTTGCCAAGATAGTGCCTTTTGTAGGTTTTATGGAAAAGTACTAATCGGTTCCAGAGTTATAAAGATTTAGTTTTCTTTTTCTAAGCCTGCTCAGTAGGACTTTAGGATAACCCTCTGACATGACTCAAACGGTGTCACGGCCATTATGCTTTTGCACCACGTAGTGTTTTTTCAGGTCATGAGAACAATTTTCAGGTGGTGAAGGCCGCCATCTTTTTTTTAAAATACAAAATAAGGAAAATACATAAAAATTATGATTCTGGGGGGAAAAAACACATGAACCTAGGTAAATGAGAGCCACTTGGGTAGCTTATGGTGTGTTTTTTTTCCTTTCCAGTTGAGCCCAGAAATACCTTTTCTGGGCATGTCAAAGTCTTAGATGCCTAGCTTAGTGAGAGGAACCGTTTTTTAGGTCATGAGCCAAGATATCCCTGTCCTACACAAAGTGGTGCAACAGGAGAATTTTTGGCTTGCACCTTAAAACGCTGAAGTTTACATGCTTCTCCCAGCTCAGCCACCCCTCCCTCATCCCTTCTGATGCTGCTTTCTATTATTTTACTATTCTACCTCGCAGTTTAGTCAACTCTCCCTCCTACTGTTTGTCGTTGATTTTTAAACAGACCGAGGTACCCAGTCCTGGTACTGTTTCATAACACCCCCTTTCCCTCCACATCACCTGCCTCCACCCCAGCACATAACTGGCAACACTAGGGTGCCCACCCCCTCCCCAGTGTTGGGTCGGTCCCTGCGAAAAAGCAAACTGTCTCGCATTGTTTTCGCTTTTTATTCAGTTAATCTTGAAAAGAAGAAAATGGCCTCTCATCGATCTGCGCTCACCCCCCATCCACCCACTCAGCACCCACCACCCCACACCGCCTCACTCACCTAAAGATGGTCCCACATCGTAGATCCACACTATCAAAAAGACGTCATCCTCCTCGAAAGACGATTGCGATGTGAGAAAATAAAGCAAGTCTGGATCTTATGTCAGGGGAATCTCTTGCAGCAGGCCATCACAGGTAGAGATGGGCAGAATTGGCAAATTTAGTTTCGTGAAGGGACGTCAGAACTGCACGCAGTACTCCAGGTTTGGTCTTACCAATGACTTGTACAGTGGCAGGATAACCTCCCTTCCTCCTCCTTGAGGTGATTCCCCTGGCAGTACGCCCCAGCATCCTGTTGGCTTTAGCTGCTGCCTTCCTGCACTATGCTAAATGATTCATTTGCCCTGTTAAGAGTACCCCAAGATCCTTCTTCTCCTCTGTAGCGCCCAACTGTATTCCCCCATTCTGCAGCTAAACTTGCAGTTCCTGACACCCAAGTGCATAACTTTGCACTTTTTAACGTTGAAGCCCAGCTGCCATTTGTCTGACCATTGTACGAGTCTATCCAGGTCTTCCTGCAGTCCTAGCCAGCCCTCCGTGTTGTCCACCACTGCACCCATCTTCGTGTCATCATCAAACAGGCTGGTCTTATTGCTGACCCCATCTGATATGTCAGCAGTGAAAATACCAAACAGCACCAGTCCCAGCACCGAGCCCTGCAGAACCCCATTTGTCACAGCCCTTGGTAAGGAGAGCTCTCACCCTGTATGGCAACTCTCTGCTGCCTATCACTCAGCCAGTTTTTGACCCACTCCCCTAACCTCTCTCCCACCCCCAGGTTCCCAGCTTGCCTATCATCCTCCCATGTGGCACTGAATCAGAGGCCTTGCTGAAGTCCAAGTACAGGACATCCACTGCTTGACCCTTGTCTGGTGCTCTTTTTACCCAGTCATAGACATCCACCATGTTTGTCTGACATGATCTATATAGGTTTGCGGCCCCGCCATCCACCTAGTCACGTCTGATCTGCAAGGAAACCACTGCTGCTTTAGCCGCCATTTTCGTGCCTTTTAATTTTTTCTCACCTTAATTGTTCCTCATCTTTTGATGTGTTTTTTTTTTTGTTTGTCTTCTCCTTCCTCATCGATGTTGGAGCATCGGAACAGGTGTTCCTGCGGCCCGCAAATTCTGAAAAAGGACAGCAACTCAACTTGCCTTTTCTGCCTAGGCCCGGACCACGACATCTGAGTTCTGCTAGTGGTTCAACGCCATCACCTGACGCTACCACTAGCGGACCCTCGAAGGACACTTGCTCAAGATGAAGGTCGCTTCAGTGGAGCAGGAGCTGCAGGCACCATCTTCTCCGTTCTCCCAGGCCTAGTCCTTCCGGGACAAATTTTCTGGGAAACACAAGCACTGGGACAAAGAGAAACACCAGTCTCGGTCTTCATCTTCTTACTCGCGGTTGCCGCACTATCACATCAGGGACCGCCTCCAAGAGGTCGGCCGCACATCCCACCAATGCCCCCCCCACCTCAGGGTAAACAATGGTTATTTCTGCTGCCACTATCTCTGTTGCTGGTGGAGGAGCTTCAGGCAAGGGATCCTTCCAGTCCGCCAGGCCCCTGCTGTTTAGGCCCTTTTCCTCCTCGGGTACAAAGAATGATCCTGTTGGCGGTCCCCCTGCCGATGTAGGTTCCACTGATGCAGGGGCACTTTCATTGCCCCTCCTGTCACCTGCTTCTCCGGCATCTGACACCTCACATGGGTCCACACCCCCTCCAGAGTTAGACTTCTCGCTGGCTCCCAGCCCTTGCTCTGCGTCAAGCAGGGCTCACCCTGCACTGGCCCCTATGTCGTGCACTCCACTGCAGGACTCTCTGGGGCCTACACTGAGAGATCCATCTTATCCTCACCTAGCTCTCCATGGGGTCTTATCCTGGTTATCCCCTACCGATGCCAGGGGCTCCCTCGGGTTACCCTTATCCACCTTCATCAGGCCCTACACCAGTCCTGGTGGATATTCAGGGTCTGGTGTCCTCCTGGGGTCTTGCATTCCCAGGTACTGACACCAGCTCCTCTGCCTCCTCTGCAGGACCTGCTGCTGAGGCCTGTGTTACCCACTCCCCAGCGTCGCACTCAGACACCACAGTGGGCTTTCTCCCCTTTTCCCCCACCCAAAGGGAATGAATACCACCCCAACCTGGTCTTCCCCCAATTCCAGGGATGAGGGTGCTCCAGGCAACGGACGGGAGTTCGGGCTGCTCCTGCCCCTCCTCTGGGTCCTCCGATGGGGTCTCCACTCCCAGTGACATTCCACAGTCTCCCCTGGATGACCCCATCTTTCTCTGCGGTCATGCGCCACATCCAGTTGGCGATGGACTTTGGCTCCGAGGAGCAAGACCCCGAATGCTGGTGGTTGACCATATGCCTTTATAAGTCTGATGCTCCACTGTTGGTGGTTCCCCTGCTGAGTGACTCTTATGAGGATGTAACGATGGCAGCCTGGTGTCTGCCCCATCTCCTCCCTGCCATGCCTCGCAAGGCAGACAGGCTTTATCATGCCCCGGAGGGCTGGTCTTTTTTGGGGGAACAAGCATAGGCGGACTCGGTGGTCATTAACACTGTCCACAACCATTCCAAATGGCCAAAAAACCTTAGTTCCCTGCCCTCAGACTGGGAATCTTGCTGTTTGGACCTTTTTGGCAAACAAATATTTGTTGCTTCCACTCTTTCTATCCAGGCCTATAACTACCTTACTGCAGTATCAGAATTCCCTGTGGGACAAGGTCCAGGAGGTCGTCCTCTCTCTCCCCCAGACAGGGCTCCTAAGTTGGTGTTGCAGGACCCCACCTCAAGGCAGTCTCCGGCATTGGTGACCACCTTCTCAGGACCTCCTGTGATGCTGCTGCTGCATCAGCTAGGGTTGCAGCCACTGGCGCTTGCCTTAGCCAGTACTCCTGGCTTAGAGTCTCAGGGTTTGCTCAGGGTGTGCAGCAAGCCATCCTGAATGCCCCTTTCAAGGGCTCCGTGCTGTTCGATAGCGATGTGGGAGGACATCCTCACCAAGCTTCAGGCCTTGGGGAGGACAATCGGATCGGGCCAGTCCCTTTATCATGCCCAGAAGCAGCCCTTTTGTCGTCAGCCTTCCCGCCAAGCCTGGCAGCTAGCCAGAACCCAGGGCAAATGCAAATCCACAGTGCCCACCTTGCCTACCCCAGCCGCCTCCGGTAGCAAAATCCCAGAAGGGGACCAGTGGGGGGCCCCCCCCTCGACTTCTTGCCCAACTCCCTCCCTTGGGCGGAGCAGGAGGTAGAGGTAGGGGGTCATTTCTCCCTCCACCTGCCCAAATGGAGGGAGATCACAGCAGGCAGCTGGGTATTTCATTTAATTGAACAGGGCCACTCTCTGGAGTTCCTGGAATGGCGTCCAGACAAACTCCCCGTCTCTGTCCCACTTATCCGCCTCAGCATGTCCCCCTGATACGGAAGGAAATCTATGCCCTTCTGTGACAGTGGGCTATAGAGCCAGTCATCGTGTCCCAGTGAGGGCAGGGGTACTGCTTCCATTTCTTCTTAGTCCCTAAGCAGATGGGGAGACCTCGGGCCAATCCTGGACCTCAGTGAACTAAATCTCTCTATTTAGTACAAGAAATTATGAATGATCACGCTGCAAGGCCTTCTTCCCCTGTTGCATCAGGGTGACTGGATCTGTTCCTTGGACATGCAAGATGCACATGGCTTCACATCAAAATATGCTCATCTCATAGAATTCCTTCACTTCCACTTCAGATATCTCACTTCCTGTTTCGGGCACTCCCTTTTGAGTCGTCCTCAGATTCCAGGGTTTTTACCAAGTGCCTGGCAGCAGTAGGAGCTGCCCTCTTGCACTGGGTATTCGCTGTCTTTTCCTACGTGGCAATTGGCTCCTAGCGGCCCCATCCAGTGGGCGCCTCCTGCTCACCCTGGAGCATACCCGCGGCCTTTTTCAGGACCTTAGGGTGACCATCAATCTAGCCAAGTTGTTTCTTTATCTCTGCCAGCAACTTCAGTATATTGGGGCAGTCCTGGACACGGCTCAGGGTGTGGCCTTCCTCCCCAGGACATAAACCGTTTGGAGCTAGCCAAATTTCTGTACCCCTCATCATGTCCCTGCTTGTTTGCTCCTACATCTCCTGGGTCATATGGTGGCCGATAACAGTAACTGTCCCTCAGTTAACACACTGAGTTCAGTGGGATCAGCGTACAGATGATCTCGACCAGATGGTCCTGGTCTTGGATCCTGTCAAGGGTTCTGTAGTGGTAGCTGGAGCCCAGCAACCTCCTCACGGGGGTTTCTTCCTTATTCCCCCTCCTCAGCAAATCCTGACTATGAACACGTCTAACTCAGGATAGAGGGCTCATCTGGGGGCTCACGAAACCCAAGGGCTGTGGTGAGCAGCCGAGGGGTTCTATGCACCCATCATGCCTTCCAGACTCTGCTCTACTTGGGCCTTCAGCTGATCCAGACAAGACACCACCAGTATGGTCCACTACATCAACAAGCAGGGAGGGACCCACTCATACCCCCTGTGTTGGGAGGCGATGTAAGTATGGCATTGGGCACTGGATCATAGCCTTCATCTTTCAGCCGTACACGTCCCAGGTGCACAAAATGTCTTGGCAGACAGCTTGAGCTGCTCTCAGTCTTGGATGCATAAGTGGGAGCTCCTGCCCTCCATAGCAGATCTGTTCCACCTCTGGGGTCGCCCAGAGTTGGACCTTTTTGCATCCTCACTGAAGGCAAAACTGACTCTCCTCTGTTTGCTCGTTCCAGGGCCTGGAGTTTTCTGGCGAGATGTGTTGTCCTCCTCCTGGAAGGGGAGGTTTCTGTGTACCTTTCCTCTCTTCCTTCTTCTTCAGTGAGTTCTGTCAAGCTGCAGACGGAGAGGGGTGACCATGATCCTCATCGCCCAATTTTGGCCTCACCAGATCTGGTTCCCTCTGCTTCAACAACTCACAGTGGAACCCCCAGTACCTCTTCTGCTCTACACAGGCTTGCTCTCCCAGGAACAGGAGACACTGGTCCATCTGGACCTCAGGATGTTCAATCTTCATGTGTGGCTCCTGAGGACGTAACCATTTCTCGCTTTGGGGTTTCACCCAAGGTGGTAGAGGTCTTGGTGGCAGCTTGTAAGACCTCCACCAGAGCTACTTATTCTATGAAGTGGAAGCGGTTTTCCATTTGGGTTGCTTCGCAATGCCTGGATCCCTTCACATGCCCAGTCAGATAGATCCTGGAGCACCTGCTGTACCTTTCGGACATGGGCCTGAAGCATTTGTCCATTAAGGTGCATCTGTCTGCCATCTCTGCATGTTCTGTACCTGTTGATGGGCAATCCGTGGCCCAGTCTTGACGTGGGCTGTACCTTCTTAAGAGATATTCATTTGAAACCCCCAATCCGTAATCCTGTCCTGGCTTGGGACCTCAGTTTTGTGTTTGAAAAGCTGACCCTGCCTCCTTTCCAACTGGCCACAAGTTGCAGGCTACGCTATCTGTTGTGGAAAGTTACTTTTAATTGCTGTTGCTTCCGCTCAGAGGATTTCTGAGCTGCAGGCTCTCGTATAAGGAACCGTATTGGTTTTTTCACAAAGACAGGGTGTCTTTACATACTAATCCTTAATTTCTTCCAAAGTGGTATCAGAGTTTACTTTGAACCAATCAATTATTTTCCTTGTGTATTTTGTGGAGCATGCCAATCAAGGGGAAACATTGCTGCACACTTTGAATGTGCATAGACTTTTACATTATTATACGCACAGAATTAAAGAGGTCAGGAAGTCCTCTCAGTTGTTTCGTTCACCAAAGGGAAAGAGGGCGCACCCGTTTCTAAGCACTTGTCCAAATGGTTGGCCAACTGCATTATCTTTTGTTACCGGAAGTATGGCAAGGAGCCTCTGGGTGTTGTTAATGGCCATTCCATCAGGGGGATAGCTGCCTCTGTAGCCTGTTTCTGTAACATTTCTGCTGCAGAGATGTGCGCAGCAGACACCTGGAGTTCAGTCCACACTTTCCACCAAGCACTACAGTTTGGACATCACCTCTACATGTAGAGCCAATTTTGGCCTGGCTATGTTGCAGGGCCTTCTTTCTTAGGTAATATCACCTCTGCCCGCTTTTCTAGTTCTGTCCAGTTTGGAACTGCTTGCTACTCATCCTACCTGTGATGGCCTGCTGCAGAAGATCCTCCCCCCCCCCACCCCCCTGAACAACAGTAGATCTTCAAGGGGATCTCTTGCAGCAGGCCTTGCTTTTCCCTTCCTCCTTCCCCCTTGGCCTGTTGTCCTGTTCAGCTTCCTCTCCAAGAGGAGACGGTCAGCCTTCCCTTTCCTGTTTTTCTCCTTGAACCTTGGTGTTCCTCCTCTGTTCCCTCAGTCAGGTATTCTGGTGGGAAAACTGGGGAGGACGTGGGGGCCGCTCACCTATATAGGGTAGCTGACATCAAAGAGTGACGTCAGAGATAGGAGGCCTCTACTGGTAGAGTAACTAGAAAGTTTCCATGTGGTCCTAATGCCTGACGGCGAAGTCCTACCTGTGATGGCCTGCTGCAAGAGATCCCCTCAAAGATCTACTGTTACGGTAAATTCCTGCGTAACTGTACTTTAATGTACAGTATTTTAGTGCTTTTTGAACTTTTACTCAAAACTTTGCCATTTTTTAATATTTTTGCACCAGGTTTTCAGCATGACATTTTTGGAACCCCACCTCATGAACAAGGTGAGTGAATTATATCAAATCTGGCCCAAAAGATAGTTTCATAGTCATTCCGTGAAATCACCTTTTAGACGAGATTTGAGAATTTTAACCTACTGGGTTCATGAGTTGGGGGTCATAAGAAGAATGTTGAAAATTTGGCTGAAAAACGTGGTAAAATGACAATGTTATGAGTGAACATCAAAATACTTAAGCGTTTACTCATAACTTTACTAATTTAATTTTCAGTATTTTTCTGCTAGACTTTCAACATGGCCTTTTTGGGACCCCACTTGATAAACAAGGCAGGTGGAATGTTTACATATGGCCTGTAGAGTGATTTGCAGTCAATCTATGAAATCAGCTTAGAAAATTGTCACCTATCGTGGTTCATGAGATGGGGTCATAGGGAGACTGTGTTCAGCGAGCATTTGTCAATGCCAAATGCTTACATGGAGTGGAATAGATTCATCATTTATATCATTTTAGCTAGTCCATGCTGAGAACTACAGCACCTGCTCTGCAAACCATTGTCATCTAATGTTGCACCTCACGAGAGAGTGACAGTTACCAGAGTTAACTGCACTGGATGGAGTTGGTGTTGGTGTTTGGGTAGCTGAGATGCGCTGCCAAATTTTTAACACTCTATCCCTACCCCTTTCCCCCATCTCTGCCTCATATTTGTGTCACGGTACCACCATTCCTGAACTGTGGGCTCCTCAGTCCCTTGCCTGCTTATACCACTACCCTGTGACAAAGTTTCACCACCAGAACACCACAGGATAGAAAGGACCTGAAAATTTAAAATTAGTATCAGGGAAAATAAAAATCGGTGGTCCAAAAATTTGAAAGAAAAAACAAAATGTTCGCATTGGAAAAACAGGGTTCTAGGAGTGTGGATATGTTCATCCACACTTCTTGGTATGTCCCCTTCCACTTTAAATCTTGCCGGAAGTCTTAAAGCTGGCTCCTCCTACCCAGCCGGGTGGTATATACCTCGGCTGCGTCCCATGACACCAGAACTTCTTTTCCGCTGGAAGATGCAGGTCCCGCGTGCTCTCATTTCATAGGCCCTGGATTTCAAATAGTCGGTTTTACCAAAAATTAAGCTCATTAGAGTTAGCGATCGTGCTTTCGCTATCTCGACTATGGAGGAAAAATCATCCCCCATATTTTGCCTGTGCCCCTGTGGCCAAAAGATGACGTGCACCGATCCTCACCTCACGTGCGTTTACTGCCTAGGTGTCGGTCATTACACCTCATCGTGCAGTTTTTGCCTGGCTTTCATCCCAACATCCTGGACGACCGCAAGGCACACTTGAAGCTGGGGAGACTGGAAAAAAGGAACCCGCCAGTGAAATTAAAGGAGGCTAGGTGGGCGGTTTCCATGGCTGCGGGCTCCGCCGATCAGCTGTAACAGATGAAGGCCTTCGAGGAGGAAGCAGCTCGCGCTCCGGCCAACCGAAGCTTCTTCATCCCTCTGAACCTAGGCTCCACCTTTAGAGACTCCTTCAAGGATTTGTGCCAGTCTCTCCCCACTCTGGGTGAGGCTCCCTCTGGCTCACACTTCTCCCTCTATGGAGAGAGAGGGAGAGATAAGGACCAGGTGTCTTTGTCTCAGCGAAGATGTTCTTGGGGCTGAGAAAGGTCAGAGTACCAGGAACACGCGGTCTCGACCTCGGTCGAGATCGCATCCTCAGCCGCTGGCTTTTCGGACCTTCCGTCTGGCCAAGGGACCGAGGAATTGGCCGACGAGGTCAAGATTATCCTCTACCCACTCGACCCCTTGTTACTGGCTGTGCCTGACGACTCTTCGGAACGGACTCCGGTCCTGGTCTTTCCGGAAGAGGAGACCCAGCCTGCTGGTGTCCCCATCAAGGACCCAGTCCCGGACCCTCAGGTCTCACCGATCCCAGTGTCTCCCATTCGACCGAGTCTGCCCGCCTGGTCTCGGTCTTGGTCCAGGACCCCTTGGCCGAACGACTGAGGAAGAGCCACAAGTGCTCAAAAAAGAGGCAGTGCCACAGGTCTTAATCCTCCTATGATGAGGAGAGGCTCTGTCGGAAACTCCGGCGCTATGAAGACCTTATGTGGCAGCAGCTGATCCTGACTGGGCAGAAACCGGCTTCGCCACCTACCCTGGCCATCACTTGGCTCTCTCCTCCTAGGCCGAAGCCGACCCCCCTCTGGAACCAATTCCACTGGTTCCTCCACCCGTGGGGCTGGTCTGTCTCCTGGTTTGGCCTATTCCAGTCTTTCCACTGATCGGAGTGGAACCACTGCCTAAGCAGCCTTAGGGAGGGGCTCCCTTGAAAGAGGACCGACAGGACATTGGGCTTCCCTGACATCTGTCGATTAGTCACCCCAGATTGCCCACGGCGTATCGAAGGTGACTTTGGCGAGAGACTGCTGTATCATGATTCTTCGGACTCTGACGTCACTGGACTACACTCGCATCCTGGGGATGATGAGTCGTCCGTGGGCACAGGGATGGATGAAGGCCTTTCTTCTTTTCAGGGCATTCTCCGCCTCATCTCCGATTCCACCAGGATGCCCCTGGAGTCCATCCAGAAAAAGGCGGAGTACCCTCTCACTGACATCCTCGAGAAGGGGATACCCCGACGGAGGCTTTTCTAGTGGTTGAGGCCATTATTGACCCGGCCCTTGAACTTTGACGGCATCCTGCTTCCTGCCCAGCACCATCTGCCCGCATGGCCCACAAGTACGCGGTGCCCATGGGGTCCCTTGCGGGGTTCACAGAGTACCCTTCAGCTGAAAGTCTGACAGCCTCTGTGTTCAAGCATACTGGTAGTTCAGCCAACACTGACCGACCCCTGGACAAGGAGTCCAAGAATATGGACCACTCTGCCCGTAAAGTCTATGTGGCCTCTTCACTGGGCCTTCGTCAGGCCAGCTCAACTGTTATAATGGCACACGTCTCTCATGCCCTTCTTGGGTCATTAGACGAGGTCCTCCCTCATCTTACAGTGGACATGCAGACCATGGTCAAGCAGGTCCAGGACCTGAGCCGTGCTGTCACAAAACAGCAGCTTCAGACAGCCTTGGACATAGGAGATTCTTGTGCCCATTCATTAGCAACCGCAGTGACCACTCACCGCAGGGCTTGGCTGAGGCTGTCCTTCCCGGCAGATACTCAGCATAAGCTTGTTGACGTGCCCTTCCTAGGCACTGACATGTTCAGTCCAGGAGTGGCTGGTCACCTTCAGCATATACAGCAGTCCAGTGCCACCTTGGATGCTACTTCTGCCAAGGGTTCTTCGGGCAAGAACCAGCAGAAGAGAAAGAAGAAGCCATTTCGGCACTCTTCATCTGCGGTCTGAAGCTTGGCCCCCTTGGCAGGGTCTTCAGCGCCGTAAAGGAGGCTGAGGCTCAGGTCATGGAGCCTCCTCCTCATCTAAGCCTGCTCAGTGACGGGTTGGGGGTGGCCACCCCCTACACCCGTCATGCCAGCTCTGGGTCCTCCCTTGGGGGGGGGGGTCGGCTCCGCCACTTCCCTTCCGCCTAGACCGCTATCACTTCAGACAGGTGGGTTCTCGAAGTGGTCGGTCAGGGACTGCCTCTGAAATTAGAGCAGTACCTTCCCAGCAGAGCCCGCGCCCTGTGGGAGGAATGGATCTCTGTATGCACCCAGTCAGCTCTTCAAGATGACGTGGCTCAGCTCCTCCACAAGGAGGCAGTAGCTCCAGTGCCGGATCCTCCAACAGACCTAGGCTTTGTTTCCAGATACTTCCTGGTGCCCAAGCAGATGGGGGGTTGGCACCCCATCCTAGATCTCCACGACCTGAATAAGTATCTCAGGTCCTGCACCTTTCAGATGGTCACTCTGAACCAGATCATACCATCCCTGGAGCGAAACATGTGGTTCTGTTCACTGGATTTTCAGGACACGTTCTTTCACATCCCAGTCTGTCTGTCCCATCAATGGTTCTTCCTCCGCTTCAGGATTGAGGGGACCCTGTACGAGTTTCGAGCCATGCCGTTCTGCCTGTCATCGGCCCCAGGGGTCTTCACCAAATGCATTGCAGTGGTGAAACAGAGAAACATAGAATTTGACGGCAGATAAGGACCGCTTGGCCCTCCCAGTCTGCCCATTTTCCTACCTAACGGATAAGCTGCAGATCCTAGTTAACCAGTAGCCTACTTCTTTCTACCCCAACCACCCCCTAGAATTGCCTTGTGACTGTCCCATGCATGCTTGAATTCAACCACTATTTATGACTCCACAGCCTCCTCCAGAAGGCTGTTCCATGCATCCACAACCCTCTCTGTGAAGAAATACTTCCTTACGTTACCTCTGAGCCACCCCCCCATCTTCAAATTGTGCCCCCTTGTTCTTGCACACCTCTTCTTTTTTTGAAAGATGCTACCCTCTTGGACTTAGTTGATTCCCTTGCGGTACTTGAAAGTTTCTGTCATGTCCCCCCTCTCCCTCCTTTCCTCAAGGCTATACATATTAAGCTCCTTTAGTCTCTCTTCATATGTCTTAGAGTGCAGACCCTGCACCATTTTAGTTGCCCTGCTCTGGACAGCTTCCATTCTGTCAATGTCCTTGCGGAGATTGGGTCTCCAGAACTGCACGCAGTACTCCAGATGGGGTCTCACCAGCTGTCTGTACAGAGGGATAACAACTTCCTGTTTTCTACTGGTGATGCCTCTCCCTATGCATCCCAGTATCCCCCCAGCCCTCCTTACTGCCCTCTCACATTGCTTGCCCACTTTTAAGTAATCTGATACGACTACCCCCAGGTCCCTTTCCATTTTTGTTGTTGTTAGTATCTCACCCCCCCATTGTGTACTCTTCCCCTTGGTTTTTGTTTCCCAGGTGCATTACCTTGCACTTCTTAGCATTGAATCTAAGCTGCCACACATTTGACTATTCCTCTAACCTTGCCAAGTCCCTTCTCATCCTTTCTACCCCACCTTGTGCATCAACTCTGTTGCAGATCTTTGTGTCATCTGCAAAGAGACATACTTTTCCTTCCAGTCCCTCTGCAATGTCGCCTATAAAGACATTGAAGAGGACTGGTCCTATTACTTCGACCCACCTTCTGCGCCGAGGAGTCAAAATCTACCCTTATCTCAACAATTGGCTCTTGGCAGGTTCCACCAACAGGAGGTGGAGAGGTCAAGGGATCTGGCCCTCCAAACCTGCTCCCAACTCTGCCTCCTGATCAGCGAGGCCAAGTCGGAACTCGTGCCTTCTCAGGTGATGGGCTTCATCGGTGCAGAACTCAACTCTTGTCAAGTCAGAGCTTGGCTTCTGGCAGACAGGGCAGAGGTTCTCTCCTCCTTTGCCCGATCATTTCTGGTTGGGCATTTGCGCCCTGCCTGGGACTTTCTGCGCCTTCTGGGTTACATGGCGGTGTGCACCTCGGTGGTCCGTTGGGCCCGGTGGCACATGCGCCCCCTTCAGTGGGAGCTGGCCGCCCAGTGGACTCAGCGATATGGTCAGTTCAGCCAGCTGATCACTGTAACCCAGATGATGTGGGATGCTCTCCAGTGGTGGACCGCCCCAGACTGGTTCCAGGAAAGGATCCCGTTTGTCCACCCTGAGCCGACTGTTGTCCTTACGACCGATGCCCCTTTCATGGGCTGGGGAGCCCACATGGGGGACAACAGAGCCCACGGGTTCTGGACCCCCGAGGAGTCCCGATGCCACATCAACCTGTTGGAGCTCAGATCAGTCAGACCGGCACTGTCAGCTTTCGCTCCTCCGCTCCAGGGTCAAGTGGTTCAGGTCCAGACGGACAATGCCACGACCATGTACTACCTCAACAAACAGGGTGTCACGCACTCCCGTCTGCAGTGCAAGGAGGCGATCCGCATCTGGACGCTCATCAGCCGGTTGGAGGTGGATCTCCTAGCCATCCATGTGGCAGGAGCCTCGAACCAGCTGGCAGATGCTCTCAGCCATATAGGCCAGACATCTCACATGTAGTCTCTCCATCCAGAGGTAGCTTACAGCCTGTTCGCCCACTGGGGCAGACCGATGGTGGACCTGTTTGCCTCCAGGGAAAACAACAAGCTGAGGCTGTATCATGCCCCCCTCAGCAGGGCTCACTGCAGGGGGATGCCTTCTCGAGGCCATGGACCCCAGGCCTCCTCTACACCTTCCCTCCATTTCCCTTGATCCACAAGGTGTTACTCAAGATGAGGAGGGACAAGGCGAAGGTGATTCTGGTAGCCCCAGATTGGCCGCGCCAGTTCTGGTACCCAGATCTCCTCAGCCTCAGCTGCAGGCCCCCGGAGCGGCTTTGTACACGCCTGGACCTGATATCTCTGAATCAGGTGAAGGTATTCCATCCGGACCATCAATCCCTGTACCTCACAGCCTGGTACCCGAGCGGCTAGAGTTCAAGGCTTCGGGTCTTTCCGAAGATGTCTTCACCGTGGTAGAGGCATCTCGAAAGGAATCGACCAGGAAATGTTATACCTTCAAATGGAAAAGGTTTTCCATTTGGTATTAGGGTAAGAGTATGGACCCCTTATCTTGTCCTGTGGCTAACATTCTTGACTACCTTCGGTCACTCTCCAAAGGGGGTCTACAGTCATCGACCCTTAGGGTGCACCGGGCAGTCATCTCTGCTTACCGGGCGCGGGCCTGTCAGCCGACATTGGCACAGGAGACAGTGGTCGGGCGCTTCTTCAAAGGCCTGGATCACAATTCCCCTCCGGTGTGTGAACCTCCACCTCCATGGGATCTGTTGCTGCTTTTGGCAAAGCTCATGGGCAAGCCATTCAAACCCATGCACAGGTGTGAGCTCTCACACTTGTGGAAGATGGCCTCACTGGTGGCTGTCACGTCAGCCAGAAGGACAGGGGAGCTCCTGGCACTTTCAGTGGACTCCCCTTACCTGGTCTTTCACAGGGACAAAGTTTGTCCTGCGCCCCCACCCGATATTCCTTCCGAAGGTGGTGTCAGAGTTTCACCGTAACCAGGTGTTGACTCCCCTACTACCCTAATTACACCTCGGACACTGAGTACAGGTTCCATACCTTGGACCTGAGATGTGCGCTCTCCTGCTACAAGGAGAGGACGGCGGAAATTCGTGGAAAGGTTCGCCAGCTGTTTGTCACCTACACTGAAGCCGCTTCTGGCAGACCTGCAGCCAAACGGACCATAGCAAGATGGATTACATCATGCATAGGTCTGTGCTATGAGTTGGCGAGCAAGGAGTCTCCCAGAGGGATGATAGCGCATTCTACCCACCATACTGCTGCATTGGTGGCTGCTTCCAGGGACATCCCTATCCAGGAAATCTGTCGGACTGCTACCTGGAATTCAGTAAACACCTTCATTACCCACTACCACATCGACCTTGAGTCTCGCCGGGATGCTGGTTTTGGGGCTTCCGTTCTCTAATCTTTAATCTTTATTTCCTAAGTAGGGGGGATGCACCTTGCCTCCCTCCTCCCAGAGAACTGCTTGGAGTCTGCCAAGAAGTGTGGTTGAACAACATATCCACGATCCTAGAACAGGTTACTCACCTGTAACAGTAGTTCTAGGAGTGGTATATGTTGTTCATCCACACACATGCACCTGACCTCCCCAGCCTCGGATGCACAACCTTGCTTCCAGTGAGCTAAGATATGGCGTCATGGGACAGAGCCAAGGTATATACCACCCGGGTGGGTGGGAGGAGCCAGCTTGAAGACTTCCTGCAAGATTTAAAGTGGAAGGGGACATGCCAAGAAGTGTGGATGAACAACATATACCACTCCTAGAATTACTGTTAAAGGTGAGTAACCTGCTCTTCTAGGGATGTGGATATGTTGTTCAATCCACACTTATTGGCGGGTTCCTTGCAGCTTTAAATCTTGCAGAAAGGTCTTCAAGCTGACTCCTCCCACCCACCCGGGTGGTAAAACCCTCAGCTCCGCCCCATGACACCAGATCTTCCTTACCGCTTGGAAGCTCAGGTTCCCTCCTTAGCGCTCTGCATTTTGGGCCTGGATCCACACTATTCGATTAATCCGAAAGTAATTCTCAAATTTACAAGACTTCAGTCATTTTTCCCCTTGCGGCTGCAATGGACAAATCGACTCCCGGATGTCGTCGGTGCCCCTGTGGGCAGAAGATGTCCCGGACCAACCCACACTCAACGTGTGTTTACTGCCTAGGACTCTCCCACGATTCGCAGTCTTGCGATTTGTGCAGATCCTTTTCGGCTTTGGTCTTGGAGGACCACGCTGCTCGACTTCTTTTGGTGCACCCTGAAAAACGGTATCCACTGGTCAAGTCGAAGGAGGCCTGTTGGGTGGTGTCTGGCGGCGGGCTCCGCGGAACAGTTGGTGCAGATTGTCTCCCTTGAGGAGGAGGTGGCCCAGGCCGCATCTTCTTCCTCCTTGGTCACTGCATTTATCCTGCTGTCCTTGGGTTCTTCATATACAGCTTCTTTTAAGGAGCTTTGCCAATCCCTCTCCACCAAGGGAGAAGGACCATCTGGATATTCCAGTTGGTCCAAGAAGAAGGACTCCAAAGGCAAGTCCCACCGTCGACATTCGTGGGAGCAGGAGAGTTCCCCTTCACCGGATGGTCAACTTTCAACTTCGGTCGAGGTTGCGGCTAAGGCTGCTAGCTTCACAGTGTCCCCATCGGGTCAGTCTGACGAGACACCCGTCGACGCAGTCGAGATTTTTCTCAACCCATCGGACAGGTTGTCGACTGGTGATGCCGACAAACCTACTTCACCGGTTCCCCAGGTGGAAACTGAGGACTTGCCTGTGCTGGGTCCCGGTCAGGTCCTGAACCGAGGGAGGCGGGTTCCCCGCCCCTCTGTGACCACCCTCTGAATCCCGAAGGTCTCGAACCTCTTCCAGGTCCAGCTGGTACCACTGGCGGTCTCGGCACCATGGAAGCGGCGGCCGCTCATCATAAATCATCCTCTTCGGAGGATAGGCCCCAGCAAGTTAAATCAGGTTAATGTGGCAGCAGCTCTTATTGTCCAGGAATAAGCCGACTCCGTCGCCTTCTCCGACCATTAAGTGGTTGTCACCTGAGCAGCCAAAAGAACCCCTCATAGTTGAGGAGCTGAAGCCAGCATCGGTTGTTCGGCCAAAACCGGCTGCTCCACCCGTTGTGGTGGAACCTCCGCCTCCACAACCGAAGACTGGGGCCCCGACCGAGGATTCTCGGTTGGGTCAGGGATTGCCCCATAGGTTGTCGGTCACCCTCATTTCCGATCGACCTTGGCAGGTGGAGGGTGACTCTGGCGCTCGGCAGCTGTTCACAGACTCCTCGGAGTCTTGACGACGACGACTCCTTGTTCTCCGAGCCACTTGACCTGGAGTCTACAGGGGTCAGTTGGTGGACGAGAGCCCATCCTCGTTTTTAGGAATGCTTTGACTCATCTGAGTCCACTGGGATGAAGCTCAAACCCATTTCAAAACGGGCCAAGTATCCCCTCACGGACTACTCAGGGCGGACAGTATATGCTGCTTCCTCCCTAGGCCTTCGTCAGGCTAGCTTGGCCGTTCTGATGGCACACTTTTCTGACGCCCTTTTGTGTTCCCTGGATGAGGTGATTCCTCATCTCCCAGCTGACCTTCAGACGACGGTCAAGCTGGTGCGGGATCAGGGAAGGGCAGTAGTTAAACAGCAGCTCCAAACTTCGTTGGACTCGCTGATTCATGTGCCCGGGCAGTAGTGGCTGCAGTGGCCATGTGCTGCAGAGCTTGGCTGCGGATCTCCACCTTTACGGCTGATACCCAGCACAAGCTGGCAGACGTCTCCTTCCTGGGTACCGACTTGTTCGGGCCTGGGGTGGAGGGTCATCTGCAACGGATCGAGAAGTCCAGTGCCACCTTGGACTCTGTCACGTCTGCCCAGAAGGACAAAGGCCGCCAGCAGCAGTAGCTTAAGCCCTTTCGTCCTTCAGCCCCTGCGGCGCATCAGGGCCAGCAGACTCGTACTTGGCACCCCAAAGCCAAGCCTGCTGCTTCCTCCAGCAGGAAGCCGGGAGGAAAAGGCCTAGGCAGCTCCTCAGCTGGCCCTTCCTCCAAGCCTGCCCAGTGACGGGTTGAGGGGTGTCGCCCCAACCTCATCACTCCTCCCCGGGTTCCCCCAGTGTGGGGATGGCTGCGCTACTTCCTTTCCACCTGGACCATTATCACCGCGGACCGCTGGGTGTTGGTAGTGGTAGGCAGGGGTCTGCATCTGGAATTCGAGCAGTCTGTCTAATATTGAGCCGTCGCCCCACGGGGGGCTGCGGGTTCTGCAGCCTCTCTGTAGGCTTGTGGAGCCAACATTGCCCTGCTCCTCCAGAAGGAGGTGATCAGGGAGGTAGCAGACCCCCATCCAGACCCAGGGTTTGTGTCCAAGTACTTCCTGGTCCCAAAACGGACAATGGTCTGGCTCCCCATTCTCGACCTACATGACCTGAACAAGTTCCTAAGGTCTCGCACCTTCAGGATGATCACTCTTGTTCAAATCATTACATGCTTGGAACAAGGCATGTGGTTCTGTTCTCTGGACCTTCAGGATACGTTCTTTATCGTCCCAATCCATCCGTCTCACCAGCGATTCCTCTGCTTCAGGGTAGAGGGATCCTTTTCGAGGTCCGGGCTAGGCCCTTCGGCCTCTCTCCAGCTCCCGGGGTCTTCACCAAATGCATGGCAGTGGTGACAGCATTCCTGCAGTGCTGAGGGGTCTGGGTGTACCTGGACGACTGGCTGATTGCAGCCCCCTCAAGGTTGGAGGTGGAGCGGTCCAGGAATCTGGCCCTCCAGGTCTGCTCTCAGATTGGACTCCTCATCAACGAGGCAAAGTCAGAACTCATGCCATCGCAGGTGATTGTTCATCGGAGCAGAGCTAGACTCTCTTCGAGCCAGAGCACGGCTCCCAGTGGACAGGTCCGAGGTCCTTTCCTCCTTTGCCCAATCATTTCTGGTTGGGCAAGTGCACCCTACATGAGATTTTCTGCGCCTCATGGCGGCCTGCACCAGCATGGTCTGTTGGGCCCACTGGCATATGCATCCCCTACAATGGGGGCTGGCCAGGGAGAATGTGAAGCTGAGGCTGTTTCACGCCCTCCTCCCTGAGCAGGGCTCTCTGCAGGGGGATGCCTTCTCAATGCCGTGGACCCCGAGCCTCTTCTGTGCCTTCCCTCCATTCCCCTTGATCCACAAGGTGCTTCTGAAGGTGAAGAGGGACCAGGTGCAGGTGATTCTGGTAGTCCCAGACTGGCCCCGCCAGTTCTGGTACCGAGATCTCCTCAGCCTCAGCTCCAGGCTCCCAGGGCAGCTTCCAGCTGGCCTGGACCCGATCTCAGTCAACAAGGGGAAGGTACTCCATCCGGGCCTTCAATCCCTGCACTCGACGGCCTGGTTCCTGAGTGGCTACAGTTCCAGGTCTTGGGTCTTTCCGACAAGGTCCTCAACGTTATTGAGGCATCCCATAAGGAGTTGACCAGAAAATGCTATGCCTTCAAATGGAAGAGATTCGGTCGACGACCCTCAAGGTCCATCTGGGAGCCATCTCTGCTTACCGGGCGTGGGCCGGAAAGTAGCTGGTGGCGCAGGAGAAGGTGGTCGGGCACTTTTTCAAAGGCCTTGATCACATATCCCTTCCGGTGTGAGAACCTCCACCTCTGTGTTATCTACTGCTGGTATTGGCTAAGCTCATGGGCAAGGCATTCGAACCGATGCACAGGTGTGATATCTCGCCTGTCATGGAAGACCGCCTTCTTGGTGGCTATTACGTCAGCCAGAAGGATGGGAGAGCTCCAGGCGCTTTCCATAGGGTCTCCTTATCTGGTCTTTCATTGGGACAAGGTTGTCCTGTGCCGCCACCCGAAATTCCTTCCGAAGGTGGTGTCGGAGTTTCACCTTAACCAGGTGTTGACTCTGCCAGTGTTCTATCCCAGTCACACCTCGGAGGCCGAATATGGGCTCCATACTCTGGACCCTAGAAGAGCGCTCTCTTATTATGAGGAGCGGATGGCTGAAGTTCAGGCAGAGTTTCGCCAGCTGTTTGTCACCTACGCTGAAGCTGCACCTGGCAGACCTGCAGCCAAGCGGGCGATAGGCAGGTGGGTCACCTCCTGCATAGATCTCTGCTATAGGTTGGTGGGCATGGAGCCTCCCAAAGGGATAAGAGCCCATTCTACCCACCATACCGCTGCTTCCAGGGACGTCCCTATCCAGGAAATCTGCACGCTGCTACCTGGAAGTCAGCACACACCTTCATTTCCCACTACCACATCAACCTTGAGTCACGCTAGGATGTTGGTTTTGGGACCTCGGTTCTCCAGTCCTTATTCCCCAAGTAGGGGGTGCACGCCTTGCCTCCCTCCTCCCAGAGAAGTGCTAGGAGTCTGCCAGTAAGTGCGGATTGAACAACATATCCACGTCCTTAGAAATACAGGTTACTCACCTGTAACAGGAGTTCTAGGAGTGGTATATGTTCATCCACACGACCCACCCGACCTCCCCGGCTTCAACACGCAATCTGGCGTCATGGGGCAGAGCCAAGAGTTTTACCACCTGGGTGGGTGGGAGGAGCCAGCTTGAAGACCTTCTGGCAAGATTTAAAGTGGCAAGGAATCTTTCAGTAAGTGTGGATGAACAACATATACCACTCCTAGAATTTCTGCTACAGGTGAGTAACCTGTACTTTTTGTTGAATAGGCACAGAAGTGTATTAAAACACATCCGGACATTTAGTTGTGAACTGCTGTGAAATGCACAACTTTCACATTAAAGGAAATAAATCCATTTAAACAAAATAAATATTCCGCCTGACTGTAATGAGTCGGAGAAAGACTGCGCGTACGTAGTGCTGGAAACTGTAGCACCGAAAACGGAAAGTAGTGCTGAAGACTGTCTCGTCAATCAAATCAAAATAGACTACTATGAATTTTAACAATTAACTTAGGAGTTACAATTAAAAGTTTATTTTGTGTTCTTTGTATTTTTTCTTCTTTGTAGGCATTTGTACTTATGGTCTGGTCAGGAGGGTTTCTGTTGGAAACTTGCAGTTTCACATTCCTGCTGATCATCTCCGCTGTGGCATCCAGAGTGAGACTTTGTAAACAAATGCCATAACTGACTGCTGCAGCTTTCTTTCTGCGTCACTCTCTGGATTCAACCTGGCTCACTCGCTCCTGTTTTACTAGTTCAGTTACTTGCTTGCATCATTTTTTACTACCCAGAGACCTTTTGCTTTGCTCAAAGTTTTGTTTATGTACAGAGGAGCAGCAGGTTCCAACTTGTTGCCGCGTCCTGACTCCGAGTCGACGAGACTTGCTATGCACACCATGAACGGCCCTTTTACTCCGATCGACAGAAGCACCTGCAGTGGGTACCGGAACAGTCACTTTCTCGGGAGAAGCCAGAGTTTACTTTTTTTAGCACTTTCTAGCACAAACATAATCCACAGTCCACCAGTACTGCATGTTACAGGCCTGATGCCTCGCACGCACCTCACACTCATCCTCGAACAATTGTGCAGTCCACAGAGCTCCAGCCAGGGGGCGGGACTTATGCACCAGGGCCAGTCAGTCAACGCCTTGCAAATTAGCGGCGATCCACAAGCTGGGGGACCAAATTCAAACTGCAAACTGAATGTTTTTCTTGGCTGATTTTTCACAGTTCTCACTCTTTCATGGCAAATCAGTTACATTTAAGCACAGTTCTTTTAGTGACGCCATCACTTTACTCCACAAACACTTGGAAATTTGTAATCCACAGTAAACAAATGTTCTTTTGCTCACAATCACAGAGACGTTTGCAATTTGTCAACGTAAACTGTTTTTAAGCACTTTTCAAGCAGCGTTCATAATTCCAAAGCAAAGCAGTTTTTGGCATCACATTTCTCCACAAAACACCACAAGGGAGCAGATTTTCAGGTGCCATTTTCTTTGGCACAAAGCAGCTTTTTCCTCACAGCGATCCCTTGGCATGGTGCACCGCTACCAGACAGACATACCCTCTACACTGGAATGGCAACTTTTTCCTCTCCCCCAAATCTTCAGACAAGCCCTCAAGTTTGTAACCACTTACCTGGCCAAGAGCAACATCTTGTAACCAGGACCCCCTACTTGTTACACAGACAAGGCAACAAACCACAAGTTGGCAGAAAATATAAGTATCACCCCAGCATTAGGGTAAACATTTGGCTTGGGCATATCAGAGGTTGGGGGATAGTGCACAAAGCGAACATTTCTATTTTACCCAAGTCGGGGGGGGGGCGCAAAACATTTCACTCTAAGATGGATTGTATGTAGCCATGAACTTTGGGATTGTATAACTTTATTTCTGATGAGATAGTAAACAAAAAGGGTGGTTCCCCCAAGGCTTTACTGTTCTGGACAGATGACAGCTGTCTGTCTGTGGGTGCAAACACTTTACACTCTGGCTGTACTGTAATTCCAGCTTGAACACTTTTCCCAAATGACTTATCCATTCCTGTGCTGAGGTAATCTCTGGATCTGTAATCAGTGTTCCAGTTAACATTTTGGGCCAGGAAGTAAAAACTTCCTAGTTTTCTAAGCTGGTAGTATTTCGGTATGCCAGGTAGTACTTTGCGACACGGTCACACTGTTCTGGTGGATGAGAATGCCACGCCAGACATTCAAGTTTGTGTATTTATAAAAAAAAAAAAAAAAAAAAGCTAGCTGCCTGGCTGTTGAGGTAAAAATAAAAGCAAATCATAATCATCTTAATCTGTAGTGTGTCATGCCTGTTTTGTATTATTTCGTCATTTAATAAGAAATGTATTGGTCATCATACCCTATGATGAACAGTATATTTCTTAACAGATTAAGGTGGTTATGATTTGCTTTTATTTTTTAGCTTAACAGCCAGGCAGCTTGCATGGGGTTGGGGGCAGCTGTTTACCAACCACATACGTTAACACAGAGCTATACACATAAACCATACCTGGGTCGGATTGGTACCGAAGATTTAATCCACTCACTCCAGCAGATCTAGGTTTGATTCCCACAAGCTCCACTTGAAGTACTCTGTGAGCAAGTCACTTAACCTCATCACCCTACTCACTCCAGCAGACCTGGGTTAAATCTCTGTGTGACTCTTGAGCAAATCACTTAACCACCCCTGAAAACAAGCACTTATCTAATGGGCCATACTTGGTTATTAAAATGACCCTACTCCAGCAGACCTGAATTGTTTCATTCCCACAACCTTCCCACTGCATACTGTGAGACTTTGAGCAAGCACTTATTCACCTTCCCTAAAAACAGCCACTTGTCTTGGACCATACATGGTTGCCAAAACAGAGTCCCCACTCCGGCAGACGAAAGGTTTGATTCACAAAACTCCAGTGCATACTTCGCGACTCTGAACGGCAAGCAGCTTGGCGCCAAATGAAGAACCAGAAGGTGCCGAGGAAGTTCAGCAGTTGGGGGTGGAGGAGGCTGTCAGTGCAGAGGAACTAGTGGAGAGCTGGGGGGACTGGTGTTGAACTACCCCTCAAGTGACTTGGAGTTTTGGTGCCACCATAATATATTAACGTTTCACCGCCCGCGGCCCAGGTGCCAGCAGTCGTTCTCGTAGTGCTTTGCAATATTGCAAAGCACTGCTCGGAGTGATTGCCAGCACCCGGGACCGCGGCAGTGAAACTGTTAATGTGTCATGGGAGGCTAAGAAGGCTCAGAGTCATGGATCGCACTTTTTTGTGATCCGAGAAACAAATGGGTCCGCATTCAAGCTGGTTTGAATCGCGAAGTGCAATGCGATACCAGCTATTTAAAACCCTGAAGTCCGTGGAAACCTCAGTTCGTAATGATAGTACCCAGGACTCTGCACAGGGTGTTTTTTTTTTTAAAAAAAAAAAAAGGCAAAAATGGGCATAAAATACACAGATACGCCCCTTAACTGGACCACTGTCTGTAATCCGTGCATACATTTTGGGGTTGCCACTCAAACTTGAACACACCTGATTTGATGACGTGTTAACACCTGCAGGAAACTGTTCCTATCTTGTAACCAGCTAGATACACTCTGCAGTCATGAATGAGGGGCTGCTCACTCTGGCAAAAGTCAGACTCTCTGCCATTACCTCAGGAAACAAACTGAATTCCCATCCCCACTGGGCTGCTATAGACATCCTTACATTCAGCACATTGTCAGCACATTTTTGTGGTGAAAAGAGGTTCTAAGTACTGTGACACTTGGGACAGCTGGTTCTGATCACTATATCATTTTTTGTAATATAAAATTGGGTTATGGACTGTCTCTCATGAGAAATGCTGAAACAGCATGTGAGATGACACACACACACAGGTTTTAGATGCAAGGTGTTACCTGGAAGGCCAGAAGCTAGTTACAGACTAACTAAATTAATTATAGCTGTAGTTGCTAAGAGGGAAAATCATAAACTTTTATAACGTTTAGAGGAAGAAGAGCAGGTTATGACGTTTTAGTGCAAAGTCATAAAAGATGCTTTGATGTACTGGGAAGGGTAAACTGAACATAAGGTCAAAGAAATGTCATTTGAAAAAGAAAATGAGTTGTGCTGAGGATTGCAGAATGTAATACTTTGAAAAGACATTCTGGTTTTGTATAGATAAATATTTGTATATATTCTGACAGGGAGGAGCTGGGTGACCTCATTCAAAGAGGTGGGCAAAGCCAGCTTTTAAACAATATTCTGTTTTCCTTCAGAGGACACACTTTTATCTAGACTCTGACAAACAAACATCTTCGAGCATTTTTAGCAGGTATTTAGAGAGAGACAAATCTAAGTACTGTAGTATGAATTGCACTGTTAAAACCTTATTCTTTTAAAAGATTTGTATGTTCTTGTGATATTGGTTCTGTATTATGTTTTACATATTTTTTATCTATTTTAGTAAAACTCTATTTTAGAGCCTACTTGGTCTGTCTTTGAATTTTTTTCTTTTACAAGGGGAGTATACTGTATGTGGTTAAAGCAGACACTGTATATCGGCTTGAATGGTGATACCAAACTGGAAATAGGTAAGCGTTTTAATCTGAGGTCTTTTATTACAGTTTTTAAGGGTTCATTTCTGTACACCTGGTTAGGTGCTCATAGGCAAAGATATCTGCGCGCCCCCCCCCCAAAGACAGAATTATCTGAGCCTGTACATTGGGTACGCTAACAAGAGGTTCACAGTTTGAATCCTCCAAGACTTGAGACCAAAGGTTGATCTGAACCACAAAAACAGACAGGAGGGTTACCCTGTTTTTGTTACGTGTTCACAAGACTGCGCTCGGAGGTTGGCACTCCGGTAGTAGAGGGCTGACTTGCTGAGTGGGTTTGTGACAAGTACCTGTAACCTAGTCAGCTGCAGGCACATACAAGGTACCAAGACAACCCACAGTCTGTCTTCAAATGAACCATTTATGGTTTGATATTCCCTTTTAAGGCATTTGAAAGAACACTTCAGTCCACAATTTCCTCACAGATCCATAGCTTTTAACATAAAAAAGAACACAGTCTCTTCACTCTGGGCAGCACTGACAGTCTTTCAGCCTCTTAGGGACTGCCCCAAAGAATCACTGACCTCACAGTCCCATTCTACGTTTTGTGTGAAAATCTCACCCCCTCTGGGATTCACAGGATCTAGTACCCACCACTACCTAGGAAACCAGGCTTTGGATTACTGTACTATGGCAGAAACGTGAACAGAGGGTCCTTCCCCCTTGAACAAGAGTGCCAGCAGCCCCTCAGAACTCTCGGAGAGCTCCTCTCCTTTTTACCTCCAACTTCAGAAGAACACACTGACAGCTCCAAGATAGCTGTTAGCAAAGTGTGGCTTATACTGTTGCGAGAGTTCCGAACAGCATTATCTCATCTTCTGCTCAGCAGAGCCAAGCAAATGATGATGTAAT
The DNA here is from genome assembly GCA_016271365.2 of Neoceratodus forsteri. NCBI lineage: Eukaryota > Metazoa > Chordata > Ceratodontiformes > Ceratodontidae > Neoceratodus > Neoceratodus forsteri. The sequence continues at coordinate 194,459,672 of CM028129.1, forward strand.
GTTTTACAGAGAGCATTTAATCCCTCTGAATACTGCCCAGACTATCTGCCTGCTCTAAAATTGATCGGATTCTAATAGCCCCAGGGACTGGCTGGTTACATACATACATACATACATACGTACGTACGTACGTACGTACGTACGTACATACATACACTCACAATCGCACACATAGGGGATATGCAGTCAGATGACTCAAAATATGCAATTTAGTAGGCCGGCCTGGTGGCGCTGAAGGTTGAGGCGTTGGATGCCACACCAGTGACCAGAGTTCGGGAACGAGCTAGGGTGCCGGGGTTCGGCAGGGGAGGGAGAGGATGGAGCATCCGGAGGACTTCCCTCCTCTCCCTGGGGAGGGATCCAGGGCATGCCTGGCACAGTAGTGGCCCTCGATGGAGACCGGAAGTACTACACATGCTCGGGCTGACTAGTGGGAGGAGTGCGGCAGATGTCTGTGGCGTCATGCTTCACCGACAAACATCATTGCACCGTCACTCTCCTGGGGAAACTATAACAAGAAAAGCCCTGTCCTCTGGGATAGGCAAAGGCACCTCTGCCCAGCTAAGCCACACTCCAGCGCCGGGCTTCTCTCCTCTTCAGGCCCCACTGCCCAGCCAGCACATTAGATTTGAAATAGAGCGCCCTGGGCAGATAGGGCTGCCCCATCTCGGGGGTGCAGAGCCGGGGGGTCTGTCAGGCTGGAGCAGGGAGATGAGAGCTTCAGGTGGGAGGTGTAGAGCTCGTGGTGAGCGGTGGATGCCGGAGAGAGTTCCCCGATGGTACAGAGCAGAAATGAAGTCTACAAAAAAAAAAAAAAAAAAATGCAATTTAGTAAGTTAAGTAATATTTGTATTCTGGTGCCAATCCCAGAGGGTCTGGGCGCCATTACAGCTAAGGCACGACTAGACCATATAAAACAATGTGCATAATTACTAAAACTAGATGTAAAACATCAGTTATAAAATGCTTTCTGAAAAAGAAGGGTCTTCAGGCCCCCTTTAAAAGCCTCCACCACTGGGGCCTACCTTAAAGATCTTGGCAGCGAATTCCAGAGGGCCGGGCCGGCCACCTCGAAGGAATGATCCCCCAAGGTTTTCAGACTAGCCCTCTGAATGGCCAGGAGGCCCTCGGCGGAAGAGCAGAGTGTACCAGGATGGCTGGCGTTAAGCTTTATCTTCAAGTGTGACAGAGAGGGACCATAACTCACGAATGGCAGAGCCACAGATGAGATGAAAGTCCTACCCAGTCACAAGTGATAATAAATTGCCTATTTTGAGTCAGGATAATTTGATACATCTAACAGCAGTTTACAAGTTATAGCTTTTATATCTGCAGCTTGCTTGAAGGTTTTGCCATTTTCCTTTGATTTTTAACAGCTGGCTTCAGTACTGCACTAGGCATAGTGATGTCGTCAGCTTTGTGAAAGTTGCTACCTGATGGGAAGTAGCATTCCACTGTGATGACGTTCACCTTAAGAATATCCATTGTGGAGGCGACCTGGTGGCACTGAGGGTTGAGGAACTGGATGCTACACCAAGCCCTGGGCCGGCGACCTGGGTTCGGGGACAACCTCAGGTTGGCTTGGTGCCGGCATGGGAAGGAGGGAGGGTGGTCGGAGCAGGATCAAGCATGCCGATGGGCAGCTCTTCTCTCCTGAGGGTGGTGATGGTGGGTTGACGCCCTCCCCATAGTTCTGCTCCTACCGGGTGGAGGTCTGGTGGTAGCATAGGTGGAGAGGGGGTAGCAAAACAGTTACGGGAGGTGGAAGGGGCTGAGCTGGTGCCATGGAGTGCATATCAAGCTTTCACACACTCGCACGTGCCAGGGGGTGTCAGAGAAGAAAACCTGTAAAAACAGATGTGTCCCTGTTGACAGGATGAGGCGACGGGGACCAAATAGCTACTGTACATAAAATATATATATACCATTGTGACAGTAATAACGTTTGGTTTGTTGCTGTTACTGATGTCACTAGCTAAGGTATCTTTATTATCTTGTGATTTCTAACTACGTGTGTGTGTGTGTGTGTGTGTGTGTGTGTGTGTGTGTGTCTGATATGACATCGGCGAGCGTGAGATAGTAGATATGTCTTCACCAGCTGTACTTCACCTTCTGACCTCACAAGTGGCATGTGTGGTCAGAATAGGTCAAGTATGGTGAGTGAAGATTTTTCTGTCTGACTCTCACGCATGTTTGATTTGTACAGCAGGTGTTTAGGTGGTTTTGTGATGGGATCAAAAGTTACAAAGAGGAAAAAAATACAAAATGTAAACTGTGCTGTTCTCATCATTGACTGCACAAGAGAAGCAAATCAATATATTACATATTAGTACAGCACAAATCAGTAGTCAGTACAGTACAAGTCAGTACAATCAAAAATAGATGGAAAGTGCAAAGCAGCTAAGTCTGCAAAGCATCTCACATATGCTGGTTTTGCACTGCACATTGCTGTTGTGATGTCTTCAGCATTGTTAAAGCTGCTCTCTAGTTGATTTAGTATTCCGTTGTGGCATACCCAGTACTGTCTTGCGAGTTGGCCAGTCAAGACCCACACCTAGAAACCTACAAGTTGCCAGCAGAAAAGGACCTCTTGGCTCATGCAGTCTGCCTTAAAATGCCCTACCAAATATGCCACCGCAGACCTTACTTGATCTCCGACCTTCACCACCCTTCCAGCCCTGGTACTGAGGTTTCCCCCTTGTGTCTGTCCCATGCATGCTTGAGTCCTGCCATTTTAGCATCCACCGCCTCTGCTCGGAGTTTGTCCTAAATGTCCACCACCCTTTCCATGAAGAAGTGCTTCCTCACCTCCCCTCTGAGCCTCTCCCCCCACCTCCTATCATGTCCCCTTGTCTTAGAGCATCCTATGAAACATGCCACCCTCCTGTACTCTGTTTATACCCGTGAGGTATTTGAATGATTCTATCATGTCTCGTCTTTCCCTCCTTTCCTCTAGAGAATATATATTTTTAATTCCCTGAGTCTTTCCTCGTATGGCATCCGATGTAAGCCATGCATAATTTTGTTTGCCCTCCTCTGGACTGCTTCCACCCGGTCGGTCTTTCCAGAGATGGGTTCTCTAGGACTGGACACAGTACTTCAGGTGGGGCCTCACCAGTGATCTTTACAGGGGTAACAGTACTCCCTCTTTCTGCTCGTGATACCCCTCCCTGTGCACCCCAGCATTCTACAAGCCGTCCCCACTGCCCTATCACACTGCCTTGCTACCTTTAGGTCATCAGATATAATGACCCCCAAGTCCCTTTCCTGACTTGTGGTTGCCATCTTCCCTTTTGGTATGGTGCTCTAGGGTTTTTGTGCTGTATGTGCATTATTCTGCACTTTCTGGCCTTGAAGCCTAGCTGCCAAACTTTTGACCAGTCTTCAGCTTTTTCAGATCTTCCCTCATTTCTTTTCATCCCCCATGGTGTCCACTCTGTTGCAGATCTTTGTGTCATCTGTGAACAGGCATACCTTCCCTTCCAGCTCCTCTGCAGTGTCTCTAATCATACTGGTCCCAGTATTGACCCCTGTGACACTCCACTTTTTACCTTGCCGCCTTCTGAGTGAACCCCATTTACCACCACCCTCTGACACCTGTTACTTAGCTGGCAATGCACTACATTCTGTCCCACTCCCTAGGTGCCCGGCTTACTTACCAGACTTCTGTGTAGAATGGTGTTAAAGGCCTTACTGAAATCCGGTAAGCCACATCCACTGCTCTTGCCTGATCCACTTCCCTGGTCACCCAGTCAAAGAATTTTATCAAGTTTGTTTGGCAAAATCTCCCTCCCATGAACCCATTCTGCCTCAGATCCTTGAATCTGCTGGTCTCAAGGTATTCTCTAGTCCTTTCTTTTAGTAGTGTTTCCATAACTTTTCCCACTACCGAAGTCAGGCTTACTGGTTTGTAGTTTCCTGCCTCCTCTCTATTCTCACTTTTGTGAAGTGGGACCACATCCGCCCTCCTCCAGCACCCTGGGACTTCCTCCATATCCTGTTCTATAACTATCGATCTATATATATTATTTGCAAAAAACGTGTTAATACACCAGTTAGGATTCCGATTAAACTGACAAAAGTAGAGATATGCAGTGTTAGGGTTTCCAGCCCTAACTCCTAACCCCTCAAGCAGGAAAAATAAAGAAAAATTACGATTTTCACTCTCCTGGCAAAGCAGAGGTGGGGGGTCGTCTTTGGGGTTCAACACTAACGTTCACCCCATTGTGATACAGCTTTTAAACATACAGTGCTATCTCCCCCCAACATGTTGTGAGTAACCTGTAGGTCCAGCCTGAAGAAGACCATCATATCGTCTTATTTGGTCATGGAATGGGGTGAGTGATTAGGGTTGAGAACCTCAAAGAAGACCCTAGCCCTGATTTGCCAGGAGTCTTAAGACTGTGAAAACTGTAATGGTTTTCTTTTCCTGCTTTTGGGTGTGTGTGTGTGTGTGTGTGTGTGTGTGGGGGGTTAGGGTTGGAAAACCCGACATCACATTTCCCTAGTTTGGTCAGTTTAATCTGAATCCTAACTGATGCATTAATCCAGATTTTTTTGTTTTGCAAAGAATTTCCTTACTTTTTGAGATAGAATTGTATCCTCATTCACACGGGTCAGCCCTGCGCATCCATTCCTCCATAGATGCACACATCAATCTGGCTGTGGAAGCACAAGGCCTTCCAGACCCTGCACTTCCATGCCACCAGAAAAGCAGTGTACATGCTTGGTTGTAATTGTTTTTTATGGGGCTCACTTCAAAGGAAAAAATATACTGGTATTAAGTGTCATTCTAACTGCCAGTGTTTCATTGTATATGGGCAGAAATTAGGTTTTCGCTTTGTTACCAATAAGTCAGTACATTTTTGTTAGTTTGCTGTGAAATTTGATATGGTTGTAGTGAAAGATTAGATACACCTTTGGTGCATTTTTGATGATGTTGCAGTTCCATTGTGGATTTGGCACCATGATGAAGATTGGAGGAAATTTTGGAGTGCTGTGCCTACCCCACGAATGTTTAGGGAGAGATTTAAGCAGTAATGCATGACAGGGTGTGGGTTGTACTGGGATAACCTCATGACTGGGGTGGTTGGGCAAGAGGCCATAGGCAGTGTGTGTCCAACACCCCAGAAGTGGTAATCCTGCACAACCCACCTAAGTCGTATTACTATTATACAATGGCTGATTTGTAAATCAAATGGGGGAAAAAAAAATATTAAAATAGTTTTTATCTTGTATATTTGACGGTGGAGGCATATCTACATGACATGGTCCCTGTTGTGTTTGTCCAGTAGGTGGAGCGCTTTTCTTTTTAGCTGGTGGTGCTAGCTTTGTGTGTAGTATTGTTTTATGTCTGCTTCTTGTCTCCTTCCCCCCTCCCCACACCATCTCTCACTATGTGGACGAGCAGCTTACATTAGTGGGTTTTTTTGTTTTTTTATGGCTCATTATATGGTGGCAAGCAAACCTGAAGAGTTTATATCTGGGACTAAAGGGGATTGTGAAAGCCTGATACCGGTAAGTGGCATGTGTCTGGTTTTGAGAAGTGGGTATGCGGTTTTGTGACAGAACATGGTTTTCCACTCTGTTTTACTTTACAGGGGAAAACTTCCAGAGATTGGTCAATACCAGCAGGAACATCTGCCAGAACTAGACACGTGGTGGATTCCCTGCAGGGGGAGGGCCTCAAACAACTGGTACAACAACCCACAAGGGACAGGGCTATCCTAGATCTAGTACCGACTAACAGGGAAGGGATCACAGATCTCCAGGTAGGTTACCTGGGGGCCAGTGACCATCACATGGTATGGTTCAGTTTGGCCACTACAACTAAATCATCCCATTCCAAGGCAAAAATATGGGACATCAGAGGAGCTGACTTTGATAAGATGGCCAACAGAGTTAAGCTTGCCCTGGCAAAAGAAACACAGGTGGGGGGTTACAGGCAAATTGGGCAAGCATTAAGGATGTAATACTTGAAGCAAAATCTCATTGTGTTAGGCAGAAAAGGAAGTGCAAAAGAAGGAGGAAACCACTTTGGTTCTCAAATACAGTAGCAGAAAAGGTCAGAGCCAAAAGGCTGGCCTTCAGGACATATAAGGGAACACAGCAGGATGAAGATAGGGAGGCATACCAAACTTCCCTAAGGGAAGCAGGGAAGGCAGTAAGGCAGGCAAAGTCCCAAACTGAGGAAACACTAGCACGGACAGTAAAAGAAGGTGACAAGACTTTCTGTAGATACAGTAGTGAAAGGAGAAAGTCCACATTGGGTATTGCTAAGCTCAAAGGAGAAAAGGGGGCGTGTGAGGAGGAGGACCATGTAAAAGCATCTATCCTAAATAGATACTTCTGCTCAGTATTTACTGAAGAGAAGGTAGGGCAGGGCCCACAGCTCAGCACCATGAACACAGGGGGGAGGGAGGTGAGCACTACTCCCTTCACAAAAGAAAGGGTTCTACAAGAGCTCGCTAAGCTCAGGGTGGACAAGGCAATGGGACTTGATGGCATACATCCCAGGGTTCTAAAGGAGCTAAGGGAGGAACTAGCAGAGCCATTAGAAGAACTGTGTAGTGAGTCTCTGAGCATGGGAGCGGTCCCAGAAGACTGGAGAAGGGCTCATGTGATCCCGCTCCACAAGAGTGGTAGCAGGGAGGAGGCAGGGAACTACAAACTAGTCACTTACCTCGGTAGTGGGCAAGATTATGGAGGCACTCCTTAAAGAAAGGAGAGTGCAACACCTGGAATCCATAGGGGCACAGGATCCAAGACAGCATCGGTTTACAAAAGGAAGCTCCTGTCAAACTAATCTCCTAGATTTCTTTGACTGGGTAACCAGAGTGGTGGACCAAGGGGGAGCATTGATGTCGCCTACCTTGACTTCAGCAAAGCTTTCGACACTGTTCCACATAAAAGAATGATAAACAAGCTGGGTAGGCTCGGGGTGATGGGCAGAAAACAGAGTGTGGGGGTAAACGGTATACAGTCAGAAGAGATGCAAGTCACAAGTGGGGTACCTCAGGGATCAGTCCTGGGGTCAGTATCTTCAGCAGTGACATTGCAGATGGACTAGAGGGTAAGGCTTGTCTGTTTGTAGATGACAGCAAGATCTGCAACAGAGCAGATGATCCAGATTGGGTGGGCAGAATGAGAAGAGATCTGGATAAACTAGCAAAATGGTCGGAAGAGTGGCAACTGGGATTTAATGCAAAGTAGTGCAAGATCATGCACATAGGGAAGAGAAACCCTGAAGCCGCCTATAGGCTGGGAGGAGAGTTGCTGGCAGTCACAAGGGAAGAAAGAGACTTGGGCATCATCATCACAGATGACCTGAAATCATCCAAGCAGACCTCTAAAGCAGTAGGTAAGGCTAGGGGGATGTTAGGGTGTACAGTCTAAGCCGCTTATAATGGGCACATTTGTGTAAGCAGATTCTGCACGTTATAGCGAGTGGGCGCTGAATCCAAAGGCAATGTAGCCATTAGAGAATATGTTCAGTATGGTTCTCCTTAACTGCTGTAATACTGTACTGTAACAGCAAATCAGCCTTAAACCCAATGCATGATGCAGTTCCCGATCAAATCTGCTACAGTCTTAAATACTCGCACAGTACTGTTGGTACACAAGATGCGATTCACTGTGTACGGTGGCTCTTTATCCATCTTCTCCCCCCTTCCCCCTGCCAAGCACTCATCCACAGTTTGTAGCCTACCTTTCCTCGAGCGAGCAGTGAGCCAAGGTACAATACAAGAAGGGATTTAGTTTAAGCTGTACAGCAGCCTTAATGTCAGGTCTAATTGTTCACTCTGTATGGCGGCTCTTTATCCATCCCCTCCCCCAAGCACTCGTCCACAATTTGTAGCCTACCTTTCTTGCGTGAGCAGTGAGCCAAGGTACAGTACAAGGTGGGATTTCTTATACCAGGTCACTGCAGGGATTTAGTTAAAGCTGTATTGCAGCTTTAAATGACATGATTAGCCATGCGATCTGCAGTTTAAAAAAGCAAAGCGCTGCACATACCAGACACACGAGGTGTTAATGGGGGTGTTGGATTTTAATTAGTCCTATTCTTGCACCAGATCATCGATGGCTTCCCGGAATAGCAGGCGCTAGTAAGTCGTTATAATCATCGGCTTTAAACAGTACACCTATAGGAGTGGCAAATGGAAATTTCCTGCAGTAACCGACTGCCCATGATAACCGAGGGCAGTATAAGTGGAGTGGATTGTATTAGTAGGGGTATCACAAGTCGTAAGAGGGAAGTAATAATCCCTCTTTACAAGACACTGGTTGGGCCCCATCTGGAGTACTGCGTGCAGTACTGGAGGCCACACCTTCACAACGACATTAACCAAAGTGAGGCAGTCCAGAGAAGGGCAAACAAGATGGTTCAGGGACTGCATCAGAAGACACATGAGAACAGATTAACGGAGCTCAATATGTATACCCTAGAGCAGAGCAGGGAGAGAGGTGATATGATCGAAACATTCAAACACCTTAAGGACATTAAGAAGGTGAAAGTCTAACATGTTTAAATATAAGAAAAATAGCAGGACAAGAGGACACAGCATGAGATTAGAGGGAGGCCGATTATGGGGTAATGTGAGGAAGTTCTTTTTCACAGAAAGGGTGGTGGAGGCATGGAATGGCCTACCTTAGGTGGTGGATATGAATACAGTGCAGGGCTTCAAACAGGCATGGGATAGGCATAAGGGAGCAATACAGATGAGTATGAATAGATAGGCCATTGACAGAGCAAAGGCCGATGGCACATTTATAAGGTAGAAAAAGAAATAGGCAGACTGGATGGGCCTTGCGGCCCTTATCTGCCATCAACTTCTATGTTTCTATGTTACTTCTTTAGTTTATGAATGGGAACAGGTTTGGTTTTGGAGAATGGCTGCTGTATGTAATTGTTCAGGGAAACGTCCAAGCGGGAAGGGACCAGCGGTTGCTGCATCAAGGCATAGAGCCAGATGCAGTTAAGTTGGTGGTGCTGAGTGGTTGTTAATATTTTTTCCCATCCCATATTTATACCTTTAGTTTTACATTACTTAGTTTGTGGACAACTCAGGATGGACTGTGTGTCATGGGGAGATACAGTGCATGTTTCAGTGAAGCGGATCATTTAGGGGGAAAATAGTGAGGTTAAAATAGGTGTGCTGTGATTTCCTAGTATGTTATGTGGTCGTGTGCGCCTGGACTTCATACAGTAAGGTTAAGCTCAGGTAATGGCTGTAACAATCTCTGCTCCACTGTAGTAACTGTGCCAGGAGAACATAAGATCAGCTTGAAAAATAAATCCGGCACCAGTTTCCAGGTGAAATAAGGCTTTTAATTACAAGTTAGCCAAAGCACCATTCAGCTCGGTGAACACAATCACTCTACCAGTTTCTCTCAGCAGAGCGTCATCAGGAGGACCTGACCATACACATTCAACATCACTTAAATGGACACAGACTTAAAGGTACATACTCATACTGTACTAGGAGATGTATACTTTAAAAGCAGCATGGCACCTATTTAGGAAAAAACACCATTCTAGGGACGTGGATATGTTGTTAAGTCCACACTTACTGGCAGGTTCCTTGCCGCTTTAAATCTAGGTCTTCAAGCTGGCTCCTCCCACCCAGCTGGGGGGTAACACTCTCGGCTCCGCCCCATGACGCCAGATCTTCCTTACCACTTGGAAGCTCAGGTTCCCTCCTAAAGGCTCTGTGTTTTAGGCCTGGATCCACACTCTTCGGTCAATCCGAAACCTATTCTTAAATTCAGAAGACTTCAATTTTCTCTTTCCCTCGCGGCTGCTATGGACAAATCGACTCCCGGATTTCATCTGTGCCCTTGTGGGCAGAAAATGTCCTGGACCAATCCGCACTCCACGTGCATTTATAGCCTTGGTCTCGGCCATGACCGTCAGGTCAGCCGGCCGAGACACATGTCCACGCATTCGAGATTTTTCTCGACCCGTCAGATAGTCTGTTGACTGGAGAAGCCGACAACCCTTCTTCACCAGTTCCCCCGGTGGAAACCGAGGACTTGCCTGTGCCGGAGTTGGCTATTAAGGTCCCTGAACCGAGGGAGGAGCGGGTTTCCCCTGCCCCCTCTCAGACCCACCCTCGGAATCCCCGAAGGTCTTGGACTCTGACTGCTTCCAGGTCCAGCCGGTCCCACCGACGTCGGCGGTCTCTGCACCATGGTGACCGGCGGTGCCGCTTATCCTCGTCACACTCTTTGGAGGATAGGCTCCGGCACAAATTTTGTCAGCGCTACGAGGATCTAATGTGGCAGCAGCTCTTACTGTCCGGGAACAAGCAGAGTCCGTCCCCTTCACCGGCCATTAAGTGGCTGTCACTGGAGCGGCTGAAACAACCCCTCGTAGTAGTCGAGGAGCCAAAGCCGGCACCAGTTGTTCGGCTGAAACTGGCTGCACCACCCATTGTGGTGGAACCCCGCCTCCACAACCTAAAACTGGGGCCCCGACCAAGGATTCTCGGTCAGGTCAGGGCTTGCCCCAACGATTGTTGGTCACCCTTGCTCCCAATCGACATCAGCAGGTGGAGGGTGGCTCAGGCGCTAGGCAGCTGTTCACAGACTCCTCTGAGTCTGACAACGACTCCTTGTTCTCCAAGCTTGACTTGGAGTCCACTAGGGGTCAGTCGGTGGACGAGAGCCCATCTTCGTTCCTTGGAATGCTTCGACTCATCTCAGTCCACTGGGATGGCGCTCGAACCCGTTCCATGAGCCAAAGTATCCCCTCAGGAGATACTGGACGAGTTCCTCCATGGAGGCCTTCCTGGTGGCCGAAGCCATTGCTGGCCTGGCCCTGGAGCTATGGCAGTGGCCAGCTTCTTGTCCAGCACCTTCGGCCAGGATGGCTTGGAAGTATGCTTTTCCCACCGGTTCATTCCGGTTTCTCAGAGCACCCCTCTGCGGAAGGGCTAGTGACTGACAACATTTTCCGGTGCTCTGGGAATGCTTGGGATGTGGACAAGCCACCCGATAAGGAGTCCAAGAAATTGGACTGCTCCGGGCGGAAGGTCTATGCTGCTTCCTTTCTAGGTCTTCATCAGGCCAGCTCGGCCATCCTTATGGCACACTTTTCACATGCCCCTTTGGGCTCCCTGAATGAGGTGATTCCTCATCTCCTGGCTAACTTCAAATGACGGTCAAGCAGGTGCGGGATCAGGGAAGGGCGGCGGCCAAACAGCAGCTGCAAACTTCCTTGGACATCGCTGACATGTGTGCCCGGTCAGCAGTGGCCATGCGCCGCAGAGCTTGGCTGCGGATCTCCACCTTTATGGCGAATACCCAGCACAAGCTGTCAGACGTTCCCTTCTTGGGTACCGACTTGTTCGGTCCCGGGGTGGAGGGTCATCTGCAATGGATCGAGAAGTCCAACGCCACCTTGGACTATTTCACATCTGCCCAGAAGGACAAAGGCCATCAACAGCAGCGTAAGCCCTTTCGTCCTTCAGCTCCTGCGGCACGTCTGGCCCAGCAACACCAGCATCAGGGCCAGCAGGCTCGCACTTGGCACCCCAAAGCCAAGCCTGCTGCTTTCTCCAACAGGAAGCCGGGAGGAAAAGGTCCAGGCGACTCCTCAGCTGGCCGTTTCTCCAAGCCTGCCCAGTGACGGGTTGAGGGGTGTCGCCCCCAACCTTGTCACTCCTCCCCGGGTTCCCCCCATGGGGGGATGGCTCCGCCACTTCCTTTCTGCCTGGTCCGATATCACATGGACTGCTGGGTGTTGGAAGTGGTAGACAGGGGTCTGCCTCTGGAATTCGAGCAGTCCCCACCCTATCGAGCCGTCGCCCCACGGGGGGGGGAGGGGGGGCGCTACGGGTTCTGCAGCCTCTCTTTCGGCTCATCGATCTGACATTGCCCTGCTCCTCCAGACCCAGGGTTTGTGCCCAGGTACTTCCTGGTCCCAAAACAGACTGGGGGCTCCCATTCTAGACCTACATGACCTGAACCAGTTCCTAAGATCTCGGACCTTCAGGATGGTCACTCTGGCTCAGATCATTCCATCCTTGGAATGAGGTACGTGGTTCTGTTCTCTGGACATCCAGGACACATTCTTTCATGTCCCAATCTGTCCGTCTCACCAGCAATTCCCTTGCTTCAGGGCAGAGGGATCCCTTTACGAGTTCCGGGCCATGCCCTTTGGCCTCTCTCTGGCTCCCAGGGTCTTCACCAAATGCATGGCAGTGGTGACAGCATTCCTGCGGCACCGAAGGGTCCAGGTGTACCCTTACCTGGATGACTGGCTGATTGCAACCCCCTCCAGGTTGGAGGTGGAGCGGTCAAGGGATCTGGCCCTCCAGGTCTGCTCTCAGATTGACCTCCTCATCAACGAGGCCAAATCGGAACTCATGCCATCGCAGGTGATTCAGTTTATTGAGGCAGAGCTAGACTCTCTTCGAGCTAGAGCACGGCTCCCGGCGGACAGGGCAGAGGTCCTTTCCTCCTTTGCCCAGTCATTTCTGGTTGGCCAATTGCGCCCTGCCCTGGACTTCCTGCGCCTTCTGGGCCTCATGGTGGCCTGCACCAGTGTGGTCCATTGGGCTCGCTGGCATATGCGTGCCCTGCAATGGGGGCTGGCCTGCCAATGGTCAAAGTGCTCCGGTCCTCTGGACCAGCCAGTGACAGTGACCCAGGAGTTGTGGAATGGCCTTCAGTGGTGGCTTCTTCCAGCTCATCTGCAGGAGGGTATCCCATTTGTTCTCCTCGAGCTGACGGTCACTCTGACGACTGACGCCTCTCTGATGGGTTGGGGTGCCCATCTGGGGGAGCTCAGAGCTCACGGTCTCTGGTCCCCTCAGGAGTCTCGATGCCACATCAACCTGCTGGAGCGTCTAGCGGTCCGACTAGCCCTCATCACCTTCACTCCATTTGTATGGGGTCAAGTGGTCCAGGTCCAGACAGACAACACCTCGACCGTGTACTACCTAAACCGTCAGGGCGGGACGCACTCTTTGCCTCTGTGCAAGGAGGCTCTCCGCACTTGGTCTCTCGTGATCAGCCTGGAGGCGGATCTCCTAGCCATCCATGTGGCAGGAGCCTCCAACGGTCTGGCCAATGCCCTCAGCCGGATAAGTGCTGCATCTCACAAGTGGTCTCTCCTGCTGGAGGTAGTACAGGATCTGTTCTCCCACTGGGGAACCCCTCAGGTGGACCCGTTCACCTCCAGGGAGAATGTGAAGCTGAGGCTGTTTCATGCCCGCCCCCCTCAGCAGGGCTCGCTGCAGGAGGATCCTTCTCGAGGCCCTGGACCTCAGGCCTCTTCTACGCCTTCCCTCCATTTCCTTTGATCCACAAGGTGCTTCTCAAGGCAAGAGGGACAAGGCACAGGTGATTCTGGTAGCCCCAGACTGGCCCAGTCAGTTCTGTTCTCCAGATCTCCTCAGCCTCGGCTCCAGGCTCCTGAGGCACCTTCCAGCCCGCCCGGACCTGATCTCAGTCAACAAGGGGAAGGTACTCCACCCGGACCTTCAGTCCCTGCACTTGACTGCCTGGTTCCTGAGCGGCTAGAGTTCCAGGCCTTGGGTCTTTCCGATGAGGTCTTCAACATTGTTGAGGCATCCCGTAAGGAGTCGACCAGAAAATGCTATGCCTTCAAATGGAAGAGATTCTCCATTTGGTGTCAGGATAAGGGGTTGGACCCTTCCTCCTGTTCCTTGGCCAGCATTCTGGACTACCTGTGGTCCCTTTCTCAGGGCTTCGGTCTACGACCCTTAAGGTGCACCTGGCAGCCATCTCTGCTTACCAGGCGCGGGCCAGGAAGCAGTCGGTGGCACAGGAAAAGGTGGTCGGGTGCTTTTTCAAAGGCCTTGATCACATATCCCTTCCAGTGTGAGAACCTCCACGGGATCTACTGCTGGTATTGGCTAAGCTCATGGGCAAGCCATTCAAACCGATGCACAGGTGCGATATCCCCCACCTGTAATGGAAGACCGCCTTCTTGGTGGCTATCACGTCAGTCAGAAGGATGGGAGAGCTCCAGGCGCTTTCCATAGTCTCCTTATCTGGTCTTCCACAGGGACAAGATTGTCCTGCTCCACCACCCGAAATTCCTTCCGAAGGTGGTGTCGGAATTTCACCTTAACCAGATGTTGACTGTGTCGGTGTTCTACCCCAATCACACCTCAGAGGCCGAATATAGGCTCCATACTTTGTACCATAGAAGAGTGCTTTCTTATTATCAGGAGCGGACGGCTGAAGTTCGGGGAGAGGTTCGCCAGCTGTTTGTCACCTACGCTGAAGCTGCACCTGGCAGTCCTGCAGCCAAGCGGATGATAGGCAGGTGGGTCACCTCCTGCATAGATCTCTGCTATAGGTTGGCGGGAATGGAGCCTCCCAAAGGGATAAGAGCTCATTCTACCCGCCATACCGCTGCTTCGGTGGCTGCTTCCAGGGACGTCTCTATCCAGGAAATCTGCAGGGCTGCTACCTGGAAGTCAGCACACAGCTTCATTACCCACTACCACATCGACCTTGAGTCACGCCGGGATGCTGGTTTTGGGACCTTGGTTCTCCAGTACTTATTTCCCAAGTAGGAGGTTGGCGCCTTGCCTCCCTCCTCCCGCAGAACTGCTAGGAGTCTGCCAGTAAGTGTGGATTGAACAACATATCCACGTCCCTAGAAATGCAGGTTACTCACCTGTAACAGGAGTTGTAGGAGTAGTATATGTTGTTCATCCACACAACCCACCCGACCTACCTGGCTTCGCGCAACCTGGCTTCCTTCGGGCTAAATCTGGCATCATGGGGTGGAGCCGAGAGTTTTACCACCCAGGTGGGTGGGAGGAGCCAGCTTGAAGACCTTCCAGCAAGATTTAAAGCGGCAAGGAACCTGCCAGTAAGTGTAGATGAACGTATACCACTCCTAGAACTCCTGTTACAGGTGAGTAACCTGTATATTCATATTATAGTGATTTGATACTAATATAATAACTTATACAGTGCTAGTCGAGATCTGTATAACCATCCCTAACATTAATAAATACGTACAAAATTGCTAAATACCGTAACTGATATATACAGTGTTACAATTAATTAAAAGATATCACTAAAAAGAGTCTATAAAGTTACTGTTCTAATAATGTTGCAAGGGGGCTGCAGTAGGAAGACCTTGTACTCTGCATAGTATAACTTTCACAGGTAGAACTCCAGTGAAATTCAAAAAAGGAGCTGCACCAAGGGAAACTACCTATGAGAAAGACAAGTCCATGTGTATATATGCATTATATGTATTTTTACATAGGGTGTGTGATATGGCCATTGGTATATTGTTAGCTTTGTGGCTAGTTTTCCATTAGCAGGTTATACAGACCTGCCATTAGAGGGATTCTTGGTCTTTCTACACAAAGCACTGTACTCGATCGTGGGCAATATGGCCTGCATTATCATTCTACTTCTTATCCTGGCAAAAAGTATGACTCATAAAGCACTGATCTATGCTAAGTCAGAAGTCATCCCAGCCTGGGAACCCACAATCATAGTTCCTGCTGCATCTTCATGTTGCTTCCCTACTCTTAATCTGTCGGGTTTTCATTTTAATTCTCATCCCTCTCCTCTGGCCCTCCTCCCTTTGCCAGTGTCTTTCCATGCACTTCCCCTGCTAGCCTTGAACGGCCATGTCAGCATAACCTATGCCCTGGCTAGACGTACCACAATGACTGAACACCATACAAGAACCCATACGAAAAGAGACCACTTCTACCTGATAAATGCCCTCAAGAAAATGTTTCTAATTCTCCTTTTCTGTTCCGGCAATGTCAAACTAAATCCAGGTCCCCCAAGTCAAATCACTTCTCCGTCGAAGTTTGCAGATGCTCCTGGGATGAAACTGATGATGGTCAATATTCTAAGCCTGCTCAAAAAACGTGATCATCTTCAAGTTTGGGCAGCCCACACTGACCCAGATCTGATTTATAATTACCGAGTCATGGTTAAGAAAGACCAACACTGATATGCAAATTACTATACCAGGCTTCAGGCTCTTTAGGGCTGATAGGGATTCGGGGGGGGGGTGTATACGCCAAATCAAAATTTGATGGTAGCAGCATTTCCTGTAAAACTAAGCCCAAGGAATACGAGATTGTCTCGCTTAAACTTCACCTTCCATCCTCTCAATGCATCACAATCATTGGTGGCTATTGACCCCCGTCAGGATACACAGAAATTCTTAACATGTTGAAATCCATATCTTTGGCTGCTCACACGGAAACAATCTTAGAGGACTTCAATATGGATTGGCTCACTGCTAAATCCCACTCCCTAAAAGCCATCTGTGATGAGCTGGGTCTTACACAAATAGTAACTGAACCCACAAGAATCAGTGCTTCTAACTCACTCTTAGATGTCATCTTAACCTCGCATCCCCATAAAATCTCACATTCTGCAGTTTTCCATAATGACATGAGCGACCACAGTATCGGTGTATGTACAAGATTCCAATATAAAACCCAGAAGCACCCTAGATTCAGAATCAAACACTTGTTGTGTAAATTCAACTCGGTAAACTTCCTAACCGATCAAGCTACGATCAGGTGGCAAGACCTACAGTATATCTTGCCAAATCTGCTGATGCCACCATCTCTGTCCTAAATGACAACCTCACCACCCTAATTAACAAGCATGCTCCTCTTATTAAAATGAGGGTGCGGAAAATCTCACATCCCTGGTTCACCCAAGAGCTCAAATGTGCACTTAAAAATAGAGACAAGCTATGGGCTAGGGCCAGGCACACAAAGAACCCGGCAGACTGGCAGGCATTTAGAACTGCCAGAAATGCCTGTTAAAAGTGTGCATGCTACTAAAGCAAACTTCTACGTCTCCACTCTGAAGCAGGCCAGAGGGATCTCCCACATAATCTGGAAGACACTGAGATCCATTGAAGGTCATCCTGCTGCTTCCTCCCGTCCCACCAAGATTCTGGCCAAGGACAGGATAATTGAAAATAAACTGCGAATCCTCGAAGAACTTAACCTTCACTTTGCCACTGCCTGGTTGCATTCGACTCCTCCCTATACACTAGTCGAGTGAATAGCAACACTAGCCCAGATTCTACACATGCTGCTCCACCTCATCACTTCCAGTTGCGCCTGTTTAGCTACAAAGAAGTCGAAGACATAATTCTTAGCCTTGACACCAAGAAAAGTGCAGGGGACGATGGCCTTGAATCATTTTTCTTGCGGTTAGGCTATGCCCAGCTCACAGCCCCCATCCTTCACATCTTCAACCTCTCTATTACCACGGCCACTGTTCCATCCTGCTGGAAATCTGACCATGTTCTTCCTCTCTTCAAATCAGGAGATCCTTGTGACTTAAACAACTACCGTCCTATCTCTATCTTGCCTGTTCTCTCAAAAGTGCTGGAAAAAACTTGTATACAGCCAACTAAAAAATCACCTTGAAGCGCACTCACTCCTAAACCCGGCCCAATCTGGCTTAATGTCGAAGCACAGTACCATCTCAGCCTTGGCTAAAGTCTCTAATGACTGGATCCATGCTATGGACACCAAGAAGATTACTGGTGCAGTCTTTCTAGACCTCAGTAAGGCCTTCGACACTGTAGACCATCACCTCCTAATCACCTGTCTTGCCTACATAGGTGCCACGCCACTTACCCTACAGTGGTTTAACAGTTGTCTCACGGGAAGGATACAAAAAGTCAAAGCTGATGGCCTACTATCTGCCCCACTTCCAGTTGCCAGAGGAGTCCCTCAAGGCGCCATCCTAGGACCAATCCTTTTTTCCCTGTACATCAACAACCTTGACTCCCACATAAAGAACTCTAGTATGCATTTCTTTGCGGACGATACGGTTTTGTATGCATCAGGCTCGTCCTTAACTGAAGTCGGGGAAACACTCCAAGCTGACTGTTCAGTTAGAAAGCAACCTTATCAATGCCAAGCATCTCTTAAATGCCAAAAAAAAAAAAGAAGACAGTGATTTTCTCGAGACTTGCCTTGTCTGGTGCCCTACCTACCCACCCCACCTAAAAACTTCATAGTTACCTCCCTAGGTGAACCCTTGGAAGTCGTACCTAAATTTAAATATCTAGGTATGTGGATAGACGACAAGCTTTCCTTCAACGACCACATCGAGGGCCTATCAAAGAGGCTTAAAGCATGCTTCAGTTTCTTCTTTAGAAATAGGACCCTCTTTTCTCTCGCGACCCTCAAAAGACTTGTCCAAGCAACATTCCTTCCATTGCTTGACTACGGAGACATTATCTTTATCTACTCCCCAACCTTGAGCCTATCTAAACTGGACGTGTACTATCACCGTGCTCTTCGCTTCATTACTAACTCTTTGTACAGGACCCACCACTGTGATCTTTATGCAGCAGTTGGGTGGACCTCTCTTGCCACCAGATGCCTCCTGCATGCTGGCATTTGGACCCTCAAATTACTACTCCACAAACTGCCTGTCTATTTAATGTCTTACACATCTTGCATAGCGCCTACTCCTTAAAGAAATCTGACCTTATCCTACTAGATGTTCTCAGGACACGTACCACAGCTGGCCAAAGAGCTGTCTCATACACCCTCCAAACATTTGGAACCAACTACAAGACATGCTGAAGCTAACCAGCATCGTATCAATTAACTCCTACAAAACACTAGCTATCTCTAAATTAAGACATGCGTAGGTACTACTAGGCCCCCAATGCCAAATCAACTTCCTAGGTACCAACTGGCCCTCTACTTATTAAGCTGAAATGTGTTGCATAATTTAGGGCAAGGTTAAAGCTGGAATGTGCTGCACATATAGCATAAGGACTTCTATTGTGTATACCTCTTGTATTATATCTTTTTTCTTTGTTCTACATTTTATATCTCCTGTCTATGTAATTGCAGACTGTATGTGTATGTGCCTCAGGACCTCCTTGTGAATGAGCTTGCTCAATGGAGTCTTTCCTGCAATAAACTTGAACTAGCTTTGTTCCTGTTTTGAATATATGAGATTAGACCAGATATAGTTAAATGGTTATTTGATAAAGTGATTTCATTTGTAACCTACATTATGTGAATTATTCTCACAACAAATCTTTGTCTTTCTCATAGGTGTCTTCCTAAATAGGTGCCCTGCTGCTTTTAAAGTATACATTTCATAGTAGAGTATGTGTATGTACCTTTAAGTCTGTGTCCATTTAAGTGATGTATGTGATGTGGTCAGGTCCTCCTGATGATGCTGTACTGAGCGAAATTGGTAGAAGGATTGTGTTCACCGAGCTGAATGGCGATTTGGCCAACTTGTAAATAAAGCCTTTTATTTCACCTGGAAACTGGTGCCAGATTTGTTTTTCTAGTTATACTCTGATAACCTCACTGTACCAGGCACACACTGACCAATCACAGCCCAGGAAATTTTCTTGCCATTGTTAATTTTTTTTTTTTTATTTATTTACGAGTTTTACCAGGAAGGCATACTGAGCAGTGATGCTCGATTCCAGATGCGACCTGGGGGCCGAGACCCAGTACAGAGCATAGTATTTAAAACATAGACATTCAATAGTGGAATGAAGTGGCTTACCTCCTAGCATACTTTTCAGCAGAAAGCTACAGACGGGCAGATAGATACATACCGTGGGATGATTGAATACATGATACAATTAGAAATGCGACTAGGCTTCAGGAACACAGTAGTAAATTGGTAAAACAGGAGCAGCTGGAGGAGAAATTGTACTGAGTAGTAGGTTGCGATGGCTGGGATTCTGTGTGTGTCTTATGGAGGCTGGTAGGGCATTCCAAATCTGTGGGATTCGGTAGTTAAAAGCTGCCTGACCTTTGGTTGTGCGCATAAATGGGACGTGGAGTAGCCTGGGGTCAGTGCTTCTGAGGGAGTAAGCAGGTGGAGGTTGTTGGGAGAGGGTAGAGGCCAGGTAAGGGGGTAGGGAGAGGGACCAAAATTTGGCTGCGAACCTAGCACAATGGATTAGTCTACGATCATGGAGGGACGGCAGTGTTAGGGAGCTATATCAGCTGCAGTGGTGGGTGGATTGTGGGCAGTTGAGGATGAAGCAGCAGGATGAGTAGAACAAAGTGTCAAGGCTGGCCAAGGCAGATGCGATAGTGTACACTATGTCACCATAGTAGAGTACAGGTAGTATAATTTTTTTGGACAATGGCATGCCTCGTAGGTGAGGGGAGGCAGTTTTTGTTTCTGTATAGTGTGCCAAGTTTGGGGAGCAGCCTGTTGTGTAAAGAGTCTATGTGAGTGGTAAAATCCAGGTGCTGGTCGAGCCAGACCCCTAGATATCTGAAGCTGGTGCATTGCTCCGGAAAAGTCCCGTCCAAGGTTTTGAAAGGGGGGCAGGGTGCTTGGCGGGAGAGTCTTTGTTGGGAGCCGAAAGTTAGTGACATCGTTTTTTTGGGGTTTAGAAATAACTGGTTTGACCTGAACCATTCCTGGATGACGTTGAAATCCTTCTGTAGGAGAGTTGCCACACTGCTTGTTGTGGGGCCGGAGGCATACAGGACTGTGTCATCCGCATACATCTGGATGAAGGAGTGGCGGCATGCTGATGGGAAGTCGTTTAGAAAAATGGAGAAGAGCAGTGGTCCCAGGACTGAACCTTGGTGGACACCGACAGTAATGGGCAGGGGGTTTGAGGTGTGTGAGGCAATTTTGACTGTTTGGTGTCTGCCCACTAGGTAATCATGGAACCACGCAGTGGCTGGTTTGGAGAGCCCTGCTTCAGTAAGTTTGGAGAGGAGCAGGGAGTGGGAGACGGTATCGAAGGCCTTGGCTAGTTCAATAAAGATGGCAGAGGTGTTATGTTAGTTGTCCATACCGGTGAGAATGTTGCCAGTGACTCGCAGAAGGGAGGTGATGGTTGAGTGAGATTTGCGGAAGCCCAATTGGAAGGGAGTGAAGAAAGAGGATGCGTCCAGATGGGGAGTGAGTTGGGTGAGGACAAGTTGTTCCTGTAATTTGGCCAGGATAGGGAGTAGGGAGATGGGTCGATAGTTGCCTGGGGAGGAGGTGTCACCCCCTTTAGGCAGGGGTATGACGGTGGCCTTTTTCCAGTCTGTGGGTAACTTGCCCAGAGAGATAGAGGTTGAAAAGGGCGGCAGTGGGTGGGGCGGACAAGAAAAGCATCTTAGCATCCAGGGACGTAGGGCATTTGCCTTTGTTGGGGTTCAGGGCGCGTAGGGATCTGAAGACTTCTGCTTGGGATACAGGGCGGAAAGAGAACTGTAGGACTGGTGGGGCTATTTGGGGAGAGCCGTTTGTTGTGGAGGGACCGTGGGGGCATGTACTGGAGGGAAGATAGGAGCTTGTTGGCACAGCTGGAGAAATGGGTATTGCAGGCTTCAGCTACAGCGCTGGGATCAGAGATGAGGGTGCCCTGAACTGATAGTGTCGGGGGTTGAGTGGGGGGCAGGGATTTGGGCGATTTCCAGAGTCTGTGGGGTGGTTAATGTTTGTTCTAAAGCTGATAGAAAATAATTCTTTTTGCCTGGCGGATGGTGTTTGTCCATGAGTTGCGAAGGGCTCTGTAGTAAGGAGGGAAGCCTGGGTGCCCAGTTTCTTGTGGGATTTCCAGGCATGATCCCTGGAGTGCCTTTTCCTGATTATATCAGCTGTGATCCAAGGAAGATGGGCCCTCTGACTCTCTTTGTGCGCATGGGGCGTGTTTGTCCCAGACTTTAAGGAATCTGGTCTTGAGCGCATCAAGCTGTATCAATGGATGATGCCTCTGGGATAAAGACCAATTTATCGTCCAGGTCTGACAGGAGTGGCCTAGGTCCAGGGAGTTACATGACCTGAGTACATGGCGTCTTTGGAGGGGCAGTGGGCCTATGCACCTTCCTGATCAGGAAGATCATGTGGTGATCACTTAGGGAGTCGGGGAGCAGGCCTGTGCATAGAACCCTGTGTGGGTGGGAGGTGAGAGCCCAGTCCAGTAGTGAGTGGTTTTGTGTCTTGTGATTGAGCCTGGTGGGGTCAGCAATGAGTTGAGTGAGGTTCAGGGCCTTGATTTTGGTCTTAAGGTGAGCTTTATCGTCAGCTAACCAGTTGGTGTTAAAATCACTGGTGGCGTGAAGCTCGCCCCCAGCTGCTAGGGACTGTAAGGTGATCAGGTGGGTAGTGATGTCCTCTGGGGGTGTACGGTGGGGCAGTAGGTGCCTGCCACGAATACGGGGGTGGAGCATGGGAGTGAGAGTTTAATTAGGATTGAGTCGATGTGGGCTGGGAGTGTTGGGATATCCACTATTGTGAACTGCCGACTATTGACGATATATATGGCAGTTCCTCCGCCTCTCTTTTTGCCTGGTCAGTCATGTCTGATGATGGTGTATCCTGGTATGGATACTTCCATGTCAGTATGTTGGGGTTTTAACCAGGTTTCGGAAATGACCAGGATATCAGGGCGCTGTGTTAGGGCAATTGGTTGCAGCAGAGAGATTTTAGATAGTAAGCTGCAGGTGTTAAAGTGCAGGATCCTGAGGCCTTTGGGGAAAGAGAATGGGGTGTGGGTGTTTGTGGTGTTGGGACCAGGGTTTGCCTCAATGTCCCTGGACAGGAGCAGAAGCAGAGAGATGAGATGTTTTATTTTTGACCAGGTGGAGTTAGGGCAGGTGGTAGGGGTATAGGCAGTTGTAGTAATTGGTGGGTAGTGATGGGCTGGGGTGTGTAGAACCGAGAGCCCCGGGTGAAAGGAAGGTGGTAGGATAGTGGCGCTGATGTGCCAGTGGTGGATGTGAGCCAAGTCTTGAGCAGGCATGAGGGGAGAGGCAGCATAGTAGGGCTGTGGGGTAAGTCGGGGGGGGGGGCAGGTGCGGTGGGGGTTCTGTGATTGGGAGGTCGGCTGGGGGCAGGGATGCTTGCGTGGCCAGTGAGAGGAGAAGCAGGAGTGTAGGAGGCAGCATCTCGGCCAAAATGAGTGTGGAGAGCAAAGAACAGGTGGGGCGACCTCTGGTGGTGGCAGCTGATAAGCTGCAAATGGGAAAATAGGCTGATAGGTTTTTGAGAGTCATTTGACTCAGCCTATAAAAGTAGGAGCTTACCAAGGACGGTGGTGGGGAGCTGGTGCACAGCGCTGGCGGGGCCAGAAGCACAGAGGCACAGGGAAGTACTGTGCAGGCTTTAGTGGCAAGCTTTGTCCATTTGAAAATGGCGCCAGAACCGTGCTCTGCTTCCTTGCTTGGTAGGGAGGTCGGTCGTACCTGGGTGCTTCGGGGTGGGGGGGTATTCGGTCGGATGCTGGCAGGGGAGGGCTGGACTTCTGTTCTGGGAGCCCTCACGACCCGTTCCTGGTTGCTGCGGAGAGAAATTTTAAACAAAATGTAGTGGGTAGAGTAACACTGGCTAGCAGGTAAGTTAGCAGTTTATTGGACCGTCGTGGCAGCCCAGTATAATCTTTGCTGGAAGAGTGTCCTATTAGCTGCAGTATTGTGAATGTGGACAATAGCGCTGATGAATCTAGAGGGCTATGGGGGCTGGGGGTGCTGCTAGGCGCGTGGTCTTTTTTTTTTTTTTTTTAAACTTTCCTTCTTTATTATTTTGATATCACAAGACACAATACATACAGATTGCAATCAACCTTCCAACAGGGATAGTCACAAAGGGATTCACATAGGCAATTTCATCTAAGCAAAGTACTTGGTCAAGGAAAACAGCGAGGATGAGTAGAAGCCCTCATATTTCATCAGGTTGTCTACATATACAAATCACCTCTCCTTCAAATATTTATTACTAGAACCTATTCCCTCTTTTTTAATCACTAGAACCATATTGATCTAGAGTAGACTCTCCATGATGGGTTTGCTCGGGTCCAGCAAGAATTCTAATAATTAAGGGACAAAGTCAGGTCTTGCCCCTGCCATGTATAAAACCCACCGTCTCCATAGGATTTCAAACTGAAGCAATCTCTTATTCAAAGAGACTGTCAATGCCTCCATCCTATATATACTTATAATAGGCGCGTGGTCTTAACAGAATGCGTACCTTCCTTATGGCAGTTAAATTTAAATGCAGAGCTTGTATCTCCTTAAAGCACTTCTACCCAGTGTAAGTAAGCAGTGCAGAGCTTTTAACACAAATGCAGAGCTTGTACACAATTCGGACTAAGTGTGCCTTCCTTAAGAAATTTTTTTTTTTTTTTTTTGAATTAACTGCAAATGGAGCCGAGCGGTACTTGTAAACTAATGGGAGTGCTCTGAGCAGACAAAGTAAGGCAGGACTTTTTAAGTAGGCAAAATAAGACAGGTGTATTAAAGCAGGCAATATAAATCAGGTCTTTTACAGCAGACAAATAATGCGAGACTATTAAAGGTTAATTAAAGTCCCTGGGGACAACGCAGAAATTGAGCTGCTCGTTGCTGGCTCTTAAAGCACCCT
Organism: Neoceratodus forsteri; assembly: GCA_016271365.2. Lineage (NCBI taxonomy): Eukaryota > Metazoa > Chordata > Ceratodontiformes > Ceratodontidae > Neoceratodus > Neoceratodus forsteri. Next base: position 194,484,029 of record CM028129.1, read on the forward strand.
TAGGGAGGTGCAGCAACTTTAGTGCCCAGCATGAAATTTTTACAATTAAAAAAAAAAAAAAAGCAATCAGGAGACATCTGCCGACAGAAACAGAAGCACAGAGGCACAGGGAAGCACTGTGCAGGCTTTAGTGGCAAGATTTGTCCGTTTGAAAATGGCGCCAGAACTCTGCTTCCCTTGCTTGGTAGGAGGTGGGGAGCCGTGCCTGGAGTGCCCGGGGTGGGGTCCTGAGTGGGATCTGAGGGGGGACTAGGCTTCTGTTCTGGGAGCCCTCACGACCTACTCCCGGTTGCTGGGTGCTTGAGGGTGGGGTCCTCGGTCGGATGCTGGGAGGGAGGCTGGGCTTCTGTTCTGTGTTAGAATCATATTAGTCATGGACACCTTTTTTCTGATACATACATTGCCTCTGCTCCAGTTACTGAAGGACTTATGGCTTATTAAGATTGCAGTGTTGGCCAGTGGGAATTTTCATTGTTTATTTATTTATTTTTATGAAGCCTAAATTGGGGGTGGGGGGTGGGTGGGTTGGTTTATTGTGTATGTTACTCTTGTAGTACTCATTGAGACCTTTTTGTCTTTTTGGATACGCAAGACTCTCCCTTAAAGTAGCAGTGCAACGAAGCACAATCCTGTTTATGTAACAGTTATGTCAGTTACCACATAAAACTTAGTTTCACATTATTTTTTTTTTTTTTAACAGTTTGTAGACCTGTTCAAAGTCGCTAGCGTTTATGTTTCAGAGAATTTGAATGACTTCGCTCAGGATTGCCATCTTGTAAATTGCAGTCTGACTTGATCTGCAGACATGCATGGTAATGTCTTAAATCTGGCAGTCCATAACGAAAGGAGAGTCTGGTGGAGGTTTGGTTTGTGTGCGTGTTCCCGACTTATTGACTGATGTATGCAGGCACTCTAAACACTGTTCTGACAGGGTGTTTTTGTTTTCATTGTCAGGAACTTTGTAGTTTAGTGTTTCACGTGGGTTTCTTTACATAGACTGGCACAATGATTACAAGTACAACATCGAGTGACAATGCCTGTTATTTATTTCCTTTCCACTCAGGATGGAGCTGCTGAGTGTCTGGGGAGACCGCACTGGATACGGCGTGCTACACATAGGAATGCCCGTGGTGCTGCTGTACACGGAGGCTTGAAACAAAACCCACAGCACTGAAATTGATAAAGTGGAGAAAATTAACTTCATTGAGTCAAAAGCAGCAAAATCAAATCTACGGCGCTTGCAAAATGCACTACTACTTCACAGGGATTACATCAGCCCTTTGATAAACCCGCCGTTGATGAAGTAATAAGTGTAGCCCTGATGCTGTCTGCCAGGAGGGCTACTACCCCTGCCTGGGTGGCCCCTAACCAGGTTGAGGGGCCTGGGTTCCCATTTTGCTGTTACTGGGAGTCCTTTCCCAAGATAGTACAATAAATAGCACGGTGCCTCCACCCAGAGTACATTTTAAGTGGATTCGATGTTAGCAGTACAACCCCCTGAGATGCTGTACCAACCCACCCCATTTCATACAGTCACCCAGCACATCACCAGAACCCCCATTTTCAACAGTTTGATTTAATGACTTAATCTAATAATATGTTCACAAAAAATATGCTGACAAGTCAGAATTTTTCCAAAACGGGGGGGGCGCTGTGGAGCCCGAGCTCGTAGGACGCACTCTAGTGTAGCTCTCTATTTTGAGCTCCTAATTTCTTTAAAAACTAAAGTTTAAAGTAGAGATCGAGTGAAATAAGTTAAAGCAAACGAAAGTGGTACCCCTCAAGAACAATATGGGGAACCCTCGGAAGGATAGAGGTACCAGTTCAGGAGCTAAAGCGACTGGATCATCACAACCACATCACGATGCTCAGGCCACGCCTCAGCGAGAAGCAGAGGAGACTATGGCGTCAATAGGCCTAAAGTTACAACGCTTGATTTCTTCAGTTATGGAAATGAATGCTAAACTGGATTCATTTGGCACTAGAGTTACGATGGTAGAGAAAACGATGGAGGGGCTCCAAACGCAAGTAGTCAACTTAAAGAGGCAATCTGACTCAGCGGGCTCTACTACCGCAATGTTGGTGAAGGAAAACACACACCTGAGGGCTTGACTCGAGGCGCTAGAGAACCAGGCGCGTGCAGCCCACATTAGAGTCTTAGGTTTACCCGAAGGAATAGAGGGCGATCACCCTTTGATGTTTATACAAGAGTGGTTGGGAGATAAATTGGCTCCGGAAGACACACAAGTAACTTTTGCCCTCCAAAAAGTTTATTGGATCACTCCACAAGGGTGCCGTGAGGACTCTGAGAAACCGTGTACTCTGCTCATCGTAACTGATGGAGTAGGTACGAGAGATAAGATCCTGCACCTAGCCCGTGAAAAATCACCAATTTTACAGAATGAGAACACAATATATGTGTTTCCAGATATAAGTTATGCCACCCGTTTGAAGCGCAAACAATTTGATGGGACACGGAAGCGTCTGAGGGAAGCCTCGATACCACATGCCATGATATTCCCGGCTTGCCTCCGAATTGTACATAACAGTAAGGTCTGGATTTTTTCCGATCCCTCTGAAGCAAATAAATGGGCCCTCCGTTTTGTTGATGGAAACAGAAGTCGAAGGGAAAGGAGATCTGAGGGCAGTGACTCTGAAAGTTGGGACGAGGCCTGAAGACACGGTTGAAGAGATAAGAGTTTGCTTTTCAATTTTAATTATCGAAGCTCCAGCTGGGAAACCTATGTTTTCCTTGGACTGTGTGGGCCCCCTATAATTAATGCGATCTAGCGGATCCCAGTTAAAATATATAATATACCCTACTGCTTTTATTTGTGGACATTTACTGTTATTTAGATTTATTCTGGGTAGCTTCGTTAACCTCTTAAGTGAGGATTCAACATGGGATTCCATCTTTAGAAATCTCTAGTGCTTAACTGAACTCTTAGTAGATACAAATATGGGGGAGGACTGGAGCCTAAGGGGAGAATACTTAATACAGGGTGCTTATGTTATTACATTTATCTTTTTTTTTTTTTTTTACCTGTTTAACCAGGAGTAGCACACTAAGCTGAAAGCTTTTTTACAGGAGCGACCTGGGAGCACAGGGAAGTTAAGTGACTTGCTCAGAGTCGCACAGTATGCAAGTGGAAGCTGTTGGATTCAAACCCAGCTCTGGTCTGCTGGATGTTACCAGATTTGCAGCTCAGAGCCTTAAACCACTGTGCTATACTGCCTCCCTATCTTTAGGAGTATAGTGTGATGCCAATAGCCCCTATTTAGGGGCTAGGACTTAATACACTTTGAATTTTCCAAATACTGAATTATTCACACTGCTCTTGGGCTTATGAAGCAGCTATTTTATTTTAATCTCTTTTAGGTTTATTATAGAATTCCCCTCAATGTGGCATCTTAATGTGTGGGATGCTTCTATCCTAGGATTAAAGGGGGGACATTGTTTTCTCTCTCTGGTTTGTAATGATGGAACTTGATATGTCTCGCATATGGAGTTAATATCTGTAAGATAATGGATAACAGTAAAAAATAAAAGTATAAAAAAAAAATAATTTTTCAAAAACAATTAAACACCACTTTATTTACATGGGGAGGGTTAGGAAAGGGTAGATGGAGTAGTGGTTAAACAGTATTCTCATTTTGCAATTGGATATTGGCATCAGAGATTAGCATTTTTAGGAAATTATTCCCACTTTAAATTTAGAAACTCATATTTTAATTTGTGTAGCACCAGTCCTCTATCTAACTGCCGCAGATCATTACATTTACACACCACAACTGGTACCAGTCACCAGATTCAGATACTGCCTCAAAATCTGTCCCTGGGTACCGAAATACTTGTTGCAGGTCTGTGGCACAGCTGGTCAACCAGCATTGGTATACTTTTATTCAGAATTAACTTTTACATTTTTCTTGACTACGTTAACCTTTCTTGCACCATTGGGCATAACTTGAACAGAACTATTTACATCCCACAGGTGCATGACAATCCCTGCAATTACTCATGGTTCCACTGACCAGTCTCTGATAGCATTGTGAACGAATCTCTGAGGCGGGTGGAACAGCAGAACTCGGGATCACTTGGAGTCAAAAGCAGAAAGATAAAATCTACGGCGCTTGCAAAATGCACTACTTTTTCACTGCTGTTGACTTAAGCTCTGGGGTGGGTGGAACAGCAGAACTCTGGAGCACTTGGATTTGAAGAGACTGGATATGTGGAGCAGGGACTCTGCCGTTGGGGCCTTCCGACTTGCTTGGAGATCCTGCAACTTGTCCCCTTCAGCCTGTTTCCAGACCTGGTGCGGAGGGATCTCCAGACCACAAAAAAAAACAGACTCAGGAGTGTCCCTATGGTCTGGCTCCCCCACTGGATCAGAGTGCCCTAGCACTTAGGCATACTCCCGTGGCTCCCTGTGGCCCAGATGGTCCCACTTGGTAGGGGTTGGCAGGTTCCCTGCCTGACTTCAGATTAAAAATTAGCAGATTCTCAGTCTCTCTCTAGTTCAGCTCAGGTTGTCAGTTTTCAGTATTTAGAAGTTTAAGAAAACATCCTTCGGCCACACTGCCATTGTGACAGCCGTGGCCCTTTTTTACACCGGGACAGTCTCTGGCTTCTCCCCAAGCACCACGGTCTCGGTGAGTCTTGGTCAAACTCAAATGGGCTTCTCCAAGGGGCCCTAACCTTGGCAGTGACCGAACACATTCTTTTACTTGACCAGTCCCCCTGATATTCAAAATCTCTTTTCTTGCCCTGCAGGTGCTAATGAAACAGAAGAATCTCTCTCTTCTCCAGTGCAGACCACTTGGTTTTACTGGCCAAGCCTCTGCATGCAGGGAGACTCCCATACTAAGCTTACCTGGTTTTACTGGCCAAGCCCCCACGTGTCAGGGGGCTCCCATACCAAGTTTCCAAAATAGCAAAAGCCCAAACTAAGGAAATAATGGCCAGCTTAGTTAAGGGGGATAAAACCTTTTATCTCTGCGACTCGTATACATGATCAGTGTACCACATACTGTAGTACAGTCAAAAGCATTGGTTTTCTTTTCCCCTCTAGGTACATGTAACTAATCCTGGGTTGCCCGGAAAAAGGGACTGTCAGTCTCAGTGGGCCTACCCGGTTACCAAGATTAAAATAAATATTTTATAGGTACATTAGGGAGCGAAGAAAGACCAAGGGAGGAATAGTGAGGCTTAATAAAGGGAAGGGAGGGTGGGCAGAGGGTGACAGTGGAAAAAGCAGGGATACTGAATGAATACTTCTAAGTATTCACAAAAGAGGAGGAGGGGGAGGTACCCAAGTCAAAGAATAGAAGCATTCTGGATAGAGATGCCTATACCAGCTCATTCACAGAAGGAAGGGTTCTGAAAGAACTCTTAAAACTGAAGGTGGACAAAGCAACAGGGCCTGATGGGATTCACCCAATAATTCTAAACTAAGGGTAGAACTAGTGACACCACAGACAACCCTTTTTAACAAATCATGGGAGGACAGTGTGGTACCTGAGGACTGGAGGAGGGCAGACGTGATTCCCCTTCACAAAAGTGGGAGCAAGACAGAGGCAGAAAACTACAGACTTGTTAGTTTGCCCTCAGTAGTAGGGAAAATGATGGAATGACTTCTGAAGAAAAGAATTGTTGAGTACCTAGAAGCCAGTGGGGCATAGGACCAAAGGCAGCATGGGTTCACAGCAGGAAGGTCATGTCAGACGAATCTAGCAGATTTCTTTGACTGGGTGACCAAAGTAGTAGACCAGGGAGGGGCTGTGGACGTGGCCTGCCTAGACTTTAGCAAGGCATTTGACATAGTCCCACACAAAAGATTAATATACAGGTTAGCCAGCCTTGGAATGGGTCCCAAAGTGGTAGCCTGGGCAAAACATTGTCTGGACAACAGGATGCAGAGGGTAATAGTAAACAGAGTTCACTCTGAAGAATGGGGGTTTACTAGCTGGGTACCGCAGGGTTCAGTACTGGGACCAGTCCTCTTTAATGTCTTTATAAGTGACATTGCAGAGAGACTGGAAGGACAAGTATCTCTCTCTGCAGGCGACACAAAGATCTGCAACAGGGTTGATACAGAAGTTGGAGTGAAAAGGGTGCAAAGGGACTTGGCAAGGTTGGAGGAATGGTCGAATGTATGGCAGCTTAGATTCAGTCCAAAGAAGTGCAAAGTATTGCACCTGGAACACACAAACCCAGAGGAGGAGGAGTGCACAATGGGGGGTGAAGTACTAACAAGAACAACAAGCATTTGTCAGTGCCGAATGTTTGCTTGCTGGCATTGGCAGTGGTAGTGTAGAAGTTACAGAGCTGCGTAATAGGAATGGCAGTGAAGTATTGAACTGAAGCCAATCCCACCACCACCCTGCAGAGAGTGACAGGCATTGGGGTGTGCCTTTAGGTCGTCGGGCATAACGGCCAGGCCATTTCACCACACCCCACCCTGCAGACACTGACAAGTGTCACGGTGTGCCTTGGGGTCTTTGGCCCTTATGCGCACCCCATTCCATCAGGAAATACGTTGAGATGGGTGCGGTATAGGAGAAAGGGGTGAACTTTGGGGCCAAAGAGTCCAAGGAATACCTCGATGCCTCTCACTGGCTGCAGGGTGTGGAATGGTATGAGCATTGCAGGCAAGAATCCCAAGTCACATCCCTGATGCCTGTCGTTCTCTACGGGGTTGGGCGTTATGGTTGGAAACCCTAATACCTCAAGGCATTCGTTGGTATTTTCACTCCAAATTTTCGACATGTTTTTTTTGTGACCCCACCTCATGAACAGTGGCAGTATCAGTTTGTTGAGTCGAAGCTGCTTATGCACAGCGACTACGGCATTTAGCACTACAGGTGCAAACACATTCCGAACAGGATGTAAAAAATGACAGCTGTACTGTTCATGGGGAGGTGTAAAAAATGGCAATGTTGCAAATCTGCAGTAAAAATATTAAAAAAAAAAAAAAACTGGTGAAGTCACGAGCGTGCATAGAAACTGTGCAACGCACACCCGTAATGTAATTAGTTTGGGAATTTTTTACAGCAGATGGTCAACAGAGGCATTTTGGAACCTCCGATCATGAACAGTGTCACTGTGATTTTCTTTATCTGTTCCGAACAATGATTTCCCACAGCGACCATGCATCTCTGCGCTGAAAGTGTGAAAACACATTTCGGCCATGTTGAGAAAAATGACAGCTGTACTGTTCATAAGGAAGTGTGGAAAAATGCCACTGGTGAAAATCTGGACTGAAAATATTATAAAGTCATGAACTTACGAGGGTGCATGGAAACTGCGCAGTGCTCACTCGTAACAAGTCATTTTATGGACTTTTGTCACCAAATTTTCAACAGCCATTTTAAGACCTCTGCTCATGAACAGTGTAACTGTGATTTTCTAAATCTGTCCCAAACATGCTTTTGCACACTGACTGCACCATTGTGCGCTACATGTGCAAAAACGCATTTTGGGCGACATGTGAAAAATGGTAGCTGTACTGTTCATAAGGAAGTGTAATAAAATGGCAGTGTTGAAAATCTGGAGTGAAAATATTGAAAATTCGCAAACTTACGAGCGTGCGTAGGAACCGTGCAACACATGCTTGTAAAACAGCCATTTTTAGGAATTTTTTTCACCAAATTTTCAACATATCTATTTTAAGACCTCTGCTCATGAACAGTGTCACTGTAATTTTCTTAATGTCCCATACATTGATTTCCATAACGCTGACTGGCCATTGTGCGCTACATGAAGTGAAACATGTTTTGGACAAGATGTGAAAAATGACAGCTGTACTGCTCATAAGGAGGTGTAATAAAATGGCAATGTTGAAAATCTGGAGTGAAAATATTGAAAATTCGCGAACTTACGCGCGTGCGTAGGAACTGCGCGACGCACGCTCGTAAAAGTCATTTTTAGGAATTTTTTCACCAAATTTTCAACATAGCCATTTTAAGACCTCTGCTTATGAACAGTGTCACTGTAATTTTCTTAATGTGTCCCATACATTGATTTCGCACTCCGACTGTGCCATTGTGCGCTACATGGGCGGAAACGCATTTTGGCCAAGATGTGGAAAATGACAGCTGTACTGCTCATAAGGATGTGGTAAAATGGCAATGTTGAATCTGGAGTGAAAATATTGAAAATTACATGACTTAATGGCGTGCGTGGGAACTGTAGCACTGCGCTTCGTAAAGTCATTGTTAGGAATTTTTCACCCAGTTTTCAGCATAGCCATTTAAGACCTCTGCTCATGAACAGTTTCACTGTGATTTTCTTAATTTGTTCCGTACATTGATTTCGCACTCCGACTGTGCCATTGTGCGCTACATGGGGAAACACGTTCTGGGTGAGATGTGAAAAATGACAGCTATACTGCTCATAAGAAGGTGTGATAAAATGGCAATGCTGAAAATCTGGAGTGAAAATATTGAAAATTTGTGAACTTACTAGCCTGCGTAGGAACTGCGCAACGCCCGCTCGTAAAGTCATGTTTGGAATTTTTCACAAATTTTCAAAATAGGCTTTTTTGGGCCCACCTTATGAGCATGGCAGTGTTGTTTAGATTAATTGGTCCCGAAAGGTGATTTCACGCAGTGACTGCGAAATCACCCTTCGGGCCCGAATAACGCCATGACAGTGGCATCATTCATGAGAAGTGGTCCCAAAAACCCCATGTTGAAAATTTGGTTTAAAAATTCCAAAAAATGCCTGAGATATGCAGTAAAGTTGAAAAAACCCTATCTATCCCATTATACAGCTTACCGGCATTTCCTCAGTTCGCGGTCGGCTTTGAAAAGTGCAGACGTGTTCCCGGTCCACCGAAGATCGTTGTGCAGAGGTCCGGAGGTAAGTGTGGGGGTGTCGGGAGGCAGGGTGCGCAGTGGGTGGGTGCGGGTTGTGGGAGGGGGGCAGGGAGAAGCGCCGAGGGACAGTTTTTAATTTTCAGGGTATTTTTACCAAAATAACGACGGGGCGTTTGCCACGCTGGGTGGGCTCCCAGTGTGGCACAAGGATAACTGGTTGGGCGTGGAGCCGGCGGGGATTGGGCACCCCGTCGGCCGCCAACATCAGTTACCACGCTGGGGTGGGCTCCAGCGTGGCACCCTCTCTCGGGGGAGGACAGTGGAGCCGACAGGGGTTTGGGCATCCCGTCGGCTATCTGATGACTTGCCCACGCTGGGGTGGGCACTCAGCGTGGCATGTGGAAGCTTTTGGGGGCCAGCACAGCCGGCGGAGATTGGGCACCCCGGCTGTATGTGTGCGTGGGAGGGCAGCATGCAGTGTGTGTGTGAGGGGGCGTGCATGAGCAGGGAAATCTTATCGCTGCTCACTGAAGCATAGCTCCCCCTTTCAGCTGTACTCCACTGCATTTTGGAGCTGTCATAGACAGCTCCAGCAGGCATTGGAGAACTGCGGCCGCGCCTGCCAACACACTGACTGAATTGGAAGAGGGGGTGACACACCTCCGAAAACTCGGATGATGGCACTGTGTTTCTTGCACATGCGTGCAAGCAAACATAAAAATGGAAGGGGATCTGTGGTAGTCATATCAGATGACCTTAAGGTGGGCAAGCAATGTGAGAAGGCAGTAAGGAGGGCTGGTGGGATACTGTGATGCATAGGGAGAGGCATCACCAGTAAAAAACAAGAAGTTGTTATCCCTGTGTACAGACAGTTGGTGATACCACATCTGGTACTGTGCCGTTCTGGAGACACCATCTCCACAAGGACATAGACAGTATTGAGGCAATCTAGAGGAGGGCAACTAAAATAGTGCAGGGTCTGCACCAGAAGACATACGAAGAGAGACTAAAGGAGCCTAATATGTATACCCTTGAGGAAAGGAGGGAGCGGGAGGACATCATAGAAACTTTCAGGTCCCTCAAGGGCATCAACACAGTCCAAGACGGCAGCATCTTTCAGAAAAAGATGTGCAAGAACAAAGTGGCACACTTTGAAGATAGAGGGGAGATGGCTCAGAGGTATTGTGAGGAAGTAGTTTTTCACAGAGAGGGCTGTGGATACATGGAACAGCCTTCCTGAGGAAGTAGTGGAGTCAAAAACAGTGGGGGAAATCAGGAATGCATGGGACAGACATAAGACAGTTCTAGTGGGGGGGGTAGGAGGAAGTAGGTTGCTGGTTAACTAGGATCTGCAGCTTATCCATTAGGTAGGGAAATGGGCAGACTAGGTGGGCCAAGCGGTCCTTATCTGGTGTCAAATTCTGTGTTTCTATGTTTAAAGTTTTCCGGGTGGGGTGGGGTTCACACCTACTGTGTTTCATTTGGCTCAGAGCTTACAAGGGTTGTTTCGTTTAAACTTGTTTGTGTTTGATTGTTCCCAGGAGGTTGTTTGGGGGGGGGGGGTATGTTGGGAAAAAGTTAAATTATATGTACTGGTATTTTATATTGGGTCTACTCCCACAAGGTTCCTGAAGTAGTAGATTGACACCTAGCTGGAGTCCATCTCCAGAGGCTGAGTTGCTATGGCTACATCTTGAAAATGGCTAACTGTAAAAATAGCCACATGGAATGTTAATGGTCTGAAATCAGTCATTAAGAGGAAATGTATTTCCTCTGAGGTGAAGAGGCCTAGATTCCATGCAGTATTTTTACAAGAAACCCATATGTCTACCGCTGAAGTCCAAAAAACAAGCAACTGTCTGGGAGGGACATTGGTATCCTCTTGTTTCTCATCTACGGCCAGGGGCATCTCTATTTGGTTCCCTTGAGGGATGCAGGTTACCATATTAGACAAGGTGGTGGATCCTCTTGGCAGATACGTCTTAACGAGGGCAGAGTTGGCCAGAGTGGGGGTGATCTACTTATGGTCGATGTATGCCCCAAATGTTGAAGACCCTGTTTTTTTTTTTTTTTTTTGTTTTTTCCTTTTTACAGAAGCTTCGGCTTCACTCCTAGGCTCCAGGATAATGTGGGGGGGATTATAACTGTGTGCTGAATACAGTCTTGGACAGGTCTAACCCTGTCCAGGAATGTGAAGGCTCTCCATGAGATCGAAACTGTACAAGTTGGTGGATGTGTGGTGTCACCTTAATCCCACTGGCTGCGACTACAGTTTCTTCTCCCATGCCCACCATGACAGAATTCTGATAAGCTCTTCGCTACTCTCCTCCATGCACTTTGCTATCTACTCCCCGATACTGCTTTCTAACCACGCCTCCCTGACGGTAGCCATGATGGCAGTGGGCTCCGCTCAGTCTTGTCGACCTTTGTTTTTGGACCCCCTACTCCTTCGGGATCACAGCTTCACTGACTTCATGGCCAACACCATACAAGAATTCCTGCATTACAATAAGAGTGGTGATACCTCACACAGGTGTTGGTGGGAGACCTTAAAGGCCTGTATTAGAGGCCAAGTTGTAGCATGCTCAACCCACAGTAAAAAAGTGTCTGAGAGGGAGCTAGCACAGCTCCATATTAAAATAGTTGCATGTGAGGAGGCTCACACGCGCAGACCTAAGCCGTCCCTTTACAGGGTGGTAAAAAACTGAAATGGCTCTTCAGTTTGATGAGTAGCTCACATATAGAGTGCATAATTTTACTGACACAAATAGTAGCATATTTGTAATGGGGATAAGGCAGGGCAAGTACCTTTGTAGGCAACTGCGCCGCCGAGAAGGGGAGAGAACCATAGGGCAGATCCGAGATGGCACGGGAGTACTAACCACAGACACTGGCTCCATAGGGGCACTTTTGGTGCCTTTTACAAAACCTTCTATACATCTGAGGTGTCCCCATCGGCCCAGGAACTGAATGACTTCTTTGAGAGGGCACTAGTGTCTTCTCTGGGCTCCACAGAGGCAGGGAACTGGATGCACAATTGACCGGGGGGCACAGAGCTATTAAGACTCTGAAAGGGGGGAAGGCCTCGGGCCCGGATGGGTCACCCATTGACGTTTTCAAAAAACTCAGTACTGTTTTGAAAGATCCCCTGCATGGTATGCTATCCGATAGTTTGGAACAAGGTCTATTGCCCCGCATCACACAGTCTGCTACTGTCATTGTGCTCCCTATACCTGGCAAGGACCCTGCGCAATGTGCATCCTATCTAGCTACTAACAGCAGACTACAAAATCCTTTCCAGTACCGTTGCCTCATGCCATGACCCACTCTTCCCATTTCTTGTTCACCCAGACCAGACTGGTTTTGTTCAGGGATGTCAAGGGAAACATAACCTCTTTGGGACCCTTAATATTGTCCATCCTTGGGGGAGGATGGCGGTGAGACATGGAGCCGCTATCCTTGCCCTGGATGCCGAGCATGCCTTTGACTGCGTGGAGTGTGGGTATATGTTTGAGACCTTGGGTTTAGGTCCACAGTTTATTGGATGGGTAAGGATGTTGTATTCCTCCTCCCACAGCCCAGATTGTGGTCAATGGTGAGCTCACACCTTCCTTCAGTCTGGGGTGCAGCACCAGACAGGGGTGTCTACTGTCGCCCCTTTTATGTCCTTTCAATGGAACCACTGGTGGCTGCCATCTGCAGACATACAGGGATCCGGGGGTTCGGTATTTTTTTTTTTTTTTTCAGAATTCCCTTAAAAAAGCATATTTTTTTGCAAAACGGCGTTCAAAAATCAAAAAAAAATCAGAGAAGATTTCGATGTGTATTGGCATTTATTTACCTAAGTGACTATACCTGTATCAGTCCCTACCCATCTATGACCCCCTAGCTCACTTCAGGCACCTAAACTCAATAGTGCATAAAATCTTACGGAGAGGCAAGTTAGCATGAATAAAGTGTGATCTCCTCCAGTTCCTGGCTACACTGGGGGGGGGGAGAGACTCCCGAACTTCCTGCATAACTACTGGGCCTCACACTTGGCATTTCTACCTGTGGAGGGGCCTATGCCTAAACCTTCCTAGCTGTTCCTGGAGGAGGAGTTGGAGTTGGGAGGCACTCTGGCTCACAAAGTCCTCTCGCCCCCGTGGTACCCAAGCCCTTCTCTGCATCCACCGAAAGCATGGACGGGTTTACATAAACTTATCAGCCACCCCCCCTTCACTCTCTCCTTACACTGACATAATCACTGCTGTAAGATGGAGGGGTCCATGCTTGGTGCAACTCCACCAGAGGTGGCTACAGTGGCGTCATCTGGGCCTCAATTCAGTGACTCCGTTATATAATGGGGGTACACAGTATGACTTTTCAACTATGCGTCAAACCTGGAATCTGGATCCAGGAGACTTTTTTTGTATACCTAACTGTTCAGAGCAGACTGGGGAACTCGCTGGATGACACTTGTGGTTGAGCCCAGCCTTCTCCATTTGAGGAGGAGGAGCTATAGAGACCCCAGGCTGGCATAAAACCTTTGACAACTTATCAGACCCTACAGGGGAGGGAGGGAGGATTCAGCAGCAGCTAAAATAAGGGCTAAATGGGAGCAGGATCTTGCTGTCCGAATTAGCCCAGACACTTGTGAATTGGCCGTTAAACACTTTCTCACCTGCCCTTGCAGCTTTAAGCTTAGGCAAGTCTATCTGCTCTTTTGTACCACGCTTACATCACCCCCAGGCGACTTCACTCCATGGACCTGGGGAAATCCAGTGAGTACTCCAAATGTGCATCAGAGGATGGTGATTTTTTTTGCATCTGGCATTAACTTGCCCTAAAGTTACAGCTTTCTGGTACGAAATATTCAGAATAATGAGCAGAGTCCAAGGGTATGCTCCACCTAGGTCACCATTGAGGGGGAGATCCCTCGCAACCACAGGGCAGGGTGGTGGAACCTCTATAGTCACTAGCCTTTGTTGCAGCCAAGAAGACCATTCCCCAGTTGTGGATGTCCCCCAGGTCACCTTCAATCCAGCAATGGGCTAATAACTTAAAGCAATGTATGACCTTAGAGAGGATACAGCTGTCGGCCAGTGGGGCCCATGAGACTTCTCTGACCATGTGGAGGCCCCTGCTGGAAGCTGTTGAGGGGGACGCATTTCCCTCCTAAAGTAGTGCCTCGGCCCTTAATGGGCACACCTGTCCATTCTCCTCCACATTTGAGGGCACTGCCCCCTCCCTGATGCTCCAGATTTGAGTGATGAAGCTTTTTCCCATTTGGTGGTGGTTTGATGACCTATAGTCAATTTATAAGTATCTACTATTTATTTATTTCATTTTTGTTGACCGGGTAAGTGCACTAGACAAATCCTGCCTATTTTCAGGCTTGACCAGGGGAAGGGGATACAGATGAAAGCCAACTGACCTTGAACCAGATCAAGCGCTTGGTGGTATTTTTTTTTTTTTTTTTTAGTGAATGACGGAAATTTGGCCAGGATACCGGGGAAATTCCCCTACTATTTTTGATAAGTGCCATGGGATCTTTAACATCCACCTGAACTACCAATCCAGGCAGATGGGACCTCGGTTTAATGTCTCATCCGAAAGACGGCACCTCAGAAGTGCAGCACCCCTCTCATGCTGCACTACAGTGTCAGTACTGGGATATGAACCCAAATGCCAGATGTGGGAACTGAACTCACAGCCCTCTGATCTCCCGGCCTCAGAGGCGAGTGTGCTACCTACTGAGCCACTGACAGTTAAGTCATTAGATTAGATGGCTCTGGTTTAAACTACCAGCTGTATAGACCCATATGTATGTATATGTATTTTCTAGTCTCTATTCCATGTTCCATCAATACCAGTATGCATCTGTTTGTACATGTTAAACTTTATTTTTTAATAAGAGTTAACAAATAAAGTTAGTGTTATCCTATGGGAATTTTCATTTTTTTTTTTTAAATCTTTTAGATTTTTATCTGACCCCTAAATATTTTGGGGGTATTATCTGTTACTATTGTAGTACTCATTGAGACCCTTATTCATATACATATTGTCCCTCAACTCCAAAGATTGACAGACTTACAGCTTGTTAAAGTTAGTGTTATCCTGTGGGAATTGTAATGTTTAAATGTTAATGTTTTTATAGAGCTTCTGACTTTTGGAGGCTTTGTGTGTACGTGTAAAGTCCAAATTCCCTTTTGTATAAAGGAATCTTTTTCGTGAGATTGTGATTATCATGAAAAAAGATTCCTTCATATAAAAAGATTCCTTCATACTAAAAAAAGAATGAGGGGGGAAAAAAAAAACCTCTGCATCCAAAAAAGGAAGGGGGGGACTCCCAAATCCAAATTATTTTTTCGTATGAAGGCAATCTTGTTTCATATGGCCGTATTCTTGTTTTGCGAGGCCATACAAACAAGAAAATCATCTCGTGAAACAAGATTTTTAAAATATGTTTACATTTCTCTGTCATTTTTCCAGAAACTAACTGCAGAATCTAGCTAATTGGGTCCCGATTAGCAATATACATGTGTTTGTGTCTCTGCAGGATATGATTTTTTATAGGTTTTCAAAAAACATTTTTGGGAAAAAAGATACAAGATTGTGGCCATACGAAAAAATAATTTTTTCTCACAAAGCAAGATTAGCCCTCATATGAAACAGAATCCTTTTCCGTATGGCCAGATTATTTTTTTTTGTATGAAACAGTTATCCAAAAGAACACATTGACCATGCTCAGAACTGAAATTTCAAATCCTTATAATTCTGGAATGTATGTTCTCGCCCCAGGAGTCCTTTAGCATCAGTAACAGTAGTAATTAGCTGGCTTAGGTGCAACTGCACTAAAGATATGGCTTTAAGATAATCAGAAAAGAGAGGGGGGTGTGCTGTGGGATAGCAGCCTGATGAAGGGCTTCAGAATTTTTTCTCTGCTGACTGAGCAACACTGCCCCGAGGTGTGTCTCAACTTTCCTTGTTTGTTTTTTTGTACTGTTTCACTTTGGCCCCTGGTTGGCTGTATCTGCTGGGCAACCTTTTATCTCCATCCACCGTTCGTCCCCTCACCTCCACAGTATGGATTATCGCCGCTTACCTCCACAGTGACCCTTGTCTTACCAGTCAGGACCGGATCCACTGTGTGCAGCAGTGTCCTCGGAGGTGTGTGGCTGATGAACGGCCATCAAGCCACACAGCCAGGGCTACTCTCTTTCCCTGATTTTCTTCCTTCGTGGAGAGGAGGCGTGCAGGATGCCAACGGAGGGAGCGTGCATGCGGTCCTCCAGGGGTCTGTCCCTTATTTGCAGCATCGGTGCACTGCCCCCCCCGCTGCCACTGGGGCCAGGCCTGTGCCAAGTACTGGCAACCCCCCTCTCCCTGGAGAAGGAGAGCAGTAACTCGGACACTCAACCCTTCTCCTCCCCTGTTGACCCTCGGCAACCTGTGCTCGTTCCTGAACATGGGTCACCGGCATGACATGAGGTAAGGCGTCTAGTGCCTCAGCCCTCTGGGCCACCGGGTCGGCCAACTTTCCTTAAGAACCTGTTGTGCTTTTTCCTAGTAAAGTTTTCTTCAAGAACCTATTTTTATAGCGTACGGAGTTTGTTTAGGTTTGTAGCGGTTCCTCTCGGTTCACGGGAACCACTATTTTCGGTCGGTTCTGTAGTTCCCCCTCAGTTCCCTCCACTTTATTTCTCTTTATTTTAAATCCTGTCTTAAGTGTTTTTGATGGATCCCTTTGTATTTTAATCACGGTTCCCCTTTACTTGTGGGAACTGATGATTCTGGACATTTTTCACTACTTTTTACCTCAGTAATCGCGGTTCCTTACTGCGAGGGAACCAACCATTTTTCTTCAATTTTATATTATATCTCGGGATTCTCTGTGGATTGGGATGTCAGAGATCCCAAAACCAAAAATGAAAACTGGACCTATAGGTTTTAAAAATTGTCAACTGTCGCAGAATGTTTTCTATAGCAGAGCCTCGTAACCTGTGCATTAAGTGTTTTTAGGTCCAGATCATACTTACTCTCTTTGCACCAAATTTTGTAAGAAAACTTTGAGAAACAGAGCAAAGAGACTGGAAAAAATTATGGCTTAGGAAAAATCAATGGTTACCGATGAGAGGCCATCAAAATAAAAATAAAAACAGGGGTGCTGATGAAGCCTCCAAATCCCAGCCAAGAAAAGGAGGTGCTGATGAGGTGCCTAAAACTAAAGTTTCTAAAGGAGCTGGTGAGATTCATTCAAAACCAAAAAGTAATAAAGGCACTAATGAAGTGTCTGGATTAAAAAGGAAGCATGATCAAGCCGCTGATGAGGTGGCTAAAAAGATTGTTTGCAAAGACAAAAATGCTCCTGTTCCTCCTGGGAAACTCAATAGTAAGACAATAGGCAGCAAAAAGCACAAAGAAAAAACTAGGCATACACAGCAACAGCCTGGCAGCCAACCTAATTTTTCTCAGGAGCTCCCTTCTGTGGAAGATGTGGCAAAAGTCTGGCACCTCTTCCAGACCCTACAAAGTATGGGGTCTGTGTTTTCTGGTGGTTCTACTGGTAAACACTCTTCCATAGTTCTCACTGTTGGGGACCGTGAGGGTGAGGAAGAAGAGGAGGATCAATGTTATGCACCAGACATACATTCAGAGGGCCTAGAACCAGATGTGTCCCCTGACCCTCATTTGAGGGCTTCCCTTGCTGACCAGGAGGACCCCTCCTCTATGCTTACTTTTATTCAGAACATTCTGGACACCCTGGACCTCCCAACCCAGGAGACCAACTAGGATGATGACTAGGCCCAAGATTACAGGGAGATGAAAGGTCTTCCGCCTCCCAGGAGATTGGTCTTGGCTAATTATAATGCTTTCAGAAAAAATAAAATGAAGCTGCTCCACACTCCTGCTTCCCTAGCAGGAGTTGATTAGCGCTGTGACAAAAAATACCAGTTGTCCAAAAATGAGACTGTTCCTGTCTGTAGACCCCAGCCATGAGGGGTATTACACAGAAGGCAGCATGTGAGAAAGCTGGCGTTTTTGTTTTCTTTGCCTCCAGACAAAGACTCCAGAAAAATAGATTTTATTGCAAGGGAGATGTACACTACAGCTTCTCTGTTTATCCGCCTTTCCTCCTACATTGCTTTCACAGCCAAGTATCAAAAAGCACTATGGAATTCTGTTATGTTTCTTGATGGGATGTGCAGACTCCATTGGCCCGGTGTTCCTTGTCGGAGGGGGTTTTCCCTGATGCCTTGAAGGAGGCATTGGTGAGACACCTTCAGAAAAAAAAAATCACCCTGACGTCAAGGCAAATTACCATCCAATCTCCAACTTCTCTTTTTTGGGTAAGGTTGTAGAGAAGATTGTGGCGCTTCAGCTTGAGGAGCACCTCCTGGCCTATGATCTATAATAGCCTTTCCAGTCTGGGTTTTGGGTGAAGCATAGCACTGAAACTACGTTAGTTCGGGTGCACATTGACCTTCTCAGGGTGGGAGATCGAAGGGAGGGGACAATACTCGTTCTCCTCGATCTCTCCTCAGTCTTTGATACGGTGGACCATTGTGTGTTACTTGGCCACCTGAAGGAATTTTGTGGACTCACTGGCACGATCATCTGCTGGTTTGAATCCTATCTCACTAACCGAAGGCAGAGTGTAGTGATGGAGAATTTCTGCTCCTCCCCTAGCCTCCTGTCTTGTGGAGTCCCTCAAGGATCGGTCTTGTCACCAATGTTGTTCGCAGTGTACATGCTACCCCTGGGAAGGCTCATTAGGAAGTATGGCTTGGGTTTTCATTGCTATGCCGATGATGCCCAGCTATACCTTTCCTTTGTCCCTGGAACATCGAACGCAGTGAATATACTAAATAACTGCCTCGCCGAAATCGATGACCGGATGGCCTTCAGCTGGTTGTGACTGAACCCCAATAAGATGGAGGTACTAATTTTGGAGTCGAACAGAGGACGTGATAGGTTGGCCTCGGGTATAGAAACAGGATTGTTTCTGGGATCCATTCCTTTGAAGGCCTTATCTAGGGTGTGGAACCTGGGCATTATGTTGTGTCTGTGGCACCACAGTCGGGTAGTGCATTGGATTCTTAATCAAAAGGTTGGAGGTTCAAGTCCACCTAAGAACAGTTTTGGGAGGGGCAGCTGCAGAATAAGGGGTGCTAGCTGCACATTCAAGCAGACTTCATAGACCTCTAGACCTTTATCTTCTGGCAAATTTCGTATGTTCGTATTATTCTGGATAGCTGTCTGTCGCTGTCCGTGTTAGTTTTTACCATCTGAGGAATATCGCTAGGGTTAGGCCCTTAGTTCCACCTCTGGACCTTCCAACTTTGGTGCATTCCTTCGGGAGGACAAGGCTTGATTACTGTAATGCACTCTACCTCGGGGTATTTGGGGGTACCCTTCGCCGGCTTCAGCTGGTGCAAAACATAGCTGCCAGGCTGTTGATGGGGCAGTCTTAAGTACTGTCATATTACCCCGGTGCTGCGGGAATTGCACTGGTTGCCATTCAGGTGGAGGATCCTCTTTAAGGTGGGCTTGCTCACCTTTAAGGCCCTACATTGGTTGGACCCTGGCTACCTGGTGGACCTTCTTACACAGGCCACCTCGATCCACTCCCTACGTTCCTCCTCTAGGGGCCACCTGGCGAGTCCCAGGATGAGGTTAAAAATGGTCGGCGACAGAGCTTTTAGTGTCACTGGCCCTGTCCTGTGGAATTCGCTTCCACCATCTGTAAGGGAGGCCCCTTCAGTTGAGGTATTTAAGGCCCGCCTCAAGGCCTTCCTATTCGCTCCGGCGTTTCCTGATTACCCTGTATAACATCTTTTGCCTGACCACCATAAAGAATTGTTCCTGATTTTTATTTTCTTTAGTTAGTAGTTTTCCCAATTTATTATTTTTGATGTTTATTATTTATTGTTTTAGTGTAATATTAATGGTGCCGTGCTTTTATTTTTGTACGGCACCCAGAGCCTCTGGGATTGGGCGTCTTTTTAAATAAAACTTGCCTTGCTTTGTCCTGGCTATTGCCCAGAATGGATCGGACACAATGGTGCAAGACCCGATTTAACTCTGCAAAAACTACCCTGGAAGCTACGAAATGCCAATTCCACATGACAGACGACAATGATACTGCCTCTAGAGCCATGGCCCATGCCATCTCTTTGAGGCGTTTTGCTGGGGCTTAGAACCACCAGTCTTAACCCCAGACACCCAGTCAAAAGCCATGGATTTTCTCTGTGATCAGACTATATGAAAAGGTTGATTAGTACAAGGCTTCTTGGCAAAATCACTCCTCTAAACCTGCTGCCCCTCAAAAACCCCACTCTAGGGGAAACTGGGGCAGAGGTTATAATCCCAGATCTTATGCCCCCATCCTCAGCCTGACTATACTCAGTACAAAGGAATTTACAGAGGGAGAGGCAGAAGGGGACAAAGAGCCGCTTCTTCTGTCCAGCTGGCAGCCTCGCAGCTAAAGCCCTGATGTGAGTGTCCAGGTGGCCTCCCCTCTTCCAGTAAGGGGCAGATTCTTCCACTATCTTCAAACCTGGTCCCTCATTACCTTGGACAGTGGGTCCTGGAGATGGTGGAAAAGAGTCTGCCACTACAGTTTCAAGCAGATGCCAGACCTTAGGCATACCCAGGTGTCAAAGCCCCTAACCTCAGCACAGGTACTTCTGTTGGAGTTTGAGGTAAAAACAAAAAAAAAAAACTTCTAGCTTTACTAGCAATGGAGAGGGTCCCCGCCCTCGAAAAGGGCAAAAGCCTCTACTCCAGGTACTTCCTGACACAAAAGAAAACTGGGGAGTAGCGACCTATTTTGGATATCAGATACTTGAACAAACATCTGCTAAAACCAATATTAAAATGGTCACTGTGTCACTGGTCATTCAATATTTAAAGCGGGGAGACTAGCTAGCCTCCCTGGACCTAAATGACACTTATTTCCACATACCCATTAGAAAATCTCACAGGGAAGTTTCTCAGATTCAAGCTTCCTTGGGGTCACTATCAGTTTACTGTGATGCCCTTCGGCCTGTCCTCTGCTCCAAGAGTTTTTACCAAGTGCCTAGCAGTGGTAGCAGCTCACCTCAGAAAGCTGGATGTTTCAGTCTACCCCTGTTTTGATGATTGGCTCATAGTGGCAAAGTTTCCTCATCAGGTCAAGGAGTCTTCCCCTCACAGAGCACACTCTGGAATCTCTGGGCTTCCTGGTAAATCTAAAGAAATCCCACCTGGAGTCACTCACTCACTTTCATAGGAGCTCAGCTGGACACCCTGAAAGGATCTGCCTTCCTCCCTCCAGAGAGAATTCAAAGATCTTACTTCGAGAGGGCTCTTGCAGTAGGTATTTTCATATAGGACTAAGCCACCAGGCGTCAGGACCCCACGGAAAAATTTCTAGCTAGCGGTCTCTATCGGGGGACCGCCCCATGTCAGCTGACCGGCATCATGTGACATTGGTATAAAGGGGCGGTCCCCACGCCGTTTTCCAGTTCTTTCCCGCCGTCTGCTTCTGAAAGTTCCTCAAGATAGAACAGCGCTCTTCATTAATTTGTTGGTCTTAGAGTTTCTAACTTTTTGACCTTTTTTCTCTATTTTTTTCGATACTTTCTACATCATCTATGTATGTCATCACTGACACCCTCCGAATCGCATAAAAACAAGTGCAACTCGAGTGGTTCCCAGCTTCTACACAAGGATGGCCACTCATTGTGCCTCTTTTGACCAACCTGTGGAGAAGTACCAGCACTGCCAGAAGTTCAACTCTGCTACCCGTAAGAGAAGGCAGCAGTCCCTGGAAGCCCATCTCCTCAAGAAGAAAATGGCCTCCATGAAAAAAAGTTAAAAAAGCTTAGGCAGGCATCCGCTTCCCCCGAAGGCCATAGGGAGAAGCACCGGGAGTGGGAGTAGTCTTCCACAGCAACACAACTTCGGCTGGAGTCGCGGCCCTCAAGGTAACATCTCTGGGGGATCGCTGCTCGACGGCTGTCTTGGTGGCTACCAAGAAGGCGTCGCCCCTCCCGTCTGCTCAGGCCCTTCAGGAGTCTCTGGGGCAAAGGAGGCCTCCGCTCCCATCAAGGCTGCTCCTCCTTTGCGGCCTTCCAGTTAGAGCAGGTCCTGTAAGTTCGACATCTGTCCTGCCGACACCCGCCCGGACAAGGCTGCTAAGTTGCTCACCTCCTTGGTGAGCGCTCGGCCAAACCCCCTTCCGACAAGGCCACCACTCCATCGCGGTCTTCCTCGGACAGGGAGTTCGATAAGTCTGACGTTGGCTCCTCCGACGTCTGCCTGGACACTGCTGATAAGTCGGCCGCTGGCTCCTCAGATGACCGCCTGGTAAAGAAGCCTGCGCCAGACCCCATTGTCACGTCTGATGCCACAGGCTCTCTGCAGCGTTACCCCATTGCCTACTGAGGTCCCTGCTTCCCATCGGTTGATACCCAGGGATTTTAATCCTCCTTCCCCGGTTGAAACAGATTCTTGGGATGCTGCCATCAGGGTTCCCCCTTTCTGCACCGGACCCTCTAACGCCGGTCCAGTTCCGACGCTGGCCAATCCAACAACGCACTCTGGCATACCTTTGCCCGATGGAAGACCCACTCCTCCGTCAGGACCATCACACCCGCTCGATGATATACCTATGCCAGGCCTGACGTCCGCGCAGCAGACACTTCCTCCATCTGGCCCACCAGCAGGACCTTTGCCAGGTCCTTCTGCCCCATCAGAGCCCCTGGCGCCAGGGTACCCGACACCACAGTACCCAGTGCCACAATACCTGGCCCCTCAGTATCCGCCGCAGTACGCAACACTGCAGTACCAGATGGACTTCCTTCCATCGGGCTATGGATACTCATATTACAGGTACCCTCATTACCCGTATCCCCCACCTCCTCCTCCACCTCCACCACCCACTCCACAGCCGGCGGCGGATTTGAAGGAGACCTTGGCCTCCTGGTGGGCTGAGGCCAGAGCTCAGCTCACCGAGGAGGTCGAGAGTCTTCTTCCGATGCCGGTCCATACACTGGACCCCCTACGTTGGAGATGGGAGACTCCCTCCCCCTTGCCTGATGTCAGAGAGAACCCTCTGGCACCTGAGGCAGGGAGGACACGCTCCCCCCTGGAACTCCCCACAGGGGTCTTCCCTTCCCCTCCTAGGGAGGAGTCCTCTTCTTGAGAGACATCCGACTCGGACTCTGACCATGCCAACGAGCCCCATACTTCAGAATGTCCAAGGCCGAGGGATCCTCCGAAGTCCCTTCCGGAGGCCCTTCCTTTCTGGAGCTATTAAGGAAGATCCAGGAATCATGCCAGTGGCAGTCTGTGGAGCTAGACTCGGTGTAAAAAACTCGCTGCTCATTTGGATCTGCCAGAGACCGCTCCTACGCTGATTCCACCCTGGATAGAGCCTCACGCTGATCTTGTTTCCACCATCTGGAAACAATCTTCCATGCTAGCCCTCCATCCAAGGGAGGCGGACAGGCTATACCAGGCTCTGGAGGGTGTAGACTTTCTCAGTCTTCACCCCAAGGTGGATTCGGTTGTCATTAGTGATGCCCATGGCCATTGCGCCAACCCTAAACATCGGAGCTCGTCCCCACCTGACAGGGAGTCCCGGCTTCTGGACCAATATAGGAAGAAGATCTTTTTGTGTTCTACCCTAGGCGTCAGGGCCCTCAATTATGTCGCCCATATGGGGGATTTCCAGAAGTTCATCCTTGGCCAGGTGGAATCCAAGTTGGACTCCCTTCCTAAGCAGGAACTGGGAGACCTAGTCCATTCTGCTCATTCGGCCTGTAGACACATGCTTAGCACCTCTTATGATGATGTGGACTCAGCTGGAAGGAGCTCGGCCTTTGCTGTAGGATCACGGCGTCATGCCTGCCTCTGCATGTCAGGATTGGTCCCTGAGGTACAGTCTGCTATACAGGATGCTCCCTTCAGGGATTTGGTGCTATTCAGAGGTGATGTCAAGGACATCGTAACCAAACTGCAGGAGAAGAGCACGGCACTCAAGTCTGTCCAGACTATGTACCAACCCCCACAGGGGCAGCGATGTCCTTTTCGTCACCAAACCCGACAACGTCAAAAGCCTCAAGGGAAACACGCCAACAAATGTCTGGCCCCTCCAGCAACCAAGACTCCCCCCAGCAAAAAGTCAGCGGGAGCCTCTGCTGCTATGCTGCCCCACACCTTCTAACTCCCAGCCTCTCCCTCTGCTTCTGGCCATTCCAGAGGAACCAGTAGGGGGAGATTCTCCTCCTGTCTGTCAGGTTGGGAGAGGATAACATTGGGCTCTTGGGTGCTCCAGCTAATATTGTCAGGGCACTCAGTAGAATTTCTGCAGAAATTGCCCCGAAAACCACCACCTCAGTCATCTTACTCCCTGCAACATCTTCCTCTGGTTCTAGAGGAAATTTCCCTTCTTTCGAAGACGGCGATAGAGCCAGTCCCCCCATATCTTTGGGGGACTGGTTACTATTTCCATTTCTTCCTGGTTCCAAAAAAGACTGAAGACCTGAGGCCAGTTCTAGACCTCAGCTCCTCCTGAACATGTTCGTGGAGTACAAACGCATCAGAATGCTCTCCCTGCAGAGCCTTCAGCCATTACTTTGGCTGGGACAGTGGCTATGCGCTCTGGACATGCAGGATGCTTACCTGCATATCCCCATATGCCCTTCCCACCACAGATTCCTCCGTTTTTGTTTTCAGGGAGACGACTACCAATTCAAGGCCCTCCCATTTGGTCTTTCCTCGGTGCCCACCCCCGAGTGTTTACCAAATGCCTGTCTGTGGTAGCGGCCCACCTGCGTACCCGGGGCATGCAGGTATTCCTGTATCTGGACGATTGGCTCCTGGCGGCCTCATCCAGGGAGGAACTCCTGCACTCCCTTTCACTTACCCTGCAGGTTTTTACCAGCCTGGATATCACCATCAACCAGGGCAAGTCCCACCTGGTCTCTTGCCAACGCCTCCAATTTATAGGTGCGATCCTGGACACAACCACAAGCAAAGCCTTTTTGTCTCTGGACAGGGTGGAGACCCTTCAGAATCAGGCTAGTCTTCTGTCTGGTCGCAGGAGGATCAGAGCCAGGTCAGTCCTCTGCCTCCTTGGGCTAATGGCGGCTGCCATTCGGACAGTAGCATTCGCTTGGCTCCATATGAGGATCTCTCCATGGACGCTTCGATCGCAGTGGGATCAGACCAGGGATCTTTTCTAGACCAAAAGGTGCTAGTATTGGATCCCATGATCAGAGACTTGCACTGGTGGATGGTTCAGGAGAACCTGTGTTTGGGAGTTCCTTTCTGCATCGCACTTCCTTCCCAGACGTTGACAACAGATTTGTTGGGAGGGCTGGGGTGCCCACCTAGGGTCTCACAGGACTCTGGCAGCTGGTCCAGGTTCAAGCAAAATCTGCACATAAATATGTTCGAACTGAGGGCAGTCCTTTATGTCCTCCAGGTTTTTCTTTCCTTCATTCTTCCCGGTCTTCTCATCCAGTCAGACAACGTGTGTAGTCTGGTACCTCAACAAACAAGGAGGAACACGTTGCAACCCCCTGTGCCAGGAGACAGAGAGTCTGGTTCTGGACAGCCCAGCACCACCTTCACCTAACCGCAATTCATGTTCCGGGAGTGGAAAACACACTGGCAGACGAACTCGGTCGGTCCTCAGCCAGGCCCCATGAATGGGAGTTAGATCAGTAGGTCATAAACGACATCTTTCAGCAATGGGGAACACCTCAGGTAGACCTCTTCGCCTCTCCCCAGACTGCAAAGATTACCCGCCTTTTGCTCGCTCGCTCCAGAGTGAGACGCTTTCTGGCAGGACGCTCTGTCTCTCTGTTGGAGGGACAGATTCGTTTATGCCTTCCCTCTCAGTCCTTTAATTCCGAGGGTCCTGAACAAACTCAGATCAGAAGGAGCTTGAATGATCCTCATTGCCCCCTTCTGGCCCAGGCAAGTTTGGTTCTTTTTTCTGCAGTAGGTTTCAGAGGAACCACCTCTTCTTCTGTCGCAACAATTGTTGACCCAGGATCAGGGGACCCTTGTTCATCCAGGTCTCAAATCCCTTCATCTCCATGCGTGGCTCCTGCAGACGTAGCTAAAGCCTGCTTCAGAGTCTCTCCTTTAGTAGCAGACATTTTGGTGGAGGCGAGAAAGCCTTCCACCAGGTCCACCTATGCGATGAAGTGGAAACGGTTTTCCATCTGGGCAAAATCAAAAGACTTTGAGTCTTTCTCGTACCCAGCCAGCAAAGTCCTGGATTACATGCGTCACCTATTTGACCTAGGTCTCAGCCCTTCCTCATTAAAGGTTCATATGGCAGCTATTTCAGCCTGCCATATTCCTTTCAGAGACTGGACGTTTGCTCAGTTGGAAGAGGGGTTCTACATTTGAGATCCCCCATTCGCATTCCTGCCCCTCCATGGGACTTGGATTTCATCCTGGAGAAGCTTACACTGCCTCCTTTTGAGCCTGCAGCAGAAGCTGATTTAAAGTTCCTTTCTTGGAAGATGCTTTTCCTAGTGGCCATCAGTTCTGCTTGGTGCATTTCCGACCTTCAAGCCTTGATGTGTAAAATCCCGTATTTGATTTTCCACAAGGAACGTGGAGCTCTACGCACCAACCCTAAGTTTCTCCCTAAGGTGGTGGCTGAATCTACACTGAATCAATCTGTTGAGCTACCTGCTTTCTTTATGCAGCACTAATCAAAGGGAGTACCTCTTGCATACTTTGGATGTTCACAGAATCCTGAGATGATACACCAATCGGAGTAAGGATCTCAGGAAGACTGATCAGCTCTTTGTCTCTTTCGCTCACAAAAGAGAATGCAGTGCTGTTTCTAAGCAATACCTCTCAAAATGGTTGGTGAATTGTATCATTTTTGTTACTACAAGTACAACAAGATGCTTCCGGGTCAAGTCAGCGGTCACTCCACCAGAGGAGTAGCTGCCTCTGCGACTTGTTTCAAGAATGTGTCAGCGGCAGACATCTGTGCAGCCGCAACCTGGACTTCTGTGCATACCTTCACGAAACACTACAGTTTGGACATTGCCTCTCGCCATAGAGCAGGCTTCGGGTTGGCTATCCTACAAGGTCTCCTCTCATGAGACCTGTTCAGCCCTGAGGTTTTATGTTATGGATGACTATCCTCCTCCTGAGTGTTGTTCCTTGTTCCAGACTACTTGGGACTCAGTCCTATATGTGGATACCTACTGTAAGAGCCATCTCGAAGCAAGATAGTACAGTTACGTAACAACTTACTGTAACAGTAGATCTTTGAGAAAGGCTCTTGCAGTAGGTATTGCCTTCCCGCCCTCAGTCCACCTAAGTTTCTTTGCTTCATTTCCGTGGGGAGAAATATCCTTTTCTGTCTCGTCTTGCCTCTTTTGGCCCTAGGCAGGAAAAAACTGGAAGATGGGCATGGGGGATCGCCCCTTCATACCGACGTCTCATGACGCTGGTCACCTGATGTGGTGGCAGTCCCCTGCTAGAGACTGCTACCTAGAAATCTTTCCATGGGGTCCTGATGTCTGAGGGCTTAGTCCTATATCTGAATACCTACTGCAAGAGCCTCTCTCGAAGATCTACTGTTAGGGTAAGTTTTTACGTAACTGTGCTTTTCTTGTCGGTGGCAGATGTTTTCGTCCAGGGACAGCCAAGACCAGCCAGACATTTTCTCAGGCTTTTGCGACACATGGCATCAATGACTGCAGTGGTCTCAGGGGTCAGGTATAGGATGCAAGACCTGCAGTTCTGTCTCCAAGCTCGCTAGTCTCAAAGGAGCAACACCATATCAAACCTGATACCTGTGGCAGAACAGTTTCTTCAGGCCCTACTTTGGTGGAAGGACCCCCCCCCCCAAAGTTGACAGTGGGGGTCCCTTCCAGGCTCCTCTTCTGGCAAAAGTGATTACTACAGGTGCCTCCCTTCTAGAGTGGGGGGCTCATCTGGACAGTTCCTCAGTAAGTGGTACTTGGACTGCCCAGGAGTCATAGTTGCACATAAGCCACCTGGAGCTCAGAGCCATTTTCCTGGCACTCAAGGCCTTAGCTCCTGTCATAAAAGGGCAGACTGTGCAGATAAGGATAGACACCACCACTGCAATGTTTTATATAAACAAGCAGGGTAGTACCAGATCAGGGATGCTCTGTTCAGAGGCTCTAAAGATTTGTTCTCTCACCTACTCCCTGAGGGTCAACCTTTCGGCTATCTACCTCCCAAGGCAAGGAAAACACCCTGGCAGATGCTCTCTGCCACATCAGTCAGAACCAGAGCAAGTGGACTCTGAACAAGCAAGTGCTAGCCACAATCTTCAGAGGAGGGGCACACAGAAGTGGATCTGTTAGTGCCCCCAACTTCCAGGTTCCTCAGTACTGTTGCAGACCTCCAGTCCTGGGAACACTTCCACTAGATACCCTCATCCGGGACTGGTCAGGAGGTTCCTTGTACATTTCCTCCTTTTCCCCTGATACTCAGGGTATTGCCGAAACTCGGACAACAGCCTGCATTGATGATTCTGGTGGCTCCGGATAGGCCCAGGCAAGCCTGGTACCCTCTCCTTCTCTCGCTGTCCTGCAGCAGGCCCATTCGCCTGCCACCAACTCGCTCTCTGCTGACCCTTTCCCAGACAGGAGTGAATTATTCAGACATGCACTCTTTTCACCTCAGACCCTGGCTCTTGAGCTAGAGTTCCCAGTTTCTCAGTACTCTGAACAGGTCCTTAAGATCCTGAGAATAGCTAAAAAGCCTAACACAAAAAAGTCTCATGTGGCCAAATGGAAAAAGTTTCCCTCTGGTGCAGGGGCAAAAAGGTCAATCCTTTTGCAGCTTCAGACTCAGCTGCTGGATTACCTGGTGTATCTGCAGGCCTTGGGCATGAAGCCCTCCTCTCTAAAAGCTACACCTGGCTGTAATTTCGGCCTACATTTCGTGGGAAAGAAAAAAGTCTGTTTTCTCCCACTCTGTCTTTAAACAGTTTTTTAAAGGCCTTTGCACCTTTAGCCTTCAGTTAGAGAGCTGGTTCCTCTTTGGAGCCTGAATCTCTGCATTGCCAGGCTCATGAAACCGCCCTTTGAGCCTATGGCCACTGCCCATCTCAAGTATCTAACATGGAAAACTGTTTTCTTAGTGGCCATTACCTCTGCCAGGAGGATCTCAGCGTTACAGGCCCTGTGCACCGAGCCCAATTGCATCATTCCTCACAGAGACAACGTTGAGCTCAGGAGAAATAGGAAGTTTCTACCCAAGGTGGTTTCTTAGTTTCACCTTAACCAGTATACTACTCGTTTTTTTTTTTTTATTGAAAAATCCATTCCTGGCGAGCAAAAGCTCCACAGTTTGGACTTCAAAAGAGCTCCCTTTTACTACCTAGAGTATACTAGGCAGTTCAGAGGCTCTTCCACTCAGTTGTTCCTCGCCTGTGGGGTTTACAAAAGGAAGGTCCTGTCAAACTGATCTCATAGATTTCTTTGACTGGGTAACCAGAGTCATGGACCAAGGGGGAGCAGTTGATGTCGCCTACCTTGACTTCTGCAAAGCTTTCGACACTGTTCCACATAGAAGATTGATAAATAAGCTGGGTAGGCCTGGGGTGAGTCAAAAGTTGGTCAGCTGGGTGGCAAGCTGGTTGACGGGCAGAAAACAGAGTGGTGGTAAATGGTATACAGTCAGAAGAAATGCAAGTCACAAGTGAGGTACCTCAGGAATCAGTCCTGGGGCCAGTCCTCTTCAATATCTTCATTAGTGACATTGCAGATGGACTGGAGGGGTGAGGCTTGTCTGTTTGCAGATGACACCAAGATCTGCAACAGAGTAGATGATCTAGATGGGGTGGGCAGAATGAGAAAAGATCTGGATAAACTAGCAAAATGGTCAGAAGAGTGGCAACTGGGATTTAATGCAAAGAAGTGCAAGATCATGCACATAGGGCAGAAAAACCCTGAAGCCACCTATAGTCTGGGAGGGGAGTTGCTAGCAGTCACAAAGGAAGAAAGAGACTTGAGCTTCATCATTACCGATGACCTGAAATCATCCAAGCAGACCTCTAAAGCAGTAGGTAAGGCTAGGGGGATGTTAGGGTGTATTAGTAGGGATATCACAAGTCGTAAGAGGGAGGTAATAATCCCTCTTTACAAGTCATTGGTTAAGCCCCATCTGGAGTACTGCGTGCAGTACTGGAGGCCACACATTCACAAGGACATTAACCAAACTGAAGCAGTCCAAAGAAGGGCACCCAAAATGGTGCAGGGACTGCATCAGAAGACATATGAGGACAGATTAACAGAGCTCAATATGTATACCCTTGAGCAAAGGAGGGAGAGAGGTAATATGATCAAAACATTCAAACACCTTAAGGGCATTAACAAGGTGAAAGAGTCTAACATGTTTAAATATAAGAAAAATAGCAGGACAAGAGGACACAGCATGAGACTAGAGGGAGGCCGATTAAGGGGGAATGTGAGGAAATTCTTTTTCACAGAAAGGGTGGTGGATGCATGGAACGGCCTACCTCAGGAAATGGTGGCTATGAGTACAGTGCAGGGCTTCAAACAGGCATGAGATAGGCATAAGGGAGCAATACAGATGAGTATGAATAGATAGGCCACTGACAGAGCAAAGGCCGATGGCACATTTATAAGGTATAAAAAGAAATGGGCAGACTGGATGGGCCTTGCGGTCCTTATCTGCCGTCAACTTCTATATTTCTATAGCGTTAACTTGAATCCAAACCAGTGCATTAACAAATTTTTTTTTTTAAAGAATTGCCTTTCTTTTTGAGACAGTGTAATCATACCCTCATTCATGCAGGTCCAAGATTCAGATGCACAGGGGCCTTTTTGCCCCTGCACCAAGGGAAGACTCTTGTCTGCCTACAGAAGTGCAGGGTCATTGCAGGCCTTGCACTTCCATGCAACACTGGATGTCGAGAATTCATAGGGCTGTCTGGGCTGTGGAAGTGCAGGACCCTCTGGTCTCTGCACTTCTATGTAACCACAGTTAGACCCACAGGACAGAGTCCATATGTCAGCCAGTGCACAGGGCCCTATGCCAAGAGCAGACAAGTAGCTACCACACTCAAAAACGTACAGCCATGGCTTCTTAGTGAGCTAAAGTATAGACTTTATTAATGTCAAATAAGTGCAAAAAAAGGCGTGCTGTTGGAGCAATTATTGGCTGATACACCAGTTGACCCAGGACTTTGACCGTAGTCTTTGTCAGGCGATGGGCATCTCGAGTTATCTCGCTTCTTAAGTACCCACATGTCATAGTCTAGACCAGTTGTGTTAGACCATTACGAGTGATTGATGTGTTGGGGTATAGTGAGATTTGAAACTCTTGTACCCTCCTTAGTTACATGTGGACATTTAAAATTCAAATCCATTATACAGATTGTTCAAATAGCATTTAGACAAAAGTGCTACAAAACGTATTTATACAAAAGCCATCTTTTCTTTTGTAGGTTGTCAAGTAAATTTATAAATTCATAAGAAAGAGAGAAAAAGATAAATTAAATTGCTGCTCTTACGGAAATTAAAATAAGAGAGTCAAGAGGCAAAAAGATTGGAAAGGACAGAGAGTGAATGTGCCAGTACTGGTTAAGAGAATGTTGAGATAGGGGAAGGGGAGAAAGCATCTAAAAGGAAAAAAACAGGCATTTGTCAATGCTGGACATTTTAAGTGTGGTAAACAATTTTTTTTTTTTTTATAATTGTGACAACATGTTTTGAAGATACTTGTTTTAGTATTCGCCTGATAGACATGACATGTACCATTTACAGTATATTGGTCAAAATGTCATCTCACAACAAAGGTGCGAAAACACATCTCATCAAGGATTTTGAAAATGACACATCACATTTATGAGGTGGTGTGGAAAATAGCTACATTGAAAGTTTGGAGTCATAATATTGAAAGTTAGTTAAGTTATGAGTTAACACTGAAATAGTGTAACGTTCAGTCATAACCTGGGCATTCTACCATATTTGCACAGCAAGTTTTCAGCATAGCCTTCTTACTACCCCACATAATGAACCCAGTAGGTGACAATTTTTAAGTCCCCTCCAAAACAACATTCCGCACCACCAAAACGTCATTCTGCAGTACAGGCATGAAAGCACATTTTGGCCAGGATTTGAAAAACGACAGCTGTCACATTTATGAGGTGCTATAAAGAAATGGCTTTGTTAAAAATTTGGGATCAAAATATTGAAAATTACCAAAGTTACGCGCCGACATTCACACATTTCAATGTAGGCTCATAAGTTTGTTTTTTAATATTTTTATAGCAGAGTTTCAACATAGCTTTCTTATGACCCTACCACATGAACAAGGATGGAGAACATTTCCAACTCCTGCCCGAAAGGTGATTTCATGCGACTACAAAATCAACTTTCAGGATGCACAAACACATTTTGGCCAGGATTTTAAAATGACAGCTGTCACATTTATGAGGTGCTGTAAAGAAATGGCTATGTTGAAAATCTGAGGTCAAGATATCGAAAATAGTTACGAGCCTACTTTTGCAGATTTAAACATAAGCTCATAACTTTATTTTTACACCAAATTTTCAACATAGTCGTCTTATGACCCCACCTCATGAATGAGAGCAGAGAAAATTTTCAGCTCCTGCCCGAAAAGTGATTTCATGCAGCGACCGTGAAATCCCCTTTCGGAACAGATTTACCTAATGTGACTAATTATTCATGAGGTGGGGTCCCAAAAAAGGTATGTTGGAAATGTGGGGCAAAAATATCCAAAAATGGTCATGTTATGCCACTAAGCTCAAAACCCCATTGAATCGCATACCTGATTTCCTCAGTTTGCGGTCTGGCGTTAGTGAAGGCGTGTCTGCGGTCCAGAAAAGATGAAGGTATCTGACTGTGGGTAAGTAAGGGCTGGGGTGGGAGGTGGGTGCTGAATAGGAGGGTCGGGTAGGGTGGGGGTAACTAATGACGCAACAGACATAGATGGACAGTTTTCTTTTGTACATCATTTAAAAACAGAGGGGCAGACTGCATTCTGTGGATTCCTGCATGGACCGTTTCCTTTTTTACAGGGTTAAAAGAAAAGGAAAAAAAAAATCAAGGGGCACTTTTCTTTATTTCTAGGATGCAGTATTCTGACACTGGCAATTGGGCACCCCAGCGGCAAGCTCATGTTCGGTGACACCGGGGGTAGGTACCCCATTGCCGCCAGTTACATAGTGAGAACGGGGTCCTGTGACCTGGAAGGGTACATTTTGGGTCAAGCAGTTGGCGCAAACATGGAAGTGTGGGGAGCTGTGCTGTAAAACACAGCACAGACTAACAAGCAGGACTAAAACCATGCTACAAAAAATTATGAAATGGGTAAAAAAAGTTGCTTGTTCTGGGCCGTCGGGGGTCGGCAGGGGAGGGGAGAGGATTGAGTGTCCGGAGGACAGCTCTCCTCTCCCGGGAAGGGGGGGGGTCAGTGCACAGTGCTTGACTGGCCTCTGGCGGAAGCCAGTGGCACGGCAAGTGCAGAGCAGACATGGAGGGATAGGGGAGTGGCGATGCTGGCAGTGATGCCTTTGTCTAGGGTGCATGCCAATCCCCCACAGAAAAACGGGAAAACGCCTGCAGTGTCTGGAAAGAAGGAGCACCCGGACCGTGCCTCCAGTATGCCCTTGCCTGCCCGCTACCTCCAGTCCGACGAGACGTGAGTATCGTGGTGCTTGCCTACCCCACCTCAGGCCTTCTGGGGGAGGAGCCACAGCTACATGGGGACTGGAGAAGTAGGTCTGGGTAGGGCGAGAGAGGCAGGAGGATGATTCCTTTGTGGTCCTCAAGGTCTGCAGTATGTAGGGGGATAAAAGAGTGATTTAAAAAAAAAAAAAAAAAAAATTGACTCAGAGTCCATACTTGCTGGCCACAACAATACAAACTCGACCATGTCTGTCCTTCATTTCTTTTATATCTGGGATAGATGGTGTTGAACTGCAAGATGTTTTTTAATTAGCTGCCTTGACTCAATTTTTGACTCTCAGGTCCTGATACTGTTGCATAGTTAGGTGCTGCTTGTTTATTTTTAATAAGCAGGGACTGCTAATGTTTCTTTCACTCTAGAAATGTACTAGTGTCAGTTTTTGTAACGTGAAATATGTGGACATGAAAATATTTGCTGCTCTTGTGATGCAGTCCCTGTGTTTCATAGGAGAAATAGACTTGTTTTTATGGAGAAAGGCTAAGTGAGCGCGGGGTCCATATTTTAATGCAAAGTATTTTTTTTTGTATTCCAGGAATTACTCAACTGTTTTGTTCCTGGCAGATCAGTAAACGCCTTTAGAGCTGAACAGACTTTTTTTTTTATATGCCGACAGTTGTAGAGACATCTGCGTACTGTTGTTCCAGTGTCTTGCACTATGTTGTTTTTCAACACCCTTTTTAACAAGATAAAACAAAACTAAAAGCACTTAATATCATGCTTATTCTTTCTCATCATTACGTTTGTTGAAAAAAGGTCTGATTGTATTGTACTCTCTGACAGGTTTCATCATGCAGAGCAATTTGCAAAGTGATTAGCTGCTTCACCATCCTGGTGAAGGTTCTCCCTTTTTTTTTTTTTTTGTAGAATTACTATTTAGAAACAACACACCCATTCAAAACTACATATTCCACTTGAATAAAACAGAAGTAATAGGCCTGTTTATCTGTTGAGGCTACATATGCTTGGAAAAGTTGGGAAGGGATAGAGGGTGTGAACCTGACTTCACTTTGTCTGCCTTTAATCTATAAATCCCTCTGAGTGATGCATTCTACAACTGACACTGTCAGGATCTCTGTTATCAAGAAAGCAGACACCTGTGTAGAGTTGTTTTTGATTAGATATATTATAAAGTGCAGTACAGTTTGTTTCATAGAGACCCACCAAGGTAAACTGAACAGCCCCTGCTCCTGATATATAGGTGCCTTACTGTACCTCATTGGGCTGCTTCTAATGTGGAGATTGCCCC
Organism: Neoceratodus forsteri; assembly: GCA_016271365.2. Taxonomy (NCBI): domain Eukaryota; kingdom Metazoa; phylum Chordata; order Ceratodontiformes; family Ceratodontidae; genus Neoceratodus; species Neoceratodus forsteri. The sequence continues at coordinate 194,518,821 of CM028129.1, forward strand.
AGATTTTCCATTTGTTAAAAAGTAGTAACATTCGCAAAAGTAGGAAAATGGCGTCCCAAGGACTTCCCGGTGCTAAGTGCCACCGACGCTCTGCCAAGTTATGACGTGATGCTAGGGAGAGCATGGGGATGCGCTCCATTATAGTATTTGGGGGGGCACCTTTCCAATCATTTTTATGTTTGCTTGCACGCATGTGCAAGAAACATAGTGCCATCATCCGAAATTTTGGAGGTGTGTCACCCCCTCTTCCAATTCAGTCAGTGTGTTGGCAGGCACGGCCCCTGTAAGCCAATGCATGCTGGAGCTGTCTATGACAGGCTCCAAAATGCAGTGGCATACAGTTGAAAGGGGAGCAGCAATAAGATATCGCCTGCTCATGCGCAGCTCCCCCTACACACACACACGCATGCATACTGCGTGCTGCCCCCCCCACGTACACACTCTGTAGCCGCAGAGGTGCCCAATCCCCGTCTGGCTGCCGCGCCCCTTAAAAGTTTTTCCAAATGCCACGCTGGGTGCCCACCCCAGCGTGGCAACTCCAATGGTATAGCCGATGGGGGTGCCCAATCCCCGTCTGCTTCACTGTCTTCTCTCCGCCCCGAGTACTGGGTGCCACTGCAGAGCCCACCCCAGCGTGGCAACTGATCCTATGTCCCGGCCAGGGTGCCCGGTCCCCACGTCGGCTCCACAATCCCCGCCCCAGTCGTCCTTGTACCCGCTGGGAGCCACTCCAGCGTGGCAAATGTCCCGCTCTTTTTTACCTGCAAAATAAAAGCGGTCCCCGGCACTTCTCCCAGGCCCTCCCACAACCCGCACCCACCCACTGCGCACCCTGCCTCCCCACACCCCCATACTTACCTCCGGAGCTTAGACAACGATCTTCGCTGGATCAAACACGCCTTGCACTCTCAAAGCCGACCGCGAACTGAGGAAATGCCGGTAAGCTGTATAATGGGCCAGAGGGTTTTTTTTCAACTTTGTTGCATATCTCGGGCATTTTTTTGAATTTTTGGACCAAATTTTCAACATGGGGTTTTTGGGACCCCTTCTCATGAATGATGTCACTGTCATGGCGTTATTTGGGCTCAAAGGGTGATTTCGCAGTCACTGCGCGAAATCACCTTTCGGGACCGATTAACAAAACGACACTGCCAGTGTTCCTAAGGTGGGCTCTCAAGAAGCCTATTTTGAAAATTTGGTGGAAAAGTTCAAAAACAACTTTACGAGCGCATGCTGCAGTTCCTACGCACGCTCGTAAGTTCGCGAATTTTCAATATTTTCACTCCAGATTTTCAACATTGCCATTTTACCACACCTTCTTATGAGAAGTATAGCTGTCATTTTTCACATCTCACCCAAAATGTGTTTCCGCCCATGTAGCGCACAATGGCGCAGTCGGTGTGTGAAACCAATGTACGGGACAAATTAAGAAAACCACAGTGACACTGTTCATGAGCAGAGGTCTTAAAATGGCTATGTTGAAAATTTGGTGAAAAAATTCCTAAAAATGACTGTTTTACGAGCGTGCGTTGCGCAGTTCCTATGCATGCTTATAAGTTTGCGAATTTAATATTTTCACTCCAGATTTTCAACATTGCCATTTTATTACACTTCCTTATGAACAGCACAGCTGCCATTTTTCATATACGCCCAAAATGTGTTTCGCATGTAGCACACATGGTGCTGTTGGTGTCGAAAGCAATGTTTGGGACAGATTAAGAAAATCACAGTGACACTGTTCATGAGCAGAGGTCTTAAAATGGCTATGTTGAAAATCTGGTGACAAAGTCCATAAAATGACTGTGTTACGAGTGAGCATGCGCGTTTCCACGCACCCTCGTAAGTTCATGACTTTGTAATATTTTAAGTCCAGATTTTCACCAGTGGCATTTTCCACACTTCCTTATTTACAGTACAGCTGTCATTTTTCACAACATGACTGAAGTGTGTTTTTACACTTTCAGCGCAGAGATGCGTGGTCGCTGTGGGAAATCATTGTTCGGGACAGATAAAGAAAACCACAGTGACACTGTTCATGATCGGAGGCACCAAAATGCCTGAGTTGACAATCTGCTGTAAAAAAAAAAAAATCCACAACCTAATTATATTACGGGTGTGCGTTGCACAGTTTCTATGTATGCTCGTGACTTCACCATTTTTTTAAATATTTTTACTGCAGATTTGCAACATTGCCATTTTTTACACCTCCCCATAAACAGTACAGCTGTCATTTTTTACATCCTGTTCGGAATGTTTTTGCACCTGTGGTGCTAAATGCCGTAGTCGCTGTGCATAAGCAGCTTTCGACTAACAAACTGATATTCCCCCTGTTCATGAGGTGGGGTCACAAAAAAACCATGTTGAACATTTGGAGTGAAAATACCAATGAATGCCTGAGGTATTAGGGTTTCCAACCATAACGCCCAACTCTGTAGAGAATGACAGGCATCAGGGGTGTGACTTGGGATTCTTGCCTGTAATGCTCATACCATTCCACACCCTGCAGCCAGTGAGAGGCATCGAGGTATGCCTTTGACTCTTCGGCCCCAATGTTCACCCCATTCTCCTATCATGGCACCCATCACACGTATTTTCTAATGGACTGGGGGTGCTTTAAAGAATCCAAAGACCCCAAGGAACACCGTGACGCTTGTCGGTGTCTGCAGGGTGTGGTGTGGTGAAATGGTGTGGCCGTTATGCCTGACGACCCAAAGGCACACCCCAGTGCCTGTCACTCTCTGCAGGGTGGTGGTGGGGTTGGCTTCAGTTCAATACTTCACTGCCATTCCTATTACGCAGCTCTGTAACTTCTACACTACCACTGCCAATGCCAGCAAGCAAACATTTGGCATTGACCAATGCTTGTTTTATATTATAATGGCCATTTGATGATGAAACATGGGCACTGGTCGACTAACGAGGCCCTTGTTGGTCGACCAGTGCCCACATTTCATTACCAAATGCCCATTGTAATATAAAAAAACAATCAGAATTGTGCCCCTCATAAATTATAATGGTGTGCATCCCCGCAATTCTATTTGTGACTCCTCCTCACAACCAGGATCAGCTGCTGCTGCTGCCCTGGCAGGAAGCAACTTAATGTGACCGCTCACAGTAGGTGAGGGAGGGCCACTGGACACCAGGGTGCTACAGACAGGCCTCCAGTAAATTGATGAATGCATCTGAAGATTTCTTTTTCAGAGATGGTGGTGGTGGAGGCCAAGGCTGAATTGGGAATGTGGGAATGTGGAGGGTGAGGGTGGGATGGGGCGCTGCACTGGGTGATTATGGTTGAGGCTTGTCACTGTGTAACAGAGTGCTTGTGAAGCACGATTGTAACCTGCAGCCATTACTACACATAAAAAGATTGGTGGTAATCCCCAAAAATGAAAAAATACAGAATAAACCTCATAGTCTGCTATTTCACTACTTGAATCAGGAGCCTCTTACCTTAAATGTAGGATGAATCTGGCAAACCTGGACAACAAGGGCGATGAACTGGTGCCCCTTGTCATCTGCCTCTTCATCAGCAGCATACTTGTGCTAGCGAGCATCGTCTGCTTCTCGATGCATGGCATTATCAAGCAAGGAGGGGGCACTGAAACTGACGAGTTGAAGAAGCTAATCTAAATCGGCGCCTTCACTGGAACACGGAAGGATAGAATTTGATGGCAGATAGACTGCTTGGCTCATCCAGTCTGCCTGTTTCTCCATACCTACACTATGACCGCAGACCATGCCACATCTACAGCTCTTCCTCCCTCTCTTTTCCGCTATGATCCCCTTGTGCTTATCCCATGCATTCTTGAACCCCAACACTGTTTTTGCCCTCAGGGCAGTTCTAGGAATCCGTCACTCTTGCTGTGAAGAAGTACTTCATCACATCTCTCCTGAATCCACCCACTTTGAACTCAATAGCATATCCCCTTGTTCTTGAGCACAATTTTCTTCTGAAAAATATGTCTTTCCTGTACCCTGTTTACCCCCATGAGGTATTTAAAGTCTCTTTCATATCCCCCCCTCCCTTTTCTGTTCCATGGCATACATATTGAAATTCGTTAGTCTCTCCTCATTGGTCTTTTGATGCAGACACTGCACCATTTTAGTTGCCCTTCTCTGGACTGCCTCCGCTCTGTCCTTCCATCTCGAGAAGTGGATACAGTGCTTTGTGTGGGGTCTTATCAGCCATCTGTCTGTACATGGTGCCCACCACCACTGTAGTTGCCCCACTGCTTTAGTAACACAGCTAGCCAAACTGGGAGCTGCTCCATAACTATTCCTGCCTACTGGAGTGCCACCAGGGCTGGTAGCCACACTACACCATTTTTGTGTTCAAGTAAGTGCCTTCTTGTGGGCACCACCTCCAGCACTTAGATCTGGTCAGGCAAGAATGTGGAATCACGGGCTTAATGCACCTGACACTGTCAGGCTAGGAAGGGGCACCACGGGGGGAGGAAGCTCCATGCACAGTGGTGCCACTTCGGGAATGACCTGGCAATTGCATGTCTCTCAACTATACCCGACTTTGCCTCAAATTATTACTCTGTTCTTCCTAAAATGTGTGATCTTACGTTGAGGATAGCTCCTGAAGCAAGCAACACCAGTAGCCGCCAGGTGCTAGGACCCCACAGGAAACGTCTAGCAGGCAATATACAGTAGGGTACTGCCCCCATCGGCCTTTGGTACAAAAGAGGTGGTCCCCCAGCCCTCCCTCAGTTGTTTTGCCACTGTCGACCCACGCACATCGGCTCCACAGACTCCTTCTGCTTGCAGTCGGACACCATTTTTGCGTTTACCTGTGCTTTTTTCCTTTTATTTCATTTCAGTGAAATTTTGTTTCTGCATGCCTTCTTTGTCGTCTTCCTTGTCTCCAGAGTGGAAGACAAACAAGTGTTCCCGGGCAAGCAAATTCCTCACTCCGATGGCCATTCAGCTTGCCTGATTTGCTTGGGCCCTTCCTATGACATCAAGGCCTGCCAGCAGTACTGGAGTTTCAAGCGCCAGACAAGGATCCGCCACCTGAAGGCCCTTAAGAGTTATTTGCTCAAACAGCAATTGGCCACCATGGAATCTTCTTCAGCTAGCTCATCAAAAGCTGCAGGGACATCCTCCTGTTCAGACAACCACAGGGTGAAGTCGTCTCACTGGAAGCACTCTCGCTGGTATAAGGAAAAGGAGAGATCTTACTTCGAGAGGGTTCCTGCAGTAGATCTTCACATATAGGACTGCGCCCCCTGACGTCAGGTCAGCATGGCAAACCTGTAGATAGCAATCATCAGTGGGGACCGCCTCCGACGTTGGGGCGTCGTGATGTCAGCCCAGCTATAAAAGGGGCGGTCCCGCGCCCTCTCTCCAGTTCTTTCCCGCCGTTGCCTCAGTAACATTTGGCTCATGTCAGAACAGCAATCTAACGTCCGCGTTATATTTTGTCGAAGTTATCCTTCGCCTCTTACTAGATTTCTCAGAATTTTCTTCAAATTGATGCCTTCTAGACTGAAGAAAAAGCGCTCCAAGTCCGGCGCTCAAATCCTGCATGGGGACGACCATTCCCGCTGCCTCCTTTGCCTAGGTTCAAAGCATGACATCCTGGAGTGTTCCATCTGCCAGGCCTTCAACCAGGCGACCAGAATCGGGCACAAGTGATCCCTCAAGGCCCATCTTTTGACCCGTCTCTCGACATCAATGGAAAAGGAGCTCCAAAAACTCAGGGAAAGGTAGTTTTCGCAGGCCCCAGAAAAAGAAGAAAAGTAGAGAAGCACGGGGACCGGAGTTTGTCGCCACACGAGGGGCCTGCAACTGTGAGTACTTTTTGGGTGCCCTGTTTGCTTCTTTGGGCCGGGCCCCCTCTCCCTCTGCTGCTGAGGTGAGCGGGCAGACGGGGGTTGCCTCTTCAGAGGTGGTAATTTCATCGCCTTGTCCTGCCAATAAGTGATCCCTCGTCTCCAGCGAAGGCGTGTGACCTTCCAGCCATCTCTAGCCTGGCCGGATCTGCTGGTTCGGATGCCGGCTCCTCCGCCCATCAGGATCCATCCACTCTCCCATCTGGCTCCAGTTTGGGCCCCGACGTCAGAGTGAGGGACAAGTCGACCCATCGTCTCCCAGGATTCTCCACCCCAGAGACTCACCACCCGATCCTTTGCTCTTTGCTTTAGCAAGATCACAGTCGGACCTGCCGTCTGGGGTCCTAGAGTTTCTCGCCCCTTGCCAGGCCTTTCACCGTCACTGGAATTTGTTCCGCTGTCGACGGAGGATCCCGTTATGGAGCCTCCACTCTACAGCTCTTCGTGCATGCTCCTGGATCCGACGCGACCTTCTGGCACCTTGGCACGACCCCCTGCGGGGCCTTTGACTGGGTTCCTAATCCCGGAACTCTCTTTTCCGCCTGCGGACGGCCCGCTGCCAGTCACTCATTACCAGATGCCGGGCCAGGTGCCTCCATCACGGTTCTCCTGACGCCAGGCTACCCGATACCAGGATATCCTAAGCCAGGACACCCAAACCTGGTTATCCCAGGTACTCTTCGTACTATCCATCCTGGCGCTACCCTCAGTACCCACGGTATCAGAGTTGCCAGCCTTCCCCTCCTCCTCCTTTGGTACTGGACCATGAGTCCATCCCTCTTTGGTGGAAAGAGGCTAGAGCACAGCTTGTGTCAGAGTTAAGACAGCTGATGAGGGAAGCACCCACCCCCAGGGTCGCCTTTCTACCACCTCCTCGAGCTAGAGCTTTGACCTCTATCACTGTAGGCACCACGGAACCAGACCCTTCTGTACCTAGTGGCTCCGAGCCCTCTGACTCCGACTCGGATGCGTCGGAGCCCAGATCTCCTGTAGAGGTCCCTCCAAAAGACTCTCCAAAGTCGCCTCTGGAAGATCCCTCTTTTGGAGATTTATTGTGCTCAATTCAGGCGGCTGGTGGATGGCCGTCCAAAGAGGTTGATCCACAAACGAAATGTCTTGAGGAGCACCTTGATCTGGCTACCTCGGACCCTATTCCCATTCCTCCATGGATGGGGCCCCATGAGGACCTGGTGACCACAGTTTGGCAGCAACCGTCCTCCATTCCAGTGTTCTCACGCAAAGCTGACTGCACCTATTTTCCCCCGGAAGGGATATCTCACCTTAACTCCCATCCCAAGGCTGACTCTATGGTCATCACTACTATGATACCTTGACCGCTCATGACCGTTCAGCCCAGCCCAAACACCTGAGCTCTTCACCTTCCAACAAGGATTCATGTCAAGTCGACCAATTTGGGCGTAAAATATGCTCTTCTAGGGACATGGATATGTTGTTCATCCACACTCATTGGCAGGTATCCTTGCCGCTTTAAATCTTGCCGGAAGGTCTTCAAGCTTGCTCCTCCCACCCACCCGGGTGGTATAACTTTCTGCTCCGCCCCATGACGCCAGATCTTCCTTACCGCTTGGAAGCTCAGGTTCCCTCCTTAACGCTCTGCGTTTGAGACTGGTTCCTATTTCTCCGTTTGCGGATTTAAAAATAAATTTGCGAAAAAGACTTCAGTCTTCTGTCCCTCGCGGCTGCGATGGACAAATCGACTCCCGGATTTCGGAGATGCCCATGCGGGCAGAAGATGTCTCGGACGGATCCACACTCCACGTGTGTCTACTGCTTAGGCCTTGAGCACGACCCGCAGGCTTGCGACCTGTGCTCATCTTTCTCGGCCTACGTCCTCGAAGACCGTGCTGCCCGATTGCAACTGGGCCGTCCGAAAGCGTTCCCTCCGTGAAGTCAGAGGCCCGGTTGGCGGTGTCCGCGGCGGGCTCGGCGGATCACGCTCGGCGGATGGTCGCCCTCGAAGAGAGGCGCGCGGGCGTATCTTCCTTCGGCGGCGGCATTTATCCTGCTCTCTCTGGGTTCTTCCTACGCGGCTTCTTTTAAGGAGCTTTGTCTATCCCTCTCCACTAAGGGAGAAGGGCTCGCGTCTGCTGGACCTTATTCTCGGTCAAAAGAGGACAGGGGTAAGTCCTCCGTCGGCGCTCTTGGGAGGCGGGAAAGGTCCCTCCCGGACGTCGACCCGTCGGCTTGATCCGACCCGCTCGGCCCGGCCACTGGCCTCACGGTGTCCCGTCAGGTCAGTTGACCGAGACTCCACCGATGAAGTAGATTTTCTCGACCCATTGAGCAGGCTGTCGCCTTTAGCAGCTGAATTCCCCTCCCGGTTCCCAGGGAGAGTTGAGGATCCCGTGGGCTTGCCTGTGCCTCGGTTCCGGAGCCCTCGGATGGACCATCCCGAGCAAGAGAATGCGATTCCGGCGACACCTCCCGCACCGACCTCGGAATTCCGGGACTCTCGGTCTCGGTCTCGGACCTCTCCCAGTGGTCAGCCGATCCACCGTCATAGGTGGTCTGGGTCTCGGCACCGCTGATGAAGCGAGCGTCGCCGCTTCGTCCTCGTCCTCCTCCTCGGATAGAGAGGCTCCAGCGTAAATTCGTCGGCGATGCGAGACCTTATGTTGCAACAGCTCCTCCTGGCCGGGGTAATGCCGCCCGTCGCCTTCCCGGCCATTAGTAACTGTCACGGGCCGACCGACCCACCTCTACTTATCCGAGGGAGCCTGCATGCCGGGCAGTTGTTGGCCAAACCAGCTGCTCCACCGATTCCGGTGGAACCTCCGCCTCCACAGCCACCAGTGGGGCTCCGACCAAGGGTTCTCGGTCGGCTAGGGTCTACCGTCGGCGTCAATTACCTCACTCCCGACCGACCTCGGCAGGTGAAGGGTGGCTCAGGCCAGAGCAGCTCTTGAGGACTCTTCGAGTCCGAAGATGATTCCTCCTTTTCTCCAAGCGACTGGACTTGGAGTCTTCAGGAGTCAGTCAAGGGCGATAGCCCGTCGTCCTTCCTAGGACTGCTTGGCTCATCTCGGGAGTCCACGGGATGGAGCTCGAACCCGTTCCAAGCGGCCAGAGTATCCCCTCACGGAGATTCTGGACCGGGGGATTCTCAACGGAGGCCTTTCCGGTGGCCGAGGCCATAGTGGGTCCGGCACTGGAGCTTCAGCGCCCTGCTTCCTGCCCTCGCCTTGGCCAGGATGGCCAGGAAGTATCACGGTCCCTACGGTTCCTTGTCCGGTTTTGGAACACCCTCTGCTGAGGGGTTGGTTACCGACAGCGTTTTCCGGTCGCCCTAGCACCAGGGATGTGGACAAACCTCCTGACAAGGGTCAAGAATTGGACTATGTCGGGCGAAAAGTCGCTCGTCCTCTCGGCCTTCGTCAGGTGAGTTCGGCCGTCCTCATGGCACATTTTCTCATGCCTGTTGGGCTCCTGGATGAGGTCATTCCTCATCTTCCGCCGATCTGCAGACTACGGTTAAGCAGGTGCGGGACCAGGAAGAACAGTGGCCAAACAGCAGCTCCAGACTGCTTTGGATATAGGGGACTCGTGTGCCAGATCGGTGGCGGCCGCGGTGGCTATGCGTCGGCAGGCTTGGCTGAGGATATCCACCTTTACCCGGATACCCAGCACAAGTTGGCGGATGTTCCCTTTGGGACTGACCTCTCTGACCCTGGGGTGGAAGGTCACCTGCAGAGGATCGAGAAGTCCAATGCTACCTTGGACTCGGTCTCTTCTGCTCAGAAGGACAAGGCGCAAACCACAGCCTAAGCCCTTTCGTCCTTCTGTGCCCCAGCCCGGCTCAGCAACGTCAGGGCCAGCAGGCTCAGCCTTGGTATCCCAAAAGCACCGCGGCCTCTACCACAGCAGGCAGGAGGAAAAGGCCCAGGAGGTCCTCGGCTGGTCCCTCCTCCAAGCCTGCCCAGTGGAGGCTGAGGTGTCCTCCCATTCCGTCACCTTACCCCTGGGTCCCCGAGGTAGGCGGCTCCAGCACTCCGTTCCGCCTGGTCCGCTGTTTCCACGGACAGGTGGGTCTCGAGGTGGTGGGAAGAGGCCTGCCTCTGGAGTTCGAGCAGGCACCACCCTTCAGGCCAGTCGCCCCTCGGGGCTTGGGATCCCCAGCCTCACTGGCGGCTCAGTCGAGCCGACATGCTCTCCTCCTCCAGAAGGAGGTGATAAGAGGTGGTGGACCCTCCTTCAGACCCAGGGTTTGTGTCCAGGTACTTCCTGGTTCCGAGGCGGACGAGGCTGGCGCCCCATTCTCGACTCTACGACCTAAACAAGTTCCAAGGTCTCGAACCTTCAGGATGGTCACTCTGGCTCAGATAATACCATCCTTGGAATGTGGCGTGTGGTTCTGCTCTCTGGACTTGCAGGGCGCATTTTTCACGTCCCTATCCGTCCGTCTCACCAGAGATTCCCTTCGCTTCAGCGGAAGGATCCTCTTGAGTTCAAGCAGCCCTCCGGCTTGTCTCCAGCTCAGGGTCTTCACCAATGCATGGCAGTGGTGACAGCATTCCTCACGGGCGCCGAGGGGTCAGTGTGCCCTTACCTGGACGACTGGCTGATAGCAGCTCCCTCCAGGAAGGAGGCGGGTGGTCCAGAGTCTGTGGCCTCAGGTCTGCTCTCAACTGGGCCTCCTTATCAGCGAGGCCAGAAGTCGGAACTCTCGAGCGAGCAGGTGTTCTATTCATGGGCGCAGCTCGACTCTCTCTTGAGCCAGGCGCGCGGCTCCCGGCGGACAGGGCGAGGTTCTTTCCTCCCTTTGCCCGATCATTTCTGGATGGGCAATTGCTTCCTGCCGGGACTTCCCTCGCCTCCTGGGTCTCATGGCGGCCTGCACCAGCGTGGTCGTTGGGCCCGCTGGAACATCGTCCCCTTCAGTGGGGACTGGCCAGCCAGTGGTCACAGCGCTGCGATCCTTTGGACCAGCTTGTAGCCGGTGACACAGGGGATGTGGGCGCTCTCCAGTGGTGGACCGTTCCAGATCATTTGCAGAAAGGGCATCCGTTCGTCCGCGCCGAGCCGGGTCTCTCTGTCGACCGATGCCTCTCTGATGGGTTGGGGTGCCCATCTGGGGGAACACCGGGCTCATGGCCTCTGGTCCCCTCGGGAGTCCCGATGCCACATCAACCTGCTGGAGCTCCGAGCGGTCCGCCTAGCTCTCACCGGCTTTGCTCCGTTCCTCCGGGTCAAGTGGTCAGAGTCCAGGCCGGACAATACCACGGCCATGTACTATCTAAACCGCCAGGCGGGGCGACGCTCCATGCTACTATGCAAGGCTCTCCGCGATTTGGTCCGCGTAAGCGGCCTGGGCGGATCTCCCTGGCCATTCACGTGGCAGGGCCTCCAGCACCCTGGCCGATGCCCTGGGCGGATAGGGGCTGCATCCCACAGTGGTCTCTCCTGCGAGGTAGTACAGCATCTGTTCTCCCATTGAGGCACACCTCAGGTGGACCTGTTTGCCTCCAGGAGAGCCTGAAGCTGAGTCTGTTCCATGCCGCCCCCTCAGCAGGGCTCGCTGCGAGGATGCCTTCTCGAGGCAGTGGACCCGGGCCTCTTTCGCCTTTCCCCATTTCCCTTGATCCACAAGGTGCTTCTCCAAGGCGAGGAGGGGACAAGGCGCAGGGTGATTCTGATAGCCCCAGACTGGCCTCATGATTCTGGTACCAGATCTCCTCAGTCTCAGCTCCAGGACTCATGACGCAGCTTCCAGCTCGCCCGGACCTGCTCTATCAATCAGGGAAGGTGTTCCATCGGACCTTCAATCCCTGCACCTGACGGCCTGGTTCCTGGCGGCTAGAGTTCCAGGCCTTGGGTCTTTCCGACGAGGTCCTCAATGTAGTTGAGGCGTCCCGTAAGGAGTCGAACAGAAAATGCTATGCCTTCAAATGGAAAAGGTTTTCCATTTGGTGTCAGGCAAGGGCTTGGACCCTTCCTCCTGTTCCTTGGCAAGCATCTTGGACTATTTATGGTCCCTTTCTAATCAAGGGCTTAGGTCGGCTGACCCTAAGGGTGCACCTGGCAGCCATCTCTGCTTACCGGGCGCGGGCAGGAAGCAGTCATGGCGCAGGAGAAGGTGGTCTGGCGCTTTTTCAAGGCCTTGATCACATTTCCTCAGTGCGGAACCCCCACCTCCGTAGGATCTACTGCTGGTACTGGCAAAGCTCATGGGCAAGTCATTCGAACCTATGCACAGGTGTGCTCTCTCTCACCTGTCGTGGAACGCCTTCTTGGTGGCTATCACGTCAGCCAGAAGGATGGGAGAGCTCCAGGCGCTTCCATCGAGTCTCCTTACCTGGTCTTCCACAGGGACAAGGTTGTCCTGCCCCACCGAAATTCCTTCCGAAGGTGGTGTCGGAGTTTCACCTTAACCAGGTGTTGACTCTGCCGTGTTCCACCCAATCACACCTCGGAGGCCGAATATAGGCTCCATACTCTGGACCCTAGAAGAGGCGCTCGCTTATTATAAGGGCGCCACGGCTGAAGTCGGGGGAGAGGTTCGCCAGCTGTTTGTCACCTCGCTGAAGCTGCATCTGGCAGACCTGCAGCCAAGCGGACGATAAGCAGGTGGGTAACCTCCTGCATAGATCTCTGCTATAAGTTGGCGGGCATGGAGCCTCCCAGAGGATAAGATCTCATTCTACCACATACTGCTGCAACGGTGGCTGCTTCCAGGACGTCCCTATCCAGGAAATCTGCAGGGCTGCTACCTGAAGTCAGCAAACACCTTCATTACCCATTACCACATGACCTTGAGTCACGCCCGGGATGCTGGTTTGGGGCCTCGAGTTCTCAGTCTCTCTTTCCCAAGTAAGTATTGGGGTGTGCGTCTTGCCTCCCTCCTCCCGGAGAACTACTAGGAGTCTGCCAATGAGTGTGGATGAACAACATATCCATGTCCCTAGAAATACAGGTTACTCACCTGTAACAGGAGTTCTAGGAATGGTATATGTTGTTCATCCACAACTCCACCCGACCTTCCGCCGACTGACAACCTGAGCTTCCAGCGGGCCAGATCTGGCGTCATGGGGCGGAGCCGAGGTTATACCACCGGGTGGGTGGGGTAGTAAGCTTGAAGACCTTCCGCAAGATTTAAAGTGGCAAGGATACCTGCCAATGAGTGTGGATGAACAACATATACCATTCCTAGAACTCCTGTTACAGGTGAGTAACCTGTATTTCTTCCTCTTGTGCGATATGTTCCCTTAATTACGTCTTGCACATGGTCGCCTTTCAAAAAAGCTTCTCTTTTGGATTTGGAAAGGGACCTCCAGGAAGTGCAAGATGAAACCTTGAGAAAGAAGCTGTTGGAAAAAGGTTAGGATGGGTAAATCCTCATGTCGCCATGCCCTTTGGGCAACTTACGACTCGGTGGCTAGAGCAGCAGCCACGGGGATCTGCCTCCAGCACTTCTCCTAGCTCTGTATAGCGGGACTGGCGCAGGATGTACAGTCCTCTCGTTTAGATGCCCCTTTCAGGGGTTCCGTCCTCTTTGGCGGTGACGCTAAAGATATTACTGGGCTGCAGGAGAGCGGACGCTCCTTGCGGGATGTTTGCTCCTTATACAAGACGGGCCAGAAAAAGCAGCCTTTTCACCGCCAATGAAGGTGGAACAAATCCCAGGCCGAGTGCCAGGCAAAGAAACACGTACCTGGATCTGGAGCTCAAACCCCACAGGCCAGATTTCCCAAACAGGCCTCTGGGGCAAAATCTCCCCTCCCTTTGGCGTCCTGACTCCTTTCCCCTCCTTCCGCTCCCTCGAGTATCTCGGGAGGAACCGGTCGGAGGGAGGTTCGGCCTCCACCTGGATGGTTGGAGGTTCGTCACCGCAGAAACTTTGGTGCTTCAGCTCATCCAGCGAGGTCACTCGCTAGAATTCAGTGAAATCCCAGTCCGTCAACTGCCGGGATGGTCCTTCTATCCTTGGGATCAGGTCCCCATAGTCTCTCAGGAGATCCAGGCACTACTTCTAAAGAGGGCCATAGAACACGTCCCGTCAAACCAAATACAGTCGGAAGGGGATTCTATTCCCACTTCTTCCTGGTTCCGAAGAAAACGGTTGACCTGAGACATCCTGGACCTCAGCACACTAAACGTCTTCGTCGAGTACAAGAAGTTTCGTATGTTGACCCTTCAGGGGCTCCTCCTCCTGCTCCACCCCAATTCTTGGCTGTGCTCCCTGGACATGCAGGATGCTTACCTGCATATTTCTATCCTCCCGGCCCACCACCATTTTCTCCATTTTGTTTTCACGGAGAAGCATTTCCAATTCATAGTACTCCCTTTTGACCTTTCTTCGGCTCCAGAGTGTTCACCAAATGCCTAGCAGTGGTGGCGGCATTTTTACGCCGTCAGGGCATTTATGTCTTCCTGTACCTGGACGACTGGCTCCTTGCAGCACCCTCCTCTACCAGCCTGAAAGAGTCTTTCTTTCACTCGGAGCTTATTTGCTTTACTGGGCGTAACTGTCAATTTTCCCCGAGTCCCAGCTAGTACCATCCCAGAGGCCTCAGTACATTGGAGCTGTACTAGACACAGTTCAGGGCAAGGCTTTCCTGCCATTGGGTTGGGCCGAGGCTCTAGCTTCTCAGGCCACTCTCGTGGCACAGGCCCGATGGGTCCCAGCACACTCGGTGCTTCGTCTGTTGGGACTGATGGCAGCCACCATTTCAACAGTCCCAATGGCCAGGCTTCACATGAGGGTCACCCAATGTTCTCTTCGAGTCCAGTGGGACCAGAGGACGGACGACATGAACCAAAAAGTCATGATCTCCAACAGCCTTCAGAGAGATCTTTGCTGGTGACAAGATCTATCGAACTTGTCGAAGGGAATTCCTTTCCTTCCTGCGGATCCAACCCTAATTCTCACTATGGATGCCTCCGATATGGGCTGGGGAGCCCATCTGGGGACTCGTCAGACACAAGGTTCTTGGTCCAACCAGGAGCTGATGCTCCACATCAATGTTCTGGAGACTAGGGCGGTACTTTACGCGCTCCAGGCATTCCAGTCGCTGCTGGTTCCGGGATCTCTCTTAGTCCAGATGGACAACATGTCCACTGTCTGGTACCTAAACAATCAGGGAAGAACCCGGTCATATCCTCTTTGTAGAGAAGCCATGAGGGTGTGGTACTGGGCGATTCAGCACAGCCTTTACTTGACAGCAGTCCTCGTTCCGGGCATCACCAACATCCTGGCGGACAGTCTCAGTCGATCAGTGGCCAGGGCCCATGAGCGGGAGCTAAAGTCAGAGGTAGTCGAAGATCTCTTTCTTCGATGGGGTTGACCAGAGATAGATCTGTTCACCTCCCCATACAGTGCAAAACTACCTGTCTTCTGCTCTTTTGTTCCGGGGAATGGTACTTTTTGGTGAGATGCGCTGTCTCTTTCATGGACAGGGAGGTTTCTGTATGTCTTTCCTCTCATTCAGAAGGTTCTGGTGAAACTTCAACAAGAAGGGGGCCCATGTGATTCTGATTACTCCTCTTTGGCTACGCCAAATTTGGTTCCCTCTTCTGCTGTAATTGGTACTGGAACCCCCGGTTCCTCTGCCCATTTCCCACAACCTTCTGACTCAGGAGCAGGGCACCCTGGTGCATATGAGCCTTCAGTCTCTCCACCTTCATGCGTGGCACCTGTGGACATAGCGATGTCTCACTGTGGGGTATCTTCGCAGGTTGCGCATATTCTAGTGGAGGCCAGAAAACCCTCCACTAGATCCCCTTACTCTATGAAATGGAAGAGATTCACGATATGGGCCCAAGCAAGGAGCTGAGATCCATTTTTGTGCTCGGCATCCCAGGTTCTAGAGTACCTCGCACATCTGTCTGAGGTGGGCCTTAGCTATTTCTCCATTAAGGTCCACCTCTCTGCGGTGTCGGTCTACCACATCCCGGTGGAGGGCAAAACCTTGGCTCAGCTGGAGGTTACCAAAACCTTTATGAAAGGCATCCTTCATTTGAAACCTCCGATCTGGAATCCTTGTCCTCCCTGGGACCTGAATTTCATGCTCGAGAAGCTGACCTTACCCCCGTTTGAACCAGCTTCTTCCTGCGACTTATGCTTCGTTTCCTGGAAGACCATATTTTTAATCGCAGTTACTTCGGCCAGAAGGGGTTCCGAATTACAGGCCTTTGTCTGTAAAGAACCTTATTTGATTTTTCATAAGGACCGTGTAGTCCTTAGGACTAATCCTTCTTTTTTGCCCAAAGTAGTTTCAGAAACCACTTTGAACCAGAGTGTGGAATTACCAGTGTACTATCCACAGTATTCCAACGGGGGGAGCACCTTCTGCACACCCTTGATGTGCACCGGATCCTAAGGTACTACATGAACAAGACTAAAGAGGTTAGGAAATCTAGCCAACTGTTCATAGCCTTTGCTCCTCAGTGCCAGGGCAAGGCTGTTTCCAAGCAGACCATCTCTCGATGGCTAGCTAACTGCATCCATTTTCGTACACGAAATATGGGAAGTCCCTTCTGGGGGCCGTCAAAGGCCACTCCACCCATTGCGTGGCGACCTCCCCTGCCTTTTTTAGGAATGTGTCCACGGCAGAGATCTGTGCTGCGGCCACCTGGTCAACTGTTCACACCTTTACTAAGCATTACAGTCTGGACATTGCCTCTCGGCACAGAACTGGCTTTGGTCTTGCAGTCTTTCAAGGCCTCCTGTCGTGATTCCTCATGGCGAATTCTCCTCCTACCAGATGCACCTACGTTTTTGCTTTTCTTCGTGACTGCTTGGTATTCAGTCCTTTATGTGAAGACCTACTGCAGGAACCCTCTCGAAGTAAGATATTGCAGTTATGTAAGAACTTAACGTAACAGTAGATCTTCTAGATAGGTTCCTGCAGTAGGTTTAGTTTCCCTCCCTCCTTCCCCCAGTTTTTGGATGCTTTATTTTCCATCCTATTTAGCCCTGCGGGACTAGAGTGGAAGCAGGGTCTCAGGAGTTCCTCCGGTTTTCTCCTTACCTATCTATAGGTCTCTGTTGGAAAAGAACTGAGAACGGGTGGGACTGCCCTAATTATAGTCGGGAATGAGGGCGATGCTTCATCGGGGTGGTCCCCGCTGATGATTGCCATTCAAGGTTTGCTGTGCGGACCTGACATCAGGGGCGCAGTCCTGTATGTGAAGACCTACTGCAGGAACCCTTCTCAAGATCTACTGTTATGGTAAGTTCTTGCGTAACTGCAGTGTCCCAGTTGAGCTCCTGTCCTCGGTTCCCGCACCATGTGGCGACATAGAGTTCCTTCTCCCGGAGAGTCGGACTCGGGGCGCTGCCCGCTCGCGCTCTGTCTCTCTCTCTCTCTCCCCTTCTGGGTTGCTGCTGGTTAGGTGCACCCCCTGGTGCTGATGTCTGGTGGGGAGTCCTCGGGTCAAGGGTCTTCCTGTGCCTTGGGTCCCGTGTTCACCCTACTGGGCCTAAGCCAGGGGGCTCAGCTGGTGCTGCTTTGGTTGGAGGGTCCTTGCCCACTCATCTGGGGCATCTGGCCCCATCGGGCCAGACGGCAGTCCCTGGTGCCTGGAGCATGACCAGCCTGATGTCTGATTCCCCTAGGTGGTGGCTGCTTCAGCTGACACCGACCAGTACCCTAGTCTGGGTACAGCAGACACCTGCCACTTCGACTCTGGCTTTGCTGGACTCGAACCAGGTGGCTCCCCCTGGGTCACCTGACCCTTGGTCTTCGCTGGCCAGTCTTCTGAGCCCTGCGTCCAGAGAACAGCCACCTACAGGCCTGACACCCAGTGACCAGACGCCCGTCAAACTGCCGCCTGTCACCCCGATGCCGGCTAATCTGTCACCAGGCCCTTTTGGGTCATTAGGCCCGGTGCTGCTCTCTAACCTGACGCTGGACCTGTCCGGAAATGTCCCTCAGGCTCCAGGTACTGCCCAGATCTCTTTGTCAGTAGTGGTGGCCCTCTTTGACTCATGATGGAACACCATAAAGAAAGAATTGCTGCCTGCTGGGCCCTGGGACTGCTCCTGCAGGGCCACAGCCAGTATCTCCTACTACTCTTCCGCCTCAGGAGCTGATCGCTCCGAGGAAGCCCTTGTCTCAGCCGGAACCCAGAGAGCCCCTGTCCCCCTGTGGTAGGAGGAGACATTCCTCCTCTATATCCACCTCTAGATACCGGCACAGTTGACATGACTGGAGGTACAGATCCTCGGTTTCTGGGCGCTACAGTGGAATCCCCCATTATGACTCTGAGTCTTCAGAGGATGGCTTTTCACCCACCCTGGTCCATCCTCAAGACGCGCCTTGGTCACCTCCCGATGACCCTACCTTTATGGACGTAATGAGGCACATCCAGGTACTCAGTGGCTGGGATACTGAGGACCTGGACTCCAAAAGGTGCAGGTTGGCTGAACACTTGAAGTTGCAGGTGTCAAACTGGTTGTCCTGTCCCCCTTGGTTCCTTCCTACAAGGACATTACCATGTTGGCATCGAAGCATCCCTCTTCAGCCTCCACCATCCTTAAAAAGTCTGACAGGCTCTTTAAAGCGCCTAAGAACGAGGCTTTCTTGGCAGAACATCCTAGGGCCGATTCCATGGTCTTGACTGCAGTCCATAGGTGGTCTACGCAGCCCAGACACCTTAGTGCCCAGCCCCCGGACAAGGAGTCCAAGCAGCTGGATCAGATGGGTCGCAAGGTATATTTCTCTGACACATGTAGTATACATTCACTTAACTTCATGGCCCCCACAGTGAAATACAAGAATACCTTGTGGAAAAAAAGGCCATAGAGCTGGCCAAAGCTCAACGTGAGTCTCTTCAGACTTCAAAGTTACTGGATATCCTGCAGTCTGGGGCTGATGTGGGCAAACACATTTTGCAGCGCGCCTATGATACCACTGACTCTTTGGCTCAGGCTGCTGCTACGGGTATCTCTCTGTGCTGTTACTCATGGCTTCGAGTATCTGGCTTCTGTCAGGATCCTCAGGAGGGGATTTTAGATGCCCCCTTCCATGGTCCAGTGTTCTTTGTGGAGCCTGCTGAGATCATCATCCCAGGACTCCCAAGATTCTGGCAAAGAAGTCCAGTCTGTCTATCAAATGTACAGATCGGAACCAGCTGCTAATCAGCGTTATCCCTTTTGTTGCTCAAGGGGCTAGCTATCCCAGGGTCAACAGCCCAGGGTACATTCAGGTGGAAGACTGCCTCTCAACCGAGAGGAGGCTTTGGGCCTAGAACCTCTTAAGATTCACCAGCCTCGCCTCCCCACCCCCACTGCCTCTGCCTGACTCCTTGCCCTACCCCCCTCCTCCAGTGGAGCATCTGGGGGAGTTGGTAGGGGGTCATGTCCCCCTCTACCTTGACGGGAAGAGAAGTATCACTTCAGATCAGTGGGTACTTCAACTAATCAGGCAGGGCAATGTTCTGGAATTCACCGAGGTCCCACCGGTCAGTCCCCTGGTGTCTTCTCATTACCCTTTCTCTTATGTCAGTCTCATTTGAGAGGAAATCCAGTCTCTGCTGTCCAAATGGGCCATAGAACCCGTTCCTCCAGAAGAGAAAGGGCTACTACTCCTCAAGAAAATGGGGATCTGCGACCAATTCTGGACCAAAGTCACCTGAACAAGTTTGTGGAATACAAATGGTTCAGAATGGTCACCCTTCCAGGCCTGCTCCCCCTCCTCCATCAGGGGGATTGGCTTTCTTTTCTTGACATGCAAGACACATATTCAGGTCTTCCAGCCCCACAGGCGGTTTCTGCGGTTCCACGTCCAGGAGGCCCATTATCAGTTCCGAGCCCTCCCCTTTGGCCTGTCCTCAGCTCCTAGTGTTTTCACCAAGTGCCTAGCAGTGGTGGCTGGGGCCTTGAAAAGGAAAGGGACATTGCATCTTTCCTTGCCTAGATGACTAGCTGCTGGCGGCCTTCCCAAGGGACCAGCCCATAAGGACTCTAGCGGATACCTTTACCCTCTTCAGGACTCTGGGCATCACCTTAAACCTCCCAAAGTCCTCTCCTTTGGCCAGCTGCAGACTGCAGTACATAGGAGCCATTCTGGACACCGAACAGGGAAAGGCCTTTCTACCGGAGGACAGGGCGAAAGACTTCAGTCCTTAGCCCGCTTAGTCTCCTCATCTCGCCGGACTCCTGCCAGAACTTGCTTCAGACATCTGGGCCACATTGCGACTGCCATACCCACAAGTCCATCTGGTGTGACTTCATGTGAGGGTACCCCAGTAGACCCTTCAGATTCAATGGAACCAGCTCTCCGACAATCTGGATCAGCATGTGCTTGTTTCAGAGGCAGTCCGGTGGATGCTCAGATGGTGGCTCGAACTGCCCAACCTTCTCAAGGGGTCCCTTTTCACAAGGATCCACCCTCTTGGAATCTGACCACGGATGCATCTGGGGAGCCCACTCGGTGAACAAGCAGACCTTGGGGGAGATATGTTTCTGCTGGAGCTGGATCTCCACATCAGTGTGTTGGAAATGATGGCGATCCTTTATGCCATACAGGCCTTTGAGTCGAATCTCCTCCCTGGCCCCATGTTGATACAGACATACAACATGTCTGTAGTCTTCTACATCAACAAATGGGGGCACCTACTCATATCCACTTTGCAGGGAGGCCATTAAAGTCTGGTACAGGGCTGTAGCTCATGGTCTGGAACTGACAGCTGTCCATGTTCCAGGCGTCCAAAACACCTTGGCCAACAGACTAAGCTGGTCTCAGTCCAAGGCTCACGAGTGGGAGTTTCTGCAGGCAGTTGCAGACTACCTGTTCGACAGGTGAGGATGTCCAGAGTTGGATCTTTTTGCATCCCCACTCAGCGGCAAACTGCCCAGCTTCTGCTTGCTCGATCCAGGGGCCTGGTGTTTTCTGGTGAGATGCATCTTCCCTCTGCTGGACAAGGAGGTTTCTCTGCGCTTTCCCTCCCTTCCCACTGCAGCAGAGGGTTGTTCTCAAGCTCCAGGCAGAAAGAGTGGCCATGATCCTCATTGCTCCTTATTGGCCACAACAGATTTGGTTTCCCCTGCTCCAGCAACTGGCAGCAGAGCCTCCAGTCCCTCTGTCCCTAAGCTCAGACTTGCTTTCTCAGGACAGGGATGCCTTAGTCCATCCGGATCTCCGGTCACTACATCTGCATGCATGGCTCCTGCAGACTTAGTGGTTTTCTGTTTTGGGGTTTCCCCATGAGTAGCCGAGGTCCTGGTGGCTGCTAGAAAGCCTTCCATCAGAGCTACATATGCTATGAATTGGAAGCATTTCTGTTTGTAGACCTCTGCCTATTCACTTGATCCCTTCACCTGTCCGATGACCTCTGTTTTGGAGTACCTCCTTTTGCTGTCGCTTTTGGGCCTGGATTACTCTTCCAACAAGGTGCAGTTGTCTGCTATCTCTGCATATGATGCACCTATTGAGGACATGACCCTTGCCCAGCTGAACCTGTCCTGTACCTTTTTACGGGGCATTCTGCATCTGGGGACTACTGTGCCCTTTCGGGGCTGTTTCCTCTCAAACTGCATTCTGCAGTTTGGTAAGCAGACTAAGGAGAAGTTGCTCGATGCTCAACCTCCAAGCAAGGGAACTACTGTGCCCTTTCGGGGTGGTTTCCTCTCAGACAAACTGCATTCTGCAATTTGGTAAGCAGACTAAGGAAGTTGCCAGATGCTCACCCTCCAAGCAAGGTATGGGTTGGAACTCTGAATTTTGGCATCTGCCCCTGGAGGAATCTTACTTGCCTGTTTGTCAGTGTTTCTCACACTATGTGCAGCAGTCCAGAAGTCTTCTAGGAACTGCTGCCAATAAATAATGCTAGGACTGACATCTGCTTGACATGTTCTTGAGTTCTCACTTTAAGTAATGTTTAGTCGGATGTAGAGATTTCTTAAAGAGTTGGTTTAAGTTTGAGAGAGGTTATTAAGGTAGTGTGATTTTGCTGTCTGCCCTGTGCCACTTCTCTTAGAGCTGTAAGTCCGTGGGCTGCACCCTTGACCTCTGTGTCCCATTGAGGCTGCTGCAGTGCCCCCCCCCCCAAAAAAAAAAAAACTTGCTTCAGAACCTCCCTGCCTGTTTTTTTTTTGTTTGTTTTTTTGTGTGCTGACTTTTCCATTAGCAGATTATATCTTTTAGCCACTAGAGAGCCCAGTTATAAGCACACTTATCCAATCCAACACAATACAGTTCCTGTCACATCTCACTTACAGTGTGGTCAGTCTATCACTATTCATCAGTCTCTGCCCCCTCCATCTTCTACTGATTGATACAGATTTTTCCCAATTGCAGCTTATACTCTTCGCCCACTAGAGGAGTTTTCCCCCAACCATGCCAAAGCTGCTCTACATCTCCTTACTCTCTACTACTCCTGGACACTCTTCCTTTACTACTCAGCAGCTGCTATGGGTACCTACACTCCATTACATAGATACATAGACAGTGTCGGCAGATAACTAAGTCTTATTAAGATTACTAAGTCTGCTCTCCCTTCACCCCCTTGGTACAGACCTCACACCGACCGGAGCACCTTTCCTTCACACTAGGCACCTCATCCCCAGACTAACCCACAGTGACTCGGCCCTCCCTCACCTTCGACACACCCGTGACCCCCCAACACCCCCACCCTGACAACACCCCCACTCCCTCCAAGTCCTGACCTGGACCCAGCTTTCCCCTGCCATTCCCACCCTTCGCACTTTATCTATCTCATGCACCCTGATTGTAAAGTCCTCAGCTGGGTGTCGACCCAAGGGTCTCAATTGCCACCCGGCACTAACCAGAATAATTACACTGCTGTTATTATCTCGTAATGTACACCCAAACCCAGGTCCTATGGCATCCAGTCCTTCTAAACCCTGTACTGCAACTGGCCTCCGCTTTGCATCCTTAAACATTTGCAGTCTTCTAAAGAAGTCTGCTGCCCTCCTGTGCTGGGTCATTCAACATCAACCTAATATAATTGCGCTGGTAGAGACTTGGCTCAACAAATCCACCCCTGACTCCTCTTATCACCCTCCCTGGATAAATCATCTATAGGGAAGACTGAGTAGGCAAACGTGGTGGTGGTTGCGCACTACTTGTATGGGACTCCATTATAGGTCAGGCACTCCCAGCTCCTAAACTTGATTATGGAGCCCAAGCCCTCACCTTAAAAATCACACCTGGCCCCGCCCGAGGCCCTGTCTTCCTCACAGTCTCCTACGTACCCCCGAGGAATCAAAACCAAGCGGTCCAGTCCCTCATTGAATATCCTCACATCTCTCCCCTGACAAAGTGAAGCAAGTCATCCTAGGTGATCTCAGTGTTAACTGGCTTGCCTTCACTGCCTCCCACATAAGGGACTCCTTTGCTGCCCTGGATATGTCCTAGTTAGTCACCTAGCCCACCAGATTCAACCACTCTACTGGCACCAGCAGTCTCCTAGGTGTTGTATCTAACCGCCCCTACTAAATCTGGGATGTCACTGTCCTTCCCGACTCTCTTGGCGATCACCCCCCAGTCCGCTGTCTCTGGTCATCCTCCACTCTGAAGCCAGTGTCCTAGGCCACTCTTCACCGCCGTTTATGCCCCGGCAGCCTCAGAAAATGAAAACAATACCTAGCCCAGCTAGATTTGTCCCCTATCCAGCATTCCCCTGACATTGACTAAGCTCTTGACCACTTCGCAAATGCCTTCTGTAACTCTTGTGACCTTTGCGCCCCCCTCACCAGGATCCGCTCCAAAATATGCAGTGCCCCATGGATCACCCAGCCCTCCTCCAGAGACTCAAAAACAGATATAATCTCTGGCGCATTGCTGTAGAATCTGGAAAGGCGTCTGATAGACAGGCCTACAACGCAGAACGCAATAAGTGCACTTGGCCCATTAGGCGGGCCTAGGTAGAGCACTACCAAACCACTCTCGCTTCCACTTGGGGCTCAGCCCGAACCTTCTGGGATAATATGAAAGAGCTAAATGGGAAGTCCTGCTCCACCCCACCATCTCGGCTCTCCATCAATGGCATCCCCATCACAGATCCACTCCTTATAGCCGATTGCCTTAACACTGCCTTCTCTGACCTAAGCTCGGTCCTCCCCAGCAGCTTCTTTGACCCAATCCCCACCTCTCTCCCTCCAGTCCTGCATTGCCCGCCATTCTACCTGCGCACCCTATCCCCACCAAGAAGCCAGGCCGCACCTGCTAAAAGCCTTAAGCAGCAATAACCCCAGCAGTGACCCCTTGGCTCCAGGATCCTCCGTATGGTCTTGGACGAAGTCCTAGTCCCTCTGACTGACCTTCTAAACCGGTCTCTCTGCCTGGGTCAGTTCCCAAGTGCTTGGAAAACTGCTGAAATCACACCCACCCAACAGTTACCGGCCAATCTCCATCCTCCCTCCACTCTCTAAAGCCCTTGAAAAAGTGGTGTTGTTCCAGCTCTCCGAATACCTAACCAAGTACGACATTGTGTCCAGAGCAGCACGGTTTCCGCCCAGGACACAGTACAACCACAGCTCTCCTGGAATTCTCCCAACACCTGCATGCTGCTCTCGACTCTGGCAGCCTTGCAGGAGCAGTGTTCGTAGACCTCCCCAAGGCTTTTGACATGTCTGTCATCCCCTTCTACTCGACTCTCTCCATCAACTTGGCTTCTCTGGCAGTCCCATTTCCTGGTTCTCTAGCTACCTCTCTGCTAGATCCCAGCGTGTCAAGATCAGCGGCTCCCTCTCCAGCACTCTTCCCGTTTGCTCCATGGTCCCTCAGGGCTCCATCCTGGATCCAATACTTCCTAGACTCTACCTCAACACCCTCCCCAGCTCATGTACCGGTAAAATGCTCCTCTACGCTGAAGATGCAGTCCTTGTTGTCTCACATACCAATCCCACCTCTCTCCAGTTATCCCTCCAGCAAGTTTACAACCAAGCTGAAAGGTGGTTCGGCGACTGCAGACTGGTCATTTAACCTTAAGAAAACCAAATCAGTGCTCTTCTCCCACCACCAAAATAAAGCTGAAAATATCCCCCTCTTGATTATCCCCAGCACTCTTCACCTGGTAGAACAAGTGACCACGTGCAAGTACCGAGGCATCACGTTCGATACTGCCCTCTCCTTCCACACCCACATTAATGCCTTGTCAGCTGCCATTAACTCTCGGATTGGCCTGCTATACCAGCACAGGGACTGCTTGCCTGTGGTTGCCCTTGGGCTGGCTGTCACCTTTTCCGTCTTGTCCCTCGTGGACTATGGCTTGCCCATCTATGCTGCAGCTGGCAACACTGCCCTCTCCAAAATCCAACTCTCCATCAATCAGGCCTGTAGGCTCCTGACCGGTGCCCCCAGCCCCACTCACACCTGCCTTCTCTATACTACCACCAATCTGCTCAACTTTGAGGAGCGACTGTTCTACCAGACCTGCCTTCTCGCTAAGAAAACATTGCTAGAACTCTTCCCCGGGGGTCTCCACCTCCCTATAGCAGTCATCGTCCGTCACCAGCCATAGCTCTGTTAAGGCCACTTTCAGGGTGCCCAGAACCAAGACCTCTCTTGCCCAGAGATTCTTCCTCTACCGAGCCCCCACCTGGTTCAACCCCTCCCTAGCTGCATCTCCAACTTGCCAAAAATTGGCTCCTTCAAAATAGCCCTTTGGAACCATATCTTTAATACCCGTTATAGGTGCAACTAACCCCCTGTTGTAACCTGTGGTACCCACCCGCCTTGCCCTCTGGCTCGACAGTGTCCACTGGACAGCCTCTCCCTCCTCCAGACCCACTCCTTCCCTACTAGGTCCAAACAGGGATGTAACCCGCTGTCTTCTCTGAGAACCTACTATATCCATGAGTGTAACTCACAATTTTGTAACACTACGCAATCTAAGTAACATACAAACTGCTACATTATGTAACCTAAGTGTATCTATGTTAAATGTTCCTTTTACTGCACCTGTAATGTTATCCTCTGTTTTAATCTGCACTGTAATAACTGTCATGTCTGCCCCCGCTGCGATAAGGTGCCTTTGTAAATGAGTCTGACTCAAAGGTTGTAAACCCGATTTGTAATGAATGAATAAATAAATAAATGAAACCCCCATTTGGGATCCCGTTCCTCCACTGGATCGTTTGTTCATGTTAGAGAAACTTACTTTCTAGGGATGTGGATAATGTTGTTCTATCCACACAATCTGGCAGTGTCCTTTCCCCTTTAAGAGTTGCTGTAAAGTCTTCAAGCTGGGTGCCCCAGGTGGTATATCACTCTGCTTTGTCCCATGACGCCAGATCTTTCTTTCTGCTGGAAGAGGCAGGTTCCCTCCTTACTGCTCCCATGCTGAGTAGGCACTGGCAGTAAAATCTTCTGATTTACTTCCAAAACCTTTAAGCTCTCTCAAGTTTCGTCTTCAGTTAGTTCATAAATTTAGACCGCTATGGATGAAAAGTCCTTGCCTGGATTTCGCCGGTGCCCATGTGGGCAGAAGATGTCATGTACCACCCACGCCATGCATGTCTAGTGCCTGGGCCACAATCATGATACCCAGGCCTGCGACATTAGCAGGTGGACCTCAAGGGCCTACCTGAAGTTGAGTCACCTGGAAAAACGACATCCGCAGGTCAAATCCAAGGATGCCTGTTGGATAATCTGTGGCTATGGGGTCCACTGAGCAGTTGGAACAACTTATGGACTTTGAGGAGGAGGCGACTTGGGCCACCGCGCAGTCCTCCTCTGCTTCTGCCTTTGTTCCGCTCAGATTGGGCTCCACTTATTTGGGCTCCTTCAAGGAGCTGTGCCAGTCCCAGCAGACTAAAGGGCAGGGCCCTTCTGGGTTGCCCAGCTCCCACTCTCGCAAGGAGAAGTTGAAGAAAGAAAAAGAGAAGACTCACTGTTGAAGTTCCTGGGACTGGGAGCGTTCTTGGTCTCATGACTCTCAGGTTTTGTCATCGGTCGAAGACTTGGCTGCTGGCTTCTTGGAAACCCTGTCAGGCCAGTTGGGCGAGATGCCAGCTGATGATGCGGCCAAGATTTTTCTTGACCCTGTCGACTGGTTGTTGTCAGAAGCAGCTGACAACTCAGTGTTCGGGATTCCGGTCCTGAAGGTGCCCACTGAAGGGGCGGTTTAGCCCGCTGAGCTGTACCCTCCGATCACTGATCCAGACTAGGAGGAGCTGTGGCTTGCCCTGGTTCCTTCCGAGATCTCCCAGTGGTCGAGGTCGCGGTCTTCGTCATCCAGTGGGTCAAGCAGATCCCGTCATCAGCGATCCCTCACTTGACACCATGGAAGCAGTGCCGCCACTATTTGTCTTCATCCTCTGGTGAGGAGAGGCTTCGGCGCAAGTTGCGTCGATGCTATGAAGATCTCATGTGACAACAGTTGGTCGGTCCAAAGCTGACCCTGGCTCCCACGCTGGCCATCACTTGGCTGTCGCCTGGCAGGCCGACACTGTCTCCCCTGGTGGGGTAGGTCAAGATCATTTCTCCTCCAGTGGAGCTGGTCCAGACTGTCTCGGTTCAGCCGAAGCTGGCCTCTTCACCGATCGTGGTGGAGCTGCCGCCCAAGCAGCCGCCGACCGGTGCTCCGACTAAGGAGTCTCGGCCGACCAAGGGGCTTCCCCATCAGCTGTCGGTCACTCACATCTGACTGCCCCTGCTAGGTCAACAGTGACTCAGGCGGTCGTCCGAGGATTCCTTACTGCACTCCTGTCTGCTCGATGTGGAGTCCATGGGGGATCTCTCGGCGGAGGAAGGGCCCACTTTCTTCATTGGCATCCTCTGCCTCATCTCCAAGTCCTTGGAGATGAAACTGTAGCCTGTCCAGAAGTGGGCTTGCTATCCTCTCACAGAAATCCTGGACAAAGGGGACTCTCCAAAGGAGGAGGCTTTTCCAGTTTCCGAGGCCATTGTTGGGCCAGCCCTGGAGCTTTGGCAGCTCCCCACATCCTGCCCTGCACCCTCAGCCCAGATGACCCTCAAGTATGTGGTGCCCACCATACTCTCTCGTGGGTCACAATGTACCCTTCAGCCAAAGGGTTGGTGGCAGTCTCCGTGTTTCAACGCTTGGGCAATACCAGGGATGTTGACAAGCCACCGGACAAGGAATCCAGGAAATTGGACCATGGTGCTTAAAAACTGTATGCTGCCTCCTCGCTTGGCCTCCGTCAGGCAAGCTTGGCCATCATGATGGCACACTTCTACCATGCCCTTTTGGGCTTCTTGGATGAGGTGAGTCCTCATCTCCTGGCGAACCTCCAGACCATGGTCAAACAGGTCCGAGGCCAAGGTTGGACTGCGGCTAAGCAGCAACTTCAAACGGCTCTGGATATTGGGGATTCCTGTGCCTGCTCGGTGGTGGCTGCAGTTGCCATGCGCCGTAGGGCTGGGCTGTGGATCTCTACCTTCATGGCAGACGCTCAGCATAAGCTGCGGATGTTCCATTCTTGGGCACTGACCTGTTTGGGCTCGGTGTGGAGGGTCACCTCCAGCATATTAAGATGTCCAATGCCACCCAGAAGGATCCCAAGGGCTCCAGGCAGAAGCGATAGCCCTTTCGGTCCTCCGCTCCTGCAGCAAAACCATCCCAGCATCAATCTGGTCAGCAGGCTCTGTCCTGGCTACCTAGGCCTAAGTCAGTGGCCTCAGTGGTCTGTAAGCCCTGAGAGAAGGGACCCGATGGCTCCTCAGCCAGATCCTCTTCCTCCAAGACTGCTCAGTGACGGGATGGGGTGGTGCCACCCTCATGCCCATCATGCCTCCCCTGGGTTCTCGTGGGGGGGGGGTTCATCTCTGCCACTTTCTTTCCACCTGGTCTGCTCTCACCACAGACAGGTGTGTTCTGGAAGTGATCGGTCAGGGTCTGTCTCTGGAATTCGAGCAGTACCAGACAAGCCAAGCCCGCATCTCACAGGAGGACTTGGTATTCACAGACACTCGCTCAGCTCTTTGAGATGACATAGCCCAACTTCTCCTTAAGGAGGTAGTGGTCAGGGTAGCAGATCCTCTGGAACACCCAGGGTTTGTCTCCAGGTACTTCCTGGTGCCAAAGCAGATGGGGGTCTGGCACCCGATTCTAGATATGCACGGCCTGAACAAATTCCTTAGGTCCTGCACCTTCAGGATGGTAACTCTGTCCCAGATCATACCATCTCTTCTGCAAGACATGTGGTTTTGCTCTCTGGATCTCCAGGATGCATTCTTTCACGTCCCAATCTGTCCGTCCCTCCGAAGATTCCTCCGCTTCTGAGCCGAGGGAACACACTAAGAGTTATAGGGCTTGCCATTCTACCTGTCCTCAGCCCCCAGGGTCTTCACCAAATGCATAGCAGTGGTGGCAGCTTATCTGAGGTGCAGAGAGGTCCGGGTGTGCCTCTACCTGGATGACTGGCTGATTACAGGTCCCTCCAGACCTGCATCTCCTTTGGTCCCCTGGTCAATTAGGCCAAGTCAGAACTCGTGCCCTCGCAGGTGATCAGCTTCATTGGGGCAGAGCTCGACTCCTGTCGAGCCAGAGCCTGGCTCCCAGTGGACAGGGCTGAGGTTCTCGCCTCCTTTGACCGATCATTTCTGGTTGGGCACTTGCACCCTGCCTGGGACTTCCTGCATCTTCTGGGTTACATGGCGGCCTGCACCAGTGTGGTCTGATGGGCCCATGGCATATGTGCTCCCTGCAGTGGGAGCTGGCCAGCCAGTGGTCTCTGTGTAAAAGTCACTTCGACCAGCTGGTCACTGTGGCCCAGATGATGTGGGATGCCGTCCAGTGGTGGCTAGTCCCAGAGCATCTGCAGGAAGGGATGCCGTTTGTCCGCCCGAGTCGGTGGTTATCCTGATGACCACCTCTCTTACATGCTGGGGGAACACAGAGTCCATGGGCTCTGGACCCCCGAGGAGTCCTAATGCCACATCAACCTGCTGGAGCTCACAGCAGTTTGGCTGGTGCTGACTATTCTCTCTGTTTGTTCGGGGTCAAGTAGTCAAAGTTCAGATGGACAACACAACAACCATGTGCTACCTCAACAAGCAGGGTGGGATGCACTCCCTATCTTTCTGCAAGGAAGCTCTCTGCATATGACCCTCGTGCGCAGCCTGGAGGCAGAACTTCTAGCCATCTATGTGGCAGGAGCCTCCAGTTAGCTGGGGGATGCCCTCAGTCAGGTGGGCGAGACGGCTGATGAGTGGTCTCTCCATCCGGATGTAGTTCAGTCTGTTTTCCCAGTGGGACATCCCTGAAATGGACCTGTTCACCTCCAGGGAGAATACAAAGCTGAGGCTGTTCTGTGCTTGCCCCCCTCAGCAGGGCTTGCTGCAGGGGGATGCCTTCTCAAGGCCTTAGACACCAGGCCTCTTCTATGCCTTTCCTCCACTTCCCTTGATCCACAAGGTGCTACTCAAGGTCAGGAGGGACAAGGTGCAGGTGATCCTGCTGGCTTCGAACTGGCCACACCAGTTTCGGTATCCCAATCTCCTCAGCCTCAGCAACAGGCTCCCAAGGCATCTTCCAATACCCCTGGACCTGCTCTCAATCAGTCAGTGGAAGGTACTCTACCCGGACCTTCAATCCCTGCACCTGACAACCTGGTTCCCAAGCTGCTAGAGATCCAGGCTTTGGGTGTCTCTGAAAATGTTCTCACTGACGTGGAGGCATCTAGAAAGGAATAGACCAGAAAATGCTATGCCTTCAAATGGAAGATTCTCCATTTGATGTCAGGGCAAGGGACTGAACCCTTTGTCCTGTCTGGTGGCCAACATTTTGGACTACCTGTGGTCCCTCTCGAAAGGGGAATTTCGGTCGTCGACCCTTAAGGTGCACTTGGCAGCCATCTCTGTTTACCGGGCACTGGCTAGTCAGCAGTCTGCACAGTGGTCTGGCACTTTTTTAAAGGCTTGGTTCACATTTCCCCTCTGGTGCGTGAACCACAACCACTGTGGGACTTGTAGCTGATTTTGGCAAAGCTCATGGGCAAGCCATTCTAACTGATGCACAGGGTGTGACATGTCTCACCTGTCATGGAAAACTGCCTTCTTGGTGGCTATCACATTGGCCAGAAGGATCAGTGAGCTCCAGGTGCTTTCTGTGGAGTCTTCTTACTTGGTCTTCCATAGGGACATGGTTGTCCTGCACCCCAACCCGAAGCTCCGCCCGAAGGTTGTGTCAGAGTTTCACCTGACTCCGGTGATAATTCTTCTGGTGTTCTTCCTGAATCTCACCTCGGAGGTCGAACACAGGCTTCATACTCTGGACCTGAGGCGAGCGCTCGTTTATTATGAAGAGTACACAGCTGGAGTTCTGGGAGAGGTTCGCCAGCTGTTTATCACCTACGCTGAAGCCGCACCTGGCAGACCTGCAGTCAAGCAGACTATTGGCAGATGGATCACATCCTGCATTGATCTCTGCTATGGGTTGGCGGGTAGGGAGCCTCCCGGAGGGCTAAGGGCTCATTCCAACTGCCATACCACTGCGTGTGTGGCTGATTCTAGGGATGTCCCTATCTAGGAAATCTGTAGGGCTGCTACCTGGAAGTCAGCACACACCTTCATTTCCCATTACCACATTGACCTCAAGTCATGCCGGGATGCTGGTTTCGGGGCCTCAGTTCTCCTATCTCTGTTTCCTAGGTAGGGGGTATGTACCTTGCCTCCCTCCTCCCAGAGAACTGCTAGGAGTCTGCCAGATAGTGTGGCTAGAACGACGTATCTACGTCCCTAGAAACACAGGTTCTAGGAGCGTGGATATGTTGTTCATTCACACTCTCTGGCATGTCCCTTTCCCCTTTAATCTTGCCGGAAGTCTTCAAGCTGGCTCCTCCCACCCACCCAGGTGGTAAATACCTTGGCTCCGCCCCCTGACGCCAGATCTTCCTTTCTGCTGGAAGATACAGGTCTCTCATGCTACTTCTGTACTTTGTAGGCCCTGGTTTCAAAACGTCTGTTTTACCGCAGCTTGCTATCAAACTCGTTAGAGTTTGCAATTCCAGTTCAGATATGGAGGACAAATCATCCCCCGGATTCCACCGGTGTCCCTGCGGCCAGAAAATGTGGCGCACTGATCCCCACCTAGCATGCATGTACTGCATCAGCATCGGAAATGACACCTTGTCGTGTACTGTTTGTTTGGCCTTCCATCCCAACGTTCTGGACAACCGCAAGGCGCCCTTTCAGCTGGGGAGACCGGAGAAAAAGAACCAGACGGTGAAATCCAAAGAGGCAAGGTGGGTGGTTTCCACGGCCATGGGATCTGCCAAGCAATTGGAACAGATGAAGGCATTCGAGGAGGAAGCGGCTCAAGCTTCGGCCATTGGAAGCTTCTTTGTTCCACTCAACCTCGGCTCGACTTTCACAGGCTCCTTTCGGGAGTTGTGCCAGTCTCTCCCCCACCAGGGGTGAGGCACCCTTGGGCCCGCACTCCTCCCGCCCTCGGAAGAGAGACAAGGACCCCAGGTCGTCTTCCTCCAGAAGAAGATGCTCCTGGGACCAAAAGAGGTCTGAGTCCCAGGAACACGCGGTCTCTACTTCTGTCGAGATTGCCACCTCGGCTGCCGGCTTTGCGGATCTTCCATCGGGCCAAGGCACCGAGACCGAGGAAACGGCAGAACCAGCTGAAATCGCTCAATCCATTGAGCCCTTATCGCTGACTCCTGTCGACGATTCCTTAGAAAGGACCCCAGTTCTTTCTTTTCCCGACGAGACTGTACCTTTGGGTAACCTCATCGAGGAAACCGTTCCGGAGCCTTGGTTTTCCCAGACTCCGGCGTCCCCCGATCGAACCAGCCGACACAGTCTGTCTCAATCGAGGACCAGAACCCCTTCAGTCGAAAAACCAAAGAAAGGTCAGAAACAGTCCAGAAAGAGGAGTCGCCATCGATCCTCATCCTCCTCCTCGGATGAGGAGAGACTTCGATGGAAACTCCGTCGACGTTATGAGGATCTCATGTAGCAATAGCACGGTTGTGACTGGTCAAAAGCAGCTCCGCCAGCAACACCAACCATTAGCAGCTCCTGTCTCCCAGGCAGACGCTGACTCCTCCGGAACTGAAGGCTTCGGTTCCCCCACCCGTGGGGCCGGCCCGTATTCCGACTCGGCCTATTACAGTCTCCCCACCGATTTTGGTGGAGCTGCCGCCTAAGCAGCCTCAAAGAAGGGCTCCCTCGAAAGAGGACTGGACAGACACCGGACTGCCCCATCGTCTGTCCATCACTGTTGTCCCTGATCGCCCTTATATCCCGACTCTTCGGCCTCTGATGCCACTGGTTTACACTCTTCTTCGGGGGATGACGAGTCGTCAGTGGCAGGTTTGGAGGAAGGTTCTTCCTATTTTCAGGGCATCCTCCGCCTGATTTCTGAATCGACCGGAATGCCCCTGGAGCCTATGCAGAAGAAGGCGAAATACCCCCTTACGGATATCCTCAACAGGGGGAATACCCCGACGGAGGCCCTTCCAGTGGCTGAAGCCATTGTTGGCCCAGCCCTTGAGCTCTGGCAGTGTCCTGCCTCCTGCCTAGCTCCATCTGCCCGCATGGCCCTCAAGTATACGGAACACATGGGGTCCCTGGTGGGGTTCACAGAGCATCCCTCTGCAGAAAGCCTTGTGACTGCTTCTGTGTTCAGACGCACTGGCAGCTCAGCCGACACTGACCTTCCCCCGGACAAGGAGTCCAAGAATATGGACTATTCTGCCCGGAAGGTCTATGTGGCCTCTTCCTTAGGCCTTCGTCAGGCCAGTTCGGCTGTTATCATGGCACACTTCTCTCACGCCCTCTTAGGGTCGTTAGACAAAGTCCTCCCTCATCTCCCAGTGGATATGCAGACCACTGTGAAGCAAGTCAGTGACCAGGGCCGTGCTGTTGCAAAACAGCAGCTCCAGACGGCCCTGGACATTGGAGATTCCTGTGCCCGCTACTTAGCAGCTGCAGTGGCCACTCGCCGCAGGGCCTGGCTGAGGTCTGCCTCCTTTCCAGAGGATACTCAGCACTAGTTAACTGACGTGCCCTTCCTAGACACGGACCTCTTTGGTCCAGGAGTGGCTGGTCACCTCCAACGCATAGAGCAGTCCAGTGCCACCTTGAATGCTACCGCTGCGAAGGGTTATTCGGGCAAGAACCAGCAGAAGCACAAGAAGAAGCCTTTTTGGCACTCTTCCCCTGTGGTTAGACAGCCTTACTTTCAAGGAGGCCAGCAGCAGCAGCAGGCTCAAGCTTGGTGCCCCAGACCCAAGCAGAGTCTCCAACAGCCCTGTAAAGGAGGCCGAGGTGCTGGTCCAGAAGCCTGCTCAGTGACGGGTTGGGGGTTGCCACCCCTACACCCATCATGCCAGCTATGGGTCCTCTTGTGGGGGGCTGGCTCCACCACTTTCTTTCTGCCTGGTCCGGTATCGCTTCGGACGGGTGGGTTCTGGAAGTGGTCAGCCAGGGACTGCCTCTGGAATTTGAGCAGTACCCTCCCAGCCCTTGCCCCTCGGGAGGAAAGGATCTTAGCTCGCACTGTCGGTCCTTCAAGACGACATCACTCAGCTCCTCTGCAAGGAGGCGGTAGCTTCAGTGCCGGATCCTCCTACACTCCTACAGACCCAGGCTTCGTGTCCAGGTATTTCCTGGTGCCCAAGCGGATTGGGGGGGGGGGGTTGGAGCCCCATCCTAGATCTCCACGACCTGAATCATTATCTCAGGTCCCGCAATTTCTGGATGGTAACTCTGAACCAGATCATACCATCCCTGGAGTGAAACGTGGTTCTGTTCACTGGATCTACAGGATGCGTTCTTTCACGTCCCAATCCATCTGTCCCACCAGCAGGCTTCTCCTCTTTAGGGTCAAGGGGACCCTGTACGAGTTCTGAGCTATGCCGTTCGGCTTGTCATTGGCCCCTCGGGTCTTCACCAAGTGCATTGCAGTGGTGGCGGCCCATCTTCAGCGTCGAGGAGTTTGGATATACTGTTATCTCGATGACTGGCTCTTGGCAAGTTCCTCCTTTCAGGAGGTGGAGAGGTCCAGGGATCTGGCCCTTCGAACCTGCTCCCAGCTCGGCCTCTTGATCAATGAGGCCAGATTGGAACTCGTGCCCTCTCAGGTGATGAGCTTCATTGGGGCAGAGCTTGACTCTCGTCAAGCCAGAGCTTGGCTCCCGGTGGACAGGGCGAAAGTTCTTTCCTCCTTTGCCTGATCATTTCTGGTTGGGCACTTGCGCCCTGCCCGGGACTTTCTGCGCCTTCTGGGTTACATGGCAGCGTGCACCTCAGTGGTCTGTTGGGCCAGGTGGCACATGCGACCCCTCAAGTGGGAGCTGGCAGCCCAGTGAACTTAGCGCCATGGTCAATTCGACCAGCTGATCACTGTAACCCAGAAGATGTGGGACGCTCTCCAATGGTGGACGGCCCCAGAATGGTTGCAGGAAGGTATTCCATTTGTCTGCTCAGAGCTGACAGTCGTCCTGATGACCGATGCCTCTCTCATGGGCTGGGGAGCCCACATGGGGGACAGCAGAGCCCACGGGTTCTGGACCCCTGAGGAGTCCTGATGCCACATCAACCTGTTGGAGCTCAGAGCAGTCAGACCGGCGCTGTCGGCTTTCACTTTTCAGCTCTGGGGTCAAGTGGTTCAAGTCCAGAGGGACAATACCACAACCATGTACTCCCTCAACAAACAAGGCAGCAAGTACTCCTGTCTGCTGTGCAAGGAGGTGCTTCGCATCTGGACCCTCGTAAGTCAGTTGGAGGCGGATCTCCTAGCCATCAATGTGGCAGGAGTCTCAAACCAACTGGCAGATGCTCTCAGCCACATAGGCCAGATGTCCCACGAGTGGTCCCTCCATCCAGAGGTAGCTTACAGTCTGTTCTCCCATTGGAGCAAACCATTGGTGGACGTGTTTACCTCCAGGGAAAACACCAAGCTGAGACTATACCGTGCCGGCCCCCCCTCAGCAGGGCTCACTGCAGGGGGATTCCTTCTCGAGGCCGTGGACCCCAGGCCTCCTCTACACCTTTCCTCCATTTCCCTTGATCCACAAGGTGTTACTCAAGGTGAGGAGGGGCACGGGAAGGTGATCCTGGTAGCCCCAGATTAACAACGCCAGTTCTGGTACACAGATCTCCTCAGCCTCAGCTGCAGGCCTCCAGAGCGGCTTTGTACACGCATGGACCTGATATAATTGAACCAGGGGAAGATATTCCATCCGGACCTTCAGTCCCTGCACCTCACAGCATGGTACCTGAGCAGCTAGAGTTCCAGGCTCTGGGTCTTTCTGAGGATGTCTACACTGTGGTGGAGGCATCTCGTAAGGAATCGACCAGGAAATGTTATGCCTTCAAATGGAAAAGGTTTTTCATTTGGTGCCAGGGTAAGAGTCTGTGCCCCTTATCCTGCTCTGTGGCTAACATTCTAGACTACCTTCGGTCTCTCTCCAAAGGGGGTCTGCAGTCATCAACCCTTAGGGTGCACCTGGCAGACATTTCTGCTTACTGGGCGTGGGCTGGTCAGCCAAATTTGGCTCAGGAGACAGTGGTTGGGCGCTTCTTCAAAGGCCTGGATCACATATCCCCTCCGGTGCGTGAACCTCCACCTCCATGGGATCTATTGCTGGTTTTGGCAAAGCTCATTGGCAAGCCATTTGAACCCATGCACAAGTGTGAGCTGTCACACTTGTCGTGGAAGACTGCCTTCCTGGTGGCTATCGCGTCAGCCAGAAAGACGGGAACTCCAGGCGCTTTCGGTGGACTCCCCTTATTTAGTCTTCCACAGGGACAAAGTTGTCTTGTGCCCCCACCTGAAATTCCTTCTGAAGGTGGTTTGAGTTTCACGTTAACCAGGTGTTGACTCTGCCGGTATACTACCCTAACTACACCTAGGACGTAGAGTACAGGCTGCATACTCTGGACCTCAGACGTGCGCTCTCCTGTTATAAGGAGATGACTCTGGGAATTAGGGGAGAGGTTCACCAGCTGTTTGTCACCTACGCTGAGCCGCTTCTGGCAGACCTGCAGCCAAATGGACCATTGCGAGATGGATTGAATCATGCATAGGTCTGTGCTATGAGTTGGTGGGCAAGGAGCCTCCCAGAGGGTAAGAACTCATTCTACCCGCCATACTGCTGCATCTGTGTCTGCTTCCAGGGACATCCCTATCCAGGAGATCTGTCAGGCTGCTACCTGAAAGTCAGTAAACACCTTCATTACCCACTACCACATCGACCTGGAGTCACGCCGAGATGCTGGTTTTGGGGCCTCAGTTCTCCAGTATCTATTTCCTAAGTAGGGGGTGTGTGCCTTGCCTCACTCCCCCCGGAGGACTGCTAGGAGTCTGCCAAAGAGTGTGGATGAAAAACATGTCCACGCTCCTAGAAGAACAGGCTACTCACCTGTAACAGTAGTTCTAGGAGCGGTATATGTTGTTCATCCACACGCACCCACCCTTCCTCCCCGGCTTCAGGCCCACAACCTTGCTTCCAGCGGGCTAAGATCTGGTGTCATGGGGCGGAGCCGAGGTATTTACCAACTGGGTGGGTGGGAGGAGCCAGCTTGAAGACTTCCAGGAAGTTTAAAGGGGAAAGAGACATGCCAGAGAGTGTGGATGAACAACATATACCACTCCTAGAACTACTGTTACAGGTGAGTAACCTGTTCTTACTCACCTGTAACAGTAGATCTTCTACAGGATGGTCTCTTGCAGTAGGTTATTACTCTTGGGAGGTTCCAGCAGAGGGCGCTGTCACACGGCAGCTTCTTCAGCAGTCTTTTACCAGGGACCGCCCACACATGACATCACTTCCTTGCTCCCTGTATAAGTGTGGATGGTCCCTGGTATCCTCTGTTCATTTTTCTGCCAGCTTCAGGTTACACAGCAGCTAGCTCAATCTTCTGTGTTGCAGTCATCGAAAACTAGAGAATCTGCATTTACTAAGGAAACTGGGAGTTTCCTTCTCTGAGACTGGGGCTCATTCCAAGAGCTCCTACTCCTCAAGGTCTTGTTCTAGGCTTACCAGGGATCAGGAGTCTCCCTCCTTACACTCCCTGTTGTGCAGCCCGTCGATGGTGCCTTCTTCCTTGTTTACCATCAATGGTGTATTCCACTGCACCTTCACTCGTCAACGGGGGCACATCCTCCCATCGACGGTGCACTTTTCAAATATTAGAAAACAAGACTACTGTTTTCTCGTTGACCGGGATTCCATGCGTCATCAACAGCCACTATTGTAGAGCAGCCTAGCAAATGGCTGCTCCGTTGACATCGCTTGTGCTTCCCGTCGACGGACTCTACTTTTAAGCAGCCTAGCAAATGGTTGCTCCATTGATGGCCCCTCCATTTGCTGTTGCCAGCACCTGTGTTTCTAGTAGACGGCTGCTCTGTCAATGACTGTTGTGCTTCCCATCGACTGACTCTGTTCTTTTTTTTTAACATTGCAGATTTTATTAGAATTTTTCTTATTTTCATATTGTACACAAAAGCCCTAACCAGGGCTTACAACAAGGTACAGTAAATAAGCATTGTAAGCAACTGTTAATCTGTAGTACACTAGTCACTGGTCCAACTCCAGACATGGAAAGGTAATGAACATATTCTCACTTGCACAAATTTTAAGAAGCAGTGTGATTAGCTCCCTTTTTCGCCTGACACTGCTTTTAAGTAGCCTAGCAAAAGGCTTCTCCATTGACGATGCTTATGCTTCCCATCGACGGACGCTGCTCCGTTGATGGCACCTCTGCTTACCATCAATGGCACCTGCTTTCAAGCACGAATTCCTGCCTTTCTCTACGGGACTACCCCTTCCCCCCCGTTTGATGGAGCATTCATTTCTGCCTTCCTTATCGATGGGAGTACTTTCTCCCATTGACGGAACGCTCAATTTTGCATTTATCATCAATGGCAGCGCTGCTCCTATCTATAGAACATTCCTTTTTGGCTTCCACATCGACTGGAACGATTCTCTTGTCGACAGTACATGTCCTGGCACATAAATCAATACATACCACTGTGCAGCTCAGCGAATGGCTGCTCCATTGATGGGGGCCCGTTTCCCATCGTCATCTTTCCTACCATACAGTGCTCAATTTTCTCCTGCCTCGTCATTGCCGACAGGAGTTCCTGAAGGCAAACCAACATCTTTGCCATGCTTAACACCCCTTCGTCTTCTCAAATGCCTTCCGGGGTGTGACTGGCATACAGAGAGACTCTGGGCTATATCTTTCTGGAGGTCATCCGGCTGTCTTCCTCCAACCCATGCCCTCTCTGACACCTATCATTACAACTCGTCAGCCTCGGACTGTGGATATCCAACAATCGCAAGTGCCCAGTATTGAATGCATTGTACATACATGGTACTACAATCCATGGGATTTTGCCAGTCTCCTGTACAGCTGATGGCTCATTTTCCCCAGCGTTCTCCCTTTTCTCTGGTCAGGACATACCGACCACCCCCCACCCCCACCCCTCTCTTGGAGGACTCTTTTGTCAGATGAACACAACTTGGTGGAGCCCTCCAATGCATTTACGAAGGGTAATTTCATGGGCTATACCGAGCCCCATTTTAATTACTTGGGCAGGATGGTCTTCACCTGTGGCCCAATGAACATAAGAATCATAAACTATATGGGCCACATGATTAAATACCAGTGCACCCTGAGTGCTTTGGCTACAGATCTCCTTGACTCATTTTCTCCTAAAAGAAATGGAGCAATTACTTCAAATCAGATCAGTCATTTCTTCCATCTCTCACCTTCTCAGGCTGGGCTAGGTTGTGGTTGCTACTTCTATGCATCTATCTACCATTGACATCGCCTTATGCCTGGCATCCAGTATCTGGCCTGGCACCAGATGTGCAGTATAAACTAGTCAATGCAAAACCTTTCTGTGGCTTCAAACTTTTGATCCTCGTACCCAAAGCATTTTTGCTGACCTCCAGGCCTCTGGATATACCTTCTGGATGCTGTGGGGTATGTACTATATGCCATGGAACCAATACTCTTACTATATAAGAAAGGTAACCGTTACATGCCCTCTAACAGAGGTGCTTTTCAGGGATGCGGTCAAAATGCAAGAGGCAATTTAACCACCTCATGTCCCTCCCGTTGCCGTCCCTCACGAGGGGCTGGCGACTCCAGTTCTCAGTCTTCCTAGGGCTTTCCCCTCATCTCCTTGTCCAAACCTCTGAGGTGGTAGGGGTCATTTTGCCCTTCATTTGGAGGCCTGGCAGCAAGTAATGACAGATGTATGGCTACTCTAGATTATTCAAACTGGACATACACTGGAGCTAATTTAAGTACCGCCTCTTCTGAAGGTTCAGTATCCTCGGACACACCTTCCTATACTCCAGGAGGAACTTTGTGCCCTACTAACCAAGCAGGCCTTTGTTCCCATGCCATTGTCAAAACAGCAGGAATTTTTATTCCCATTTGTTTCTGGTATCCAAGAAAACTGGAGACCTCAGACCAATATTGGATTTGAGAATCCTAAATCAGTACATCCAGTACAAACATTTTCGGATGGTTACCTTAATGTCCATCTTGCCTCTCCTGCACCAAGGAGATTGCATGTGCGCACTGGATATGAAGGATGCATATCTGCATATACCCATTCATCCTGCCCATTAGCAGTACCTACGCTTCCACCTGCTGGGTCAAAATTACCAAATTTGGGCTCTGTCCTTCGGCCTTTCATCAGCATCATGGGTTTTCACCAAATGCCTAGCTATGGTTGCAGGGACCTTGAGAAAAAAAGGTCACTTCATCTTCCCCTGTTTGGACGATTGGCTAATAAAAGCAGATACCAGGGAACATCTGCTATCCTCTGTCTCGAAGACCCTTCAGTTGTTCCATGTTCTCAGGTTTACGGTAAACTGGCCCAAGTTCAGCCCTCCTCTGACCCACTTGCTCCAGTACGTAGGGGCTATACTGGACTCTACTTTTGCCAAGGCCTATTTACCTCCTGTTTGTCAGGATACCCTAATTGACCTGGGCTTACAAATTCAGTCATGAAAGATAATCACTGCCTGACTTATGTTGCACCTCTTTGGGCACATGGCAGTGGCCATCCAAACTGTGGAGTTCGCACATCTTCGGATGCATCCAATCCAGTGGATCCTACAGGAGCAGTGGTGCCAAAAATCTGGGCCTTTCGAAGTCCCTATCAGGGTGACTCCAGCCCTCAAAGTATGCTCTTACTCGTCGGATGCTCTGCTCCAATCTTAATCTGGGCATGCCCTTTCGCGAAAACAAAAAACATTCCCCTCTTCACCAAGTTCTGACAGACGCCTCTCTAGAAGGTTGGGGTGCCCCTCTCTGTCCATATTGGCCTCAGGGCACGTGGCCTCTAGGCCACTCTCGTCATCATACCAACATTCTGGAATTGCGCACAGTCCTTCTAGCACTGCATGCCTTTAGTCCGCATTTGACCCCAGGTCATCTACTGACTCAGTCGGACAACATAACGGTGGTCTGTTACCTCAACAAACAAGGAGGGTCACACTTTCGCTCCCTGTGCATGGAAGCAATCAAGGGGTGGCGCAAAGTGACCAAACAGCAACTGATGCTCACAACCACTCATCTTCTGGGCCATCACAATTGGCGGACCTTCTGAGTCGCCAGTCCTTGGCTCACAGATGGTCGCTGCTCAGCTCAGTCCTGCAGGATCTCTTTCATGTCTGGGGCATCCCACAAATACATCTGTTTGCATCTCCAGAAATCCACAAGCTTCCCAAATACTTCTCCGTTATCCCAAACACAAGGAAAAGCTTTTCAGCTGCACTGTCCCAACTGTGGACAGGACTCTTATTCTATGCCTTCAAAGAAACTACAGGGGGAGATGGCCACGATGCTCATCATAGCTCCCTTGTGGCCTCGACAGGCCTGGTTCCCACTTCTGCAACATCTAACGATAGTGGAACCTGGTTCGTTGCCATTCAGGTCGGACCTCTTGATGCAGTGCCAAGGCTCCCTTCTGCATCCCACCCTGAAGACCCTGTGTATTCATGCCTGGCTCCTAAAAACGTTGTCATAAATAGACTTCAAGTTTCTTCTCGGGTAGAGGATGTTCTGCTTGCCGCCCGGAAGCAGGCTACCAGGCATACTTACAATTTTAAAGGGAAACACTTTTCCATTTGGTCTGCTTCCCATTCGCTGGACCCTTACTCTTGCCCTCTTATGAAGGTCTTACACCATTTAGCCTTCTTGTTCTTGGAGGGTCTTAGCTATTCTTTTATTAAAGTCCACTTGGCCACCATCTCTACCTTCCATGAACCATTGGATGGCCCACTTTTGTATCAACACCATCTGGCTAAGATGTTCTTGAAAGGCATATTACATCTGAAGCCTCCTATTTGGTGTTCCATTCCTCCATGGGATCTGCATGTTATGATTGAAAAACTAACAGTGGACCCCTTTGAACCAGCTGCCACTTGTGCCCTGTGTTTCCTATCATGGAAAAATCGCTATTTCTGATCGCTGTCACTTCTGTTCGATGAATTCCCGAGCTTCATGCCATTATGTGCAGAGAACCTTATCTTATTTTTCACAAGGATCGGGTCGTGCTTTGCACTAACCCTTCCTTTCTGCTTAAAGTGGTTTCTGAACAAACCTTGAATCAGTCCTTGGCGTTACCATTTTTTTACCCTGAGTACTCCAATCTGGGTGCACACATCTTTTGCATACGGTAATGTCCATCACATCCTTCATTACTATACTAATTGGATGAAGTCCCTTTGCCAAACCTCACAACTGTTTGTCACCTTTATTCCAGGTCTTGAGGGTCTTCCGGTTGCAAAACGCACCCTCTCGTGCTGGTTAGCACATTGTATTACTTTTTGTTACAAAAAATACAATAAGCCCTTACCGGGCCATGTCCAAGCCCATTCTAATAGGGCTGTAGTAGCCAAAACGGCTTGTTTTAAGGGTGCCTCAATTTCTGATATTTGCAGTGCGGCCACCTGGTCTACCATCCATACCTTTACCAGGCATTACAATCTGGATGTTGCCATGAGATGCAGAATGGCCTTTGGCTAAGCCATCCTACAGGGCATCCTGTCATAACTGTCGTCCCACATGGACATAACTGCTGGGAACTCTCCCAAGAGTAATAACCTACTGCAAGAGACCATTCCTGGGTGGGTGAGAGAAGCCAGCTTGAAGACTTTCTGGCAACTCTTAAAGGGGAAAGGACACCACCAGGTAGTGTGGATGAACAACATATACCACTACTAGAACTACTGTTACAGGTGAGTAACCTGTGTTTGCCTCCCTTCGAACCAGCTGCAGATTGCGAGCTACACTGTGTTGTGGAAAGTGTTTTTAGTTGCTGTTACTTCTGCTTAAAGGATTTTTGAGCTTCAGTCTCGTGTAAGGAGCCTCATTTTGTTTTCCATAAGGACAGGATGTCCTTGCGGACCAGTCCTAACTTTCAACCTAAGGTGGTGTCTGAATTTACACTGAACCAGGGCATCCACTTGCCTGTTTATGACCAAGAGTACTTTAACTGAGGGGAGGCCTGACTTTATACTCTGGCTGTCCATATGGTGCTCCGATATTATCAAATCCGCACCCAGTCTATCTGAATATCTGACCCGTTAATCTCTTTTGCCCCAAAGACCTTAGGGCTCCAGTTTCTAAGCAGATGTCCAAATGGTTGGTTAACTGTATAGTTCTAGGGACATGGATATGTTGTTCATCCACACTCATTGGCAGGTATCCTTGCCGCTTTAAATCTTGCCGGAAGGTCTTCAAGCTTGCTCCTCCCACCCACCCGGGTGGTATAACTCTCGGCTCCGCCCCATGACGCCAGATCTTCCTTACCGCTTGGAAGCTCAGGTTCCCTCCTTAACGCTCTGCGTTTGAGACTGGTTCCTATTTCTCCGTTTGCGGTTTAAAAGTTAAATTTTGCAAAAAGACTTCAGTCTTGATCCTGGCGGCTGCGATGGACCGTCGACTCCCGGTTCCGGAGATGCCCATGCGGGCGGAGAAGATGTCTCGGACCGGATCCACACTCCGCATGTGTTACTGCTTAGGCCTTGAGCACGACCCGCAGGCTTGCGACCTGTGCTCATCTTTCTCGGCCTACGTCCTCGAAGACCGTGCTGCCCGATTGCAACTGGGCCGTCCCGAGAAGCGTTTCCCTCCGGTGAAGTCCAAGGAGGCCCGGTTGGCGGTGTCCGCGGCGGCGGGCTCGGCGGATCAGCTCGAGCGGATGGTCGCCCTCGAAGAGGAGGCGGCGCGGTCCGTATCTTCCTCGGCCG
This sequence comes from Neoceratodus forsteri, assembly GCA_016271365.2. Lineage (NCBI taxonomy): Eukaryota > Metazoa > Chordata > Ceratodontiformes > Ceratodontidae > Neoceratodus > Neoceratodus forsteri. Next base: position 194,562,792 of record CM028129.1, read on the forward strand.
CGGCATTTATCCCGCTCTCTCTGGGTTCTTCCTACACGGCTTCTTTTAAGGAGCTTTGTCTGTCCCTCTCCACTAAGGGAGAAGGGCCTACGTCTGCTGGACCTTATTCTCGGTCCAAAAAGAAGGACACGGGTAAGTCCCTCCGTCGACGCTCTTGGGAGCGGGAAAGGTCCCTCTCCCGAGTCATCGACCGCTCGGCTCGGTCGGCAGCTCGGCTTGGCCACTGGCCTCACGGTGTCCCGTCAGGTCAGTTGGTCTGAGACTCCCACCGGCGAAGTCGAGATTTTTCTCGACCTTGGACGGGCTGTCGCCTTTGGCAGCGAATTCCCTCCCGGTTCCCCGGGAGGAGTTGGGGATCCCGTGGGCTCGCCTGTGCCTCCGGTTCCGGAGCCCTCGGATGGACCATCCGAGCCGAAGGGAGTGCCGGTTCCGGCCGACACCTCCCCGCACCGACCTCGGAAATTCCGGGACTCTCGGTCTCGGTCTCGGACCTCTTGGTCCAGCCGATCCCACCGTCATAGGTGGTCTCGGTCTCGGCACAGCAGTGGCGGCGTCGCCGCTGTCCTCGATCCTCGGACGAGGGAGGCTTCGGCGTAAGTCGTCGACGTACGAGACCTCATGTTGCAACAGCTCCTCCTGGCCGGGAGTAAGCCGACCCGTCGCCTTCCCGGCCATTAAGTGGCTGTCACCGGGCGGCCGACACAACCTCGACTTATCCGAGGAGCCTATACCCAGGCGGTTGTTCGGCCAAAACCAGCTGCTCCACCGATTCGATTGGAACCTCCCCTCCACAGCCACCAAGTGGGCTCCGACCAAGGATTCTCGGTCTACAAGGGTCTACCCATCGGCTGTCAGTTACCCTCACTCCCGACCGACCTCGGCAGGTGAAGGGTGGCTCAGGCCAGAGGCAGCTCTTCGAGGACTCTTCCGAGTCCGAAGATGATTCCTTCTTTTTCTCCAAGCGACTGGACTTTGAGTCTTCAGGAGGTCAGTCAATGGACGATAACCCGTCATCCTTCCTAGGACTGCTTCGGCTCATCTCGGAGTCCACCGGGGTGGAGCTCGAACCCGTTTCCAAACGGGCCAGGTATCCCCTCACGGAGATTCTGGACCGAGGGGATTCTCCGACGGAGGCCTTTCCGGTGGCCGAGGCCATAGTGGGTCCGGCACTGGAGCTTTGGCAGCGCCTGCTTCCTGCCCTGCGCCTTCGGCCAGGATGGCCAGGAAGTATACGGTCCCCACGGTTCCTTGTCGGTTTTGGAACACCCTCTGCTGAGGGGTTGGTTACCGACAGCGTTTCCAGCGCCACGGCAACGCCAGGGATGTGGACAAACCTCCTGACAAGGAGTCCAAGAAATTGGACCATGTCGGGCGAAAAATCACGCCATGCGTCCTCTCGAGTTTTCGCCAGGCCAGTTCGCCGTCCTCATGGCACATTTTTCTCATGCCCTGTTGGGCTCCCTGGATGAGGTCATCCCTCATCTTCCCGCTGATCTGCAGACTACAGTTAAGCAGGTGCGGGACCAGGGCAGTGGCCAAACAGCAGCTCCAGACTGCTTTGGATATAGGGGACTCATGTGCCAGATCGGTGGCGGCCGCAGTGGCTATGCGTCGACGGGCTTGGCTGAGGATATCCACCTTTACTTCGGATAACCAGCACAAGTTGGCGGATGTTCCCTTTTTGGGGACTGACCTCTTCGGCCCTGGGGTGGAAGGTCACCTGCAGAGGATCGAGAGTCAACTACTACCTTGGACCGGTCTCTTCGCTCAGAAGGACAAAGCGCAAACCGCAGCCTAAGCCGCTATCCTTCTGTGCTGACAGCGCCCGGCAGCAACGTCAGGGCCAGCAGGCTCGGCCTTGGCATCCCAAACCCAAGCCGGCTTCCTCTAACAGGAGGCAGGGAGGAAAGAGGCCCAGGAGGTCCCTCGGCCGGTCCCTCCTCCAAGCCTGCCCAGTGGCGGGATGAGGTGTTGCCCCATTCCCCGCCACTCCACTCCCCTGGGTCCCCCTGGGGGACGGCTCCACAATCCGTTCCGCCTGGTCCGCTGTTACCCACGGACAGGTGGGTCTTGGAGGTAGTGGGAAGAGGCCTGCCTCTGGAATTGAGCAGGCACCACCCTTCAGAGCTCTCTCAGGGGGCTTCAGGGTCCCCAGCTCACTGGCGGCTCGCCGAGCCGACATCGCTCTCCTCCTCCAGAAGGAGGTGATAAGAGGTGGCGGACCCTCCTTCAGACCCAGGGTTTGTGTCCAGGTACTTCCTGGTTCCGAAGCGGACAGGGGCTGGCGCCCATTCACCCTACAGGCACAAACAAGTTCCTAAGGTCTCGAACCTTCAGGATGGTCACTCTGGCTCAGATAATACCATCCTTGGAGCATGCGTGTGGTTCTGCTCTCTGTGACTTGCAGGGACGCGTTTTTTCACGTCCTATCCGTCCGTCTCACCAGAGATTCCCTTCGCTTCGGCGGAAGAATCCTTTTGAGTTCAAGCCATGCCCTTGGCTTGTCTCCAGCTCCAGGTCTTCACCAAATGCATGGCAGTGGTGACAGCATTCCCATGAGGACCGAGGGTCCGGTGTACCCTTACCTGGACGACTGGCTGATAGCAGCTCCCTCCAGGAAGGAGGCGGGTGTCCAGAGATCTGGCCCTCCAGGTCTGCTCTCAACTGGGCCTCCTTATCAACGAGGCCAAGTCGAACTCGAGCCAAAGCAGGTGATTCTATTCATCGGGCAGCTCGACTCTCTTCGAGCCAGAGCGCGGCTCCCGGCGGACAGGGCCGGGGTTCTTTCCTCCTTTGCCCGATCATTTCTGGTTGGGCAATTGCGCCCTGCCCGGGACTTCCTGCGCCTCCTGGGTCTCATGGCGGCCTGCACCAGCGTGGTCCGTTGGGCCCGCTGGAACATGCGTCCCCTTCAATGGGGACTGGCCAGCCAGTGGTCACAACGCTGCGATCCTTTGGACCAGCTTGTGTCGGTGACTCAGGGGATGTGGAACGCTCTCCAGTGGTGGACCGTTCCAGATCATTTGCAGGAGGGCATCCCGTTCGTCCGCCCCGAGCCGACGGTCTCTCTATCGACCGATGCCTCTCTGATGGGTTGGGGTGCCCATCTGGGGGAACACCGGGCTCATGGCCTCTGGTCCCCGCGGGAGTCCCGATGCCACATCAACCTGCTGGAGCTCCGAGCGGTCCGCCTAGCTCTCACCGCCTTTGCTCCGTTCCTCCGGGGTCAAGTGGTCCGAGTCCAGACGGACAATACCACGACCATGTTCTATCTAAACTGCCAGGGCGGGGACGCGCTCCATGCTTCTATGCAAGGAAGCTCCGCATTTGGTCACTCGTACGCAGCCTGGAGGCGGATCTCCAGCCATTCATGTGGCAGGAGCCTCCAACACCCTGGCCGATGCCCTGAGCGGATAGGGGCTGCATCCCATGAGTGGTCTCTCCTGCCAGGAGGTAGTGCAGCATCTGTTCTCCCATTGGGGCACACCTCAGGTGGACCTGTTCGCCTCCAGGGAGAATGCGAGCTGAGACTGTTCCATGCCCGCCCCCCTCAGCAGGGCTCGCTGCAGGGGGATGCCTTCTCGAGGCAGTGGACCCCGGGCCTCTTTTACGCCTTTCCCCATTTCCCTTGATCCACAAGGTGCTTCTCAAAGCGAGGAGGGACAAGGCGCAGGTGATTCTGATAGCCCAGACTGGCCTCGCCAGTTCTGGTACCCAGATCTCCTCAGTCTCAGCTCCAGGACTCCTCGGCAGCTTCCAGCTCGCCTGGACCTGCTCTCAGTCAATCAGGGGAAGGTGTTCCATTCGGACCTTCAATCCCTGCACCTGATGGCCTGGTTCCTGAGCGGCTAGAGTTCCAGGCCTTGGGTCTTTCCGACGAGGTCCTCAATGTAGTTGAGGCGTCCCGTAAGGAGTCGACCAGAAAATGCTATGCCTTCAAATGGAAAAGGTTTTCCATTTGGTGTCAGGGCAAGGGCTTGGACCCTTCCTCCTGTTCCTTGGCAAGCATCTTGGACTATTTATGGTCCCTTTCTAATCAAGGGCTTGGGTCGACGACCCTAAGTGGTGCACCTGGTAGCCATTCTGCTTACCGGGCGTGGGCGGGAAGCAGTCGGTATGCAGGAGAAGGTGGTCTGGCGCTTTTCAAAGGCCTTGATCACATTTCCTCCAGTGCGGGAACCCCACCTCCGTGGGATCTACTGCTGGTACTGGCAAAGCTCATGGGCAACCATTCGAACCTATGCACAGGTGTGCTCTCTCTCACCTGTCGTGGAAGACCGCCTTCTTGGTGGCTATCACGTCAGCCAGAAGGATGGGAGAGCTCCAGGCGCTTCCATCGAGTCTCCTTACCTGGTCTTCCACAGGGACAAGGTTGTCCTGCGCCCCACCGGAAATTCCTTCCGAAGGTGGTGTCGGAGTTTCACCTTAACCAGGTGTTGACTCTGCCGTGTTCTACCCCAGTCACACTCGGAGGTCGAATACAGGCTCCATACTTTGACCCTAGAAGGCGCCGCTTATTATAAGGAGCGACGGCTGAAATTCAGGAGAGGTTCGCCAGCTGTTTGTCACCTACGCTGAACCGCACCTGGCAGACCTGCAGCCAAGCGGACGATAAGCAGGTGGGTCACTTCCTGCATAGATCTCTGCTATAGTTGGCGGGCATGGAGCCTCCCAGAGGGATAAGAGCTCATTCTACCCGCCATACTGCTGCAACGGTGGCTGCTTCAGGACGTCCCTATCCAGGAAATCTGCAGGGCTGCTACCTGGAAGTCAGCAAACACCTTCATTACCCATTACCACATCGACCTTGAGTCACGCCGGGATGCTGGTTTTGGGGCCTCGGTTCTCCAGTCTCTCTTCCCAAGTAAGTATTAAAAGTGCTCTTGCCTCCCTCCTCCCGGAGAACTGCTAGGAGTCTGCCAATGGTGTGGATGAACAACATATCCATGTCCCTAGAAATACAGGTTACTCACCTGTAACAGGAGTTCTAAGAATGGTATATGTTGTCTATCCACACACTCAATTCGGACACCTCCCGGCTTCGACGCACAACCTGAGCTTCCAGCGGGCCAGATCTGGCGTCATGGGGCGGAGCCGAGAGTTATACCACCCGGGTGGGTGGGAGGAGCAAGCTTGAAGACCTTCCGGCAAGATTTAAAGCGGCAAGGATACCTGCCAATGAGTGTGGATGAACAACATATACCATTCCTAGAACTCCTGTTACAGGTGAGTAACCTGTATTTTTCTGCTACCAGAAATGTGGATAAGCCTTTACTTGGCCTGGTTAAAGGCCATTCCACATGGGGAGTGTCTGCATCTTTTGCTTCGCTGCGGAGGGTTTCAACAGAAAATATTTGTGTAGCTGCCACCTGGAGTTCCATCCACACTTTCATCAAGCACTACAGTTTGGACATTGCTTCCAGGCACAGGACGGGCTTTGGCCTTGCGGTCCTGCAGGGTCTCTTTTCTTGAAGGATCGACTCCACCATTTTCCTCCTCCCTTTTAAAGAGGATTCTTTCTGGCACCGCTTGGGACTTAGTCCTACCGGTATTACCTGCTGCAGGAGCTATCCTCGAAGTAAGATAGTACAGTTAATGGAAGAACTTGCCATAGCAGTAGAGCTTTGACAGAAGCTCCTGCAGCAGGCGCTACTCTCCCCCCCCCCTTTTTTTTGTTCTTTTCTGTAGACCCTACTCTGTCTATTCCTTGTGCTTGCTGGGTCTCCAGTGGCAGAACTGAGGTAGGGCTGGGGGACCACTTCTTTTATACTATAGGCTAATGTTGGGGGGGGTGGTCCCCTGCTGTATATTGCTAGCCAGAAGTTTTCTTGACGGGTCCTAGCGCCTGGCGGCTTAGTCCTACCAGTGTTGCATACTACAGGAACTTCTCTTGAAGATCTACTGTTATGGTAAGTTCTTGCACAACTGTACTTTCCTGTGATAAACAGTGATGATTGTAAGTACAAAAAAAGTCAAACATATTTACAGACTTAATCTCATTCCGAAAATATGTTTTGGACTATGTCCTTATTTTACCAGCTTCCAGATTGGATATCACCAATTTTTAGGAAGTGTCTCTGATTTTTGGTGCTTTGTCCCTGATTTTGTTCATACATTGTCACTGATTTGGTTGACTGTAGGATTTGAGGTAGGGGTGATTGGGCACTGCTACCTCCATCTTCTACCCAAAATAACTGCCCCTGTCACAGGTCTGAGAGCTGGGAGATATATTAGCATGCCAGTGCCCCCTCTTAAAGGTATCTATTAGCCAGAGCTTCAAGGGCTAACTACTCATGACAATAATGCCCCCCAAGTTGTAGCCCTTCCATTCACATTCCTTGGACCTTCAAGAGGTAATATTATGGTGAAGATTCTCTAGCAAGGAGCATTCAAGTTTAAAACCGTCCCAGACCTTTTCCAGAGCACCTCCCTTCCTGTCACTCATTAATATTAGTTTTACTGCATTATGTTAGGAATAAGGGTTGTGAGGGACTAAATGCAGTCCCTAAGTGCCTAGTCATGTGATGCCTTAAAAAAAGAAAACAAAAAAGTCTTTAAGCAGTAGTATTTGTTAGTAGGCCAAAAATTTAACCATAGCGCTTAGCCACTGCTTCTAGAGATCTTAGTTTGAGGGGGCTCTTGCAGCAGACAATACCAGTAGGACTGAAGCTGTCAGGCGCCAGGACCACATGGAAAACTTCTAGCTAGCAGTCTTATCACAGGGGACCAACCCCGCCGATGTCTGCATGCTGACGTCCGCCAGTCCTATAAAGGAGGCGGTCCCCCACACCTACCTCAGTTCTTTCCCGCTGTCGACCCATGCACGTTGGACCTTCACGGATGACAGCTTCAGTCAGCCACCATTTTTATTGCGTTTCACCCATGCTTTTATTTTTTTTTTCATTTAGTTTTTAAAACATCGAGTTTTTGATGTTTTTTTCTTCTAAGTTTGTCGTCTTCTCCAGCCCCGTCTTCCAACTGGCCGATGAAGTGCGCCTGCGGCGGCAAGCAGATTCTCACCAAGGACGGTCACTCTTCCTGCCTGCTCTGCTTATGTCCCGACCACAACACAGAGGCCTGCCAGCACTTCAGCTGGGCCACACGGAGTTGCCGTTTGAAGACTTTGGAGAGCTACCTACTTAAACAAAAATTGGCCACAATGAAAAAGGAGCTACTTGCCAAAAGTTCCTCTACCTCCCTGGCTCAATCTTCCAGGGCTGCTGCTGCTTCCCAGCAGGAGAAGAAATCAAGGGGGAAGCACAAGCACCGGGACAAGCACTGGAAATATACTCTGTCAGCTTCTCGCTTGTGGTCACCGCTTCTGGGTCTTCCTCCTGCTGGGGGGTGGCCCCATCTGCCCCTACCTCCTCCACGCTGCTGGTGGTCCAGCCGCCCATCCTCTCTTCAGTTTTGGGTGGCGGCTCTTCTGGGCAGTGGACATTGTCCCTGCCTCTTAGCCCATGACACTCAGGCCCTTGGCCAGGAGGGACGGCTCAGGGGCAATGTGAGGAAGTATTTTTTCACAGAGAGGGTGGTGGACGCATGGAACAGCCTTTCTGAGGAGGTTGTGGGGTCTAAAACTGTGGGAGAATTCAAGAATGCATGGGACAGACAGACATAAGGCAATTTTTGTTGGGGGGTAGGAAGAAATAGGCTGTTGGTTAAATAGGATCTGCAGCTTATCCTCTAGGCAGGGAAATGGGCAGACTAGGTGGGTCAAGTGGTCCTTATCTGCCGTCAAAGTCTATGTTTCTATGTTGGCTCCCACGGGCTCTCAGCCAGGCGGCTCTTCCAGGGTTGTAACCTCCGGTGACGGGTCTTTGCGTGTTAGCCCCCTGGCCGACTCCGGGGCCGGCGCTAGTCCTTCCAGGCATCACCCAGAGCAAGCGTTCGCCTTCTCTTCTATGCAGGCATCACCTCTGCCCTTGCCTTGGGGGCCTTTTACCCGCAGGTGCTACCTTCACCATTGGGGCCAATGTCTGCTACTTCCCCAGACCATTGCCAGCCTTCGCCACTTATGCCGGTCCCGTCGACACCTCTGCCAACAACTCCACAACTGTTGTCACCTCTGCCTCAGTCACAGCCAATGCCTGCTGTACCTTCTCAGGATCCACAGCCAGCACCAGGTGGACCTACTGTACACCGGGGTGCCCTATGCTGGCTCCACTGCCATCATGCCTGTACCCCTCTCCACAGTACCCATATCCTGTCTGTAATCCACCCCCATCGGTGGATTATAATGCTCTTTTCACTGCTTGATGGTCCTTCATGCAGAATAAGGACACTCCCAGGAGGTCTTCTCCCCAACCCCTCCTCCTCCCCAGGACCCCCACCTCAGGACCCGTCTCAGGCAGGAGCCAGTGACCCCCATACCAGGGGTCCTCTGGAGGGCGTACTGGTGTTGGCTCAATCCAGCTTGTGGACAATTGCTCCCTGATGCTGGTCCCTGACTGTGAACCATTTGTGGATGATGACTCCACTTCTTCAGAGGCTTCAGAGGGCAGCAGGGGTTCTTCCAAGGAGCAGCACCAGGTTAGGGTGGCCCCTAAATCCCCTCCTGGGGACCCTACCTTTCTTGACGTTATGCGTCATATCCAGTCTCTCATAGGTTGGGAAACAGAGGAGCTGGACACGGGAGCGCCTTCGCCTAGTAATATATCTACGAAAAAGGAGACCCTCCCATTGGTGGTGCCTTCTTTAATTGATTCTGATTAGAATGTTACAAAGGCGGTGTGGAACTACCATTCCTCTGCCCCAGCCTTACCCAAGAAGGCTGACTGCCTGTACCATGCGCAAGTAGGCAAGCCCTTCCTAGGGGAGCACCCCACGGTAGACTCGGTGGTCATGAATGTGGCCCGTGGCCACACTAAGAGACCCAAACACCGTAGGACCCACCATCTTGACAAAGAGTCTAGGCAGCTGGATCAGTGGGGCAAGCAAATGTATGCCTCTGCCACCCTGGCCATTTGAACTGTGAACTGTTTGACTCATGTGGTGTAGTACCAGAATGCCCTCTGGGATCAGGCTAAGGATCTGGTTGACTCTTATGGAGGATCCTACCAAGATTCAGCTGGCCCGACTCTTAAGCTCAGGATCGGATGTGTGCACTCGTGTCCTGCAGGTGGCATATGTTACTGTTGATGCCTCCGGGTGTGGGGCAACGACTGGGATTTGTCTTCATAGCCATTCATGGCTTATGATGTCTGACTTTGCTTTTTTGGATGCCACTTTCAGCAGTTCTGTCTTGTTTGGGGGATGCCCAAGACATCTCCCACCTCCAGGAAGCCAGCAAAGCCCTTAGATTGGTTCATTCCCTCTACTGATCCCAGCCTCTGACTGCCCAGCATCAGTCCTTTTGGTCCTCTCACTAGCTGGCAGAGGGCCATTCAAGTGCAAGGCTCAGACCCTTCCAGCTGCAGTGGCTGCTCCTAGGGCCCCACGAGTGCCTTCAGCCACTCTGCTCACCTCTGGCTCCACTGCCCTACTCATTGCCTGACCCCTCCCTCAGCAGAGATCTTGAGGGAGGCAGTTGGGGGTCTGTTCTGCCATGACCTGGACAGATGTCAGGCAGTGACCACAGACCAATGGATGTTGCAGCGAATCAAGCATGGGCACACCCGAGAATTTTTGGAATTCCTCCCGGAAACCCTCCCTTGCCCTCCCATTACCCTTCAGCCCACGTTTCCCTCTTGTGGGAAGAAATTCAGGCTCTGCTGCACAAGAGGGCCCTAGAGCCCGTCCCTCTGGTATAAAGAGGAAGAGGGTTCTACTCCCACTTCTTCCTTATCCCCAAGAAGACGGGATCTGAGGCCAATCCTGGACCTCCACTACCTGAAGCTGTACATGGAGTACAGACACTTCAGGATGATCACTCTTCAGGGGCTGCTGCCTCTAATTCACCAGGGGGACTGGCTTTGTTCCCAGGACATGCGGGATACCTACCTCCATATCCAGGTTTTCCCATCCCACTACCGCTTCCTTGTTTCGGCTTCCAGGAGGACAGTTTTCAGTTCTGGACTCAGAACGAATAACTGCCTCCTTCTGCAAGCCAAAGGAACCACTCTGACCCCGGCAACTGCTCTGTGCTGACCCGCCCGCTTCACAGCCTACAACCAGGCATCCTGCCCAGAATGGGCGACTGCCTCCTCCTGCAAGCCGAGGGAGCCGCTCTGACCCCGAGTACTATTCTGCGCTGACCTGCCCACCTCACAGCCTACAACCAGGCATCCCAGAACATGCCACTGCCCTTTCCTGCAAGCCGAGGGAGCCGTTCTGACCCTGGCAGCTGTTCTGCGCTGACCCGCCCGTCTCACAGCCTACAACCAGGCATCCTGCCCAGATTGGGTGAATGCCTTCTGCTACAAGCCGAGGGAGCCACTCTGACCCCGGTGGCTGTTCTGCACTGACCTGCCTGCCTCACAGCCTACAACCAGGCATCCTGCCCAGAACGGGTGACTGCCTCCTCCTGCAAGCTGAGGGAACTGCTCTGACACTGGCGGCTTTTCTGCACTGAACTGCCTGCCTCACAACCTACAACCAGGCATCCTGCCTAGAACGGGTGACTGCTTCCTCCTGCAAGCCACGGGAGCTGCTCTGACCCCAGCGGCTGTTCTGCGCTGACCGGCCTGCCTCACAGTCTACAACCAGGCATCCTGCCCAGAATGGGCAACTGCCTCCTGCAAGCCGAGGGAGCTGTGCTGACCTGCCCGCCTCACAGCCTACAACCAGGCATCCTGCCCAGAACGCGTGACTGCCTCTTTCTGCAAGCTGAGGGAGCCGCTTTTGACCCTGGGTTCTGTTCTGCACTGACCCTCCCGCCTCACAGTCTACAACCAGGCATCCTGCCCAGAACGGGTGATTGCCTTTTCCTGCAAGCCAAGGGAGCCGCTCTGACCCCGGTGGCTGTTTTGCGCTGACCTGTTCACTTCACAGCCTACAACCAGGCATGGATTTTGAAGAGCATCCCAGAGCTGCTGACAGGATTGTACTTGGCCCTTTTTGCCTTTCCAGCCAATTGACTGCACTGCTACTGCTCCTGAGCTATTCCCTCTTCTCGGCTCTTGCCTCTTCCCTTTCTAAGCTGTCGTTTTCTTTTAATATAAAAACTGCTAATGCAGAGTTTTCCAGTACCGACTGTTCAGTAGAACAGGATTTGTTAAAGTTATAGCTTGTTGATTTTTACTGCATAGAGCTGTTAAAACTGCAGCTTGCAGATTTCACCTGCATTGAGTATTAGATCGTCTGCATTCTTCTTCCTCTGACCAACTCTTAAAACCTGCATTCTTTTTCCCTCATCCTACTCTAAAAACCCGTCTGTGTCTAAAGTGGGCTGTGAAGCACTCTAAGAACTCCCCTGCTCTATGCAATAGCCCTGATCTTTACTGCTCTAGTCCCTGTTCCCAATACTATTTTTCTTCCCTCTGAACTCTGACCACAATTCTTGTTTGTCCTCCCTCCCCTCCATGCCCTGTTTTTTCTTGACTTTGCAGCTCGCTGCAGTAAGCCCCTCTTCCCAATGTGTAACAGCTCTTTTGTGAAGCTGTTGTTCAGTTGCATTGCTTATCTGTCTGCCCTGCAAACCTCCCCCTGCTGTTGTCTCTTGTTGAAAATTTAAAGTATCTCAAGGGAATTAAAGTACAAGAGAGTAGCATCTTTCAGAACAATCATTTGTCAATGCCGAATGTTGCTTGCTTGTATGTGCTGTTTAGGTATTTGGAAGTCATTGGAGTGCAAATATTGAAAATTCGTGATCTTGCGAGCGTGCGTAGGAACTGTGCAACACACACTCGTAAAACAGTCATTTTTAGGAATTTTTTCACCAAATTTTCAACATGGGCTTTTTAAGAACCCACCTTATGAACACTTGCAGTGTATGCGTTAATGGGTCCCGAAGGTGATTTCGGCGCGGTGACCTTGAAATCACCTTCGAGCTGATATGCCATGACAGTGCAAGAATTCATGAGGAGGGTCCAAAACCCATGTTGAAAATTTGAATCAAATTCCAAAAATGCCTGAGATATGCAACAAAGTTGAAAACCCTATTTATTCCATTATACAGCTTACGGTATTTCCTCAGTTCACGGTCGGCTTTGAAGAGTGCAGGCGTGTTCCCAGTCACCGATGATCATCGTGCGAGCTCCGGAGAAAGTATGGGGTGAGGGGGTGTGGGGAGGCAGGGTGCGCGAGTGGGTGGAGTGCGGGTTGTGGGGGTTAGGGAGGCAGGCGAGGGCGTTTCTTCTTTACAGGTTTTTTATTAAGGCGGGGACGTTTGCCACGCTGGGTGTGCTCCTACCGTGGCAGCTGGAAAGGCTGTTTGGGGTGCTGGAGCCGGCAGGAATTGGGCACCCCGTCGCCATAACAAGCTTTCCCGCGCTGGGGTGGGCTCCCAGCATGGCACCTGGAAGCTTTTGGGGGCATGCAGCTATGGAGCCGATGGGATTGGGCATCCCGTCGGCTATGACAGTTTTGCCAAGCTGGGGTGGGCTCCCAGCGTGGCACCTGGACAACTTTTGTGGGGGCGGAGCAGGCTGGGGATTGAGCACCTGTTGGCCACACAGTGTGTGCGTGGGGGAGCGCATCAGCATGCAATATGTGTGCGTGTGTGTGTGTGTGTGTGGGGGGAGCTCTGCTCACTGAAGCGGAGCTCTCCCTTTCAACTCGATGCCACTGCATTTCAACTGCTGTCATAGACAGCTGCAGCAGTGATTGGGGAACTGGGGCCACGCCTGCAAACACACTGACTGAATTGGAAGACGGGTGCCACACCTCTGAAAACTCGGATGATGGCAATATGTTTCTTGCACATGCGTGCAAGCAACATAAAAAGAGATGTGCAAGAACAAGGAGGCACAATTTGAAGATAGAGGGGGATGGCTCAGGGGTAATGTTAGAAAGTAGAGAGGGCTGTGGTGTCGGGAACAGTGGGAGAATTCTAGAATGCATGGGACACACATAAGGCAATACTAGTGGGGGGTAGGAGAAAGTAAGCTGTTTAACTAGAATCTGCAGCTTATCCATCAGGTAGGGAAATGGGTAGACTAGGTGGGCCAAGCGGTCTGCTTGGGGCCTAGGTTTCTAACTCCCATTGTCCCTGTTAACCTTAATTAACGGACCCTTCTACCCTCCACAGGCATCCTGCCCAGAATGGGCGACTGCCTCCTCCTGCAAGCCAAGGGAGCCGCTCTGACCCCGGCAGCTGTTCTGCACTGACCCGCCTGCCTCACAGTCTACAGCCAGGTATGGATTTTGAAGAGCAGCACAGAGCAGCCTATGGGATTGAGTTTGGCTCTTTTTGCCTTTTTGGCTGATAGACTGCATTACTACTGCTCCTGAGTTTTGATTGGGTGCAGTGCTATTCCCCCTTCTCTTATTGGCTCTTGCCTCTATCCTTTCTAAGCTGTCTTTTTTTTTTTTTTAATACAAAAACTGCTAATGCTCAGTTTTCCAGTACCGACTGTTTAGCAGAACAGGATTGTTATAGTTTTTTTCTTGTCTACTTTCCCATTTGCAGAGTATACTGCAAAGCCGCTAGAGGTCAACAACTCGGGGAGGTTACAATCCTCTTTCCACTGCTCTCCCCTAACAAATCTAGTCCTGGGTCCATCATACCTACAACCTTGGGTCTATACAACAATATCTACATTCTATTTTATCGCCACCCCCTTACCAGCAACTATGGCATGGAAAAAACTCTTACTGCACCCACTCCTGGTATTCACCCTGACTTTTCCCGTCTTAATCCACTCTTTAGGAGTGAAAGCACCTTTAATCTTATAAAGCCTGATGTAACTATCCCTCACCCGACTACCAACGCAGTACGCCCGATCATCCCGGGGAGCACAAATGATCTTGCTCCTACACCCTTAGTGCCCAGCTACGTGTACCCAGTCCCACCACGTATCCTTAATATACTCCTCCTAGCTGCCAAACCTCCTAATCAGTGCTCTATCCAGAACAGCCCCTCCATGTCCTTAAAGCACCTTCGGCTACAGACAACACTTCTCATCTGGCTGTTACTGCTCCTTTCAGGAAACATGCACCTAAATCCTGGTCCTGTCAGCAGGGGCATTAACCACTCTGTGAAATATGGCTCCCTAACTATTGAATCCATCAACTCTGCAGCTTGCTTGCTAAATTTGACTTGCTGCAAGCCTGGATTGCCCAGCACAAGCCAGTTGTCCTATTTGTGCTTGAGACCTGGTTCACCCCTAGAAGTGCTGATACTGAAATTCAGCTCCATGGATATACATCCTTCAGACTGGATCATACCGGAAGAAGGGGAGGGGGATGTGCCATCTATTAAGGACCATTTACAAGGTCATGTCCTCCCTCCCATTAAATCAGGAAACAATGTACAAATCCTACCAGTTAAGGTTATACTCTGGACTCATGGCAAAGGTATAACTGTCATCTCCATCTATATTCCTCCCAAGAATCAGGATGAAGGATTCAGAATCCTCCAGGAGCACTTGTCAGACTGTCACCGGCAGTCAGAAACACTAGTGCTGGGTGATATTCATTATACTCTGGGAGACCAGCAATGCTGCTCCTTATAGAGGCACCATCGCAGCTATAGGCTACGAACAGCTAGTATCCTCTTCCACATGTACCAACTACTGCACCGGGACCAGCACCTTACTGGACTGGGTACTAAGGAACTACCCAAAAATGCATCTCCAGGTTGCAAGTCCTCCCAGACACAGTAAGTGATCATTCCCCCATCCTCTGTGCTTGGTTCAACAAGTCACCCAAACTCCTCACAAAGGCGGTCACCTCATGTATTCTTAGGAGGGGCAACTGGGGCCACTGAAAGTTCATCTCAGACACCGAAATTGGTCGACCATTTACTTGGCAGATAATGTCTCTGGATCTGTTCATAAAGGTGTACAGCGCAGCCTGTGACATCTTTGTCCCACACTCACCAGAAGAAAGTTCAATGGGGTGCATAAATCCTGGATTACTCCATCCCTCGTTGCCCAAACTCCATGCTTGGGATAATCTCTGGCAGAGGGCAAAAAGTACAGGATCCTCAAGCAATACCCAAAACTATAAAATGGCATGAAACCAGTGCACTGAGGCCATTTGCCAGGCAAAAAGGCAATATTCTATGGACATGGATATGTTCATCCACACTTATTGGCAGGTATCCTTGCCGCTTTAAATCTTGCCGGAAGGTCTTCAAGCTGGCTCCTCCCACCCACCCGGGTGGTATAACTCTCGGCTCCGCCCCATGACGCCAGATCTTCCTTACCGCTTGGAAGCTCAGGTTCCCTCCTTAACGCTCTGCGTTTGAGACTGGTTCCTATTTCTTCCGTTTGCGAATTTAAAGTTTTTACTAAAAAGACTTCAGTCTTCGATCCCTCGCGGCTGCGATGGACAAATCGACTCCCGGTTTTCGGAGATGCCCCTGCGGGCAGAAGATGTCTCGGACGGATCCACACTCCACGTGTGTCTACTGTTTAGGCCTTGAGCATGACCCGCAGGACTGCGACTTGTGCTCTTCCTTTTCGGCCTATGTCCTCGAAGACCGTGCTGCCCGATTGCATCTGGGCCGTCCCGAGAAGCGTTTTCCTCCGGTGAAGTCTAAGGAGGCCCGGTCGGCGGTGTCCGGCGGCGGGCTCGGCGGATCAGCTCGAGCAGATGATGGCCCCTCGAAGAGGCGGCGCGGGCGTATCTTCCTCGACGCGGCATTTATCGCTCTCTCTGGGTTCCTCCTATACAGCTTCCTTTAAGGATTTGTCTGTCCCTCCACTAAGGGAGAAGGGCCAGCGTCTGCTGGACCTTTCTCGGTCCAAAGAAGGACAAAAGGTAAATCCCTCCGTCGGCGCTCTTGGGGACGGAAGGATCCCTCTCCCAGTCGTCGACTTGATCATGACCGCTACGGCCGTCCACTGGTCTCACCAATTGTCCCGTCAGGTCAGTTGACTGAGACTCCCGTCGGCCATCAATTTTTCGATCTGTTGGATGGGTTGCTCGCTTATAAACCGAGAACTCCCCTCTCCCGGTTCCCCGAAGTTGAGATCCCGTGGGCTTGCCTGTGCTCGGTTCCGGGCCTCGGATGAACCCTCCGGGCCGAAGGAGTGCGGTTCCTGCCGACCCTTCTCCGCACCGACACTCGGAAAAGCTGCTCGGTCTGGACCTCTTCGCGGTCCAGCGATCCGCTGTCATGGCGGTCTCGGTCTCTGCACGCGATAGCCAGCGTCGCTGCTCGTCCTCGTCGTCCTCCTCGGACGAGGAGGCTCGGCGTGAATTCGTCGGCGATGCGGGACCTCATGTGGCAACAGTTCCTCCTGACGGAATAAGCCGGCGCGTGTAGCGGCTACACAGCTAGTGCTGTCACGGATGACCGACACCCCTCGACTTATCCGAGCCTGTACCAGGCTGGTTGTTCGGCCAAAACCAGCTATCCACCGATTCGGTGGAACCTCCGCCTCCACAGCACTATTTGGGGCTCGACCAGGGATTCTCGATCCGACTAAGGGTCTACCCATAGGCTGTCTGTTTCCTCACTCCCGACCCGACCTTGGCAGGTAGAGGGTGCTCAGGCCAGAGGCAGCTCTTCGAGGACTCGTCTGAGGATAATTCCTCCTTTCTCAAGCAGGTAGACTTGGGTCCTCAGGAAGGACAGTCAATGGACCGATAGCCAGTCGTCCTTCCTAGGACTGCTCTGACTCATCTCTGAGTCCACGGATGAAGCTTCGAACCCGTTCCAAGCGGGCCAGGTATCCCCTCACGGAGATTCTGGACGGGGATTCTCCAACGGAGCCTTTCAGTGGCCGAGGCCATAGTGGGTCGGCCTTGGAGCTTTAGCGGCGCCATGTTCCTGTCCTCGCCTTGACCAGGATGGCCAGGAAGTATCACGGTCCCTACCGGTTCCCTGTCCGGTTTTGAACACCCTCTGCTGAGGGGTTGAGTTACCGACAGGCGTTTTCGGCGCCCGACAACACCAGGGATGTGGACAAACCTCCCGACAAGGAATCCAAGAAATTGGATTATGTCGGGCGAAAAGTCTATGCTGCGCCCTCTCGCCTCGCCAGGCCAGTTCGGCCGTCCTCACGACACATTTTCTCATGCCCTGTTGGGCTCCTGGATGAGGTCATCCTCATCTTCCCGCAGATCTGCAGACTTGCGGTCAAGCAGGTGCGGGACCAGGGCAGG
Organism: Neoceratodus forsteri; assembly: GCA_016271365.2. NCBI lineage: Eukaryota > Metazoa > Chordata > Ceratodontiformes > Ceratodontidae > Neoceratodus > Neoceratodus forsteri. Next base: position 194,579,949 of record CM028129.1, read on the forward strand.
GCAGTGGCCAAACAGCAGCTCGACTGCTTTGAATGTTGAGGACTCATGTGCCAGAGTGGGTGGCGACACTGAGTGGCTATCGTCCGGCGGGCTTGGCTGAGGATATCCACCTTTACTCGGATACCCAGCACAAGTTGGCGGATGTTCCTTTGGGGACTGACCTCTTCGCCCTGGGGTGGAAGGTCACCTGCAGAGGATCGAGAAGTCCAATGCTACCTGACTGGTCTTCCACTCAGAAGGACAAAGGCTCAAACCACAGCCTAAGCCCTTTCGTCCTTCTGGCCCCAGGCGCGCCCTGCCAACAGCGTCAGGGCCAGCAGGCTCGGCCTTGGCATCCCAAACCCAAGCCGCGGCTTCCTCTAACAGGAGGCAGGGAGGAAAAGGCCCAGGAGGTCCCTCGGCGGTCCCTCCTCCAAGCCTGCCCAGTGGACGGGCTGAGGGTGTCGCCCCATCCCAGTCACCTTACTAGTTCCCCGATGGAGGCAGCTCCGACACTTCCTTTCCGCCTGGTCACTGTTACCACGGACAGGTGGGTACTGGAGGTGGTGGGAAAAGGCCTGCCTCTGGATCCGAGCAGGTTCCCACCCTTCAGAGCCGTCGCTCCTCGGGGTCCATAGCCTCACTGTCGGCTGTCAGGCGACATGTCCTCACTCCGAAAGGAGGTGATCAGGAGCTAGTGATGGACCCCCCTCAGACCCAGGGTTTGTGTCCAGGTACTTCCTGGTTCGGCAGGGCAGGGGCTGGCCCCCCACTCTCGTACACGACCTAAACAAGTTCCTAAGGTCTCGAACCTTCAGGATGGTCACTCTGGCTCAGATACTACCATCCTTGGAGCGGCGTGTGGTTCTCTCTGGACTTGCAGGGCAGGTTTTCCACGTCCCTATCCGTCCGTCCTCACCAGAGATTCCTTCGCTTCGGCGGAAGGATCCCTTTCGAGTTCGAGCCATGCCCTCTCGCTTGTCTCCAGCTCCCAGGGTCTTCACCAAATGCATGGCAGTGGTGACAGCATTCCTCTGTGACACCGAGGGTCGGGTGTGCCCCTTACCTGGACGACTGGCTGATAGCAGCTCCTCCAGGCAGGAGGTGGAGGTCCAGGAGTCTGGCCTCCAGGTCTGCTCTCAACTGGGCCTCCTATCAACGCAGGCCAAGTCGGAACTCGAGCCAAGCAGGTGATTCTGTCCCATCGGGCTAGCTTCGACTCTCTTCGAGCCAGAGTGCGCTCCAGTGACAGGGCCGAGTTCTTCCTCCTTTGCCCAATCATTTCTGGTTGGACAATTTAAGCCCTGCCGGGACTCCTGCGCCTCCTGGGTCTCATGGCGGCCTGCACCAGCGTGGTCCGTTGGGCCCGCTGGAACATGCGTTCCTTCAATGGGAACTGGCCAGTCAGTGGTCTGGCAGCTGCGATCCTTTGGACCAGCATTATCGGTGACACAGGAGATGTGGAACGCTCTCCAGTGGTGGATCGTTCCAGGTCATTTGCAGGAGGGCATCCCGTTCGTCCGCCCGGAGCCGACGGTCTCTCTATCGACCGATGCCTCTCTGATGGGTTGGGGTGCCCATCTGGGGGAACACTGGGCTCACGGCCTCTGGTCCCCGAGGAGTCCCGATGCCACATCAACCTGCTGGAGCTCGGCAGTCCGCTAGCTCTCACCGCCTTTGCTCCGTTCCTCCGGGGTCAAGTGGTCCGGGTCCAGGCGGACAACACCCACGACCATTCCTATCTAAACCGCCAGGGAGACGCGCTCCATGCTTCTATGCAAGAGCTCTCCGCATTTAGTCACTCGTGCGCAGCTTGGAGGCGGATCTCCTAGCCATTCATGTGGCAGGGCCTCCAACACCCTGGCCGATGCCTAAGCCGGATAGGGGCTGCATCCACAGTGGTCTCCTGCGGAGGTAGTACAGCATCTGTTCTCCCATTGGGGCACACCTCAGGTGGACCTGTTTGCCTCCAGGGAGGCAGTGAAGCTGAGCGCTGTTCCATGCCCGCCCCCCTCAGCAGGGGCTCGCTGCAGGGATGCCTTCTCGAGGCAATGGACCCCGGGCCTCTTCTGCGCCTTTCCCCATTTCCTTGATCCACAAGGTGCTTCTCAAGGCGAGGAGGACAAGGCGCAGGTGATTCTGATAGCCCCAGACTGGCCTCGCCGTTCTGGTACCAGATCTCCTCAGTCTCAGCTCCAGGACTCCGCGGCAGCTTCAGCTCGCGCCGACCTGCTCTCAGTCAATCAGGGAAGGTGTTCCATCCGACCTTCAATCCCTGCACCTGGCGGCCTGGTTCCTGGCTGCTAGAGTTCCAGGCCTTTGGTCTTTCCGACGAGGTCCTCAATGTAGTTGGGCGTCCCGTGAGAGTCGACCAGAAAATGCTGTGCCTTCAAATGGAAAGGTTTTCCATTTGGTGTCAGAGCAAGGGCTTGGACCCTTCCTCCTGTTCCTTGGCAAGCATCTTGGACTATCATGGTCCCTTTCTAATCAAGGGCTTAGGTCGACTGACCCTAAGGGTGCACCTGGCAGCCATCTCCAGCTTACCAGGCGCGGGGCCAGGGAAGCAGTCGTGGCAGGGAGAAGGTGGTCTGGCGCTTTCAAGGCCTTGATCACATTTCCCCTCGATGCGGAACCTCCACCTCCATGGGATCTACTGCTGGTACTGGCAAAGCTCATGGGCAAGCCATTCGAACCTATGCACAGGTGTGCTCTCTCACCTGTCGTGAAGACCGCCCTTCTTGGTGGCTATCCGTCAGCCAGAAGGATGGGAGAGCTCAGGCGCTTTCCCGAGTCTCCTACCTGGTCTTCCACAGGGACAAGGTTGTCCTGCCCCCACCGAAATTCCTTCCGAAGGTGGTGTTGGAGTTTCACCTTAACCAGGTGTTGACTGCGGTGTTCTACCCAATCCTCGGAGGCGAAGATAGGCTCATACTTTGGACCCTAGAAGGCGCTCGCCTATTACAAAGAAGCTGCGGCTGAAATTCAGGAGAGGTTCGCCACTGTTTGTCACCCTACGCTGAAGCAGCATCTGGCAGACCTGCAGCCAAGCGGACGATAAGCAGGTGGGTCACCTCCTGCATAGATCTCTGCTATAAGTTGGGGCATGGAGCCTCCCAGAGGGATAAGAGCTCATTCTACCAGCCATACTGCTGCAACGGTGGCTGCTTCCAGGGACGCCCTCTCCAGAAATTCAAGGGCTGCTACCTGAAGTCAGCACACACCTTCATTACCCATTACCACATCGACCTTGAGTCACGCCCGGGATGCTGGTTTTGGGCCTCTGTTCTCCAGTCTCTCTTTCCCAAGTAAGTATTGGGGTGTGCGTCTTGCCTCCCTCCTCCCGGGAGAACTGCTAGGAGTCTGCCAATAAGTGTGGATGAACAACATATCCATGTCCTAGAAATACAGGTTACTCACCTGTAACAGGAGTTCTAGGAATGGTATATGTTGTTCATCCACACGACCCAATCTCGACCTCCCCGGCTTCGACGCACAACCTGAGCTTCCAGCGGGCCAGATCTGGCGTCATGGGGCGGAGCCGAGAGTTATACCACCCGGGTGGATGGGAGGAGCCAGCTTGAAGACCTTCTGGCAAGATTTAAAGCGGCAAGGATACCTGCCAATAAGTGTGGATGAACAACATATACCATTCCTAGAACTCCTGTTACAGGTGAGTAACCTGTATTTTCAGGGCCGAGCTTGACAACTCTTGGGGCGACAGACGCAAATTCTGGGCAAATGTCAAAGCCCTCACAGGGAACACTAATAAATCACCACCTACCCTAATTATCATAAATGGTGAACTATCCCGGAACCCAAAGGCTATTGCAAATACATTTTTCAAGGCCTTCTCTGATATTAGTGGAGTCCTCCCCCAGACTATCTTAGCCCACCCAGCTCTATTCAGCATACTTCATCAGACCCTCCTGCCTCCAGCATCATCCCACCTTTCTACCTTCGTATCATCTCCAAAGCTGAAGCAAAAAAATACCTACTAAAAGCGATTGGTAAAACCTGGCACAGTGGGGACAGACTTGACCTGAGGCTTATATCCATCACCATAGATGAAATATTGGCCCCCCTCACAACAGTAATTAATCTCTCCTTCTTAACAACTGGCTGATTTCCCAAACTCTGGAAATCTGCAGTGGTCACCCTAGTCTTCAAAAATGGTGACAAGACACTCCACTAAAATTACAGGCCGCTTTCCATACTTCCTCCGATCTCCAAGGCATTAGAAAGGATAGTTTATGATCAGTTAGTTGATCACCTTGATAAATATCAACTCTAATGTAGCGAACAGCACGGATTTAGGAAACTGCACAGCACCTCGACTGCACTGGTGGAGTTCACAGGGTTCATCCATGACTCCCTAGATCGAGGGCACTTAGTTGGGGCTACCTTTATTGACCTCACTAAGGCCTTCGATATGGCGAACCACGAACTCCAGCTAGCCCAATTGGACACTGCCACCATATGCGAGACATCAGTGGGTTGGTTCAGAAGCTACCTTTCTGATCGGGTCCAACAAGTGAAAATAGGCAACATCGTGTCCACTACACTAAATGTGATTACAAGGGTACCACAGGGTTCCATCCTTGACCCGCTCTTGTTCAGTCTCTTCGTAAATTGCCTCCCGCAAGTTTGCCAAGACCACATTCTTCTGTATGCGGATGATGCCCGTAATGTTCTCCAGCCATCTGGACATCAGAGATGTAGAACAAGGCATCCGAAATAACTTCACACTAGTTGAGGACTGGTTCATAAGCTCGCGATGACTGCTCAATTATAAGAAAACGAAAACTATATGTTCTAGGGACATGGATATGTTGTTCATCCACACTGTCTGGCAGGTATCCTTGCCACTTTAAATCTTGCCGGAAGGTCTTCAAGCTGGCTCCTCCCACCCACCTGGGTGGTAAAACTCTCGGCTCCGCCCCATGACGCCAGATCTTCCTTACCGCTTGGAAGCTCAGGTTCCCTCCTTAACGCTCTGCGTATAAGACTGGTTCCTAATTCTTCGAATTTTCGAATTTAAAAGTTTTTTGCTAAAAAGACTTCTGTCTTCTCTCCCTCGCGGCTGTGATGGACAAATCGACTCCCGGTTTCCGGAGATGCCCTTGCGGGCAGAAGATGTCTCGGACGGATCCGCACTCCACGTGCGTCTACTGTCTAGGCCTGGAGCACGACCCGCAGGCCTGCGACCTGTGCTCTTCCTTTTCGGCCTACGTCCTCGAAGACCGTGCTGCCCGTTTAAACTGGGCGTCGAGCGTTTTCCTCTGGTGAAGTCAAAGAAGGCCGGTTGGCGGTGTCCGGCCGGGCTCTCGGCGGATCAGCTCGAACAGATGATCGCCCTCGAAGAGGAGGCGGCGCGGGCCGCTTCTATCTCGGCTGCGGCATTTGTCCCGCTTTCTCTCGGTGCCTCTTATTCAGCTTCTTTTAAGGAGCTTTGTCTGACCCTCTCTACTAAAGGTGAGGGACCAACTTCTGCTGGACCGTTTTCTCGGTCCAGAAAGAGAGACAAGGGTAAGTCTCACCGTCGACGCTCTTGGGAGGCGGGAAAGATCCCTCTCCCAAGTTGTGGTCGACTTGGTCGACACATTCGACTTCGACCACTGGTCTCACGGTGTCCCGTCAGGCCAGTTGGCCGAGACTCCGTCGACGTGGTCGAGATTTTCTCGACCTGTTGGACGAGTTGTCGGCAGGAGAAGCCGAATCCCTCTCCCGGTGGGAGTTGGGGACCCGTTGGCTTGTCTGTGCCTCGGTTCGGAGCCTTGGTTGAACCCTCCAGACTGGGGTGCGATTCCCCGACTCTCCGCGCACCGTCCTCGGGAAACCCGGGGTCTCGGTCCGGACTTCTTGGCGGTCCAGCCGATCCGCGTCATGGCGGTCTCGGCACCCGGCAAGCGGCGGCGCCGCCGGTCGTCCTCTTCCTCCTCTCCTCCTCAGCAGGCGGGGAGGCTTCGACGTTGAAGTCGAGAATGATATGAGGGACCTCATGTGGCAACAGCTCCCTTCTGACGGGAATAAGCCCGATGCCGCCGCATTCCCTGGCCATTAAGTGGCTGTCACGGGCGGCAAACAACCCCTCATTTTATCGAGCCTGTTCCCAGGCGGTTGTTGACCAAAACCAGCTACCCACGATTCCGTGGAACCTCCTCCTCAGAGCCGTTGGTTGGGGCTCCGACCAAAAATTCTCGGTCGGCTCAGGGACTGCCCCATAGGCTGTCTGTCACCCTCACTCCCGATCGACCTCGGCAGGTGGAGGTGGTTCAGGCCGAGGCAGCTCTTTGAGGACTCTTCTGGGTCTGAAGGCGATTCCTCCTTTTCTCCAAGCGAATGGGTTGGAGTCCTCAGGAAAACAGTCGGTGGAGCTGATAGCCCTTCCGTCCTTACTGGGATTGCTTGAGCTCATCTCGGGTCCACGGGATGAGCTCGAACCCGTTTCTAAGTGGGCCAGGTATCCCCTCACGGAGATTCTGGACAGGGGAATTCCCCGAGGCCTTTCGGTGGCGAACCATAGTAGAGCCCGGCCTTGGAGCTCTGGCAGCGCCCTGCTTCTGCCCTCGCCTTGACCGGGATGGCCAGGAAGTATCGGTCCTACTGGTTCCTTGTCCGGTTTTTCGGAACACCCCTCGGCCGAGGGGTTAGTTACCGACAGCGTTTTCCGGTGTGCGGGAGCGCTAGGGATGTGGACAAACCTCCGAGAAGGAGTCAAGAAATTGGACTATGCCGGGCGAAAAGTCTATACTCGTCCTCCCGCGCCTGAGAGGCCAGTTCGGCCGTTCTCATAGCACATTTCTCTCATGCCCTGTTGGGCTCCCTGTCTGAGGTCGTCCCTCATCTTCCAGCGGATCTACAGAGCACGGTTAGGCGAGGTCGGGACCAGGGCAGGAGCGTGGCCGACAGTGGCTCCAGACTGCTTTAGACATTGAGACTCATGTACCCGGTCTGTGGCGGCCGCGGTGGCTATGCGTCATCGGGCATGGCTGAGGATATCCACCTTCGCCGGATACCCAGCACAAGTTGGGATGTCCCCTTCTTGGGGACCGACCTCTTCGGCCCTGGGGTGGAAGGTCACCTGCAGAGGATCGAGAAGTCCAATGCTACCTTGGACTGGGTCTCATCACGCTCAGAAGGACAAGGCCGCAAACTACAGCCCTAAGCCCTTTAGGTCCTTCTGTGCTTGTAACGCGTCCGGCCCAACAACGTCAGGGCCCAGCAGGCTCGACTTGGCATCCCAAAGCCCAAGCCCGGGAGCCTCCCCAACAGGAAACAGGAGGTAAAGGCCCAGGTGGTCCCCTCGGCGGTCCCTCCTCAAGCCTGCCCAGTGACGGGCTGGCGGAGTAGCCCCCAACCCAGTCACCTCACCCCAGGTTCCCCCCCATGGAGGCGGCTCCGGCACTTCCTTTCAGCCTGTGCGTTATTACCATGGACAGGTGGGTGTTGGAGGTGGTGGAAAAGGCCTGCCTCTGGAATTCGAGCAGGCCCGCCCTTCAGGCAAGTGCACCTCAGGGGCCTCGGGGTCATGGCAGCCTCACTGTCGACTCGCCCGAGGCCGACATGGCTCTCCTCCTCAAGGAGGTGATCAGGGAGGTGGCGGACCCTCCCTCAGACCGGGGTTTGTGTCTAGGTACTTCCTGGTTCGAGCGGACGAGGGGCTGGCCCCATTCTCGACCTACATGACCTAAACCAAGTTCCTAAGGTCTCAAACCTTCAGGATGGTCACTCTGGCTCAGATAATACCATCCCCTGGAACCCGTGTGGTTCTGCTCTCTGGACCTACAGGGCCAGCGTTCTTTCCGTCCCTATCCATCAGTCATCGCGGAGATTCCTTCGCTTCGGCGGAGGATCCCTTCAGTTCGAGCCATACCCTTGACCTGTCTCCAGCTCCCAGGGTCTTCACCAAATGCATAGCAGTGGTGACAGCTTTCCTCTTGGCCTTGAGGGGTCAGGTGTACCCCTACCTGGACGATTGGCTGATAGCAGCCCCTCCAGACAGGAGGTGGGCGGTCCAGAGATCTGGCCCTCAGGTTTGCTCTCAAATCGGCCTTCTCATCAGCGAGGCCAATTCGAACTCAAGCCAAAGCAGGTGATTCTTTTCAGCCGGGCAGAGCTCGACTCTCTTTGAGCAAACACGGCTCCCGCGGACAGGGCAGGTTCTTACCTCCCTTGCCCAGTCATTTCTGGTTGGGCAATCGGCCCTGCCGGGACTTCCTGCGCCTCCTGGGTCTCATGGTGACCTGTACCAGCATGGTCCGTTGGGACGCGCTGGCACATCGCCCCCTCTTCAGTGGGGACTGGCCAGCCAGTGGTCTAGCGCTGCGATCCATTGGACCAGCTAGTGGCGGTGACCAGGGGATGTGGAGCGCTCTCCGGTGGTGGACGTTCAGTTCATCTGCAGGAGGGCATCCCGTTTGTCTCCCCGAGCCAATGGTCTCTCTATCGACCGATGCCTCTCTGATGGGTTGGGGGTGCCCATCTGGGGAACACGGGCGCGGTCTCTGTTCCCAGCGGAGTCGATGCCACATCAACCTGCTGGAGCTCGGCGGTCCGCCTAGCTCTCACCGCCTTTGCTCCATTTCTCCGGGGTCAAGTGGTCCGAGTCCAGACGGACAATACCACGACCATGTACTATCTAAATGCCTGGGCGGGGCCAGCGCTCCATGCTTCTATGCAAGGAAGCTCTCCGCATTTGGTCACTGGTGCGCCAGCTTGGGCCGGATCTCCTAGCCATTCATGTGGCAGGAGCCTCCAACACCCTGGCCGATGCCCTGAGGCGGATAGGGCTGCATCCCCGCAGTGGTCTCTCCTACTGGAGGTAGTACAGACCTGTTCTCCCATTGGGGCACACCTCAGGTGTGACCTGTTTGCCTCCAGGAGAGCAGCAGATGAGCGCTGTTCCATGCCGCCCCCCCTCAGCAGGGCTCGCTGCAGGGAGATGCCTTCCGAGGCCCGTGGACCCGGGCCTTTTCTGCGCCTCCCCATTTCCCTTGATACACAGGTGCTTCTCAAAGCAAGGAGGGACAAGGTGCAGGTGATTCTGATAGCCCCAGACTGGCCCGCCAGTTACAGTACCAGATCTCCTCAGCCTCAGCTCCAGGCTCCCGAGGCAGCTTCCAGCTCGCCTGGACCTGCTCTCTGTCAATCAGGGAAGGTGTTTCATCCGGACCTTCAATCCCTGCACCTGACGGCCTGGTTCCTGGCGGCTAGAGTTCCAGGCCTTGGGTCTTTCAGCGAGGTCCTCAATGTAGTTGAGAAGCGTCCCGTGAGGAATCGACCAGGAAATGCTATGCCTTCAAATGGAAGAGATTTTTCCATTTCGTGTCAGAGCAAGGGCTTGGACCCTTCCTCCTGTTCCTTGGCTAGCATCTTGGACTATTTATGGTCCCTTTCTAATCAAGGAGCTTAGGTACGCGACCCTAAGGGTGCACCTGGCAGCCATCTCTGCTTACTGGGCGCGGGCAGGGGCAGTCGGTGGGCGCAGGAGAAGGTGGTCTGGCGTTTTTCAAAGGCCTTGATCACATTTCCCCTCGGTGCGAGGAACCTCCACCTCGATGGGATTTACTGCTGGTACTGGCAAAGCTCATGGGCAAGCCATTCCAGACCAATGCACAGGTGTGAACTCTCTCACCTGTCGTGGAAGACCCGCCTTCTTGGTGGCTATCCGTCAGCCAGAAGGATGGGAGAACTCCAAGCTCTGCATCGAGTCTGCTTACCTGATCTTCCACAGGGACAAGGTTGTCCTGCGCCTCACCCGAAATTCCTTCCGAAGGTAGGTGTTGAGTTTCACCCTTAACCAGTGTTGACTCTGCGGTGTTCTACCCCAATCACACCTCGGAGGCGAATACAGGCTCCATACTTTGGACCCTAGAGGCGCGGCTTATTATAAGGCTTGCGGCTGAAATGGAGAGAGGTTTGCCAGCTGTTTGTCACCTACGCTGAAGCCACACCTGGCAGACCTGCAGCCAAGCGGATGACAAGCAGGTGGGTCACCTCCCTTCATAGATCTCTGCTATAAGTTGGCGGGCATGGAGCCTCCCAGAGGATAAGAGCTCATTCTACCCGCCATACTGCTAAGTCGGTGGCTGCTTCCAGTGGCGTCCCTATCCAGGATATCTGCAGGGCTGCTACCTGAAGTCTGCACACCTTCATCACCCATTACCACATCGACCTTGAGTCACGCGGGATGCTGGTTTTGGGGCCTCAGTTCTCAGTCTTTATTCCCTAAGTAGGGAGTGCCTTGCCTCCCTCCTCCCGGAGAACTGCTAGGAGTCTGCCAGACAGTGTGGATGAACAACATATCCATATCCTTGAAATACAGGTTACTCACCTGTAACAGGAGTTCAGGAATGGTATATGTTGTTCATCCACACACCCTGACCTCCCGGCTTTGGCGCTTTACAACCTGAGCTTCAGCCGGGCCAGATCTGGCGTCATGGATTGGGTCGGAGTTTTACCACCCGGGTGGGTGGGAGGAGCCAGCTTGAAGACCTTCCGGCAAGATTTAAAGGGGTAAGGATACCTGCCAGACAGTGTGGATGAACAACATATACCATTCCTAGAACTCCTGTTACAGGTGAGTAACCTGTATTTATTCACCTCTACACACAGCAGATTCAAATCGTCGAAACTTGTCGTCCCCAACAAACAAGGGAATATTCTAGACATGGTTAAGAACTTCGGATACCTAGGGGTCATGCTGGACAGCACCCTTTCGTACTCCCTCCACATCAACCATGTCGCTAAATTAGTGAGCAGAAAGTTAGGCCTGCTGTACAGGCATAGGCACTAACTTTCAGAAGATGCTGTAAGGCTTGCCTTAACAAGCTTAGTTTTCTCTGTGGTTGACTACGGGCTTGTTATATACCGTGCGGCCTCAACTACGGCCCTAAAGAGAATCGCCATTACTCTCAGTAAAGCCTGTAGGATATTCTTGGGTGTTTCTTGCCTAACCCATACATGCGTCCTGTACTCCTGTATGAGTTGGCGTGACCTGGATAACAGAATTAGTTACCAGCTCAGTCTCCTGGCTAAAAGGCTAATCTTGGTGACCCCCCCACCCCCACCCCGGGGTCCAGAACATGATTACACCTTCTGCCATCTGAGTCTGACAGAGGAACACTCACTAACTCCCTCAAAGTGCCATTCCATCATACTTCCCTTAGACCAAAGGGTCTGTTTTATACTGACCCCTCACCTGCTAAACTCCCTTTTGAGCTGGGCTTATTTGAATCCAGAATTGGGCCATTCACTTGATGCTCCGCGCAACGTATCACAGAGGTGCACCTGCCCTTATAACTCCCTTTTCCATCAGGGCCAGCTGAGGATCTCCCCTGCACTCCTTATGTACCTATGTCCTTTGTACTTCTCTGTGCAATCAGATGCTGTTACCTACCCCAGATGCCTACCACCTACTCCTATCCCTCCCCCCCAGTCCCTCTTACCACCCTCACCTTGACTACCATTGCCCCCTCCTTGAATTCCCCTCTCATCAATAATCCCCTCGCCTCCACCTCCCTATCCCTATCTCACTCTCTTGCATCTGCTCCATCCCCCTCCAACTCTGATCCTAAACTTTCCTCTCCTCCTGTTATCCCCCCAACTATCTCACCTTGACAGTGGGCCTTGGTCCTGCCTGGTCCCACGAGGTCCTTCCACCTCCTGTGTAGCGAAACAATCTTCCTTTATTTTCTGTATAACCATTTACAACCTGAAACCATGTCTGAATCTCGTAATCATGCTTGTACCTCCAATGAAACTTGTTGTGAAACTCTTGTATGTAACCTGAATGTACCTATTGATTGCTTACTGTTTGACGTGGAACCTTCTCAAATGAGTTCCCAGCTCAAAGGTTTGTAATCAAAGGCTTGAATAAACAAATACTTCAGCACCTTGAGTTTTTACCAAGTGCCTGGCAGTGGTGGCTGCAGCTCTGAGGACACCGGGCGTTTACCTGTTCACTTAACTGAACGACTGGCTGCTGACAGCCCTGTCCTGGGATCTACTGCTGCGGACCCTGGAATGCACTTTTAGGCTCTTCCAGACCTTGGGGATCACTGTCAGTCTTCCAAAGTCTTGTCTGTCTCCATGCTAGTGCCTCCAATATATTGGGGTGGTTCTGGATTCTTGACAGGGCAGAATGCTTGACAGAGTAGGCCCATCTAATCTCCTGCAGTTGCTTGATCTGGGACAGAGCATTCCTCCACTTGTTGGGGCACATGGCGGTGACCATAGCCACCATTCCCCTGGTCTGCCTACATATGAGGGTTCCCCAGTGGACCCTTCGGGTTCAGTAGGACCAGCACACACTGATAATCTGGATCAGCTGGTCACAGTCTCTGATCTGGTGGGGTGGACCTTGGCATGGTGACAGAACCCTGCCAGTCTCCTGCGAGGGGCCCCCTTTGGGTCTGTGCCCCTTCAGAAGACCCTCACGATGGATGCGTCAGGTCTCAGCTGGGGTGTTCATTTGGCCAACTGCCAGACCCAGGGGACTTGGTCCGAAGTGGAGCAGCATCTCCACATCAATGTGCTGGAGATGTGGGCAGTTCTTTACACCCTGCAGGCCTTCCAGACCCACATTCTTCCCGGACCGCTTCTGGTGCAGATGGACAACATGTCAGTATAAGAAAAATAGCAGGACAAGAGGACACAGCATGAGATTAGAGGGAGGTCGATTAAGGGGTAATGTGAGGAAGTTTTTTCACAGAAAAGGTGGTGGATGCATGAAATGGCCTACCTCGGGAAGCAGTGGATACGAATGCAGTGCAGGGCTTCAAACAGGCATGGGATAGGCATAAGGGAGCAATACAGATGAGTATGAATAGATAGGCTATTGACAGAGTAAAGGCCAGTGGCACATTCATAAGGTAGAAAAAGAAGTGGGCAGACTGAATGGTCCTTATCTGCTGTCAACTTCTATGTTTCTGTGTTTCAGTAGTATATTACAGCTACAAGCTGGGGGGAAACTCATTCTTATCCCCTTTGTTGGGAAGCAATGAGAGTCTGGTACTGGGCCATTGAGCATGACCTGTAACTCTTGGCCATCCATGTTCCAGATGCCCAAAAGGTCCTGGCCGACAGTCTCAGCTAGTCTAGGTCGAGGGCTCACAAGTGGGAACTGCTGCCCTCAGTAGTCAGAAATCTCTTGGACAGGTGGGGCTGCCCAGAGTTGGACCTTTTTGTGTTGCCACTCAATGCAAAGCTGTCGCTTTTCTACTTGCTCGATCCAGGTCTGGAGTTTTCTGGTGATACGTGTTATCCCTCCCCTGGAAAGGGAGGTTCCTGTATGGCATCCCTCCCTCCCTTGCCTGTGTCTGCAGAGGGTTCTTCTCAAGCTTCAGTCGGAAGGGACAGAGATGATCCTCACAGCCCCCTATTGGCTGCGTCAGATTCGGTTCCCCCTCCTCCAGCAGTTGGCAGTGGAACCTCCAGTACCTCTGCCCTGTGCACCGGCTTGCTCTCCCAGGAGCAGGACAACCCTGATCCATCCAGACCTCAGGTCCTTACACCTACATGCATGGCTCCTGCAGACTTTGCTGTTGTCCGCTTTGGGGTTTCTTCCAGAGTCGCAGAGGTCCTGGTGGCTGCTAGGAAACCTTCCACTAGAGCCTTGAAATGGAAGTGCTTCTCCCTATGGGCCGCTTACTCCGCCTGGATCCTTTCACCTGCCTGGTGAATTTGATTTTGGAGTACCTAATCTCTCTCCTTTTAGGATTCTGGCCTGGGTTACTTCTCCCTTACAGCATAGGAGCGGACTCCATGGGTGCTTGGGTGCTGTAGCACCCACAAAGTTGACATAAGCACCCTCAATATTTTGCATGCAGCCTGCAACAAAGGATTACTAAGGAATCTGGTCACAGGAAAATACTACCTACTGGCAATGAGCACCCGCAAAGATTCCTAAAAGTTGGCATTCCTGCCTTACCTTTCTGCTATCTCTGCATACTGTGCACCCATTGAGGGCAAATCTGTTGCCAGCTGGAGGTGTCGCACGCATTCTTGTGGGGTATCCTCCTACATTTGAAGCCTCTCATCCGGGATCCTGTCCCTCCTTGGGAACTTGTTTTTACGCTGGAAAAGCTCACTCTGCCTCCCTTTGAGCCAGCCGTGAGTTTCAAGCTATGCTTTGTCGTGGAAAGTGCTCTTTTCAGTTGCTGTTACTTATGCTCGAAGGATTTCTGAGCTACAGGCTCTGATGTGTAAAGAGCCTTATTTGGTTTTTCGCAAAGACTTTGGTGTATTTACATACTAACCCTAAGTTTTTGCCTAAGGTGGTGTCTGAATTTACGTTGAACTAATCCATCCACGTACTAGTTTATTTCCGTGAGTATTCTAATCAGGGGTAGGCCATGCTCTGTACTTTTAATGTTCACAGGGTGCTTAGATATTACACAAACCACACCCAGACTGTTCAAAAAAACTAACCAGTTATTTGTTTCATTTGCGCCCCCCCCCCCAAAGAAAGAAGGGGCCCCTGTGTCAAAACAGTGTTTTGTTGAAATAGCTGGCTATTTGTTATTGTTTACTGTTACCGCAAGTACAAGTAGCCCTTGTCTGGAGCAGTGAAAGGTCACTCCACTAGAGGTATGGCTGCCTCTACCGCCTGTTTCATCAATGTGTCTTCTGCAGACATCTGTGCGGTTGCCACTTGGAGTTCTGTCCATGCCTTTATTTGGCGCTACAGTCTGGACATTGGTTCTAGAAACGGGGACAATTTTGGACTCTGTCTTTCAGGGCCTTCTTTCCTGAGCCTTCTACGGGGCATTTACTGCCTCCTCCTGGCTGTCCTCTAGGTTAGTTCCCATACTGCTTGGGACTTGGTTCTACCCGCATTGCCTGCTGCAAGAGCCCCCTCGAAGTAATATAGTATAGTTACGTAACAACTTACCGTAACAGTAGTTCTTCGAGAGGAGCTCTTGCAGCAGGTGCTCCTTTCCCTCCTTCCCCTGATAGTTTATTCTCCTTTGCACCTCTTCCGCCTTTTCCTTGGTTCTGAGGACCCACCTTATTTCTCAGTTTCTCCACCCGTTTGTGGTCTCCAGCAGGAGATCCGAGGTAGGTGTGGGGGACCGCCCCTTTATTGGATTGGTGGATGTCAGCCTGCTGATGTCGGTGGGGCCAGTCCCGCTTGATAGACTGCTAGCTAGAGGTTTGCCATGTGGTCCTGGCAACTGGCGGCTTAAGTCCTACTGGTATTGCCTGCTGCAAGAGCTCCTCTCAAAGATCTACTGTTACGATAAGTTCTTCTATAACTGTACTTTCTTAGCCCAGGTCTAGCAATCTTTGTATCATTTTTACGTTTGATGCGTGCGTGTGCACCAAACATTCTGCTACACTGAAAGGGGATAAGTGGGGTGTGTCGCTGCCAAGCCCATTGCAGTTGAAAATAGCAGGGACTTGGCAGTGTAGGGCAGTGATCACCCACTCTCCGGTTGACATCACTCCCTGCTTGTGGGGTGGAAACTTTGTGCATTTTAAAGGACCTGAAGCTGCTCCAATCAGAGGGCTTCAGTCCTTTGATTTGCATGAAGTCGGCAAGCAGCTGATCGGCTGTCAACACCAGTAGCCATGTCTTTTTAGACAGCAGCCTGTCTTTGTTCCTGGCACCAGCATGGAGTTGGGCCACTGTTCCCGAGTTAGGCTAAATATGTTTTTAGGTAGTAGAAAGAAAGCTGAACTTGGGAACTTACTTTGTTGTTTTCAAATGAGGGCTAAAATGTACTTTAATCGCGTTTGGAAGTGGAATCATGATACTAGGTGTGCATGTATATGCATATGCGCATGCCCAGTTTCAGGGCTCCACTTTCAGAGTGCAATTTCAGTACTTTCAAGCCCTCGTTTCAAAAAAGTGAATAGTTGCCAGAGTTCAGCTTTTTTTTTGTACTTGGAAACGAGCTGAACTCTGGTATTACAAAATTTTTTTTTTTAATGTAAACGGAGCGGGAGCCCACCTCCTCTACCGCTTCTTTCTCCCTGTCCCCTATCTGTGGCTTGCCCACCTACTCTTTCTCATCATTATCTAAGTAAGCAGAGCGGGGTGCTACCCCTGCTGCCACTTCTTTCTCCCCGTCCCCTTCTAAAGTACCTATCCTGCCCACTCGCTCTTCTCATGTAGGTTCATACGATTGGTACAAGTTCAGTGAGCCAGAGGCCCTTTAGTGAACTCACCACACCACCCAGTTCATGGGTGGAATGCATACTTCTTTTCACCCATATAATTATCCAACCTTTGTTTAAATATTGTTATATTGTTATTCTTACCCCAAGAGTCCTTTAGCATCAGTAACTTTAGCAGTTAGCTGGCTAGGTGCAACTGCCCTGGGGGTGTGCCTTTAAGAGAAATTTTAAAGAGCTTAGAGCCATAGCCAGTCAGAAAGCAGGAAGGGGAGTGAGCTGAGTAGGAAGCTGCTGAAGGCTTAGAATTTTAATGTGTTGCGGTAGAAGTTTTACATTTTGCGTTAGCGCTGCGCACTCATTTTTTTGTTTAGCGCAACCGCAATATTTTGACTGTTTTTACTGCAACTGCTTATTTTTAATGCTAAATTTGTCACGGGTGCTTAATTTCGACGGTTCCTCTCTTTTTTTAACACGAATTCTTGCAGGAACCGTCAAATTAGGGACAGCTGCCTTGTTTTTTTTACCTCAGACCTCATGGGTTACTGCGAGGCACCTGCAGTGGAATTCAAACCTTAAGAGTGCCGGGGGTTTCTCTGAGGATTGGCAGTTACAAGGAACCCTTAGTTATATAAGTGGATTTATGGTATCCTCTGTCGCAGGACTGTCCGTAAGGGTCCAGCAGCAACCTGTGGCAGTTGACCAGTATTACTGGGTTTTCTATTAAAACTGGCACTGGAAGTCGGCCGGTGGGCGCTGAGGGTTGAGGTAAGCTGGAGGCCACACCTACGCCTCGCCGGCTGACTCCAGGTTCGAGGAATGGACCTGGAGTCGGGGAGGGAGGATAGAGCGTCCCCGACAGATGCTGTCCTCCCTCGGGTGGGGATGCTAGGGCGCTTGGAGCGCTCTGACGCCCTGAGAGGGTCGTGGATGGCCAGGACTTCAAAGGGATATGGCGTCTGGCCTGTCGGAGCTGGGAGGGGGACGCTAGATGCTTGAGAGGAGCGCATGAGCACGCGAGACCTCTGCACTGGCGCCCCAGAGGGCGGGTTAAGGAGGAAAGACAACTCGGAGGAAAATGCCTCGTCGCCTAGATGAAGTCCTCCGGAGCCGGCCTTACCACCCTCAGACCAGGGGCAGACCCCAATGTGCAACTGCCGCAGGGGAAGGGGGAGAAAGGGGAATTTCTCCTCGCCCCGCTCGGGGGGTAATCCGGGCCATCAAGGTGCCCCCAATGGCAGTGTGGCACTCTAGGGGCAGACCAAGCTGGTCGGCAGAGGTGGGGGCCGTCACTCCTTGTAGGATGGAAGGAGTGGTGATTGGAAGGGATAGTAAGGAGTGGATAAAAAATAAGTAGAAAAAAAAAAAAACTGGCACTGGTATAGATCCCAGTTCTACAACTGAAACAAAGACATTTAAAATAGACAGAGTTAATTAAGTGGGGCAAGACTGGCTGGTGGCATTTCACAGAAACCTGCACTCGGTTCGTAAGGTCCAGGCCTGGTTTGCTTTGCTTAAATTGGCAAACATAGCAGACAAACCTTTGATTATTACGGCTGAGGATAAAAAGGCATCCGATGAGGGGCCATTCAGAAGTACTAATAATAAAAGCAGAGGTGCTGAGGCACCCTCCAGATCCCAGCCAAAAATAAAGCTTCCAAGATGGGTCCTTTATTTACTGGGGCTGGCAAGCACTCTTCCACAGTTCTCTCTTCTGTAGACTGTGAGGGTGACTCAGATGAATAGTTTTATGATGCTCCTTACATGGACTTTGAGGGCCTTGAGCCCCAGGAGTCCCCAGACCCTCACCTTGGGGATCCCCCAGGTGACCAGGAGGATTCCTCCTCTATATTTACATTTATACAAAATATGCTGGACACCCTGGACTTTGCTATGCAGGAGCCCAACTAGGATGAAGACAAAGATTATAGGAAGATGAGGTCTTTCAACACCCCCAACACCCTGGTTGTCCCTATCTATAATGCATTTAGAAAAAATACCATGAAAGTGGCACTCCACTTCAGTAACAGGTTGATAAGTGGCTTGAGAGAAAATAATAGATTATCTAAAAATGGTACCAAGTTCCTGTTGAGCGTTTATTGTTTGTGTGTGGATTTTGAATGTTAATGTACAACATTCAGTCTGTGTACTGACAGTGGAAGTGTGCTTTGGGGAAGGGGTGTATCTGTGGTGTAGGTAGATTAACTTGGAGAAGAAGACAGTGCTTTCTGTTTTGGTGATATTTTTCTTGTATAACTGTGTTAATGTACACACAGTAATATTTTCAAAAAGTCTTGCCTTTTTTTGCTGATTGTTGTGGTGCAGCAGTGCATAATTTTAGTTTGTTTAAAATATGTGGTTATATTACTGAAGTTTTCAATTTGCTACGCATTACTTAGTGTGTGTGTGTGACGCGTGTCATCAAATCGGACACCTTTTATTGTGCCACATAATTTCAGCAATGTGAAGCTGCTATCCAATGCAGCTGTGACATTTTTGTACTTTTTTGTGGTATGTTTACTGGTATTGGTGACTGTTACTGCAGCAGTGCAAGTGCACTGCCCGCCCGCCCCAACCGGCAAAGGTATTCTTTTCCAGATTTGAATTTCTGATGGTTAGCACTGGTTAGGTGTCGTGCCTTTGCATTGGCATCTCTTCAGTGCGCAGCACAATCTTAATCTGTCTGTGCATTTGCATCTCTAACTTAAGTCACAGTTGTTTCTTTGGCTTCACTTCAGAGTACTGGACAGGTGTGGTGCACAATTCTGCATGAACATTGTACTTATTAATATGCATTTTTAAGTCGGGACCATCATCACGAGTCACTTGTGATACAAATTACGTTCTTCATCATCACGGTCACAAGTCATAATTTACGATCACGTCACGAATCACAACATTAATTTATTTAATAGTTACTTGGATGTATTGTAAGCCTGTTTTGTAGTATCTCTCCAGGCTTCACCATCCCACCATTGTACTCATTAATAAGTGTTTTTAAGTTGGGGAGTTGGACAGTATCTGCAGTACATACACAGACTGGAAAGAAGACTGACTGCACACATGCAGTCTAGCACAGTATACTTGCACTGCTCAGAATACAAAGTGTCACGCATACGGAAGACAACCAAAAAAGGGCATAATTACATACAAGGGTCGGGGATGGTGGAGGAATACATTTTATAACACAGCAAGGAAGGTGTGAGGAAAGAAAGAAAAAAAAAAAAAAAAACTAATGTGGGATCCCATGGTGATCCAGCAGCAGTTCCAGCATGGACATAATTTGCAAGTGATGTCCCTCTATGCGATCCAGCCGCTGCTCCACAGCACTCACCCTCTCGTTGTTCTCCTTGACAGCACTCCAGAGAACTGCCAAGTCAGCCTGTGTTACATGCAGTTCTCTGGGGTCCACACGTTCTACAGGCTGACCTGCTGGTGGTGGTGGGGGTGCTGGTAGAGCAGCAGGTGCTGCGGTGACCCTCCTCTTCTTAGGGCTGTCGCCATGCACAGCTGCACCCTCTGCCACAGAACGGCCAGCAGGTGCAGGCATGGTCCGTTCTGTGGCAGCCTGCCACTCCAGCTGGTGGTGATTGAGCATATGGGTGTTCTTAGCCCCCAGTCCCCAGGTGACCACACTGCTGTCCCCCCGACACAGTCAAAAAACTGCCAAACAATGGAGGTGTGGGGAGGACCAGGCACAGGCAGGGGAGGGCCAGATGAACTGGCAGCCGGCTGGTCACGGTGCTGAACAGGGATGGGATCCACACCTGGGCCCGGGGAAACAGGTACATCCTGCTCCAGAGGACCTGGAGCTGGACTTGGTAGTGGTGGTGGTTCAACTGTCTGAGTCAGGACAGGAGGCGATGCTGGTCCTGCTGGGGGTGGACACTCACAAGTTTCGAGTGGTCCAACAGGAATGGGCGCCTGTGCCCCCCCCCACGCATGCACACGGTACGACTCTTACCACTACCACGCTTTCCCAGAGCTGCCCCTGCCCCAGATATTCCCTCACCCTGGTCCATCTCTCCTACTGAGCTCCCTCAGTCCGAGCAATCACTACTTACATTGTCACACAACACACACAGTGTCACACAGACACAAACTACTAACTACTTATAAAGGTAAGAAAAATAAAATTTACAGAAAGAACAAATTAAGTAAAAAAGAGTATAGGGGGGCACCAGAGAGCCAGTTTTGAGGCAGGAAGCACCTTCACTTGCTCTGCTCTACAGCCTCCACAGTAGCCAACAAAAATTGCTTTTTTAGGCACACAAGATTATTTTGAAAAAGGCTCTTCAGTTTCTTTGTCTCCTTAGCTACAGATTGATACCAAATTCGGCTATGGGTCGCAATAAAAACAGTATCCCAGAACTCTGGATCTCTGAGGCCTACTACTTCGAATGCTACCCCAAGCAGGGATATGGATTTATTGGATCGTGCTACTCTGACAGGTGCTAAAGAACCACCATGGCAGACAGTATTGGAATCGGTCCGTGCCATGGATTCCAAAATAGAAAGAACTCTCACTCGCCTAGAAACGCATGATGCTGCCATCACAGTACTCTCTTCATCGGTAGCAGAAGCAGACAAACGTTCCCTATCAACGCACGCTACCGTGGCCCAGCTCACGAAAGAAAACCAGCAACTCAGAGGTAGAATGGAGGCCATAGAGAACACACTTTGTGCAGGTAATGTGCGCATAGTGGGCCTAGCTGAGGATGCTGAAGGCACAAATCTGCTCTTACCTGAAACAATGGCTTGCTGAAACACTGAGTCTTTCAGAATGTTTTGAGTGGTCCGAATTGTGGCAAGCTTTTTGAATTACACCCAGGGTGCGGACTCCAGATCCCAACGCTCCTCGCACTGTGGTACCCTAAACTAATGGCCCAGAGATTCGGGACATGCTTTCAGCTGCAAGAGTGGCTTATCCTCTGACAGTGCAAGGTTTAGACGTCAAACTGTTCCCCGATTTATCTTTTCAAACTCACGCCTGCCACAAGCAGTTTGATGCGGTGCGCCAAAGGTTGCGCCATCTGGGGATAGTGCATTCCTTTCTTTTGCCTGCCTGGTTGAGAGTGACCTACGGGGGAAGTCCTGGCAATTTAGTGATCCCGGAGATGCGAGCCATTGGACCGAGAAGACAGAACTCGAATTTCAAGCACACTCGCCCAAGCAGTCCGAGTTTGTGAACTCGGACTCAGATGAGGACTAAAATATTGACTCTGTTCTTGTTTTCAGTTTATCAAATCACAGTTTATTAATAAAAGTTTATTCTGGTTGCATGCTGCTACTTTGGGAAAAGGACTGGCGTTTCCTTGGGAGATGGGGATTGCTGGACATCAGTTAAGTATTATTTTTTTACATCTTGTTACTGCAATTATGACCAGCTACCCCATTTATTTCCTAGGGACGTGTTCTTAACAGAGTAGTATGACCAGTATAGTAAAACGTAAGGAGGCCTTAAGGAAACAATGTAAGTGCCTTGTTAAATGGGCTAAATCTGGTAAATGTATTAATTTACATAATTTTTGGCT
This sequence comes from Neoceratodus forsteri, assembly GCA_016271365.2. Lineage (NCBI taxonomy): Eukaryota > Metazoa > Chordata > Ceratodontiformes > Ceratodontidae > Neoceratodus > Neoceratodus forsteri. Next base: position 194,601,581 of record CM028129.1, read on the forward strand.
GTGTGGAGGGGACGAGGAAAGGCGAATCTTATTTGTATGTCTTCTTATGATTAGGTAACACAGCACTACTGGCTAGTGTGTACATCTACCTTGTTCTCTCTCCCTTTGGACTATGACCTACGCCATGAAACGGCTGGCATTACCTTTGGACTTTGTTTGATATATGGCTTATTGGGGCCTTGGTTTTCCCCCATCTCCTACTGTGCAAGACTGTAAGAGTTTACAGTGTTAAATCAACCGTATCTACTGTCCTATTCCTTTTCTCTTGCATGAGATCACCTGTATTGTTTTTATATAAAAACAATAAACAGATGATACAAAAAGAGTACAGAAAAGACAAAAAAATGTAGCTTTTAAAAAAGCTGTTGGGTCTGAATCAAAGTTTAAATTTCCTCCTCGCTCTGATCTCAAAGTATCAGCAGTCACAAAACACACTCCTCTCTCTTCGTCTGCACAGGACAAAGTAAAAGTGTCTGCTTGTACGACTCCCTTCCTGACTGACTAGCTAAAGAGCATGTGACTTACAGTACTGTAAGCCATGTGATGTGTGTGTGGGGGGGATACCAAATCTGAAACACCAAATGGATCGCTTAACATAGAAACATAGAATTTGACGGCAGATGAGGACCACTTGGCCCACCCAGTCTGCCCGTTTCCATACCTAATGGATAAGCTGCAGATCCTAGTTAACCAGCAGCCTACTTTTTCCTACCCCCACCCCCTAGAATTGCCTTATGACTGTCCCATGCATGCTTGAATTCCACCACTGTTTTTGACTCTACAACCCCCTCCGGAAGGCCGTTCCATGCATCTACAACCCTCTCTGTGAAAAAATACTTCCTTACATTACCTCTGAGCCGCCCCCACCATCTTCAAATCATAATGAGGAATGCAAAGTCCATTAAAAATAATGATTTCGCCTTACTTAGCATTGCCGTTCCGCCTTAACGTGACGTGCTAATGACAAGGCGGAGTGAGCACTTTGCATTGCCCACTCTGCGTAGCGGTGTGGCAACGCGGAGTGCGTGGGCACTTCCCTGGCGGAATTTAAATTTGCTGCATCTCTATGCAGGAGCTGGTGGATACGACAAAAACTGCTCTGGAAGCTACTAAGTACCAGTTCCACATGGCAGACGACAACAATGATGCAGCCTCTAGGGCAATGGCCCATGCCAGCTCTCTGACACTTCGCCTGGCTTAAAACAACCAGTCTAACCACAGACACTTGGAACAAGGCCATGGATTTTCCCTGTGATCAAAATGTTATTTGATTTCAGAACCACTGACTACATAAAAAAAGTCGACGAGTACAGGGCCTTCTGGCAGAGCCACTCGTCCAAACCTAAGCCCACCACCCCGCAGAGATCCCATCCCAGGGGCGGTAGGGGCAGAAGTTTTGTTCCCAAGTCTTACAGTACCTATCCCCAGTCTGACTTTGGTCAGTACAGAGGGTCTTTCAGAAGTAGGGGCAGAAGGGGACAAAGAGCCACCTCTACCCAGCCATCTGCCTCGCAGTTTAAGTCCTGATGTGAGTGTCCAGGTCGCCTCCCCACTTCTGGTGGGAGGTAGACTCTCCCACTATCTTCAGCACTGGTCCCTCATTACGTTGGACAAGTGGGCGCTGGAGATAGTGGAGAAGGGTTTGCCACTACAGTTCAGGCAGATGCCAGACCTCAAGCATACCCAGGTGTCGACCTCTGTCCCCAACACAGATCCCACTGTTGGAATTGGAAACCTTCTGGCTTTATGAGCAGTGGAGAGGGTCCCTGCCCATGAGAAGGGCAAGGGCCTCTACTCCAGGTATTTTCTGACATGCAAGAAAACTGGGGAGTGGTGACCCATCTTAGTCTCAGATATTTAAACAAACATCTGAAAAAACCCTAATTCAGAATGGTCACTCTGTCACTGGTCATACAGTCCTTACAGCAGGGAGACTGGCTAGCCTTCCTGGACTTAAAGGATGCCTACTTCACATACCCATGAGATCTCACAGGAAGTTTCTCAGGTTCAAATTTCCTTCGGATCACTATCACTTCGCCGCGGTGCCCTTTGGTTTGTCCTCTGCCCCAAGAGTCTTTACCAAGTGTACTGCTGTATTGCACTGGCTGGCTACCCTTAGATCATCTGAGGGTATGTGAACCCATGCCACCTGCCATTTTGGAGACCATTGGATGCAAGGTAATGGACAATTCTCTCCTTCAGGAGTGACTCTAATCTTCTCCACCACTGAGGTAAGGCTGACCAGATGATAATTGCCCCTCTTGTCCCTGCTGCCACTTTTATGGAGCGGCACCACATCTGCCCTTCTCCAGTCACTCGGAACCTTCCCCATGTCTAGCAACAGATTACAGTTTAGTCAACAGTATTGCCAGTCCTACTCTCCTCCCCCCCCCCCAGCTCAAGTAGCACCCTAGGATGTAGGGCATCCAGCCCCATTGCATTGTCCACCCTCAACTTGCCCAATTCCTCCAGTACTCTACCTTCTTTGAACTGACTAAAGTCTACCTCCGTGCCCCTGCTACACAACTCTGGACCATTCCCCTCTTTTTTTTTCACTGTGAAAATTGAACGGAAGTACCTGTTCAGTAAATCCACCTTCTGGAGGTCACCCTCTACTGGAGCACCCCCCCTCCCCTTTAAGTCTCACTGTCCCCTGTTTGGATTTCCTCTTCTCGCTGACAAGCCTGTAGAAAGATTTATCCCCCCTCCAGACTTCCCTGGCTATCTTCTCCTCTGTATCAGCCTTCGCCCTCGTAATTGTCTGTCCTGAGACCCTCAGTTTCTCCTTATGTAACTCTCTATCCTTTCTCTCCTGTGTTCTTTTATACCTCCTGCATGCATGTTTCCTTTCTTTTACTGCCCTTACCACCTCACTGGTGAACCAGAGCTGTTTCTTCCTCCTTTTGTTTTTGCTAATCTTCCTAATACAATGATCCATGGCTCTCTACATTCCCTCCTTACTACACCCCACAGCTCCTCAATGTCACCCAGTTCATCCTTGCCCTCCATAGTCTCTCTGAAGATCTCCCTCATTTTATTGAAGTCCACATGCCTGATGTCCAGTACTCTTGTGCTAGTGTCACTCGCTTCTGTCCCCATCTCAATCCTGACCCTTACAGCTCGGTGGTTCCTGGATCCCTGATTGTCTCCCACTGTAACATCCGCCACACTCTCCCCATTTGTCAGTACTAAGTCCAGTGTTACCCTGCCTTGGGTAGGCTCACAGACCAGCTGCTGAAGGAACTCTCCTTGCAGGGAGTCCCAACAACCCCCTACTTCTTGCTGATGTCGCTGCTGTTATAACAGCTGGGATCCCCCAGTCCACATCAGGGAGGCTAAAATCGCCCACCAGCAAGAGTTCCCCCGTGTGGGCCATCCTTTGCACCCCTTGCATTAATTCCTTGTCTGCTTCTTCCTCCTGCATTGGAGGCCTGTAGATCGCACCTAGGCATAGTGTTGCTCCTGCCACTTTTCCAGTGTGACCCATAGTGTCTTTGCCTCCCTTGTTCTTCATGCTCTTTTGTCACCCTTATACCATCCTTCCACCAAAGTGCAACCCCCTTCCTACCTGTCCTGTTCCTTCCTTAAAAGATTATACCCTGGGATAACCACCTCCCAGTCCTGTTGCTCCACCCACCAGGTCTCCATAATGGCCACCAGATCCAGCCCCTTGTCCACCATCGTGGCCTTCAGTTCAGCCAGTTTATTGCCCAGACTCCTTGCGTTTTGGGACATTACCCTTCACCAGGTTCTCCCTCCCTCTTTCATCTCACTCCCTACTTCCCTGCTGTTTCCTGGGGAATGCCAGCAAGGCAGGCCATCTGGGCATGACCATCTTCCTTCCATAGTCTCAGACTCTCCCTTCTAGTTTAAATCCTTCAAAGACCCTATCTATGTATTCTTGTAGTTTTCCCTCAGCACCCTAGAGCCCACATCATTTATGTGCAATCTGTCCTTTGAGTATAAACCCTTGTCTGCCCACGTGTCTCCCCCCACCACCACTCCCCTGTGCACGTGAAACCCTCCTTCTCGCACCAATCCCTGAGCCATCTGTCGAATTCTACAATTTGCTGCTGTCTGGTGGTACCGGCACAAGGGACCAGCAAGATTTCAGAGAAGGCCAGTGTGCTTACCTCTTCCCTGCAGCCCTGAGACAGCTCACTGAACCTATTGTGCACCTCCTCTACTTCATTGCCTGCCAGGTCATTTGTATCTAAATGAATGATGAGGTGTGGTTTGCCCCCCAGTGCCCCTATGTCCTCACTTATAAATTGCTTTGCCCTTCCTGCCTTCATACCTGCTGCGCAGAAGACCAACCTCTGTCTGAGTATCCCTTTTTCTAAGCCAGTGTACCCCCTTTATAATAGTCACCAAAGACCATGACCTCCATTCTACCTGTCTTGGTGAATGCCCCATTGCCCTTTTCTGGAACCCCCATCCTCTCTCCTTGCTCCCTTTGCCTGGTCTCTCTGACCCAAGATGCCTATTGGCTTCCCTTGTCTTCCACCTTTCTCCTCTTGGGTCCCCCTCTCCCTGACGCTCCACTACCACCTGCTCTATTTCCCCCTCTCTGTACCCCCTGCTCATTCCTATCCATAGCATGTCTCCCGATGCCTTCCTGAATTTCCAGTCCCTTTCCTCCCCCCCCACTCCTACTAGATTTTTACCGAGTCCATTCTCTGGGCCTGTTTGATCCTCATTCTCCTCATGTGTTCCCTGGTCCTCCAGAGCTGCCAGCGATGCAAACCTGTTGGATACCCTTACTCTGCCCCCAGAGGTAACTGGTCTGATCACAGGTGCTGTGACACTGCCTGCTGTCTGCGTCACTGCCAACCCCCTACTCCTCACTACCTGCCAGCAGTTGCCGCCCCCATTACAGAGACTGTCACCCAGTCCTCCAGGCATCCCCCTTGTTCCCCTTCCACCAATTTCCTTTCCCCAGCCTACAGCAGTGCTGGTACTGCTTCTTCCTTCTCCCCTTCCCACCAAGCTCCATCTCTCCATCCCCCTCTCCACCTCCCTCCTCAGCCATTTAATTTCTGCCACTAGCTGTCCAATTTTCATACATATTGGGCACTCCCGTTTTCCACAGTGTGTCCATGAAGACCGCCATCCCACATCCATTACAACCCATGATGCTTCCCAGTTCTTCTACTCCCCCAAAAAGACCTCCGGCCTTCTCCTCTGCCATGTTTCCTTCTCCTCCTTGGTCTCTGCATGCTTCTAGGATACCACATCCTTGTTTGTATAACCTGCCTCTACTTGCCCCCCACTGCTGAGCCCCTGGTCTCTTCTATCCCCTCTTCTCCAACCTTCTCCATGGTGCTATGCAGAGGTCAGAGTTGAGGTGATCATATCAAAGGATCAGCCCCTCACAGGCATAAACATCACCCTACAGTCCTAGGCTTTAGACTAATAAGTTAGTGAACATATACAGTGGCCGTTCCACCCTGTTGACCACAACACCCGATTCCTGATATTCAATTCAGTTTGGCTGTTGACCCCCCTCAACTTGTTTTTAGTGAACATATAAAATGGCAGCTTCAAATTAGTGCCTGATGCACATTCTCCTATATTCAATTCATTTTGACCATTGCCCCCGAACATATACAGTAGTGGTTACTACTTGTTGACTTCAATGTCTGATACATAATCTGCTATAAACAATTCAAGAGTTGAATGATGCCACCTGTCCCATCCAGGCAGCTGTCATGCCATCACTAATCTCATAACAGCATGCCCTGTAGATGATATGATAATGTAACATCACAGACTGACACAGCATGAGAGAGCATGCTTCTTGGTTATTTAAAAAAGCATGATGTGTCATACAGTTTTAGAAGTACAGTACTACTTATAAAGAAATTTCTTGAAAACGTGATTTACGCATGGGAACTGCAGCTTCAGCGTACAGTAGCAACCCTTAGAAGTTCCTATAGGCATTGGCTAGTGTTGCTGTTCCCCTGTTATGTTGGAATTATATGGCAGAAAGCAGCTTGCTCATAATGGGTGCTATGCACCAAGTGGGCGGGGGTATGTGGAACTTTATGTACCCTGCTCCGATGCACTTGCATTCATGGAGAGGTGCGCCCATACTGGCATGCAGAAAAAGTCGGCCACCTGTCTGCAGCTCCACCCCCAATGCAGGACTCTGCAGGGCAGCCGGGGAGGAGTTATCATCCCAAGCAGATGCCCCCATTGAGACCTCTAGTGAATCCCTCGCATAGGGAGGCGTGGGTCCAGTGCTGTGCATGCCAATTGCAGGCACTCGGACCCACGTGGCACCATCCCATTCCGGTGCCGCCGCTGCTGTCCATTGCTGGGCACTCACCGTTCCAGCTACCCAGCAGTCAGGGGTAGCACAGTGAGCTGTGTCCATGGGGGCGCACAGTGAGTTATGGCAGGGTCCCCCCTGCCATAATCTGCGCCTCACTCTGCACCTGTGTGGCCAGCACTACGCAGGTTCGTGTGTACCACATAGTGCTGGCATGCTCCTGGCCCCGGCCTGCCTGCCCGATGCATTGCTGTCTGCGTGGCCGGGGGACAAGGCGCGTAACCCCTGTGCGCCCATGTTATGACTGCCGTCTGGCCACCACTCTGCGGCATTCATATGCACGATGCCAATGTGCCTGGTTTACACGGGCGCATTGGCTTCATGCATAGGGCCCATAATGAGCACTGAATTTGGCATGAAACGGGTATCTGCCAGGTTGGTGTCCAAAATGCTGACCTGGGAATGCATTACTTACAATGAAGTCCTGTCAGGAGCTGCTTGTCAGATATAATCTTGAAAGGGAAGACATTCTGTCCTGCACAGAAACAGATGAATCCTATATGTGCTACTGCTTAGTGTAGTGAAGATTTGTATTAAAAAAAACTGAAGCATTCATGTTCCCCTTCACTTACTATGCAGTGCAGAGTTTGTTTCAGCTTGTGGAATTGAGTGTTGAATTAAAGTTTCATACTACGAACATATGAAATTTACCAGCAGATAAAGGCCCAAAGGTCTATCAAGTCTGCTCGATTTTGAAGCTAGCCTCCTCCACTCAGCAGCTGCCCCTTCTCCCCAACCCCCCTCCCTTAACCCTTACCTTTACCCTGTACCAGCCCCTTTTGAAACAGCTCCTGTTCTGCAGCAAACCACTTCTGCTGGCAACACGTTCCACTCAACCACTTCCCTCGTGGTAAAATAAGTGTCTTCTCATCTCCATCGTAACCTTACCCCCCAAATCTCATAGCAAGGCCTCGAGTATCCCTCCCTTCCCTCAACTTGAAAACCCCTCCTTCCCAGTCCTGTTTATGCCAGTCACGTACTTGAAGGTTTCAATCATATCTTCTCCTGTCCCTCCTCCAGTGAGTACATATTCAATTCCCTCAGTCTGCTCTCGACTGGTAGATCCCGGATCATGTTTGTTGCCCTGCATTGCACCCCCTCCAGCAACTTAATGTCTTTCTTCAGGTACGGTCGCCAGTACTGCATGCAGTATTCCAGGTGCGGTCTTGCCAGTGAACTATAAAATAGCAGAATAACCTCCCTCCCCTCCTTGAGGTTATACCCCTGGCAGTACAACCCAGCATCTTATTGGCCTTTGTGGCTGCTTCCCTACATTGTGCTGAGTTGTTCATTGCTGTCCCAGCTGCCCCTCCAGGTCCCACAATGTTCCTTCTGGGGATTCTTCTTCAGGGTCCCTCCTGAACCCCTCATTCAATTCTCCTTCCAAACTCCTCCTCCATCGAGCTCCTTCTCCAGGGGCACTTCTACAGTGAGCTCCTTCACCAGGAGCTCTTTCTCCAGTGAGCTCCTTCACCTGGAGCTCTTTCTCCAGTGAGCTTCTTCACCAGCGAGCTCCTTCAACAGGAGCTCTTCTCCAGTGAGCTCCTTCAACAGGAGGGCTTCTCCTGTGGACTCCCCTTCCAGACTCCTCCTCCTGACTGCCTTCAACCCTCCTGGCAGTCTCCATTTATGCTTGTGGCAGGGGGTGTGGCTATAACGGGGGACCCCCTGACTGGATGGCTAAGGGGGCAGTGCAGATTGGTTATGCAGTCAAGCTCTTGATTTACATAACCAGTGAGCAATGATGCTTGCTACCCAGCCCACGCGCTGCCTCCCTAGTGCTTGCTAACCTCAACGGTTTTGTTGGAAGACTAGGTTTGCTAGCCAAGGCACCTAGCTTCATCTGAGCTCTTTTTCTAGGTTGCTTGAAAGGACAGAGCAAATAACCTTACCAGAGCAACAATAAGGAGGATTAAGGCTTCTTTGGCTAGGCAGGTTTACTGTGTGTTATTTTTATTTTTATTTTTATTTTGTGCTCACAGGGATTGTTACTGTTTGTTGCTAACATTTTATTGCTTTATTTTTCTCTGATTCATATTGTTGTTGCTGGGTATACATTCTGCTGTATTATTACACGGCGTGCCTACAGGTGTGTGCTTACAGATTACCGCTGTAATCTTCTGATTCAAATTGTCTTTTGCAAGGTATAACTTCTGTTACTGCTTTATTTTTCTCTGTAGCAAAGTGTTTCTTGCAGGGTATATCTTCTGTGAAATTATTACAGGTGGTGCTTTACAGGTTTCACAGTTTTATCTATCATTAGGATAAGCTTTCAGGGCTACTGCATTTGTTGCTGGCTGATTGTTTCTGCTCTTACCTCCTTGTTTCTTTCGTCCGTGGTTGTTCTTTTTCAGCAGGGGGAAGGGTCCAGCCACCCACCCCCACCCCAATCCCCAACCACCCCACACTACACTCCTTTTATAGGGTAGCACAGTAGGAAGAGGCAGATCAGAGGGGTATCCACACAATTACCTCATTTACAGGGGCACTAGTAATTTAACTTGTTATAACAAGCTATACAAAATCAAACAAACAAATCACAAAATCAAACTTTTACTTTCATTTTTTTCCTTTTAATTACTCTGACCAGGTTATAAACCCAGCAACTTACCTGGAATGGATATCATTAACTGCAGGTACTGTGGAACACTTTTCAGAAGGGCAGTTTTACAGGATTTAGGACAATGTCGTACATGCTGGGCCATTGGAGATATAAAGGCTCAGCTCCAGGCAGCATGAGCAGAGATTGTGCGCCTCAAATTGCATATTCAAGAGGAAATATATTGTAAGAACCACCTGCCATTTCCCCAACATCCAACAGAAGCACCTCGACCGCAGAGGGTAGTTGGTCTAGGAGGTTGGCAGGTGGTTAGGAGGGGCAAATCGGATGCCCCATCGCTCGGTGCTCTCCAACATATCACCTCCACTAACCATATAAAAACTAAAAACAGGTATTTGCCTCTTTCTCCGAAATCAAACAAAAGGGCAGAGGACACTGCAGAGCAGGACACTGCAGCACAGGATCTAGCACAACAAACATGCCCAAAACAAAAAAAGGAAATACAAAAAACTTATGATCGTAAGAGACTCCATGATTCGGGGAGTTGATGCGCATCTCCAGCCAGGGGTAATGGTCAGATGTCTCCCAGGTACATCAGTGTGGAGAGACACTGACGGCATTGCTAAAATTGTTCAGGAAGCAGGAGAAAACATTTGATGTCCTGGTACACATAGGGACTAACTATCTCGCCAGCTGGTCAGTTGTGGAGACCAAGGAACACCTAACCAGGCTGGGGAACAAACTATCATCTATTTTGTCCAGCATCTCCTCCTCTGAGATCCTGCCAGTCTGGGAGAGGGGGACAGATGGACAAAAGGTCAGAGAAGGGGAGCTAGGGGAGCTAAACATGTGGCTCAAGGGCTGGTGCCAGGAAAAAGGACACAACTTTGTAAGGAACTGGCCACAGTTTTGGGAGTGAAAGTTCTTTACATTTGATGGCCTGCATCTGACTAAGGAGGGAGTCAGTGCATTGAGGCAGAAGTTTGATGTCTTTGCAGTATATTTAAACTAGCAAATGGGGAGAGGCGTGCAGCATCCAAAACGTCGAATGGGAAGAACACCTCTCTCCCCTCAGCTGGTGGTCAAACAGGAGTTCAGCATGTTTGAAGTTCATTTGCATCACCAGGTAAAGGAAAAGGTATGGCTCCCCATACGATGCACAGGGGAAACGCCGGACCTCACCCAACAACTAACACACTGAAATCTGACCAGTGGAAAATCATGTACACAAATGCTCGCAGTCTGGGAAACAAGATCCCAGACCTGCAGGCAATAATGACAGAGGCTAAACTGGACATAGTAGCCATTAGCGAGACATGGTTTACCAGTAACCACACTTGGGAGACTTCAGTACCTGGCTGTGTACTGTTTAGAAAAGACCAAGGTGCAAAAAGGGGGAGGTGGAGTGGCCTTTTATGTCAATGAAAATATCAAAGCTACAGAAATTCAGAATACACGTAAGGAACCAGAAGAACTGTGGGTCACCCTGGAAACAGGAAATGGGACAGCCATGCGAACTGGGTTTATGTACAGGCCTCCAGATCAGGGGGAGGACATAGACACGTTACTGTTAGAAGATATACAAAACATGACAGCTAAAGGGGAGGTTCTGGTAGTGGGCGACTTCAACATGTCAGATACAGATTGGTCAATACCAGCAGGGACATCTGCCAGAACTAGACACATAGTGGATTCCCTGCAGGGGGAGGGCCTCAAACAACTGGTACAACAACCCACAAGAGACAGGACTATCCTAGATCTAGTACTGACTAACAGGGAAAGGATCATAGATCTCCAGGTAGGTCACCTGGGGGCCAGTGAACATCACATGGTATGGTTCAATTTGGCCACTAGAACAAAATCATCCTATTCCAAGGCAAAAATATGGAACTTCAGAGGAGCTGATTTTGATAAGATGGCCAACAGAGTTAAGCTAACCCTGGCAAAAAGAAATACAGGTGAGGGGGTACTGGCAAAGTGGGCAAGCATTAAAGATGCAATACTTGAAGCAACATCCCATTGTGTTAGTGAGAAAAGGAAGTGCAAAAGAAGAAGGAAACCACTTTGGTTCTCACACACAGTAGCAGAAAAGGTCAGAGCCAAAAGACTGGCCTTCAGGATTTATAAGGGAACGCAGCAGGATGAAGATAGAGAGGCATACCAAACGTCCTTAAGGGAAGCAGGGAAGGCAGTAAGGCAGGCAAAGGCCCAAACCGAGGAAACACTAGCATGAACAGTAAAAGAGGGTGGCAAGACTTTCTATAGATACATTAGTGAAAGGAGAAAGTCCAGAGGGGGTATTACTAAGATCAAAGGGGATAAGGGTGTGTGTGAAGAGGAGGACCATGTAAAAGCATCTATCCTAAATAGATACTTCTGCTCAGTATTTACTGAAGAGAAGGTAGGGCAGGGCCCACAGCTCTGCACCATGGACACAGGGAAAGGAGGTGTGCACTAGTCCCTTCGCAAAAGAACGGGTCCTACATGAGCTCGATAAGCTCAGGGTGGACAAGGCAATGGGACCTGATGGCATACATCCCAGGGTACTAAAGGAGCTAAGGGTGGAACTAGCAGAGCCATTATCAGAACTGTTTAATGAGTCTCTGAGCACAGGAGAGGTCCCAGAAAACTGGAGAAGGGCACATGTGATCCCGCTCCACAAGAGTGGTAGCAGGGAGGAAGCAGGGAACTACAGACCAGTCAGTCTTATCTCAGTAGTGAGCAAGATTATGGAGACACTCCTTAAAGAAAGGATAGTGCAACACCTGGAATCCATAGGAGCACAGGATCCAAGACAGCATGGGTTTACAAAAGGAAGGTCCTGTCAAACTGATCTCATAGATTTCTTTGACTGGGTAACCAGAGTGATGGACCAAGGGGGAGCAGTTGATGTTGCCTACCTTGACTTCAGCAAAGCTTTTGATACTGGTTCACATAAAAGATTGATTAATAAGCTGGGTAGGCTCGGGGTGGGTCAGACATTGGTCAACTGGGTGGCAAACTGGTTGACAGGCAGAGAACAGAGTGGTGGTGAACAGTATACAGTCAGAAGTATGGTTGTCACAGTATGAAATTTTGACGGTGTGATAACCGCAGTGTGTGATACCACGGTTATCGTGATACCTCGGTATAATGCATTCCAATGGGAAAACCTAAACTATTCAAACATAATGCAATTTTAACCAACTTGTACATGTAAAAGCAGTTAAAATACTAGTAAATGACACATTATGAATTTAATGAGAGAAAGTAAAGATAATGAGTCAAGTATGTGCAAGAGAAATATATTGACGAAGTCAGATTCCTCCTGACCTGATGATGAGCATGGAGCTTCAAGCACTAGAAGTAGATTTATATATATATATATATATAAAAAAAAAATTTCATTTCATTGCAGTCTGAAACGTGAATGACATGCTGTTATATAAGTAAAGTGCTTTATTGTACTCTTAGCTTACAGCACAAAATGCTACCAATACCAAAAGTACTATACGAAAATAGCACAGTGAGTAAGAGTACTAAGTTGTTTGATTTACATTTTTATGTTAAATTGTCAATAACTTGAAGATGAGAGTTGCTGAATACGAAAGGAATGTCCATTCACTCCACTCCTGGTGGTGGTGCAGACTAGAATTGCAGATACAGACAATTGCATTTCACTGAAGTAGTGTACTACTAGCTTTAGAAGCGGGCACAGCAAGAGCACTACTTCGAATCAGAACAGCTCTGATTGGAAAATCAAGGCTCACTGTCTGGCTGTGAATAGGCTGAGTGTCCCTCCTCCATCTTCACCTCACAGCCTGGGGCTCCCTTCAAGACCCAGTCCCCTCAAGTTAAGTTAGTAAAAACAATAGTAAGTAGTACAAATATATTTGGAGAGATTTGTGTTCATATTTACTTTCTCAGTGTACCACAACCACAACACAACTGCCTGCACTCGCCATTCACTGTGTCCAAGACTCTGAGTCCAAGTCAAGCCAACAGCCAGAGCCAATTGGCTGAGCTAAGCCAACTACGAGAGATGGTGGCATTTAAAGGAATTAGCCTATATATCCCAAATGCCATGCTGGCTGCTTTTTCTCCTTTTTTTGTATAATAGGTATTTAGCTACAGTAGCCTCCAGCTGAGGCAGTGAGCCAATGTGAGTTGCTTGCTTGACTTTTTTAGGTTGAGTCAGTCATGCTATACTGTGACTCAAGTCGAGTCGTGTGACTGACATGAGTCAAGTCTGACAGTAAAGGAATCAGCTTATATATCCTCAGTGCTGTGGCAGTGGAAGGCACTCACTGGCTGTTTTTTTTTCTTTTTTCTCTTTTTAAGGTAGGTAATACGTATAAAACTACAGTAGCCTCCAGCTGAGGTAGTGAGCCAATGTGAGTTGTTTGCTTGACTTGCTTTGGTTGAGCGAGTCGTGCTATTTTGAGTCGAGTCGTGTGACTGTGACATGAGTGCAGTCTGGCATTAAAGGAATCCACTTGTATCCTCAATCCAGTGGCAGGCACTAATTTCTCTGCCATTTTTTTTTTTTAAGCTACTAGCTACAGAATATAAGTAATTAACAAATTTATGAATTTAAATTACTTTTTCCATTGGTTTTGTTTTAGGTAGCCCCCAAGTGACTCCAGTCATCTTGTCGCCACATCAGACTCTGGACTCGTGAGTCAAGTCTCGTGATATGATGAGTGACTCAGGAGGACTGGAGACCTGCATAGCATTAAAGGAATTCGCCTATATATCCTCAGCGCCACGGTTGGTTGCTGCCGAGTCAAGTGACTATAATTGTTAAGCTAGCAGCTAGGTTAAGGGTAATTACGCAATTAAAGTAATTTCTCTTATTGGTTTTGTTAGGTAGCCCCCAGCCACAGTCAGCCAAGAGCTAAGCTGAGCCAGCCAACCAAAGTTTTGTGACACAGATGACATGAGTCATTCAGAGGACGACTCATCAGGAGTAGGATTCACTCCGTCCTAGGGACCACTCTGGGGGGGCATCAGGCGAGCAGACAGAGGGAGAGACATAAAGCGGTCCACAGTGGAACTGGACTGGAGGAACTCTGGGTGCATCAAGCAGTCAGATGAGACAAGACAACTTCACTAAATGTGCTAGCTCAGCTGAATAGCCAGTACCAAGTATGAAATATCACAAATCACATTGGGAGAACAGGGAGGGAGGACTCGGACTCCGAGTCAGGAAGAAACGGCAGCAGTTGTCAGAGAGTATTCGGGTTAGCGAACAGAGTGCACTCCGGATATGGCATGCGTTGGTGGGCGTCAAATTTGTTAACCACACTGCAGGTGTGCCGTGCAGCAGTGACTTTGTACTGCAGAATCAGATGGGGGACAACTGGGAATGAAAACTGAAGGAACACACAGACTACTAGTGCCAATTCTTATCACTGAAACTGAAAAACACGGAGTGCAAGTGTAATGCAAAACTGCAATTTGCAAATGGCATTGGCATCATGGCAATTTTTGTGTTATTATTTAACAATAAAAATGAACCTGAAAAAGTTCTGTGTGTATCTCATTCTCTGTCAGACTAACCTTGACAGTTTTGTGCCTCTGACAGACTGACAGGACTGTCTGCTCTCTATAGTTCAGACTTACAGTGAATGAACATGAACTTGCATGACCACTCGAGACAAAGCACCAGCAGCACAACAGTTAGCAGTAATGTGAATGAATGATCACTGCGGTCTCATCTGTCACTCACTGGCCCCCGCCAGTTAGGTTTAGGTGGCTGACCAGTCTGCAGTCTGTGTTTGTACACACAGTGACAACCAACCACAGAGAGTTTGTTAAAACTGTTACCCATAAAAATAAGAAAACTTAACATGATGATCATTACATGACATGACAAATGACATGTTACATAGTGTTACTGTTAACAATATAACATAACAGATTTAGATGCTGGGCCTGGTTACTGCTGCTGATCCCTCCCTCACCCCCATTCCATGCCAATTGCTTAAGCCCAATCAACAAACTGATTTAGGATGTCTGGTCGACACCCGTATGTCCCCCAACCCCCTGCTACTTAAATAACCAACTCAGAGTCTGAGTGGTTTTGGAGAGGGGGTGCAGTATTCCCGAATGCAGTGGTGGGGTCCGGCACCGACACTACAGCGACCTGGTGCTGTTGTCGCTGTAGTGTCAGGTGCTGTGGAATTGTCGCGGAGGGGGATGTGACCCTCAAGCAACATGTTTTGTTGTTCAACTTTTCTGGAGGGATGTCACTCATTTTAAAACCAGTACATCATTTTCTGCTTCTGTTAGAAAAGAACAGCAGAGGAGAGGACAATAATGATGCGCATTGTGCATTAACAGTGTGGCTTTTTGTGCAAGCAGTAGTGCTCCACTTCGTGTGTACTGCACAGTCAGTGTGCACTGTGAGAGTGATACAGTCATACAGTGCACTGACTTTTGTGTGCTGTTGCGCAGTCTCTGTTCTCACCATTTACCATTAAGGAAGCAGTTATTACTTGTATATCACTGGTGGCTTAATACTCACTTGGCCTCTGTGTGCCTTGTGTGGCACTCCGTATGACACAGACAAATTACACGATGACTAAAAAAAACTGTCCTGAAACTGAATATTGAAAATTAAAAAATGGAAGGAAGAAGTCAAAAGACTGGCTTAAATTTTATTGAAGGTCTTTCAACCGACATAAGTCCACTTACGGAATGGACACGTGATGACACCTAAACCTAACCTTACTAATCTATTCAGCACTGCAGCAGACAGCGGACGTCACATCCACAAAATAATTTTTGCACAAAA
The DNA here is from genome assembly GCA_016271365.2 of Neoceratodus forsteri. Classification (NCBI taxonomy): domain Eukaryota; kingdom Metazoa; phylum Chordata; order Ceratodontiformes; family Ceratodontidae; genus Neoceratodus; species Neoceratodus forsteri. The sequence goes on from CM028129.1 coordinate 194,617,253, forward strand.
AAAAGAAGCCCCCTCAAACTCTTGCATCAGGGAGAATTGCCGTGTAAGGGACAGTTGTCCCTGAAAATGCAAAGAAAATAGTTGAAAGGTCTCAATACCACGGTATATTGTGAATCACGGTTGTCACGGTATCAGAAATTGTCCACGGTATCAATACTGTGACTTCTGACACCGCGGTATACCGTGACACCGTCATATCGTGACAACCCTAGTCAGAAGAGATGCAAGTCACAAGTGGGGTACCTCAGGGATCAGCCCTGGGGCCAGTCCTCTTCAGTATCTTCATCAGTAACATTGCAGATGGACTGGAGGGTAAGGTTTGTCTGTTTGCCGATGACACCAAGATCTGCAACAGAGTAGATGATCCAGATGGGGTGGGCAGAATGAGAAGAGATCTGGATAAACTAGCAAAATGGTCGGAAGAGTGGCAACTGTGGTTTAACGCAAAGAAGTGCAAGATCATGCACATAGGGAAGAGAAACCCTGAAGCCACCTATAGGCTGGGAGGGGAGTTGCTGGCAGTCACAAGGGAGGAAAGAGACTTGGGCATCATCATCACCGATGACCTGAAATCATCCAAGCAGACCTCTAAAGCAGTAGGTAAGGCTAGAGGGATGTTGGGGTGTATTAGTAGGGGTATCACAAGTCGGAAGAGGGAGGTGGTAATCCCTCTTTACCAGACACTGGTTAGGCCCCATCTGGAGTACTGCGTGCAGTACTGGAGGCCACACCTTCACTAGGACATTAACCAAATTGAGGCAGTCCAGAGAAGGGCAACCAAAATGGGGCAGGGACTGCATCAAAAAACATATGAGGACAGATTAACTGAACTCAATATGTATACCCTAGAGCAAAGGAGGGAGAGAGGTGATTTGATTGAAACATTCAAACACCTTAAGGGCATTAACAAGGTGAAAGAGTCTAACGTGTTACAATATAAGAAAAATAGCAGGACAAGGGGACACAGCATGAGATTAGAGGGAGGTCAATTAAGGAGTAATGTGAGGAAGTTCTTTTTCACAGAAAGGGTGGTGAATGCATGGAACGGCCTACCTCAGGAAGTGGTGGATATGAATACAGTGCAAGGCTTCAAACAGGCATGGGATAGGCATATGGGAGCAATACAGATGAGTATGAATAGATAGGCCATTGACAGAGCAAAGGCCTATGGCACATTCATAAGGCAGAAAAAGAAATGGGCAGACTGGATGGGCCTTGCGGTCCTTATCTGCCGTCAGTTTCTATGTTTAACTGATGTTTTGATTTTAAACAGAAATATCAGTACCTTTGATGTGCCACCACAGGAGCCACTAGATCAGGACTCCTGCAGGCAGCACTTTCACTTTTAAATCAAGAGTCGGGAGGTCAGGGAAGGTCAGGACAGTCCTTACCGACCCACCTTAATCACCCACACACATTTTAAAAAAGAAAAGTGTTCGACCAGCGCCACAGCTGCTGACAGGACTCCCGCACTTCGTCTTTTGGAGGAACGTCTGATGTGGCTGAAATTTTGGCTGCCAGAATATTTATTTTTAGCAGGAGAGACACACTAAGCTGAAAGCTTGTTTACAAGTTGTTACCTGGGAGCACAAGGAAGTTAATTGACTTGCTCAGGGTCACACAGTATGCAAGTGGGGGCTGTGGGATTCAGCCCCAGGTCATAGAAACCTAGAATTTGACGGCAGATAAGGACCGCTTGGCCCACCTAGTCTGCCCATTTTCCTACCTAACAGATAAGCTGCAGATCCTAGTTAACCAACAGCTTACTTCCTCTTAACCCCCACTAGGACTGCCTTATATCTGTCCCATGCATTTTTGAATTCCCCCACTGTTCTTGACTCCACAACCTCCTCAGGGAGGCTGTTCCATGCATCCACAACCCTCTCCGTGGAAAAAATACTTCCTCACATTACCTCTGAGCCGTCCCACCTCTGTCTTCAAATTGTACCCCCTTGTTCTTGCACATCTCTTTTTCTCCAGGTTTGCAGCTCAGAGCCTTAAACCACTGCGCCATTCTGCCTCTTAAATACAGTATATATAAATATATTGCATGGCTTGCTATTACTCCTTTTCCTTTAGCGGTGTTACTGTGATTCATATGCATGTAGGCTTTTTGTCGCCATTTCTTATTGTCATTAACTTAACGTACAAAATGCTAATGATCTTCCAAGAATCAATCTTCACCATTCATCACTAGTTGGTCTTGGGGCCGGAGGCACTAGGATCCCAAGGGAGTGTAAGCCTTTAAGAGTTTTGGAGGAGGGTATCCGCCAATGAGGCAGACGTATGAAGTGGTCCTCGTGGACTGGCCAGTAATGGATACTTGCCCCGCCACCAAGTTTTGTTCTTCCCACCATTGAGGAAGGTACTTTGTGGGGAGTGTTCTGCCATTTTTATGTTTGCTTGCATGCATGTGCAAGAAACATAGTGCCATCACCGGAGATTTCGGAGGTGTCACCTCCTCCTCCAATTCAGTCAGTGTGTTGGCAGGCGCGGCCCCCGTAAGCCAATGCATTCTGGAGCTGTCTATGACAAGCTCCAAAATGCAGTGGCATACAGTTGAAAGGGGGAGCTATGCTTGAGTGAGCAGCGATAAGATAAGGCTGCTCACGCGCAGCTTCCCCCAGACAGACGCCCGCAGGTGTGCGCGCCCCCACACGCATGCACTGTATAGCCGACGGGGTGCCCAATCCCGACGGCTGTGCCACGTTCCTCTACTCCCCCCAAAAACCCTTTTCTGAAATGCCATCAGCTGGGTGCCCACCCCAGCGTGGCAAGTAATGAAATAGCCGAAGGGGTGCCCAATCCCGTCGGCGGCACTATCCTAATCCCCCCACTAGTAAGTGCCATGCTGGGAGCCCACCCCAGCGTGGCAAGGGCATCAGAGGTCAATGGGGTGCCCAGTCCCCCGCCGCCGAACGACACCCCCCAACTTTTCTTGTGCCACGCTGGGAGCCCACCCCGCGTGGCAAACGTCCCACCCACGCCTTTTTAAAAAAAAAAACCTGTAAAACAAAACTGTCCCGTGCGCGCTCTCCCAACCCCCCACAATCCGCACCCACCCACTGCACCTCCAGCCTCCCCACACCCACTTACCTCCGGACTCCGCGCCGACGATCTTCGTGGACCGGAACACGCCTGCACTCTTCAAAGCCGACCGCGAACTGAGGAAATGCCGGTAAGCTGTATAATGGGCTAGATAGCGGGTTTCAACTTTATTGCATATTTCAGGCATTTTAGAATTTTGCACAATTTTCAACATGTGGTTTTGGGACCCTTCTCATGATTGATGTCACTGTCATGGCGTTATTCTGGCCGGAAGGGTGATTTCGCGGTCCCTGCGCGAAATCACCGTCGAACATGAATAACGCCATGACAGGACATCATGAAAGAGTCCAACCTATGTTGAAAATTTGATACAAAATTCCAAAAATGTCTTTTTATGGCGTGCGTTGTACAGTTTATATGCACGCTTGTAAGTTCGTGAATTTTCAATATTTTCACTCCAGATTTCCAATATTGCCATTTTGCACACCTTCTTATGAGTAGTACAGCTGTCATTTTTCACATCTCACCCAAAATGTGTTTCCACCCATGTAGCGCACAATGGCGCAGTCGGTATGCGAAATCAATGTGTGGGACAAATTAAGAAAATCACAGTGACACTGTTCATGAGCAGAGGTCTTAAATGGCTATGTTGAAAATTTGGTGACAAAAGTCCATAAAATGACTGTGATACGAATGAGCATTGCTCAATTTCCATGCACCCTCGTTACTTCATGACTTTGTATTATTTTCAGTCCAGATTTTCACCAGTGACATTTTTCCACACTTCCTTATGAACAGTACAGCTGTCATTTTTCACAACATGGCTGAAGTGTGTTTTCACAGTTTTAGTGCAGAGATGCGTGGTCGCTGTGGAAAATCATTGTTCGGCACAGATAAAGAAAAACACAGTGACACTGTTCATGATCGGAGGCACCAAAATGCCTGAGTTGACAATCTGCTGTAAAAATTCCCCAACCTAATTATATTACGGGTGTGCATTGCACAGTTTCTATGTACACTCGTGACTTCACCATTTTTTTAAATATTTTTACTACAGATTTGCAACATTGCCATTTTTTTACACCTCCCCATGAACAGTATAGCTGTCATTTTTTACATCCTGTTCGGAATGTTTTTGCACCTGTGGTGCTAAATGCCGTAGTCACTGTGCATAAGCAGCTTTCGGATACCAAAGTGATATTCCCCCTGTTCATGAGGTGGGGTCACAAAACAAACATGTTGAACATTTGGAGTGAAAATACCAACGAATGCCTGAGGTATTAGGGTTTCCAACTATAACGCCCAACCCTGTAGAGAATGACAGGCATCAGGGGTGTGACTTGGGATTCTTGCCTGTGATGCTCATACCATTCCACACCCTGCAGTCAGTGAGAGGCATCGAGGTATGCCTTGGACTCTTCGGCCCCAAACTTCACCCCATTCTCCTATATCGCACCCATCTCACCATATTTCCGAATGGAATGGGGTGCGCATAAGGGCCAAAGACCCCAAGGAACACCGTGACACTTGTCAGTGTCTGCAGGGTGGGGTGTGGTGAAATGGCGTGGCCGTTATGCCTGACGACCCAAATGCACACCCCAATGCCTGTCACTCTCTGCAGGGTGGTGGTGGGGTTGGCTTCAGTTCAGTACTTCACTGCCATTCCTATTACGCACCTCTGTAACTTCTACACTACCACTGCCAATGCCAGCAAGCAAACATTTAGCATTGACAAATGCTTGTCATCTGTGCAACAGTTCTCTTCATTTATTTATTTAAAAGTTTTACCAGGAAAGGCACACTGAGCAAACTACCGCTCGATTCCAGATGCGTCCTGGAGGGTGTTGGGGATGGGAGGATACATATCAAATACAGAAATACAAAATACAGAAATTTCACAGACTATATATACAAGAATATATACAGTATGTACACAGCAAGCAACAGAAAATCCAAGTTGATAAGGCAGCAATTGGTAGAAGGTGCAATGACAACTAACAGGGTCAGAACTAAACATTTCGAGTAAACCACAGTTGGAGCAAGCTGGAGAGTTGGCCCTTGCCTAGTGTGAGTCTAGGCAGCATGAGCAGTTAGCAGAGACTTGCCCTTTAAGGAGGGAATTTAGTTGCCGAGAGGACGGAGTGTGCCGAATGTCCACAGGCAGGGAGTTCCATAGGTTTGGTAGTTGGGCTGTAAAAGCTGACTGGCTAGCAGAGGTCACCATGTACGGGACTTGAAGGAGCCGGGAGTCGAAATTCCTGAGTGAGTATGTAGGTGGTGGTTGAGCAGTTAGGGTAGAGGCGAGGTAGGAGGGCAATAACTGGGCCCAGAATTTGGCTCAGAGTCTATTACAGTGGGACTGGCACCTGTCGAAGAGCCAGGGGAGGTTGGATCGGTAGAGGTTGCAGTGGTGGGTGGCGGGCGAACAGTCCAGTGCGAAATGACAGAAGGAGTTGAAAAGAGGATCCAGTCTAGCCAAGGTTGACTTAAGGGCGGCACTGTAGACTACGTCCCCGTAGTCAAAAATAGGATTATAATCTGCAACATTTCCTTGCGGGCTGGCAGAGGAATATTGCTACGGTTCCGGTATAATGCGCCCAGTCTGGGGGTGCAGTTTTTTGTGGGTAGCATCGATATGTGTAGAAAAATCGAGGTTTTGGTCCAGCCAGACCCCTAAATATCTGAAAGAGGTGCAAACTTCTAATGGGGTCCCATCTAGGTTTTTGAAAGTGGGAAAGGCTAGGAGTCGGGAGAGACTCCGCTTCGTGCCAAAGGTTAATGAGACCATTCTCATGGCATTTAGAATAAGTTGATTTGCGCAAAACCACAGCTGAACATCGTTGAAATCTTGCTGGAGTCTGGGTGCTACTTCCATGGGGGAGGGGCCTGAGGTACACAGTACTGTATCGTCTGCATACATGTGAATGGATGTGTGCGGGCAGGCTGATGGCAGATCATTCTGGAAAATGGAGAACAAGTTTATCACCGTAACTTGACGTCATACAGTCATTCAATGCTGTCACCGTTTTATTTCTATGTAGTATAGCACTGGGTTTTATTTTTGCTTATTTTCTGTATTTTGGTCATGTCTGGTCAGAGGCCTAAAAAGCAGAAGACTGTGAAGCGAATGGAGTCTCCCCCCATGCGTTGATGCCCCTGTGGGAGAAATATGTCCGATCAGGACTGCCATGACCAGTGTTGATCTGCCTGGGAATGGACCACGACATGAATCGTGGCAACGCCTTCTGCTGTATGGACCTACGCATACTCTAAATCCACATGATGAGGTGGGGACCCCCCCACCTTCAGATGCTGACATCACACACAGGATTTCAAGGTGAGGTCCCTGGGCTCTTCCCCAGAGCCCTTCCTGGTACTGCATGTAATGAAAGAGACCAGGCCTCTCGGTCATTATCTTGCCAAGACAGGATGCCTGGGGAGGGGTCTGTGGGACAGCGGGGCTCTCCCAAGGGGCAAGTTACCCTTCAGGAGTCTGGACACTCCTGCTAGTGGTGTTGCAGCTATACTCTGTGACTGCGCTGGTGGGTCCCTGGGGGCCGCAGTATGGTGCCGCTTCTTCTCATGGCACTTAGGCTGGTGCCAGTGAGCAAGGTGGTGTCATCCATGCAGCTGAGTCCTCCTGTTGCTGCTGCTCGCGGCACCGGGAGAGGGGAGGCATCTGGAGCCACTGGGCAGTCTGAGATCTTCTTGGGCTCATCCTCTTGAGAGGTTGGATGACCAGGAGGATGAGGCTCGAGGTGATCCTGACTGGCTTCTCAGTTCTGGTGAGGTTGGAGGCGCCTCTGGACCTAGCCCTAGGCCTACTGTGTCCTTGGCATCTAGGAGTTCTTCTCAATCTGTGCTGCCCACAGCTGCGCCTTCCCTGTGTCCTATGGTGCCATTTGTGACACTGGGGATACTGCTGGTGCTGATTCTGGCCCCAAGGGGTGGATGGTGGTGCTGGGTCGGGGTTGGATACTGCTTCTGGTGCAGAGTTGGGTCCTGGTACCAGCTGTGGTGCCGAATCAAATTTCAGTGTCAAGGGGGGTCCTGGTGCCGCTTATGGCGCTGAATCCCCTTTGCTTCTAGTTTCTGCTGTCTGTGGTACTTCTGGGCCTAGTCCAAGGGGCAGAGCCCGTTCTGGTGAGGAGGGGGTCTGGAAGTTCCAGTCAGTACTGTGGCCAGTGTCTAGAGTGGCTGGGGGCTCTGGTTCTAGCCATAGCGCTGACTTGGGTCCTTTTACCTCTCCAGAACCGCCTGTGGTAGGTGGGGATATCACCGACCTGTGAGACCTGTATATCTCTAATGTCCCCACTGGTAGTGGTCCCCTTCCCCCCCCAAGGTTTCTACCTAGTTAGCCCCTCTTCAATTGGTTAATCCCAGGTGGGCGAGTTGCACAGCCCTTCCCCTAGGAGAAGGTCACCTGTATGCTTTTGCAGTCCTTGCAGAGGATCTGACCTGGTCCTGCATGTCCCTCCCCATTTGGGTATTTATGGTCTCATGGGGCCCCTCACCTGGGAGCAGTTCAGGACATCGGCAAGTGCCTTTTCAACCTACCTGAGGGCAATGGACCAGGCTGTTTCAGCCTGAAACCCCGGCACCACCACCCTCTGAATTCAGCTCCTCACTTCTCAGTCTTCTCCCTCTGAGGAAGAGGATACTTTGGTCCACTTCTCCAATGCTGATTACACCTATTATCAGCTCTCCCTGTCTGAGATGATGTGGGAACTGGGATTGTCCTACTTTTCAGGCCACAATCGTGCGCGTCTGATGCTGTCCTTCCTCAGAGAGTACAGTAATAGCTATATGGTCATACCTCAGTGGTCTCTGCCATTTGCAGAGGTGTCTCAGGATGTGTGGCTTCGTCCCCCTGCCCCTCTCCAGCCCTGAGGGACTGCTGGTGCAGGTATTACACACCTCTGGGATCTCCAGGAGCCATGCTTCACCCCATTTCCAGGGTACAGCTCCTGGACACTCCCTCCAATCATAGGCACGCAGTGCATGACAGTCTTCTCCCCCAGTCAGACTTGGCCCAGTTCGGCATCTGGGGTCATAGGGTATTCTTAGTGGCATGCACCATCCTGGGCATTGCTATACATCAGGCACACGTGGGGTCCTATGGCAGGCACCTGTGGGCGATGCAGTGTCCTGGCCAGACTGCGAAGCATCCAGGCAAGCCATTCACTTTTCTGCGCAGGTTCTGGAGCTGGCTAGACACCAGGCAAAGGCATCCTACGACGCCAACAAGGTAGCCACCAAATTGCTGGGAACTGCGGTTTGCATTAGGCAGATGGCATGGCTTCACCTCTTACAGTTGTGACCCTTGTCCCGGTGTAAGGTGATTACCTCACGCTGCAAGGGGGCCCATTTCTTTTCCCATAGGGCCAGACTTGAGCTTGTGAGGTGACTTTCTGCTCCCAGGCCGTGGGAGCCTTTGCCTGCTCCTGACCAGTCCCTGGCCTCACCAGGCCCATGAGTGGTACCTGCCTTTGTGTGTCTCCCCAACAGGAGGCTGCGGGAGCAACCATTTCCCTCAGAGTTTGCCAATATCACCAATAGGTGGTGGCTTGGTACTTGACCCACCAGTGATGTATGGTGAAGATTGATTCTTGGAAGATATGAAAATGACGTACTCACCATAAATTCTTGTTCTTCCAAAATATATTCACCATTCATCACTGCTGCCTGCCCTTCTTCCCCTGCAGTGGCCAGGCTGCTGGGCAGCTACTCCTCCCTTTCCTTCTGCCTTTCCTCAGTTTTCAAAAAATAAATAAGGGGGCTAGTCATCAGGAGGCAAACACCTTAGGCACTTCTTCTCTCCATGTGCTCTTGGGTGGCCCATAAAAAAAAATAAAATGAATTTTTAGGGGGAAGGCACTTTCTGCCTTTTGGGTGACTTTGTCACTTTCTCACCCAGCACCCTTTGGTGTGGTTAAAAAAAAATTATTCATGGAACTCTTTTTGGTCTTTGTTTTTCACTTTTAAAAAAAAAAAAAAAAGTGTTTTCTCTGGAGTAGAGTCGAAGAGACACATCAGCTTCTTATGGCTTTTGCCCTTTTCCCCTTCCCCTGCATCCCCGAGCGAGGAGATCTGTTTTTATTGTTGGATTGCCATTTTTGGTCACTTGTGGACAGTGCTCAATGGGAGAAACAGTTTTTTTTACCAGTTCAACCTCTCCAAGCAGTCCACTTCTTTTATTTTGGCCTGTTGTACCTTTTTTTTCTCTTAATTCCCTATTTTAGGGATCTTTTCTGCTCGGACGTGGAGTTTGAAGGAAGGAGTCCTCCTTCAGGATCCCTATCCTGCTCTTGTATTAGTGGAGATCTCCATTCTCAGTCATTCCCTTTGAAATAGGTTATCTTTCAGTTCTTTGGAATCTAAGCCTGTTTTAGCCTTTTAAGCCTGGTTCAGCCTCAGACCTCCGAATTTGGAGGCTTGCCTCTCCCATATTGCATGTTGGTCAGATGGGACTTTAATCCTTAGCCCTTGTACTCCTCCTCCTTAAACGGACACCCAAGATTGGATATTCTTTTTCAGGGCTCAGGGTGTCTTTTTCCATTGCTCAGCTGAGGGAAGTTCTCCTTTCTTTGTATTTCACTCCTTGGCTGATCCATCATTTTCTAGGATCATGCTTCCTGTTGAGAGTGAGGAACTCCTGGGATGTCAGACATGCCCCCTCAGGGCTGAGAACAAGCCAGCTCTTCTGTCACTTTCTTTTTTGACTGAGAACTGGATCCCCCTCCTTCTCTCTCTCTCTGTCTATGCTTCTCTAGGCTGCCCAGCTGTCCTGGTCATCATTGGCCATTCCTAAATTCCCTCCACCCAGAATTTCTCCTCTTCTCTCTGGTTGCTTTATATTCTTTTGTTCATTTTGATATCCAATATCTTTTTCCCTATCCCTTGGGCTCCCTTGCCCCAACCTTTCTGTCTTCTTACCCTTTCTTCCTCTCCAAGGCAAGCAGAACTGAGGAGGAGGGGGGGCAATGTCTGTTACTGGCCAGTCCATGAGTACCATGTCATATATCTGCCTTGTGGGCAGCGCTGTCCCCGGCATAGACTTCCCTCCTTCAAAACTCTTAAAGGCATACACTCCCATGTGGTCCTTGTGCCTGTGACCCACCAGTGCTAAATGGTGAAGATATTCTGGAAGATCAAGAATTACGGTGAGTACATAATTTTCATTTTTATACTTGTTTTTTGTACGTTAGTTTGATTTAGCCTGTGTGTATTTTTCCATACAAGGGCACTTTACACTCCCCCAACCCTTGTAATTATACCATATAATTTTGGGGGGGTTTCCCTTCTCCCCCCCTTTTTTTCTTGGCCCAGTAATATATTTCTATCTATGTGGGACACTGTGTATTGCAGGCTTGCCCCTTTGTGATATTGATCTATTTGCATCTCACAAATTGTTTTGACCATATCCTTGCGTCAGCACACCACTTGGTTTATACTGTGGTTTTTAGGCAAGGCAAATTTTATTTGTGTAGTGCTCAATCCATCCAGGGCTCTGAATGCTTTACAAATGTAAACAAAGAGAGTAAGCTGTAAAATATACTGACAAGAAAAACTAAAATAAATCTGGTCTCATTAAAAGCTTGCTTAAATTTAATGATGCTTTGAACGCCTCCACTGAGCTGGCCGAATGGATATAAGAAATGCAGTTCCAGATAACGGGGGCTGCTTCCCCAAAGGCTGTTGCCTCCCAATGACTTGAGCTTTGAGGTGGGGACCGCTAGCAATACAACTTCGGTGTAGCAGAACAGGTGGAGTGGTCGATAAGGAATTTGGAAGACTTGCAAGTAGTCTGGTCCCAGTCTGCGTAGGGCCTTGTATATTAATAACCCAATCTTGAAAGTGATGCGTGAACGCAAAGGCAGCCAATGCAAAGCATGCAGAACTGAAGTAATGTGATCCCTCGGTTGGGGAACCCACCAACATCTGAGCTGTGGCATTCTTCACCAGCTGCAGTTGACGCATCAAGCCTCCAGGTAGTCCTAGGTATAGAGCGTTGCAGTAATCCAACCTCATGGTGACAAAGGCATGGATAATTGTCTCTAGGTCATCTTGAGCTAAAAACAGCTGGATCGTAGCAATATTCCAGAGATGGAAGACGTCAGGACAACAGATGGCACCTGCTGTTCAAAAGTCAATCTGTCAACCAGTGTGATCCCCAGATCTCTGACCGCACTCACTACCGCAGGGGGCTGGATACCCAAAACGGGGAGGGCAACCTCTTCATCAGCAGGCAAGCCCCGATGACCAGGTTCGATAACCATGGTCTCTGTTTCCCAGATTGAGCCATAACCAGTTGGCAGCCATCCAATTATTTATCAGCCAAACAATGCCTCAGAAGACACAGAAGTGTCATCAGTGGCACAGGACGGGTACATCTGGGTATCATCTGCATAGCAGTGAAACCCCACATTGTACTGCCTTATTTTATTTACTTAGTTTTCGTTGACCGGGTGGGTGCTGTAGACAGCAGAGCTGCCTATTTTCAGGCACGACTCGGGTGACAGAGTTTTATGATCTCCCCTAGTGGCAGCATATACACAGAGAATAAAATGGGATTGAGGATCAAACCCTAGGGAACACCACAGGACAACACAGATGACCCTGAGGAAAAACTACTCATAACCACATGCTGCAACCTCCTGGTCAGATATGAGTGAAACCAGCGCAAAACTGTGCTGGTAGCACCTGCATAGTTCCTCAGTCAATAAACCTGCATCCCCTGATCCACTGTCAAATGCAGATGAAGGGTCCAAGAGCACCAGAATAGTGTCTTGCCTTCGGTTCCTCACCTGAGGAGATCATGTATCACCCTGACCATGGCTGTCTCAGTGCTGTGCAGAGGCCGAAAACCTGATTGGAGAGATTCAAAGATAGACATTCCAAGCAATCTATCAGCTGTTCAGCCACCAGCTTCTCAATAACCTTCCCTAAAAAGGGAGGATTAGAGACTGATCTGTAGTTAATGAAAACATCAGGGTCCAAAGAATGACTGCTTTAGAAGGGTCCTCACCACCACCCTTTTCAGAGCCGAGGGAAAGACACCCTCCCTCACAGATCCATTCACGATCTCAGTGAAAATTGGACCCAGGAACTCGGTGCAGCCTATGATTAGCCACATTGAACCTGGGTCCAGTTCACTGTTGCTGGGATGCAAACTGGTGACCACTCGGAGGACCTCAGCCTGTGAAACCAGTCGATTTTGGGGGCAGTGCTTCACAAGTACCTCACGCAAACATCCACTCCCCGGAATCACTGTGGGATAAGCATTAGTGTCCAACTGCCGTAGTACAGTATTGGGGTCTGTGCTCAAATCAAGTGCTGACACTGCAATGCAGTACTGGGGACTCTGGTAGAGTGGGGAAAATTAGTTTATTGGCTTTTGGCCAGTTGGCCTCAAGCTTTCAAAACCTGGCAGACAAACCAAATTTTTTAGTGGCCATCATGTTAAAGATTCTTTTGAGCATTACTCCCATCGTGGGAAAAATCACTCTGTGAGTAGATGGCCAGTTGGCCGCTAAGTTTCAGAATCTGGTAGCCAAATCAGTTTTTAGTGGCCATTAACTGCCTGATTTTTCCACCCTGTTTTGGGACTCATATTTAGTTGCTTACACTGCAGTACATTGCCATTGTAAGGCTGCGGGTACACATCCAGTGCTGACACTGCATTGCGGTACTGGGATCTTTGGCTCATATCCAGCACAGATACAGGTACTTTTCGTGAGCATAGATGATCTGGCCCCTACCACCCCACTAGCTATCACAGCTAGCATTTCCCCTATCCATCAGATGGGTTGCATATATAATTGATGTTCTGTGTGTGTATGCTGAGTGCTAAATGGCTGCAAATCACCATGCAGAGTCACTGCACTGGCGGTATCACACTACTCACTGTTCTTTGTGGTGCACTTTTCATGAAAGTTGAGATGTAAAATCAAACCATCATTCATTCCTTGTCTGCCTGTGAAGCTTACTTTACATAAATCTAGAAAATGTTGGCATGGAAGTACATCACATCCTATTAAACATTTTGCATCTCTTTTCAGTTCTGGTTGGTCATGCATTATCTATTAGAGATGACAGAAGAACAGACATTGGTGATGTACAGTGGTCACCCCTTGGGCCTCTTCCCCAGCCACCTCAACGCTCCTCGTGTAGTCATTACCAATGGAATGGTTGGTATTTTCTTTTTTTATACCATTTGTAGTGCAGGAATGAAAGTATGTGTGTGTCCGTCTGTGGCTTTTTAAAATGGGGAACAACAAAAAGATGCTTACTGTAAAAAGCTGTACCATGTGTGAAGAAAGATATTTGGCAACTTGTATGCCACTAATCTTCTGAATTTAGAACTTTCTAGTGTAATTTGATGATATGTTCTATGTATGATCTAAGTTCTGGAAAGTTATCTATACTCTCTTCTTTCCCTCAACCCACTCCTCAATGTGGATGACATTTTCTGACCCTTCCTCTGTCACCTCAGCTTTCAGCTTGTTCTTCACCTCCTGTGCCTGCTCTGCCCTCACCCTCCTTCCACTCCACACCACCCCTTTTCTTACTCTCCTTCTACCCCATTACTTCACTTAAGTCCCTCTTGGCTCTTCACCCCACAAGGGTGTGAACCCTGATGGTCTTGACCCCAGACTCCTGCATCTCTCCACCCCTGCCATTGCTCTACCTATTTACCTACCTTCTCAACCTCTCTTTCTCCATAGCCTCCATCCCCGTTAATTGGAAACAAGCCACAGTCATCCCCTTCCCAAAGGGGGTGACAGTACCTCTCCTGACAACTGCCACCCTATCTCCTGCTCCCCACTCTGGCTAAGCTCCAGGAACAACTTGTGCTTTCATAGCTTTCCCCTTTCCTCGAATTATCCTCCTCCAACCCTTTTCTAGTCTAGTTTCTTGAAGTTGCACTCCACCTTTACCTCCTTCCTGTGGCTGACTGACTCCATTCTCTCTGGCATGGATCAGGGCCTGGTCACCTCTGCCATGTTTGTCGACTTAGTCAAAGCCTTCAACACTGTTGCCCACCCCCTCCTCCTGAGCAAGCTCAAGGCTGTGGGGCTGTCTAACTGCTCAGTCTGATGGTTCCACTGCTACCTTGAGAATAAGGCTTAAATTGTCCGTATTGGAGAATCCATATCTCCAACTCCCTATCAACTCAGGTGTCTCCCAAGGGTCTGTCCTTGGCCCAGTACTCTTCTCCATCTTTCTGAATGACCTCCCCACTGCCTGCTCCTCATCATCTATCCACATGCACACAGATTATATGGTACTTGGCCAGGCTCCAGCTGGACTTTTTTTTTTGTGGACTCTATTTTTGTTCCTTAGGATGTCAGGGGCTTACTTTACCCCCTAATTCAGCCTTGTGCACAGGTGCTCAACTACCCCACCATCCAGCCTCTGCCATGGATGCAGAGTCTGGGAGGATCATGCCCCGGTGACGGACCAGGAGGAGGGACCGCATCACGCTTGGCCCCGCTCCCTGACTTATACAGGGCTTTGTTTGGCATCACTCGTCGTAGGCATCTTCCTTGCACGTCGTGAGGGTTTTTCTACTTGTAACCCCTTAGGGCACGAACGTGCAATGACTTCCTGCAGGAGATGAGCACGCTACCATACTCACCCACAGGATGTCTACCACTGCTCAAACCCTGTTACGAGGCCCTCCCCAGCTGTTGCTCCCCCAGTCTTCACTCCTTCCTCCTGTGACTTCATTACTGCCTTTACCCTGATACTGGTCCTGGGCTCCTGCCCACAACCCTCCTGCCTCAGCTTCCCCTTTACCCTGCATCTACACTGGTGTAAATCTGTCTTGACCTTCCCCATTCGACAACCTTTGCTCCTACCCTTAACTCAGTATTGCCTCTGCTTATATTACAAGTGTCGCTATCGTCCAGCACTTTATTGTATAGTGATGTATTTTACTACTTGGAACCCCTGTCTTTGTACACTTATTTTATTTTTATTTATTTTTTATTCTTTTTCCCTCCGGTCATGGATCCAGGAGCCTCTCTCAGGCATCCAACCTTTGTCCTGTCCTGCCTGAAGTCCCCCTGACCGAACCTTCCTCTCCTCCACCCCCACCTCTCAGTTGGCACCCCCAGCTTAACCCCTCCAGGGTGGGGCCGTCCCTCCTGCCTTGGGCGCTCTTCAATTTGTAGACTCCAGCTGCGGACGTAGGCCTCTGGGCGGAGGGTCTGTGAAGGTCTGCCAAGTTGGACCCGGTCGTGGACATGGGGATTGGTGCCATCTCCTACCCCTGGAACTGGGGTTTTCCTATGTTCTGTTCCGCCCACCCCTATCCCTGTGTGTGCACCCCCGACGCTGTGGTGCACGGCAACTCTGCCAGTGTCAGGCACGCTATTACGTGCAGCCCATGCTGCTACAGTGCCCTCCAGTCTCCACCAGGGGTCGCCGGAGCGCGGAGCTCCCAGTACCCTGCCCCAGGACAGGAGAGCAGCCAGGGGCGCTCAGTCCAGTCCCTCCTGCACGACGACCCCCGGCTCCTGAACTTGGGTCACCAGCGCATGGCAGGTGTGGCGTCCAGCGCCAACCCTCAGTGCCGCTGGGCTGTGCTTATTTATGATGCATATTCACCGTTTACTGTATTATTGTTCTGTTCTTCATTGTTACCAATCAAAATGCAGGAATAGTGTGACATCACTAGTAACAAAGAGCCAATCCCTGTTGCTGCATGTGAAAGAGAACAATCTGGCAGTGAGAAATTGTTCTCCTTGGTTACTAATGATGTCACAATCAGTGTGATATCAGAGTTCATGATGTAGTGGGCAGAACAGAACTGACTTTTCTAGGGACATGGATATGTTGTTCATCCACACTCATTGGCAGGTATCCTTGCCGCTTTAAATCTTGCCGGAAGGTCTTCAAGCTTGCTCCTCCCACCCACCCGGGTGGTATAACTCTCGGCTCCGCCCCATGACGTCAGATCTTCCTTACCGCTTGGAAGCTCAGGTTCCTCCTTAACGCTCTGCGTTTGAGACTGGTTCCTATTTCTCCGTTTGCGGTTAAAAATAAATTTTGCGAAAAAGACTTAGTCTTGATCCCTGCTGACTGCGATGGACCATCGACTCCGTTTGGAGATGCCCATGCGGGTCAGAAGATGTCTCGGACGGATCCACACTCCCGTGTGTCTACTGCTTAGGCCTTGAGCACGACCCGCGGGCTTGCGACCTGTGCTCATCTTTCTCGCCTCGCTCAACGAACCGTGCTGCGATTGCAACTGGGCCGCCCGAGCGTTCCCACCGGTGAAGTCAAGGAGGCCCGGATGGTGTCCAGCGGCGAGGCGGGCTCAGCGGATCAGCTCGAGGCGGATGGTCGCCCTCGAAGAAGAGGCGGCGGGCGACCGTATCTTCCGACGCGGCATTTATCCCGCTCTCTGGGCTCTTCTTACCGGCTTCCCTTTAAGAGCTTTGTCTGTCCTCTCCACTAAAGAAGAGGCCTCGTCTCGCAGGACCTTATTCGGTCCAAAAGAGGGACAGGGGTAAGTCCCTCCGTCGGAGCTCTTGGGAGTGGGAAGGTCCCTCTCCGGGTCGTCGACCGTCGGCTTGGTCGACCGGCTCGGCCGACCACTGGCCTCACGGTGTCCCTGTCAGGTCAGTTGACGAGACTCCCACCGATGAAGTCGAGAATTTTCTCGACCGTTGAACGGGCTGTCGCTTTAGCAGCCGAGATTCCCCTCTCCCGGTTCCCCGGGAGGAGTTGAGGATCCCGTGGGCTCGCCTGTGCCTCCGGTTCCGGAGCCCTCGGATGGACCATCGAGCGAAGGAGTGCCGGTTCGGCCGACACCTCCAGCGCCGACCTCGGAAATTCCGGGACTCTCGGTCTCGGACCTGCCTGATCCAACCGATCCCGTCATGGCGGTCTCGGCACCTTGATGGCGGCGTCGCCGCTCGTCCTCGTCCTCCTCCTCGGACGGGGGAGGCTTTAGCGGAAGTACGTCGGCTGATGCGAGGACCTTATGTTGCAACAGCTCCTCCTGGCGGGGTAAGCCGACCCGTCGCCTTCCCGGCCATTAAGTGCGCTGTCACGGGCGGCCGACACAACCCCTCGACTTATCCGAGAGCCTATACAGGCGGTTGTTCGGCCAAAACCAGCTGCTCCACCGATTCGGTGGAACCTCCGCCTCCACAGCCACCAACTGGGGCTCCGACCAAGGATTCTCGGTCGGCTGAGGGTCTACCCATCGGCTGTCAGTTACCCTCACTCCCGACCGACCTCGGCGGGTGAAGGGTGGCTCAGGCCAGAGGCAACTCTTCGGGACTCTTCCGAGTCCGAAGATGATTCTCCTTTTCTCCAAGCGACTGGACTTGGAGTCTTCAGGAGGTCAGTCAATGGACGATAGCCGTGGTCCTTCCTAGGACTGCCTGGCTCATCTCGGAGTCCACGGGATGGAGCTCGAACCCGTTCCAAGCAGACCCAGGTACCCCCTCACGAGATTCTGGACCGAGGGGATTCTCCGGCGGAGGCCTTTCGGTGGCGAGGCCATAGTGGGTCCGGCACTGGAGCTTGGCAGCGCCCTGCTTCCTGCCCTGCACCTTCGGCCAGGATGGCCAGGAAGTATCTGGTCTACGGTTCCTTGTCCGGTTTTGAACACCCTCTGCTGAGGGTTGGTTCGGCTGGCGCGTTTTCGGCGCGCCCGGCTAACGCCAGGGATGGACAAACCTCCTGACAAAGGTCCAAGAAATTGGACTATGTCGGGCGAAAAGTCCTACGCTGCGTCCTCTCTCGGCCTCGTCAGGCCAGTTCGGCCCGTCCTCATGGCATTTTCTCATGCCTGTTGAGCTCCTGGATGAGGTCATCCCTCATCTTCCGCCCGATCTGCAGACTACGGTTAAGCAGGTGCGGGACCAGGGCAGGGCAGTGGCCAAACAGCAGCTCCAGACTGCTTTGGATATAGGGGACTCATGTGCCAGATCGGTGGCGACGCAGTGGCTATGCGTCGCGAGCTTGGCTGAGGATATCCACCTTTACTGGATACCCAGCACAAGTTGGCGGATGTTCCCTTTGGGGACTGACCTCTTGACCCTGGGGTGGAAGGTCACCTGCAGAGGATCGAGAAGTCCAATGCTACCTTGGACTCGGTCTCTTCGCTCAGAAGGACAAAGGCCGCAAACCACAGCCTAAGCCTTTAGGTCCTTCTGTGCCCCGGCCAGCCCAGCAGCGTCAGGCCAGCAGGCTCGGCCTTGGCATCCCAAACCCAAGCCGCCGGCTTCCCAACAGGAGGCAGGAGGAAAGGGCCCAGGAGGTCCCTCGGCCGGTCCCTCCTCCAAGCCTGCCCAGTGACAGGCTGAGGGTGTGCCCCATTCCGGTCACCTTACCCTGGGTCCCCGTGGGGGGCGGCTCCAGCACTTCTGTTCCGCCTGGTCGCGCTGCCACGGACAGGTGGGTCTTGGAGAGTGGTGGAAGAGGCCTGCCTCTGGAATTCAACAGGCACCACCCTTCGGACCGTCGCCCCTCGAGGACCCGGGATCCCAGCCTCACTGGCAAGCTTCGTCGAGCCGACATCGCTCTCCTCCTCCAGAAGGGAGGTGATAAGAGAGGTGGTGGACCTCCTTCAGACCCAGGGTTTGTGTCCAGGTATTTCCTGGTTCCGCAGCGACGGGGGCTGGCGCCCCATTCTCTACCTACGACCTAAACAAGTTCCTAAGGTCTCGAACCTTCAGGATGGTCACTCTGGCTCAGATAATACCATCCTTGGGCATGCGTGTGGTTCTGCTCTCTGGACTTGCAGGGGCGTTTTCACGTCCCTATCCGTCCGTCTCACCAGAGTTCCTTCGCTTCCGAGCAGGATCCTCTTCGAGTTCCAAGCCATGCCCTTCGGCTTGTCTCCCGCTCCCAGGGTCTTCACCAAATGCATGGCAGTGGTGACGGCATTCTCTGGCGCCGAGGGTCCGGTGTACCCTTACCTGGACGACTGGCTGATAGCAGCTCCCTCCAGGAAGGAGGCGGAGTGGTCCAGAGATCGCCCTCCAGGTCTGCTCTCAACTGGGCCTCCTTATCAGCGAGGCCAAGTGAAACTCGAGCGAAGCAGGTGATTCTATTCATCGGGCGCAGCTCGACTCTCTTCGAGCCAGGCGCGGCTCGGCGGACAGGGCGAGGTTCTTTCCTCCTTTGCCCGATCATTTCTGGTTGGGCAATTGCGCCCTGCCGGGACTTCCTGCGCCTCCTGGGTCTCATGGCGGCCTGCACCAGCGTGGTCCGTTGGGCCCGCTGGAACATGCCTCCCTTCAGTGGGACTGGCCAGCCAGTGGTCACACGCTGCGATCCTTTGGACCAGCTTGTAGCCGGTGACACAGGGGATGTGGGCAGCTCTCCAGTGGTGGACCGTTCCAGATCATTTGCAGGAGGGCATCCCGTTCGTCCGCCCGAGCAGCGGTCTCTCTATCGACCGATGCCTCTCTGATGGGTTGGGGTGCCCATCTGGGGAACACCGGGCTCATGGCCTCTGGTCCCAGCGGGAGTCCATGCCACATCAACCTGCTGGAGCTCGGCGGTCCGCCTAGCTCTCACCGCCTTTGCTCCGTTCCTCCGGGGTCAAGTGGTCCGAGTCCAGATGGACAATACCACGACCATGTACTATCTAAACCGCCAGGCGGGGCCGCGCTCCATGCTTCTATGCAAGGAAGCTCTCCGCATTTGGTCACTCGTGCGCAGCCTGGAGGCGGATCTCCTAGCCATTCACGTGGCAGGAGCCTCCAACACCCTGGCCGATGCCCTGAGCGGATAGGGGCTGCATCCCAGTGGTCTCTCCTGCCGGAGGTAGTACAGCATCTGTTCTCCCATTGGGGCACACCTCAGGTGGACCTGTTTGCCTCAGGAGGAAGCATGGCTGAGTCTGTTCCATGCCCGCCCCCTCAGCAGGGCTCGCTGCAGGGGGATGCCTTCTCGAGGCAGTGGACCCCGGGCCTCTTTTACGCCTTTCCCCCATTTCCCTTGATCCACAAGGTGCTTCTCAAGGCGAGGAGGGACAAGGCGCAGGTGATTCTGATAGCCCCAGACTGGCCTCGCCAGTTCTGGTACCCAGATCTCCTCAGTCTCGGCTCCAGGACTCCGCGGCAGCTTCCAGCTCGCCCGGACCTGCTCTCAGTCAATCAGGGGAAGGTGTTCCATCCGGACCTTCAATCCCTGCACCTGCGGCCTGGTTCCTGGCGGCTAGAGTTCCAGGCCTTGGGTCTTTCAGCGAGGTCCTCAATGTAGTTGAGGCGTCCCGTAGAGTCGACCAGAAAATGCTATGCCTTCAAATGGAAAAGGTTTTCCATTTGGTGTCGAAGCAAGGCTTGGACCCTTCCTCCTGTTCCTTGGCAAGCATCTTGGACTATTTATGGTCCCTTTCTAGTCAAAGGCTTGGGTCGGCGACCTAAAGGGTGCACCTGGCAGCCATCTCTGCTTACCGAGCGCGGGCGGGAAGCAGTCGATGGCGCAGGAGAAGGTGGTCTGGCGCTTTTCAAAGGCCTCGATCACATTTCCCCTCCAGTCGGGAACCCCACCTCCGTGGGATCTACTGCTGGTACTGGCAAAGCTCATGGGCAAGCCATTCGAACCTATGCACAGGTGTGCTCTCTCACCTGTCGTGGAAGACCGCCTTCTTGGTGGCTATCCGTCAGCCAGAAGGATGGGAGAGCTCCAGGCGCTTTCCATCGAGTCTCCTTACCTGGTCTTCCACAGGGACAAGGTTGTCCTGCGCCCCCACCGAAATTCCTTCCGAGAAGGTGGTGTCGGAGTTTCACCTTAACCAGGTGTTGACTCTGCGGTGTTCTACCCCAATCACACCTCGGAGGCCGAATATAGGCTCATACTCTGGACCCTAGAAGGCGCTCACTTATTATAAGGGCCTACGGCTGAAATTCGGGAGAGGTTCGCCAGCTGTTTGTCACCTACGCTGAAGCCGCATCTGGCAGACCTGCAGCCAAGCTGACGATAAGCAGGTGGGTAACCTCCTGCATAGATCTCTGCTATAAGTTGGCGGGCATGGAGCCTCCCAGAGGATAAGAGCTCATTCTACCGCCATACTGCCTGCGGATGGCTGCTTCCAGGGACGTCCCTATCCAGGAAATCTGCAGGGCTGCTACCTGGAAGTCAGCAAACACCTTCATTACCCATTACCACATCGACCTTGAGTCACGCCGGGATGCTGGTTTTGGGGCCTCGGTTCTCCAGTCTCTCTCTCCCAAGTAAGTATTGGGGGTGTGCGTCTTGCCTCCCTCCTCCCGGAGAACTGCTAGGAGTCTGCCAATGAGTGTGGATGAACAACATATCCATGTCCCTAGAAATACAGGTTACTCACCTGTAACAGGAGTTCTAGGAATGGTATATGTTGTTCATCCACACTACCCACCGACCTCCCCGGCTTCGACGCACAACCTGAGCTTCCAGCGGGCCAGATCTGGCGTCATGGGGCGGAGCCGAGAGTTATACCACCCGGGTGGGTGGGAGGAGCAAGCTTGAAGACCTTCCGGCAAGATTTAAAGCGGCAAGGATACCTGCCAATGAGTGTGGATGAACAACATATACCATTCCTAGAACTCCTGTTACAGGTGAGTAACCTGTATTTTTTTATCTTCCAGACAGAGTGCTGCTCTACACATCACCCCAGTACTGCCAGGTGGCAAATCTTCTTAACACAGAAAAGAAAAAATATGTCTGATTACAAGAAGTGAAAGCTGATTACATCTGAAAATTACTATTTCAGGCAGTACACTAACTCTAATGTAATAATCATTTTCAAGCTTGTTCTATCCAAATGTATGACTTTTGTTGATATTTAAAACCATACCCCATGTATCTGGCCATTCCACTGTTTTATCTAAATCAGCTTGGAGTGACACGGTTTCCTCATTTGAACTGAGTAGCCCAGTTTAGAAATGACAACAAATTTTTGGAACCAGCCAATTCATGCCATGTGCCATATCTCTAATGAAGATGTTCAAAAAGGAGTGGGCTGAGAACAAATCCCTGAGGAACCCCGCTGGTAACCTGGCTTTCAGTGGAGAGGTAGGCTTTATCCTGATCTTTTGAATCCTGGAACTTAGCCATACCCTTACCTAATTTAAAAAGTGGGGACTCAACATAGTTTTTAAAGCTGCAGTGGGCGTAGTCTGCAGATGTATTGCTTTGAGAAAAGGACTACCTGCATAATTACCTTCCAAGCAACATGGTAGAGTGTTAAAAATAGTGTCCTCCGCTGAAGCCTCATTACTATGCTGCCTGTGTGTATGAGATTTAGAGAGCACTGTTTTTCCAATGGGTCATGTTCCCCTAACTGCAAGGCATCAAAGGAGGCAGGACTTTGCCTAGGGGCATGACCAGGACACCTAGATGGACAGGTTTGGGGGAGGAGGGCAAGCAGGTGCCACCTACTAGGGGCAGGCATGTGTTTCCAGGGCGGAGGGAACGTGCATCCAGGAATAGGGAGGTGATACCTCGTCATTTCTACCTTTCCTAGGTTTTAGTATGTTTTACATGTGTTGTGATGTGTGGTGATTTTAATGTTGTAAGTGTAAAGGCGCCCTGAGCTTTGGAAGGGCAACTTATATAAATAAAAACTTGGTTGTTTGCTTGCAAGAACAGCCTCAGAGGGAACATCAAGGTTTTTGACAAAGAAGATACCTTATGGCAACAGCAGAAAGTAGATCTTGTGAATCCTGGAACATTTTGGTAATGCTGTTTTTGCTTTTAAACTTCACCTGGCTTCACACAATGAAGGATCCTTCTTGTACTGCACCTGCCTGCATCATAATGTGATACAAAACTGTCTGGTGTTCACTGTAACCAGCTTAATGTTCACTTTTCAATATTGATGTACTAAATTATCACCTTATTTTGTCACTTGTGAATATCCGTATTGTCTGAACTTCTCATCCTAAAACGGTGTCTTTACAATGCGGAAAAATGCTGTATTCAAAGTATAAAAGGAGAAAGAAGCAAATTGCTCTGCATTTTAAATGCAGTTGGCCAAAATTGTAACTATAAAAAGAAATAAAAAAATATTTTTTTCACTTCAGTTTGGCATCCAGTGTCAAAACGAATAGTTTTAGCATCGTCATATATTGTAGTGTGGTCAACTACTGACAACAAGGTGTAGTACAGGACAGTCGGTGTGTAAAATTAGCATTGTGCTTCATGCCACATGAAGGGGGGGGGACAAAAATGCTGAAATAAATGAAAGAAGTCTATCAAGGGTGATGGTTTTCTTAAATAACAGTAAAAGCACAGTTGCTGACACAAGCGGTATCATTAATTTGCATGGGCCATTTTAAATGCCAGCATGAAACGCAAAAGGAAAAAAGTATACCTGTATCATCTCAGTTAGGAAATATAGGGAGACAACAACTGACATATTGGTTTGAGTAGAAAGGGACTTAAGATCGTTTTTTTCTGGAACTCGAAAAACGGATGCAAAACAAATGTATTTTCAAAAACATCAAACCCTGTTTGTAATGGTATGTAGTTCTCTGTTCCAATACACATACACATACACACTATAGGCAGAAATACAGGACACCAGTAGCAGTAAAAAATGTCGGCATGATGCCATC
Organism: Neoceratodus forsteri; assembly: GCA_016271365.2. Classification (NCBI taxonomy): domain Eukaryota; kingdom Metazoa; phylum Chordata; order Ceratodontiformes; family Ceratodontidae; genus Neoceratodus; species Neoceratodus forsteri. The sequence goes on from CM028129.1 coordinate 194,640,874, forward strand.
TTGCAAACCAGGAGTATGCAAAGAAAAAGTAAATTAACTCTTTTTCACTTTACTTACGGAATATAGGGAGAGAACTGAGGTATTGGTTAGACTATAAAGGCATTATTACTTAATAATTAGATTTGTCTATAAGCACTGTCTTCTAAGCAAGACACAAGCAATTGAATCCACACACACACCATGTAGTTTTCCTTTAACTGAGGTATCCCCAGTACTGCCTCTTTTTTTTTTTTGCAAGCTGAAACCTCTGCTATAGTGATATTTCTGTGCTAAGTTTCAGTGCTTAATTTACAACCATTTACAAACTGAGAAACCTGTTTTGCTGGTATCCCCTTCCCCACTCGTACACAGGTGTTAATTCACTGTTTGATAACCATGCTGGTTGATCTTAATCGCTTAGGGCAACATATTATCATTTGCAATAGTTCACATTAAAAGGATCAAAGAATATAACAACTGATGACAAGCCAAGGTGGTTAGATGAGGATGTGAAGAAAGTGACTTCAACAACAAACAACAAAAAAGCTAAACATGCAATGAAATATTAGAAAACAAAAGCCATGACATAACCACATGGTCAGAATATGAAACATTTTTAAAGAAACATAAATGCAAAAGTAACCATTTCAAAAAGAAAATGGAACTCAAAGGCAACAAATGCAGACAAAAGCAACAGCAAGCAATTGTGCAGTTACATCAATACCCTAAACAAAAAATTATGCAAGTACATTAATAATAAAGGCAATACAGTAAAAAATCCAGTGGAGATAGCAGGGCAATGTAACGAATATTTGTGTTCCTTACTCAGACCCAATCACAGCTTGGTCCCCTGCCCTGTACATTACCAGGAATGCCAACAGAATTATTAATAAATACAGACAACATACTGCAAAAAAATCAGAATAAGAAAACCAGAGTGCAAAGTTTCCACTAAAATGCTGAGATTAAATATTGGGATAATCCATAACCAGGCACCCCCTCAAAATATATATATTATGGTAGCATGGTAGTGCTACCATAGTTAGGGTTGAGGAGCCATTTACATGTTAAAACCCAAAATTTTGCACCTTAATAACTTTGCAACCGTTGAACGGATTTGCCTGAAATTTGGTATACAGAATCAAGACCCATACCCCTTGGGATCTGCCAAGTTTCGTACCCGGTCCAGATATCTGACTCTGGAGTTAGCGTGATCTGCGGCGATGCGTTCACGCTTTTGGAATTCTGGTCACGCCTACAGGTCACACAGTTTGTGTGACCAGTCGAAATCTTCAGGAACGTGCAGCGGGGTTCCCGATGTGCCTTTCGAAGATTTGAAAAAATATTAAGCGGTTCAAAAGTTATTCAAAAACAAGTTCCAATTATAAGTCAATGGGAAAAGTTAAAAGTTCAACACTTTCGCAAATGCACTTTTTACTGTCGCTAAATCCGCCATTTTGTTTTCAGTTAGTGATCAGAAAAATGCTTGGCATTTAAAATTGAGACCCTCTAGCAACCTAATTGTTTTTGTATTCACCTAGTCTGGCCCTGAGGATGCTAGCCATGTCTTTATTTTGGGGTAAAATACCCCAGAAATATGTTTTTCAGATTTCTGGAAAAAAGTACTTTCACAAAGTAGTGTCACACTCCGAAAGTGTCGCAAATTTTCGCAGCTTTCATAAATCACACACTACTTTGCGACACTATGCTCAAAATAACAGTAATTCTTTGGCAGCCCGCTGCAAAAGAACAGTTTGGAGTTTTGGGCTGAAATTTGGAGGGAGCACAGCCGACATCTCACAGATGTGCCTTTCAGTGATTTGCTGAAAAAATATTACACAGCGGCAAAGTTACGGTACTCCAAATGTGACGCTTTTTCCCATAGGATAACATTATGGCATACGACGCATTGCAGCAATCGTTTGGCGCCCTGCTGCAAAATAACAGTTTGGTCTTTTGGGCTGAAATTTGTAGGGAACACAGCCAACATCCCACAGATGTGCCTTTCAGTGGTTTGGTGAATAAAATATTACAGGGAGGCAAAGTTATGGCAGTCCGAACTTCTGTTTTTTTCCCATAGGATAACATTACGTAGTTCGCCGGGGCTTTCAGGGCCCGTATCTCGAAAATGGTGCGAGATACGGACTTTTTGTCGAAAAATTCGCAAAACTAGCCAGGAAAGTGATAATACATATGACTTTTACATTTTTTTTCTATGTCATACGGTTACTGAGATATAAGCAATTTACTATTCCAAGTCCTCATTTTTGTGTTCCGAGAGTCATTATTTTGCATACATTCTTTCTACTCACTGTCTTTCTCTATACAGCTTTTGGAGAAAACCAGCCTGTGTGCTTACATTACTGTTACCATTACCGTTTCTGCTTGCGGTTCTGTACCCGTTTCACTTACCGTTCACATTTACGCCACCATGTGCGTTACCCTTTGTGTTTTAATTTATAGTTGCGTTTGCGTTGTTTTTAACATTTCTGTCTACAGTACTGTTTCTCTTTGCGTCACCATGCGCATTACGATTTGTGTTTGCGGGCACAATGTTACTATGTGACAAGACATCACGTGGCGGGAGCACGGGGCCGCCGCTGCATTACGTGGCTTCGAGCCCCGCGCTCCTGCCACTGCATTACATTCACTATTTCTCATTATCATTCTCAAAAAGAAGGGCAATTAGAGGCAAAAAACTCCGTTTAATGCATCAGTTAGGGTTGTTCCACAGCGACAAAAGCGAGGAAATTCGATGTTAGGGTTGAAACCCCCTTTGCACCCCTCAAGCCCACCCCCCAACTGGAATCGGGGTGCGCATTGGGGTCATCGGTCCTGTCACCCCATTCTCCTATTCCTCAGCTTCTTTCCACATGTGATAGTGGAAAGAGGACTGACCAGGCTTTTCCGACGTCTGTCAGTCACGGCCACCCCAGACCATCCTAGACTGGTCTAGGGAGATTTGGGCTGCAGGCTGCTGTATCCTGACTTCTCGGAATCGGATGTCACTGGGCTCCACTCTCATCCTGGGGATGATGAGTCGTCTGTTGGCACAGGGATGGAGGAAGGTTCTTCCTCCTTCCAAGGGATCCTCAGTCTCATCTCTGAATCTATAGAGATGCCCCTGGAACCCATCCAGAAAAAGGCGGAGTACCCTCTGGTGGACATCCTGAAGAAAGGGGATACCCTGACGGAGGCCTTTCCTGTGGCCGAGGTCATTGTTGGTCCGGCACTCGCGCTATGGCAGCGTCCTGCCTCATGTCCAGCACTGTCTGCCCGCATGGCCCGCAAGTACGTGGTGCCCATGGGGTCCCTTGCAGGGTTCACAGAGCACCCTTTGGCTGAGAGCCTGGTGACCGCCTCTGTGTTCAGGTGTACTGGCAGTTCTGCCGACACTGACCGTCCCCCCAATAAGGAGTCCAAGCTTTTGGACCATTCGTCGCGGAAAGTCCATGCGGCTTATTCCTTGGGCCTTCGTCAAGCCAGTTCGGCTGTCATCATGGCACACTTCTCTCATGCCCTTCTCTGGTCATTAGATGAGGTCCTCCCACAGCTCCCCACGGACATGCAAACAGCAGCTCCAGGCGGCCCAGGACATTGGGGATTCTTGTGCCCGCTCAGTGGCCCCACAGTGGCCTCTTGCTGCAGGGCTTGGCTGAGGCTCTTCTCCTTCCCAGCATAAGTTAGCTGATGTGCCTATCTTTGGGACCGACTTGTTCGGCCAGGAGTGGTGGGTCACCTACAGCGCATTGAGCAGTCCAGTGCCACCTCGGATGCCACTTCTGCCAGGAGTTCTTTTGCAAGAACCAGCAGAAGAAAAAGAAGCCTTTTCTGCACTCTTCCCCTGTGGTTCAGCAGTCCTCCTACCAAGGAGGACAGCAGCATCAGCAGCAGGCTTAAGCTTGGCACCCTCGGCCCAAGCCTGTACCCCAATAGGCCCTCAAAGGAGGCCGAGGCTCAGGTCCTGGAGCCACCTCCTCCTCCTCCTCTTCCTTGTCTAAGCCTGCCCAGTGATGGGGTGGGGGTTGCCACCCCTATCTCAGTCACGCCAGCTCTGGGTCCTCTCATGGGGGGCCAGCTCCACCACTTCCTTTCCGCCTGGTCCGTTATCACTACGGACAGGTGGGTTCTCGAAGTGGTCGGTCAAGGACTGTCTCTAGAATTCGAGCAGTACCCTCCCAGCTGAGCCCACGCCCCTCGGGAAGAACGGATTTCCGTATGCACCTAGTCAGCTCTTCGAGACGACCTTGCTCAGCTCCTCCTCAAGGAGGCAGTAGCTATCATGGCAGATCAGTCTGCAGACCCAGGCTTTGTCTCCAGGTACTTCCTGGTGCCCAAGCGGACAGGGGGCTGGTGCTACATGACCTGAAACAGTTTCTTAGGTCACGCACCTTTCGGATGGTCACTCTGTCCCAGATCATACCATCCTTGGAGCGAAACATGTGGTTCTGTTCACTGGATCTGCAGGACGCGTTCTTTCACGTCCCAATCCGTCCGTCCCATCAGCTGTTCCTCTGCTTCAGGGTCGAAGGGACCCTGTACGAGTTCTGAGCCATGCCATTCGGCCTGTCGTCGGCCCCTTGGGTATTCACCAAATGCATTACAGTGGTGGCGGCCCATCTCCAGCATCGGGGAGTCAGGATTTACCCCTACCTTGCCGATTGGCTCCTGGCAGGTTCCACCCAACAGGAGGTGGAGAGGTCAAAGGATCTAGCCCTCCAGACTTGCTCTCAACTCGGCCTCCTGATCAATGAGGCCAAGTCGGAACTTGTGCCTTCCCAGGTGATGGGCTTCATCGGGGCAGAGCTTGACTCTTGTCAAGCCAGAGCCCGGCTCCTAGCGGACAGGGGGGAGGTTCTCTCCTCCTTTGCTCAATCATTTCTGGTTGGGCACTTGCGCCCTGCCCAGGAGTTTCTGCGCCTTCTGGGTTACATGGCAGTGTGCACCTCAGTGGTCCGTTGGTCCTGGTTGCACATGCGCCCCCTCCAATGGGAGCTGGCCGCCCAGTGGACTCAGCACCACGGTCAATTCGACCAGCTGATTACTGTAACCCAGAAGATGTGGGATGCTCTCCAGTGGTGGACTGCCCCAGACCGGTTGCAGGAAGGTATCCCGTTTGTTTGCCCCGAGCTGATGGTCGTCCTCACGACCAATGCCTGTCTTATGGGCTGGGGAGCCCACATGGGGGACAACAGGACACACTGGTCCTGGACCACCAAGGAGTCCCGATGCCACATCAACCTGTTGGAGCTCAGAGCAGTCAGACTGGCACTGTCGGCTTTAGCTCCTCAGCTGCGGGGTCAAGTGGTTCAAGTCCAGACGGACAATACCGCGACCATGTACTACCTCAGCAAACAGGGCAGCACGCACTCCCGTCTGCTGTGCAAGGAAGCGCTCCGCATCTGGATCCTCGTAAGCCGATTGGAGGTGGATCTCCTAGCCATCCATGTGGCAGGAACCTCGAACCAGCTGGTGGATGCTCTCAGCCATATAGGCCAGACATCCCGTGAGTGGTCTCACCATCCAGAGGTAGCTTACAGCTTGTTCTCCTGTTGAGGCAAACTGATGGACCTGTTTACCTCCAGGGAAAACAACAAGGTGAGACTGGATCATGCCCTCCCCCCTCAGCAGTGCTCGCTGCAGGGGGATGCCTTCTCGAGGTCGTGGACCCCAGGCCTCCTCTGCGCCTTCCCTCCATTTCCCTTGATCCACAAGGTGTTACTCAAGGTGAGGAGGGACAAGGTGAAGGTGATTCTGGTAGCTCCATACTGGCCGCACCAGTTCTGGTGTCCAGATCACCTCAGCTGCAGGCCCCCAGAGCGGCTTTGTATACACCTGGACCTGATATCTCTGAACCGGGGAAGGTCTTCCATCTGGAACTTCAATCTCTACACCTCACAGTCTGGTACCTGAGCGGCTAGAGTTCCAGGCTTTGGGTCTTTCCGAAGATGTCTACACCGTGGTGGAGGCATCTCGAAAGGAATAGACCAGGAAATGTTATGCCTTTAAATGGAAAAGGTTTTCCATTTTGTGTCAGCGTAAGGGTCTGGACCCCTTATCCTGCTCTGTGGCTGACATTCTCAACTACGTTTGGTCTCTCTCCAAAGGGGGTCTACAGTCATCGACCCTTAGGGTGCACCTGGCAGCCATTTCTGCATGGTCTGGTCAGCTGACATTGGCACAGGAGACAGTGGTCGGGTGCTTTTTTCAAAGGCCTGGATCACATATCCCCTCCGGTGCGTGAACCTCCACCTCTGTGGGCTCTATTGCTGGTACTGGCAAAGCTCATGGGCAAGCCATTCGAACCAGTGCACAAGTGTGAGCTGTTACACTTGTCATGGAAGACTGCCTTCCTGGTGGCTATCATGTCTGCCAGAAGGACAGGGGAGCTCCAGGTGCTTTCGGTGGACTCCCCTTATCTGGTCTTCCTCAGGGACAAAGTTGTCCTGCGCCCCAACCCAAAATTCCTTCTGAAGGTGTTATCAGAGTTTCACCTTAACCACCTTAACCAGGTGTTGACTGTGCCGGTATAATACCCTAATTACACTTTGGAGGCAGAGTACAGGCTCCATACCTTGAACCTGAGATGTGCTCTGTCCTACGACAAGGAGAGGACGGCAGAAATTTGTGGAGAGGTTCGTTAGCTGTTTGTCACCTAGGCTGAAGCCGTCTCTGGCAGACCTGCAGCGAAGTGGACTATTGCGAGATGGATTACATCATGCATAGGTCTGTGCTATGAGTTGGTGGGCAAGAAGCCTCTCAGAGGGATAAGAGCTCATTTAACCCGCCATGCTGCTGCATCCATGACCCTAGAAAAACAGGTTACTCAACTGTAACAGTAGTTCTAGGAGTGGTATATGTTGTTCATCCACACGGACCTACCCGGCTGTGGATGCACACAGCCTGGGTGGGTGGGAGGAGCCAGCTTGAAGACTTGCGGCAGTATTTAAAGGGGAAAGGGACATGCCAGAGAGTGTGGATGAACAACATATACCACTCCTAGAACTATTGTTACTAGTGAGTAACCTGTTTTTTTTGGCAAATTGAAACCTCCTCCATAGTATTTTTTTTGGCTTGCCTCTGGCTTGAGAGAAGTTAAAGGAAAACTCCACCCAATGTCCAAGTCTGATGCCTCTGTAATTTCTCTGCATTTGCTAAAAAAAAAAAAAAAAACCTGCACATTTTGAGTCCCTCCATAGGAGACATCAATTAAGTAACCATATACTAAATAAGGATTGGATCACATAAAAACAATCACAAAGCCTACTTAGCCAGTGAATGACCACAGCTGCCAAATGATTAGATTTGTTTACAAGCAGTCAAGCACTGTCTTCTACACAAGACACACACACACCAGAACATAGCTGCAAAATGATTAGATTTGTCTACAAGTACTGTCTTCCATGCAAGACACAAGCAATTGAATCAAAAGTACACACACACAGCAGAACACAGCTGCAAAATGATTAGATTTGTTTATAAGCAGTCAAGCACTGCCTTCTACATTAGACACACACAGCAGAACATAGCTGCAAAATGATTAGATTTGTTTACAAGCACTGTCTTCCTTGCAAGACACAAGCAATTAAATCAAGTCCACACACACACAGCACAAGACAGCTGCAAAATGATTAGATTTGTCTAAAAAAAAAAAAACAAACTGTTGTGTGAGTAAAGCGTATCTGAACACTGTATAGGTCACAGAAATTAAATCTACAAACAAACTACGAACATTATTATGAAACTTTAGTGTGAGTGAAGCATTTCTGACTACTACTGAGTAAACAGAACTGTACGGGGGGGGGGGGACAAAAACATTACCTGGAGGTTTATAGTAAAGGTACTACCATAGCAAAGGGTACTTAATAAATGAAGGTCCACACTAATGTTTACCAGATATTTTCTCCATGTTATGGTCACAGCAAACATTACATGCCCAACTGGGCCAGGGAAATGCTCTCCACAATGATTTATCCCTGGCCCAGTGGGGCATGTAGTGTTTGCTTTGACCATTAAATGGAGAAAATATCTATTACACTTTATTGTGGATCTTTATTACGTACCCTGAGCTAGGGTTGATCTGTGACATTAAGTCTCCACATATATTTGCATTTGTACAGTATATATGATCAGATCACAGGCTTATGGAAAGGTCAGTATTCACATTATTATTACTCTGTTGTTTGAGTGAAGCATATCTGAACACTGCACAGGTCACAGAATTGAAATCCACAAACTACAAACATTATTATTATTATTAAACTTCAGTGTGAGTGAAGCACATGTGAACACTGAGTAACCAGACCTGCGCAGGGGGGCAGGGACACTGTGACAAAAAAAAGTACCTTGAAAGTCAAGGTACAACCTAAGGTGTATGACCTTTTGCACAGATCAGTGACCTCCCTGTGTCAATGGCCACAATGACTGCTACGCATTGAAAGCAGGCAACACAGTATAAGCATAAAACATGGACATGGAGAAATGATTATAATTTTCAGGAGAGAGTATTGGGTTGCTTAATGTACTGCAGTTTTTTCCCTTGTGTTTGTTATTGTGCTAGCATGTACTGCAATAGTGAAATTAACCATCATAGTCAAACGTTTGTACACTGGAAAGGCTCAGCTGCCTGCAGAGTCCTTCCTTCCCGGACACACACACACACACACACACACACAGGTTCCTGCAGTGTTATTAATTTTACACACTTGGCAGCAGACCAAAAAAAAAGTTCTCAGTAGAGCTGCCAACCTCTGGCAGTTACAGGACTGCAGAGACTGATCATGCCATGTTGCATTTTAGGCATGCTTTTTATGTTAGCTTGTGCGCATGTGCAAGAAACATGTGACAACTTGCTGGAGTAGCAGTTTGTGGATGTGCTGTCGTGTTGTGGCCAGTGCCCCCACTGCTTTGTGGGGCTTGTCTCTGTGGCAACAATAAATGAGCGTGCTGTCTGAAACTGCAAAAGCATGCCACCAACTTGAAAGAATTTCGCCGCTGCAATGAGGGAGCACCCCCTTATTGCAGGACGTGCCTTGCCTGGTGTAACATTTCAATAAACATGCCGACGGCTGTCACTGTCGACGTCTGCCTCTAGTCCCCAGAAAACTGACGGGGGTGCCCAATCCCACTGTGGGCATGACCCGCCCCAGTTCATTTGCTGATGAGGATCCCAATCCCCATCAGCGTAATGATCCCCGTCCAATAATTTGTCTGCTCAGGGGGCCCAATCCCCTCGGCATCCATACCCCCCAAAACAAAGGCCCTTTCTTCTTTGCAGACAGGGTACCCAATCCCTGTTGGCTCAGCCCCAAAACACCTAGGTGGCATGCTGGAAGCCTACCCCAGTGTGCCAGATGTCCCTGTAACAAAGAAAACCTTTCTGCAGTAGTTTTTTTTTATTTTGTTTAACTTGTGAACAAGAAAATGGTCCCTCATTGTCTGTGGTGCTCCCTCCTCCAACCTGCACCCCACCCTCACCCCATACTTACCTCTGGAGCCTGGCACAAAGATCTTCGGTGGCGCGAGAATGTGTGTGCGCTATTCAAAGCAGACCGCGAACTGAAGAAATGCTGGTAAGCTATATAATGGCATATAGTGTTTTTTTTTTTTTTTCCCCAACTTAGGTGGGTATCTCAGCGGGTTTTGTGACTTTTGGCACCAAATTTTCAACATGGGGTTTTTGGGACCCCACCTCATGAATTCAGTCACTGTCATGCCATTATTTGGTCCCAAAAGGTGATTTTTGCGGTTACTGCGTGGAATCCGCTTTTGGAACCGATTAACAAAACAGTGTCACAGTTCATGAGGAGGGCTCCCAAAAAGCCTGTGTTGCAAATGTGGTGAAAAATTAAAAAAAAAAACAGTACTCTGTTATGAGCGTTCATTGTGCACTTTCCACCCTCATTCATAACATCAAGAATTTTTAATATTTTGCTCCAGATTTTCAACATTGCCAATTTTTCCATACCTCTTTATGAACAGGTACAGCTGTCATTTTTAACGTTCTGCCTGAAATGTGTTTTCGCACGTCTGGCACACAGTGGCGCAGTTGTTGTGCGAAATCAATGTTTGGGACAGATTAAGAAAATCACAGTGACACTATTCATGAACGGAGGTCCCAAAATGCCTATGTTGAAAATTTGGTGACAAGTTCAACAAAATAACTGTTATGGCGTCGTAGCTCAGTTTCCGCACACTTATAACTCAAATTTTAATATTTTTAATCCAGATTTTCAACATTGACATTTTGGCACACCTCCTTATGAATAGTACAGCTGTCATTTTTCACATCTGGCTCACGCACAATGGGCGCAGTCGCTGTGTGAAAACAATGTTTGGGTCAGATTAAGAAAATCACAGTGCCACTATTCATGAGTGGAGGTCCCAAATTCCTACGTCGAAAATCTGGTGCAACAAATCCCCAAAATAATTGTATTATGGGTGTGTGTTGCGCAATTTCTACGCAAATTCATGACTTCATCAATTTTTTTTTAATTTTCACTCCAGATTTTCAATAGTACCATTTTTTTTTTTTGTATTTTTTTTTTTTTTTTTACACCTGCTCATGAACAGTACAACTGTCATTTTTTACATCCTGTTGAAAATGTGTTTTTGTACCTCTGGCACCAAATGACACAGTCGCTGTTCAAAATCACCTTTCAGCTAATGAACTGAAAGTGTCACTGTTCATTTGGTGGGGTCACAAAAAGCCCATGTTGAAAACGTGGAGTGAAAATACCAAGAAACGCCTAGGGCGTTAGGGTTTCTGACCATAACACCCTGCCCTGTAGGGACTGACAAGCATCAGGGGTGTGACTTGGGATTGTCAACAGTAATGCTCACGCCATTCCACCCCATCCCTTCTCTGCAGTCAGTGACAGTTATCGAGATATGCCTTTGACTTTTCAGCTCCAAAGTTCACTCCATTGTCCTATACTGTACCCATTTCAGCGTATTTCCCTTTGCAATGGTGTGAGTGTAAAGCTCAAACACCCCAAGGCAGGGTAGGGTAAGGTGAAATGTGAGCGTTATGGGTGATGACCCAGAGGCACACACCAGTACCTGTCCATCTCTGCAGGGTGGGGGTGGGGTTGGCATCACTTCAGTACTTCACTGCCATTCCTATTCTGCTTATCTGTCTCTCTATCTATCAATTGCACGTATCGCTATTTTTACCTATTTGTAAAACGAACTTGCACATCACATTTGCCTGTACTCTGAGAACATACTTATGAAACTCTGTATATTTGTACTCCACTCCTGCATACACCTCATTCTTTCCTAATATTCCCATTCTCACAAGCATAATAACCTTACCCTTATCAACAGCGATCCCCTCTGAAAGTTACCATCACATTTTGTTTGCTAGCAGTCCATCATTACACCTGACTGCCTGACATCAACACATTGCTTAAATGTAACTTACATCACTTCATGGACAAAAACCCTGTTTCTCTTAAAAAAAAAAAAAAAAAAAATCCTCTAATCCCAATGCTGAACATATGCTAGCCATTAGTTTTTCATATACTGCCGCCTTTTGTCCCATCATGGGGAGTTGCTCACGTTTCCCATGAACCTTTGCATTATTGGGGTATGTGCAATCGTGTTTTCTTTAAAATTTGGCTGTATGGCCAATATGCTCCGGGATAACACATACCTCAGTGGCATTTGCTCTGGGGTTCTTTTGTAAACCTGTATTGCTTACTATTCCTTCCATTAAAATGTACACTCCATATGTTTTCCTAATAGTGTCTATTCCTTCCTTGGAACAGAAACTAAAACAAATCTTACTGCTTACAAATCATTGTGTTTTTTTTTTTTTTCTCCGTGCCTCCTTAACAGTTCCACACAACTTCACTAACTTCATTATGCATCCGTGGTGGATCTGACCAGATTTTGTTTAATTATGCCCTCGTGATGGGTAGTGTCAAAGACTTTTGAGAAGTCGAAGAATCACATCAACCAGGGTGAAAGAATCTGGACAAATGCTCACCAGTTTCTAAAGCTTATTAGATTTGTTATTCAAGATCTTATTTTCTGAAATCCATGCTGAGTGGGGTCATGAAGTTTGAATGTCTATATTTTCTTGAATCATATCCTTGATAATGGATTCCATGACACAAGAAACCTAGAAAATGGAATTTGTCAACAGTAAAGGGCTGCTTGCCCCACCCAGTCTGCCCAGATGTCCCCTGGCTAATCTGTCTTTGCAGACCTTAACTGGTCTCTGGTGACCCTCCTTCCTATTTTCTAATATACCCTTCTTTCTGTTCCACACATGCTTTAAGCCCCCAACTGTTTTCACCTCCTCCACTTCCTCTGGCAGTCTGTTCCAGGCATCTACCACCCTTTCAGTTAGGAAGTATTTCCTCACATGTCTCTTAAACTCCTCCTCCTCCATCTTCACATGTCCCCTGGTCCTGGTGCTCTTTCTTATTTGAAAGACACTTTTCCTTCTTCACCCTGTTCACCCCTGTGAGGTAATGGTGGGTCTCTGTCATGTCACCTCTCTCTTTCCTCTCTTCCATGGTGTTCATGTTGAGATTCTTCAAACTCTTTGTAGAGCTACTTGTGCAATCCCTGCACCATTTTAGATGCCTTCCTCTGGACTGCCTCCACCCTATGTCCTTTCTTATTTTTTTTAACCTTCTTTACCCTCCTACTCTGGCCCCTTAGAGCTCTCTCGGTGAGGTCACTCGGAGCTGTCTTATCCCGCCCTGCCTGAGGTCCTCCTGGATCTGGTCCGCCGATTTCCAGGAATTACCCTCCAGCTCCTTAGACTACCCCCCCGCCCCGGGGTGGGACCGCCATACTCCTCTGGCACTCTGTCGTATAATGTAGAAGGACAACCAGGGAGTGGAGGAGAGACAGCATCCAGCCAGGATGGACCCGGCAATGGGCATGGGGCAGCCCACTGGGCCCACCACCGCCGCCTGTCTGGGTACCAGGGTGTTTCTGCTTTTCAGTTTCCCCAAGGGGGGGCGGATGTGCAGAGACGCCCTGCACACGATGGGCACACTCCTGCACCTGTGCGTAAGGCGTCTGACAGCCCCATCCCCAGAAGAGCACTCCATAAGTTGTGCTGCACTCTGTCTCTGCCGGGGGCCACTAGTACTGTGGAGAGCACAGAAACCTACCCCCAGGAGAGGAGAGCAGTTCTCCAGACACAAAATCCTCTCCTGCCCCTGCCTGACCCCCTATGACCCGTGCTGGTTCCCAGACCCAGGTCACTGGTGTCGCGTGTGGTGTCCAGCGTCTCCACTCTCAAGAGCCACCAGGGCCATCCATCTGTGTCCTTTCTAAGATGTGGTCTCTAGAACTGGATACGGTCAGTGTGTCAGCAGGGGCAAGAGGATGAAAAGGCTGATTGTCATGTCGGTATACATTCCACCTGGACACCAGCAAATGGGGTTAAATGACTTTGCCACCCTCTATACCCAGGGAAGTCACAATAAAGAAACTGTTTTATTAGGTGACTTCAATTCTAACTGGCTAACCAGCTCCAGTTCCTCACACAGAGACCTGATTACTGTCTATAACTAACACAGGTGGTCCAGAGTTGCACAAGAACCAGCTACAGAACGGGAACAAGTACCCTGATTGAGTACTGACCTCTCACCCTGAGAGAATTACCAATGTCCAGGTGCTCCCAGATGCACTGAGTGACCACTCCCTTGTCCTATGTGAATGGTCCTCCAAGCTGCCAAAACTACCCCCAAGGCTGGTGAGGAACAGAGTCATCAGAAATTGCTCTGTGGCCACCTTCAAGAAACACCTAGCCACCACAGGCTGGAGCATCCTGGATACCTGTCCCTCTGTTAATGCAGCCCTCCAGCTCTTCCTCACTCAGTTTAACTCTGCTGCAGGCAAGTATGCCCCCTTTCATAAGAAAATGATAAAAAGGAGCTGTATGGACTGGATCCCCCCCCCCCCCCAAAAGTCCTTGGTTTGATGCGGGAACGTGATCTGCTGTGGCACCAAACAAGGGTATCCGGGACAGTAGAGAATGTTCAAAATTACAAAGCTGCTAGAAATGGGTGCGCAAGGGCACTACGGCAAGCCAAGGCCTCCCACCAAAGAAATCAGCAGCCCCAGTGCCTGAAAGATGACGAAACATTCTGGGCTACCATTAAGGACCTCTTAGGGACTTGTGATGGAAGGTGATGAGACTTTCTATAGATACATTGGTGAAAGGAGAAAGTCCAGAGTGGGTATTGCTAAGATCAAAGGAGATAAGGGGGCATGTGAGGAGAGGACCATGTAAAAGCATCTATCCTAAATGGAAGCGAAGGTAGGGCAGGGCCCACAGCTTGGCACCATGGACACAGGGGGGATGGGGGTGTGCACTGGTTCCTTCACAAAAGATAGGGTCCTACAAGAGCTCAGTAAGCTCAGGGTGGAGAAGACAATGGGACCTGATGGCATACATCCCAGGGCACTAAAGGAGCTAAGGGTGGAACTAGCAGAGGCATTATCAGAACTGTTTAGTGAGTCCCTGAGCACAGGCGTGGTCCCAGAAGACTGGAGAAGGGCTCATGTGATCCTGCTCCACAAGAGTGGTAGCAGGGAGGAGGCAGGGAACTACAGACCAGTCACTTACCTCAGTAGTGGGCAAGATTATGGAGGCACTCCTTAAGGAAAGAAAAGTGCAACACCTGAAATCCATAGGAGCACTGGATCCAAGACAGCATGGGTTTACAACAGGAAGGTCCTGTCAAACTAATCTCATTGATTTCTTTGACTGGGTAACCAGAGTGGTGGACCAAGGGGGAGCAGTTGATGTCGCTTACCTTGACTTCAGCAAAGCTTTCGTTACTGTTCCACATGGAAAATTGATTAGTAAGCTGGGTAGGCTCGAGTGGGTCAGAAGTTGGTCAGCTGGGTGGTAAACTGGTTGATGGGCAGAAAACAGGGGGTGGTGGTAAATGGTATACAGTCAGAAGAGATGCATGTCACAAGGGGGGGGGGTGCCTCGGGGATCAGTCCTGGGGCCAATTCTCTTCAATATTTTCATCAGTGACATTGCAGATGGACTGGAGGGTAAGGTTTGTCTGTGTGCAGATGACACCAAGATCTGCAACAGAGTAGATGATCCAGATGGGGTGGGCAGAATGAGAAGAGATCTGGATAAACTGGCAAAATGGTCAAAAGAGTGGCAACTGGGGTTTAACACAAAGAAGTGCAAGGTCATGCACATAGGGAAGAGAAACCCTGAAGCCACCTATAGGCTGGGAGGGGAGTTTCAGGCAGTCACAAGGGAAGAAAGTGACTTGGGCATCTCATCATAGATGACCTGAAACCATCCAAGCAGACCACTAAAGCAGTAGGTAAGGCTAGGGGAATGTTGGGGTGTATTAGTAGGAGTATCACAAGTCATAAGAGGGAGGTAATGATCCCTCTTTACAAGACACTGGTTAGGCCCCAACTGGAGTACTGCGTGCAGTACTGGAGGCCACACCTTCACTAGGACATTAACGAAATTGAGGCAGTCCAGAGAAGGGCAACCAAAATGGTGCAGGGACTGCATCAGAAAACATATGAGGACAGATTAACGAGCTCAATATGTATACCTTAGAGCAAAGGAGGGAGAGAGGTGATGTGATCGAAACATTCAAACACCTTAAGGGCATTAACAAGGTAAAAGAGTTAACGTTTCAGTATAAGAAAAATAGCAGGACAAGAGGACACAGCATGAGGTTAGATGGAGGCCGATTAAGGGGTAATGTGAGGGAAGTTCTTTTTCATAGAAAGTGTAGTGGATGCATGGAACAGCCTACCTCAGGAAGTGGTGGCTATGAATACAGTGCAGGGCTTCAAACAGGCATGGGATAGGCATAAGGGAGCAATACAGATGAGTATGAATAGATAGGCCATTGACAGAGCAAAGGCCGATGGCACATTCATAACGTAGAAAAAGAAATGGTCAGACTGGATGGGCCTTGCGGTCCTTCTCTGCTGTCAACTTCTTTGTTTCTATGTGACAGGTCCCCACCAACCATGCTCTGCCACAGTGACAGTCATAGTTGACGAAGTTACCATAGCCAGTATTTTCAATGAGGCATTTACTTCCTATAGTGCAGTCATAACACATAAAACAACTGCTCACGAGGACAAAACAGTGAGCTGTGAACACCTGCCCCCAGCACCAGCCCAAAATTCTACTTTTGGCAGGTGATCACCAAGGAGGCTGCTAAACACCTTGCAAGAGTGCTGGGTAAAACAAGGATGGGTGGGGATGGGATTGATATGAAACTTCTCAATCGCCCTCCCCGAAGTGGTCGTACCTATCAGTAAGCTTTTTAATATGTCACTTCGGATGTCAGCCTTCCCATCTTTCTGGAAAACTGCCCTGGTCACTCCGATTTCTAAAAGGAGGGGATTGTTCACTTGGGTCCAGTTATAGGCCCATCTGCATCCTGTCTCCTCTCTCCAAAGCGCTGGGAAAAAAAAATTGCAGACCAGCTGTCTGCCCACCTACACAAATGCAACCTCTACAGCCCACAACAACATGGGTTCCGCAAGTGGCACAGTACCAACACAGCCCATGACCACACAGCACTAGACCAGGGACAGCTAGCTGGAGCAATCTATATCGAGCTATCCAAGGGATCTGACCTTGTGGATCACAAGCTGCTGCTCCACAGCTTAACCTGCATTGGGTTGTCCGCGGACACGGTTGGGTGGTTCTCCAGCTTCCTGTCTGAGTACTCACAGAAGGTAAAAATTAATGGTACCATCTCAGAGGTCAGGAAAGTCATGATCTGGTCACGCAAGGGTCCACACTGGGACCCCTTCTGTTTAGCCTCTTCGTAAATTAAATTACCTTCCAGCTGCATGCCCCTCTGCCAAAGTCCTGCTCTCTATGCAAATTACATGGTGCTATTCCTTAGAGGCGCCTGCCAAGACACGCTGACCAGGAACCTATAGTGCAACTTTAATTTGCTACAGGAATGGTTTAACACCAGCCTCCTAGTACTCAATAGTAAAAAGACCAACACAATGCTCTTTAGCAGTTGCCAGAAGAGGAAATCAACCACACTGTTTAAAATAGCACTCAGTACAGATGCCACCCTTGAACAGGTTCACTTTTTCTGGTACCTGGGGTCACAATCGATGAGTCCCTCTCTTTTGATGAACACTTAAGTAATATTACTAAGGCTGCAAACAGGAAGTTGGGGATACTCTACAGACTGTGCTTTTGCCTCATCCCTGAAGCCAGGCTCCAGGCATTCAGTGACACAATCTTGCCAATCCTGGACTATGGAAACGTGGTTTATGGTGCTGCCACGGACACTAGCCTACACAAAGTCCACCTTACCCTCAATAAAGCACGCAGATTTGTCGTGGATGTGGATCGCATCACAGACACCTGCGAGCTCTACATAAGGACAGAGTGACTCCCACTCTGGGATAGAATAAAGCTCCAGACCTGCTTACTAGGAAGGAAGGAAGGCCCTACTCTGACTGACACCTGTCTCCCTGCAGGCGTTATTCAGACCTGCCCCAGGTGAGCATGCCACAAGAAGCGTCTCTAGGCATGCCTTAGCTGTTCCCTTCATGAAATCAGCCCGGGGAGACGTGCCTTCGCAGTAAGGGCTCCCACCTGGCTAAACGAGCTTCCAAACACAATCACCAGCCTTCAGCACCTAGGGCACTTCAAATCCGAACTCCATAAGTCCATCTCTCTTCCAGTCCATTGCCTGTGTCCAAGATAATCCCAGCATCCAGCACATCACTCAACTGCCCACTTGCTCTGGCCAGGTTGCACCTACTCCACTCCCTGCCTCGCCTTCCCCCCCTACCACACCCCCACTTGTCCTTTGTTCAGTAACCCTGAATACCTCCCCCACCTTCCTCTGTCCAGTTCACCCACACTACCTCTAGCCCATTTTCCTGACCTCTTCCTCCCCTTCCCACTCTGTCCCCCCACCCAAGGTACCTGCACTTGCCAAACCCCAACTTGTCTCTCTGCACTTAACTTCTCTCAGATGGCTGCACATTGCATACCTCCACTGGGAAATTGACAATGCTACCGACTGCTTCATTCATGTCTTGACTAGTGTAAACTGTAAATGTATTTGCTACCCCTTTCTATGTAAACTCTGTTAGTAGTACAACCCCAGTGTCAATTTGTCTGCTGTAATTATGTTGTTGCAACAAAATGCATCTCCTTAAGTGCTGACGAGGATCCTTTGTAAAGGAGCTCTTAGCTCAAAGGTTTGTAATTCCGAGTTCCCAATAAAAATACCGTGTGTAAAATACAGAACTCTAGCTGGGATCTCAGTAGCAAGTGATACAGTGACAACACTGCCTCTTCCCTCCGGCTGGAGATGCCTCTCCTTATGTACCCCAGCATCCCACTAGCTCTACCCACTGCTTTGTCACACTGCCCTACCACCTTGAAGTCCTCCAATATGATAACCCCAAGGTCCCTTTCCTGATTAGCAACAGTCAGTGCCTCCCCCTATATTACACGCAAGTTCTGAGTTTGTATGCCCAAGGTGCATGATTTTGCAGTTTTTGGCATCGAACCCCAGCTGCCATGCTCTTGACCACTCATTGAGTTTCCCAAGATCCCTCCACAGTCTCTCCACCCTTTTTCTCAGTGTCCACACAATTGCAGATGTTGTTATATGCAGAAAGGCATATTTTCCCTCCCAGTTTTTCTGCAGTGTCACGTATGAAGACACTGAAAAGGGCCAGTCCCAGTACTGATCCCTGTGACACCCGCTGGGCACCATCCCATTTTTTGAGTGCCGTTAACCACCACCCTCTGTCTCTTATCTGCTAACCAGTTTCTAACCCAGTTCACCACTTTGGATTTCATCCCTAGGCTGCTCAATTTCTTTATCCGTCCCTTGCGTGTTGAAGGCCTTGCATATGTCCAGATAAGCCACGTCCACTGCCATCTCCTGATCTTATTTCCGTAGTCACCCAGTGAAAGAAATCTTATCAGATTAGTTTGGTGTGACACTATCCCCGGTGGATCCAGGATGCCTGTGGTATGGCAGTCCACGGGATTCAAGACACTCTACCAGTCTTTCCTGAAGCAGGGTTTCCATTAATTTCCTCATTACTGAATTAAGACCAGCCTATAGTGTCTTGCCTCCTTTGCTACGGCTGCTATGTGGAGGGACCACATCAGCTCTTCTCAAGTCTTCGGGGGGGACGGGACGCACTTGTTTCCAGTAAACTGTTGAATAAGGCTGTCAATGCCCCCCCCCCTTTGAAGACTAAGCAGAGGTACTGTACCTGTTCAGGATAAAAACATTTTCTTGGTCCCTGTCTATGCAGTCTCCCCCTTCTACCTTTTTGAGCCTCACTATCCTTCCCCTAGCTTTCCTCTTCTCACTTCTGTATCACAAAAGTTTACAAAAAAGTAAGGAGCTGAAAAGGCAATTGCCCATAATTAGCTCATGGACTGATGTATAATAGTCCAAATTTCTAGGTTGTATTTAAAATTATCTTTTGATGTACTAATTATAACATTCTGGGAGATTGATCCAGGGGTTAATTACACACTCAGTGAAGAAAAATTTACATTTGTCCGTTCTGAATTTTCTCTTTAATTTGTAATGGGTGATCGCTGGTATTTTGTGTATCCTTGAAAGTCAAATTTAGTTCATTTAATAAATATGTGTCCTGTACAGTATCATTCATGAGTAAAATGTCAGTTCTCTCCCTCTGATCTTCTAAGGAATACACAGATTCAGCATCTGTAATCTTTCTCTGTATGGTAGGTGGTGTTTGAGTCTTGTAATTTTAGTTTTACGTTGAACTGTTCCAACTCTAATTATGTCTGATTTCATGTACTTCCACCATATCTGGCTACCATATTCTGACAGTGGTCTCACATATGACCAATAAAGGGGCATAATAAATTTTTCCATCCTGCTAGATATGTTTCTTTTTATTACTTCCAGAACCCTATCGGCTTTGGAGATTTCAGCTGTACAGTGATCCTTTTGATCAAAATAATTATTTATGTTAATGCCCAGATCTTTTTCCATCGCACTGGCTTTTAGTACTGTTACAAATTGAGTACTGGTGATATGTTTATTTTTCCCCAGATGCATGACACATTTATCTAAATTAAAGCACACATCCCATTTGTACGCCCATGTTGTTGTTATTACCTCTAAATCTATTTGAGTATTGGTTGTATCTTCCATAGTGTCACTTGGCCGGGTTTGGTGTCATCTGTGTATTTTGTAACCCAGTTTGTAACAATTGTATTTAGATCAGAGGTAAAAATCTGAAATATTGTGGACCCCAGGACTGACCCATGAGTCTCCCTACTTGTTACACTGCCCTGAGGTATATCTGAAGAACATCTTATCCCCTTAATGACCCCTTTGACTATCCTTTCCTCTGTCTGCACCTTTGCTCCCTTCGCCACCTTTCTTGCTTCCCTCTGTTTTACTTGGAATACCTACCTGTTTTCCTCCCACTGTGTTTCCTTATTGCTTATGAATGCTACAGGTTTTTTCCTTCACTATCTTGGCCACTTCTTGGAGAATTATAACAATCTCTTTATATTCACTTTCTTTATGCAGAGGCTAGTTGCTTTAATTATGCCTCCCCACCCCCACCCCGCTCTTCTGCCCATCTCTCCCAGTCCTACCCCTGCAATGCTACTGGACTTTTCCCAGGATAGAAGTAAGGCTGATAGGGCAAAAATTAGTTGTTTATCACCCTTCTTACTGAGATCACAGTGGCGTTTGAGTCTAGAAGACGCTCCGGGATCTTGGAGATTGCCTTAGAGTCTGCCTTGAAGTAGGACTTGTTAGTGATTGTTGCGCAAGGTTTTCAATCCAGTAACCACCAAACAAGGGTTGCTTTGGATACTCCGATGCAGAAGCTGCTGACATTTACATCTGGAAGCATTCCTGACATGGAATTGCAGACTTTTCCTATGATGCCCAAAAAAGATCATGAGTATCCTACTATAAATTCTGTTTAATGAAATATATTGTTTTGGAAAGCATGTGGAAGTGGCCCTTAGAGTTTAGGAAAACGACCCTTTAAAGATATGAAGAATGTGCATGCCCCTCCCAACAGAAGAGTGGGATGTGGCTTCATCCACCATCAGCAGCCCTTTCATGACAAGCCCACCCAACGGGACTGCCACCAGCAGACCAACTCTGAGCCTTTCCAGCAGCAGAAAAAGAAGCAAAAGACTCAGCAGATGGTGAAGGCTCTGAGTGCTACACTCTGATGAAACTCTAGTAAGGTAAATGACTCATTGCTGGTCAGTGTGTGCCTAGCCATGTTCTGTTAGGACTGGGGAACCATTACCACGACAAGTGGGTCTTGAAGAGAATCAGAGAAGGCTTCTCCCAAGGAAGCTACTCCCTAGAGCTGATGGAGCATCCTCTGGGAAAGCTGTATTGGGTACAAGGTGCCATAGCTGAGCTCCTGTCCTTATAGGTTGCAGGGCTTCTAAAGAACAGGACAGTGGATAATGTACTAGTGTCGTAGCAGGGCAAAGGTTTCTTGTCCAGATAATTCCTAGTTCCGAAGAGCACCAGTGGTGTGCATCCAAACTTGAATCTCGGGTGCCCGAACCAGTATATGAGGCTCAAAATGTTCTGATTAGGGTCCCTGGCCTCTGTACTGTGATATCTAAAGTCTCAGACTGGTTAGCTTCCACAGACATGCAATATGCACATCAGCATATTTCTGTTCGAGAAAGTCATTGCATGTATGGGACTTAACCATTATCGGTTCAGGGTCTTACCTTTTTGGGTTTGCTTTGGCGCTGCAACAGTGCTGTTGTTCATATGCTCTAGAAATCGAGAGCCTGGCGATTTCAGTCAGGATGCGTTCAGGCTGCAGTGGGCTGGCCGCTTTCTTTATGCCCTCCTGCCAGTCCCTGTCATTTAAAGGATTATCTTCAAACTGGAGTACCACGGTGGGGGCCAGATGATTTGATTGACCTCTGTTGGCCTGTACAGATTTGGTATGTACTGCTGCATCAAATGGTGATAACCTATCAAACCTCCTGCTGTGGACAGATGTTCTGCTCCAGTTCCAGGGCCATCTGTTATATCCAAACCTCCAGTCACTCCATCTTCAAGCTTGGCTTCTGAAGAGGTAGAAGTCAACAGGTTTGGAGTGTCAGAATGAGGCCCCCAAGTCCTCTAGGTAGCCTAAAAACTCTCCACTGAGAAAGCCTATGGTTCCAAGTGGAAATGTTTCTCCATTTGGTGCTCTAAAATGTCCATAGATCCTTTCCATTGCTTTCTGGAGCAAGATTTAGATTGTGTTTTGGACCTTTTGGAATCTGACCTTCAGTGCTCTTTCCTCAAATCAATTTCTTGGCTGTCCTTTGCATATCACGTGTTGATGGATCCCATCCCCATGGTCCAACTTCCTTTCTTCAGAAAGTTCATAAAGGGAATTCTGCTTATGAGACCCCTATGACGAAACTTCTTGCTAGCTGGGATCTCCTCCTCTGAACCAATGGCTACTTATGACATGAAGTATCTCACTGGGAAAACCAGTTTTTCTAATGACTATTACTTAAGCATGTGGAGTGTCAAGTTACAGGCCTTAGTAACTGATCCTCATTATGTGGTTTTCCATATGGGCAGGGTAGTTCTTCTTATACATTTGAAACTTCTTTACAAGGCGGTATTGGAGTTCCAGCTCAACCAGTCTTTTGTGCTTCCAGTTTTCTATCCCAAGATGGAGAATCCACGGGAAGTGTTGCTCCATTCTCCTGATATTAGATGGAGTCTCAGCTTCTACCTTCGTAGAATCAAGGGCTACTGACAAGCTTTTCTCTGTTTGTCTCTTTAAATTCCAATTCAAAGGGAGTTTCTGTTTCCAAACAGTGCCTGTTTTTTTGTTTTTTTTAACATAAAGCGCAAACTTTGGGCAGAGCGTGAAATTCGCAGGTGAAATTTCACACTCCGCAGCAAAATCTGCTGCAAATTTTGTGAATTTGCTCCACAAATTCTGCGAAATCTGTTAACTCACGGAGCGAATTTTGCGGACTTCGCACATCTCTAATTGTAGGGTCTGCTGTCCTCAAGAGTCCGTTGATCTCCAGCCTTGTTAGTCTGGGGGGATTTCATACTACTGGTTGCCACAATCTCGCTCAGCCGGTCAGTCCTCTACTCCAAAAGTGCTAACTTCTGAGCATATGATTTGTGTACAGTGAACAGAACAAGGTAACCCTCTTGTCTGCTTTGTGGGTTCAGGTCACCGTAGTCTCAAGCTCTGAAGGGATTCAAACTGATAACCTCTTGTTAGCGTACCCAATTATCAGGCTCAGATAATTCTGTCTTCAGGGGGGGCCAGATATCTTTGCCTACGGGCACCCAGCCAGGTCTTTCAAATGAACCCTTAGAACGTTATGCAAGACTTTAGAGAACTCTGTCCATTTCCCAGTTTGGTATACAATAAGCTCATACACAGTGTTACTTATAACCTTTAAAAGCTCCACTTAAAATAAAAAGAATGTCAAGGCACTCCAGGCAGTTTCCGTTGTAAAATATATCTTTACTTTCAAATATCAAAACAGAACAATAATTACAGAACAGATATAGTCCAACACATACAGCCTTAAACATGTAAAAGTGCAGTTCCTACAATACATACATTCAGACTGGTCCAATCTAATATATGCTTACTTTCTTTCAGTGCTTTGATGGTCTCTCTTCTGTCAGTCAGAAATATTGTCTTGTGTGTCTTTGTCAAGGTTCTCTCAGCAGTTAAATACAATTCTGAGCTGGCCTTCTCTGACGTCACTAAACTCGGCCTTGGTGTTATCAAAATCTATATTTTACAATACAGGATGTCCAAATAAAATATTAAAAAAAAAAAAAAAACATAATAGGTGACCTCACTGACTTTCCTCTCCACAGGTTAACTAGACAAAACCGGTTTGTGCTCTGCTACACATACATCTCAAAAGTTAATTTGCTCTAAGTCACTGTATTCAAAGCAAAAGTGTATTTGCCTCTTTAATTTCGTCTGGACCTTGGAATCTACACCTCAAAGGTGTCTCTGATGTAATTCAAGGGTTACCCGGGAATGTATATTGGACCTTCCAAATTCATCTGGGTCCTCCCTGGCCTAGACATCAGCCTCTCTTCAGTGTCCATTCTGGCTTCTCTCTGACACCCCTCCCTCTCAAGTTCTTCCTGACAAATATTGCAAGTCAAAGGATTTTCCCTGAGGGAATTATGAATGGCTAATCTTATTTCCTGGGATGAAAGCAAATTGACAAGGTAATTGCACCCCAGATATCTGCAGTTTAGCTATGTCCTGTCCTTTGAACTTATCCCTGGGGGGGGGGTCTTGATGTGTCAGTTCCAGTAAGACAGTTTACTCAAACTGACCTTCCCATCACATATTTTATGTGTAATAAAAAAAATTGTTACAGCACTCAGAGCTGGCTGTCTACCTCACACTGGTCACTCAACGAAAAGGTGTAGCTCTATGGAGAAGACTGACTGTTGAAAGATAAAGTTAACTTACTCTTGAACTTCTAGAGTACCTTTTCAATAGTTGTCCACCATCCACCCTCCCCGATTCACTTCTGTTCTTATCATTTCATATTAGCAGTCTTGCCATGCGCCCCCCCAATCCTCCCCACAGTCAGGCATGTGCTGTGAAGACTCTAGTTGTTAAGCCTTCTCAAAGAGATTAGTGGACTATCTTGTACCTTTTTCTAGTTTTTACTGTTTAGGAATTTGCTTTTCTCCTTTGTTAGAATGGTACTGAGGTGTTTTGGGGCTGATGCAGCTGTATACCCTGTGGGCTCACACATGACACTGAGCATTGCTGCAAGGCACTGGTGTTACTGGTCCCAGAAGTTCTGGTTCCCGCTGCAGTCTGGCTCTAAGGTCAACAGTGTGGCACTGTGGAGAAGATACTGTAGACAGTGTTAAGGTGAGTAGCTTTCCTTAGTCAGAGCTTAAAAGTTGTAGTTAAGATATTAGGGTTCCTACAAAGCTATCTTTTTTGGGGGGCATGGATGACATGTTAAATCTCCTCTGACTGTTTCAGGTAATCCCAAACTACTCATCACGGGAGGAGTATGAGAAAATGTTTGCCATGGGCATCACAATGTAAGAATGATTTTCATGCTTCATATACTTTTGAATGTATATCCTGTACCATCAGTGGTGGACTTAATTGGTGTGGGGATCTGACTTGAAATTATCTGCTGTAGTTTGCAGTCTTATTGTTTTTTGTTCCCCATAAATGCCTTTCCTTTGGGCTGAAGGCAGGTGGCTATCAACCATGTCCCCACTCCAACCATCAATTTGCCTCCCCTGACCACTGGAGGGTCCCCTGTGGATTGCCCCACATGGCAGTGCCAGGAAGGGGAGAGCTGTCCTCCCCCTCAGTGCAAAATATCCAGATGCTGGGGGCTGTAGGAGATTCCCCAGTCCCTTTTCCATTTTCTGACCCATCTCCCTTGCCATGGCGGCGTAAGTGCTTGTGTGTGGAGGCATGCATGTACTACAGAAACGCAGCCCCCTCCCATTGAGTCATTCGATACCTGCACTACCTCTGGGTCTCCACCCCTAGCAGTCAAAGGCAGAGACAGCTAGCCATTCCTTCCCACAAAAGGAGAGCAGTCCCTGGGATGCTTGATCATACCCATCCTGGCCGACCCCCAGTGACCAGACATTGGTGGCTAGCATCCCTGGATATGCAAGACTGATACCAGCTTATACTGGTGCACCCCAACCACCACAGATACTTCCATTTCGTTGTGCTGGGACAGCATTACCAGTTCAGAGTCCTAACTTTGGGCTTTCCTCAGCACCACAACTCTTTAAAAAGTGCTTTACAGTACTGTACTTTAATTATTTTTTGGAATCTCAGATTAACACCATAGAACTAAAAGCTTGTTTTGTGGTTCTGTATCGTAAGGCAGTAGACAAGGTACGTAGACATTACAAAACAGATAGGGGTATATACAACAGGCAAGTACATATGATACATACACATACAGATCCAGATTCAAGCAAGTACAGTTAAAATACATCAGGTAGAGCTGGCTCGATGGTGCAAGCTGGACGTTTCACCTTGCGGCATGCCAGCAACCCAGGTTCGAGCAAGCCTGGGATTGTCGGAGGTGTACGCAGGGGGCTGGATGGGTGGCGGCAGGCAGCTCTCCTCTTCGAGGTGGTGGAGGCATCCCTCACTCGATGGCTGCCCCTGGTGAAGGCCAGGTGGCTGTGCGAGCGAGGGGCCCTGGCATTAGGACCATGGGGTGGGTGGAAAAGTCGTTACCCGGGGCTGCAAGGTGTGTGTGCGCTTTCACATGCATGTGTCCTTCTTTTGGGGCCCTTGGGAGAAAATGCGGACTGAAAATACCGGCAGCAGGATGATGACCGACCCCCTGCAGGCACTGCTTCCGGACTGGGCATAAGATAAGCCACGGTAATTCCGTGGGCAGGAGCAGGGGGGGTCAGTTAGATGGGGCCATCCGGGGATGTAAAAACAGATAGAATAAAAAACAAAATACATCAGGTAGGAGAGGTCAACTTTATTGCAAAAGTACTTGGAGCATACCTAAGGTGGACAAGCAATTTATAGTGGTAGCTGAGCTTTAGGGTGTGCAGATAAAGTTAAGGAGGGTCAGAAGTGGTGGTGGTGATGACCCAAAGGAGATTGAGGACAGAATTGATGAGAGCAGTTGGAGGTGGGGCAGAAACAAAGGGGTGACAGATAAGGGGTAGAATGCTGGGACTGAATAGGAATCTACCCAGGGTTCGTAAGTAGGTGATAAGGTCAGGGCTGGGTAATGGGGAGAGTGATATGGGAAAGGGTTTTAATGTTGGGGGGTGAGGTGAGGGGGTGAATATGGGAGGGGATAATATCTGTGAAGAGAAAGCAGGAAGGCAGAGGGGATAAAGAGGGGTCGTGGGGGTAGCTGCTCAGTGGGGTCACAGCAGGAAGGGGAGGAAGAAGGGTGGGATGGTTGCTATGCAGGACAGATAAACTATCAGGAACAGTAGGATTAGGCACAGGTGATGCAGTAGCAGTTACTAAGAGTTGGCCATGCAGCGCACCTGAGGAAATTGGGGCTCCAAGTCTTCCTGTATTTGGCAGCTAGCCAATATCAAGTCTGTCCAAACAAGATGGAGCAGACAGCCACTGCCTCCCAGTTCATAACTTCCATGGGAGTTTTGCTGAACCTCAGCAAGGCTCAGCTCGAACCCCTCCCAGCAACTGTTGTTCATAGAGGCTGTTCTGGACACAAACTGAGCCTGGGCTTTTCTTACAGAAAGACAATGAGCAGTCCTGCAAATGGCACGGTACATCATTCAACACAAAATTGTGCAAGCTCACGCAATGCAATGCATTCTGGACTAATAGCGTCATCAGTGTTCATAGTGCTCCTGGCATGTCTACACAGAAGGACAACCGATTGGCTGCTCATTGCACTATGGTCACAAGCATCAAACCCTCAGAGTTGCTTCAGGTGAACAAACCACTGGCAAGGTCCCTGACCTCGTAGTCAGTGGAGGAAAACCACCTTCAAGGCTTCCCCTTGTGCCCACCAGACCCACAAGTGGTTCTCAGCAAAGATGCCTCCCTTTTGGGGTCAGGAGCCTACAGCCATGGTCTTCAGACACAAGGTGATTGGGACCCATCAGAGACTCACTGTGTTGAAGATGTGAACCATTTTGTATGGTCTAAATGCCCTAGTGAAGTTAGTCAGCCACAATACTGTCCTTCTCCAGAAAGACGCATTTGTCATGTACTGTATTATGTCAACAAACCAGGAAAAGCACACTCTTACCTCTTTTCAGAAAGGAGATGAGTGTGGGAATAGTGTCTGGAGCAGGATATCCTGCTCCAAGCAGTCTTATCTGCCAGGAGTCCCGAAAACACTGGCAGATGAGCTTAGTCAAACAGAAGTCAGTCCTCACGAGTGGTGACTAGCTCCAGATGTTATGAGATTGCTGTTCGAGTGGGGTACCCCAGATGTGGACGTTTTTGTGTCCCTACTCGATGCCAAACTGCCTCAGTTCTGCTCTGAAATCCAGGACATTGCATTTGCAGTCAGGATGTATTCAGACAGCCATGGCAAAATTGATTTTTATATGCATTCCTTCCAGTCTCTCTTATTTTTATTTATTTAAAAGTTTTACCAGGAAAGACATACTGAGCAGACTACCGCTAGATTCCAGATGTGTCCTGGGGGATGAGGGAAAACGGGATATAACATACTAGTAACAATAAAATTATAGAACAACAAAATTTCATAGGTAACATACAATATGTACAAGGTTTCATATTTATTCAGTGTGTGTTGCTCAAGCTGGAGGTGCAAGGGGGCCGGGATGATTCTAGTGGCCCCTCGCTGGCCTCAACTGATATGGTTTCCTCTGTTAAACAGACTTTCAGTTAGTGAACCAAGGACTCTACCACTCAGGATGGACTTGCTGACTCAGGGTCAGCTGGTTCATCCCAACCTGCGCTGCCTGGCTCCTAAAGAGGTAAAAGTGAACAGGTACAAGGTATCTCAGAGGGTCTCTGAATACTTTTGGCTGCTCGTAAGCTTTCCACGAGGAAGACATACACAGCCAAATGGAAACGATTTTCCATCTGGTGTTCCTAAATCCACATATACACCTTTCAGTGTCTAATCGGCTAGGTTCTGGAGTACTTAATGGACCTTTTTGATGCTGATCTGCAGTATCACACAGTTTGGGTCCACTTATGTGCAACTTCAGCATACCACAAGCCTAATCGTACCCTCTACCCGGCACATCTGCCACTGTTCAGGATGTTCCTCAGGGGCATTTTACACACAAGGCTTCCCATCAGGAAGCCAGTGTCTTCCTGGGACAGCAGCCATGTGTTGGATGTGCCTACTCGCAAGCCCTTTGAGCCTATTGCGACATGTGACTTGAAGTTCTTAACTTCGAAAGCAGCATTTCTGTTGGCTATCACCGTTGTACGCAGAGTATCTGAAATCCATCCTTTGCTCACAGATCCTCTGTGTACTCTTTTCTATAAAGACAGGGACTGTACACACCCCAAGTTTCTACATAAGTGGTGTCGGAGTTCCATCTCAACTAGGCGTTGGTCCTGCCTACCTATGTTACCAACTTCCAGAATGAGGTAGAAAGGACTTTTCAGTGTCTATATGTTTGGAGGTTCCTTAGGTTTTATTAGAGCCAAAGACGTCAGAAAATCCAAACACATCTTTGTCTCCTTCAATCCTATCGGAAGGGACAGCCTGTTATAATCAAGTGCATATCTGCCTGGATTGTGAGTTGCCTCTTCTGCTATGCCATGGCTGTGGTTAAATTGGAGGGTAGCGTACGTGCCCACTCCCCAGAGCGGTTGTCATGTCCCTGGCAGAGATGCACTCTGTGCCTTTTGGAGAAATTTGCAGAGCTGTAACTTGGAGCATAGTGCACACTTTTACTAAATACTATGCCCTGATTGTTCATGCCAGGCAGCATGCTACTTTTGGAAGGACAGTTCTGAAATTATCACTGTCCTAAGTGAGCCCTCAGCTCCAGCCACCATAGTCCAGGAGACTTATTCTGATCGACTGGTGGGAATCGACAGTGATGTTTGATTCTTGGAAGATATTAAAATTACATACTCAACTGTAATTATTGATCTTCCAGAATATCCTCACCATTTAGTTGTATGGCTGCCCACCATCCCCAGACTCACTGCAGTATGTCTGTGTT
Organism: Neoceratodus forsteri; assembly: GCA_016271365.2. Classification (NCBI taxonomy): domain Eukaryota; kingdom Metazoa; phylum Chordata; order Ceratodontiformes; family Ceratodontidae; genus Neoceratodus; species Neoceratodus forsteri. The sequence goes on from CM028129.1 coordinate 194,670,540, forward strand.
GGTCTTCACCTCCTTGTACTTGGTTTGAGCTGTGAAGACGCTATATTGCTGGATTTGGAGGCCCTGCATACATGGGACACAAGTGCTATCTTATGCCCTTAGGTTAAGTGCATAGGTTCTTGTTAGGTTATATTGCTCACCTCCTTGGTTATTATAATGGCACAGTAGTGCCATTATAGTTGGCGTTCAGACTTCACTTCTTTTTTTGAAATCGTATTTTTATCCCTCTTACACTCCCTGAGCACCGCTTCTTCGGGAGCCCCAACTTGCCCCCACTCTTCCACCTACCTGATCCTGCAGTCCATCCTCCGTGGAGCCGCGGATAATCCCCCCCGGGCAGGGATGAGGTGGGGTGGAACACCCCGACAATCAACTTTCGTCGGGAGACCCCGGGACCAGGCAGGCGGGAGTAATCAGGAGTCTGCCTCTGGGCTCCGTCTGCCCGGAGCTCAGAGAGTTGTTTTCCCTTTTTATTCTTCGTGGGGATTGGCTTGTGCCCTACATCAAGGCATCATTGCCTGACGTCGCCATTCTCTCTCTTCTCCCCGGCGTCAGCTCTATGCTTGCCGAGCCTCAAGCCTCCGCTAGAGGCCGGTCAAGCACCAAGCAGGACCCCCCCTCCCGGGAGAAAGGCTGTCCTCTGGACGCAAATCTTCTCCTCCCCTGCCGACCGACGGCCCGGCAGGGATTCACTACGACGTTAAACGTAAAATTTTGCACTTTAATAAGTTTGCAACCGTTCCACCGATTCGAATGAAATTTTATATGCGCCGTCTGATGCCCTAGATCTCTGGATCTGACAAGTTTCATTCCAGTCAGATATACGGGTGCGGAGCTACAGAATGTCGGTAAATTTGAAAATTACCACTTTTTTGGCAATTTCTTTGTCACGCCGTTTCTCCAAAACCGCTTAGTGGTTTGGTCTGAAACTTTCAAGATATATGATGTCTGGGCCTCAGATGTGCCTTTTGAAGGTTTGGTGAAAAAATATGAATTCATTAAAAAGTTATTAAAATTTCAAGTTTCCCATTATTTTCTATGGGAAACATTAGATGTCCCATGCAAAAGTACCATTCTCTTTCGTGAAAGAGCCATTCTGTTTTGCAAGTGGTTTCAGTTCTTTCCTGCTTCCACCATCTTGTTTTCAGTTAGTAATGTGGGAAAAACAGTATGATTCAAAAAATGCTGCCCCTTGGTAAACACCAGCAGTTCTGTTTACCTAATCTGGGCCCGAGGAACATAATTCTGTTAGTTTTTTAAAATGTTGGTAAATGTTATTTTTTTACTCTGGCGCTGATAATGCCATAAATTTGTGACACTACTGCTGTGAATTGTGGCACTACTTTTGCAGAAATGCCACAAATTCTGGTACTGCTTTTGCAAAATGTGCTCTTTGCAAAACACCCACTGTTGTGTGAAAATTACGAGGGGGAGCTTGCGGCACTAATTAAAAACATTTTGGTACATTTCAAGGGCAAACAGACCCTGGAATCGGATTCCTTGGCCCTCATTTAGGTAAACACCTGTTGACGTTTTCCTAAAATCAGCCTTTTTTACCTCTTTTATTGCCTCTAAGGGGTTGGGGGGAGTGGGCCGAGGCATGTTAAAATAACATATTTGTACCAACATTGGGGTGCCCAATGCCCGTGTTGGCAGTATAAGAACCCCTCCCCACTGTGGGACACTTGGAGAGCCCACTCCCAGTATCCCCTGATGTGTCCTACACACTCCCCAGCATTGTGGGACACTGGGGTGCCCATCCCCCGTGTCCCGAAAAATGTATTTAAATCATTTGCCAACAGCAGGGTGCCCAATCCCTGTGTCGGCACCGGAAGCCCCCCGCCCGCCAGTGTGGGACACTAGAGCCCACCCCCAGTGTCTAATATTTTTAAAGTTGCATCTGTTAAAAAAAAGTCCCCCCAACATCTTTTTTCCTTAAAAAAAAAAAAAAAAAAACCAAAACAGTCCTCGTTTTCCCATTGCCCCTCCTCATCCTGACCCTCCCACTGAGCACCTACCACCCTACCCCACCCCTTACCCTATATTTACCACTGGAGGTCGAGGGCTGTCATCTTCTTTGGACCGGGACACGCCTACACTCTTCAAAGCTGAACTGCGAACTGAGGAATAAAGATAAGTGCCTATAATGTATTTAATGGCGTTTTGAGCTTATGTTATCTGCCATTTTTTGAATTTTTTTCACCAAATTTTTAACATGGGCTTTTTGGGACCGCACCTCATGAACACTGTCACCGTTTCGTTAATTGGGCCTGGAAGGTGATTTCGCGATCGCTGCGTGAAATCAGCTTTCAGGACCAATTAACAAAATAACAGTGCCAGTGTTCGAGGTGGGGTCCCAAAAAGCCCATGTTGAAAATTTCTTGAAAAAACCCTGACAATGACAGAGTCATGTGCGTTCGTTTAAATTGTTCTATGCACACACATTACTTTGGTAATTTTCAATATTTTGACTCCAAATTTTCAACATAGCCATTTTTTCACACTACCTCATGAACAGTACAGCTGTCATTTTTCACATCCTGTCTGAAACGTGTTTTCGCACCTGTGGCATGGAATGGTGTTTTGACACCGATTTGAATATTTTCGCCTGTGGGGTTTATGAGGTGGGGTCGTAAGAAGACTATGTTGAAAATTTGGGGTCAAAATATGAAAAATTGACAGTTATGACCATTCATTGCAGTTATTTGCCTGCTCTTAACTTTTGAAATTTTAAATATTCTGATTCCAGATTTTCAACATGGCGCTCTTATTACCCCACTCGTGTATGTCACAGCTTCCATTTTGCAAATCCTGGCTAAAATGTGTTTTAGTGCCAGTGGCACGGAATGGCATTGCAGTTGTGCAGAATTACGTTTTGGCAGAGATTGGGAAATTTTCTGTAAGGGGTACATGAGGTGGGGGTAATAAGGCTGTGCTGGCAATTTGGTAACTGTCGTCCTATATTTAATATATACGCAGCTACAGAGGGATGGGAGCACAGGGTCCAAAGGTTTTCCCGGGTCGCACCTGAAAACAGACAGATCTGTCTAGTATACCCACCCGGTTAGCAAAAACGAAATAAAATAAGGATACTATTCTAATGTTTCAAAAAGTAAGGAAATAAATTGCAAAAGTCTGCGTTAATGCATCAATTGTGGTTAAAGCGACAAAAGTAGGGAAATATGGTGTAAGGGTTTCCAACCTTAACACCCCACCCTGCACAGAATAAGAGGCATCGGGGGTGGCATTGGGGGTTGTCCGCCTTAATGTTTACAGGACTTCCCAGACGGAATGCTGCAGGACTTCCTAGATTTTGACCTGGGACATCTGATTTTTTTTAATTTTTTAATTTTAGGGTTCCTGGATCCCGCACTTCCCGAGTTCCAGAAGTACCAAGAGCCCTGAAATGCCCATCCTGTAGGAGCTTGGACTACTACAGGATATGTTTTGACAAAACAAAAAAATACGGGACCAACACAGAGCTGCTATTTCCTATTGCAGATTTATCAAGGAAATAAGTTTTATGTCATAGAAATTTGTAGGCAGTAAAAGACCAGTGGCCCATTGAGCCTTCCCTAATCCTCCATGTGTCATACCAGTCTATCACCTGCCTGGACGAAGCAGAGCAGCACCCTTTTAGTGGCTCTGCCTGATCCCCCTCCTGCACATCATATGCTTTCACCAACACCCTATATCTGTCCCATGCTCTTTTAAAAAATGGTTACTGCCCCCACATTAACTATCTACCACTCTTTCCATGAGGAAGTACTTCCTCACAGTCCCCTTTAATCCCCCGCCCACCACCAGCTTGTAGTTATCCCCTTGTTGTACCATCATAAAGCCTGAACTGTTGTTGCTAATCCTCCCTGTTGATCCCCCTTAAAAAATCTAAATGTCTCAATCGGGTCTCCCCTCTCCTTCTAGTCTTCTGCATGTGTATGTTCAGGCTGCCAAATTTTTTTCATACGGATTTCCCTGTAGCCCCTGTATCATCTTGGTTGCCCTCCCCAATGCAGATTTAATGTGATTCCTATCTTGCCAGAAGAAGGCTGCCTAACTGCATGCAGCATTCCAGATGCGGCCTCACCAGGGACCTGTGGGAGGGGGAAGATATCTCTCTTCTAGATATTTTGCCCCAGTGCACTCCAGCAGTCATCTGGCCTTCCAGTGTGCCTTGATGCATAAGGCTGTGGACTACAGGTTGTCACTTATAATAACCACATGGTCACTCTACTCTGAAGTGTGTTCCACCCTAGTGCTACTCATCCAGTAATACTACTTAGGATTTCTTTTGCCTAGATATGCGTAACTTTACATTTTTGGCGGGGAACTTGAGCTGCTAGTTTCTTCACTAACCTTCTATGTGACACTGCGTCAGAGGCCTAACTGAAATCAGGATATCAGTTCCCTAGCCCCTCTGCACTGACTGAGACTTCTAATTGAAGAAGTCAGTAAGGTTTATATGACAACCTGCCCTTTACAAACCCATGCTGTCTCCTCTTTTGGAGTCAGTTTGCTTCATGGAATGCCATACCCTGTTCCTTGATGGTAGTCTCCATCAGTTTCCCCACAGCCGAGATCAGGCTAAGCAGTCTGTAACTCCCAGGGCTGCTTTTGTCCTCACTTTTATGGAGAGGCACTACATCAGCCACCCTCCAGTCATCTGGAACCACTCTACTCTCTTGGGAGCATCTGCCAGAGGTGTAGCCAATACCTGTCCTACCTCCTTAGTTACCCTGGGGTATAGTCCATCTGGAGCAGGAGACCTGTTGAGCTTTAACCCCCTCTCAGTCCCTTGAGCACCCTCTTCTGTGAGTACCCCCACCTCCAGTTTCGGAGTAAGCAGCCCATTGAGTATTATACCGCATTTCAGATATGCCTCATCCTCCTCTGCCATGAATACCAAAATAGTTTAATTTGTTTATTCAGCTTATTAAAGGTGCCCCTCCCAAGCTCAGAACACCTGTAGATAAAAAATTAAATAGTACCAGCCACAAATAGATCAGTGAAACAACATACAGTAAATAAGTCATCATAGTATTCCAAATTTTACAGTTTACATACTTCACAGGAGTCATGAGAACCACTCGGCTGGCTGCTCAAAGGCTAACTGGAGTAGGTAGCATTTAAGCTCGATTTAAAAAAAGACTTTACTGAGGTAACCGTCCATATCCTGTTAGGTAATGTATTCCAGAGGGACAGGGCAGCCATCAAAAATGCCTGTTCACAAGTGGACTTCAAATGTGATGGTGGTACCCTCAAAAAGCCCCTCCCCCTGGATCTTGGTTCCCTAGATGTTGCGTGAGGAGACGGGAGATCACGGACATATTGGGGGACCAGTCCAGTCAAGGCTTTGTATGTAACTAAAAGCACCCAGAAATCAGTGCGCCATTTGACTGGCAGCTAACCTAAAACTTGTAACAAGATCTATATACGAAGAAAGACTAAAGGGGCTTAATATGTATACCCTTGAGGAAAGAAGGGAGAGAGGGGACATGATAAAAACTTTCAAGTACCTCAAGGGAATCAACAAAGTCCAAGAGGGTAGTATCTTTCAGTAAAAGATGTGCGAGAACAAGGGGGCACAATTTGAAGATAGAGGGGGAACGGCTCAGAGGTAATGTGATGAAGTATTTTTTTTCATGGAGAGGGTTGTGGATGCATAGAACAGCCTCCCTGAGGAGGTCGTGGAGTCAACAGTGGGGGAATTCAAGACTGCATGGGACAGACAAGGCAGTCCTAGTGGGGGGTAGGAGGAATTAAGCTGTTGGTTAACTAGGATCTGCAGCTTATCTGTTAGGTAGGAAAATGGGCAGATTAGGTGGGCCAAGCGGTCCTGCTGTCAAATTCTGTGTTTCTGTGATCTCCAAATGGAGGTAAGCAGCCTTGTTGCCACATTGTGAACCAGCTGCAGGCAACACCTTTGACCCAGACAAGCCTTTGTAGAGTGCACAACAGTAGCTGAGATGAGAGGAAATGAGGGCATTGACTAGGGTGACCAGATGAGCAGAATCAAGCAGAGGTGGCAATCTGGCAACATTATTAAGATGGTAAAAGCAGTTCTTCACTATAGAAGGCACCTATGAACTAAATGTCAACTGACTGTCACGAACTACTGCCAGGTTGTGAACTTCTGTTGCTACCTAAGTCTAATCCTCCCAAAAAAAAAAAATGGTAGACTCAGGCCAACATGACTGGTTGAGGTCTGCCTTTCAGTTCCCACCACTAACAACCGTGTCTTGGTGGGGTTCAAGGCCAGCCAGTTGGAGGCCATATATACCCTGATTTCATCCTAATGCTGTTCTAATCTCAGCATCGAAGATGTGCTGTCAGGAGCAAAGGATACATACAGCTGGCTGTCATCTGCATGACAGTGAAACTCCACACTATAGCGCCTTGTGATCCTTCTCAGTGGCAGCATGTACACAGAGGTGAATCATAAACTTGGGCCACAGCCACCATCTCAGTATCCTTCACCAAAATGGAAGGCTGGAGACTGGACAATAATTGGTAGGTATATCAGGATATAACGATACATTTTTAAGTAGGGACCTCAACACCACCTTTTTCAGGGAAATGTGTAACAGTCCCTCCCGTAGAGATGTCTTGGCTAGACCTGTCAATGCTGGAACCATTGAGCCCCAAACATTCTTAATCAGCTGGGTTGATGCCGGGTCCAGCACACATGTGGTGCACTGCAAACTCATGACCACCTTGAAGACTTCCTCCTCATACAAAAGCTGAAACTTCCCCCAATCATCTACCATGCCAGTTGCACTCTCTCCTCTCTATCACTACTGTCCCTGAATTAAGTAGTGGCAGAAATCTGGTCCCGGATGCCTATGGCCCTGGCCTTGAAGAACTCATTTAACTGCTTGCTCCTCTTCATGAAAACAAGATCTTACTTAGAGAGGGCTCTTGCAGTAGGTATTCACATATAGGAAAAAGCCGCCAGGCGTCCGGACCCCACGGAAAAATTTCTAGCTAGCAATCTCTGGCAGGGGCCCACCCCCACGTCAGGTGACCGGCATCATGTGATGTCTGTATAAAGGGGCAGTCCCCCACGCCTGCCTTAATGTTCTTTCACGCCGTCGGCTTGTGAAAGTTCCTCGCGGTAGAACAGTGCTCATCAGTCATTCGTCGGTCTTCAAGCTTTCAAACTTTTTCGGCCTAATTCTCTATTTTTTAAATTTTTCTTTAACAATTGCTGTGTGTTGTCCCCGATGCCCTCTGAATCTCATAAAAGCAAGTGCAACTCATGTGGTTCCAAGCTTCCACACAAGGACGGCCATTCCTTGTGCCTCTTCTGTCTGGGCCCAGACCACCCTGTGGAGAAGTGCCAGCACTGCCTGAAGTTCAACTCCGTTACCCGCAAGAGAAGACAGCAAATCCCTGGAAGCCCACATCCTCAAGAAGAAAATGGCCTCCATGGAAAAAGTTAAAGCTTAGGCGGGCTTCCACTTCCCCCGAAGGTCATAAGAAAAAGCATGACAAGGAGAAGCACTGGGAGCGGGAATCGTCTTCCACAGCAGCCACGACTCCAGCTGGAGTCGCGGCCCTCAAGGTAACATCCCCTCCGGGGGATCGCTCCTCGACGGCCGTCTTGGTGGCTACCAAGAGGGTGTCGCCCCTCCTGTCTGGTTCGGGCCCTTGGGGAGCCTCCGGGGCAAAGGAGGCCTCTGCTGTCGATAAGGCCGCTCCTATCTCATGGCCTTTCGGCCAGAGCGGGTCCGGTAAGTCGGACGTCTGTTCCACCAATGCACACCCAGACAAGACTGCTAAGTTGCTCGCCTCTTTGGGTGAGCGCCCAGCCAGAACCCTTTATGACAAGGCCGCCACTCCTTCGCGGCCTTCCTCGAGTAGGGAGTCCGATAAGTAAGACGCTGGCTCCTCTGACGTCCGCCTAGGCACTGCCAATAAGTTGGACTCCGGCTCCCCCGACGGCCACCCGGCCGAAAAGTCTGCGCCAGACCCTGTCGATTAGTCTGATGACCGAGGCTCTCCGCAGCGTCTCACCATGTTGACCACTGAGGTCCCTGCGTCCCCTCGACTGACACCTGGGGATTTTAACCCTCCTTCCCCAGTCGTCACCGAGGATATAGAGACACTGCTGTTAGGGCTCCCTCCTCCTGTGCCGGACCCCTTGACCCCGGATCCTCAGACGCTGGTCCCGACGCCATCCAGTGTCCCTTTGCCTGACGGAAGATCTAGTCCTCCGTCGGACCCGCTTGATGGTATACCCCCGCCGGGCAAGACGCCCATTGGGCCAGTGCTTCCACTGTGTGGCCCGCCAGCAGGGCCTCTGCCAGGTCCCTTTGCTCCATCAGAGCCCCTGATGCCTGGGTACCTGACCCTGCAATACCAAGTGCCACAGTACCCGGCTCCACAGTATCCGGTGCTGCAGTCCCCGATGCCGCAGTATCCGGCGCTGGGCTACCCACCGTTGGGTTACGGATACTCCTTTTACAGTACCCTCAATACCCATATTCTCCACCTCCGCCGCCCACTCCTCAGCCACCAGCGGATTTGAAGGAGACCTTAGCCTCCTGGTGGGCTGAGGTTAAGGCTCAGCTCACCTAGGAGGTCGAGAGTAATCTCCTGACGCCGGACCCGATACCGGATCCCTTACGTCGGAGACAGGAGACTCCCTTCCCGCTGCTGGACACCAGAGGAGAGCCCTCCGGTGCCCGAGGTGGGTAGTATATGTGCCCCCGGGAACCCCCCAGAGGGGTCGTCCCTCCCCCTCCTAGGGAGGAGTCTTCTTCCTCTTTGTAAGAAACATCTGACTCTGACTTATAGTCCGGTCACTCTGACCCTGAAGGCAAGCCCCATACTCCAGAACACCCCAGGCCGAGGGATCCTCCGAAGTCCCCTCTGAAGGACCCTTCCTTTCTGGAGTTATTGAGGAAAATCCAGGAAGTACATCAGTGGCAATCAGTGGAGTCAGACCCACAGCATAAAAAACTCACTGTCGCTGGCCTGGTGGCGCTGAGGGCTGAGGCGCTGGACGCCTTACCTCGCACCATGCTGGCGACCCGGGTTTGAGGAATGAGCACCGGCGCCGGGGTCGCAGGAGGAGAAGGATGGGCGCCCCAGCTGCTCTCCTTCTCTGGAGGGTTAACTGCAGGCTCCCGCTGCAATACCGCCACCTGGGGGATCCCAGTTGGAAGGTGCGGTAAGGTGGAGAAGCAGTAAGGGCAGATGTCGGCAGAGGGGCGGAGCGTGTGGTACGTCTCAGCGTGCCTCCTTGCTCATAGACCCTCATTGCATGCCGACGTCTGTGGGAGAATATAGGAGAAACACCTCAGCTTCTCCTGGGCGATGGCTCCTCGCTGGCAGGTCTCCGGGCTCATTGGACAAACTCTGCTGCACCGACCCCACAAACTCAGGTATGCTGGTTTGAGGAGGTAAGCATGGAGGGCGTCCCTCCTCACCCCCCCCGGGGGGTATACTGAGGGTATGATAGTGTGGAGTCGTGTGCTCTAGGGGCAGATCTCGATGGGGAGTGGGGCCTGCAGACAGTAGGATGCCGGAGAGAGTGGAGAAGGGAGGCAAGTAGAGGCATAAATACATAGTTAAAAAAAAAAAAAAACAACCATCTGGATCTGCCCGAGACCGCTCTTACGCTGATCCCACCCTGGATTGAGCCTCACGCAGATCTTGTTTCCACCATTTGGAAGCAACTTTCCGCTATGGCCCCCCTTTCTGAGGAAGGCGGATAGGCTATATCAGGCTCCTGAGGGTGTAGACTTTCTTAGCCTTCACCCCTAGGTGGATTCGGTTGTCATCAGCGCCGCCCACAGCCGCTCCGTCAATCCTAAACACCTCAGCTCATTTCCGCCTGATAAGGAATCCCAGCTTCTGGACCAGTACGGGAAGATGATTTACTCCTCTTCTACCCTAGGCATCAGGGCCCTTAACTATGTGGCACATATGGGGGATTTCCAGAAGACCATCCTTAGCCAGGTGGAATCTAAATTGGACTCCCTTCCTGAGTCACAGACTAAGCAGGAAGTGGGTGATTTTGTCCATTCCACTCCCTCGGCCTGTAGGCACATGCTACGTGCCACTTACGATGCGGTGGACACAGCTGGAAGGAGCTCGGCCCTCGCTGTAGGTCTATGGCGTCATGCCTGGCTCCGTGTGTCAGGTTTGGTCCCTGAGGTACAATCCGCTATACAGGATACTCCCTTCAGGGGTTCGGTGTTGTTCGGGGGTAATGTCAAGGACATCATTACCGAACTGCAAAAGAAGGGTACTGCACTCAGGTCTGTCCAGACTATGTACAGGTCCCCCTCTAAGGCAGCCGGCATCCTTTTCATCACCAAAACCGACAGACAAAAGCATAAGGAAAGCGTGCCGACAAACTGGCTCCTCCAACAACCAAGACTCCCGCCCCAGCAAAAACATGGGAGCTTTAGCTGCTGTGCTGCCCACACCCTCCTAATCCCTGCCTCTCCCACTGCCTCTGGAGGGTCGAAGGCGGTAGGGGAGATTCTACTCCATCTGCTGGGTTGGGGAGGATAACATTGGGCGCTTTGGTGCTCCAGTTGACATCGGCAGGACACTCAATAGAGTTTCTGCAGAAACTTCCTGAAAATCGCCCCTCAGTCAATGCTTACTCACTGCAACATTTTCCTCTGGTTCTGAGGGAAATCATCTCCCCCTCTCTCTCGGATGATCGAGCCAGTCCCCACTCATCTTTGGGGGACAGGTTAATATTCCCATTTTTCCTAGTTCCAAAGAAGACAGGAGATCTGAGGCCATTCTAGATCTCAGCTCCCTGAACATGTTCGTGGAGTACAAATGCTTCAGAATGCTCTCTTTGCTGAGCCTTCTGCCAGTTCTTCAGCCGGGAGAGTGGCTGTGCACTCTGGACATGCAGGATGCTTACCTACATATGCCGTTCCCACCGCAGATTCCTCCGGTTTTGTTTTTAGGGGGACCACTACCAATTCAGGGCCCTCCTATTTGGTCTTTCCTCGGATCCCTGAGTGTTTACCAAATGCCTGTCGGTGGTAGCGGCCCACCTGCGTACCCAGGGAGTACAGGTATTCCCATACCTGGACAATTGGCTTCTGGCAGCCCCATGCAGGGAGGAAATCTTGCACTCCCTTTCCCTTACCCTGCAGGTTTTTACCAGCCTGGGTATCACCATCAACTAGGCCAAGTCTCACCTGGTCCCTTGCCAACGCCTCCAATTTATAGGGGTGATTCTGGACATGACCACCGGCAAAGCCTTCTTGCCTCCGGACAGAGACAACAGCCTTCAGAATCAGGCCCCTCTTCCGTCCGGCCGCAGGAGGGACGGAGCCAGGTCAGTCCTCTGCCTCCTCGAGCTAATGGCGGCTGCCATCCCGACAGTCCCGTTCGCTCGGCTCCATATGAGGATCTCTCAGTGGACACTTCGGTTGCAATGGGACCAGACCAGGGACAATCTAGACCAAGAGGTACTAGTGTCAAATCCCATGATCAGGGACTTCCAATGGTGGATGGATCAGGAGAACCTGTGCCTGGGAGTGCACTTCTGCATCGATTCTCTCCCCAGACCCTGACGACAGATGCGTCAGGAGAGGGCTGGGGTGCCCATCTAGGGTCTCACAGGACTCAGGGCAGCTGGTCCCAATTCGAGCAAAACCTGCACATAAATGTGGCCGAACTGAGGGCAGTGCATTATGCCCTTCAGGCTCTCATTCCCTTCATCCTCCTCGGTCGTCATCTCATACAGTCAGACAATGTGTGTAGTGTGGTACCTCAACAAACAGGGAGGAACGCGTTCCTACCCCCTATGCCGGGAAGTGATGAGAGTCTGGTATTGGGCAGCCGTGCATCACCTCCACTTGACCGCAGTTCACATCCTGGGAGTGGAAAACGCACTGGCAGATGAACTCAGTCAGTCCTCAGCCAGGTCCCATGAATGGGAGTTAGATCAGCAAGTTGTGAACATCTTTCAGTGATGGGGAACACCTCAGATAGATCTCTTCGCCTCTCCCCAAAACGTAAAACTTCCCGCCTTCTGCTCGCGTGCTCCGGGGCAAGACATATTTTGGCGGGATGCTCTGTCTCTCGGTTGGAGGGACAGATTCATTTATGCCTTCCCTCCCATTCCTGTAATTCTGAGGGTCCTGAACAAACTCGGATTGGAGGGAGCTCTAATGATTCCCATTGCTCCCTTCTGGCCCAAGCAAGTTTAGTTCTCTCTTCTGCAACAGTTTTCAGAGGAACCTCTTTTTCCTTTGTTGCAACAGTTGTTGACCCAGGATCAGGGGATCCTTGTTCATCCAGGTCTCAGATCCCTTCATCTCCATGTGTGGCTCCTGCAGACGGAGCTAAAGCCCACTTTGGAGTCTCTCCTTTGGTAGCGGACAGTTTGGTGGAGGCAAGGAAGCCTTCCACCAGGTCCACCTACACCATGAAGTGGAAACGGTTTTCTGTCTGGGCAAATTCGAGAGACTTCAAGCCTTTCTCATGCCCAGTCAACAAAGTCCTAGATTAAATGCGTCATCTCTTCGATCTGGGTCTCAGCCATTCCTCGTTGAAAGTCCACATGGCAGCTATCTCAGCCTACCATATTCCCTTTGGAGATGGGACTTTTGCTCGGTTAGAAGTCTCTAAGGCTTTTCTCTGAAGGGTTCTCCATTTGAGAACCCCCCATCCGCATTCCTGCCCCTCCATGGGACTTGAATTTCATCCTGGAGAAGCTTACTCTGCCTTCCTTCGAGCCAGCAGCAGCAGCTGATTTGAAGTTCCATTCTTGGAAGACACTCTTCCTAGTGGCCATCGGTTCTGCTTTGCGAATTTTCAAGCTTCAGTCTTTAATGTGTAAAATCCCGTACTTGATTTTTAACAAGGAACGTGTGACTCTACGCACCAACCCTAAGTTTCTCCCTAAGTTGGTGGATGAATCTACTGTACGCTGAATCAATCCATTGAGTTACCAATTTTCTTTATGCAACACTCTAAGGGGAATACCTCTTGCATACTTTGGATATTGACAGAATCCTGAGATACTACACCAATCAGACTAAGGACCTCAGGAAGACTGATCAGCTTTTTGTCTCTTTTGCTCACAAAAGAGAAGGCAATGCTGTTTCTAAGCAATGCCTATCGAAATTGTTGGTGGATTGTATCACTTTCTGTTACGACAAATATAAGTCGTCCCTTCAGGGTCAAGTCGGAGGTCACTAACCAGAGGAGTAGCTGCCTCTGTGGCTTGTTTCAAAATTGTGTCAGCGGCAGATATCTGTGCAGCCGCAACTTGGACTTCCATCCATACCTTCATGAAACACTACAGTTTGGACATCGTCTCTTGCCGTAGAGCAGGTTTCGGGCTGGCTGTCCTACAAGGTCTCCTTTCGTGAGACCCGTTCAGCCCTGAGGTTCCATGCTATGGATAATAGTCCTCCTCCCGACTGCTTTTCCTTGTTCCAGACTGCTTGGGACTCAGTCCTGTATGTGAATACCTACTGTAAGAGCCCTCTCGAAGTAAGACAGTACAGTTACGTAAGAACTTACTGTAACAGTAGATCTTCGAGAGAGGCTTTTGGAGTAGGTATTGCCTTCCCACCCTCTGTCCCCCTAAGTTTCTTTGCTTCATTTCCATGGGGGGAAATATGATCTTCTCTCTTGTCTTGCCTCTTTTGGCGGGAAAGAACTGGAAGGTGGGCATGGGGGACCGCCCCTTTTATACTGACTTCGCATGACACCGGTCACCTGACGTGGGGGTGGTCCCCCACCAGAGACTGCTAGCTAGAAATTTTTCCGTGGGGTTCTGACACCTGGCGGCTTATTCCTATATGTGAATACCTACTGCAAGAGCCTCTCTCAAAGAGCTACTGTTACGGTAAGTTCTTACGTACAGTGCCTTCAGAAAGTATTCACCCCCCCTTAGATTTTGTCACATTTTGTTGTGTTACTACCAGAATTTTTAATGCATTGAAATGATTCCACCCCCATCGATTCCACAGCATACTCAACAATTTAAAGGGGCAAAATATTTATATTATGTAACACAAATTTATGAAACATTAAAGCTTAAATATCTTGTTTATTTAAGTATTCACCCCCCTCCCCCTCTGAGTCAATACTTTGTAGAAGCGCCTTTGGCAGCAATTACAGCTTTGAGTCTTCTTGGGTATGTCTATCAGCTTTGCACACCTGGATTTGGGAATTTTCGCCCATTCTTCCTTGCAAATTTGCTCAAGCTCTGCCAAGTTGGATGGGGAGCGTCGGTGAACCGCAATCTTTAAGTGTTTCCACAGATTCTCAATGGGATTCAAGTCTGGGCTTTGGCTGGGCCACTCAAGGACATTCACCTTCTTGTACTGAAGCCACTCCAGTGTTGCTTTGGCTGTATGCTTGGGGTCGTTGTCCTGTTGGAATGTAAATCTTCGCCCTAGTCCAAGGTCTATTGCAGACTGATGCAGGTTCTCCTCAAGGATGTGCCTGTATTTGGCTCCATTCATTGTTCCCTCTATCCTGACAAGTGCCCCAGTCCCTGCCGCTGAAAAGCATCCCCATAACATGATGCTGCCATCACGGTGTTACATGGGTGATGAGCTGTGTTCGGTTTGCGCCAGGCATAGCACTTTGCATTCAGGCCAAAGAGTTCAATTTTTGTTTCATCAGACCAGAGAATCTTTTGCCACATGGTCTTGGAGCCTGCCACGTGCCTTCTTGCAAATTCCAGGCATGCTATTATGTGGCCTTTTCTCAGGAATGGCTTCCGTCTAGCCACTCTCCCATAGAGGCTACATCTGTGAAGTGCTGCAGAGATTGTCCTCTGGACAGGTTCTCCCATCTCAGCCATGGAACTCTGTAGTTCTGTCAGGGTGGTTATTGGGTTCTTGGTCACTTCCCTGACCAAGGTCCTTCTTGCCCAGTTGCTCAGTTTGGGAGGATGGCCTGCTCTAGGAAGAGTCTGGGTGGTTCCGTAATCTTTCCATTTCCTAATGATGGACTTGACTGTGCTCCTGGGAACTTTCAACACCCTAGAAATGTTTTTATACCCCTCCCCAGATCTGTGCCTCCTCACAATTCTATCACAGAGTTCTACGGACAGCACCTTGGTCTTCATGGTAGAGTTTCTGCTCTGACATGCTGTGTCAACAGTGGGACCTTATATAGACAGGTGTATTTCCTCTGAAATCATGTCAACCATTTGAACTGACCACAGGTGGACTCCATTCAAGTTTGAGTGATCTCACAAGGAAATTGGATGCACCTGAGCTCAATTTGGAGTGCCATAGCAAAGGGGGTGAATACTTATCAAATCAAGACATTTCAGGTTTTTATTTTAAATTACATGTACAAAAAATTCCAGAAGTTTCATTCCACTTTGACATTATAGAGTACTTTGTGTAGATATGTGACAAAAAAATCCCATATAAATGTTTTTTAATTTGAGTTTGCAACATCACAAAATGTGACAAAATCCAAGGGGCGAATACTTTCTGAAGGCACTGTAACTGTACTTTCCTATCACGGTAGACAGGATGTAATAAGTTGTCCACTACTGGGAAAAGCACCAGTGACCAGCTCTTCTAAGCTGCAGTCACAGCAGGGAAAAAAAATTCTTCTTCACTGATGTGATAGCCTCGAGTAAAGACTCAAGTGCTCCACCTGTATAACTCTGTCCCCCCCATCCTTACCTCCTAGGTAGGTTCTCCTCGACCTTACAACTCCCCAGCCCTCTCACCCATCGTCTCTGAGCATACAGTCCCACTGCTTTACAGTGCCCATGGATTCCCCCCCTCCCGGTTGTGTGGCCTCCTCAGTTTCTCAGGCATGGGAGGAGGCAATTTTATGGGCACTGGTGCAGAGCTTGCAGGGGAGTGTGGCATCATTCCACTCAGATTTGGCCTTTTCTGCCATTTCTCTCCTTCCCTCAGGTGCGCTGTGGGCGTGGACTGAACCGATGCATGAAATGCATTGGTCCCAGTCAGGAGCTGCCCCCTGCCTTGTGGCTCCTCTCGCACTGCCACCTGTGGTCACCCAGGTGGCAGTGTGGCAGTAGAGACCATCGTCCTTCTTCCCTGGAGAGGAGAGCATCCATTGGAAACGCTCAGTCCTCCTTCCTTCAGCCAACCTCAGAGTCCCTAGTCCATTCCCAAACCCAAGTTGCTGGCATGGCTGCAGGTGTAGCGTCGGTGCTTCAGCCCTTCTCACTACTGGGCCGGCTGTCTGCATCCTCCCTAAACAGCCTTCACCTGCATTGTAAATTATGCCAAAGCTCAGATGTAAACCAAGGAACACTTGGGTAAGAGGTCTGCAGTCATGAACAAACTGGTGCCAAGGAGTCCAGTGCCATGGACCGGACCCCAGTATAGGCATTCACCGTGGCAATGTGTCACCTGGTAGAGACCTCAGCTAGACCTGAAGTGTCCAAAAGATCTGGAAACCTAATTGGATCCAGCTCCAGTTCAGAATGACATTGGATTATTTCCACAGTCGGAGATAGCTTCTTGATGGCGCCAGCATTGAATAATATGGGGCAGTGGTCTGACCAAATGATGGGCTTCACTCAGATGTTATCTGTCTCCAACTCCGCTGAAAAAATGAGGTTAAGCATGTGCCCACCCGAGTATGTGACACTGGTAATCTCCTGCCTTAGACCCAGCTTTCTAGTGAGCTGGAGGAGAAGGGGACTACCAGCTTCCTGATTCGAACAGGAAGGGTGGAAACCACCAGGGCACACAGTTAAGTAGCATACTTCTTCTCGGAATTGTTATCCTAGGGTGCGAGGTTAAACAAACAAAAGAAATTCGGGTATTAGGAGTACTTTTTGAGGAGTGAGTAATCACACAGTTTCGGGGATGAAAACCTGGGGTTCAGGTGATTAGTGGAGCAAGCCAGGGGTCTGGGGGATTTAAGCAGTAGATCAGGGTGTGAAAAAAAGGATAAGTTTCCACAGGTAGAGAGAAGAGCAGTGGGGAAGAAAGGTTAAAAAAACAAAACAAAAAAAAAACCTCTTAAGGGCGTGTGTGCAAAAGGTGCTTCTGGGAGTTGATAGCCTGTAGGAGGGGGCTAAATTATTGTATCGGGGGAAGTTCCAGGGGGTTGGAAAAGAGAAAAAAAAGTAGGTAGCTCTCAAGGGAGTGTGGGCAAATGGGGCTTCTGGGAGTTGATACCCTGTAGGCAGGTGTTCGAGTATTGTATTGGGGAGCGGTAACTGAGTAGACAAGTAAACATTGTATCTGGGTAATATCATTAGGTTGGGAGAATGGAGGAGAGAGGGAGAAAGAGAAAATTTTTTTTTGAAGGGTGGTGGGCAAGGTCTAGAACTAAGGAGTAGCCATGATGGAAGTGGTACAATGCAGCGACAGTGGGGCAGCAGTCTTCAGGGGGACCTTTTGGAGACTGCACTGCTACCCCCATCTGCAGGCACCGCTCTGGGCCGAGGAAGGAGGTTGCCAGACTCAAGGCTGAGTTGGATTCATTTAGGAGGACCAACTCCCCCACTCAGGGACCACCAGGTCCACCTCTGCTTCCTCAGAGGGTGCCAGGAAGGAGGAGTGGATGGGCAACAGTGGGCTCAGGGAGGTTTAAGGTGGTAGAGCATTGGCACATCACAAATCCCATACCACTGTGGAACTCTTATGCCGCACTGGCGGGGTGGGACAGTCCCACAGAGGTGCCCAAAGTAGTGGCTGGGACGGATGTTGAGGTCCTTCAGGGTGGAGCACTCAAGGGTGGTAGCAGAGGACCCTGGAGGAGGAGGAGGTGGAAGCAACTCTGGGTGGTGGACTCCATAATCTGGGGAGTGGAGTTGGGAACAGGTAGCGGGGTGGAGAGGGAGGTTAAGTGCCTGCCAGGAGGCACAGCTTGGAGGGATGGAGAGCGGATCCAGAGGATCGCTAGGGCGGCAGCAAGGAGGGGGAGCTGGATGTCATTGTCCATCTGGGGGTAAATTACCTGGCTAGGGATGAGGTAGGGACGGGAAGAGTGCAGGAGGAGTTTAGGGACTTGGGGAGGGACCTTCAGCAGGTAGCAAACTCCGTGACCTTTTCAGAAGTGCTTCCTGTCCACGACAAGTGGGAGGCTAGGAATCTCCGCACCAGGGACATCAACACATAGTTGAGGAACTGGTGCAGACGGAATGGTTTTGGCTTCATTGGAGACTGGGGACCCACCTGGAGGGTTGTGGGCTTGTACAAGGGTGACTGCCTGCATCCTTCCAGGGAGGTGACTGTTGTCCTTGGTAAGCGTTTTAGTTTAGTTTATTGTTCTAGGAATTAATACCTTTGAGCCAAGGCTCTTTTACAAAGGTTCCATGTCAATTGAGTACAAACAAGTGTAGTTACATAGAAAGGGAAAATAAGTTAAGTTATGACAAAATTGCCAGAAATGACACACAACCTTAAATTGACAAACTCAGTATAAGACAAGGGAAACAAAATACTTCTCATATAACAAAAACAAAATAGATTATGGGGAAAGACTCTAGAGAAAATGTACTAGTGGAAGAGTAAGAGGGTGTAAGAGGAGCAGACAATAGTGAGAAAAGAGCTTCTCATATGCCTTTGTCAAGAAATGTAGTAAGGAAGAGGAATAAAAAAAATGATTTAATCGAGGCAGTCACAGGAGCTGGAGGCAGCGAGGTGAGGGTGAAGCTGAGATTTGAAGACTCCTGGGGGGGTGGAGGGGATGATGAGAGTATTGATGGCATTTAGCCAGCTGGGGGCACGATAAGCAAATGATCGTTGACCCTGAGTAGTCCGGTGTTGGGGAACCTGGAGAGGTTGATGATTCGATCCTCTGGTGAGACGGATGCAGGGATTCGGGCAAAGCAGGTCTTGGATACACAGAGAGGTAAGTCCCATGGTGGATTTTTTCGCCATCAAGCAGGTAAGGTACTTTAAGCGGTTAGATAGTTGCAACCAACCAGTTTCAGTGTAGAGCTCACATGTGTGAGTGCGTCTGTGAGCACCAGTGAGCAGTCAACAGGCCTTGTTAGGGGAGGTTGTAAATGCAAAGAGAGGTGGTTGAGGCAGACCCATAATAATTAGGGCCATAGTCAATGATTGAGATGACAGAGCTTGAATTGCAATCCTTAATGCAGATTGGGTGAGGAACTGCCAGTTCCGGAACAGGATACCAATACGCTGATTTGCCACTTTCGCTGTCTTATCGATGTGGGTTGCAAAGGTTAGGCCTTGATCAAAGGTGATTCCAAGATATTTAAGGGTAGTCACTTGTTCGAGAGTACTTCCCAGGTACGTATTGATAGTGAGTGGTAGTTGCCTTTTCTTGTTTTGTGGGCTGGAGAAGAGCATGGATTTTGTTTTTTTGTGGTTTAGGACTAGTTTATGATCAAGGAACCACTTCTCAACTTTGGTAAAGGCAAGTTGAAGGCTGTGGAGTAAGGGTTTCGGGTCTTTATGAGAGGATATAATTCCGGCATCATCAGCATATAGTATTATTTGTTCTGGGCATGATTTGGGAAGCGAGTTTAGAAAAATGCTGAAAAGAAGAGGGCCCAAAATGAATCCCTGGGGAACACCTGAGAGAACCGGTTTTGGGTCAGAGACAGCTCCTGCGATTTTTACAGCTTGAGTACGTTGTGAGAGATAACTTTTGATCCAGGCACCAGAGCTTTGAGAGAGGCCAAGGGATTGAAGTTGTTTGACGAGTAAGCCATGGTGAACAGTATCAAAGGCCTTAGTTAAGTCAATGAAAACCGCTCCGGTTTGGTAACCTTTGTCCAGTGCATTGTGGATTGCTCCTGAGAACTCCAATAGGGCGGTCGATGTGCTGTGCCCTTTCCTGAATCCATGTTGCTGTGTGCAGAAGATGTTATACTTTTGAAGGTAGTCAGTGAGTTGGTCCGCCACTATACGTTCGAGGGCCTTGGAGAGGGGTGGGAGTATAAATAAGGGCCGATAGTTACCATGTAGGGACTTGTCACATTTTTGAACACAGGGGTGACAAGTGCAGATTTCCATTTGCTGGGAAATTGACTGAGGCAGAGGGAGAGATTGAAAATTTTTGTAAGTGGGAGCAGCACCTCATCCAGAGTAAGTGACAGAAGTTTGAGGTCAATAGTATCGCTACTTACTCAGGACTTGGAGATGGCCTTCTTAATATATTTGTAGACTTCATGAGCCTTGACCAATTTGAAGTGGAAAGGGGGTTTGTTTGGAGAGACAGTAGGAGACTTTGTTTTGATGCGACAGAGTCAGAGAAGAAATCCGTAGGGAGAACCCCGCTGAGGTCTGTGAAGGTTTCATTAAGGGTCTTTGCCATGACCTTTGGGTCTAGGGTAGTGATTCCATCAACAGTCATTATAGTGGGAGAGGACTTAGTCTGTTTACCCGTGACATATCTAATGTTGTCCCAGAAGGATTTCCCGTCACCCCAGGAGTTGGAGAGGGCATTCATGTAGTAGGAGCTCTTCATCAATCGGATTTGCTTAGTGCAGTGATTGAAAGCCTGTTTATAATTTTGAAAGTCTGTTGGAGAGCCTGTGGCTCTTGCAATAGCCCAGAGGTGGTCCCGACCTTTGAGTTGCGCCAAGAGCTTGGCCGTGACCCAGGGGTTTGAGAGCGCTTTGATTTTGCACTTTTGTACGGGAGCATAGATATCACAGGTGGCATTGAAAGTAGTGATAAAGTAGTCAAGGGCTGAGTCAACATCTTGAGTATTGTATATTAGGGACCAGTCTTGCTGCCTGAGACATGCCTTGAGATGAGTAAGGTTGCCATAAGGTAGTGCTCTGCTAAATATGTTTTTTGGAGGCGGCTTTCAGAACTTATTTGACCATGTACAGATGACAGGGGAGTGGTCACTGAGAGAGTCCGGCAGAACAGCTGCATTGCTTATGCGGGCTGGGTGGCTTGTAAGGATCCAGTCTATGAGGGTGCTGGTCCCCGATTTTGTAGTTTTTCCTGGTGGGGGAGCTTACCATCTGCATTAGATTTGCATCTAGGATAGCATCCTTGTGGGACCCTACGTCAGAGGTGAGCCAGTTGATATTAGTCACCAAGGAGAAGGAGCTCGGTGTCAGGAGGTTGCGATCTTACGAATTCGAGGACAGTCTGAAAACCAGGCCCAGGGTCCTTAGGTGGGGTATAGACAGCAACAACAGTGAGGACTTTGTTTTGGGCACCAAGGAGTAATTTGATAGGAAGGAGTTGCACTGAGGTGTCTGTGGAGGGATAACTGACAAGGTGACTGGTGAGGTAGTCCTTTATGTAGATTGCACAACCGCCACCCCTTTTAGAAGTCCTATCCAATCTGAGAATATTGTAGCCTTGCAGAGAGATTGCATGGTCGGGAGTGTTTGGTGTCAGCCAGGTTTCAGTAATGGCTAGAATGTCAGGGTTGTGTTGGCTGGCAATATTAAATTAAATGTTTAATTGGCAAGCATTTAAACTAACAGAGTGGTGGCAGAAGGAAGTAGGGAAAATCAGACCACACCCCCACAGGTTAACGTCAGCAGGCAGGACCCTAAAGTTTGGAAATTGCCAGTGGTAACTAAACTAGGAAAAGGTAGAATGGCAGAGAAAAGGAGAAAGGAGATTAAATGCGGGGGGTGGGTGATGGGAGGCATGAGGACAAAAGGAGGATGACAGGAGGGGAAGTAGCAAAATATGGAGGGCCATGTGTGTGAATGCTCGTAGCCTGGGAAATAAAATCCCAGACCTGGTGGCTTTGATAGCAGAGGCTGACCTAGACATTGTCGCTATTACCGAGACATAGTATAATGGTAATGACTGGGATGTAGCTATACCAGGTTATACTCCATGTGGGACAGACCTGGAGGTTAAAAAGGGAGGAGGGCTAGCTCTTTATGTCAGAGAGGGTATAAAAGCAACTGAGGTACTGGGATTGCAGGGGAAGGGGTGTAGAGACCCTGTGGGTCACCCTAGAGATGGGCAGTGTCACCATTATTGCACGGGCATGATCTGTAGACCTCCAGCACAAGTGGAAGAGTTGGACAGAGTTCTAGTGGAAGCCATCTATAAGATGACGAGTAAAGGGGAAGTACTTTTGGTAGGTGACTTCAGGCTGCCAGATGTTGATTGGAGCATCCCAGCTGCAGTCTCAGCCAGAAGCTGGGACATGCTGGACTCCCTGCAAGGGGCATGCCTCAGGCAGCTAATGCTAGAGCCCACCTGTGAGGGTGCTATTTTGGACCTGGTACCAGTGGGGACAGAATTGCAGATATTATGGTGGGTGGTCACCTGGGGTCCATTGATAATTGCATGGTGTGGTTCCGTATGAGTGTACAGTGGCAGAGTCAAGCCCCACGAAAGCAGGGGTCTGGACTTCTGAAGGGCAGACTTTGCAAAGTTGAGGGTATGTCCCAGAAAAGCCCTGGTGGGGGGAAGTTGAGCAGTGGGCCCATCTAAAAGGAGCCATAGTGGAGATGACAGACCTTTGTGTTAGGCAAATAAACAAGGGCAAGAAAAAAAGAAAACCACTGTGGTTCTCAAAGGAAGTGACTGGGAAGGTAAGGGCAAAAAAGTCTGCTTTCTGGAAGTACAGGGAAACACAGAAGGAGAAGGACAGAGTATTGCATCTGGAAAAGCAGATGGAGACAGGGAAGGCAGACAGGAGCACAACGGTGCAAACCAAGGAAAAATAGCCCGGGCAGTTTTAAAAAATGGGTACATTAGTGAAAGGAGAAAGACCAGGGGTGGGGTTGTAAGGCTTAAAGGGGGAAGAAGGGGAGTGTGTGGAAGGGGACTTGGGAAAGGCAACAATCCTAAACAAATATTTTTGTTCAGTATTCACAGAAGAGGGGGAAGGTGAGGGACCACAATCAGGTGGAAGGAGTAATAAGGGGAGGGAGGTGGACACCATTCCTTTTAC
Organism: Neoceratodus forsteri; assembly: GCA_016271365.2. Lineage (NCBI taxonomy): Eukaryota > Metazoa > Chordata > Ceratodontiformes > Ceratodontidae > Neoceratodus > Neoceratodus forsteri. Next base: position 194,693,355 of record CM028129.1, read on the forward strand.
AGAGGAAAGAGTTCCAAAGGAACTTGCAAAGCTGAAAGTGGACAAGGCGATGGGACCAGATGGGATACATCCTAGAATATTAAGGATCTTAGGAAGGTGCTGGAAGCACCGCTGGCAGCCATGTTCAGTGAATAATAGGAAACGGGAGTGGCTTCAGAGGACTGGAGAAGAGCAGATGTAGTCCCTCTCCACAAAAGTGGGAGGAGGCTGGAAACTATAGACCAGTCAGCCCAACCTTGGTGGTCAGGGAAAATAATGGAATCACTGCTAAAAGAAAGGATTGTGGAACATCTTGAATCCAGTGAAGCACAGGATCTGAGGCAGCATGGATTCACAGCAGGAAGGTCCATGTCAAGCAAATCTGATAATTTGGTGACAAGGGAAGTGGATCATGGGGGAGTAGTGAATGTGGCCTACAGTACCTGGATTTCAGCAAGGCCTTCAACACTGTTCCACATAAGAGGCTTGTAAACAAGCTTGGCAGCCTAGGAATAGATCACAAGCTGGTAAACTGTGTTAGAAATTGGTTGAGGGATAGAACACAGAAGGTGGTGGTAAATGAAGCTCAATCTGAGGAAAGGAGGGTGACCAGTGGGGTGCCACAGGGATCAGTTCTGGGGCCAGTCCTATTCAGTGTCTTCATAAGTGACATTGCAGAGTGGCTGGAAGGAAAGGTAAGCCTCTTTACAGATGACACTAATATGTGCAACGGGGTGGGAAAAAATCAGGAGGGACCTAGGTAAACTAGAGGAATGGTTGAGTGTGGCAGCTAAGATTCAATGCAAAGCTGTGCAAAACCATGCATTTGGGGCACAGGAACCCAGGGAGGCTTGCGTGATTTGGGGGGGAAGGAGGATATGACCACCAAATTGGAAAGGGATCTGGGGGTAATCATATCAGATGACCTAAAGGTGGCCAAACAATGTGCCAAGGCTGTGGGGAGAGCCAGTGGGGAACTGGAGTGCATAGGGAGAGGTATCACCAGCAGAAAAATGGAGGTGGTTATGCCTCTGCACATATCATTAGTGAGACCTCATCTGGAGTACAGTGTCTGGTTCTGGAGGCCGCATCTCCTTAAGGACATAGACGAGGTAGAGGCAGTTCAGAGAAGGGCAACAAAATGGTGCAGGGCCTGCACCAGATGTCATATGAGGAGAGACTGGAGGACCTCAATATGTATACCCTGGATGAAAGGAGAAAGAGTGGGGATATGCTAGAGACCTTCAAATATCTCGGCATAAATAAGGTACAGGAGGGTAGCATCTTTCAGAAAAAAGAGATGTTCTAGAACAAGGGGACATGACATGAGGCTGGAAGGGGGTAGACTAAGGAGTAACTTGAGAAAGTATTTCTTCACCGAAAGGGTGGTGGATGCATGGAGCAGCCTCCTACCAGAGGTGGTGGGGCTAAATTCGGCAGGGGAATTCAAAAATGCATGGGACAGGCATAGGGGAACCCTAGCGATAGGAAAGCGAACAAAGCCAGAAGTCAAGTAGAGTCTATGGCTTTTTAGAGAAAATGGACAGACTGTGTGAGCCTAGCAGGATTGATTTGATGTTGTTTTCTGTGTTTGCGAATAAATCTGTGCGATCATAAACTCTGGCATTAAAATCTCCAAGGGCTAAAGTCTTCTGGGACTCCAGAACTCATTTTGACAGCATCTCGGCAAAGTTCTGAAGGAAATCCCTGCTTGATAACTCCAAATTGATGTATTCATTCAGAATGTTCTCCCATGTCCCCCTCCCAGTCTTTCTATTTCTTTTAGTATTCGTTTTCTCTCCATTGTAATGGGGGGGAAACATGTTATTTTCCTTTACTTCCAGTATCAATAATCAATCGTGAGAACTTCTTGGCTGCAAAAAGTATTGATGGTGGGTCCAGCCCAGTGGGGGCTAAGCAGTGCATTATTTATTTATTTTTATTTTTGTTCTTTTTACGTGCCAGGCCCCTAATTCTCCTTCTGGAGGTCAGCCTGTACCATGCCCACACTCCCCCATGCCCAGGCTTACCCCCACTGGGCGGGACTGCCGGGGAAGGTCATTGTAGACAGTGCCCTGGCCTACCCCCCCCCCCCGGTCGGGACCATGGGAGAGGGACCCTCCGACGGCCATTTAAGGCAGTGAGGAGCGTGGCTGGGTAGGGGCGTCATGCCAGGGGCCGGCAGTTTATGCTGATGTCCCAGGGGCGGGGACGTGCAATGACGACCATAGATGCATAGAAATTGTCAGCAGATAAGGATCGCTAGGCCCGTCTAGTCTGCCCATAAGCCCTAAACTTGTATGCAGTCACTGACCCTAAGTGATCAATGGCTTTTCATCACTCCCTGCCCCGCCCCCACAATGCTCTGGCGCCGGCCGCGGGACCCCCAGCCTCCACTGGGGCCAACGAAAATGCGCTGGACACATTCCCCTCGGAGAAAGCGATAGCAATCCAGAGGGCGCTTTGATCCTTCTGCCCCTGCATGGCACTCAGAGTCCTGGGTCCGCTTTCCAACCGGGTCATTTGCATCACAAGCGGAAGTCCAACCACTGTGCCGGCAGGCCGGCACATAAGCAGTGCATTGTACTGCAACCTAGAGAATGAGGGTTCATGTTTGAGTCACAGGCACAGAATCCCACTCAGGCCTGGCATGGAGCCTGGCATTTCATTGATTTGAGGGGTGTTCAGATCTCTTGAGTGGGAGAGGGGCAGTGGGCTGCTTGGCATCTGTGTGCCCTCTGCTGGACAACAGAGGATTAGTGGTGTCCTATAAGAGGGAAGAGGAGAGATGCAGCTATGGCGACTCCAAACATGTGCAGGGGGAACTTGAAGAACCAGTGGAAGGAAAACGGACAAATAAAAAAAAAAAAAATCTTATTGGGATTAGATCATTAAAAAGTGGACCATCTGAGATATGCATTTGCTGTCATTGATAGGTATGGACAGATGACTGCTGGGAGCTACTGCTACATCGGACCTCAAGGCATTGTCCATGGCACAGTGGTGAGTATTGCTTTTAGTGTGCCCTTAGCCGGCTTCTCAAAAAAGTGACAACATACGCTGTAGTTAGGCAGCAATACAACAAAAAATGTTTTCCAAAAAGCTATTTTTAGCTATAATCAATAAAAGTCAGCATACTTGTCAAATCACAAATCTACATGTCTAGGTATCGCTAGTGCTGCACACTGAGTTGTTTTTATCTTCTCAACCCTAATTCTTGTCAAGTCTACAGTGCTATTCTAAGTCAACTGTGGCTTTATAAAGTACTCAAATTTTGACTCGACTAGAACATTTTACCACCAAATAAAATTGGAATATGCTTGCAATCTTTTATAGGGAAAAAATGGTAGGGTCAAATTTTTTTGCCAGGTTTTGTTGCGCTGCTTTTTTAATAATCTGCATTAGTAATAAAGTAATGTTGGTAAGGACAATATTTACTATGTAGGAGCATTTGTTTAGTGTGTACCATTTCCTTTTTCTATATATATATTTAATTGTATTTTGTCCTGTTTTTCTCCCCAGTTCCGATCCCTTGCCTTGGATGCGCACACATGTGGAGGCATGCGCATGCCAGGTCTCAAGGCACCCTCCCTACGTGTCGCCCCCTTCGCTAGCTAGATTCAGAAGGAGTCTCACCAGTGCCTCCTTCAAGACGTGGGGAAAAAACCCTCTGACAAGGAATACCTGACAATCAAGGTAAACACCGGGTCAATGGAATCGACGCATCCCATCAAGAAACGCGTTGGTACCGGGTCCAGTTCACAATATGTGTGCCTCAGCTTGGAAGCAACCTCACTGACCTCAGCCACCTCCATTGATCTGAACTCGCCCCAAACAGATGAAGCGCTCTCCAAACAACTGAGGTGATCCCTGTCAGCCATAGCACGGCTCACTGGTGGAATTCCAAGCCAGGTGCCGGACACACTGTCTGAGAAGAACTGAGCAAACTCCTCACGTAATACATTTGAAAAAGTCTTCTTTGGCTACAGACAGGCTTGGATTTAACAGCCTGTCTACAGTCCGAAAAAGCACAGTTGGTTGGCTCCTCCTAGCAGCAATCTCCCTGGACAGGAATTCAGCCTTCTTACGGTTGATTGCCCCCTGGTACTCACAATAATGAGCACGCAGGGCCAGTTTGTCTGCCTCCAACCTGGTCTTATGCCGGCAGCGCTCTAACCTCGGTCCCATGGTCTGCATCACCCTGAGAGCCCCATCAAACCAGGGGGACCTCATGTGAAAAGACCTGGGTTGTACAGGGATTGGTGTGAGGGAGTTGAGCGCAGCAGACATTGCCTTATTGTAGGTGGCAACCGCCGCAGCCACACACCCCCGCATACACCACCCACACTAGATAGATCAGCCACCACCAGAAAACCCTCTGGGGTCAAACCCCTCAAAGGGTGGTAGCTTACTATTTCAGCAGGGGGAGGGCTCTCGAGGGGGGCCCCGAATGAGAGCTCCACCGTGCAATGGTCGGACCAAATGATCTGATCAGTCCTGAGATCATTTATCTCAAGCCCCAATGAGAAGACCAGGTCCAACATGTGGCTGCCCTGATGGGTCGCGGAAGAAACCTCTTGTGACAGGCCCAGTGATGACATAGTCTGGAGGAGGTTATGGCCAAGGCTATATGATTCATCGTCAGCCCAAACATTGAAGTCCCCCAGAATTAAACATCTGAGGCATCCAAGGTTTCACAGATGATGAAATCTGCCACCTCCTGCAGGAATTCCCCTGTTGCCGGGTTAAATTAGGAGAATCCTGCGCCCAGATCCCCACGGACAGCCACGCATTCAAAGGAACCCGGCCTTCCCACCTGGTGCACAGTGAAACCTAGTTCAGATCTAAAGCAGATAGCCACACCCCCGCCCTTGTGTTCCGCTCTGGGGCAGTGCACTACAGAGTATCCAGATGGGATGGTGGCCTCTAAAACTGGGCCTGCATCATCACCCACCCAGGTCTCTGTAATACATGCCAGATCGACTGTAGAAATCGAGTCTGCTATAGCCACAGTCTTGTTTCTGATCGATCTGGCATTACACAGCTCTGCCCTCAGGATTGGTGGGCTGTGAAGAGCCCCTCTGACTACCAGCCCACGTGGTCTGGTGGGAACTCTGGGGATAGGCATCAAACGTGTCTGGTCTCTCTCTCTCTCTTGGGTCTAACACACCCCAGGGTGCCTTCTGCACCTGACCACCCCAATCCTGCCCGAGGCACCCTGCCATGCCCGACTAATGCCGCTTCTCCTAATTCCGACCTGCTGACAATGACGAGCCGTCATGATGGACACTGGGAGGTCAGTAAAGGGCCACAAATTGAGCAGATGGGACGCCTTGTACACTATCCTGGCGCACCCCAGGCCTCCACCTTCCCCCAGACGCATCCTGGCAAGTAGCAGTGAACCACAGCAACATCAAACTTACTGTGTTACATAAACACCCTCAAACAAATAGTAATACAAAAAATACCTAATCAGTCACATACCAAGCACACTACCTAACCCCCAAACCCACCCAGCAACCCACCAACAACGCACTAAAACCAAAATGGCCAGGTATATAGCAGCTTTTTAAATTCCCAGGAGAGCAGCCTGCAGGATTTTGAAAATTTAACCCTCCAAGAAAGGGTAAAAATATAGCATTTAGATAAATAATTTGTTCAATAGGTTTTCCCCAGAAAACTCAGTTCATGGAGATTTGTAGGGCTCTCTCACAGCCCACAGTTTCTCCACTGGGCAGAAGGCCAAAGTACACCAATATGACCCTGAGCGGAAGCAATGTCCCAGGGCTCAGGGCCACTCCCACTTGCCCCGGCCCATAGAAAAGTGCAAAGTTACCTCCTTAAGTCAGGACACCACTGGCCACCTCGACCATATCACTCCAGAGATGATAAACACATCAGGGGAATGCCATCCTGCCACATCCAGCAGCACAGTCTTACCGGCTCTGTGAGCAGACTCCACAGCAGTCGAATAGTCCAGTTCATGGAACTATAGTGCACGGTACCCTCGACATCCACGTTCCACAAAGATGAAGTCCAGCCACTTGACAGCACCACAGTTCCCTCGGCCCCCTTGCGAAATCACAGGGGTGCACTGCAGGTACTCTGAAACCGTCACTAGCCCATATTACACCAGAAAGCCACAAGATATCGGTCCGGCCAGGCAGCAACACCACAGGATCCCTGGCCCACTTGTCTGATGTTTAAAAGGCACCAGACTTGCTCCAAAGTCCCTGTCAATGGCCCTTTATTTGCTGCCCATCGGGAAAAGTAAAACAGCCGGGTGTCCACTCCAAAGAGACTACCGATTCACTCATCGGTCGTTTCAGGCAGTGGGAAACAGTTCCACCTCCTCGGTCGTCAGTGGGAGCTAGATCACCATGCACACATTGCCAGAAATATCCAGGTAGTCACCAGAGTCCTGACAACCTCTCAGGGAAACACTGGAAGCAGATGGAACAACTATAAGGTAAGGCCTGCAGGCCCGCCAAAACTTAAAAACAAAAAAGCTGTCTCCTGTCCTAACTTGTTTAAATGCCCTCCGTGATGCTATCAGCCTTAGCTAGAACCTTCGCAAAAACCTTGCCGTAGCATTTTTAGGTACTGGGTCAGAACTAACGACCCAGCATGCACACCACACATCTGACATCACAGCCCACAGACTTGACATGCGGCAAGGGTTCCACATCCTGTGTGAGACCTCTGACAATGGCATGACCATAATTATCACTGCTCTACAGCAGGATGATGTTTCCCATTCATATACAGTACATGGCAGCCAGCCCCCAAATCTCCATATATCATACACTGGACCACAACACCATCAAGCACTCTAGCATATCCCACACATGACAGCCAACTATAACAGATGATGACCTGATGCCAAGCACGTCCATGGCATGTACACAGCCTAGCCACATGGCAAGGGCAGGGGCAACACCAATGATGGGTGCATCCCACCCTAAACACCCTCTCAGAAGTCATCCCAGACTCCAAAGCCGAAAAACACACACATGATCTAATGCCTCATCTGAATGCAGCACAGGTTTTAATGCTGAATAATTATCATCCACCGTCAGATGCATGTGGACTTCACTTCATGGGTTCCATGCTCGCTCACAGTAGGGGGCTGGGAGGCTGGTGGCAAGGGGCAAGCCTGGGGGAAGAGAGATCACTCTAGTCACTGGATGTAGCCCAGCCCCTCACCGCCAAATAAGGCCATTCAGTACAAACAAAATTATTAATACAAAACAGCACACTTACCTCATTGCTCCTTTTATGATAAAGCCAGGGCTGGTTATAAAGTCATATTATTTTGTTGGCGCTGACTGCCTAACACGCTCAGTATCGGCCAAGTCCCAGCTCCCAACTTGTAAGAAATAATCCCTCACAGGCTGATACAGCGCGACTAATCAGCTGCTTCCTGCTCACACTCCGTATAGTACAAACCGCACCTCCAGTCACACAGGTACAGCTAGCCACTCGCTGGGTTAGAGGATTTCTGCAGGACATTCCCCAGATTGCAGATCTGTCTTTCACATGAACAAAAAGTACCAACTTCAAGACAAGAACAAAGTTATCACTGCCAGGTTATTAAATTACTAATCCTTCATGGAGAAGACATATAAACATGCACTACTGCTTTGCCACATTAAATAAGTCAACTATACTGCTCTCTCGGAAGAATGCATAGTAAAAGCTGGACCCCACTGAAAATGAGAAATTGCCTCTCTTTTGTGCTAATCTGAGTAAATGCATTATAAAAATGGGTAAAAAGAGGACCCCACTAAAAAAGAATGCTGCATCTCCACTATACTATCCTGGGTACAGTATAAAAACTGGGTCAGACAGAACCAGACGGCAAACAAAATATCACAAATCATCTGGGCTATCCTGAGTAAATATATTGTAAAACTGCAAAAGCAGAACCCCACTGAAAAGTGGATGTTGCATGTAAACTGATCTGTCCTGCGGAAATGGAAGTTTACTCACCTAGTAAAGGGCATTATAGGAGCACCTTTTTACAGAACTCTAGAGTTTCAACATCTGGGTTCTTACCGCTATCTCCTCATAGGCTGATGCACAGACTTCTTAGCATTCAAAATCTGATCTCTCCTCCCTCTGCACTCCCAGAATCCTCAGTATGAAGTCTTCCAGAGCTCCAGTTAGTCCTAAAAGTCAGAGAGTTATCAGACAAAACCTAGCAGTCCCGTATAGGGAGCTGCAGTGAATAAACCACTTGATAAACTATTGCATTGGCAGCGGAACTTTTTATTGACTTTGTCTACTATGCTGCCTATGAAAAAGGAAAAACACAATTCTACAGACTAAAATTTAAATGAATTTGAATATCACATAAATCACAAAAAACATATATTGAATGTCTTCCATAAGGTAATGAAAAAAGGAAAAGCACACAAACATGTACTATACAGATTATCCCTCATCTTTTCCTCCTCGTAGGGTGGGATATGGAGTGCTGTAAAAGGTGCCCCTATAATCACTTTTACCAGGTGAATAAACTTCCATCATCTCGCGCACCTTTTTACAGCACTCCAAGTCTCAATATCTGGATGATTGGTATAGCAGTATTCCAGCCCTGTTGAGTGGGAGGAGGAAAAGGGCTTAACACAGCCTGTAAGACCTTGCAGCCAAATTCTGATTGTCTTGTTAAGCCTGTATCTAATCTGTAAAATCTGGTAACGGTATGGGGTGAAGCCCATATGTCCGCCTGACAAATTTTGGTTATGGTGGCTGAATTACATTCTGCTCAGGAAGTGGCCACCGCCCTTGTAGAATGGGCCCTAATTTGGGACGGTATCGGTACCCCTTCTGCTTGGTAAGCTTTGGCAATTGCAGATCGCAACCACCAGGCTACTGTGGACTTGGAGGCTGGCGAGCTCTGCTTTGACCCTTGTGTTATGATGAACAGTCTGTCTGAATGTCTAATTTTGGCTGTTCGGGTGAGGTAGACCTTAATTGCCCTGCCTGGATCTAGCAAGGTAAGTGCATCCCTGTGGGGGATCCTCATCCTCGGGTGAATGTGGGGACTGAGATTTCGTGAGCAAGGTGGAATGTAGATGCCATCTTCGTGACGGGCTCTCTGCATGACAGGACTTGAATCTCATTGGTCCTCGTGACTGAGGATATAGCTACTAGGATTGTCATGGTATGAAATTTTGACGGTATGATAACCGTGGTGTGTGATACCACAGTTATCGTGATACCGTGGCATAATGCATTCCAATGGGAAACCCTAAAATATTCAAAAAATAATGCAATTTTAACCAAATTTTACATGTAAAAGCCGTTAAAATATTAGTAAATGACACATTCTGAATTTAATGAGAAAATAAAGATTTATTTATTTATTAGCTTTTGGTAACCGGGTAAGTGCTCTAGGCAACAGACCTGCCTATTTTCAGGCACGACCCAGGAGAGCACAGGACATTGGTTACAATATATAGAAATGCACAGACATAATATAGGGGTACAGGAGCAAAACAAGATATACATTGGGTAGCACAGTAATAGTTACATAAGGGTACATTTTAGGCATAGATCATAATAAGGATGTAAAATGAAACAATTAGGGTAACCATAAGACAGCTGAGGACAGTAAAGACATCAAGGTTCATAGCCACCTAGACAAGCGTATTGCATGGGAGGACATTAGTGTAGTCAAGTATGTGCAAGAGAAATATGTTTTTTATTGACTATCAAATTCCTCTTGACCTGATGATGAGCATGGTGCTTCGAGCACTAAAGTAGATTTATATAAAAAAAAAAGTCATTTCATTGCAGTCTGAAACATGAGTAACATACCGTTATAAGTAAAGCGTTTTAATGTACTCTTAACTTACAGCACAAAATGCTACCAATACCAAAAGTACTATACAAAAATAGCACAGTGAGTACGAGTAGTAAGTTGTTTGATTTACATTTTTGTTATGTTAAATTGTCAATAACTTAAAGATGAGAGTTGATGAATACGAAAGGAATATCCAGTCACTCCACTCCTGGTGGTGGTGGTGCAGACTAGAGTTGCAGATGCAGACAGAGTTGCACTTCTCTGAAGTAGTGTGCTACTAGCTTTAGAAGCGGGTGCAGCAAGAACACTACTTAGAATCAGAACAGTTCTGATTGGAAAATCAAATCTCACTGTCTGGCTATGACTAGGCTATGTGTCCCTCCTCCATCCTCACCTCACAGCCGAGGGCTCCCTCCAAGACCAAGACCCTCCAGTCCCCTCAAGGTAAGTTAGTAAAAATAATAGTAAGTAGTGCAAATAAATTTGGAGAGATTTGTGTTCATATTTACTTTCTCAGTGTAGTACCCAACCACCACAGCCACAACACAACTCCTGCCTGCACTCACCACTCACTGTGTCTAAGACTCTAAGTCCAAGCCAAACCAACAGCCAGAGCCAATCAACAGAGCTAAGCCAACTGTGAGAGATGGTGGCATTTAAAGGAATTAGCCTATATATCCCAAATGCCATGCTGGCTGCTTTTTTCCTTTTTTAATATAATAGATATTTAGCTACAGTAGCCTCCAGCTGAGGCAGTGAGCCAATGTGAGTTGCTTGTTCGACTTTCTTGGGTTGAGTCAGTCATGCTGTACTGTCACTCAAGTAGTCATGTGACTGACACAAGTCAAGTCTGACAGTAAAGGAATCTGCTTATATATTCTCAATGCCATGGCAGTGGCAGGCACTCATTTCTCTGCCTTTTTTTTTTTTTTTTTAAAGCTACTGGCTATTTAAGTAATTGACATTTATGAATTTAAATTACTTTTTCCATTGGGTTTTGTTTTAGGTACCCCGAAGTGACTCAAATCATCTTGTCGCCACCTCGGACTCTGGGCTCGTGAGTCAAGTCTCGTGATATGATGAGTGACTCAGGAGGACTGGAGTCCTGCATAGCATTAAGGGAATTAGCCTATATATCCTCAGCACCATGGTTGGTGGCTGCTGAGTCAAGTGACTATAATTGTTAAGCTAGCAGCTAGGTTAAGGGTAATTGCGCAATTAAAGTAATTTCTCTTATTGGTTTTGTGTTAGGTAGCCCCCAGCTACAGTCAGCCAAAAGCTCAGCTGAGCCAGCCAGCCAAAGTTTTGTGACACAGATGACATGAGTCAGTCAGAGAGGACTCATTAGGAGTCAGGAGTACGACTCACTCCGTCCTAGGGACCACTCTAGTGGGGGCATCAGGCGAGCAGACAGAGGGAGAGACATGAAGTGGTCCACAGTGGAACTGTACTGGAGGGACTCTGGGTGCATCAAGCAGACAGATGAGACAAGACAGCAACTTCACTAAATGTGCTAGGTCAGCTGAATAGCCAATGCCAGGTATAAAATATCACAAATCACATTAGGAGGACAGGGAGGGAGGACTCGGACTCGGAGTCAGAAAGCAGCAGCAGATGTCAGAATGAATTTGGATTAGTGAGCAGAGTGCACACCGGATATGGCATGTGTTGGCAGGCGTCAAATTCGTTATCCACACTGCAGGTGTGCTGGGCAGCAGTGACTTTGTGCTCCAGAATCAGATAGAGGGAGGGGTGTAGAACAACTGGGAATGAAAACGGAAGGAACACACAGACTACTAGTGCCAATTCTTATCACTGAAACTGAAAAACATGGAGTGTAAGTGTAATGCAAAACTGCAATTTGCAAATGCAAATGGCACTGGCATCATGGCACTTTTTGTGTTATTTAACAATAAAAAATGGACCTGAAAAAGTTCACAGTGTGTATCTCATTCTCTGTCTGACTAACCTTGACAGTTCTGTGCCTCTGACAGACTGACAGGACTGTCTGCTCTCTATTGTTCAGACTTGAAATGAATGAACATGAACATGCATGACCACTCAAGACAGAGCACCAGCAGGACAACAGTTAACAGTAATGTGAATGAGTGATCACTGCAGTCTCATCTGTCACTCGCTGGCCCTGCTGATGAGGTGGCTGACCAGTCTGCAGTCTGAGTCTGTACACACAGTGACAACCAACCACAGACAGTTTTAAAACTGTTACCCATAAAGAAAACTTAACATGATGATCGTTACATGACATGACAGACAACATGTTACACAGTGTTACTGCTAACAAAATAACATAACAGATTTTGATGCTGGGCCTGGTTACTGCTGCTGATCCCTCCCCTCACCCCCATTCCATGCCCATTGCTCAAGCCCAATCAACAAACGTATTTAGGATGGCTGGTCGACACCCATATGTCCCCCCCACCCCCTGCTACTTAAATAACTAACTCAGTCTCTGAGTAGTTTTGGGGAGGGGGTGCAATACCCCCCGAATGCAGTGGTGTGGTCCCGCGCTGACACTACAGTGACCTGGTGCTGTTGTTGCTGTAGTGTCGGGCACTGTGGAATTGTCATGGAGGGGGAAGTAACCCTCAACAAATGTGTTTTATGGTTCAACTTTTCTGGAGGGATGTCACTCATTTTGAAACCAGTACATCATTTTCTGCTTCTGTTCCAAACAAACAGCAGAGGAGAGGACAATAATGATGCGCGTTGTGCATTTACAGTGTCGCTTTTTGTGCAAGCAGTGTGCTGCACCTCGTGTGTACTGTGCAGTCAGTGTGCACTGTGAGTAGTACAGTCGCACTCACACAGCACACTGACATTTGTGTGCTGTTGCGCACAGTCTGTTCTCACCATTTGCCATTAAGGAAGCAGTTATTACTTATATATCACTGGTGGCTTAATGCTCACTTGGCCCCTGTGTGCCTTGTGTGGCACTCTGTGTGACACACACAAATTACGTGACGACTAAGAAAAACTTAGTTCAGAAGCTGAACATTGAAAGTTAAAAAATGGAAGGAAGAAGTCAAAAGACTGACTTAAATTTTATTGCAGTTCTCTCAACCATCATCATCAGTCTACTTATGAATTGGACACATGAGGACACCTAAACCTAACCTTACTAGTCTGTATAGCACTGCAGCAGACAGCGGACGTCGCATCCACAAAACAATTTTTGCACGAAAAAGAACCCCCCTCAAACTCTCGCATCAAGGAGAATTGGCGTGTAAGGGACAGTTTCCCTAAAAATGCAAAAAAAACTAGTTGAAAGGTCTCAATGTCGCGCGCGGTATACCGTGACTCACGGTTTTCACAGTATCAGAAATTGTCCACGGTATCAATACTGTGACTTCTGATACCGCGGTATACCGTGACACCGTCGTACTGTGACAACCCTAATAGCTACTAAGAAGACTGTTTTTAAAGTGAGTACTGGTAACGGTATAGTCTCCAGTGGTTCAGATGGTGGTTTGTTCATGGCATCCAGCACCAGGTTGAGTTGCCATGGAGCTGTTGCATACCTGGGTCGGAGTTTAATGTTGGTAGCGGCCTTTGAGAACATTTGGACCAAGGGCTGTGCCCCTGGTAAGTGTTCATCCATTTCACATGGGATAGCTCAGATTGCCACTACTTGCACTCCTAGAGATGCCGAGGACAGTCTATGAAAGATGGAACAATCTGAGGGTTCTAGGGCCCAAGTCTGACACCATGTTGAAAATATATACCGATGTCTACCATATGTCTTATTGGTGGAAAGTCTCCAAGCCTTTAACATTGTTTCAGCTACCTTGTCAAGGACCCCCAGTTTTAACAGTCTAGACCTCTGAGCAGCTAAACTGTCAATCTAGGTGCCAATGGATCCCCGTGCCAGATTGGGCCTTGCCTGAGCAGATCTTGTCATGGTGTTAGTGTCATTGGCTTGTCTATTAGCATCTTTTTGATGAGGGCATACCATGTCCTTCTCTGCCAGTCCGGTGCAATTAGTAGGACCATGTTTCCTGTGTCCAGATATTTTGTAACACTGGGCCTACCATTGACGGTGGCAGGAACACGTATGCTTTGTGGAAACGCCAGGGTGTGGACAAGGCATCCACCCCTGCTGCCTCCTTTTCCTTGTGTCTGGACAGGAACATCAGTAGTTGAGTGTTCTTTGCTGATGCCATCATCAGGTCTATTTGAAACGGGTTCCACTTCCTCTGGATCATTTGAAATACTTTAGGATTGAGCTGACAGTCCCCCGGCTGTAAGGACTGTCTGCTGAGCCATTCTGCTCTGGTGTTTAGATTGCCTGGCAGGTGACCTGCCGTGAGACTGAGTAGCTGTCCTTCTGCTCATATCATCAGAATCTCTGTTTCTTACTTTTTGTTCCTCCTTGTTTGTTGATGTAAGCCATTGCTACTCTGCTGTCTGTGCGAACTTCTACATGTGTTCTGCTGACCTCTGACTGGAAGTGTCTGAGGGCCAGACAAATGGCTCTGGTGTCTAGAAGGTTGAGGGGGAGTCATGCTTCTGCTGGGGACCACTTTCCCTAGACAGACTGCCTGTCCAGGACTGCCCCCCCCTTCCCAATCCTCATGGGCTTGCGTCTGTCTCAAACGTCCTTGAAATGTGTTTGTCTAAAGTTGCTCCCTGTCTTAAGTTGTGTGGGTTTGCCCACCATTTTAGTGATCTCTTTACCGCTGGTGACAGCTGTACTCTTTGCCCATAATCTTGGGAATTGTAGTCCCAATTGTCCAGAAGTAGATGCTGTAGTAGTCTCATGTGCGCTCGTGCCCAGTCGTGAAGATCTATGCAGGCTGCTGTTAGACTGAGCAGTTGCATTAGCAGCCACACTGTGGTTGTCCTGTACTGAATCACCCTTCTGCAGTGTGCGGCCAGGGTGGTTATTTGATTTTTTTGAATGGACTGACTGTGCCTTTTCTTTATTAAAAATTGCCCCCAAATGTTCGATAGTTGTGGGAGACAGCTGACTTTTGGCCCTGTTTATGATCTGTGTTCTGTTAGAATTTGTTGGGCTCGGGTGGTTGCCCTTTGAGCTTCTTCATGTGACCTTGCTCATATTAACCAATCATCCAGATATGGGATCTCGTGTATTCCTTCTGTACGTAATATTGCTGCCAGTGGAACTGTCACCTTTGTGAACACCCGTGGTGTTGATGCCAGTTCAAAGGGGGGAGGCACTCATATTGGAAGTGACAGCCAAGAATGCAAAACCTGAGAAATCTCTTTGAGTAGGTCTGATGGATATGTGAAGGTAGGCGTCTTTCAAGTCTGTCGGTAAGGAAGTCCCCCACCCCTTCCAGATTGCCTCAGTGGTGGAACGCAAGGTCTCCACTTTGAACTTCTGGTACTTTACAAACTTGTTTATGAACTGTAAGTCTAGAATGATCCTCGGATCTCCAGTCTTCTTTGGTACGAGAAAGAATACTGCGTAGATACCGGACTCTTTCCTGTTGAGGAACCGGCCTTGCTGCTGTTTGGATTCAGAATGGCCTTGACCTGTTGTACGGTCCCCTTGTCCTTTGGTACATGTGACTATGAATCTTTCTCTTCTTGGTATGGCATTGAATTCTATTGCATAACCATGGTCAGTAATCTCCTTGAAACATAGAATTTGATGGCAGATAAGGACTGCTTGGCCCACTTAGTCTGCCCGTTTCCCTACCTAATGGATAAGCTGCAGATCCTAGTTAACCAACAGCCTACTTCCTCCTATCCCCCACTAGAACTGCCTTATGTCTGTCCCATACAGTCTTGAATTCCCCCACTGTTTTTGACTCCACGACCTCCTCAGGAAGGCAGTTCCATGCATCCACAACCCTCTGCATGAAAAAATGCTTCCTCACATTACCTCTGAGCCATCCCCCATTTATCTTCAAATTGTGCCCCTTGATCTTCTTCGACATACAGCTCTTGCAGCAGGTTACACTATTAGGACTGAAGCCGTCAGGTGCCAGGACCCCACGGAAATTTTCTAGCTAGCAGTTTTCAGCGGGGACCACCCCCGACGTCTGTCCCGCCCCCGACGTCAAGCGTAGTACATAAGGAGGCGGTCCCGCCAGAATCCCCAGTTATTTTCCTGCTGTCGACTTCGCAAGCATTGGCCTCTCGGTCAGTTCTAGCGCGCGACGTCTAGGAGAATTTCAACAGTTTTTTCTTCGGAATTCGTCTGATGTCCTCTCCAATCTCCATGGAGGGCCATTCATCGAAGTGTGCCTGCGGCAAACAAATTCTTAAGTATCCTCACTCAGCTTGTGTCCGCTGCCTAGGCTCAGACCACGACACCCAGGCCTGCTCCTTCTGCCAGGGCTTCAACGGCCGCACGAGGATCCGTCGCCAGAAGACCCTCCAAGCTTTCCTTCTTGAGGAGAAAATCAAGGCTATGGACCGTGACCCTCCCTCCAGAGGGGAATCTTCAGGGAAGTCCCACCGGCACCATCAAAAGCACCGGGAGAAGGAGAGACCTAGATCCCCTCCAGGGCCTCGGACTCCCGCAGCTCCGGCTCCAGGTCGGACCGCTCTCAGCCTCCCCCGGTTCTGGTCAAATCGGTAATTTGTTCCTCTTCTCTGCAGCCTGTAAAGACCTCCAGGCTTGCCTCTTCCACTCCGGCTAAGGCCTCGTTCAGGTCTGGGGAGCGCCACAAGTCGTCCTCCTGGCATCCAGCCTCCGACGTCAGGTCTGTCTCCCAACCGCCGCCTCCCCAGCGTAAGACCAAGGAGCTGACCTCTCTCAAGCGGACGTTGGATCCAACGTCGGCCCACCCGACGCCGGTCAAGGCCCACAGGCACTCCAAGGAACCGACTGTCCGTCGACCATTGACGGTCAGGCAGTTGCCCCCAAGGACGCTGGCAGGGGGACCGGCATCCGCCACAGCAGAAAAGAGGACCACACAACTGCCTACAGACGTCGGTCGGGAGGCATTGTCTGAGGAGGAGGAGTCTACTCAGCCCGAAGACCAGGCGGGTGACCCCGGACCCGTCGAGCTCCCACGGGAACCCTCTCCGGAACCCGGTCCCGACGACGGACCACCGGCGCCCGGCCCGTCGTCTGGCCTAAATCTGGCAGAAGTGAAGGAGCTCTTCACCTTCTGGTGGGACAAGAAGGATGTGGTCACCACGCAACCTCCTTCTGCGCCCGCTGCCCCTTCGACCCCTGCTCCCCCTTCTCCACCTAGGGGTCAACAGGATGGGCATCGCCCCCTAAGGAGCCAGCATCACCTCCTAGGGGCAGATTTTTGGAGAAAAGACGGCCTCTGTCAAGATCCACTTCTGGGTCACCTAACCCCAAGAGACCCAGGAGACGTCGGTACACCCTGTCCACGGAGGATTCCAGATCTGACATCTCCGAGTGCTCCAGATCTCCATCTCAAATCAGCGTCCCCTCTCTGGATCCACGCGACCTTCCCAGGTCCCCTCCGGATGACCCCTCATTCTCAGAGATAATGAGGCATATTCAGCAGAACATGGGGTGGGACGCTGAAGAGCTTGACCCCGAAAGACTACGCCTTGCCCGCTATCTTCGCCAAAAAGATCCCAAGCCTGTGGTAGTGCCACCCTTGGTGGACACCTTTGTGGACATCACCAAGGCTGCGTGGAAGCGTCCACACTCGACCCTGGCAATGCCAAAGAAGGCCGACCGCCTGTACAAGGCCCCGGGGGAGGACCAGTACCTGGCGAACCATCCTCTGGCCGACTCCTTTGTCATTACAGCCTCACATGACTGGTCTCAAAAACTGCAGCATTTGAGCACACAGCCACCGGACCCGGTGTCCAAGCAGTTGGACTTGCTGGGCAGGTGCACGTTCGCGGTCGCGACTTGCGCCATTAGGTCACTGAATTACCTCACCCATATGGTTCAGTTTCAGAACGCTTTGTGAGAGCAGGGACAGGACCTGGCTGAAAAATTGCCAGACGGTGGCCAGAAGGAGGAGTTGCTGCAGCTCCTCCATACGGGTTCGGACGTGGGGACCCAGGTTCTTAGCCGCTTACAACTCTGCGGACTCTTCAGCCAGAGCTGCAGCCTCAGGCGTATGCCTCCGGAGTCGCTCATGGCTCCGTGTCTCCTGGTTAACCCCGGACGTCTAGAAGAACATCATGGACGCCCCTTATCATGGTGAAGTTCTCTTTGGTGAAGCCTCGGAAAAGGTCATCACCAAATTGCAGGAAGCCGGGAAGGCGATTAGATCTGTTCATGCCATGTACAGGTCTCGGCTCAGTTCCTTTCACAGGAACCAGAGTCGCTTTTGCAGCCGGAATCAAAGGCCACAACCTCATTCTGGCCAGCAACAGAGGGGCTCCTTCACTCGGAAAGCCCAGGCCAAGACATCCTCAGGTAGAGGCCAGCGAGCCACAAAGTCTGCCCAGCCTGCAGGATCTAATGCTGCCACAGCATGATTCCTTCCCGGCCCACGCCCCTCCTCGGGGTCAACGGGAAATGAAGGTCGGGGTTGCTTCGCGGACCACCTGCAAGGGTGGCGGTCGATCACCACCAACAGGTGGGTGCTACAGTTGGTCGAAAAAGGCCATTGTATAGAATTTGTAGACAACACGCCCACAAGGCCTCCTTTGCTTTCCCGCTACCCGGGTCAGCATGCCCTGCTCATACAGCAGGAGGTGCTCACGCTCCTAGAGAAGGAAGCTGTGGAGCACGTTCCAGGGAACCAGAGAGGAGCAGGATATTATTCACACTAGTTCCTGTTCCCAAAGAAAACGGGGGACCTCCGTCCAGTTTTGGACCTCAGTGACCTCAATATGTCGGTCGCCTACAAGCGCTTCCGCATGGTGATCCTTCAGGGACTAATCCCCATGCTGAAGAAGGACGCTTTCTTGGTGTCCCTGGACATGCAGGACGGTTACCTGCACATTCCTGTTGCTCAAGCGCACAGGAGGTTCCTGCGCTTTGAGTTTCTCGGCCGCCACTATCTGTTCCGGGCACTTCCCTTTGGACTGTCATCAGCACCTCCGGTTTTTACCAAGTGCATGGTAGTGGTGGCAGAGTTTCTGAGGAGACAGGGCTACTATGTGTTCCCGTACCTGGACGATTGGCTTCTCATGGCCCCTTCCAAGGAGGCATTATGATAGCCATCCAGTGTACCCAGATCCTTTTTCAATCTCTGGGCATCCTCATCAACTATGAGAAGTCTCTCCTGGTACCGTCACAGAAACTGCAGTTCATAGGGGCAGTTCTGGACACTGTCAAGGGGAAAGCTTTTCTCCCCGAAGACAGAGCGGAACGAATTCGATCCCTCATAAGGGACCTGTCAGCCAAGCAGACCGTCTCAGCCAGACTCGTCCTTCGCCTGCTCGGACACACGGCTGCGGCCATTCCTACAGTCCCGATGGCAAGACTCCACATGCGGGTAACCCAGTGGATGTTGAGAGTGCAGTGGGACCAAAGGCAAGATCATCTGCAGCATCCAGTCTGAATGACGAAGGCCATGATTCGGGACTGGCAATGGTGGCTAGATCCGGGAACCCTCTCCGTGGGGGTTCCCTTCACAGCGCCGTCCCTGACGGTCATTCTCTCCACAGACGCCTCAGGGCTGGGGTGGGCAGCGCACTTGGATGGGGTGAGATCTCAGGGAACATGGACAGTCCAGGAAACTCATCTCCACATCAACATATTGGAGATGAGGGCGGTCCTTTATGCTCTGCAAGCCTTCGAGTCAGACATTCCACCGAGTACCCTTCTGTTGCAAACAGACAATACTGTGGTGATGTATTACCTCAACAAACAAGGAGGCACACAATCCTACTCCCTTTGCAGGGAGGCCATGAGAGTGTGGGAATGGGTAATACAACACGGCGCAAACCTTATTGCAGTTCACGTCCCCGGGGTGGATAGTACCATCGCAGACGGCCTGAGTCGTCCCAGGCCAGAGTCCATGAGTGGGAACTTCTACAGGAGGTGGCAGAGGATCTGTTCCACAGATGGGGCACTCCAGAATTAGATCTATTCACCTCCCCATCCAACGCAAAACTGCCCAATTTTTGCTCACTAGATCCAGGGCCTGGTGTTTTCTGGCGAGACGTGTTGTCCCTCTCCTGGGCGGGTAGGTTCCTCTATGCCTTCCCTCCTTTCCCGTTGATCCAGAGAGTTCTTCTAAAACTTCGCAGGGAGCATGCGACGCTTATCTTGGTGGCGCCTTTCCGGCCCAGACAAATCTGGTTCCTGCTTCTGTATCGGCTATCCCGGGAACCTCTGCTTCCTTTGCCAATCAGCTCCCATCTGTTGTCTCAGGAGGAAGGTTCACTGGTCCACCTGGACTTGTGTTCCTTGAACCTACGTGCTTGGCTCCTAGAGACATAGCCATGATGCGACACGGGGTCTCGCAGGAAGTGGCGGAAGTACTATCTACTGCTAGAAAGCCGGCAACACACGCGACATACACCATGAAGTGGCGCAGGTTTTGTTTATGGGCTCAAACGCGTGGTTTCTTGCCTTTAGAGTGTCCCAAGAAGATGGTCCTGGAATACCTGCTTTTGCTTTTTCATTCCAGGCTAGCCTACTCCTCGATTAAGGTGCACTTGTGTGCAATTTCGGCTTATCATCCCCCCCATCGGCCATCGTACGGTGGCTCAATTGGACACTACTCGTGCCTTTTTAAGGGGGGTTCTCCACCTTAGGCCACCTATCAGGGACCCAGTTCCTCCCTGGGACCTGCCCTTTGTCCTGGAGCAGCTTACGCTGCCACCTTTTGAGCCAGCCGTGGATTGCGAGCTACGTTTTCTGTCGTGGAAAACGTTTTTAGTTGCAGTTACTTCGGCGAGAAGAATCTCCGAATTACATGCGCTCATGTGTAAAGAGCCCTATTTAGTTTTTCACCAGGATAGGGTGTCCCTGAGGACAAATCCTAAGTTTCTGCTTAAGGTGGTTTCAGCCCTTACCCTTAATCAGGATATTGACTTACCATTGTCCTTTCCTAAGTACACCGATCGAGGAGAAGCACTGCTTCACACCCTGGATGTTCACAGGTGCCTCAGATATTATCTGACCGAACCAAACAGTACCGGAAAGCGGATCAGCTGTTTGTATCCTTTGCTGAGAGGATGAAAGGGGCCCCTGTTTCGAAGCAGACCCTTTCACGTTGGCTCATCCAATGTATCTTTCTGTTATGACAAGCGCAGCAAGCCCTTGCCAGGTGTGGTTAAGGGCCATTCTGCCAGAGGAGTGGCCACCTCCTTTGCAGAGCTGAAGAACGTTTCCACTTCAGCCATCTGTGCTGCAGCTACCTGGAGCTCGGTGCATGCCTTTATTAGGCATTGCAGCCTGGATATCGCTTCTAGGCGAAGGGCAGGTTTCGGCCTAGCCGTCCTTCAGGGACTTCTGTCCTAGGCTTGGCCGGGGTCGTAATCTCTGTCTTCCCTCCTCCCAGTGGCGTAAGATTGTCACCATAGCTTGAGAATCAGTCCTAATGGTGTAACCTGCTGCAAGAGCTGTATCTCGAAGAAGATAGGACAGTTACGTAAGAACTTACCGTAACAGTAGATCTTCGAGAACAGCTCTTGCAGCAGGTACCTTCCCGCCCACCATTCCCCCTTGGAGGAGGTAGGTTATAGCCTAACATCCATCTTCTGGGATGGAACGATTTATTTTAGTCTTGGCCATCTGATGGCGGATCCTCGGTCTCTTCTTCTGATGTCATCCAGCGGCCGGGAGTCTCCGGCGGGAGAACTGGGGATTCTGGCGGGACCGCCTCCTTATGTACTACGCCTGACGGGGGGGCGGGACCGACGGCAGAGGCGGTCCCTGCTGAAGACTGCTAGCTAGAAAATTTCTGTGGGTCCTGGCGCCTGGCGGCTTCAGTACTAATGGTGTAACCTGCTGCAAGAGCTGTTCTCGAAGATCTACTGTTACGGTAAGTTCTTATGTAACTGTACTTTCTTGCACATCTTTTGTTTCTGAAAGATGCTACCCTCTTGGACTTTGTTGAGTCCCTTGAGGTACTTGAAAGTTTCTGTCATGTTCCCCCCCCCCTTTCCTCGAGGGTATACCTATTAAGTTGCTTTAGTCTCTCTTCGTATGTCTTCTGGTGCAGACCCTGCACCATTTTGGTTGCCCCCCTCTGGACAGCCTCCACCTTGTCTGTCTTTGCAGAGACGGGGTCTCCAGGACTGCATGCAGTACTCCAGATGGGGTCTCACCAACTGTCTGTACAGAGGGGATAACAACTTCCTGTTTTCTACTATTGATGCCTCTTCCTATGCATCCCAGTATCCCCCCAGCCCTCCGTACTGCCATCTCACTTTGCCTGCCCACCATTAAGTAATCTGATATAACTACCCCCAGGTTTCTTTCCATTTTTGTTGTCGGTATCTCACCCCCCATTGTGTACTCTTCCCCTGGGTTTTTTGTTTCCCATGTGCATTGCTTTGCAATTCTTTGTGATGAATCTAAGCTGCCATACATTTGACCATTCCTCCAACCTTGCCAAATCCCTTCTCATCCTTTCCACCCCACCTTCTGTATCAGCCCTGTTGCAGATCTTTGTGTCATCTGCAAAGAGTCATACTTTTCCTTCCAGTCCCTCTGCAGTATCACTTATAAAGACATTAAAAACGACTGGACCAGTACTGAACCTTGCGGTACCCAACTAGTTAGTCCCCTTTTCTTCACTGTGGACTCCATTTACTATTACCCTCTGTGTCCTGTTGTCCAGTCAGTGTTTTACCCAGGCTTCCACCCTGGGACCCTCTCCCAGGCTGGCTAATTTGTTTATTAATCTTTTGTATGGGACTGTGTCAAATGCCTTGCTAAAGTCTAGGTAGGCCATGCCCACAGCCCCTCCCTGGTCTACTACTTTTATCACCCAGTCAAAGAAACCGATTAGATTTGTCTGACATGACCTTCCCGCTGTGAATCCATGCTGCCTTGGGTCCTGTGTCCCACTAGCCTCCAGGTACTCAACAGTTCTTTCCTTCAGAAGTGAGTCCATCATTTTCCCTACCACGGAGGTCAAACTGACAGGTCTGTAGTTTCCTGCCTCTGTCTTGCTCCCACTTTTCTGAAGGGGAATCGCATCCGCCCTCCTCCAGTCCTCGGGTGCCACACCATCCTCCCACGATTTGTTAAAATGGGTAGTCAGTGGTGTTACTAGTTCTCCCCTTAGTTATTTTAGAGTTCTGGGGTGAATCCCATCAGGCCCCTTTGCTTTGTCCACTTTCAGGTTTAGGAGTTCTTTCAGAACCCTTTCTTCTGTGAAAGGACTGATATCGACCCCCCTATTCAGAGTGCTTCTATTGACTGGATTAGGTACCCCCCCCCTCTTCGTTTGTGAATACTGAGCAGAAGTATTTGTTCAGTATCCCTGTTTTTCACTGTCCCTCTCTGCCCACCCTCTGTCCCCTTTATTCAGCCTCAGTATCCCTCTCTTTGTCTTTCTTCACTCCGTAATTTACCTATAAAAGGTTTTATCATCCTCCTTAACCGAGTTGGCTATTTTTTCCTCTGTTTGGCATTCACTATTCTGACTGCCTTCTCCGCTTCCTTCTGCTTTAACTGGTAGAGTTCTCTGTCCTGCTTCTTCTGTTTCCCCTTATACTTTCTGCATGCTATCTTTTTTCCCCTAACCTTCCTCGCACGCTGACGATGTCCTTCTGTACCTTCAGAACCCTGAACAATCCCTTCCCATGATCAAGCGAGTTTTGGATTCCTTCGGATTAGTGTCAGGATACAAGCTGAATTTTACAAAAACCGAGTTGTTGACCTTTCAATATTCCCCCTCGCTAGAAACACAAGGTGGCTTTCCGGGAAAATGGAGCCTACAAAAACTCAAATATTTGGGTGTATATATTCCTCAGACCGCCACGGAATATTATAAATATAACTATACGCCCTTCATCATGCAGTTGAAATCAGACCTTGATTCATGGGCAACGCTTCTCCTAGGTCTTACCAGGAGGATCGACATAGTCCGAATGATAGCACTCCCGAGAGCTTTGTATCTGTTTCAAAACGTGCCAGTCTACCTTCCGTTAAAGATTTTCCGGGAGTTGAATCGCCACATTACAAAGTTCATATGGGCCGACCGTAGACCCCGTGTCCGTATGAAGATCCTTACTCTCCCATGTTGGGAGGGGGACTGGCGCTCCCGGACCTAAGACATTATCGACAGGCAACAATAGTGCGACAAGTGATGTCCAGACAAGGTGGAACAACCAGTCCACATTGGCTGGACATTGAGCGAGCTGCTCTGGACGATCACACCTACTACCGAATCCTCTACTGGGGGAAAGCAATCTGAAGCTACCTCAACAGGCAAACCCCTGGCTTGGGACTGTGCTCCACGCCTGGCAGACCATTAAAAAGGCATATCAGTTGACGCCCTTCCTCCCACTTATATGCCCGATTGCGAGCTTAAGCAGTTTCCCCCCAAATACCCTAGATGCCGGTTTTCGGAGATGGGAGGCATGCGGCCTGAGATACCTGGGACAAATAGTGACTCGGGGTTGGTAGTTTGCAGAGATCCAAAGAAAATATAGCCTGCGACACCGAGATTTTTACCGCTACCTACAACTTCGACACTAAGTAGACAAGTTACTCGGATAATCTGGGAGTGCAAGCAACTCTCTCCCTCCCCCCGGTCCAAAGTCAATCCATGCTTAACAAGACCACGTAATATCATTATACTACCAGCCATTGAACTTGCAGAATTACCCATATATTGACTGTGTCTGTATACAATGGATCCAGGAATCGGGGCGCCAGATAACACCCGAGGACTGGTGCAGGGCCTGGGGCTATATCGCCAGAGTGGCGAGCTCACATCAGTGGCGCGAGTTCGAATGGAAAAATCTCATCCGGTACTTCAGAACTCCTGTAATTACCTGCCATTTTTCCCAGACCCATTCAGCCACATGCTGGCGTCTATGTGGGGAATCTGGGGCAAATCATACTCGCATTATGTGGGATTGCCCGCATTTGAAACTATTCTTTACGCATTTACAGACCCAACTGCAAGAAATATTAGACCCACAACTACAATTGACAATAGAACTGTATTTATTTTACATTATCCCCACAAACCTCCGAGGCCCCAATACTAGATATTTACTATCCATACTCCTATCTGCAGCTAAGAAAGCGATTACAAAAGCGTGGTTGACTCCTAGAGTCCCCACAACGCAGGACTGGTGGAATGTCACAATACAAAAATATACAATGGAGAAAATCACCCACAGTCTGAATGATCAGGAAGAAAAGTTTACTGCCAGATGGCAAATATATTATATGATGAAGGATCCCACATTTACCCCTTAGGAAATGTAAACAAAGAAGTTAACGTGGAAGGGGGGAGGCCAGGCTAGGCCAAGGGTCACTGATGATACTGCAAACTGAAATGGAATGTGCATAACAAAATGTGATGCTAAGAGAAAGGAAACTAGTCTGGATATTGAATAACGAGAAAGCACAGGACCTCGGGGTGGGGAGATTGGATTTCTTCCGATGGACGCAACTTGGGCGAACCCAGATATCAAGGAACTAGCATTGCTTGCTACACCGCCTGCACATGTTGGACTGGACAACCAGAAGCCTGATCTTGCAGTAACAAACAAATGAAATTAAAATGTGTATATACCTCCCTATCGCACAGAGCTGTAATCTAATGTAGATAAGCTGGAACTGTCATACTATATTGATCCAATTTATGTATGAGATCTGATTGACGTACATGTATATGAGTTTGTAATATATAAATAAAGATGATATTTACAAAAAAACCTTCCTCGCCACCTCTTTTGAGAACCATAGTGGTTTTTTCTTTCGTTTTAGTTTATTTGCTTCACACAAAGGCTTGTTGCCTCTGTGATGGCAATTTTGATGTTTCCCAACCCCTCTTTCTTGCCTGTTTGCTAGTGCTTTTCTGAGGCACATTCCCATTTTGACAGAATCATCCCTTCTGAAGTCCAGTACCTTCACTTTTGTATGACTTGACTCTACAGCTGAGTTTATCATGTACCACACTGTTTGGTGATCACTTGTTCCCAAATGGCTACCCACTTCTAGATCTGCGATCCTCGCTCCATCCCCATTTGAGAGTACCAGGTGTAGGATTGCTCCCTCCCAAGTGGGTTCCAACACCAGCTGTCTGAAGCATTCCCCCATAGGGCATCAGGAATGGCCCTGCTCTTGTATGTTGCTGCAGCAAAGGTGCTCCAGTTATCATCTGGCATATTCACGTCCCCCATCAGCAGTATCTCCCCTTTCTCTGCCATCCTAAGGCTGCCTTCTATCATTTCCTTGTCCATTTCCTCCCCCTGAGACGGGGGTCTATATACAACCCCTGTGCGGATTGTGATGCAATTTCCAGTCTCAAGGGTGCCCACAGTGCCTCCTCTTCTCCCTGTTTACCCTTTTGTTCCGTTGCTTTGATCCCTTCCCTTGCATAGAGAGCTACTCCTCCTTCTCTTATACCCTCCCTGTAGATTGTGTACCCTGTTATATTGGCATCCCAGTCATGGTTCTCTGTGTACCATATTTCTGTGACTGCCACAATATCTAGGCATCCCTCTTCCATCAAGGCCACCAGTTCAGGGAGTTTACCTCGACTATGGGCATTGATGCTCATTACCCTCCATTTTTTGATGGGCTTTACCTCTTTTTGCTCCATCCCTGTCCTTCCTGCCTTTGTCTTTCTCTCCATTTACCCCCACCCTTCTCCTTATTGACTTCTGTATCTTGGCGTTTACCTCAGTATCCTGATTTTTTTTTGGGGAGGGCGCGCTATGGGCTACGATTTTCTTTCTCCTTTTCAGTGCCGCGCCACCCCCTTGGCTAGTTTAAATGCTTGCTAGTGAAGCATTTAAACCTATCACCTAGGATCCTGGTTTCCTTCCTGGTCAGATGCAGACCATCGCGCCAGTATAGGCCTGCATACCTCCAGGTGGACCCCCAGTCCCCAATGAAGCAAAAACCCTGAGCTCTGCAGCAGTTTTTCAACCACTGATCGAATCCCATGGTACGGAGCACCCTAGCCTCACCCATGCCATAGACAGTAAGCACCTCCGAGAAGGTTACCGTGCATGCTACTTGTCTAAGTCCCTTCCCCAACCTTCTCCTGCACCACTCTGATTCCTTTCCCAGCCAGGTCATGCATCCCTAGGTGGACAAAGACATCCAGCTCCCTCCCCCATGCATCTGCTCCTGCGATCCTGAGGATTCGCTCCCTGTTCCTCCAAGCCATGGTGCCAGGGAGGCACGTTACCTCCCTCCCCCAGTTCTACCCTCCTAACAGTGGAGTCTCCCACCAGAAGTTGTTTCCTTCCCCTGTGGGGTCCCATGCCACTCTCCTGTGGGTCTTCTTTGTGGAGGTTTCCAGCATCCTCCTTGGTCTCCATAGCAGGTGCCTCCATGGAGGAACCACACTCCACCAGACCGGCATATGAATTGTGGAGAGGTACAACTGGAGGGATGTACTTCTGTTCCACCACCCTCACTCTCCCTGAGCCCACTGTGGTCCAACCGCTCCTCTTTCTTGGCAAACTCTGAGGCAGCGGCGGATCTTCATTACTGCTTGGAAGATCAGGTTCCCTCCTTTGCACTCTGCATTTTAGGCCCGGATCCTATCTTTTCGGTTAACCCGAAACTTATCTTAAAATGTTCAAGACTTGGGTCCTTTTCTTCCCTCGTGGCTGCGATGGACAAATCGACTCCTAGATTTCGTCGGTGCCCCTGTGGGCAGAAGATGTCCCAGACCAATCTGCACTCCATGTGCATTTACTGCCTTAGGCTTGAGCACGATTCGCAGGCCTGCGACTTGTGCAAGTCCTTCTCGGCCACGGTTCTAGAGGATCGCGCTACCAGATTGCAACTTGGGCGCCTCGAGAAATGTTATCCTCCGGTAAAGTTGAAGGAGGCCCATTGGGCGGTGTCCGGCGGTGTGCTCGGCTGAACAGCTCTAACAAATCATCGCCCTCGAGGAAGCGGCCCAGGCCACATCAACATCTTTGGTCACGGCATTTATCCCGCTCTCTTTGGGCTCCTCCTACACGGCTTTGTTCAAGGAGCTTTGTCAGTCTCTCTCCACCAAGGGAGAGAGCCCTTCGGGACATTCCTGTTGGTCCAAGAAGGACGACTCCAAGGGTAAGTCCCGCCGTCGACGTTCGTGGGAGCCGGATAGGTCCCCTTCCCTGGATAGACACTTCGATCAAGGTTGCGGCTAGGGCCGCTGGCTTCACAGTGTCCCCATCGGGTTCACCGGCAGAGACACCCGTCGACGCAGTCGAGAATTTTCTCAACCCATCGGACAGGCTGTCAACTGTAGAAACTGACAACCCTTCTTCACCAGTTCCCCACGGTGGAAGCCGAGGACTTGCTTGTGCCTCCTGTGCCGGAGTCCCCAGTTAAGGTCCCAAACCGAGGGAGGAGTGGGTTTCCCCCGCTCCCTCTTAGACCCACCCTCGGAAACACTGAAGGTCTCGGTCTTGGGCCTCTTCTCTGTCCAGCCGATCCCGCCGACATCGGCAGTCTTGACACCGAGGAAAGCGGCGGTGCTGTTCATCCTCATCTTCGTCCTCTTTGGAGGATAGGCTCCGGCGCAAATTGCGTTGGCACTATGAGGATCTGATGTGGCAGCAGCTCCTTTTGACCAGGAACAAGCGGACTCCGTTGCCTTCCCCGGCCATTAAGTGGCTGTCACCAGAGCAGCCAAAACAACCAGTCGTCGTAATCGAGGAGCCAAAGCTGGCACTGGTTGTTAGGCTGAAACCAGCCGTGCCACCCATTGTGGTGGAACCGCCCCCCACCTCCACAACCTAAAACTGGGGCAGCGACCAAGGATTCTCGGTCGGGTCAGGGTTTGTCTCACCGGTTGTTGGTCACCCTCACTCCCAATCAACCTCGGCAGATAGAGGGTGGCTTAGGCCCTCGGCAGCTGTTTGCAGACTCCTTGGAGTCTGACGCTGATTCCTCGCTGTTCTCCAGGCCCCTCGACCTGGAGTCCACTGGGGGTCAGTCGGTGAACGAGAGCCCACCCTCGTTCCTGGGAATGTTTCGGCTAATCTGAGTCTACTGGGATGAAACTCAAATCCGTTTCAAAGCGGGCCATGTATCCCCTCACGGAGATACTGGACTGAGGGGATTCCCCCACGGAGGCCTTTCCGGTGGTTGAAGCCATTGTTGGCCTGGCTCTGGAGCTATGGCAACGACCAGCTTCTTGTCCAGCACCTTTGGCTAGGATGGTCCGAAAGCCGTTCCCACTGGTTCACTCTCTGGATTCTCAGAGCACCCCTCTGCGGAGGGGCTAGTGACAGTGTTTTCTGGCGTTCCGGAAACGCTCGGGACATGGACAAGCCACCTGATAAGGAGTCCAAGAAACTGGACTACTCCAGGCAGAAAGTCTATGCTGCGTCCTCCTTAGACCTTCGTCAGGCCAGTTTGGCCATTCTGATGGCACACTTTTCACACGCCCTTTTGGGCTCCCCGAATGAGGTGATTCCTCATCTTCCGGCTGACCTCCAGACAACGGTCAAGCAGGTACGGCATCAGGGAAGGGCGGTGGCTAAGCAACAGCTCCAAACTGCCTTAGACATTGGAGACTCTTGTGCCCGGTCAGTAGCGGCCGCAGTGGCCATGCGCCGCAGAGCTTGGCTGCGGATCTCCACTTTCACAGCGGATACCCAGCACAAGCTGGCAGATGTTCCCTTCCTGGGTACCGACTTGTTCGGTCACGGGGTGGAGGGTCATCTGCAGAGGATCAAGAAGTCCAGTGCCACCTTGGACTCGGTCATGTCTGCCCTGAAGGACAAAGTCCACCAGCAGCAGTGTAAGCCCTGTCGGCCTTCAGCCCCTGTGGCATGTCAGGCCCAGCAACACCAGCATCAGGGCCAGCAGGCTCGCACTTGGCAACCCAAAGCCAAGCCTGCTGCTTCCTCCAGCAGGAAGCCGGGAGGAAAAGGTCCAGGAGGCCCCTCGGCCAGTGCTTCCTCCAAGCCTGCCCAGTGATGGGTTGAGGGGTGTCGCCCCCAACCTTGTCACTCCTCCCTGGGTTCCCCCCATGGGGGGATGGCTCCATCACTTCCTTTCCGCCTGGTCCGATATCACCACGGACTGCTGGGTGCTGGAAGTGGTAGGAAAGGGTCTGCCTCTGGAATTCAAGCAGGCTCCACCCTATCGAACCGTCGCCCCGCAGGGGGCTACGGGGTCCACAGCCTCTCTGTCGGCCCGTTGAGCTGACATTGCCCTACTCCTCCAGAAGGAGGTGATCAGGGAGGTGGCGGATCCTCCCCCAGACTAAGGGTTTGTGTCTAGGTATTTCCTGGTCCCAAAACGCACGGGGGGGGGGGGGCTGGCGCCCCATTCTTGATCCATACGACCTGAACAAGTTCCTAAGGTCTCGAACCTTCAGGATAGTCACTCTGGCTCAGATCATTCCATCCTTGGAACGATGCATGTAGTTCTGTTCTCTGGACCTCCAGGACATGTTCTTTCACGTCCCAATCCGTCCTTCCCACCAGCGATTCCACCGCTTCAGGGCAGAGGGGTCCCTTTATGAGTTCTGGGCCATGCCTTTTGGCCTCTCTCCAGCTCCCAGGGTCTTCACCAAATACATGGCAGTGGTGACAGCATTCCTGCGATGCCAAAGGGTCCGGGTGTACCCTTACCTGGACGACTGGCTGATTGCAGCCCCCTCCAGACCGGAGGTGGAGCAGTCCAGGGATCTGGCCCTCCAGGTCTGCTCTCAGGTTGGCCTCCTCATAAACGAGGCCAAATCGGAACTCAGGCCAATGCAGGTGATCCAGTTCATCGGGGCAGAGCTAGACTCTCTTCGAGCCAGAGCACGGCTCCCGGCGGACAGAGCCGAGGTTATTTCCTGCTTTGCCCGGTCATTTCTGGTTGGGCAGTTGCGCCCTGCCCGGGACTTCCTGGGCGTCATGGTGGCATGCCGCGTAACGTTGAGCCCGCTGGCACGTCGTCCCCCTACAGGTGGGGTTGGCCGCCTACGGTCACAGTGCTCTGGTCCTCTGGACCAGCCAGTGATCGTGACCAAGGAAATGGGGAACGCTCTCCAGTGGTGGATCGTTCTGGCTCATCTGCAGGAGGATATCCCATTTATCTGCCAGAGCCAACAGTCTCTCTAACGACCAACATCTCTCTGATGGGCTGGGGTGCCCATCTGGGGGAGCTCAGAGCACATGGCCTCTGGTCCCCTCAGGAGTCTCGATGCCGCATCAACCTGCTGGAGCTTCGAGCGTTCCGAATAGCCCTCACCGCCTTCGCTCCGTTTGTACGGGGTCAAGTGGTCCGAGTCCAGACGGACAATACCACGACCATGTACTACCTAAACCGCCAGGGTGGGACATGCTCCTTGCCTCTGTGCAAGAAAGCTCTTTGCACTTGGTCTCTCGTGAGCAGACTGGAGGTGGATCTCCTAGCCATCCATGTGGCAGGAGCCTCCAACACTCTGGCCGATGCCCTAAGTGGGATAGGTGCTGCATCTCACTAGTGGTCTCTCCTGCCGGAGGTAGTACACAATCTGTTTTCCCACTGGAGCACACCTCAGGTGGACCTGTTTTCCTCCAGGGAGAATGCAAAGCTGAGGCTGTTTCATGCCCGCCCCCCCTCGGCAGGGCTCGCTGCAGGGGGATGCCTTCTCAAGGCCATGGACCCCGGGCCTCTTCTATGCCTTTCCCCCATTTCCCTTGATCCACAATGTGCTTCTCAAGGCGAGGAGGGACAAGGCGCAGGTGATTCTGGTAGTCCCAGGCAGGCCACACCAGTTGTGGTATCCAGATGATCTCAGCCTCAGCTCCAGGCTCCCGAGGCGGCTTCCAGCCCGCCCGGACCTGATCTCAGTCAACCAGGGAAAGGTTCTCCACCTGGACATTCAGTCCCTGCACCTGACGGCCTGGTTCCTGAGTGGCTAGAGTTCCAGGCCTTGGATCTTTCCAATGAGGTCCTCAGTGTTGTTGAGGTATCCTATAAGGAGTCGACCAGAAAATGCTATGCCTTCAAATGGAAGAGAGTCTCCATTTGGTGTCAGGACAAGGGGTTGGACCCTTCTTCCTGTTCCTTGGCTAGCATCCTGGATTACCTGTGGTCCCTTTTTCAGCTAGGGCTTCGGTCGACGACTCTTAAGGTGCACCTGTCAGCCATCTCTGCTTACCGGGTGCGGGCCGGGAAGCAGTTGTGGTGCAGGAGAAGGTGGTCGGGTGCTTTTTCAAAGGCCTTGGTCACATATCCCCTCCGGTGCAAAATCCGTCACCTCTGTGGGATCTTCTGCTGGTACTGTTTAAGCTCATGGGCAAGCCATTTGAACCGATGCACAGGTGTGATATCTCTCACCTGTCATGGAAGACCGCCTTCTTGGTGGCTATCCTGTCAGCTAGAAGGATGGGAGAGCCCCAGGCACTTTCCATCGAGTCTCCTTATCTGGTCTTTCACAGGGACAAGGTTGTCCTGCGCCCGACCCGAAATTTCTTCCGAAGGTGGTATCGGAGTTTCACCTTAACCAGGTGTTGACTCTGCTGGTGTTCTACCCCAATCACACCTCGAAGGCCGAATATATGCTCCATACTTTGGACCCTAGAAGAGCGCTCTCTTATTACAAGGAGATGACGGCTTAAGTTTGGGGAGAGGTTCGCCAGCTGTTTGTCACCTTCGCTGAAGCCGCACCTGGCAGACCTGCAGCCAAGCGGACGATAGGCAGGTGGGTCACCTCCTACATAGATCTCTGCTACAGGTTGGCGGGCATGGAGCCTCCCAAAGGGATAAGAGCTCATTCTACCCGCCATACCGC
Source organism: Neoceratodus forsteri (assembly GCA_016271365.2). Classification (NCBI taxonomy): domain Eukaryota; kingdom Metazoa; phylum Chordata; order Ceratodontiformes; family Ceratodontidae; genus Neoceratodus; species Neoceratodus forsteri. The sequence continues at coordinate 194,725,899 of CM028129.1, forward strand.
TGCATCGGTGGCTGCTTCCAGGGACGTGTCTATCCAGGAAATCTGCAGGGCTGCTACCTGGAAGTCAGCACACACCTTCATTACCCACTACCACATTGACCTTGAGTCATGCCGGGATGCTGGTTTTGGGGCCCTCGGTTCTCCAGTGCTTTTTTCCCCCCAAGTAGAGGGTGCTCGCCGTGCCTCCCTCTTCCCGGAGAACTGCTAGGAGTCTGCCAGTAAGTGTGGATTGAACAACATATTCATGTCCCTAGAAATACAGGTTACTCACCTGTAACAGGAGTTCTAGGAATGGTATATGTTCATCCACACAACCCACCCGACCTCCCCAGCTTAGACGCACAACCTGGCTTCCAGACGGATAGATCTGGCGTCATAGGGTGGAGCTGCGAGTTTTATCACCCGGCTGGGTTGGAGGAGCCAGCTTGAAAACCTTCCGGTAAGATTTAAAGTGGCAAGGAACCTGCCAGTAAGTGTGGATGAATAACATTTACCATTCCTAGAACTCCTGTTACAGTTGAGTAACCTGTACTTCCTGTTGTCGGTCAAATCCTATGCCTATAAAAGTTGTACCGGCTTAGGGTGAGGGGAGGAATTGAGAGCAATATAGTCCCAGTAAAGTTCTAACAGCAGCTCCTTTCTCTTGCTGTTCTCTGCCAAAAGCTGTCTTGGTCAGTTTTTAAATGCAAACATCTAGCTTCCTTCTGTCTAAGCCACTCCCCCTAATTCACAGTTTCTTTCTTCACCTAGCTAACTGCACAGATAACAATTCCTTCATCCAGCTCAAACACACTGACTTTTTTTTTGTTTTTCACCCTAAATTGAAGTTCCCTGAAGTAGAGTTCTAGTTCTTTAGTCCAGTAGGGTAGTAAAGTTCTAAGAGCAGCTTCTTCCTCTGTTCTCTGCCAAAAGCTGTCTAGGTCAGTTTTTAAATGCAAACACCTAGCTTCCTTCTGCCTAAGCCACTCCCCCATTTATCCATGATTGAGGAGGCCCAGATTGCAGTGATGTGTTGGAGTCTTCCCCCCACAGTCTTCACTACATCCTGAGCTTGAACACCTTCATTGGTGGGCACCCCGTTGGAATTGTTTCATCTCTACCCCTGCTTTCCATAGTTACAGCCTCCTTGACCTCGATTGGTTTGGTAGTTTTGTTTGTGGTTGAAGTAGTTTGGTTTAAACCCAAACGAGTGCCTATCCTGGCCCTGGTAATTTTGACCTCTCGTTTCTATTTGCATAGTTCTGAACTTTGTTGCTCTGAAAGGACTGGAGAGTGGCCAGCTTGCCCTGGTTGTCCTTGTTGTCCCCTTGTTTAACTGCAAATTCTTCAATGCCTGAACCAAACACCTCTCTTGAAGTGATATTTCATGACTTTGGTCTTGGATTCCTGGTCGGTCGGTCCATATTCCATAGCTAGAGCCAAATTTGCCTCCTGGCTCTGTTAGTCAATGCTGCTGACCTGGATGCCATTTTAAAAGTGTCAATGGTAGCATCCGCTATGTACTTGATGGCCTGTATGGCATCGTCCATAGTTGCCCCATGTGCGCTAGATGTGGGGATGTGTTGTCAAGCCACCTCTAGCCATCAATGGACTGCTCTTGAGTAAGGCGCTGCTGTGGAGGCCATCATGGCTATCATTAGCATGTCCTGTACTTTTCTGATAATGTCATCCGCTTTCCTGTCTATTGGTTTTTCAGGGCTGAGTATGACTCAGATGGTAGCACTATCTTGTTGCTGAGATAAGAGATCTCAGAATCAACCTTAAGAGCTGCTGTCCAAATCTTTTCTTTCTCCTTTGCCAGAGGGTACCATCTTTCAATGGTCCCCTTCTTTCTAATTTTGATAGGGTTGGTTGCCTCCCACTCTTTCACTAGAATGTTTTCTAGTGCCTTAAAATTGGGGAAGAAAGTGAAGGATTGCTTTCTTTTCCCTTACCAGGGGATCCAGTTTGAGGTCAGGTTGCTCAATGGGTTTATCTATACACAGCCTCTCAGAGACTACTCTAATTAGCTTGGGTATGCGCTCAAAGGAACATAGTCTAGCAGACATGTCATCCTCTTCCTCATCTGAGGGTACCTCTTTTGCAGAGTCTGATGAGTTTGAGTTGCTATCCGGGTCAGTGTTATCTGAACCCTGTGGTTTCTTAGGCTTTGGTTCTATCTTCTTTGGGTTTTGGGGTTTTTGTTGCTTCCCAGGGCATCTGTTTTGTCCAGCAGTTTTTGAAACAGGTCTACCATGATGTTTTGTGACACCATGGAGACAATGTCATTCAAGGCATCATCCTCTGCTGACCCCGATGCCTGTGTACTGTTCTGTGGCTCTGCATCCTCCACTATGCATAGAGAGCATAGTTCCCCAGTTTCTTTTGTCATTAGGATGTTTCGACATTTCCTGCATATTCTTCTTTTGCCCATGTTAGATTCTGAAAGACACAAGATGGGGAAAGGTTTGTATCCCCCTGGGAACTCGCAGTGGGTGTAAACACCAACATATATATACTTTGCAAAAACTCCGTTAATGCATCAGTTAGGGTTGTTTCCACACCGACAAAAGTGTGGAAATTCCACATGAGGGTTAACACCCCTACCACCCCCCACACACCAACAGGCATCGGGGTGTGCTTTGGGGAGGTTGGCTAACTTTCACCCCTTTCCATGTGTAAAGAAGTTATGGTGGTGCAGTATAGGAGAATGGGGTGAGAGTTGGGCATGACCACTCCAACGCACACCCCTATGCCTGTTGGTGTGTGGAGGGAGGTGGTGGTGGGGGGTGGTAGGGGTGTTAATCCTAATGTGGAATTTCAACACTTTTGTCGGTGTGGAAACAGCCCTAACTGATTTATTAACAGAGTTTTTGCAACAAATTTCCTTTCTTTTTTTAAAAGTGTAATGCAAGTAGTAAATGGAATCATGCTCCCACCAAGCTGCTGAGTTGTGCATAATATGTGTCTGTGGGAGCATGGGCCCTCCGCGCCCTGCACTTCCACTTACACGTAAGTATGGAGCCATACAGCAGCCCTATAAGGCAAGGTGCACTTGTAACACTAATTTCCCCATATCTCGGAACCCGTAGCAGCTGGAAAAAAATTCAGGTGTCGTAATCTTGTGAGTAGTTCTCGCAACATAAAGTCGAGAGATACCAGCACTGAAAAGCGCTGTGACTGCTAACGCTGGGGGCATAATAGTGGTCTACGCACATGAAAATGAGCAATTGGAACACTAATTCGCAAATATCTCAGGAACTGTACAAGGTAGAAAAAAAAATTAAAATGTCATGGTTTTCATGGCTTTCTAACCTACTTCTGCAGGACTCAGCATTTTTGCGACGAAAAGTCCGCATCTCAAACCGTTTTTGAGATATGGGCCCCGAAAGACGTCACAGACACCGCAGTGTTATCCTATGGAAACATTTCTGAACTTCGGAGTGCTGTACATATGGGCTTGCACAATGTTTCCGTACCAAACCACCAAAAGGCACATCTGTTGGACTAGAGCTGTCCATCCTGAAAAGTTCAGGCCAATAGCGCAATCCATGTTGCCGCAATGAAGGGACAAAGAAAACAACCTCTGCAGTGTTATCTTATGGGGAAATTTCTTAACTTCGGAATGGTGTAACTATGGGCCTGTTGAATATTTGCATACCAAACCACTGAAAGGCACATCTGTGGCACTAAGTCTTGCCACCCTAAAAATTTCAGGCCAGTAGCACAAACCAGCTTGCCACAATCAAGTGACAAATAAAACAACACATAGCAAAATGTGTTAGTGTAGTGTTGCTGCGATAATATTAATGTTTGCGTGATTCTCCTCTCTTTATAATGGGAATGTTAGTGTGCACAAAAAAATGTTAGCACCGTTACTTTTTAGAGTTAACGCGATTGTTTGCGTAGCAACATAAATGTTTGCGCGATCAAAAAAAAAACAAACAAAAAAATTAAATATATTTCCAGACTAGCTGGTGGAAAAACTGCCAGGAGCATGTTCCTCGGGGCCCAATTAGGTGAACTCAGTGGTTGGTGTTTTGTAAAGTGCAGTATTTTTTGAATTACAGCATTTTTTCTCTCTCGCTAACTGAAAACAAGATGGCGGCAGCACGTTATTTTGGGACAAGCTCGACAACAAAATCTGATCGCGAATGCTTTCGCAGTACATATATAAATTTTTCCATAGGCTGTAATGGGGCATGAAAATGGAATAACTTTTGAACAGAGCCATATTTTTTTCACCAGATCTTCAAAAGGCACCAGGACATGTGTAGATAACCCAGTTTGAACCCACTCAAATGCATTCTTCAGCGCATTATGGGTGGATAAAAAATGTGCAACATTGGGGAACATTCACTTTTTCAGCACACTACGGTTCCGCAACCATACATCTCACTGAAACAAAAAATTCCAGATCTGGAGATCTATGATAGATCTTTCAACATCCCAAATTTCAAGGAAATCGCACAAACAATTCAAAAGTTATTAAAGTACAAAATTTGAGGTTTAACTTAGAATCGTCTATGCAACCCTAACTATAGTGGCACTACTGTGCCTCTATAGTTATACTGTATATTCAATTTAGATAAATACATAAGTCTTTGTGCCATCAGTAAGTTAATTATTCAATCAGCCATAGGAATGTCCCCAAGTACTAGTAATATTGATTATATTTGTGCACAACAGTTGTATAGAAAGGTTTCACCTTTAAGTGCATTTCCCTTTTAAGATTGGGGGATCTCTGTAGCTAGCATAGTCTATGACCTGGATATGGCTGTCGTGCAGCACCACTGCCATCTTATGGGAGGAAGGAACAAGACAAAAAGCGCCATGCTGAGAAGGTCCCCAATCCTCTACAGTGTAGGAAGCAATACACAACATCATGGCCGCTTCATGAGGTCAGGCGCCATCTTTGAGAGGGTGGTCTCACTCATAAGAGATCCCAGGGCCGAGACCTGGCAGTAGGCTCGCTCCAGTGAGAAGAGGGCAGGAGACAGAGAATGGAGGAATCACTCCAACAATTGTTTGGCCATTTTTTGGGGGGTGTCATGTAGTCATGCTGATCCACACTGCGCCCTGGGTACGCATGTCTGCATTACGCCAGTCTGGTTGGTTCAACTCTGGAGAAGGGAAGCGCCTGACTTTCTCTATGTAATATGCACCTGCTGTGGCTGAGCAAGGTGAACTGTGATGTGCCTCAAACAAAGGGTTCCTTGTGAATTTCAGGGGATCTCTGCACTCTGCCCTTGGCTGAACAAGGTAAGCCATGGGTGGTGTTAAGCCACAGGGGCTAGGCGTTACTAGTTTTCCCCACCTTTCAACCCTCAGCAGAGCAAGGTGATCTGAGGGGAATGAAAATCTCCATCTCACTCGTATATTTTTGTACATAAAGCTAGTAAGAGGTAACAAAGCCCTGTCTAACCTTGACGCCAACGGATTTCTGGCTGACTGTTTTCTAAGCACCAAGCAAGGCAATCAAATCTGGTGCAGCAGTTAGTAAGATTCTAGCAGATAAGCATTAATAAAATAACGAGAAGAATTCTTTTAAAATAAGCTACTTAATATTGGTTCTTATATTAAAGAGAAATTGTCATATCCCAGTAGAAACTTGACCAGCCTGGTGAGATGCACAAAAATAACTGAGGATTCTGGGAGCGCAGAGGGAGGAGGCAAATCAGATTTCTAATTCTAAGAAGTTTGTGCGTCAGCCTATGAGGAGATGGCAGTAAGAAGCCAGATGTTGAGACTCTTGAGTGCTGTAAAAAGGTGCAATAGATAATACATTGTAAAAGCATCCAGATACCTGTCTTATAGTTGTCTGGTATATTCCTGGTGGTCTAGTGGTCTCCCCATAAGGGCATCTGACCCCCCCGCTCCTGACTCACCCTCTCAGGCACCTCCCCCCCCAGTCGTGGTCACATAATGCAAACTGCAGCAATAGTGGTGACTGGCACAGCCCTCTGCTCACCACATCAACTGGTTTCATTCTAATTGTCTCTGAGCAATTGCAAGTATTGTGCGAACACCTGTGTCTACTATACTCATGATTGCTGACTGGCAATCAGACGGTGGCCTTCCAAGGTGGTGAGCAGAGGGCTGTGTAGGTCGCTGTCACTATTGCCGTATTTCAGCTTAGGTGACCTGAGGAGGGTCCTGAGCAGGTGGGTTGACAGAAGATTAAATGCCCTTACACGGTGCGGGAGGGACACCACTAGACTACAAGGAATATTCATTACAGCTACAGGATGGTCGATTGGGGTGCAGGAACCACTACACCACCAGGAATATTCGAGACAGCTACAGGACAGGTGAATGGTGGGGTGGGGGAGTACCACTAGACCACAGGAATATGTAAGACTGCTACAGAATTGAGGCATGCACACATGGCAGTAGATCCATAATGGGCAAGGCCACTGTTTTTCGTTTTTTACCGGAAAGTCTGGTAAAATTCCAGAATTAGGGCGCCTGAAGACCGGTAAAAACGAAGATTTCATGGAATCTGGCATTTTCCATCAGATCAGTAAATCTAAAAAAAAAAGAGTTTTTTTCTTTTAATTCCTTCCTGTACTATTTTCAGTTTGCTTTATTTAATGCTCTGTATATTAAGCCTTCTTTAATTCTGATTATTTATGCACATACTAAAAGAATGAGAGCAGAATCCTGATAAAATCCGGAAATTAGAGTAACAATCATCGGTGAAATTCCGGAATCTTAAGTATTGAAAATGGAATTTAATTGTTTTAATCACTGTAAATCAGTGGCCTTGATAATGGGCCATAGCGCCTTCCATGTCCAAAGGGCTCATTAACATGTTAGGGCTTAATAATGGCCCACAGGAGCCCTGCTGCTGTCCCATTTGATCCACACTACCTCCATTACACTCTTGTCAGCCATATTCAGTCTGGGCCTGTGTCAGCATAGTGCAAAGTCACTATGCACTGTACCGATAGGGCCCTATATTTAGACAGTTTGCACGCTCCAGTTGCAGTGCGCTAATTGTCTGAGTATTGCCCTCTAGGCAGACTGAGCACAGACTATGCATGGCCAACTCTGAATATAGGGACCTATACTTCTTAGCCCATTGGAACCCAAAGTCCATTAAACATTGGCTCATGGGGGGGTAAGAAAGGCCTGCCTATAGCCTCAAGATACTGTTTTTCTAACTTGTAACTAACAGCATGAAAGCAAACCTGTTTGGCACTCACTTATGCTTGTTTGGACAGCAGAACATACATAGTGCTAGTACGTCAGCCAAATGCTTCATTTAATTCAAACAGAAAAATATCACACAAGTAGATATGTAGGAGACAATATGACAAGTCAAAGCAGAGCAGTGCATTCGACTCCAGGGCCCATGCTATTACAAGTGCATACTTAGGCACCACCATAGGGCAGGTATCAGCCAAGTGTAATCCCAGTTTGATGTCATAGTTACTCTGTCTTACTGTTTACATGTTTGATTATAGTAGACTCTTGCTTTATAGTACCTTACAAGTCCCAGAGGGAAGATAGCCATTAGACACAGGCACCAATAAAACTGTCACTTTATTATCAATCGGGCATTACTTGCAAATAAACTCTTTACAAATGCAAGTAAAGTGTAACCATCCACATTTTTTCACAGGATTGTCAATACAAAACCTGGGCAAAGGGTTACATAATCTTTATTTTCCTTAGTAGGGAAAGTAACTTTAACTTGGCAAACAAACAGATTTGATAAAAAATGAGACTGCCTGTTTTACTCGGTTGGAGGCTCATTACAATGACTGCCTGTCCCAGCCCAGTGACCCCACTGCCACAAGCTGAAACCTGATCTCATATCACCTTGTGCTTATCTGGAAGGAGTTCAGCAGAGAAGCTATAAAACAGTCCCATTACAACTGTGCATCAAGACTGTTCAGTTGCTGATTTGACTGCTGCCTGGAGAACTACATTAAAAAAAAAAAGGTCATTGATAACTTTAAGAAGTAGGGAGCACTACATCCCTGCCAGCGAGGCATTGTTTAGATAAAAATGTGTAAAAAGAGGGTTTAGGTGTTCTTTAATATTAAAACAAGCTGCCTGTGCTGTTTACACTCCACTGATTGTAATTTGAGCTGGCAGGAGAATGCTACATGTAATGTGCTTCGGAAGGAGTCTGAAGTGCCCTTTTTTCTCCAAGTGATAGAAAGACGTCTGCAGGGCTCTGCCCCCTGCAGCCATAAAAAGAATATGTAACAACAAAATAAACTAAATGAAAGTAGCTCCCCTCCTTCCTTTGTTTCTTTTTATTCTCCTTGACCCTCCCTGGGGATATACCCTTCTGGGGTATATCCCTGTTACTTGCTTATGCAGTCTGTGCCTGAGGATACTATCCAGTTTAACTCCATGTGGCAGTTGCATTGCCTGTGAGAGGTGCTATGTACAAGATTAGGGGCAAGTACACTACCTCTTACACCCGGTACATTCCCTATGGTTGCAGGAGAAGTGGGTCATTTCCTCTTATCGTCTGTGTTGGACATTTTTTTGGTTGGTATGCCCAGTGTCTTCCCTTGCACCAGCTGGGCTCTTAGCCCACTACACTTAGGGGTACCTGGGTAGATGAGCACTTCTTGACTCCTTTGGGTGGTATAGTCCTACAACTCCACATGCACCTGGAAATCCCCTTTTCTTCTCCAGAAAGAGGGAGAAGGCACATATTAACTGATTATCCAGTCAGGCCCCTACCTGGCAGCATGGGGCTGTTTTTTTCCCAGGAGTCCATGTATCTCATTCCTATTCTGGCACAGTATGTCATCTCAGTTGCATGGGGTCCCATTCTGGGCATCCCCTTTTTTGTCTTCTGCCAAAGCCACATAATTTATGGCTGCTTTTCAGATTACTATTCATCCCAAGGCATAAAATAAGCAGGGCTCGCATTGCAGTTTGTGACCCAGGAATCTGGGAAACACGAGTCAGTTTCCAGCTTGATTAGCAGTGGTTGCTAATCATAGAAGCTAGCCGTCCCCTGTATATTTTTTTTTATTTTCCGTGGTGTCTAGTGGCGCCCCCACCCTCCAATTGCCAGCCATTTGTTTCCCTGGCGACAGTCTAGTGCACCCTCCCTCCACTGATCGCTGTCTCCATAATGCTTTTTATCCCTGGTGTCTAGTGGAACCCACATCCAATCGCTGTCCCTGTTATTTTTGACAATCCCTGGTGTCTGGTGGCACGCCCTCAATCCGATGGCTGCCCTCCGGTTTGTTCCTTGATATTTTTTTTTTTTTTAAACCTGTATACACACACACACCAAGTCCGCCATGATCACTCTCATACCCCTACCTGACAACCTACTGTGCACCCACCTCCCCACACCCCCTTGACACCCCCACAGACTATCACTCACCTGAACAGGTCCCAGGTTCGAGATCCGTGCTCTTGACTGAATACACGTCTTGCTGCTGGAACCAGTGACTGTAGTATGAGAACTAGGTAAATGTGGTCCTATGTATCTCAATGGGGGTTTCAACTTTGGTGCATAACTCGGTCATTTTTTGAGATGTTGACCCCAGATTTTCAACCTAGCCTTTTGGGGATCCCACGTTGTGAATTATATAACTGTCATTATGCAACTCCTGCCCAAAAGGTGATTTCGCAGTCACTTCGTGAATTCACCTTTTGGGCAGGATTTGTATAATGACAGTTATATGGTTCATGAGGTGGGGTCATAAGAAGGCTATGTAGAAAATTCAGGATCAAAATATGAAACAAAATGGCAGAGTTACGACCATTCGTAACAATTTCGCTACATACCCATGTAACTTTAGAATTTTTAAATATTTTGATCCCAGATTTTCAACATAGCCTTCTTATTACACCACCTCATGTATGTCACAGCTGTCATTTTTCAAATCCTGGCCAAAATGTGATTTCGCACTTGTGGCGCGGAACGGCACTGCAGTTGCGCAGAATTATGCTTTGACAGGGATTGGAAAACTTTCTGCACTGGGTACATGAGGTGGGGTAATAAGAAAGGCTATGCAGACAATTTGGTCAAAATGGAAAAATCAGTTTCAGAACTATGTAGACAATGTCTGTTTTATCAGTATATACAATAATTAATAATTACATGGTTTAAAATAAAAATACCAATTTTAGAAAACTGCTAATCAAAATTGGCTGATTGCTAATCATTTTTCATTTTGATTAGCAAAGGCCGCTAATCAACTCTCTGACACTAATTTATGCTTTGCACACTGTCTGGCTTGCCTCTGTGCTACCCCTTTGTGCCACTTGATGTGTCCTGTTTCTCTGTGTAAAGGTTGGTAGTAAAGTTTTATTTTGTGTTTATTCCTGTATCCTTCCCTTATCCCTCTGGGCTAGGAAAATTGTTAGCCCTCTCTTGTTTTTACCCCACTTTGTTTTTCTCCTGGTGAACAGAACTGAAGTAACTAAAGGAACTGGCAACAGTACTTGGCTGGCGTGTGACACCACGTGAAGGTACGCATGCGCCATGTTCAGTAGCCAAGGCTGGCTCCCTCCAAAAAATGTTCTTCCATGGGGTCCTAGTGCCTCCAGCCCCAGAGGCAGAAGGAGTCATCGATGCTGAAGATATTCTGCAAGATCACCAATTATGCCAAGTACATCATTTCTATCTCTTGATGAGGGGAAATCTGGGTTTTTCTTTGTCAAATCATTCCCTGTTAAAGAAGCAACTTCATTTTCCCTGTTACCACTATGTCTTAATTAAAATACCCACAAAATAATAATTTCTAGGGACATGGATATGATCTTTTTTATAATAAAGTTTTTATTAGGCACGAGGATATTTAACATAGAAACATAGAAGTTGACGGCAGATAAGGACCATCCAGTCTGCCCATTTCTTTTTCTACCTTATAAATGTGCCATCGTCCTTTGCTCTATTCAGTGGCCTATCTATTCATACTCATTTGTATTGCTCCCTTATGCCTATCCCATGCCTGTTTGAAGCCCTGCAGTGTATTCATAGCCACCACTTCTTGAGGTAGGCCATTCCATGCATCCACCACCCTTTCTGTGAAAAAGAATTTCCTCACATTCCCCCTTAATCGGCCCCCCTCTAATCTCATGCTGTGTCCTCTTGTCCTGCTATTTTCTTATATTTAAACATGTTAGACTCTTTCACCTTGTTAATGCCCTTAAGGTGTTTGAATGCCTCGATCATATCACCTCTCTCCCTCCTTTGCTCAGGGTATACATATTGAGCTCTTTTAATCTGTCCTCATATGTCTTCTGATGCAGTCCCTGCACCATTTGGTTGCCCTTCTCTGGACTGCCTCAATTTGGTTAATGTCCTTGTGAAGGTGTGGCCTCCAATACTGCCGCAGTACTCCAGATGGGGCCTAACCAGTGTCTTGTAAAGAGGATTATACCTCCCTCTTACGACTTGTGATACCCCTACTAATACACCCTAACACCCCTAGCCTTACCTACTGCTTTGAGGTCTGCTTGGATGATTTCAGGTCATCAGTGATGATGATGCCCAAGTCTCTCTTCCTTTGTGACTGCTAGCAACTCCTCCAGCCTATAGGTGGCTTCAGGGTCTCTCTTCCTGTGTGCATGAACTTGCACTTCTTTGCATTAAATCCCAGTTGCCACTCTTCTGACCATTTGCTAGTTTATCCAGATCTCTTCTCATTCTGCCCACTCCATCTGGATCATCTACTCTGTTGCAGATCTTGGTGTCATCTGCAAACAGACAAACCTTACCCTCTAGTCCATCTGCAAGGTCACTAATGAAGATGTTGAAGAGGACTGGCTCCAGGACTGATCCTGAGGTACCCACTTGTGACTTGCATCTCTTCTGACTGTATACCATTTACCACCACTCTCTGTTTTCTGCCCGTCAACCAGTTTGCCACCCAGTTGACCAACTTCTGACCCACCCGAGCCTGCCCAGCTTATTTATCAATCTTCTGTGTGGAACAGTGTCAAAGCTTTGCTGAAGTCAAGGTAGGCGACATCAACTGCTCCCCCTTGGTCCACCACTCTGGTTACCCAGTCAAAGAAATCTATGAGATTAGTTTGGCAGGACCTTCCTTTTGTAAACCCATGCTGTCTTGGACGTTGTGCCCCTGTGGATTCCAGGTGTTGCACTATCCTGTCCTTAAGGAGTGCCTCCATAATCTTGCCCACTACTGAGGTAAGACTGACTGGTCTGTAGTTCCATGCCTCCTCCCTGCTACCACTCTTGTGGAGCGGGATCACATGAGCCCTTCTCCAGTCTTCTAGGACCTCTCCTGTGCTCAGAGACTCACTAAACAGTTCTGCTAATGGCTCTGCTAGTTCCACCTTCAGCTCCTTAAGTACCCTGGGATGTATGCCATCAGGTCCCGTTGCCTTATCCACCCTAAGCTTAGCAAGCTCTTGTAGGACCCTTTCTTTTGTGAAGGGAGTAGCACTCACCTCCCTCCCCCCGTGTCCATGGTGCTGAGCTGTGGGCCCTGCCCTACCTTCTCTTCAGTAAATACTGAGCAAAAGTATCTATTTAGGATAGATGCTTTTACATGGTCCTCCTCCTCACATGCTCCCTTTTCTCCATTAAGCTTAGCAATACCCCCTCTGGACTTTCTCCTTTCACTAATGTAGCTATAGAAAGTCTTGTACTGTTCTTTTACTGTTCATGCTAGTGTTTCCTCAGTTTGGGACTTTGCCTGCCTTACTGCTTTCCCTGCTTCCCTTAGGGCAGTTTGGTATGCCTCCCTATCTTCATCCCGCTGTGTTCCCTTATATTTCCTGAAGGCCAGCCTTTTGGCTCTGACCTTTTCTGCTACTGTATTTGAGAACCAAAGTGGTTTCCTTCTTCTTTTGCACTTCCTTTTCTGTCTAACACAATGGGATGTTGCTTCAAGTAGTGCGTCCTTAATGCTTGCCCACTTTGCCTGTACCCCCTCACCTGTGTTTCTTTTTGCCAGGGCTAGCTTAACTCTGTTGGCCATCTTATCAAAGTCAGCTCCTCTGAAGTCCCATATTTTTGCCTTGGAATGGAATGATTTAGTTGTAGTGGCCAAACTGAACCATACCATGTGATGGTCACTGGCCCCAGGTGACCTACCTGGAGATCTGTGATCCCTTCCTGTTAGTCAGTACTAGATCTAGGATAGCCCTGTCTCTTGTGGGTTGTTGTACCAGTTGTTTGAGGCCCTCCCCTGCAGGAATCCACTATGTGTCTAGTTCTGGCAGATGTTCCTGCTGGTATTGACCACTCTGTATCCGAATGTTGAAGTCTCCCATTATCAGAACCTCCCTTTAGCTGTCATGTTTTGTATATCTTCTAACAGTAATGTGTCTATGTCCTCCCCCTGGTCTGGGGGCCTGTAGACAACCCCAGGTCTTATGGCTGTCCCATTTCCTGTTTCCAGGGTGACCCACAGTTGTTCTGGCTCCTTATGTGTATTCTGAATTTCTGTAGCTTTGATATTTTCTTTGACATACAGGGCCACTCCTCCCCCCCTTTTTGTACCTCGGTCTCTTCTGAACAATACATAGCCAGGTACTGAAGTCTCCCAAGTGTGGTTACTGGTAAACCATATCTCACTAATTGCTACTATGTCCAGTTTAGCCTCTGACATTATTGCCTGCAGGTCTGGGATCTTATCTCCCAGGCTGTGAGCACATACACTGATACATACAGGTGTTATTACATAAATACATTTGTTCAGCAGATAAAATTATCTCCACAGTGGAGGGCTTCAAGAGAGGGTTGGACAGACACAGAAAGTGGATGTATCAGATGGTGGCCTGTCCCAGGGGGGTAGGGATGGATGATAGGGGTTTCTGGAACACAAGGGGGGGGGGGGGCCTCGGCACCCAACTAGGGATCTGAGGTTCGATCAGACCCGATAGACCGTAAGGCCTAATCTGCTGGCAAATAGTATGTTAGTATATATTAAACATTAAAAACTGCTTCCAGTACAGAGTCTAGTTAATCACATATAATGAAAAAATCATATATAAACTTTTCTCAGACATTGATTTGATTAATTTCAGGGAACAAAATCTGGGTAAGCGCTTAACAGATGTATGGTCCATTTTCTCCATTTTATATCAAAGGCCTCCACCCTATCCTGTATTCTGGCTGCCATCCTCTCCAACCCGTAACTCTCTCGTCAGGTTTAGCCACTGTCCCTTAGTTGGCAGTCTGTTTGTCCCCCACAGTCTGGTTATTACCTTTTTTGCTGACAGTATCAGCAACGTGGTTTGCAGATAGACGTTCTTCTCTACTTTTAGACCAAACAGGGTAGTAGCAGTCGGTACATACCCAGGGGTAAAAAGGCCTGGAATCTCATATATTGCCACCAGTTCCTGCACCACCTCCCTACAATAGGAACCCAGTAGACTGCAGTCCCAGAATATACAAGTCTGGTCCGCTTGTACCACTCCACATCCCCGCCAACAGTTTCCTTCAGGGTCTCCCGTAAACCTAGCTACCACTGCAGGAGTGGGGAAAAATCTGTATCTAAGCTTCCACGCAAACTCTTTCCAGTAGGGGGATCCCAAGGCCCTAAGCATGAGTGAGGAGGCCATCTGCCAGTTTATGATAGGAAGATCTGTCCCTAACTCCAAGGACCAACGAGCCCTAATCGACTCAGTAGAGTCGCCAGGCTTCTCTCCCAGAGCAAGATGAGCAAAGCTGATACAGTGGTCCATGTTAGCACCCTGTCTATGGGATTGGAGAAGTTTTATTATTAACGGGGGGTTCTCAGCCACTGCTGCCAGTGCCTCCTCCATTGGCTGCAGGTACGATTTTAACTGTAGATATTTATGAAAGAAGCTTTGGGGTAATTTGTACTGAGACTGGAGTTGCACAAACGAATAAAGGCCTCTTGGGCTTAGCAAATGAAAGATATGTTTAATATTATATTTATACGACAGGGTCATGGCTCTACCTAAGGTATTGGGTGGAAAGGCGCTGTTCACTACCAGGGATCTGAGGAACAGTGCCTCCATAGGCAACGATCTTTTATTAAGCACATGAAGCCACTGCTTCAATACCTCAGCAGTATATTGTGGAAATCTAGAGAGAGGCAGGCAACCAGGGGGTGTCCAAAAGATAGTCTGTCAGATCTTCACTGTCACTCCAGATCATCTCAAACTGCTTCCAGGGCATGGTATAGTTGGGGTTTATCCAAGAGAGAAAACCTTTAGTTTAGAGGCCCGGGCGTATTCCAGATGATTAGGCAAATTTAATCCACCTCTATCCTTTGATAACTGTAGCAGGGAATACCAGATCCTGGGAGGCTTCCCCTGCCATATAAAGCGAGAGATTAGCCTGTTCCAGGCTTGGAGATAAATCTGTGTTGGAAATAGAGGGAGTGTCTGTAGAAAGAACAAAATCCAGGGAAATATATTTTGTTTAATAGTTTCTATTCGAGCCAAGAAACTTAATGATATATGACCACCGTGTGAGGTCCTTAGTTACATTTTGAGTTAACGGTTCAAAATTTGCAATATCTGCATGTATTGGGTTTTTAGTAAGGTGAATCCCCAGGTACTGCATAGTTTGTTTGTGCCACTTAAAGGGAAATGTACGCTTTAAAGCAGGAGAGGGGGTGTAGTCACACAATAACACCTCTGATTTTTGTTGATTAATTTTATACCCTGAGACTTCTCTATACATCTCCAGTTGTTCCCAAACTTTTGAAATTGATATATCCGAGGAGGTCAGAGAGAGCAGGATGTCATCAGCAAATAATGACATTTTATGACTTGTGCCTCCCATGGGTATGCCCTCAATTTTTGGGTGGGCTCTAATAGCCTGGTCCAGTAACTCAAGATACAGAGTGAACAACGGGGGGAGAGGGGACATCCCTGTCGGGTTCCCCTCTGTAGGGGGAAAGGGTCAGAGATAGAACCGTCTAGTTTTAAATAGGCCCGGGGATGTTTATATATGTTTTGCAATTGTTGTATAATCTCCTGGGGAAAGCCAAATCTGGACAGGGTTGCCCACAAAAAAGGCCAGGCATCCAGCCTGATGAGTGCTAGGGAGGGGGTTGAATGTGTTGCCACAAATTCTTTTAAGTAGATAGGTTCGTCGCACTACATCGTGAGCTTGTCGGCTTTTAATAAAGCCTACCTGATCGTGATTGATCAACAAGGGCATGATATTCTCATGCCTATGTTCTAGTACAGACATATAGATTTTGTAATCAAAATTTAACATTGAGATTGCCCAATATGATGAGGGAAGTTTAGGGTTTTTAAGTATGGATGATATCACTGCATATTGCCGAGGGGGGGGGGGGTACCTCCTCCCTGTATCTCATGGACTGCATGGAGTAGAGATGGTAGTAATTCCTCCTTATAGGTTTTATAGAACTCCAGTGGATATCCATCTGGTCCTGGGGTCCTCTGGGTTTTGGCTTTCCGCAACACTCCCTCTGTCTCGGTCAGTGTGATAGGGGCTCTCAGAATATCTGTCTGGGAGGAGGTCAGTTTAGGAAGCTGCAGCTTGTTGAGATACAACTCTTATCTGTTGGCTGCAGTCTCCAGGCTCTGCCTTGTACAGATTCCGGTAATATTCAGCCATGATTTGCCTAATAACCTTGGGATGGTGTTCTGGTTTCCCCATAGTTTGGTCTTGCATGGCCACAACGCAGGTTCTAGCCTTATGCATTCTGAGTTTACAGGCAAGATTCCTGGCTCCCTTGGGGCCCCCCTCATGGGCTGTAAGTCAAAGATAGAAAAGCTGTTGCTCAATTTTTTGATCTGGGTATTTTTGAATTTTTTGTTTTATAGTCAACAGTTGTACTTTTACAGTTTCATCGCCCTGGGCATACAAGGACTGCAAATCCTTCTACTCCCCCTGGAGCCAAGCCAATTGTGCGACGCTCTCCCTTTTTTTTTTTTTTTTTTGATGAAAAGGCAATATCTCCACGTAGCACTGTCTTAAGGGTATCCCACTGAATTACTGCCGAAATATCTGGGCCACAATTCTCCCCCAGGATCTACGGGATCCTGTCCTTAACCAGCTGATTAAACTCCGGAGCCCTTAGGTGCATCAAATTAAGACGCCAACAATTTGTTTTATGTCCCCCACCCAGATTAAATCTGGCACATACTGCAGCGTGAACTGACAATATAATCACCCCATGCCACACATTCTGTAATGTCTCAAGATGCTCTGCAGTAGTAAACATGTAGTCTATCCGAGTCGCCACCCCTGGCCCCAGAGCTATATGAGTGTATTCTCTTTGGGAGGGGAAACGGTGGCGCCAGATGTCTACCAGCCCCAAAGAGGAGATTGAGCCCCTCACATAGAATTTGACGGCAGATAAGAACCGCTTGGCCCACCCAGTCTGCCCATTTCCCTACCTACTGGATAAGCTGCAGATCCTAGTTAACCAGCAGCCTACTTCTTCCTACCCCCACCCCCTGTTTCTGAAGAGGGCTAGTCCTGTACGGGAGGTGAACCAAGACATCTTTGGCAGGGTTCAAAGTTATATTCAGATCTCCACCCATCAGAAGCTGCCCCTGAAGGACCTCCAAAAGCTGTGCAAAAAACGTCTGGGCCAATCTCTTTGAGGTCCCCGGGGGAAAGTAAACAGATGCCAGAGTGACCAGACGAGCATGAAGCATGCCCGTAGCAATAGCATATCTTCTTCCAGGTCTATAACCATCTGGTGGAGATCGAATGGCACCCTCGTCTAATCAGGATGGCAGCCCCTGTCTCCTACCCGAGCTATGAGATGAGGCTGTTGCCGTGGGGAACCCCCATTTGGTAAATTTTTCATGCTCAAGAGAAGACAGGTGGGTCTCCTGCAAAAATATGACCTCCGGATTGTCCCTTTTAATAAATTGTAATAAGTGGGACCTCTTGACTGGACTATGGATCCCATTAATATTAAGGGATAATAGCAATGACGACTTCCCCATTTCGCATATCTAACGAGTACTTTATGATATATGAGCCCAATTTCCTATGGTTCTCCTTCTCACCTAAAACAGTAAACTGTTCCCTTCTAATTCTTCTCAACCCAGAGTGCTGGTATGCAGTTTCAGTCCACTGTAAATAAACCAGGTTAATTTCCTGTATGTCCAAGCCCTCGTTGCCTAGATTTATTTATTTACGAGATTTACCAGGAAAGCATACTGAGCTAAAAGCTCGATTCCAGATGCGACCTGGGGGCCCGAGACTCAATAACAATACATGGAATATATACAATAGCAGAGCAGTTAGGGAAGCCAAGACTTGTAGACAAACATTTGATTTAGAGGACAGACAAGGGTTCAGTAACATTTTACAGAGTGTCAAGGTCAATATACATTTCTTAATTGACAAATTATGTAATGCAGTGCACCCATAAGATGGGGTGGGAAAACTCAGAACATTTTTATATATCTCACAAATAATCACTGATTGAAGACAGTATTTTCCACCCTCTAGTGTTGGTTTAACTGTGCTTCTGACCATGAAATATACCCAGCTAAGCTTAACAAATATCTTAATTCTTATTAGCCCTCTGGAGTAACAAGAATAATACAATTTTGACTCAAGGTACAGCTTATAGCTCACATGATTACGTTTCCAGCTGTAACAATAAAACAACTTATTTACATAAGCTACAGAAAAATTCTGTAGTGACTCCCTAGGTAGGGAGGGATCTCTACTCCCTCCTGTGCAGGGATGAGTGCTATTTCCCTGTGGGGGAGACTCACAAAACCAACGTGGGCCCCCAGCGCCACAAACATAAAGTAGTAGCATGGAGCAGGCGATCGGCACGAACAGCTCTAGGCACAACCAAGGTAATTGATGTTGCCCAGATATCTGCTGCATACTGCTGTCGCCAGGTGGCCGTCTGGCTGAATGCATGTCTATGGGTTCACCCCGTGGGACCCAACTGTTTAGTTAAAGGTTGGGTTTAGTAAGGAAGCCCGATTGCAATTAGCAGGTAATAGTCGAGGCATGTTACAAAGGCAAGTAAAGAAATGGGGGCAAGGTTTTCAGTTACTCCTCCATAATTACCTCAAGCTTGTTATTTCTCTAAAAAAAACAAAATAATGTTGCTGTATGTTAACTGCTTGAGTTTGTACTCCAGTCCCCATTACCCTCAAACAGTACCTCTAAATTCCATTCTTAAGTAAGAAAAATCAGACTGACTTAACATCATATCTCCTCGGCTGTTTCTTTAGGTATTTCATGCAACCGCTCTAGGAGTGAGAGCATGCCCCGACTCTCATTATGGGCTAAAAAGATTACCAGAGCCCCTTACTCAGACAGTCAATCGGGGCAGTTCTCTGAAACTTGAGCAAAAGAATTTTAACATCTTGTAGAGTTAATTAGCCTGGCTTCTTTCTGGATTGTATATTCTGCATCTTTTCCCACACGTTTCCTGGCTGGAGTGCCTCTGCATCCTGGGTTTCCGATGTTATTTGCTGGGATACCACGATGTTCTTGGCCTGGAGAACTTTGCTTGCTTCTTCTGGAGTTTCAAATGTTTGTGGGCCTTCAGGGAACATTATTGTAAGTTTTGCTGGATATGGTGTGGAAAAACTTTAACTGCTGCTGTTTCAGGGTATGAAGTATTGGGGCATAAGCCCTTCTTGCTGCTATTTGAGGAGAGTAGTCATTATTGAAGTAAAGGCGTCTGCCCTTATATTGAATGTCCCTTATGCGCCATGCTCATGTCAACAGCTGCTGTTTTATTGCGTAGTTTAATAGTTTGAGCACTATGGAGCACGGTCTCTGGTCGGCCTGTTGAGCTTTTGGAGTAAGGGCTCTGTGAGCTCGTTCTGTGTCCAGTTTCGTGGCCGGATCAAGTTGTAGAGCCTGCCGTAGTAAAGTGTCCACAGATTTAAGCATGTCGCGGCCCTTCTCATCCTCAGTTACCCCATGAATGCATAGATTATTTATCTTTGACCTATTCTCGAGGTCTTCACATTTGTCTGTTAAGAGCTTTTGTTCATTTATTAAGTGCACCACAACCCTCTCCAGGCTATCGGTTCTAGCATCGATCTCCGTGTGAGCCAACTCCAGATCGGACACCTTCTAATTTATTTCAACTAATTCTGTGGATAGTTCATTGCGGAAGGTGCAGACTTCATCCCTGAAACTCTTGAGTTCTGCCAGGATTGCAGAATTACTGGGTTGACCATTGGGAGTCTGTGACTCCGCCATGTCTGGTAGGCCGGATTCACCAGTCGGAGTGTCGTTAGCTTGTTGAACTTGCTGCACAGTGATGGCGGTTGACGTTTCCTTTTTTCAGGCTCCCATTCAGTTCTGTGATTCCCCTAATCTCTGTGTGCAAGATTCTGGTTTTGTTCGGGTTTTAGGAGTCTGATTGTCAGACTCCTGGAGCGTGGTCTTTCAGTGCTGCATTCCACCTGGCAGCTCAACCGGAAGTCCTCTGGATATGATGTTCTATCCACACTTCTGGCAATGTCCATTCCGTTTATGAGCATACTGGAAAGTCTTCAAGCTGGCTGCTCCTACCCACCCGGGTGGTAACTTCCTTGGCTCTGCCCCAGGACACCAGATCTTCCTTTCCGCTGTAAGAAGCAGGTTCCCTCCTTACCGCTCTTGCGTTGAGTAGGCACTAGTGCCTAAATTCTTCAGAATTACTTCCAAAACTTCAGCTCTTGCAAGTTTTTATCTTCAGCTCAATCTTCGATCGTGATGGACAGTAAGTGCACTCCCTGGTTCCACCGGTGCCCTTGCAGGCACAAGATGTCCAGGACTGACCTGCATGCCATGTGCATCTACTGTCTGGGGGATGACCACAATCCCCAGGCCTGCAACTTTTGCCGCGCTGTTTCACCTGACCATTCTGAAGGATGGTCACACCTGCCTGAAACTGGGCCGCCCGGCACAACGGAACCCACTGGTAAAATTCAAGGATGCCCGTTGGGTGATCTCTGCAGCTGCGGGGTCCACTGAGAAGCTTGCGGCCTTCGAAGAGGAGGCGGCCCAGGCCGCTGCCCATTCCTCCTCAGCTTCTGCTTTTGTGCTGCTTCAGCTGGACTCAACTTTTACAGGCTCCTTCAAGGAATCATGCCAGTCTCTACCGACCTTCAGTCAGGGACCCACTGGCAAATGTAAAAAAGAGTCTAAGAAAGAAAAGACTTATCGATCGTGAGCACCCTTGGTTGAGGGCCTCTGAATCCTGCGCTTCTCCGGATTTGACTTTGGTTGAAGCCTTGGTCGCTGGCTCCACGGTAACTGTCGGACCGGTCAGCCGAGATGCTGGTTGAAGTCCCAGCTGAGATTTTTCTTGAGCTGACCGACAAGTCTAGGACTCCGGTTCTGATGCAGACCATTGGAGGGATGGATCAGTCCATTGACCCACCGCTTCTGGTTCCTGACCAGGAGGAGCATTGGCAGTCATCGATTCCCTCTGAGCCCTGCTGCCGGTCCCCCAGTGGTAGAGGTCTTGGTCTTACTTCTGTGGGTCGAGCTGGTCCTGCTGACATTGGTGCTCCCACTCTTGGCACCACGGGACGTGGCGGCGCTGCTATTTTTAGTCCTCCTCCTCTTCAGCTGAGGAGAGGCTTTGGCGCAAATTGTGTCTGGTATGAGGACTTGATGTGGTACCAGTTGGTGTTAACCAGCACTAAACTGACCATGGTTTCTACGCTGGCCATCACCTGGCTGCCGCCCGAAAGGCCGATGCTTTCTCCTTCTACTGAGCTGACCAAATCTGTCCTGGCTCGCCCACCTCCGGCATCTCCACCGATTGAGGTGGAACCGCTGCCCTAACAGTCGATGGTCGGTGTTCCATCTAAGGAGTCTCAACCGGCCAAGCGCCTTCGCATCGGCCGTCTGTCACTGTCATCCCGACTGTCCGCGGAGGGTCAGCGGGGACTTGGGCGGTCGACCTCTCCTTGATGACTCATCGAAGTCCGTGGGTTCCTCATTGCACTCCCGTCTGGTCAACGTCAAGTCAGTGATGACTCTCTCAATGGATGAGGGTCCCATATCCTTTTTTGTCCTTCTCCGTCTGATCTCCAAGTCGACGGGTATGAAGATGGAGCGTGTGCAAAAATGGGCTCGTTACCCATTGACCGAGATCTTCGACCGGGGAGAGACTACGGAGGCCTTCTCGGTGGCGGATGCCATCCTAGGCCCTGCTCTGGAGCTTTGGCAGCACCCTGCTTCCTGCCTGGCGCCTTGTGCCCAGATGGCCCGCAAATTCGTGGTGCCGACTGGTTCCCTTTTGGGATTCACAGAGCACTCCTCAGCCGAGAGCTTGGTGGCTGAATGTTTAGGCGATCTGGCAACACTGGGGAAGTTGACAGCCACCTGACAGGGAGTTCAAGAAGCTGGACCATGCGGCTAAGAAAGTCTGCACTGCCTTTTGCTTGGTCTCTGCCAGGCGAGCTCGGCCCTCATTATGGCCCACCACTCCCATGCCCTGCTGGGCACTTTAGATGAGGTGCTTCATCTGCCTGCGGATCTTCAGACCACAGTCAGACAGGTCTGGGACCAGGGCAGGGCTGTGGCCAAACAGATGCAGACAGCCATGGACATTGGGGACTCCTGTGCCCGCACCGTGGCGGCCTCAGTGGCCATGTGCTGCACTGCTTGGCTGAGGATCTCGACTTTTATGGTGGGCACTCAGCACAAGCTGGCAGATGTCCCCTTCCTGGGCACTGACCTGTCCAGGCCCGGGGTCGAGGGCTACCTCACCTGTATTGAGAAGTCTAATGCCACCTTGGACTCTGTGACATCTGGCCAGAAGGACCCTAAGGGCTCCAAGCAGCAGCAGAAGTGGAAGCCATTTTGGTCCACTTTACTACTGTGGCCAAACCAGCCCAGCAAAAGGCTGGCCAGCAGGCTCAGACCTGGTGACCTTGGCCCAAGTCGATGGCCTTGGTCGTCTGTAAGCTTGGAGGGAGAAATTTCAGTGGCACCTCCGCCGGGCCCTCCTCCTCTAAGCCTGCCCATTGACGGGATGAGGGGTGCCTCCCTCATGCCCATCACACCTCCCGTGGGTTCTTCTGTGGGGAGCCAGCTCCACCACTTCCTTTCTACCTTGTCTGCTGTCACCGCGGACAGGTGGGTTCTAGAAGTGGTGGGTCAGGGTCTGCCTTTGGAATTCAAGTAGTACCCCTCCTTGCCGAGCCCGGGCCCCACGGTGGCACTTGGTTTCCGCAGACATGCTGTCAACTCTGAGATGAGATAGCCCAGCTTCTATGCAAGGAGGTTGTGGTTCCTGTCGCAGATCATCCAGAACACCCGGGGTTTGTCTCCAGGTACGTATTGGTGCCAAAGCGGACAGGGGGCTGGTGCCACATTCTAGATCTGCACAACCTCAGCAAGTTCCTCAGGTTATGCACTTTCAGGATGGTAATTCTCTCAGATCATACCATCTCTAGAGTGAAACATGGCTTTGGTCCGAGGATCTTCAGGATGCGTTCTTTCATGTCCCAATCTGTCCTCTCATCGAAGTTTCCTCCACTTTCGAGCAGAGGTAGCCCTCTGAGTTCCATGCCATTCGCCTCTCCTCGGCCCCCATGGTCTTCACCAAGTGCATTGTAGTGGTGGCAGTTTATCTGAGGCGCCGAGGGGTCCAGGTCTACCCCTACCTGGACAATTGACTGATCATGGGTCCCTCCAGGTTGGAGGTGGAGCAGTCCAGGGATCTGGCCCCCCAGACCTGAGTCTCCCTTGGCCTCCTGGTCAGTGAGACCAAGTCAGAACTCATGCCCTTGCTCGTGATCAGTTTCATCGGGGCGGAGCTTGACTCTAGCAGGGCCAGAGCCCAGCTCCCGGTGGACAGGGCGGATGCTCTCTCCTCCTTGCCCGATCATTTCGGATTGGGCAATTGCAGGGGACTTCCTGTGGTTGCTGGACTACATGGCGGCTTGCACCAGCATGGTCCGTTGGGGCCACTGGAGAATGTGTTCCTAGCAGTGGGAGCTGGCCAGCCAGTGGTCTCAGCGCAAGGGTCACTTCGACCAGCTGGTCACTGTGACCCAGCGAATGTTGGACGCCATCCAGTGGTGGTTAGTCCTGGCACATCTGCAGGAAGGGATCCCATTTGTCCGCCCAGAGCTGACAGTCATCCTGATGACTAATGCCTCTCTCACGAGCTGGGATGCCCACCTGGGGGAACAGAGTCCATGGGCTTTGGACCCTTGAGGAGTCCCACTCACATCAACCTGTTGGCGGTGACTGCATTTGCACCACACATTTGGGGTCAGATGGTCCAAGTCCAGATGGCCAACACCACGACCATTACTACCTCAACAAATAGGGTGGGACACACTCCCTGCCCTTGTGCAGGGAAGCTCTCCATGATTGGACCCTCGTACACAGCCTGGAGGCGGATCTCCTAGCCATCCATGTGGCAGGAGCCTCCAGTCAGCTGGTGGATGCCCTCAACTGGGTGGGCTAGGCATCTCACGAGTGAATTCTCCATCCAGAGGTAGTACACAGTATGTTCTCCCAGTGGGGCACCCCTCAGGTGGACCTGTTCACCTCCAGGGAGAATGCAAAGCTGGGGCTGATTTGTGCATGCCCCCCCCTCAACAGGGAACGCTGCAGGGGGATGCCTTCTCGAGGCCCTGGACCCCAGGCCTCTTCTATGCCTTCCCTCCGATTCCCTTGATCCACAAGGTGCTCAAGACCAGGAAGGACAAGGCACAGGTGATCCTGGTGACTCTGGACAGTCCACACCAGTTCTGTTACCCCAATCTCAGCCTCAGCAGCAGGCTCCCAAGGCGTCTTCCCCTACGCCTAACCTGCTTTCCACCAGTCAGGGGAAGGTACTCCACCCGGACCTTCAATCCCTGCACCTGACACCCTGGTTCCTGAGCTGCTAGAGTTCCAGGCCTTGGGTGTCTCGGAAGCTGTCTTCACCATTGTGGAGGCATCTCTGAAGGAGTCTACTAGGAAGTGCAACTCCTTTAAATGGAAGAGTGTCTTCATTTGGTGTCAGGGCAAGGGGTTGGACCCTTTGTCCTTTTCAGTGGCTAGCATTGTCGACTACCTTTGGTCCCTCTCCCAGTCAGTCCTTCGGTCAGCAACACTTAAGGTGCACCTGGCCATCTTCTCTGCTTACTGGGCATGGGCTGGACAGCAGTCTGTGGCATACGAGAACACATGGTTTTTTAAGGGCCTTGACCACATCTCCGTTGCATGAACTACCACCACCGTGGGACTTGTTGCTGGTTTTGGCAAAGCTCATGGGCAAGCCATTCGAACCAATGCACGGTATGATCTCTCATTTGTCGTGGAAGACCGCCTTCTTGGTGGCTATCACATCAGCCAAAAGGATCAGTGCGCTCCAGGCACCTTCAGTGGAGTCTCCTTACCTGGTCTTCCACAGGGGCAAGGTTGTCCTGTGCCTAGCCTGAAGTTCCTCCCGAAGGCTGTGTCAGAGTTTCACCTTAACCAGATGATTAATCACCAATCACACCTTGGAGGCTGAGCACAGGCTTCATACTTTGGACCTGCAGCGAGCGCTCACTTATTATAAAGAGCGCATGGCTAGAATCTGGGGAGAGGTTCGCCAGCTGTTTGTCACCTATACTGAAGCCGCACCTAGCAGACCTGCAGCCAAGCAGATGAGTGTCAGGTGGATCACATTCTGCGTTGATCTCTGCTATAGGTTGGCGGGTAGGGTGCCTCCTGGAGGGCTAAGGGCTCATTCCACGCACCATACCACTGCATTGGTGGCTGCTTCCAGGGATGCCCCCATCCAGGAAATCTGTAGGACTGCTACCTAGAGGTCAGCACACACCTTCATTTCCCATTACCACATTAACCTAGCGTCTCATCGGGATGCTGATTTGGGGGCCTAAGTTCCTTATTTCCTAGGTAGGGGGTGTGCGCCTTGCCTCCCTCCTCCCAGAGAGCTGCTAGGAGTCTTCCAGAAGTGAGTATAGAACATCATATCCCCATCCCTAGAAAAACAGGGTACTCACCTGTAACAGTAGTTCTATGAGTGATATATGATGTTCATCCACATGAACCCACCCGACCTCCCCTGGCATTGGTGCACACAGTTTCTTCCAGTGGGCAAGATCTGGTGTCATGGGGTGGAGCCAAGGGAGTTACCACCTGGGTGAGTGGGAGGAATCAGCTTGAAGACTTTCCGGCAAGCTCTTACAGGAAAAGGACACTACCAGAAGTGTGGATGAACATCATATACCACTCACAGAACTACTGTTACAGGTGAGTAACCTGTTCTAGGGACGTGGATATGCTGTTCAATCCACACTTACTGGCAGGTTCCTTGCTGCTTTAAATCTTGCTGGAAGGTCTTCAAGCTGGCTCCTCCCACCCACCCAGGTGGTAAAACTCTCGGCTCCGCCCCATGATGCCAGATCTTCCTTACTGCTTGGAAGCTCAGGTTCCCTCCTTAGCGCTCGTTTTAGGCCTGGATCCATACTCTTGATCAAGCCAAACTCATTCTTAAGTTTAAAAGACTTCGGTCTTCTTTTTCCCTCGTGGCTGCGATGGACAAATCGACTCCCGGAATTTGTCGGTGCCCGTGTGGGCAGATGATGTCCCGGACTGATCCGCACTCCATGTGCGTTTATTGCTTTGGACTCTGCCATGACTCACAGGCTTGTGAGTCATGCAAATCCTTTTCGGCTTCGGTCTTGGAGGACCGTGCTGCCCAATTGCTGTTGGAGCGACCTGTGAAACGTTATCCTCTGGTCAAGTCGAAAGAGGCCTGTTGGGTGGTGTCTGCTGCTGTGGGCTTGGCAGAACAGCTGGAGCAGATGATCGCCCTTGAAGAGGAGGCGGCCCAGGCCGCATCATCATCATCCTCGGTCGCGGCATTTATCCCGCTCTCCTTGGGCTCCTCCTAAACAGCTTCTTTTAAGGAGCTTTGCCAATCCCTCTCCACCAAGGGATTCCTCTTGGTCCAGAAAGGAGGACTCCAAAGGTAAGTCCCACCGTCGACATTCGTGGGAGCGGGAGAGTTCCCCTTCCCCAGATAGTCGACACTGTACTTCGGTTGCGGCTAAGGCTGCTGGCTTCACGGTGTCCCCATCAGGTCAGCCGGCCGAGACAACCGTCGATGCGGTCGAGATTTTTCTCGACCCGTCGGACGGTTTGTCGACTGGAGAAGCCGACAGCTGTTCTTCACCAGTTACTCCAGTGGAAACTGAGGACTTGCCTCTGCCTCCTGTGCTGGAGTCCCCAGTTAAGGTCCCTGAACAGAGGGAGGAACGGGTTCCCCTTCCCCTTTCTGACCCACCCTCGGAATCCCCGAAGGTCTCGGACCTCTTCCAGGTCCAGTTGGTCCCGCCGACATCGGCGGTCTCTGTCTCGGCACCATGGAAAGAGGCGGCGCCGCTCGTCCTAGTTGTCCTCTTCAGAGGATAGGCTCCCGCGGCAAGTGCCGGGCGCTATGAGGATTTAATGTGGCAGCAGCTCTTATTGTCCAGGAATAAGCCGACTCTGTCGCCTTCTCCGCCATTAAGTGGCTGTCACCGAGCAGCCGAAACAACCCTCGTAGTAGTCGATGAGCGAAACCGGCACGGTTGTTGTGAAACTGGCTGCGCCACCCATCATGGTGGAACCTCTGCCTCCACAACCGAAGACTGGGGCCCCGACCAAGGATTCTCGGTCGGGTCAGGGTTTACCCCATAGGTTGTCGGTCACCCTCACTCCTGATCGACCTTGGCAGGTGGAGGGTGGCTCAGGCGCTGGGCAGCTCTTGCAGACTCCTCGGAGTCTGACGACGACGACTCCTTGTTCTCCAGGCCGCTTGACTTTGAGTCCACTGGGG
Source organism: Neoceratodus forsteri (assembly GCA_016271365.2). Classification (NCBI taxonomy): domain Eukaryota; kingdom Metazoa; phylum Chordata; order Ceratodontiformes; family Ceratodontidae; genus Neoceratodus; species Neoceratodus forsteri. The sequence goes on from CM028129.1 coordinate 194,753,567, forward strand.
GTCAGTCAGTGAACGAGAGCCCATCTTCGTTCCTTGGAATGCTTCGACTCATCTGAGTCCACTGGGATGAAGCTCGAACCCATTTCAAAACGAGCCAAGTATCCCCTCACGGAGATACTGGACCAAGGGGATTCCCCTATGGAGGCCTTCCCGGTGGCGGAAGCCATTGTTGGCCCGGCCCTGGAGCTGTGGCAGTGGACAGCTTCTTGTCCAGCACCTTCGGCCAGGATGGCTCAGAAGTGTGTTGTCCCTACCGGTTCACTCTCCGGTTTCTCGGAGCACCCCGCTGCAGAGGGGTTAGTGACCGACAGCATTTTCCGGCGTTCCGGGAATGCTTGGGATGTGGACAAGCCACCCGATAAGGAGTCCAAGAAATTGGACTACTCCAGGTGGAAAGTCTATGCTGCTTCCTCCCTAGGCCTTCGTCAGGCTAGCTCGGCCGTCCTGATGGCACACTTTTCACACGTCCTTTTTGGCTCCCTGGATGAGGTGATTCCTCATCTCCCGGATGACCTTCAAATGACGGTCAAGCAGGTGCGGGATCAGGGAAGGGCGGTGGCCAAACAGCAACTCCAGACTTCCTTGGACATAGCTGACTCTTGTGCCCTGTCAGTAGTGGCCGCAGTGGCCATGTGCCGCAGAGCTTGGCTGCGGATCTCCATCTTTACGGAGGATACCCAGCACAAGCTGGCAGATGTTCCCTTCCTGGGTACCGACTTGTTCGGTCCTGGGGTGGAGGGTCATTTTCAACAGATCGAGAAGTCCAGCGCCACCTTGGACTCTGTCATGTCTGCCCAGAAGGACAAAGGCCGCCAGCAGCAGCGCAGGCCCTTTCATCCTTCAGCCTCTGCGGCACGTCCGGCCCAGCAACACCTGATCAGAGCCAGCAGGCTTGCACTTGGCACCCAAAGCCAAGCCTGCTGCTTTCTCCAGCAGGAAGCCGGGTGGGAAAGGTCCAGGTGGCTCCTCGGCCGGCCCTTCCTCCAAGCCTGCCCAGTGACTGGTTGAGGGGTGTCACCCCCAACCTTGTCGCTCCTCCCCGGGATCCCCCCATGGGGGGACGGCTTCGCCATTTCCTTTCCACCTGGTCTGCTATCACCATGGACTGCTGGGTGTTGGAAGTGGTAGGCAGGGGTCTTCCTCTGGAATTTGAGCAGTCCCCACCCTATTGAGCCGTCGCCCCACTGGGGGCTACGGGTTCTGCAGCCTCTCTGTCGGCTCATCGAGCTGACATTGCCCTACTTCTCCAGGAGGAGGTGATCAGGGAGGTGGTGGATCCTCCTTCAGATCCAGGGTTTGTGTCCAGGTACTTCCTGGTCCCAAAACGGATGGGGGGCTGGCGCCCCATTCTAGACCTACATGACCTGAACAAGTTCCTAAGGTCTCGAACCTTCAGGATGGTCACTCTGGCTCAGATCATTCCATCCTTGGAACGAGGCATGTGGTTCTGTTCTCTGGACCTCCAGGACGTGTTCTTTCACGTCCCAATCCATCCGTCTCACCAGCGATTCCTCCACTTCAGGGCAGAGGGATCCCTTTACGAGTTCTAGGCCATGCCCTTCGGCCTCTCTCCAGCTCCCAGGGTCTTCACCAAATGCATGGCAGTGGTGACAGCATTCCTGCGGTGCCGAAGGGTCCGGGTGTACCCTTACCTGGACGACTGGCTGATTGCAGCTTCCTCCAGGTTGGAGGTGGAGCGGTCCAGGGATCTGGCCCTCCAGGTCTGCCCTCAGATTGGCCTCCTCATCAACGAGGCCAAATCGGAACTCGTGCCATCGCAGGTGATTCAGTTCATCGGGGCAGAGCTCGACTCTACTAGAGCCAGAGCATGGCTCCCGGCGGACGGGGCTGAGGTCCTTTCCTCCTTTGCCCAATCATTTCTGGTTGGGCAATTGCGCCCTGCACCAGTGTGGTCTGTTGGGCCCACTGGCGCATGCGTTCCCTACAATGGGGGCTGGCCCGCCAATGGTCACAGCTCTCCGGTCCTCTGGACCAGCCAGTGACAGTGACCCAGGAGATGTGGAACGGACTCCAGTGGTGGCTCGTTCCAGCTCATCTGCAGGAGGGTATCCCGTTTGTTCGCCCAGAGCCGACGGTCACTCTGACGACCGACGCGCCTCTGATGGGTTGGGGTGCCCATCTGGGGGAGCTCAGAGCTCACAGCCTCTGGTCCCCTCGGGAGTCTCGATGCCACAGCAACCTGCTGGAGCTTCGAGCGGTCTGACTAGCCCTCACCACCTTCACTCCATTTGTACAGGGTCCAGTGGTCCAGGTCCAGACGGACAACACTACGACCATGTACTACCTAAACCATCAGGGCGGGACGCACTCCTTACCTCTGTGCAAGGAGGCTCTCCGCACTTGGTCCCTTGTGAGCGGAATGGAGGCGGATCTCCTAGCCATCCATGTGGCAGGAGCCTCCAACACTCTGGCCGATGCCCTCAGCCAGATAGGTGCTGCATATCACGAGTGGTCTCTCCTGCCAGAGGTAGTACAAGATCTGTTCTCCCACTGGGGCACTCCTCAGGTGGACCTGTTTGCCTCCAGGGAGAATACGAAGCTGAGGCTTTTCATGCACGCCTCCCTCAGCAGGGCTCGCTGCAGGGGGATGCTTTCTGGAGGCCATGGACCCCGGGCCTCTTCTACGCCTTCCCTCCATTTCCCTTGATCCACACGGTGCTTCTTAAGGTGAGGAAGGACAAGGCGCAGGTGATTCTGGTAGCCCCAGACTGGCCCCATCAGTTCTGGTATCCAGATCTCCTCAGCTTCGGCTCCAGGCTCCCGAGGCGGCTTCCAGCCCGCCTGGACTTGATCTCAGTCAACAAGGGGAAGGTACTCCACCCGGACCTTCAATCCCTACACTTGACAGCCTGGTTCCTGAGCGGCTAGAGTTCCAGGCCTTGGGTCTTTCCGATGAGGTCCTCAACGTTGTTGAGGCATCCCGTAAGGAGTCGACCAGAAAATACTGTGCCTTCAAATGAAAGAGATTCTCCATTTGGTATGAGGATAAGGGGTTGGACCCTTCCTCCTGTTCTTTGGCTAGTATTCTGGACTACCTGTGGTCCCTTTCTCAGCTAGGGCTTTGGTCGACGACCCTTACGGTGCACCTGGCAGCCATCTCTCCTTACCGAGCGCTAGCCGGGAAGCAGTCGGTGGCGCAGGAGAAGGTGGTCGGGTGCTTTTCAAAGGCCTTGATCACATATCCCCTCTGGTGCGAGAACCTCCACCTCCGTGGGATCTACTGCTGGTATTGGCTAAGCTCATGGGCAAGCCATTCAAACCGATGCACAGGTGTAACATCTCTCACCTGTCGTGGAAGACCACCTTCTTGGTGGCTATCATGTCAGCCAGAAGGATGGGAGAGCTCCAGGCGCTTTCCATTAAGTCCCCTTATCTGGTCTTCCACAGGGACAAGGTTGTCCTGCGCCCCCACCCGAAATTCCTTCCGAAGGTGGTGTTGGAGTTTCACCTTAATCAGGTGTTGACTCTGCTGGTGTTCTATCCCAATCACAGCTGGGAGGCCGAATATAGGCTCCATACTCTGTACCCTAGACGAGCGCTTGCTTATTATAAGGAGCGGACGGCTGAAGTTCGGGGAGAGGTTCGCCAGCTGTTTGTCACCTACGCTGAATCCGCACCTGGCAGACCTGCAGCCAAGTAGATGATAGGCAGGTGGGTCACCTCCTGCATAGATCTCTGCTACAGGTTGGCGGACATGGAACCTCCTAAAGGGATAAGAGCTCATTATACCCACCATACCACTGCCTCGGTGGCTGCTTCCAGGGACGTCCCTATCCAGGAAATCTGCAGGGCTGCTACCTGGAAGTCAGTGACACACCTTCATTACCCACTACCACATCGACCTTGAGTCATGCCGGGATGCTGGTTCTGGGACCTCTGTTCTCCAGTCCTTATTCCCTAAGTAGGGGGTGCGCGCCATGCTTACCTCCTCCCAGAGAACTGCTAGGAGTTTGCCAGTAAGTGTGGATTGAACAGCATATCCACATCACTAGAAATGCAGGTTACTCACCTGTAACCGGAGTTCTAGGAGTGGTATATGTTGTTCATCCACATAACCCACCCGACCTCCCCGGCTTTGACGCGCAACCTGACTTCCAGCGGGCTAGATCTGGCATCATGGGGCGGAGCCGAGAGTTTTACCAGCCAGGTGGGTGGGAGGAGCCAGCTTGAAGACCTTCTGACAAGATTTAAAGCGGCAAGGAACCTGACAGTAAGTGTGGATGAACAACATATATCACTCCTAGAACTCCTGTTACAGGTGAGTTACCTGTATTTTTTGCCTGATTTTTAGGTACCCAGATGTTTGAAAATCAGACCTTGAGAATTTAATATTGGCAGGGGGGAGGAGGTGTAGGTCAGATTGCCATATTACTCCCTGTCCTTTACCATAATGGCAGCTTGAAAGACCAGAATTGAAATTGGCTAAAAAGACAGTAAGCCCGCTGCTGTGGATCCAGAGGGATGTTGCCAGTTAGAAAGTACACTAGCTTCCCAAACCAGGGAACCAACTAAAGATGGCACACGCTTAACCCAAGGAATAACATACATGAGGAATGTATTGGTGCAGATAGACAGATGGTGCAAATATATAAAATCTTATTGTGCAAAAACGGACTGCTGTAAGAGATGACCAGACCTGCAACCCCATTTTGCCCATGCTGATGGCTTTGGACTAGGGGAAAGGGCATGGGCCATGTAGCAAGTGCCCGGTTTTTATACATTGGTTCCTAGGCCAAACATCCTCCTTAGAATAAAGTTTTTTTTTTTTTTTTTTATTATAATGTATTTTTGCCACCTTCTTCCGCGGGGCTGGCAGGCGGCTCCGGCCCCGTTCTCTGGCCCTGGCATCTTTGCATCAGTCCATACCTGGGTAATTCCCCCATGGGTCCCCTTCCCCCTCCCGTGGCAGGGCCAGGGTGAGGAGAGTCGACTTTTCTCCCCTCCCTAGAACACAAATCTAGAATCCGGGGAGGCTGATGCGGGCTCAGCCGGGCCATTATGGAACCGGCCAGCTCCAGTTTCACGTTGGCGTCCCCTCTCATGCCACAGTCGCTGAAAGCGTGGGGAGGCAAGCGCATGCAGCGATTCATGGCACCCTCCTCACTCTAACCACTCACCACTGGTGCACTACCTCAGGCCTCCAATTGGGGCAGCCCTGCAGCAGGAGTGACTGAAACCCTTCCCAATAGAGGAGAGCTGCCTGTGGCTGCTCAGTCCGGCTCCTATCCTTGGCAACGAAGGATCGTTCTTGAACCCTGATCGCCAGTGCAGTGTGAGGTGTGGCATCCAGCGCCTCAACTCTCAGCGCCACTGGGTTGACAACGACAAAGGTTTTATAAAATTCACTGCACCTATTCCATCTGCAGTACCTCTTCAGGCGTACTGACCTGGATTTAAGTGGAGGCAGGTAAGTTACTATAAATGATGCTTGAAGCATGTTGTTTAGGTCCTTTTGCTCTCTGATACCGGCTGGCAACATTAAATTGCAGACGCCAAGACTATTACACACATTAGTTCAGTGCATTAGTGTGTGTGTGACCACCCTTTCCCACATAAGATTACAAAATCAATTCAGTGTGATGTCTGCACGGTGCCAGTGTAGAGGAAAGACAGGAGGATAAGTTCATAAAGAAAGATTTTTGCGGCTGTTACTTTACAGAGCTAACCACTGGGATGAATAAATGCAGTTCCTGCAGGAAGTAAGCAGTCTGGGATGAACTGCTTTTTTGTACAGATTGTAGCACATGCTGGCTGAGCATTTTTCTTAACTAATGAAAACATTTTATTTATTCCTTTGTAAAGCTCCCCCCACCCCCCCTTTGCCAGACACTGTTCTATGGGTCCTCTTTTGGCTCCAGAGACATTCCAGTCCCATTACCACGAGTTCAGGGGAACTACTCCGATTGTCTCTTGACTGTCTCTCATCATGCGTCTTGCCCTGATTGTCATGTCTCCTATATGTTAGCAGTGCCACATAGAAAAAGATTCACAACCACATGCAGAGTCAGCTGTTAAAGACCCAGCAACTAGAATTGCACTGCACTGTGTATGCTGCTTGCTAGCTGGGGACACAATTTCAGAACCTGAAAAAAGCCCATCCCCCAACAGCAAGGGGGAAGCTTTGATTTCAGAACAAAAAATGCCGCAGAAATGATCAAACTATTCTGCAACAATACTGTGATAGCTGTACAAATATTGATTATTCACCTGCAACAATAAATCTTCAGTGACTTAATCTTCACCATTGATTCCCACTTATGGGTCTGGGACTGGAGACACTGGGACATTCCGGGAGCATAGGTTTTACCAGGGAGCTGGCTATGGCTACCGAGCCCAGCACCTGCGCAACCCCATGTGGTATTGCACTCCAGCCAGTTAATGGTTCCAGCTCCCTCACTAACCTCAGTTCTGTTCTTGCCACTGTTCAGTGCACACTGTGGGAGTACAGCACCTTGGTTTGAATTGTCACTGCTTTTATTACTGTGTCACGGTATTTTTCTAACTTTCAAGGTGCCACGTGTATTTTTCTGCAGTGTTGAAGTTTGACCAGAAAGGGGCCTATTTTCGTATGTTTCATGGTGTAGTCCCTACATCATCTTGGTGGTTCTCCTCTTGGGGCTGGTGTTGCTGAGGCTGTGTTCTGGATTACAGGGCCTGCAATTCACTCCTCTCTCTGCCTGCTCTCTCGGGGTAGGGAGACCAGTCTGACCCTGACCTTGTTGTTTTGAGGGCGGCGATGATGATTTCTTAGTCTGAATTCATCGGACCCAGGTGCTTCTGCTGTGCTTCGGGAGGATTTAACTTCTAGGCTTTGCTCAGAGACATGCTTCGTCACTTTATTTTGAGCTCACAGCCACTGATCAAGGTAAACATCTCCGTCTGTAGTGGTGAAATGCATCTACTATGCTGGACAGTTTAGCTCCTCATATTCTGCCCACATTTCAAACCTTGTCTGGAGTAGGCCTGCTTTGATGCCATCTGTTTGCAAGCAGATGGAATATGTATACATACATATTCTTTGCAAAAAACTACATTAATGCATCAGTTAAGGTTGCTATCAAACTGTAACATGCATTTGTCAGTGCTGAATGTTTGTCATGTGCAGTGGGGTCATGGGGGGGGTGATACAAGCCTGCGTTGGCAAATTTCAACACGGGTTCATAACTTTGTTGTTTTGTAATATTTTTACACCATATTTTCAACATAGTCTTCTTATTATCCCACCTCACGAAGAAGGGCAGAGTAGAATTTCAACTTCTGTCTGAAAGGTGATTTCATGCAGTGGCTGCGAAATCACCTTTCAAACAACATGAAGTCTTGCTGTATTCTGAGTATTGCAGTTAGGTCCTGCCTTTCAACTGCCCCGGAGAACAAAGGGTTAACTTTTCTATGCCTTGCATAGAACGTTCATCTCAAGCTTGGTTGAAGCCCCTGTCTGTTGTTCAAACTGCAACCGCCAGATTCTTTACTCTGCCTCACTGAACAGTCGCTCCGGAGATTTCTCCTGCTGCTCAGTTCAAAAGTCTATTGAAGTGTCGGTTTCCGGTTGGTTTCTACTGAATTGTTGTTTCTGCATAGTCTGTTCAAGTCTTTGTCTGTGGTACCGTGAGTACTAGACAGGTTTTTGTTCTGTTTCTGGTTGGAACTTGTAAACTGTTGATCGGTTCGGCTGAACCGATCAATTTGAGGTAAAAGCTTGTGCTTTGCTTTAGAGTGTGGTAACCGGTCCATATCGGATCTAAAAAAAAAAGAAGGATTTTAATTACTGTACGTTTTTTTCCAAGACCCGTGACACAGTCAGGAACCAGTAGGGGAGTCTTGCCTGGTGGATTGCCAAAAAAAGGGTTAGTTTTTGGTTAGGCTGGCCATGTCTGAGAAACCCAAAAAGAAAACTGGGCCCACTGGGTTTCAACACTGCAGTGTGTGTGTGTGTGTGTGTGTGTGTGTGGAGGTCTTTGCTAAGGCTGATCCCCACACCACCTGTGTTTATTGTCAGGGGTTTGACCACCTCGATTCAAACTGCCAAATTTGCAAGAATTTTCCTAAATCTACCCTGGAAAAGAGATTAGGTAGATTGCGGGAAAGAGAGGCAGAGAAGTCCGCTGACCCAGATGGTCAGCCCGGTTCGGTTCCGACCGAACCAGAAGGAGTGCCCTCTGACCAGGGCGATACTTCGGGCAATAGGAGAGCCGATTCCGAGGAATCTGTTCCCAAAAAGAAAAGACAAATCGACCGGTTCGGACCCAGAATCTCATACTCAGACCACCGATGAGATAGCCAAGGCGATTAGGATTGTGCAATCGCTTACTTCAGTTCCGACCGAACCGGCACCATCTGGCAGGGGCTCGGTTCGGTCAGTTCCCCCGGTTCCGGATTATACTTTGGAAGAATTTTATGAACCGGAGTTTGAGGAGGAGGGAGAGTACGAGGATGACTATGGTGACGATGAAAGTCTGGATGTGCCTGTTGACCCGGACATCTCCCCAGGCAGACCTTCAGGTGTCTCTCCTCCTAGGCTTTCTGAGTCCCCGGCCTTCACACTATATGTTCTACAGAAAGGTGGCTGATACCCTCCAGCTTCCTGTGGAGGAAGCAGTTGAGGATCAGGAAGAGCCGGATTTTGTTGCGATGATGGACATCCCAGAGTCCAGGAGACTGTCTGTTCCCCTCCACAAATCTTTTGGGAAACAGACACAAAAAATTAAGTCTCCAAATTCTATACCTCCTGTGGACAGACGAATGGACAAGAGGTACACTCTCTCAGACTCAGACATGGAGTTCCTTTTTCAGCAATGCAGCCATGTTGGGGTTGTGCAGGCTGCTGCCTGTGATAAGGCAAATATTCCCTTGGCATCACATCCCCCCAGACAAGGACTCCAGGAAGATTGATGCCATGGCAAAGAAACAGTACATGGCATCATCTTTGGGTCTCAGGCAGGCTAATTATTTGGCCTATGCAGCCAGGTATCAGAAGTCCAGATGGGACACTGTACTGGCACTGGCTAAACAGGCTCCTCCCCAGCTTGCCAAGGAGCTGGAGCAGGTGGCTGCAGATAGGATCGAGGCATCAAAAGTACAATTTCATGCTGCTGTAGACTCCAGTGATGTATCATCAAGAGTCATGGTTACATCTGTGACTCTTCGGAGAATGGCTTGGCTCAGATGTACTAGCCTCTCACAGGATACCCAGGCTAAGGCCATGGATTTTCCTGTAGTTGGTAATTCTCTGTTTGGGGAACAGACAGAGAATTACATGAAGAAAATGGAGGAATACAGGACCACTTACAGGAGTGCTCAGGCCAAAGAAAGGCAAGCAACTCCTCAAAGGCAGCAGTCCAGGGGCAGGCCTTTCCAAAGACCTTTTTACCAAGCTCTGGCCGCCTCCTCTTTTTCGCAGAGGGAGTTCTTTAGAGGGAGAGGCAGAAGGGGGATGAGCAGGCCTGCATCCACCCCTCAGCCTAAAGCCCCTGCCAAGCAGACACCCTGATGGGTCTGCCCGGGTTGATTCTCCAATACCAGTAGGGGGGGGCAGGCTGGCTTACTTTGTCCAGGACTGGGTGTCTCTTACATCAGACAAGTGAGTCCTGGAAGTAGTAAGCCAGGGACTGGTTCTCAGCTTCAAAAAATGTCCAAATATGAGAGCCAGATCTTTTCCACCTGCAAATCTCTGAGACCCTTGCCCTAGAGGCAGAGGTTTCTTCTCTCCTAGGTCTCAGAGCTATAGAGAGAGTTTCCACCCTACACAGGGGGCAATGAATTGTACTCCAGGTACTTTCTAACCCCCAAGAAGACAGAGTGGCGACCCATCCTGAACGTAGGATATCTGAACAAACATCTGTTAAAGCCAAAATTCAAAATGGTAACTCTGGGAATTATCCTTACCGCTCTAAGGCCAGGGTACTGGCTAGCCTCCCTGGACCTCAAAGATGCCTACTTTCACATTCCCATCAGGTGCACCCACAGAAAGTACCTCAGGTTCCAGTTGCCCTCAGGCCACTATCAGTTCAGAGCAATGCTCTTTGGCCTAGCATCAGCCCCAAGGGTCTTCACAGAGTGCCTGGCAGTAGTTGTTGCCTTCCTAAGAAGACAAAAGATTTCCATTTTCCCATACTTGGACGACTGGCTCACAGTAGGTCAGTCTCCAGATCAAGTCAAGTCACATCTGCAAGTGACACAGCAAGTGCTCACTTCTTTGGGATTCCTTCTCAACCTGTCAAAGTCAGTTCTCGAACCAGTGCAGCTCCTCGCCTTCATAGGTGCAGAACTGGATACGGTAAAGGCAAGAGCCTTCCTTCCCCTGGAAAGGGCATGGACCCTTATGGAACTGGCCGCCTCTTTCACCCTTCAGGTGTCTCGATCAGCAAGGCATTTCCTTCAGCTACTGGGCCACATGGCAGCCTCCACAGCAGTGGTCCAGGGAGCAAGATTCCAAATGAGGGACATTCAGTTCCACTAAAGAGCCTTTTGGTCCCAAAGAAAGGATTCTCTTACCAAACTGATCCCAGTGACTCAAACCCTGATCCAAGCCTTGCAATAGTGGCAGTATCAGGACAATTTGAGACCAGGGATTCCATTTGTCACTCAGTCTCATTCAGTGATACTCACCACAGATGCTTCATTGCTGGACTGGGGAGCCCATGTGGGGGATCTTACCACTCAGGGACTGTGGTCACCTCAGGAATCTCAGCTTCACATCAATCTCTTGGAACTCAGAGCAGTGTTTCTGGCACTGCAAGCTTTTTCCAAATCTACGGAACAAGGTAGTTCAGGTCAGAACAGACACTACTACCACCATGTGGTACATCAACAAGCAAGGAGGCACTTGGTCTACGGCCTTGTGCACTGAAGCAATGAAGTTGTGGTCCCTGGCCTATTCCCCTCAAAGGTCTCTGATAGCAGTTCACCTCCCAGGGAAGGACAATGTCCTAGCGGATGCACTGAGCAGAATATCCCAGGGCCATCACGAATGGACCCTGGATCCTCTGGTTTTGAAAGTGATTTTCCTGAGATGGGGCATTCCAGAGATGGATCTTTTTGCAGCCCCAATCACCAACTTCCTCTCTCTTGTTGCAGACCCCCAGTCTTGGGCTCAGTCCCCCTGAATGCTCTGATTCTGAACTGAGAAGGGAAATTTCTGTATGCTTTCCCCCCCTTCCCTCTCCTGTTCAGGGTGTTAGTCAAGATAAGGTCACAACCATGCAAAGTGATTGATTGGTCCGGACTGGGCCAGACAGCCATGGTACCCCTTGTTGCTGTCCCTAGCAGTCCACCTTCCCCTGTCTCTTGCCAGGAATTACAACCTGTTAGCATCCTCTCAGGGGAGGATTTGGTACCCGAATCTTCAGTCTCTGAATCTCAAGGCTTGGCTCTTGAAGAGTGAGTTTGCAGATCTGCATCTTTCCCAAGGGGTTCTGGATATCCTTAAGGCTTCTCGAAAGCCTTCCACTAGAAAGACTTACAACTCCAAATGGAAAGGATTCAGCATGTGGTGTTCTAAGAAGAATATTTCTCCAGACTCTGCTGAGTTGCCTATGGTTCTGGATTATATGGTCCATCTTAATGGCCTGGGCCTCAGACCAGCTACCCTCAAGGTACACTTGGCAGCTGTTTCTGCTTTCCTGTCGGTAGGCAAGTCTTCCTCTCTGACATCTCATCCTGTATTCTGTAAGTTTTTCAAGGGATTGCTTCACACCAATCCCCCCCTTTAGGGATCCTGCTCCTGCTTGGGACCTTAATATTTGCATTACTCAGCTTATGCAACTCCCCTTTGAGCCTTTGTCCTCTGCAGAGCTTAGGTACTTGACTTGGAAAACTGTCTTTTTGGTCGCCATTACCTCTGCCAGACATATCAGTGAATTGCAAGACTTGTCAGTGAAATCTGATTTCATTTCTTTTCGTAGAGATAAAGTGTTCCTTAGAACTAACTGAAAGTTCTTTTCTAAAGTGGTTTCAGATTTCCACCTCAACCAGTCTATATCTCTCCCTGTTTTCTTCACTGACCATTCCTCCTCGGGAGAGAGGTGGCTGCACAGTTTGGATGTTAAAAAGAGCCCTTAGCTACTACATAGTGTATCAAGGGTCACAGGTTTGAATCCCTCCAGTTGTTCCTCACTTATGGAGAAGTTGGTAAAGGCAAACCTGCCACTGAGAGATCTGTTGCCAGGTGGATTGTTTCTTGTATACAGTTCTGCTATGAAAAACTGGGTAGAACTCCACCCTCAGGCCTGAGGGCTCATTGCACAAGAGGTACAGCTGCTTTCCTGGCTGCTGCCAGGGATATTCCTTTCTTAGAAATCTGTCAAACAGCCACCTGGAAAACAGTCCATACTTTTGCCAAGCATTACTCTCTGGATATCCAGGCTAGGAGTGATGCTCTGTTTGGCACAGCAGTACTTCAGAGCCTATTTCCAAAGTAGGTTCTGTTCCTCCTCCAGGGAGGTACTGCTTGGTAGTCTGCAGTAGTTAGAATATAGCAAGACTTCATGTTGTTTGAAGAAAAAATTACTCACCTTAGTAATTATGTTTCTTCTAGTGGAGTCTTGCAGTATTCTGACCCCCCAGCCTCCCCTCTCAGAACCTAGTTTTTGGGATGGGGGTGGGCAGGAGCAGTGTTGGCACCCTAGGGGTGTCCTTTTTACACCCTCTTTTTTTGTTTGGGTGGAATGTTGTGTTTTGGATGCGTTTCTTTCTGGGTTTCCTGACTTGAGTCTTCCTTTGAAACCAGAAACATATATTTGCCAGTTGGCTAGTAAAAATTTTTACAGTTTCCACACACAACACCTAGTAAGTTTTTGCTCGTAAAGATCTGGCAGTTGCAGTTTGAACAAGAACAGACAGGGGCTTCAACCGAGCTTGTGATGAATGTTCTATGCAAGGCATAGAAAAGTTAACCCTTTGTTCTCTGGGGCAGTTGAAAGGCAGGACCTAACTGCAATTGTCAGAATACAGCAAGACTCCACTAGAAGAAATTTAATTACTAAGGTGAGTAATTTTTTCTTCAGGATGCAAAAAACATTTTGGCCAGGATCTGAAAAATGACAGCTGTTATATTCATGAGATGCTGTGAAGAAACGGCAGTGTTGAAAATTTGGGATCCAAATATTGAAAAATACAAAAGTTATGAGCCAGCATTTGCAAATGTTAATGCAGGTTCATAAGTTTTTTTCTAATATTTTCAGACCAAATTTTCGATGTAGCATTCTTATAACCCCACCTCATGAACAAAGGTGGAGAAATTTTTCAACTCCTGTCCCAAAGTGTTGTGATTCTTGGTTTCTGACACAGTCTCGCTCGGTCTCCTCTAGTGCAGGTGGGAGCGGCTCCAATCTGCAATTTGTCCCTGGCGCTCTGTAACTCATCCTCGGCTGTGAAGTTTAGAGTGCCGGGGGGTACTGCCGGTTGCGCTGAGGTTTGAGGCACTGGACACCAAACCTTGCGCCATGCCGGCGACCCATGTTCAGGAGCGAGCCCAGGTTGCTGGGTATCCGGCAGGGGAGGAGAAGGATCGAGCGTGCCAGGGACAGCTCTCCTTCTCCGGGGAGAGGGGTGACCAGTTGTCAGTGTTTGCCTGGCCCCTACTGGTAGCTGGGGGCTGGCACACCGATGCTGCAGACATCTGGTAAGAGTCAGGGCAGATGCCTGATGTGGTACGTGCATGGAAGCATGTGTGGCATAGTTGCCTGTGTCCTTGCACACTCTGCCCCTAAAGGGGAGAAACCAGGAGAAAGAAAGCTCATAGCGGGTGATGGAAGGAGCTCGCAGGTCCCACCCCAGAATAGTTACGACGCCGACCCCTATACTGGATCCTGTCTTGGTGGGGGAGGGCTGTGGGCCCCCTGCCATGGTGGGTAAGCCCTCAGGGTAGCTGGTCGGCTGTGGACGTCGGGGCGGGGCTGGGGCTCCCTCCAGATAGAGAGGGTCATGGAGCGGGAGTACAAATGATTTAAAAAAAAAAAAAAAAAAAAAGAGTGCAAATATTTGATTTCCAGTTACTAGCATGTGTACTGAAATTCCAACAAGTAGGCATAGCTTTGTCTGGTGGGAGGAAAAGCCTGCCTGAACTATGTTTTGACAAGTTGTCATATTTAGGACAGCATTTGAATACAGAAGCTCGGGTAATAAGAAGGCTATGTTGAAAATGTGGGGTGCACCGCCGGCCCGATGGTGCTGAGGGTTGAGGCACTGGATGCCACACTTTGCGCCTTGCTGGTGACCCATGTTCGGGAGCGAGCGCAGGCCACTGGGGGTTGGCAGGGGAGAAGGATCGAGCGTCCCAGGGACAGCTCTCCTTTTCTGGGGAGAGGGGTGACCAGTTGACTGTGCACGCCTGGCCCCTAACGGTGGCTGGGGGCTGGCACACCGATGCTGCAGACATCGGGTCAAAGGTGGGGCAGACGCCTGACTGTGTGCGCACATAGGAGTGTGCACGGCACCGTCGCCAGTGGCCTTGCACACTCCATCCCTGAAGGGAAGAAACCAGGAAGAAAAAAGATCACGGCAGATGGAGGGAGCTCGCTGGTCCTGCCCCCGAATAGTCATGGCGCCAACCCCTGTACTGGATCTGGTCTTGCTAGGGTGGGCCCCCCTGCTGACCCCGCCAGGGGGGTAAGCCCTGGGGGTAGCTAGTCATCGGCTGGTGGACATCGGGGGCTGGGGCTCCCTCCAGATAGAGAGCGCTGTGGAACAGGAGTACAAATAATAATAAAAAAATGTGGGTTGCAAGTATTTGATTTCCGCAGTTACTAGCATGTGTACTGAAATTGCAACAAGTGGGCATAACTTTGTCATTTTTATGTTGACTTGCGCGCACACATAAGCAGCATCTTGTGGTAGTAGCACATTTCTGAGGTGTGTAATTGTTAGCCAGTGCAGGGGATGCTTTAGTGGGTGCGTCCCTCAGCCTCCAGTCAGTGAACATGATGCCGATGACAGCGGTTTCAGAGAGAGCCAAAGAGCTGAAACGAATCTGCCGCTGCAGTCAGAGACAGGCATATCACTGCAGTGGCAGATGACACGCCTCCATTACGTGCCTTTCCTGGTGAAACATTTCAGTGAATATGGCAGCTCTTGCAGTCCGCTACACAATCCACAGAAAGCCAACATCGGGGTGCCCAATCTCCGTGTCGGCATGTTCTCCCCCCACACACATTAAGTGGCACACCATAACATGGTGGCTCCTGCTGCTCAGCACACACTCCCAAAAAGCCGACATCGAGGTGCCCAATCCCCGTCTCAGCATCCTCCCTCTTAGTATGTCTTTCCTGGTTAAAGAGTTTACCCTTTCCTTTCTGACACCGGGATGCCCAGTCCCAGTGTCAGATGCTCGTTCTCTCCCCCCGAGCCCATCTTATCGGCCTTACCAACATTGGGGTGCCTAGTCCCTATGTCGGCATCTCCCCCCTCACAGAATTGTGGCACACTGGGAGCCCACCCCAGTGTGCCTGTTTTTTTTTTGTGTGTAACCTGTAAATGAAGAAACCTTCCTCGTAGTCTTTTTTTTTCCTTGCAAACAGTCTCCTCTTCCCTCCCCCATCCCCACCTCCCTCTGCTCACCCCCCACACCCATACTTACCCTGTGGAGGTCAGAGCTGCGATCTTCTCTGAACCGGGACACGTCTGCACTCTCCAAAGCCGAACTGCGAACTGAAGAAATGACAGTAAGTTTCATAATGGAAGGCAATGGGGGGTTTCAACTTAAGTTGATATCTCAGCCATTTTTTTGAAGTTTGGCTCCACATTTTTAACATGGGGTTCGTGGGACCCCATCTAGTGAACATGTTGCTATCATTTAGTTTCTCGGTCCCAAAAGGTGATTTCACGGTCGCTGCAAGGAATCGCCTTCCGGGACAGATTAATTAAATGACAGTGCCACTGTTCATGAGGGGAGATCCCAAAAGGCCCATGTTGTAAATTTGGTGAAAAATTTCCAAAAAATGACTGCGTTACGAGCGTGCATTGCGCAGTTTCTACGCACGTTCGTAACTTCACCAATTTTTCATATTTTCAGCATTGTCATTTTTTCCACACCACCTCATGAACAGTACAGCTGTCATTTTTTACATCCAGCCAGAAATGTGTTTTCACATCTGTGGTGCCAAATGGCACAGTCACTGTGCAAAACCATCTTTCAGGATTGAGTAAGGAAATAATAGTGCCACTGTTCATGAAGTGGGGTCTCAAAAAGCCCATTTAGAAAACTTGGAGTGAACATACCAACAAACGGCCTGGGTGTTAAGGTTTCCAACCATGACGCCCTACTCTGTAGAGACTGACAGGCGTCAGGGCAGGGGGTGTGACTTGGGATCGTCGGCCGTAATCCTCACTCCATTCCACCCCCACCTTGCAGCCAGTGACAGGCATCGTGGTGTTCCTTGGGGTTTTTGGCCCCAGCGTTCACCCCATTCTCCTGTACCGCACCCATCTCTGTGTATTTCCTTATGGAATGGGGCGAGTATAAGGCCCGAAGACCCCAAGGCACACCGCAACACCTGTCAGTGTCTGCAGGGTTGGGTGAGGTGAAATGGCATGAGCATTATGGCCGACTATCCAAAGGCACCCCCCCCATGCCTGTCAGTCTGTGCGGGGGGGGGGGGGTTGGCATCAGTTCAATACTTCACTGCCATTCTTATTATGCATCTCTCTAACTCCTGCACTACCAATGCCAAGCCAGCAACGTAACTTTAGGCATTGACAAATGCTTGTCATATTTTGACCCTAAATGTTGAACATAGTCTCCTGATCACCCCACCTCATGAACTCTGTAGGTGAAAATGTTTCAGATCCGTAGGAAAATGGTATTCCATGCCACAGGTGCGAAAATACATTATGGGCAGGAAGTTAAAAATGGCAGCTGTACTGGTTATTAGGTAGGTGTGATAAAAAGGCTACGTTGAAAATTTGGAGTGAAAATATTGAAAATGACCAAAGTTACATGCTCGCATAGAAAATTTTGGACGACCTGGTGCAACTTGGCAATTTTTTGGAGTTGTTTCACCAAGTTTTCAACATTGCCTTTTTGTGACCCCAACTCATGAAGAGTGCCACTGTCATTTAGTTTACTCATCCCAAAAGTTGATTTTGCAGAGCGACCGCACCATTCTGTGCCAAAAGTGCGAAGACACATTTCAGGCAGGATGTGAAAAATGACAGCTGTACTGTTCATAAGGAGGTGTTTAAAAAATGGCAGTGTTGAAAATCTGGAGTGAAAATATAAAAAAAAATTGGAAAATCAGGAGCGTGCGTAGAGACTGCACAACCCATGCTTGTAACGGTAATTTGTTTTTGGATTTTTTCACCAAATTTGTAACTGGCTTTTTGGGACCCCACCTCATGAACAGTGGCACTGTCGTTTTGTTAATCAGTCACGGAAGGTGATTGCATGCAGTGACCGTGAAATCACCTTTTGGGACCGAGTAACGAAATGACAGTGACAGTGTTTATGAGGTGGGGTCCCAGGAACCCCATGTTGAAAATCTGGGGCCAAAATTCCCAAACATGGTTGAGATATCAACCTAAATTGAAAACCCCATTGACTGCCATTATACGGCGCTCATCTTTGATTCTTCAGTTTGCCGGTCAGTTTTGAAGAGTGCAGACGTGTCCCGGTCCTCGGATGATGACAGGGCCGACCTCCAGAGGCAAGTATGAGGGAAGGGGAGGTGGGTGCTCAGTGGGAGGGTAGGAATGGGTGAGGGGGGACTGGGGAGACAACGAGGGACTGTTACCTGTTTTAAAAAAAGGTTGGGGGATGGTTTTCTTTATTTACAGGTGTAAAAAAAAAAAAAAAATTGGGATACACTGGGGTGGGCTACCAGTATGCCACATGAGTTCGGGCACACTGGGAGCCCACCCAGTGTGCCACATGAGTTTGGCGGGGTTCATGTTGCTGACACGAGGATTGGGCACCCCGATGTGTGCATGGGAATAGTGTGGGGTGGACAGTACACAGTGGGAGGGAGCAGGAGGGCTTGATTAGATGTCCAGGGCTGGGATGGGAGTGGAAAGGACAGCAGCAGTGGGAGGGAGTGGCAGGGTTTAATAAAAGATTGGCCGGTGGGGGAACAGAGGGTGCGGGCGGATGCAGCAGTGGGAGGTCTGCCTCAAAGGACTGAGCTGCGCTGTTCATGTGTCAACTCGGTCCATTGAAGTGCATGACCAGACCAGCCCCCTCAGAAAACCAGTGTCTCACACCCCTCTTTAGCAACCCTCATAGCAACATGTTCACTTGCACTCACGACGAACAAAAAAAAGGAGGTAAATACAATGTTAGGGTTTCCTGCACACACCAGCAGGCATCAGGGTTGTGCCTTGGGGTCATCAGCCCTAACGATCATCCGATTCCATAAATAAATTAGTAGAGATGGATACAGTCTAGGAGAATGGAGTGAGCGTTGGGGCTGACGACCCCAAGGCATACCCCTAACACCTACTGGTGTGTTCAGGGTGGGGATGGGGGGGGGTTAGGGTTGGCAACCCTAATATCATATTTCCTGCCTTTTTACGGTTCAATAACCCTAACTAATGCATTAACATAGTTTAAATTTCCTTACTTTTGGAGACAGAGAAACGTAGAAGTTGATGGCAGATAAGGACAGCAAGGCCCATCCAATCTGCCCATTTCTTTTTCTACCTTATAAATATGCTATCGACCTTTGCTCTGTCAATGGCCTGTCGATTCATTCTCATCTGTATTGTTCCCTTATGCCTATCCCATGCCTGTTTGAAGCCCTGCACTGTATTCATATCCACCACTTCCTGAGGTAGGCTATTCCATGCATCTACCACCCTTTCTGTGAAAAAGAACTTCCTCACATTACCCCTTAATTGGCCTCCCTTTAATCTCATGCTGTGTCCTCTTGTCCTGCTGTTTTTCTTATATTGAAACATGTTGGACTCTTTCACCTTGTTAATGCCCTTAAGGTGTTTGAATGTTTCGATCACATCACCTCTCTCCCTCCTTTGCCCTAGGGTATACATATTGAGCTCCATTAATCTGTCCTCGTATGTTTTCTGATGTAGTCCCTGCACAATTTTGGTTGCCATTCTCTGGACTGCCTCAATTTGGTTAATGTCCTTGCGAAGGTGTGGCCTTCAGTACTGCATGCAGTACTCCAGATGGGGCCTAACCAGTGTCTTGTAAAGAGGGATTACTACCTCCCTTCTCTGACTTGTGATACCCCTACACCCCAACATCCCCCTAGCCTTGCCTACTGCTTTAGTGGTCTGCTTGGATGATTTCAGGTAATCGGTAATGATGATTCCCAGTTCTCTTTCTTCACTTGTGACTGCCAGCAACTCACCTCCCAGCCTATAGGTGGAGACGGTGTAATGGTAGCCTTATTTGCCTGTGGGAGTGCAAGGTCCTCCAGGCCCTGTGTTCCCACCCATCTGTAGTTTTTGAGATGGAGTACTCGTATCCTTATTTGCCTGTGAGAGTGCAGTGCCATTAGTGCCTTGTGCTCCCATCCCTCCATAGATGCGTATATGTATGTTGCTGTGGAAGGGCCCCACACTTCCGTTTATAGGACAACAGTGAACAAATTGGCAGCATAGCCATCTTATTACCCCACCTCATGTACCTGGTACAGAAAATGTTCGAGTCCCTGTGAAAACGTAATTCTACACAATTACAATGCCATTCCGTGCTACAGTTGTGAAAACACATTTTGGCCAGGGTTTGAAATTGACAGCTGTGACATACATTAGGTGGGGTAATAAGTCTATGTTGAAAATTTGGGGTAAAAATATTTAAAATTTCCAAAGTTACGAGCGTGCATAATGAAATTGCAATGAATGATTATCACTTTGCCATTTTTACATATTTTGACCCCAAATTTTCAACATATCCTTCTTATGACCCCACCTCATGAACAATATGACTGTCATTATGGAAATCCCGCCTGAAAGGTAACATTCTCAAGCGACCGCAAAATCACCTTTCGGGCGGGAGTTGCGTAATGATAGTCTCATTGTTCATGAGGAAGGGTCCCCAGAAGGCCATGGTGAAAATGTGGGGTCAAAATGTCAAAAACTGACTGACTTATGAATACAAGTTGAAACCCCCATTGAAATACATTGTACTGCATTTACCTTAGTTTCTCATATTGCAGTCGCCGGTTCCAACAGCAAGACATGTCTTAGATTAAAGAGTGGATCTCTAACCTGGGACATATTCAGGTGAGTGGGAGTGTACAGGAGGGTGTAGGGTGGTTTGTGCTGAGTGGGTAGGTGGGGAGCTGATCGTTGATAGACTGCTTAAGCAAAAAAAAAAAAAACCCACAGAGGATGGTTCTCTTTATTTCATTTATTTATTTATTTAGTTTTTGTTGATCGGGTAAGTGTACTAGACAAATTCTGCCTATTTTTGGGCACGAACTGAGGGAGGGGGATACAGATGAATGCCAACTGACCTTGAAACAGATTAAGCTGTTGGTGGTATTTTTAGTGGTTCATTTAACAGCGACATTGCAGAGGGACTGGAAGGAAAAGTGTGTCTCTTTGCAGATGACACAAAGATCTGCAACAGAGTTGATGTACAAGGTGGGGTGGAAAGGATGAGAAGGGACTTGGCAAGGTTAGAGGAATGGTCAAATGTATGGCAGCTTAGATTTAATGCTAAGAAGTGCAAGGTAATGCACCTGGGAAACAAAAATCCAGGGGAAGAGTACACAATGGGGGGTGAGATACTAATAAAAATGGAAAGGGACCTGGGGTAGTCATATCAGATGACTTAAAGGTGGGCAAGCAATGTGAGAGGGCAGCAAGGAGGTCTGGGGGGATACTGGGATGCATAGGGAGAGGCATCACCAGTAGAAAACAGGAAGTTGTTATCCCTCTGTACAGACAGCTGGTGAGACCCCATCTGGAGTACTGTGTGCAGTTCTGGAGGCCCAGTCTCCGCAAGGACATAGACAAGATGGAAGCTGTCCAGAGGAGGGCAACTAAAATGGTGCAGGGTCTGCACCGGAAGACATATGAAGAGAGACTAAAGGAGCTTAATATGTATAACCTCGAGGAAAGGAGGGAGAGGGGGGGACATGATAGAAACTTTCAAGTACCTCAAGGGAATCAACAAAGTCCAAGAGAGTAGCATCTTTCAAAAAAAAGAGGTGTGCAAGAACAAGGGGGCACAATTGGAAGATGGGGGGCGTCTCAGAGGTAATGTAAGGAAGTATTTTTTCACAGAGAGGGTTGTGGATGCATGGAACGGCCTTCCGGAGGAGGTTGTGGAGTCAAAAACAGTGGTTGAATTCAAGCATGCATGGGACAGCCATAAGGCAATTCTAGGGGGTGGGGGTAGAAAGAAGTAGGCTGCTGGTTAACTAGGATCTGCAGCTTATCCATTAGGTAGGGAAATGGGCAGGCTGGGTGGGCCAAGCGGTCATTATCTGCCGTCAAATTCTGTGTTTCTATCTGCTGGGGAGGGGGGTACCACTAGACACCAGGGCAGTATATGTAATGAAGGGGGACTGGGTTGTTGCACTGTTGTTTAGTGCTCCCAGGATGTCCCTATGTAGTGCCCCAGTTTACTGATTGTTTGCCCTGCTGCTGTTTATTTATATTTTGATTTGTTGCTGCACCCTCATTTTTTTTTTATGGATTCTGCCTTGGCTCCTTTGCAAGATTTCTTTTGCCACTATGAGCTCCAAAGTTTGCCCCTCGAAGTTTATTAATTTTGTTTTGCCCCCATTGTATTTATTTTGATGGCCCTTGTAATAGTGTGGCTGAGCAGGAGCAGAGGATCCATCCGTGTATTGAGAGCAGCCGGGAGGGCAGATTGCAGTGTGGCTCTGAGCTACGATAGTGTGGAGCAAGAGCAAGTAGGCTGATGTGGTGCATTCAGTCCTGTGGCTGTAGTGAATGGCTGAGGTGGTCTGGGAGAAAGGCACTTCCACCCAGGAGAACACTGCAGTCGTGAAGGAACATTTGTTGCAACCGTGGAGCACAGCTGCGTTGAGTCCTGGGGCTGTAGTGAATGGCTGAGGCAGCAGGGTGGCTTCCTAGTGGTGGTGCAGGGATGAAAGGGCCTGGCTCTGAGTCAGCAGCAGAACATATCGCAAATCTGTCAACGGGTCCTGCTGCTAATTATGGTTTGGGGGCTGCAGCAGTGGGCAGTCAAAAGACAGGCAAGGATTCTTGAGTCATAAAAAAGGATCATTTTCTAGGGACATGGATATGATGTTCAATCCACACTTCTAATCATATCAGATGACCTTAAGGTTAGCAAGCAATGTGAGAAGGCAGTAGGGAGGGCTGGGGTGATACTGGGATGTATAGGGAGAGGCATCACCAGCAGAAAACAGGAAGTTGTTATCCCTCTGTACAGACAGTTGGTGAGACCCCATCTGGAGTACTGCGTCCAGTTCTGGAGACCCCATCTCCTCAAGGATATAGGCAGGATAGAGGCAGTCAAGAGGAGGACAACTAAAATGGTGCAGGGTCTGCAAGAGAAGCCGTACGAGGAGAGACTAAAGGAGCTTAATATGTATACCCTTGAGGAAAGAAGGGAGAGGGGGACATGATAGAAACTTTTAAATACCTCAGCGGAATCAACCAAGTCCAAGAGGGTAGCATCTTTCAGAAAAAGACACATGCAAGAGCAAGGGGACACAATTTGAAGATAGAGGGGGGGTGGTACAGGGGCAATGAGAGGAAATATTTTTTCACAGTGAGGGTGGTGGACACGTGGAACAGCCTTCCTGAGGAGGTTGTGGGGTCTAAAACTGGGAGAATTCAAGAATGCATGTGACAGACATAAAGCAATTTTTGTGGGGGGTAGGAAGAAATAGGCTGTTGGTTAACTAGGATCTGTAGCTTATCCTGTAGGTAGGGAAATGGTTAGACTAGGTGGGCCAAGTGGTCCTTATCTGCCGTCAAAGTCTATATTTCAATAGCTCCAGACTGCTATGGACTTTGGCAGCTTGTGTCGCTCAGTCTGTGGTGGCCACAGTGGCTATGCGCTGCAGAGCCTGGCTGATGAACTCGACCTTTACAGCGGATACCCAGCGCAAGCTGGTGGATTCCCCCTTCTTAGGCACTGACTTCTTCAAGCCCAGGGTTGAGGGGCATCTCACCCGTGTAAGTCCAGTGCCACCTTGGACTCTGTGACAGCTGTTCAGAGAGACCCCAGGGGCACTAAGCAGCAGCAGAAGATCTTCCTTCGAGAGGGCTCTTACAGTAGGTAATTACATATAGGACTGACGCCGGCTGGCGGCAGGACCCCACGAAAAATTCTCTAGCTAGCAGTCCCTGGCGCGGAGGGACCACCCCACATCAGGTGACCGGCGTCATGCGGCATCGGTATAATGGGGCGGTCCCGGATGCCTGCCTTCCAGTTCTTTCCCGCCGTTAGCTCGTGCAGCGCCTCTACTTGGTAAAGTTCGTGTTTAGCAAAGCTCTGTTCTTTCATCAGTTTTACTGAAATTTTGAGTATTTTTTCTTCTCATTGTCAGGCCAGCGTCTGTGCATGTCGTCTCCTACACCTTCCAAAAACAAGTGCGACTCGTGCGGCGTCCAACTGCCACACAAGGACGGTCATTCTCTCTGCCTTTTTTGCTTAGGCCCCGACCATCCGTCCGACAAGTGCCCGCATTGCCTGCACTTCAGTGCTACCGCAGATCATGCCAACAGCCCCTGGAAGCCCATCTGCTAAAGAAGAAGATGTCTTCAATGGAAAAAGAATTGAAGAAGCTCAGGCAGGCGTCGACTTCTCCTGAAGGACATCGTAAAAAGCGGGACAAAGAAAGGCACCGGGAGAAGGCCTCCTCGCCCGCGACTCCGGCCAGAGTTGCAGCCCAGGTAACATCCCCTCTGGGGGACCGTCCGATGGCAGCCTCAAGGCTTTGGAGGCGTCAGCCCACCCATCGAGCTTGCATTCCGAAGCGACCTCCGGGCAAAGGAGGCCTCTGCCCCAGTACCGCTGCAGGCTTGCGGCCTACTGGCGCGGGCACCTCCCATAAGTCGGACGTCGGCTCCTCCGACATCCGCCAGGAGAAGGTTGATAAGATGCCAGACCCTTGGGCGCGCGACCTCGTCCCCTCCGACCGGGCCGCTTCCTCCTCGGCCCGCCTCCGAGGGACCCCATAAGTCGGACACCGGCTCCTGCGGCATCGCCGAGAACCTGCCCCTAAGTACATAACCCAAAACCGGCATCGCGGGCAACCGAACCTATGACGGACCCTCCAACACCTGTCGTCACCGGTTCCCCGCAGCCTTCTCTGCCGTCCAGGAGGCAGAGTCACCCCAGCCTGACCCGGGACTTTTCTCCACTGTCCCTGGGCGATGCGGAGGATATTCCAACCCTGACAGACCCTCCTCTAGGAACTGGATCACAGCGCCCGGCGGGGATATTCCCCTTCCGTCGGGCCGGAGTGCCCTCCGACCTCTCAATGTTGACCGCCCATGGGGCCTCCTTCCAGGCCGCCTGCTCCGCAGCTCCTCCGGCACCCGGGTACCGCTGCGTCTATCCGGCGCTCTTAGCCGGGTCTGCAGTACCCAACGCTGGTTCCCCTGACGCCCCAATACCTGGCACCGGTTTTCCCGCAGCCGGGTTTCGGATACTCTCCTTACGGATACAATCCGTATACTTATCCCCCTCCACCTCCAACGCCCCCCCGGCCACCGGTGGATCTGCAGGAGACTCTGGCTTCCTGGTGGGCTGAGGCCAAGGCTTGGCTCACTAAGGAAGTAGAGAGCCGCCTTATGGCGACGGTGCCGCCCCGTACGCCCGAGACGGCACACTCCCTCACCGCCTCTGGATCCCAGAGCCTTTCCCTCTGGATCCCGAGAGGGGCAGGAAATGCGTCCAAGGATCCCCCCCCAAGGAACCTGTTCCTCCCCCTAGACGTGCCAGGGAGTCTTATTCTGCTTCTGATTCTTCTTCTTCGTCACTCTCGGATTCCTCCGAAGGATGCTCCGAGAGAGACGACGAGCCTCGCTCTCCGTCCAAGCCCCGGCCGAGGACTCCTCCAAAGTCTCCTCCAGAGGTTCGTTCCTTCACCGAGTTGCTCAGGAAGATCCAGGAAATACATCAGTGGCGTTCTCTGGAACCAGATCCTCAGCAGTTCAAACTCGCCGAACATCTGGACCTGCCCTTTACGGCTCCTACATTAGTGCCACCCTGGATCGAGCCTCATGCCCACCTTGTTTCCACTATTTGGAAGGTAGCCCCGCTTCCTAGGAAGTCCAACAGGCTATACCAGGCTCCGGAGGGTGTAGACTTTTTGGATTCTCACCCTCGTGCAGACTCGGTTGTGATTAGCGCCGCTCACGGCCGGTCAGCACATCCTAAACATCTAAGCTAGTCTCCTCTGGATAAGGAATCTCACCTCCTGGACCAGTATGGAAGAAAAATATATGCCTCTTCCACACTGGGAATTCGAACCCTGAATTATGTAGCTCATATGGGGGATTACCAGAAGGCCATCCTTACCCAGGTGGAATCCAAGATTGACTCCTTACCTGACTCCCAAGTCAAGCAGGAGTTAGCTGACTTAGTCCGTTCTGCTCGTTCGGCCAGTCGTCACATCCTGCGGATGACATACGATGCAGTGGACACTGCCGGGCGGAGCTCCGCGTTTGCCGTAATTCTTCATCGTCATGCCTGGCTCCGCGTGTCAGGTTTGGTCCTGGAGGTGCAGTCAGCAGTCCAGGAAGCACCTTTCAGGGGTTCAGTGCTTTTCGGTGGTGATGTCAAGGACATCATCATCGACTTGCAGGAGAAGGGGACGGCTCTGAAATCCGTGGATTCCATGTACCGTCCCCATCCCCCACAGCGCCGTCCTTTTCGCAGATGCAGTCAGCCACAAGCGAAACCCCAAGGAAGGCGGGCCACTAAACGCCGGGCCCCCGCAGCTGCCAGACCCCCACCACCCAAAAAAGCAGCGGGTGCCCCAGCTGCGGCGCTGCCCCACACCACCTGACTCCTCCTCTCTCCCACCGCCTCCGGACACTCCGGAGGAACCGGTAGGAGGGATGTTCTCCCACCACCTTCCGGGTTAGGAGAGGATAACAACGGATTCATGGGTGCTTCAGATTATAGCGGAGGGGCACTCCATAGAGTTTCTACAGAAACCACCCCGCCACCACCCCCCCTCTGAAGTCCTATGCAAGGGACCATCTTCCTTTGGTCAGGGAAGAAATATCTGCCCTTCTCGCAAAGCAGACCATAGAACCCGTTCCTCCTCACCTTCAAGGGACGGGTTACTATTCGCATTTCTTCCTGGTCCCAAAGAAGACTGGAGATCTCAGACCCATTCTCGATCTCAGCTCCTTGAACCTTTACGTGGAATACAAAAAGTTCAGGATGCTCTCCCTACAAACCCTTCTGCCCCTTCTTCGGCTGGGTCAATGGCTTTGTGCACTGGATATGCAGGGCCATATCTGCACATCCCATTCGATCCTTCGCATGGCAAGTACCTCCGGTTTGCTTTCCAGGGGGACCATTACCAATTCCGGGCACTCCCGTTTGGTCTTTCCTCGGCACCCCGAGTTTTTACCAAATGCCTGGCAGTGGTAGCGGCCCACCTGCATACTATGGGAGTTCAGGTGTTCCCCTACCTGGATGACTGGCTCCTGGCGGCCTCATCCAGGGAGGAGCTCCTGCATTTTCTCTCCCTCACCCAGCAGGTTTTCACTTGCCTGGGTATCACCATCAACCATTCCAAGTCTCATCTGGATCCCTCCCAGAGACTTCAGTTTATCGGAGCTATCCTCGATACGACGGTGAGCAAGGCCTTCCTTCCTCCGGACAGGGAGGCCTCTCTTCAATCGCAGATTTCCCTGCTATTAGAATGCAGGAAGGTTCCAGCGAGGTCGGTTCTCCCTCTCTTGGGGCTCATGGTGGCCGCCATCCCCACAGTTCCCTGCGCGCGGCTCCACATGAGGATATCTCAGTGGACTCTCCGCTCCCAGTGGGATCAACTTGTAGACGACCTAGATCATCTGGTTCTGATCTCCTCGCCGATGACAAGAAATTTGCAGTGGTGGATGGTTCAAGAGAACCTGTTTCGTGGGGGTCCCCTTCTGTCATCCTCCCCCCTCCCAGTCTCTGACCATGGACGCATCAGGTGAAGGTTGGGGAGCCCATCTGGGTCCTCACCGAACCCAGGGTTTATGGTCCAGATTGGAGCTAGCTCTCCACTTCAATGTGCTCGAGCTACGAGCAGTACTATATGCTCTCCAAGCCCTTCACCAATACATCCTTCCCGGTCACCTAGCTGTCCAGACGGACAACATGTGCGTGGTGTGGTACATCAACAAGCAGGGAGGGACTCGATCCTACCCTCTGCAGGGAAGCAATGAGGGTTTGGGACTGGGCAACCTTCACCTCACGGCGATCCATGTTCCAGGAGTCGACAGTACCCTGGCAGACAAGCTAAGCCGCTCCTCTGCTCTACCACACGAGTGGAAGTTGGACCAAAAGGTTCTAGACGACATCTTCCAGCTTTGGGGGACTCCTCAGATAGACCTGTTCGCCCCTTTTCAAAACGCAAAACTTCCCACCTTTTGCTCACTCGCTCCAGAGGGAGGTGCCTTCTGGAGCAACACTCTGTCTCTAAACTGGAAGGGCAGATTCGTCTATGCTTTTCCCCTAATTCCTCTGGTCCCTCATGTACTGCAGAGACTAACAACGGAAGGAGCGAAAATGATTCTGATCGCTCCTTTCTGGCCCAGGCAAATCTGGTTCTCTCTTCTACAGCAATACTCAGAGGTTCCTCCTCTTCCTCTTCCTTTATCTCGAGGATTGTTGACCCAGGATCAGGGGACCCTGGTCCATCCAGGCCTCAAGTCCCTACAACTTCATGCATGGCTCCTGCAGACCTAGCCCAATCTCGCTGTGG
Source organism: Neoceratodus forsteri (assembly GCA_016271365.2). Classification (NCBI taxonomy): domain Eukaryota; kingdom Metazoa; phylum Chordata; order Ceratodontiformes; family Ceratodontidae; genus Neoceratodus; species Neoceratodus forsteri. Next base: position 194,781,427 of record CM028129.1, read on the forward strand.
TGTTTATCCAAAGGTGGGCAAGATTCTGATGGAGGCTAGAAAACCCTCCACTAGGTCCACTTATGCCATGAAATGGAAGAGATTTTCTCTTTGGGCCGCCTCTAGGAACTTGGAACCTTTCTCCTGTCCAGTGGCCATTCTGCTTGAATATTTACGTCATCTCTTCGACCTGGGTCTCAGTCATTCCTCCTTGAAAGTGCACATGGCCACTATTTCAGCTTACCATGTTCCTTTCGCTGATAAAGCCTTTGCCCAATTAGAGGTGTTTAAGACTTTTCTTAGAGGGGTCCTTCATCTGAGGCCCCCTGTTTGGATTCCTGCTCCCCCTTGGGACTTGAACTTTGTTCTCGAGAAACCTACCCTTCCTCCCTTCGAACCTGCGGCATCTGCAGATCTGAAGTTTGTCATGGAAGACGCTCTTCTTGGTGGCCATTACTTCCGCTCGAAGAATTTCCGTGCTCCAGGCCCTTATGTGTAAAATCCCCTATTTGATTTTTCACAAAGAATGAGTAGCTCTTCGCACGAACCCTAAGTTTCTGCCTAAAGTGGTAGAGGAGTCTACCTTAAATCAGTCTATAGAGTTACCTGCCTTTTTCACGCAGTACTCCAACCAAGGAGAATATTTACTCCATACTATGGATGTTCTCTGGATTCTGAGATACTACACGGATAGGACAAAGGATCTCAGAAACACTGACCAGCTGTTCGTCTCTTTTGCTCACAAAAGGCAAGGCAATACTGTTTCCAAGCAATGCCTGTCAAAGTGTTTGGCTCATTGCATCACTTTCTTTTATGACAAGTACAACAAGACCCTTCTGGGTCAAGTCAGAGGTCACTCCACTCATGGAGTAGCAGCCTCTGCAGCTTGTTTCAAGAATGTGTCTGCGGCAGACATCTGTGCTGCCGCCACCTGGACTTCCGTCCATACCTTTTCGAAACATTACAGTTTGGACATTGCCTCTCGTCGTAGAGCAGGCTTCGGGTTAGCTGTTTTGCAGGGCCTCCTGTCTTGAGGCCTGCAAGGCTACTGCTACTTTCAGGAGTAGTTTCCTCCTCCCGGTGCCTTTTATTTGTTCCAGACTGCTTGGGATTCAGTCCTATATGTAATTACCTACTGCAAGAGCCCTCTCGAAGTAAGATAGTACAGTTGCGTAAGGACTTACCGTAACAGTAGATCTTCGAGAGAGGCTCTTGCAGTAGGTGATACCTTCCCACCCTCCATCCCCCTATGCTTCTTCTGCGCCCTTTCCATTCAGGGAAATATCTGCTTCTCTCGTCTGGCCTTCCGGCCTGTGGCGGAAAGAACTGGAAGGTGGGCGTCCAGGACCACCCTTTATACCTTCGCCTCATGGCGCGGTCACCTGGCGTGAGGCGGTCCTGCCGGGACTGCTAGCTAGAAATTTTTACGTAGGTCCTGCCACGTCGGGCGTCAGTCCTATGTGTAATTACCTACTGCAAGAGCCCCTCTCGAAGATCTACTGTTACGATAAGTTATTATGTAACTGTACTTTCTTTCGGCCCCTCTCTGCCCCCACGGTCAAACCAGCCCAGCCTCAGGCTGGTCAGCAGGCTTACGCCTGGTGACCTCGACTGAAGTCTGTGGCTACAATCATCTGTAAGCCAGGAGGCCGAGGTCCCGGCAGCCCCTCTGCTAGCCCCTCCACTGCCTCAAAGCCTGCCTGGAGACAGGATGAGGGCTGCCTCCCGCATATCCATCCTGACTCCCCTGGGTCTTCCCGTGAGGGGCCAGCTCTGCCACTTCCTTTCTGCTTGGTCTGATGTCACAATGGACAGGTGGGTTCTTGAAGTGGTTGGCTAGGGTCTTCCTTTGGAATTCAGGGAACACCCACCTTGCCGAGCCCTTGCTCTACGGGAGGGCATCGTGTTTGCAGAGATCCTGTTGGCCCTTCGAGACATCGCCCAGCTCCTCCACAAGGAAGTCGTCGCTTCTGTCATGGACCATCTGGAACACCCAGGGTTTTTCTCCATGTACTTCCTGATGCCAAAATGGAGGAGGGTTGGCTCCCCATCTTGGAGCTGCATGACCTGAGCTAGTTTCTCAGGCCATGCACGTTCAGGATGGTCACTCTGTTTCCGATCATACCATCTCTTGAGCAAAACATGTGATTTTGCTCTCTGGATCTTCAGAATATATTTTTTCACATCGCAATCTGTCTGTCCCACCGCCAGTTCCGAGTGGAGGGGACCCTCTAGGAGTTCCAGGCCATGCCATTCGGCCTGTCCTCAGCCCCCAGGGTCTTCAAATGCATTGCAGTGGTGGCAGCTCACCTGACGCATTGAGGAGTCTGAGTTTACCCCTATTTGGACGACTGGCTAATTGTGGGTCCCTCCCAGCAGGAGGTGGAGCAGTCCAGGGACCTGGCCTTCCAGACCTGTCTCTCTCTCTCGACCTCCTGGTCAACAAGGCCAAGTCGGAACCTGTGTCATCGCAGATGATCAACTTCATTGGGGCAGAGCTTGACTCTTGCAGAGCCAGTGCTCGACTCCAGTGGACAGGACGGAGGCTCTCTCCTCCTTTACCCGATCATTTCGGGTTGTGCAGTTGTGCCCTGCTCAGGACTTCTTGTGCCTACTGGGATACATGTCGGCTTGCACCAGCGTGGCCCATTGGAGAATGCACTCTGCAATGGGAGCTGCCCCACCAGTGGTCTCGGCGCAAGGACCACTTCGACCAACCGGTCACTGTGACCCAGCTGATGTAGGACGCCCTCCAGTGGTGGCTAGTCCCGCAGCATATGCAGGAATGTATCCCATTTATCTGCCCAGAGTGGTTGGTCTTCCTGATGACTGATGCCTCTCTCATGGACTTCGGTGCCCACATAGGAGGAACACAGGGTCCATGGACTCTGGACCCCTGAGGAGTCCTGATACCATTTCAACCTGCTGGAACTGCGAGCAGTACGGCTGACACTGACATTCTTTGCTCCGCATGTTCAGGGTCAGGTCGTTCATATCCAGACAGACAACACCATGGCCATGTACTACCACAACAAGCAGGGCGGGAAGCACTCCCTTCCCTTGTGCAACAAAGCTTTCCGTGTTTGGATTATCATGTGCAGCCTGAAGGCTGATCTCCCTGACAATCTATGTGGCTGGTGTCTTGAACCAGCTGGTGGATGCTTTCAGCTATGTGGGTGAGGCATCCCATCAGTGGTCTCTCCACCTAGAGGTAGTACGCAGCCTATTCTCCCAATGGGGCAGCCCTCATGTGGACCAGGGAACATGCAAAGGTGTGGCTGTACTGTGCCCGACCCCTCAACAGAGAATGCTGCGGGGGGATGCCTTTTCCAGGCTCTGGATCCAGGGCCTTCTCTGTGCCTTCCCTCCATTCCCATTGAGCCACAAGGTGCTGCTCAAAGCCAGGAGGGACAAGGCTATGGATGATCATGGTGGCTTCGGACTGGCCTCACCTTTTCTGGTACCCCGATCTCCTCAGCCTCAGCAGCAGGCTCCCGAGGCATCTTCCTCTAGGCCCGGACCTGCTCTCAGTCCATCAGGAGAAGGTACTCCACCTGGACCTTCAATTCTTGCACCTGACAGCCTGGTTCCTGAGCGGCTAGAGTTCCAGGCTTTGGGTCTCTCCGAAGATTTCCTCACCGTGATCAAGGCTTCTCTGAAGAAGTTGACCCAGAAATGCTATGCCTTCAAATGGAAGAGGTTGTCCATCTGGTGCCAGGGTGAGGGGTTGGACTGCTTATCTTGTCTGGTGTCGAGCATTCTTGACTATCTTTGGTCCCTCTCTGTTGGGCCTTCAGTCGACGACCCTAAAGCTGCACCTGGCAGCCATCTCTGCTTACCGGGTGTGGGCTGGTATGCAGTTGGTGGCACAGGAAAAGATGGCTCAGCCCTTTTTCAGAGGCCTTGACCACATTTCCCTTCCAGTGCGTGAACCACCACCACCTTGGGACTTGTTGCTGGTGTTGGCAAAGTTCATGGGCAAGCCATTCAAACTGATGCACAGATGTGAGATGTCACATCAATCACAGAAGACAGTCTTCCTGGTGGCTGTCACATCCACCAGAAGTATCAATGAAATCCAGGCGCTCTCGTGAAGTCTCTTCACCTGGTCTTCCACAGGGACAGTGTTGTCCTTCGCCCCAACCTGAAGGTCATGTCAGATTTTCACCTTAACTAGGTGATTAACCTCCTAGTGTACTTCACCATCCACACCTCAGAGGCTGAGAACAGGCTCCATACATTGGACCCGTGGTGAGTGCTATCCTATTATAAGGAGTGCATGGCTGGAGTTCGGGGAGAGGTTCGCCAGCTATTTGTCACCTACACTGAAGCCGCACCTGGCAGACCGGCTGCTAAGCGGACAGTTGGCAGGTGAATTGTATCTTTCATCAACCTTGGCTATAGGTTGGTGGATAGGGAGCCTCCCGTAGAGCTAAGGGCTCAGTCCACCCATTATACTGCTGCCTCAGTGGCTGCTTTCAGTGACGTCCCTATCCAGGAAACCTGCAGGGATGCTACTTGCAAGTCAGCACACTCCATTTCCCATTACCACATCAACCTTGAGTCATGCCTGGCTGCTGGTTTTGGGGCCTCAGTTCTCCAGTCTCTCTTCCCTGAGTAGGGAATGTGCACCTTGCCTCCCTCCTAGTGAAAAACTGCTAGGAGTCTGCCAGAAATGTGGATTAAATATATCCAAGTTCCTAGAAAAACAGTAGATCTTACATTAAGGGGACTGTTGCAGTAGGCAACACCATTAGGACTAAGGCACCAGGATCACACGGAAAATTTCAGGCTAGCAGTCTACCATGGGGATCGCCCTCTGACATTGGCACGCTGATGTCCGCCACTGGTATAAGAGGGGCAGTCCCCCACGCCCACCTCAGTTCTTTTCCCACCGTCAACCTGTTTGTCAGACCTTGTGGAACACTGCTCCAGTTGACCACCGTTTCTTCAAACTTAAGTATTTAATTCATTGTAGTTCGCCTTTATTTTCAGCCGTGTATCATCGCCGACCTCTTCTGTGGATCCCCGCAAGTCTTATGCATGCCTACGGCAAACAAATTCCTGAAAAAGGCTGCCACACCACCTGTGTCATCTGCCTAGATACCGAAGCCTGCCAGGCATGCCAGAAGTTCAACCAGGTCACACGAAAAAGACACCAGAAGGTTGTGGAGGCCATCTCCTCCAGCAAAGATTGTCCACCATGGAGAGGGAGTTGCAGGCCCGAATCACAGCAGGGACTTCTGCGGAGACCTCCTCTTCCAAGAAGCAGCACAAAAAACAACTGGGACTACGTGCAGTCTGCTCCAGAGCCGTGGTCACCTTTGAGGGGCCACAGCAGATGCTAGGTCTCTTCCCCCCCCTCCCCCATGGTCGACATCAGTGACCACACCTGCCCTCCTTCCCTTTGGGCTGCCTCTGGCCATGCCTCCTGCCTTAGTTTCTGTGGTGGGGAGTGCCTCTCTGGGTTCGGGGTACTCATCCTCCATTCCACCATCCATGACACTCGGGCCCTTTCACCATCAGGGTTCTCAGCCAGGTGGCCAGGCCTGTTCTTCGGGCAGTACTTGCTTGCTGTCACCCACCCGGCTCCACCATCTTTGCCGGACCCCTGTTTGGGGCCCGACGACGGTACTCTGGACCAACGCCAGATGTCTGCTACTTAAGGGCTGTAGCCTGTGCCCGTGGTGCCCCCCCCCAGGTGCCTTTGACTCCTGAACCGCCGTCAGTGGTACCTTTTCCAGGCCGTTCCCACCAGGCGCCGGCAATGCCGCTGTCCATCGGTCTTCCCTCTGCAGAACTGATGCTGAGCTGCCCTTCATCAGAGCCTACCAGTCGTCCTTCTCTGGACCAGGCACCCACAGCTGCTCTGTCTCAGGACCTCTCTTCATTCCCCCAGGTACTATTTCAGAATTTGGATCTCTTGGTACCATTGCCCAATCAGCAGCTGCTGCCTGTTCTGACTCAGGACCCCTGTTTGGATCCCCCCATTTGGGCTCAGGTCTGGGCCTCCAGTCCATGCCTAGTTGGTATATGGCTGGTCCGTCGAGGATGGCCTTGGGCCCTGTCTACGGTCTCCTGATGCATTACTCCATGCTGGGCTGTTCTTTTCATCTGAGGCTTCTTTGTCTGACATTGGCTGATTACAGACCTTTTCTTAATGCATGGTGGGCATCTGCTCAGCGCCTGGCATCAGCCCAGGAGATGCCAGTGTCAGCCCCTTCCCTGGTGTGGGACTCCCTTTTGCCTGACGCGGAGGCTCCCCCTCTTTCAGTGGAGCCCTGACTGAACACCAGGGCTGCTGTGGGCTGTGGCCTATCGTCGCCTCCACACACTGGTTCAGAATCCGAGAGATCAGTGAACGTGGCTAAAAACTCTCTTGAGCACCCAATCCCCTCCCCCCGGGGAAGAGTGGGTCAGGGACACTCCTAAATCTCTTCCGGAGGACCATTCCTTCCTGGAGATGATGAAACTTATCCAGGCCTCCCAGAGGTGGCATACTGAGGAGTAGGACCCTCAGCGGTGCTGTCTGGGAAAGCACTTGTGCCTCCCGGAGGTTGGGTCGGTGGTCATCCCACCCTTAGTGGTTCCAAACGACGGTATCTTCTCTACCATCTGGCAAAAGCTGAAGTCAGTACCTTCTGTGCCCAGGAAGGCAGACTGGTTATACCATGCTCCCTGATGGACAGTCTCACTTTGATACCCACCCTAAGGCCGACCTCTCTGTCTTATCGGGGGCCTAGGAGGAGTTTAGGGAGTCCAGAAACCAGGGTGACTTCTCTCCTGACAGAGTTCAAGCATTTGGACATTCTAGGGCGCTGGGTCTATGCCTCCTCAACTCTGGCCTTGCATGCCCAGAAGTATCTCGCACACATACTGGTGCACCAGCAATCTCTTTTGGGGCAAGTGGGGGGACATAGTCATCCTTGGCAGAGTCTTCTGCTCAGACTCAGTTGGTGCAGCTGCTAGGTTCTGCCTCCAGTGTGGGTTTTCATGCCGTTTGTGCCTCATACGACTCAGTGAATGCTTTTCGTCGCTGCACGGTAGCAGCTATATGTATCTGGCAGCGTGCTTGGCTTCGCCTGTCCGATTTCACCCAGGAAGTTCAGGCCTCCATAATGGACGCCCCATTCTGGGGCCCTTTGCTGTTTTGGGAGGATGTACAAGATTTGCTCTCCTCGTTACAGGAGTCAGGCACAGTCCTCCGTGCTGGTTCTTGGAACCAGAAGGGCAGGATACACCATCCATCTCTACGCCACTCTACGTGGTAACCCCAGTGTCAGCAGCCCTCTCAGCCTCTGAGCAAGTGCCAGACCTCTTCAGTTCCAGCTGCCCCAGCTGTCAAAGCTCACAGGGCTGTGATGATGGTACTTTCGGTGCCTTCCGCCTCCTCTTAAGCCTTGGCACAACCCCCCCCTCCTCTGGCAGGGGGACTGGGGGAACGAGACAGAGGGGGTTAAGGTCTGTCTCCCTTTCATTGTTCTTTTCAGCTCCTTTTTTCTGTAGTGGCTGAGATGTCTGGGATGTCTCTTTGAGGGGCCTCGGGCCATGCTTCTGCCCCGTAGGTGGAAAGCCATATTTCCCTTTTCATAGGGCAGGTCTGAAACCACCTTGCCCTCCCATCTTCTATTTCTGGATGGCCAGGATTCTTCACCCTCTGCTTCGGTGTCAGGGCCCTATCGTGTTCGCTTGCTCCACTCTCCATAGACTTCCACTCTGGTCTCTCTTTAGAGCCTGTGCAGGTACCCTCCCCTGACGGGGTATTGGTCTTCACCCACAAACCTTCTTTTTTTTTTTTCCTCATACAGGGCGGATGATACCTCAGTGAAGTCCAGGGTTCATCCTCTGCCTTACCATTCCAGAACATTTTTCCCTGAGGCCCCCTCCAGTCTTTCTTATGGATGACCCGGCTGAGTTTCGGGTCCCCAGCATCCCTCCTGGCTTCTGCCTGGGCCCACCTCCTCCACTGGTTTCCTGTCAGGGCCTGACATTTGCCTTTCGACCCATTCCCACTGACGACCGCTTGTCTGGGTTCCAAGCTGCTGTATTGGTGCGCGACAGGGATCCCTTGTGGCCTAGGCCTTGCTGTCCTTGCAGGAGGGGCACAGTTGCTGAGGAAGCCAGCTATAGGGGTATTCTTTCCCTGTTGGAATGCAGCCAGCTTTTTCCTGACCGCTGAGCCCTTTATCAGGGCCACGTTATGCTGTTGTCCTGTCTCGTTCCTTCAGCATCCTCTCCATTTGTGGCTCCTTGGGGTCTGATGGGCCAGATGTTCCACTGCCTTCAGCCTTCGCTTCTGGATTTTCCCCTTTAACTCAGATCAGGGTTTCCTCTTGCCACATTGGTCTTCTTGTTGCTGGTGGAACCTATTTGTACACCTGCAGGGCTCTCCTACCCCTGTCCTTCTAGGGCATCCCCACGGCCAGTTGGCAGGTAAGAGGGTGTCCCAGAACATCTCCCTGGTAGGGAAGTCTGTTTCTGTCTCCCTTTTCTGAAGACCGGATGTTCTGGGAGTGGCACCATATGCTTTGGCATTCGTTGGTCTGCCTGTCAGGCACCAGGGACTCATGGTAGCCTGACAAACTCTCCCAGCTGTTTGTGGTAGTGGCCTCTCTGGTGCGCCTGCCATATGACTGTCTGATTAGCTACCTCCCAGCTCTGCTACCTTGTGCCAGAGCAGGATAATGGTGAATGTGAAGCATTAGACACGTGGGGGGCATTCACATGTCAGCTTTGACTGATCTCCCTACCCCTCACAACCTAGCATAGCTGGCTAGCCCTGTAGCTCACCCTCACACTGGCAGGAGTTCCCCTATCCTGCCCTGCTTTCACTTGACATAGCCATTCCTTGTGACTCTTTGCAGGGAGTCTCTATTTTCTCAGCCCACACATGGATGCGGTTCTGTCATTTGGCAGCTACTGTTTGCCAGGTCCTCCCCCTATTCCTTCACTGGGGGGCTCTTCGTTCATTTTTTCGGGTACTGTTGAGGCTTACTACTCCCTTTTCCCTTCCTGTGCTCCTAGGTTTGGTGGTACCTCTTGATTCTGTCAGTTTCAAGAGATCAACTTCCAGGTGATCTCTGCTCTTCTACGTTTTGTTTGTGGGCAAGATTCTGGTCCTGCAGGGGTCTTGCACATTTTGTTCTGGGGAAGATCCCCCTTCTAAGGTCCTCCGCCTCCGGTTGTGGTCCCTACAGCTTGGGTGACTCTTCTAAGCTTTGGGCTGCGGGGTCCCGGAAGTCCTAATTTTCTCTTCACAAAGTCCTATGAGCTTTGTGTCCCCTTTCACAGTCCCTACCTAAGCTGGGGGTCTTTTTTTCTTTACCAGATGTGGGAGATGCCTTTTCAGGCGATCTCTTCAGAGTGTTTACTGTAAGATGATGTGCCTCTTTCCTCTTTCAGGATGGGCTCACCCTTGGGGCTTGTATGCCTTCTAGACCAGGCTATTTTTGCAGGCTGTTGGTCTTTACTTTTCCTCTGCTCCCAGAGTGGAGCCGATTTGACTCCAGTTTGTGGCTGATCAGAGGCCAACACTCTGTGCCTGGTTTAGTCCTTCTCTCCTCATTTGTCCCCTCTTAAGGGCTGTGCAGAGCCACCTCCTTGGGGGGCTTAGCTGCATCCTTTGCAGTTTTCAGGCTCAGACCGATATTTGCTAATCTGCTCCTCAGCCTTTTAAGGGCTTACCCTTCTTGCTTCACACAGGGCAGTCAAAAGCTATCTTCTGCTCCAGGGGACTAAGGTTGGACTAGGCCCCCTCTACCAGGCTTTCTATTCCTCTCTGCCTACTGCACTGCTTTATCCTCCTCCCGGGGGTGGTTCTTTTCCTTCTGGTACTGCTTGGGACTCTGTTCTAAAGGTGTTGCCTATTGCAAGAGCCCCCTCAAAGTGAGATAGTACAGTTACGTAAGAACTTACCGTAACAGTAGATCTTCAAGAGGCGCTCTTGCAGTAGGCAGGTTTTTCCCTTCCTCCATCCCCCTGCTCTCTTTCCAGCTCGGCCTTTCTTGGCTCCAGGGGCCCTCTTTTCTCCTGTTGGACCTTCTTCTACGGTCTTCGACAGGAGGAACTGATGTGGGTGTGGGGGATCGCCACTCGTATACCATGGTGAACGTCGGTATGCTGTCAGTGGCAGTCCCCATTGTAGACTAATAGCTAGACATTTTCCGTGTGGTCCTGGCAGCTTAGTCCTAATGGTGTTGCCTACTGCAAGAGCTCCTTTCAAAGATCTACTGTTCTAGGAGCGTGGATATGTTGTTCATCCACGCTCTTTGGCATGTCCCTTTCCCTTTAAATCTCGCCAGAAAGTCTTCAAGCTGGCTCCTCCCACCCACTCGGGTGGTAAATACCTCGGATTCGCCCCATGACGTCAGATCTTTCTTTCTGCTGAAGAATCAGGTTACCTCATGCTAACTCTAGCCATCGTAGGCCTTGGATTCGCATAGTCGTTTTTTGCCGAATATATCTCTCAAACTCGGAGTTTTTGATTTCGATAATAGCGTATCGGACATGGAGGACAAGTCGTCCCCCGGATTTCACTGGTGTTCTTGCGGCCAGAAAATGTCACGCACTAGTCCCCACCTTACCTGCGTGTACTGCCTAGGTGTCGGTCATGACACCACCACCTGTACCTTTTGCTTGGCATTCCATCCCAACGTCCTCGATGACTGCATGGCGCGCCTTAAGCTCGAGAGACCGGAGAAAAGGAACCTGCCGGTTAAATCAAAAGAAGCAAGGTGGGCAGTTTCTGCGCCTGCAGGATCCGCCGAACAGCTAGAGCAGATAAAGGCCTTTGAAGAAGAAGCTGTCCAAGCTTCGGCCAGCAGAAGTTTCTTTGTGCCTCTCAACCTCGGTTCTTCCTTTACAGGTTCCTTTAGGGAGCTGTACTGGTCTCTCCCCACCAGGGGTGAGGCACCCTCGGGCTTGCACTCCTCTCACCCTCAGAAAAGAGACAAGGATCCAACGTCTTGGAAAAGGAGACGTTCCTGGGACAGAGAGAGGTCCAAGTCCCAGGACACTGCGAACTTGACTTCGATCAAGATCGCTTCCTCGGCCGCTGGCTTCACGGATCTTCCATCTGGCCAGGAAGAGACTGAGGAATCAGCTGATCTGACCGAGATTATCGAGCCGATTTCGTTGACCCTGGTCGATGATTCTTTGGAGAGGACCCTGGTCCTTTCTTTCCACGATGACGAGACACTTCCTTCGGGTGTCCCCATCAAGGGAATTGATCCGGAGCCTCGATTTTTCCCAAGCCTGGTTTCTCCCGATTCTGGCCGATGCCAATGGTCTCGATCGAGGACTCTGTCTCCTTCTTCAGCGAGAAAACCGAAGAAAGGCCACCGGCATTCAAAAAAGAGGCACTGCCACAGGTCCTCACACTTCTCAGACGAGGAGAGTCTTCGTCGGAAACTCAGTCGATGCTACGAGGAACTTACGTGGCAACAGCTGATTTTGGCCGGGCAGAAGCCGCCTACACCATCCACCCCGGCCATTACTTGGCTTGCACCTCAAGGGCCGATGCCGACCCCTTTGGACCTGAAATCTTCAGTTCTTCCTCCTGTGGGGCCGGCCATTGTTCTGGATAAGCCCATACCGGTCTCACCACCGATTAGGGTGGAACCACCACCTAAGCAACCTCCCTCTGGGACTCCCTTGAAAGGGGACTGTCCAGACACCGGGCTTCCCTGATGTCTGTCCATCACGGTTACCCCTGACCGCCCTCGGCTTATCGAGGGGAACATAGGCGGGAGACCGTTGTAGCCCGACTCTTCAGATTCAGATGCCACTGGTTTGCGCTCCCATCTGGGTGATGAGGAGTCACTCTCGACAGGCCTGGAGGAAGGTCCTTCCTCCTTTCAGGGCATCCTCCACCTCATTTCCGATTCCACCGGAATGCCCCTGGAGTCTATCCAGAAAAAGGTGGAATACCACCTTACGGATATCCTTAAGAGGGGGGCTACCCCGATGGAGGCCTTTCCAGTGGCTGAAGCCATTACTGGTCCAGCCCTTTGGTTTTGGTAGCGTCCAGCCTCCTGCTCAGCACCATCTACCCGTATGGCCTGTAAGTACGCGGTGCCTATGAAATCCCTACCGTGACTCACAGAACATCCCTCGGCTGAGAGCCTGGTGACTGCTTCCGTCTTTAGACGTACTGGTAGCTCGGCCCACACAGACCGACCTCCAGATAAGAAGTCCAAGAACATGGACCACTCTGCCCGTAAGGTCTACGCGGCCTGTTCCTTGGGCCTTCGTCAGGCCAGTTCGGCTGTGATCATGGCACACTTCTCCCATGCCCTCCTAGGGTCACTGGATGGAGTACTTCCTCACCTCCCCGCAGACATGCAGACCATGGTCAAGCTAGTCCGTGATCAGGGCCATGCTGTCGCCAAACAGCAGCTCCAGACGGCCCTAGACGTCGGGGATTCTTGTGCCCACTCTTTAGCAGCCGCAGTGGCCACCCGCCGCAGGGCTTGGCTGAGGTTATCCTCCTTTCCGGCGGCTACCCAGCACAAGTTAGCTGATGTGCCTTTGCTTGGTACCAACTTGTTCGGCCCAGGAATGGCAGGACACCTTCAGTGTATTGAGCAGTCCAATGCCAGCTTGGACGCCACTTCTGCTAAGGGTTCCTCGGACAAGAACCAGCAGAAGAGGAAGCCTTTTCGGCAGTCCTCCCCTGCGGTCCGGCAGCCCTCCTGTCAAGGAGGTCAGCAGCAGCAGGCTCAAGCTTGGCACCCTAGGCCCAAGCAGGGCCCTCAACAGCCCCGTAAAGGAGGCAGAGTTGCTGGTCCAGGAGCTTCCTCCTCCTCCTCTAAGCCTGCTCAGTGACGGGTTGGGGGTTGCCACCCCTACACCTGTCCCGTCTGCACTGGGTCCTCCCATGGGGGGTCGGCTCCACCACTTTCTTTCCGCCTAGTCCGACATCACCTCGGATAGGTGGGTTCTAGAAGTGGTCGGGCAGGGACTGCCTCTGGAATTCGAGCAGTACCCGCCCAGCCGAGCCCGCACCCCTCAGGAGGAAAGGATCTCAGCTCGCACACAGTAGGCTCTTCAAGACGACATAGCTCAGCTGCTCCGTGAGGAGGCGGTAGCTCCAGTGCCGGATCTGCCTGTAGACCCAGGCTTCGTAGCCAGGTACTTCCTGGTGCCCAAGCGGATGGAGGGTTGGCGCCCCATCCTAGATCTGCACGACCTGAATCAGTATCTCGGGTCTCGCATCTTCCGGATGGTAACTCTGAACCAGATCGTACCATCCCTGGAGCGAAACATGTGGTTTTGTTCACTGTATCTGCAGGACGTGTTCTTTCACGTCCCAATATGTCCGTCCCAACAGCGGTTCCTCCGCTTCAGGGTCGAGGGGACTCTGTACGAGTTCCGAGCCATGCCGTTCGGCCTGTCATCGGCCCCACGGGTCTTCACCAAGTACATTGCAGTGGTGGCAGCCCATCTTCGGCTTCAAGGAGTTCAAATCTACCCTTATCTCGACGACTGACTTCTGGCGGGTTCCTTCCTTCAGGAGGTGGAGAGCTCCAGGGATCTGGCTCTCAGAACCTGCTCTCAGCTTGGCTTCGTGATCAATGAGGCCAAGTCAGAACTCATGCCGTCTCAAGTGATGGGCTTCAGCGGGGTAGAGCTCGACTCTCATCAAGCCAGAGCCCGGCTCCCGGTGGACAGGGCGGAGGTTCTTTCCTCCTTTGCTCGATCATTTATGATTGGGCTGTTGCACCCTGCCCATGACTTTCTGCGCCTTCTGGGTTGCATGGTGGCGTGCACTTCAGTGGTCCGTTGGTCCAGGTGACACATGCACCCCCTCCTATGGGAGCTGGTCGCCCAGTGGACTCAGCATCATGGTCAATTCGACCAGCTGATCACGGTAACCCTGAAATGTGGGACGCTCTCCAATGGTGGACCGTCCCAGAACGGTTGCAGGAAGGGATCCCGTTTGTCCGCCCCGAGCCGACGGTCGTCCTTACAACCGATGCCTCTCTCATGGGCTGGGGAGCCCACATGGGGGAGAACAAGGCCCACGGGTTCTGGACCCCCGAGGAGTCCAGATGCCACATCAACCTGTTGGAGCTCAGAGCAGCCAGACTGGCACTGTCAGCTTTCGCTCCTCAGCTCCGGGGTCAAGTCCAGACGGACAATACCACGACCATGTACTACCTCAACAAACAGGGCATCACGCACTCCCGTCTGCTGTGCAAGGAGGCGCTCCACATCTGGACCCTCGTCAGCCACTTGGAGGCGGATCTTCTAGCCATCCATGTGGCAGGAGTCTCGAACCAACTGGCGGATGCTCTCAGCTGCCTAGGCCAGACATCCCAAGAGTGGTTCCTCCATCCAGAGGTAGCTTACAGTCTGTTCTCCCATTGGGGCAAACCGTTGGTGGACCTGTTTGCCTCAAGGGAGAATACCAAGCTGAGTCTGTACCATGCCCTCCCCCCTCAGCAGGGCTCTCTGCAGGGGGATGCCTTTCCGAGGCGGTGGAACCCAGGCCTCCTCTACGCCTTCCCTCCATTTCCCTTGATCCGCGAGGTGTTACTCAAGGTGAGGAGGGACAAGGCGAAGGTGGTTCTGGTAGCCCCAGATTGGCCGCGCCAATTCTGGTACCCAGATCTCCCTAGCCTCAGATGCAGGCCCCCGGAGCGGCTTTGTACATGCCCGGACCTGGTATTAAACCAGGGAAAGGTCTTCCATCTGGACCTTCAATCCCTGCACCTTACAGCCTGGTACCTGAGCGGCTAGAGTTCCAGGCTCTGGGTCTTTCCAAGAATGTCTACACTGTGGTGGAAGCATCTCGCAAGGAATCGTCCAGGAAATGTTATGCCTTCAAATGGAAGAGATTTTCCATTTGGTGTCAGGGTAAGAGTCTGGATCCCTTATCTTGCTCTGTGGCTAACATTCTAGACTACCTTTGGTCTCTCTCCAAAGGGGTTCTGCGGTCATCGACCCTTAGGGCGCACCTGGCAGCCTTTTCTGCTTACCGGGCGCGGGCCGGTCAGCCGACATTGGCACAGGCAACAGTGGTCAGGTGCTTCTTCAAAGGCCTGGATCACATATCCCCTCTGGTGCGTGAACCTCCACCTCTGTGGGATCTCTTGCTGGTTTTGGCAAAGCTCATGGGCAAGCCATTTGAACCCATGCACAAGTGTGAGCTGTCACACTTGTCGAAGACTGCCTTCCTGGTGGCTATCACGTCAGCCAGAAGGACAGGGGAGCTCCAGGCACTTTCCTTGGATTCCCCTTAGCTGGTCTTTCACAGGGACAAAGTTGTCCTTTGCCCCCACCCGAAATTCCTTCTGAAGGTGGTCTCAGAGTTTCACCTTAATCAGGTGTTGACTCTGCCGGTATACTACCCTAACTACACCTTGGATGCCGAGTACAGGCTCCATACTCTGGACCTGAAACATGCGCTCTCTTATTATAAGGAAAGAATGGCAGAAATTCGTGGAGAGGTTCACCAGCTGTTTGTCAGCTACGCTGAAGCTGCACCTGGCAGACCTGCAGCCAAGCAGACGCTAGGCAGGTGGGTCACCTCCTGCATAGATCTCTGCTGTAGGTTGGCGGGCATGGAGCCTCCTAAAGGGATAAGAGCTCATTCTACCCGCCATACCGCTGCCTCGGTGGCTGCTTCTAGGGACGTCCCTATCCAGGAAATCTGCCAGGCTGCTACCTGGAAGTCAGCACACACCTTTATTTCCCATTACCACATTGACCTAGAGTCACGCCGGGATGCTGGTTTTGGGACCTCGGTTCTCCAGTCCTTATTCCCCAGTTAAGTATCGGGGGTGCGCACCTTGCCTCCCTCCTTCCGGAGAACTGCTAGGAGTCTGTCAGACAGTGTGGATTGAACAACATGTCCACGTCCCTAGAAATACAGGTTACTCACATGTAACAGGAGTTCTAGGAGTGGTATATGTTCATCCACATGACCCATCCGACCTCCCCGGCTTCGACGTGCAGCCTGGCTTCCAGCGGGCTAGATCTGGCGTCATGGGGCGGAGCTGAGGGTTTTACCACCGGGTGGGTGGGAGGAGCCAGCTTGAAGACCTTCCGGCAACATTTAAAGCATCAAGGAACCTGCCAATAAGTGTGGATGAACAACATATACCACTCCTAGAACTCCTGTTACAGGTGAGTAACCTGTATTTACTGACAGTCCTACCTGTACGTGAGGGGTTTAGTCGAGGAGTTTAGTCACTGAGACACCACTGAGAAAAATGTGTCCCAGCCAAATGTGAGAGAAGGTTGATAAATCAAAAACATTATATCCATCAGCATTTACAGGAGCAGTGCTAGCATGTTTCCTTTGCGGGACAGTGAAGGGTAAACTAAAACTAAGAACTGGGGTGCATTAATGTTAACAAAATAAGAACAGAAACAGTTACAGAAAATGGTGTTTTTAAATATTTAGTCAATACCCCTAAATAAAAGGACAGACACAGCATGATTATTAGTACAGTATAACTTGTTTCCATAGTTCTCTGAATAGATAAGACAATTTTTTGGAAGTGTGAAGAAAGGGTTCAATTGGAGCCGATTTACCATTTTGCATATTGCAGTATATTAGGTGAAATCACTGTTTTACTTTACCTCCCGATATGAAAGAACATACTTGTTTGCTTTTTTTTTTTTTTAGAATAAAATAATATGGCCATCATGATCCTAGAATTCCAAGTAGAAATTGTGATTTATTACGAAAATGCTTTAGTCATGAAAAAAAGTTTTTGGGTGCCCGTCGCTATAGCTACAAGCAGACTTGTGCATATCCTTAAAGATTCATGTTAACCGCTATAAAGAGAACCAAAATCAGCTCAGACACTCAATATACCTTCCAAATTTCTATTGAAAGAACAAGTCGCGTGCCTCCATCCATTGGCCTTGTTGCTTTCCCTCCTCATTGCCTCAGATACGGTCCACTTTTTCTGCAGTTGCTTACAGAGCTTACTTTAATATCCTTACAACAGTCTTGCTATCTGTGATCAGGTGTGGGTGAAGGATAATGTAGATAACAGCAGATCGGTGCAACACACCACAGTGTGGCTTTATTTTCTTTCAAAGTCGGGATAACATAATTAACTCCAAAATAAATAAAAACAAAATTCTTTCCAGAATTGCAAGTGGCTCACTTCCTCATTTTCCACAGGGAATAACCTTAAGCAATGGTATAAACCCTTCTTCAATACATCAGTTTGCAGCAGCAGACTGTGCACATCCTTCCTCAGCACCTCTTGACCCACTGCTCTCTTTCCTGTGGAAATGAACTATCCACTGTGTTGGTCTTGTGTGTTTGGGTGATGGGGCGCCCAAATAAAAAAAAGCAAGCTAAAGACAAAGAACATCGGTGCAAAAGCACTGAAGCAAGGGTTACCCCAAAGGGCATTGGCAGTAAAGCCAAGTTTCAAAGAAACACATCACCACACATGCCCCCATAACTCAAAGCATCATGGGATGTATATGCAATTTGCCATGAATTTTTAGGCTGGTTCATCTTACAGCAGGAATGCATGGTACCAAAGGGCCTCTCAAACAATCTGCAATTTAAATAACACAACAGGAGTTTTCTGATAACTCTAACTTGGTAACTTAATTTCTACAATAGTTACCTAGTACTTTTTACCTTTATCAAAAACACCTAGTGCCATGGTATTTTCAACATTTACAGGTTTCATACACATACGGTATATACATCAAGGTATTTTATGACATAGTGCTGTTGCATACTAAATCCAACAACTAGGAATACGGCCTGTTTAACATCAGCTCGGCGATCACGATAGTAACCTCCCTGTACGAGGACCTGAGAGGATAAAGGAAAATTAAAGAGGACACTATAGCATAGTCAGTAAAGGGAAGGGGGTGACCAACTTTATGGACTAGAAATTGTAAAAGATAGAGTAGGCTCAGAAACAGAAGAACTGTTGCAACAGATTTAAGTAAAGGTCGGTCCTTAAGAGTGGTAGGATCTCCGTTACACTATCCTGTCCCATTCTGGAAACCATCTTTTATCATAACGAATATTTTCTGAGACTTTGCAGTTTTTCCCTCTTGAGTTCATAGAGTTCAGTGCACCTTCGCTTCATGGCAACACATGAATGCTTTTCCTTTTTTTTTTTTCATGCCTGTGCTGATTGTTCCAGAGTTACCCTTGGTAATGGGCATTTGTGCTCTTGGTTTTTTAACCCAGTAATCAAACACAGAACTTGTGAGCTTACAGGAGTGCCTTTTCAGTCCAGAACAAGTCATACGGTTTTTCTCGGTACCTCCAATCCTTCAAAAAAAAAAAAATACTGTTAGAATCTGCCACTCGGTAAAATGCTGAGTAAGACAGTCCCAGCCATTGCAGTGAATAAGCCCAAAACCTGTTACTATGTGAAAGTCTGATATTAGCTGACAAACCCAGATCGCCTCTGGGGTCTCAATGGGGCATATATCTTGCACGTACTAAACTGAAGGAAAAAAATCCAGGCTTTGACAGACACCAGATTTAATTTGGAGCTTAAAAAAGAAGGAACACACCCCCTTCCTCTTTTCTTCCTTCCTTCCTTCCTTCCCTCCACATTCCATTCCTTTTCTGCCCAGGGTGTGTTCCTGTGAGTTGCTAATGCAACCTGTGCCTCTGGGCACAATCCTTTGTAACTCCCGTTGGCAGTTGCACTGTCTATGGAAGAGTAATGATGTGCACTGGGATTGGATCAAGTACACTAGCTCATACACTGGGTACATCCCTGTCCGGTCATTTTCTCCAATGGTTTTTCTTCTGGCTATGCCAGGCTATTTGTTGTTTGGTATGTTGCTCTTCCCTTATTCCAGCTGAGCTGTTAGCACACTACCCTTAGGGATGCCTGGGGAAATCAACACATATTGACACCTTCTGACTAACTCCTACAACTCTACATGCACCTGAGAGTTCTGTTTTCTTCCCTTACAGGAGAAAAGGGGTATATTGAACTGGCTGTCCAGTCAGTTCTCTTATTTGGAAGCATGGGGTTTGTTTTTCCATGAGTCTGTGTGATTCATTCCTTCTTTGGCACATTATGCCACTCCAGTTGCAAGGGGTCCCAGTTCTGGACAGGCTACTTTATTTACCCTGTCTGTCTCTAGCCGGTTAGTTTTGTTGTCCACGAGATGTGAAGAGTATGCTCTGTTCTTTACTGACAGTATTCTCCATCAGGTCAGGAATCTCCACAGGGGTGCTGCATTTGGTGTGTGGAGTCTGGTCTGAGACTAACGGAGGTAATCCTTGGGTCTGGAGTGAGTTTGATCCTGTGGGGGTTGAAGAGGTCCGTGAGAATCTCAAAGCTCTGGCCTGCATACTATGATCTGGACCTGGGACTGACACGCCTCGTAGTGGGTTGTGTGGAGTCCTTTCGTCCAGTGTTTGCCATGATAGTCTGGTGTTACCTTTCAAGGGGGGTTTCCCCCTGAAGCTTAAAAGAAACTCTCATGAAACCTCTCTTGAAGAGGCCATCATTGGACCCAGATTGACTGACGAATTACAGACCCATCTCTAACCTACCCTTTTTGGGTAAGGCCATTGAGAAAGGAGTGGCTGTGCTGCTCGAGACACATCTTACTGCCTTTGACATCTGTGAGCTGCTCGCTCCAGTCTTGGTTCAGGTCCAGCCACAGTACAGAGACTGTGCTTGTCAGGGTGCAAAATGATCATCTTAGGGCGAGAGATAGAGGTGAACAGTTTAATCTTACTTAGAACTCAGAAATAAGATGCTAGACAAGGTAAGACTTAAAAAGTCTTCTTGCTGCCATGCATTACGTGCCACCTATGACTCTGTGGACTGTGCCCGATGCACCACTTCGGGAGTTTGCCTGAGAAGTCTGGCATTGTTCCATCTTGCGTGACTGGCGCAAGACGTCCGAACCACTCTACTGGACGCCCCCTTCAGGGGTTCCGTCCTATTTGGCAGTGACGCAAAAAGATGATATAATCGAACTGCAGGAGAGCGGCAGATCCCTGCGGGACGTCCGCTCCATGTATAGCGCAGGGCAAAGACCCACGCAGCTTTTTCATCACCCACAAAAGAGATGGAACAGACCGAACCAGAACAGATGCCGAAGTAAGAGCTATGTTACTGATTCTGGTGCCCAGACCCTTCTGGCTAAAACCCAGAAGGCCACTAGAGGCAGCAAAGTGGCTCTCTCCTCTGCCTCCTGACTCAAGGGGAACCCCTCCACCTCCTCCCACCTTCTCAGGGGAGCCGGTTTGGGGGGGAGTGAAGGTTCACCCTCCACCTGGACGGGTGGGAGGAGATAACTGCCAATGCTTGGGTCCTACAACTCATCGCAAAAGAGCACTCAATCGAGTTCTGGGACAGACCTCTGAACAATCCTCCGCGCAAGTCTCACTATCCATCAGGACATTTGCCCCTCATTCAGCAGGAAATCCAAGCTCTGTTAGACAAATCAGCCATAGAGCTGGTTCCTCAAGGGCAGACAGGAAGGGGACATTACTCCCATTTCTTCCTGGTTCCCAAAAAGACAAGCGATCTGAGGCCCATTCTGGACCTCAGCTTGCTCAAGCTCTTTGTGGAATACAAGAGGTTCTGCGTGCTTAACCTTCAGGGACTCTTACCTCTGTTCCAACAGAATCAATGGCAGTGCTCTCTGGATATGCAGGATGCTGACCTGCACATCCCTATCCTCAAGGCCCACCGCCATTTCCTTTGGTTCACATTTCAGGAGGACCACTGCCAATTCAATGCTGTCACTTCTGGCCTCTCTTTGGCACCCCGAGTTTTTACCAAGTGCCTGGCGATGGTAGCTGCAGCCCTGCGCCGCAAGGGGATTTGTGTGTTCCCATACCTGGATGACTGGCTGTTGTCGGCCCCGTCTCAGGACAGTCTAATGGAGGTGCTTTCCATCACCCTGGACCTATTTACCCGGCTTGGAATTAAAGTGAACTATCCTATGTCTCAGCTTTCACTGTCTCAGCACTTACAGTTCATTGGAGCAGTGCTGGACATGGTCTAGGGCAGGGCCTTCTTACCTCCGGACAGGGTGGATACTCTGATGCAGCAAGCTTTGTCTGTGTCCAGTTCTCGTTGGACCACAGCATACTCTATCCTTCTCCTGTTGGGTCTAACGGCAGCTACCATCCCCACAGTTCCATTGGCCAGACTGCATATGAGGATGATCCAGTGGACCCTTAGAGTCCAGTGGGACTAATGCTCAAATGAGATGGACCACAGGGTCCTGATCTCCCACAGTATGAAGAGGGATCTTCTCTGGTGACAGGAGCCATCCAACCTCTCCACGGGGCCCCTTTCCATCCCTATCTCCTTCCATGATCCTCACAACTGACGCCTTGGGTCAAGGTTGGGGAGTCCAGCTGGGACACCATCAAACTCAAGGGAGATGGTCTCCACAAGAGTGCACATAAGCATTTTAGAGATGAGAGCAGTGTTCTGTGCTCTCCAGGCATTCCAGCCCCTCTTACAACTGGGAACACTCCTTATCCAGACCAACAGCACAGCCACAGTCTGGTACATAAACAAGCAGGGAGGCACCTGATCGTACCCCCTCTGCAGGGAGCAATGCGGGTATCATACTGGGCAGTCCAGCATGGCCCGTCTCTGACAGCATTCCATGTCCCAGGAGTTCACAGCGTCCTGGTGGACAGTCTCAGCTGCAAAGCCATGCAGGTCCGTGAGTTGGAACTAAAGTAGGTAGTTGAAGATCTCTTCGATCAATGAGGTCGGCCAGAAATAGACATCTTTGCCTCCCCATCCAGCGCAAAACTACCCAGCTTCTACTTGCTCATTCCCAGGTGTGGTGTTTTTTGGCGAGACACACTGTCTCTTTGTTGGACAGGGAGGTTTCTGTACACTTTCCTTCCCCAATTCTGCAGAAGATTCTGCTGAAGCTCCAAGCAGACGGTGCTTGCATGATTCTCATAGCGCCCTTCTGGCCTCGGCAGATCGGGTTCCCTCTGCTACAGCAGCTGGCAGTGGAATCCTCTGCACCTCTTCTCTACTTCACAACCTTCTGTCTCAGGAGTAGGGCAGCCTGGTGCATCTCTCCACTTGGATGTGTTGCACCTTTGGATGTAGTGGTCTCATGTTTTGGGGTCTCTGCAAGTCGCCCAGGTGCCAGTGGAGGCCAGAAAACCATCCATCCACTAGATCTATGTTTGCTATGAAGTGGAAGAGATTCACTACTTGGGCCTTGGCCAAGGGCTTGGACCCATTCTCTTGCTCGGTGCCCAAGGTCCTCGAGTACCTCTTGCACCTGTCTGATTCGGGCCTCAGTTACTCTTCCTTGAAGGTCCACCTTTCTCGGTTTCCACCTAACTATCCAGTAGATGGCAACACCCTAGTGAAGCTGGAGATCTCTAAAACCTTTCTGAAGGGCATCCTCCACTTAAAACCTCTGGTCCGTAGTCAGTTCCCCGGACTTAAATTTTATTTTGGAGAACGTTACTTTGCACCCCTTTTGAGATGGCAGCAAGTGGTATTTGTCCTGTAAAGTGCTCTTTTTGGTAGCTATTACCTCAGCTCGAAGAATTTCAGAGCTCCAGGTCCTCTTTTGCAAGGAAACTTATTTACTTTTCCACAGAGACTGGGTGGCTCTGCAGTCTAATTCTTCCTTTCTACCGAAAGTGGTTTCAGAATTTACGATGAACCAAGATGTTCAACTGCCAGTTTATCATCCCAAGTATTCGAACGGGGTAATACTCTTTGCACACGCTGGATGTGCACAGGATTTTGAGATACTGTATCTCTTGGACCAAGGAGTTGTGCAAATCTGACCAGTTATTTGTGGCCTTTGCACCCAGACGCAAGGGTTCGGCCATCTCTAAATGAGGCCTGTCCAAATGGTTGGCTAATTGCATCTCGTTCATCTATCAGAAGTACGAGAAACTCCTTCTGGGGGAAGTCAAGGGTCATTCAAACCCATGGCATGGCCGCTTCCACAGCCTTTCTTCGAAATGTGCTTGCTTCGGACATTTGTGCCGCGGCCACTTGGTCTTCAGTCCATACTTTCACCAAGCACTACAGTCTGGACATTGCCTCTAGGTGCAAAGCCAGTTTTGGACTTGCTGTCCTGCAAGACCTCTTATCCTAACAGGCTCTCTAGTTGGTAGACATTCCGCCTCTGGACTGTAGTCTGACTTGTTTTTCTTTTGTTTGTTTATTGAATATAATCGGAATTGCAAACCTTTGAGTCACAGACTCTTTTGCAAAGGCTCCACGTCGGTTACAGGGGGTGGAGGAGGACATAGACAGATTAAGACGAACAAAAACAGGCAGTATATACATTTTCAGTACTGTCAAACGCAGTACAGGTTTACTCTTATTAAAACAGAGAGGCAATTAATCAACATTCTAGAAATCTTATGACAGAAACTAGTAGGGTGCAGGTACTTGGGGTCAAGAGATGCCCTGTGTCAGGAGATGTGTGAGGCGAGGAAGCAAATAGTGGGCTGCAAAATTAGCCACAGGTGCATTTAGCACACTCAAGTAGTAGAGCTTTGAGACCAGATTTGAAAAGAGAGATGCTGATTCTTGACTGCTTAGTGCTCCCTCCTGTCAGTGAAGACCTACTGCAGGAACCCTCTTGAAGTAAGATATAGCAGTTTCGTAAGAACTTACTGTAACAGATCTTCAAGAGGGACTCCTGCAGTAGGTCACATGTTCCCTCCCACCTTTCCCCAGCTCCAGATTTTCCTATCCCTTTAAGGGCTACCACCAGTAGCTCCAGGCTCTAGGAGTTATGGTCCTTTCTCCTGTCATCCTTATAGGGATCTTCCGGTGGGAAAACTGGAGGGTGGATGTGGGGACCGCCCTCTATGTACTGTCATGCTGATGTCGGGGGTGGTCCCCCGCTATGTATTACTAGCTAGAATTTTGCTGTGTGATCCTGACGCCAGGGGGCTCAGTCCTATCAGTGAGGACCTACTGCAGGAACCTCTCTTGAAGATCTACTGTTACAGTAAGTTCTTGTGTAACTGTTGTTCTAGGGACATGGATATGTTGTTCATCCACACTTATTGGCAGGTTCCTTGCCGCTTTAAATCTTGCCGGAAGGTCTTCAAGCTGGCTCCTCCCACCCACCCGGGTGGTAAAACTCTCGGCTCCGCCCCATGACGCCAGATCTTCCTTACCGCTTGGAAGCTCAGGTTCCCTCCTTAGCAGCTGCGTTTAAGACTGGTTCTAATTCTTGAAGTTCGAAATCAAAAAGTTTTTGCTAAAAGACTTGGTCTTCTTCTCCTCATGGCTGCGATGGACCGTCGACTCCGGTTTTGGAGGTGCCCTTGCGGGCAGAAGATGTCTAGGGCGGATCCGCACTCACGTGCGTCTACTGCCTGGGCCAAGCACAACCGCAGGCCTCGACTTCTGCTCTTCCTTTTGGCCTCGTCCTTGAAGACCGTGCTGCCCGATTACAACTGGGGCTCCCGAAAAAGAATTCCACGGTGAAATCTAAAGAGGCCCGATTGGCGGTGTCAGTGGCGGGCTCGGCGGATCAGCTAGAGCAGATGATCGCCCTTGAAGAGGAGGCGGCGCGGGCCGCTTCTACCTCGGCTGCGGCATTTGTCCGGCTCTCTCTCGGTGCCTCGTACTCTTCTTTTAAGGAGCTTTGTCTGACCCTCTCGATCAAGGGTGAGGGTCCAACTTCTTTGGGACCTTTTTCCAGGTCCAAAAAGAGCAAAAGTAAGTCTCTCCGTCGGCGCTCTTGGTGAAGGAAGATCCCCTCCCTTGTCTACAGTCGACTTGGTCGACCCTCAACTGGCCAGTGAGCTTCACGGTGTCCCGTCAGGCCAGTTGATCGAGACCCCCGCTCACGCGGTCGAGATTTTTCTCGACCCGTTAGACGGGTTGTCGGTTAAGAAGAGAATCCCTCCGGGTTCCCCTGGTGGGAGTTGAGGATCCCGTCGGCTCGTCTGTGCCTCGGTTCCGGAGCCTTGGTGGGATCGTCCGAGCGAAGAGTGCGATTCTGACACTTCTCCTCGCCTTCCTCGGCCTGAGTCGGGACTCTCGGTCTCGGACATCCTCGTGGTCCAACCGATCCGCCACCATAGGCGGTCGGTCTCGGCAGCACTCTTCCTCTTCCTCGGACGAGGGGAGGCTTCGGCGCAAGTTGCGTCGGAGGTACGAGGAACTTATGTGGCAACAGTTCCTTTTGACCGGGAATAAGCCGACCCAGTCGTCTTCCCCAGCCATTAAGTGGCTGTCACCGGAGCAGCCGAAACAACCCCTCGTTGTAGTCGGGGCCTGTTCTCAGGAGAGTTGTTAGCCAATTCCTCTCTTACCGATTCTGGTGGAACCTCCACCTCCACAGCCATTAGTTGGGGCTCCGACCAAAAATTCTCGGTCGGCTTTGGGTTTGCCCATAGACTGTCTGTCACCCTCACTCCGATAAACCTCGGCAGGTGGAGGGTGGCTCAGGCCGAGGCAGCTCTTTGAGGACTCTTCTGAGTCGATGATGGTTCCTCCCTCTTCTCCAAGCGCATGGACTTGGGTCCTCGGGAGGGCAGTCAATGGACGATAGCCCTCCGTCGTCCTTAGGGTTGCTTGACTCATCTCGGAGTCCACGGGATGAAGCTTCGAGCCCGTTTCTAAGCAGGCAGGTATCCCTCACGGAGATTCTGGACCGAGGGGATTCTCCAGGAGGCCTTTCCGGTGGCGAAGCCATAGTGGGTCGGCCTTGGAACTTTGGCAGCGTCCTGCTTCCTGCCCCGCGCCTTGACCAGGTTGGCCAGAAGTATCGCGGTCCCCAGGTTCCCTGTCCGGTTTGAACACCCCCGGCCAAGGGTTGGTTACCGACAAGCGTTTTCCGGCGTGCTGGGAGCGCCAGGGATATGGACAAACCTCCCGACAAGGAATCCAAGAAATTGGATTATGCCGGGCAAAAGTCTATGCTGCGTGTCCTCTCGGCCTTCGTCAGGCCAGTTCGGCCGTCCTCATGGCACATTTTTCTCACGCCCTGTTGGGCTCCCTGGATGAGGTTGTCCCTCATCTTCCCGCAGATCTGCAGACTACGGTCAGGCAGGTGCGGGGACCAGAGCAGGGCAGTGGCCAAACAGCAGCTCCAGACTGCGTTAGACATCGGGGACTCATATGCCAGGTCTGTGGCGGCCGCAGTGGCCATGCGTCGTCGGGCTTGGCTGAGGATATCCACCTTTACCTCGGATACCCAGCACAAGTTGGCGGATGTTCCTTTTGGGGACTGACCTCTTGACCCTGGGGTGGAAGGTCACCTGCAGAGGATCGAGAAGTCCAGTGCTACCTTGGACTCGGTCTCTTCTGCTCAGAGGACAAGGCCGTAAGCCACAGCCTAAGCCCTTTCGTCCTTCTGCGCCCTGCGGCCTTGACCCAACAGCGTCAGGGCCAGCAGGCTCGACATTGGTATCCCAAACCCAAGCCGTCGGCTTCCTCCAACAGGAAGCAGGGAGGTAAAGGCCGAGGAGGTCCCTCGGCGGGTCTCTCCTCAAGCCTGCCCAGTGGCGGGCTGAGGGGTGTCGCTTCATCCTGTCACCTCACCCTAGTTCCCCCATTAGAGGCGGCTCAGACACTTCCTTTCCGCCTGGTCGCTGTTACCACAGACAGGTGGGTACTGGAGGTGGTGGGAAAAGGCCTACCTCTGGAATTCGAGCAGGCCCCGCCCTTCAGAGCCGTCGCACCTCGGGGGGCCTCGGGGTCCGCAGCCTCACTGGCGGCTCGCCGAGCCGACATCGCTCTCCTCCTTCAAAAGGAGGTGATCACGGAGGTGGAGGACCCCCCTTCAGACCCGGGGTTCGTGTCCAGGCATTTCCTGGTTCTGAAACGGACGGGGGCTGGCGCCCCATTCTCGACCTACACGACCTGAACAAGTTCCTAAGGTCTCGAACCTTCAGGATGGTCACTCTGGCGCAGATAATACCATCTCTGGAACACGGCGTGTGGTTCTGCTCTCTGGACCTACAGGACGCGTTCTTTCACGTCCCTATCCGTCCATCACATCGGAGATTCCTCTGCCTTTCGCGGAGGGATCCTCTTCAGTTCTGAGCCATGCCCTTCAGCTTATCTCCAGCTCCCAGGGTCTTCACCAAATGCATGGCAGTGGTGACAACATTCCTGCGGCACCGAGGGTCCGGTGTACCCTACCTGGACGATTGGCTGATAGCAGCCTCCTCCAGACGGGAGGTGGAGCTGTCCAGAGATCTGGCCCTCCAGGTTTGCTCTCAAGTTGGCCTTCTCATCACGAGGCCAAGTCTGAACTCGAGCGAAGCAGGTGATCCTGTTCATCGGGGCAGAGCTTGACTCTCTTCGAGCCAGAGCACGGCTCCCGGTGGACAGGGCCGAGGTTCTTACCTCCTTTGCCCAATCATTTCTGGTTGGGCAATCGCGCCCTGTCCGGGACTTCCTGCGCCTTCTGGGTCTCATGGCGGCCTGTGCCAGCGTGGTCCATTAGGCCCGGCTGGCACTCGCCCCCTTCAGTGGGGACTGGCCAGCCAGTGGTCTCGCGCTGCGATCCTTTGGACCAGCTAGTGATAGTGACCCAGGAGATGTGGGCGCTCTCCAGTGGTGGACGTTCCATTCCATCTGCAGGAGGGCATCCCGTTTGTCCGCCCCGAGCCGACGGTCTCTCTATCAACCGATGCCTCTCTGATGGGTTGGGGTGCCCATCTGGGGGAACACCGAGTGCATGGCCTCTGGTCCCCGCGGGAGTCCCGATGCCACATCAACCTGCTGGAGCTCTGAGCGGTCCGCCTAGCTCTCACCGCCTTTGCTCCGTTTCTCCGGGATCAAGTGGTCCGAGTCCAGACGGACAATACCACGACCATGTACTACCTAAACCGCCAGGGCGGGCCGGCTCCGCTTCTATGCAAGGAAGCTCTCCGCATTTGGTTCACGTGCGCAGCCTGGAGGCGGATCTCTAGCCATTCATGTGGCAGGAGCCTCCAACACCCTGGCCGATACCTGGGCGGATGAGGGCTGCATCTCATGAGTGGTCTCTCCTGCGGAGGTAGTACAAGATCTGTTCTCCCACTGGGGCACACCTCAGGTGGACCTGTTTGCCTCCAGGGAGAACGCAAAGCTGAAGCTGTTTCATGCCCGCCCCCCTCAGCAGGGCTCGCTGCAGGGGGATGCCTTCTCGAGGCTGTGGACCCCGGGCCTCTTCTACGCCTTTCCCCCATTTCCCTTGATTCACAAGGTGCTTCTCAAAGCAAGGAGGGACAAGGCGCTGGTGATCCTGATAGCCCCAGACTGGCCCCCGAGTTCTGGTACCCAGATCTCCTCAGCCTCAGTTCCAGGCTCCCGAGGCAGCTTCCAGCTCGCCCGGACCTGCTCTCAGTCAATCAGGGGAAGGTGTTCCATCCGGACCTTCAATCCCTGCACCTGATGGCCTGGTTCCTGAGCGGCTAGAGCTCCAGGCCTTGGGTCTTTCCGACGAGGTCCTCAATGTTGTTGAAGCGTCCCGTAAGGAGTCGACCAGAAAATGCTATGCCTTCAAATGGAAGAGATTCTCCATTTGGTGTCAGGGCAAGGGCTTGGACCCTT
Source organism: Neoceratodus forsteri (assembly GCA_016271365.2). Classification (NCBI taxonomy): domain Eukaryota; kingdom Metazoa; phylum Chordata; order Ceratodontiformes; family Ceratodontidae; genus Neoceratodus; species Neoceratodus forsteri. The sequence goes on from CM028129.1 coordinate 194,809,902, forward strand.
CCTCCTGTTCTGTGGCAAGCATTTGGACTATTTATAGTCCCTTTCTAGTCAAGGGCTTAGGTCGACGACCCTAAAGGTGCACCTGGCAGCCATCTCTGCTTACCGGGTGCGGGCCGGGGAGCAGTCGGTGACGCAGGAAAAGGTGGTCGGGCGCTTTTCCAAAGGCCTTGATCACATTTCCCCTCTGGTGCGAGAACCTCCACCTCCGTGGGATTTACTGCTGGTACTGGCAAAGCTCATGGGCAAGCCATTCGAACCAATGCACAGGTGTGATCTCACCTGTCGTGGAAGACCGCCTTCTTGGTGGCTATCACGTCAGCCTGAAGGATGGGAGAGCTCCAGGTGCTTTGCATCGAGTCTCCTTACCTGGTCTTCCACAGGGACAAGGTTGTCCTGCGCCCCCACCCGAAATTCCTTCTGAAGGTGGTGTTGGAGTTTCACCTTAACCAGGTCCTGACTCTGCCGGTGTTCTACCCCAGTCAGACCTCGGAGGCCGAATATAGGCTCCATACCCTGGACCCTAGAAGGGTGCTCGCTTATTATAAGGAGCGCACGGCTGAAATTCGGGGAGAGGTTCGCCAGCTGTTTGTCACCTACGCTGAAGCCGCATCTGGCAGACCTGCAGCCAAGCGGACGATAGGCAGGTGGGTCACCTCCTGCATAGATCACTGCTATAAGGTGGTGGGCATGGAGCCTCCCAGAGGGATAAGAGCTCATTCTGCCCGTCATACTGCTGCATCGGTGGCTGCTTCCAGGGACGTTCCTATCCAGGAAATCTGCAGGGCTGCTACCTGGAAGTCAGCACACACCTTTATTACCCATTACCACATCGACCTTGAGTCACGCCGGGATGCTGGTCTTGGGGCCTTGGTTCTCCAGTCTTTATTCCCTAAGTAGGGGGTGTGTGCCTTGCCTCCTCCTCCCGGAGAACTGCCAATAAGTGTGGATGAACAACATATCCATGTCCCTAGAAATACAGGTTACTCACCTGTAACAGGAGTTCTAGGAATGGTATATGTTGTTCATCTGACTCCTGACCTCCCGGGCTTCGACGCACAACCTGAGCTTCCAGCGGGCCAGATCTGGCGTCATGGGGTGGAGCCGAGAGTTTTACCACCTGGGTGGGTGGGAGGAGCGAGCTTGAAGACCTTCCGGCAAGATTTAAAGCGGCAAGGAACCTGCCAATAAGTGTGGATGAACAACATATACCATTCCTAGAACTCCTGTTACAGGTGAGTAACCTGTATTTTTGTGTTGTCCTTGAGCTCTCCACAGCATTTGACACGGTGGATCATGGGGTGCTGTTGGATCACTTTGGGGAACAATGTGGACATGCCGGCACTGCCATCAGCTGGTTTGAGTTCTTTCTTATAGGCAGGATGCAGAGGGTGATGATGAGATTATATTCCTCCTGCCTAAAACCCCTGTCCTGTGGAGTTCCACAAGACTGGATCCTTTTGTTCATGCTGCCTCTGGGGGGATATCATTAGACAGTGCAATGTGGGGTTTAATTGCTATGCAGATAAGACCCAGTTGTATGTGTCTTTTGCACCAGATCTGCAGGGTGCAATCTCTATTTAATTCTTGCCTGACTGAAGTTCAGGACTGGATGTCCTTCAGCTCGCTAGGGCTTAAAGCTGACAGGAGACAGTTTTTCACAACTCTAGAGAGGCCTCCTGTTGTCTTAGTATCTGTCTAATATTCTGATATGTTGTTGACCCCTTTTTTAAATGAATAATCTAATTTTGTTGCCTTTGTAATTATACTGATCCCCTCTCTCATCAGCAGTTGCTGCTCTCTCTTCATATTGTTTGAACATTCTGTGAGATCAGTATCACCATTCCAGGCCACTATGATGAGTGGCATGGAATGGTGGTATTGATGTCATGGTACCTCTTAGAAATATGAAAAGAAAGCAGTAGCTGGTAAAAGGAGTTAGCCTTTATGTAGATCTGAGAGCACCCCAAAGTGAGATTATTTATCGTTAATTGATCAAAGCATATCAGAAATACATCACTGACATGGAAAGGAAAATGGAAGGGCAGTTATGTAAAAATAATTTCCTATCTCCTTCAATCCAGACAAGACGGAAGTATTGCTGTTTGAGTCTGGCTGTTGGTGGGAAGCTGGACAGGTGGAGGAGGCATCTGCTGTTGTACTTTGTGCCTCTCACGTGGCTGCCTTTGCTATGGTGTAACATCTGGGTGTGATCCTTGTCAGTGAACTGACACTGGAGAGGCTCAGGTGTCCGCCATTGTCCAAAGTGGATTTTACCATCTTAGGAACATCACCTGGATTTATTTATTTGAATTTTGGTAGCCAGCTAAGTCCACTGAGACAAGAGCAGTCCCTTTTTCAGGGACGACCCAGAAGAGCAACAAAAGTACTACAGTACAGAGCAATTTCACAGTTAGATCATTCCAATACAGTGCAATTTCACAGAAAGATAATTACAGTAGGAAATACATATTATGGTAAAAAGAACAATGATAATAAAGCACAGCAAAATTCAGTAATGGTAGCAACATAAAATAACAGGCTTGGCATCTAATACTACAGTTGTACATAACCATGTCAAGTCAGACAATGAGAACATGTGCTAAAAGGTATAAATGGTGTTTTAGGGACGTGGATATGTTGTTCAATCCACACTGTCTGGCAGGTTCCTTGCCGCTTTAAATCTTGCCGGAAGGTCTTCAAGCTGGCTCCTCCCACCCACCTGGGTGGTAAAACCCTCGGCCTCGCCCCATGGCACCAGATCTTCCTTACCGCTTGGAAGCTCAGGATCTTACTTCGAGATACAGCTCTTGCAGCAGGTTACACCATTAGAACTGAAGCCGGCAGGCGTCGGGACCGGAAAAATCTAGCTAGGTATCTTCCAGCGGGGACCCCTTGACGTCGATCCCGCCTCGATGTCAAGCGTGTAGTACATAAGAAGCGGTCCCGTAGATTCCTCAATTCTTTCCGCCTCGACTTGCATGTCTCGACCCTTCGGTTTCAGTCTAGCGCACGACGCGTGGTTCAGAGCTTTCCTCCGGGAAATTCTTTTTTCTTCAAGCAAGATTGTTGCTGATGTCCTCTCCGACCTCCGGTCATCCCTCCAAGTGTGCTTGCGGGAAACAGATCCCCTTCAAGGACCCCCAGATGGCCTGCGTCAGGTGCCTGGGCCCAGACCACGATACCCGAGCCTGTTTGTTTTGCCAGGGGTTCAACAGCCGAACCAGGATCCGACGTCAGAAGGCTCTCCAGGCTTTTTTGTTGGAGGAGAAATTGAAGACCATGTCCTCCAAGGGGGAATCGTCGTCCAAATCCCACAAGCACGCGGAGAAAAGAAGGAGAAGGCCCTTCAGGTCCCGTCCAGGGCTTGAGTCCGCAGCTCTGGTTCTCGGTCCGACCGCTCTCCTTCCAGGGCCAGCTCTCAGCCTCCCCAGCTGCGCTAAGAAAGCCTCCTTCTTCTCAGGCCAAGTCCGCCAGGCCGTCGTCGTCTTCTTCTTCCAAGGCCTTGGCGAAGTCCGGGGAGCGCCATCACCATCATCATAAGTCGGGTTCCCGCCCTTCGGCACCCAACGTCCGGTCTTCTGTGCCTCCTCGCAAAACTTTGGAGCTCACACCATTGAAGAGACCTGTGGACCTGACGCCAGCTCGACCGTCGTCGGCCGTACGTCATTCTTCCTTGGAGCTGTAGTCGGCGGACGGCCGTCGTCGGCAAATCATCCCAGTGGGCGCCAGTTGGGTGACCGGCGTCCGTTCCTCCTGAAGGGCTCCTCGCCTCCGACCGGCGTCGGTCAGGAGGCGTTGACTGAGAGGACTTCGCGGCCGAGGACCAGGCAGGCGACCCGGCCTCGCGAAACTCCCAGGGCCCCTCGCCTTTACCGAGGCCCCTGTGGAGCCGGCGCGGGACCTGGCGCGCCCACCGGCGCCTGGGCCGTCGGGACTTTCTTCATGAGTGAAGGATCTCTTCACTTACTGGTGGGACACCATTAAAGGGACATGGCCCCCACCGCTCCTCCCCCTCCTCCGGTGCGGCCCCCCTTCACCTTCGGGTGGCAGGCGCTAACTCCCCCCCCGGGAGCCTAGATCCTCTCCCAGGGGAAGATCAGAAAAACTGAGACCTCCGTCGAAATCCTCTTCTGGATCACCCAGCCCCAAGAGGTCCAGGAGACACCGACGTTCGCCGTTGAGGGAGGACGCGGGATCAGTCTACTCTTCCTCTAGATCCCCATCTCCTCTGTCCATCCCTTCTCCGGACCCACGTGAGATGCCGAGATCTCCTCCGGATGACCCTTCGTTCATGGATATTATGTGACATATCCAGGAAAACATGGGATGGGATGCAGAAGAACTAGACCCCGAAAGGTTACGCCTTGCCACATATCTTTGGCAGAAGGACCCCAAGCGTGTGGTGGTACCACCCTCGGTGGACACTTTTGTGGACGTCACCAAGGCAGCGTGGAAGCGTCCACATTCACTCGCGGCGGTGCCGAAGAAAGCTGATCATCTGTACAAGGCTCCTAAGGATGACCAGTACCTGACACAGCAGCCTCAGGCCGACTCTCTGGTCATCACAGCCTCACATGACTGGTCACAGAGGCCGCAACATCTGAGCACCCTGCCACCGGACCCAGAGTCCAAACAGTTGGACGCACTGGGCAGGCGCACATACGCTTCCGCTACCTGCGCCATCAGATCCTAGAACTACCTGACCCACATGGTTCAATTCCAGAATGCTTTGTGGGAACAGGGTTTCGAGGCGGCTGAAAAGCTGCCTGAAGGTGAGCAGACGGAGGAGATGCTCCAGCTCCTCCGTACGGGTTCAGACGTGGGGACCCAAGTGCTCCGAGCTGCGCACGACTCCGCGGACTCATCGGCCTGAGCAGCAGCTTCTGGCGTATGCCTCCGGAGACACTCCTGGTTACGTGTCTCCGGCTTTACCCCGGATGTCCAGAAAAACATTATGGACGCTCCGTTCGAGGGAGAAGTTTTATTTGGTAATCCTTCCGAGAAGATCATTACCAAACTTCAAGAGGCTGGGAAGGCGGTAAGGTCGGTTCAAGCCATGTGCCGACCCAAGCTAGTTCCTTCGTAGGAACCAAAGCCGTTCTTGAAGGGACACAGAGGCAGCAGCCCGCTCCGCTACACATCAGAGGGGCTCGGTTTCCGTAGAACCAGGAAAACAGCCCGCCAGCCGAGGTCAGCGTTCCCCTAGGCCGACCCAGCCAGCGGGCCCATCTGCTGCCACAGCCCGACTCCTTTCCGGCCCCCGCCCCTCAGGATCAACGGGAAATCACGGTCGGGGGTCGTGTTGCGAACTTCCTGCCGGGATGGCAGGCCATTACCACCGACAGGTGGGTTCTGCAGTTGGTCAGTCTAGGCAACTTTATAGAATTCGTAGAAAAGCCACCCTCGAGGCCTCCTTTGCTCTCCTGGTATCCGGTCAGCACAAAATTTGATTTGGCAAGAGGTACTCGCTCCTAAGAAAAGGGCGATAGAGTACATCCGGAGAACCAGAGACGAGAGATATTATTCCCACTTCTTCCTGGTTCCCAAGAAATCAGGGGACCTCTGTCTGATTCTGGACCTCAGCGACCTCAATGTGTCGGTCGCCTGCAAAAGATTCCGCATGGTGACCCTTCCGGGCCTTATTCCCATGCTGAAACAAGACGCCTTTTTAGCGTCCCTAGACATACAGGATGCATACCTGCATATCCCCATAGCTCACGCACACCAGAGGTTCCTGCGCTTCAAATTTCTCGACCACCACTTTCAGTTCCAAGCTCTTCCGTTCGGCCTGTCATCCGCACCAAGGGTCTTTACCCAGTGCATGGCAGTCGTGGCAGCATCTCTGAGGAGACAGGGCCACTATGTGTTCCCGTACCTCGACGACTGGCTTCTCATGGCCGCCTCCAGAGAGCCGCTGTTACTAGCTGTCCAGAGCACCCAGGACTTGTTCCAATCTCTGGGCATTCTCATAAATTACGAGAAGTCTCTCCTGGTACCGTCGCAGAAACTGCAGTTTATAGGCGCAGTCCTAGATACTGTTCAGGGAAGAGCTTTTCTTCCGGACGACAGAGCGGAGCGCATCAGATCCCTCATAAGGGATTTGTCATCGAACAAGATCGTACCTGCCAGGTTGGTCCTTCGCTTTCTCAGACACATGGCTGCGGCCATTCCTACCGTCCCTTTTGCAAGGCTCCACATACGGGTAACCCAGTGGATGCTCAAAGTGCAATGGGACCAAAGGCAAGACCACTTGCAGCATCCGGTCAGGATCACGAACTCGGTGATCCGAGACTGGCAGTGGTGGCTAGTCCCAGGGTCGCTCTCCATGGGCATCCCGTTTGTAGTGCCGTCCCCGGAGGTAACCCTCACCACAGACGCCTCGGGTCTTGGGTGGGGGGCGCACCTGGACGGGGTAAAGTCCCAGGGTACGTGGACCCCGTTGGAAACTCATCTCCATATCAATGTCCTAGAGATGAGGGCGGTTCTCTATGCCCTGCAGGCCTTTCAGTCAGTAATCCCACCGTTGTACTCTTCTGCTTCAGACAGACAACACGGCTGTGATGTATTACCTCAAGAAACAAGGAGGTGCACACTCTTACCCCCTTTGCAGGGAGGCCATGAGGGTGTGGGATTGGGTAATCGGACATGGCGCAAATCTGATCACTGTGCACGTTCCCGGGGTGGACAACACGATTGCAGACGGCCTGAGTCGTTCCCAGGCCAGAGTCCATGAGTGGGAACTTCTTCAAGAGGTAGCAGAGGATCTGTTTCTTCGATGGGGAAGTCCAGAACTAGACTTGTTCGCATCCCCATCCAATGCAAAACTGCCCAATTTTTGCTCGCTAGATCCAGGGCCTGGTGTTTTCTGGCGAGATGCGTTATCCCTCTCCTGGGCGAACAGATTCCTCTACGCTTTCCCTCCCTTCCCGTTGATCCAGAGAGTTCTTCTCAAACTGCACAGGGAGCACGCACTCATGATCCTGGTGGACCCGTTCTGGCCCAGACAGATCTGGTTCCCTTTGTTGGTGCAACTGTCTCAGGAACCTCAGCTCCCACCTCCTGTCTCAGGAGAAAGGTTCATTAGTCCATCCGGACCTACGCTCTCTGAACCTGCATGCTTGGCTCCTAGAGACATAGCCATCTTGCGTCACGGGGTCTCGCAAGAGGTTGCAGAGGTTCTTTCTGCAGCCAGAAAGCCGGCAACGCATGCGACGTACGCCATGAAATGGCGCCGTTTTTGTTTTATGGTCACGAGCTCATGATCTTTCCCCTTTAGGTTGTCCTGTGGGAGTAGTGTTGGATTACCTCCTCTCCCTTTTTCATTCAGGCCTGGCCTACTCCTCTATTAAGGTGCACCTCTGTGCCATTTCTGCCTATCACGTCCCGGTGGGACAGCGTACTATAGCTCAGTTGGACGCCTCTCGGGAATTTCTTAGGGGAGTGTTACACCTTAGGCCTCCCATTAGGGACCCTGTGCCTCCATGGGATCTGCTCTTTGTCCTGGAACAGCTCGCGCTCCCTCCCTTTGAACCTGCAGCGGATTGCGAGCTACGTTTTCTGTCGTGGGAGACGTTTTTAGTTGCTGTTACTTCAGCGAGAAGAATTTCTGAGCTTCACGCTCTCATGTGCAAAGAGCCTTATTTAGTTTTCCACCGGGACAGAGTATCCCTGAGGACGAATCCTAAGTTTTTACCTAAGGTGGTCTCTTCACTCTCTCTAAACCAAGATATTGACCTTCCGGTCTACTTCCCAAGTTATTCAAATAGAGGAGAGGCTTTGCTCCACACCCTGGATGTTCACCGCAACCTGAGGTATTACCTCAACAGAACTAAACCCTCTCGTAGTTCTGGACAGCTTTTCGTTTCCTTCTCTGAGAGAATGATGGGCCAATCAGTCTCCAAACAGTCTCTGTCTCGCTGGCTTGTCCAGTGTATCTCCTACTGTTATGATATAAAACAAAAGCCCCTCCGGGCTCGGTCAAGGTCATTCTACTAGGGGTGTGGCCCGTCTTGCAGCACTCAGAAATGTCTCCCACCTTGCTATTTGTGCTGCAGCCACTTGAGCTCTTGCATACCTTTATCAGGCATTATAGCCTGGACATCGCCTCGGTGAAGGGATGGTTTCAGCCGTGGGTGATACAGGGTCTCCTGTCCTGAGTTCAGGACCTGGAATGTACTTCCTATTTTCCTCCTCCCGGAATTTCTGGCAGCGTCACTGCTTAGGAATCCGTCCTGATGGTGTAACCTGCTGCAAGAGCTGTATCTCGAAGTAAGATCGTACAGTTACGTAAGAACTTACCGTAACAGTAGATTTTCGAGAACAGCTCTTGCAGCAGGTACCTTCCCGCCCTCCTTCCCCCTTGGAGGAGGCATGGCTTTGCCTTTTCATGTTGGGATTTTTCTCCCTTATAATCTTCTGACGGTGGATCCTTGGTCTCCCACTTTGATGTCATCCTGCGGCCGGGAGTCTCCGGCGGGAGAACTGGGAAATCTGGCGGGACCGCCCCCTTATGTACCACGCCTGACGTCTGAGGCGGGACCGACGTCGGGGGCGGTCCCCGCTGAAGATAGCTAGCTAGATTTTTTCCGTTGGGTCCTGACGCCTGCCGGCTTCAGTTCTAATGGTGTAACCTGCTGCAAGAGCTGTTCTCGAAGATATACTGTTACGGTAAGTTCTTACGTAACTGTACTTTCCCTCCTTAGCGCTCTGCGTTTTAGGCCTGGATCCACACTCTTGGGAATTTCCGAAACTTATTTTAAAATTTACAAGACTTTGGTCTTCGTCTTCCCTCACGGCTGCGATGGACAAATTGACTCCTGGCTTCCGTCGGTGCCTGTATGGGGCTTGGTGACGACTCGCAGGCTTGCGAATTGTGCAGGTCCTTTTCGGCTTCGGTCTTGGAGGACCATGCTGCCAGACTTCTTCTCGGGTGACCCGAAAAACTGTATCTGCTGGTCAAGTCTAAGGAGGCCTGTTGGGCAGTGTCCGGCGGTGGGCTCCATGGAACAGTTGGCACAAATGATTGCCCTCGAGGAGGAGGCAGCCCAGGCAGCTTCTTCTTCCTCCTTGGCCGTGACATTTATCTCGCTGTCTTTGGGCTCCTCCTACATGGCTTCATTTAAGGAACTTTGCCAGTCCCTCTCCACCAAGGGAGAAGGGCCATCGGGACATTCCAGTCGGTCAAAGAAGGAGTCTAAGGGTAAGTCCCACCATCGCCGTTTATGGGACCGGGAGATCCCCTTCACCGGACCGTCTACTCTCTACTTCAGTCAATGCTGCGGCTGCTGGCTTCACAGTGCCCCCAATCAGGTCAGCCGGCCGAGACATCCACCGATGCGGTCGAGATTTTTCTCGACCAGTCGGATGGTTTGTCGACTGGAGAAGCTGTCAACCCTACTTCACCGGTTCCCCCTTTGGAAACCGAGGACTTGCCTGTGCCGGAGTCCCCGGTTAAGGTCCCTGTACCGAGGGAGGAGCGGGTTTCCCCCGTCCCCTCTCTGACCCACCCTCGGAACCCCCGAAGGTCGCGGTCCTCTTCCAGGTCCAGCCAGTGCCACCGACGTTGGCATTCTCGGCACCATGGAAAGTGGCGTCGCCGCTCATCCTCGTCATCCTCTTCAGAGGATAGGCTCCGGTGCTAGTTGCGTCGGCGCTTCGAGGAGCTAATGTAGCAGCAGCTCTTATTGTCCTGGAATAAGCCGACTCCATCGCCTTCTCCAGCCATTAAGTGCCTGTCACTGGAGCGGCTGAAACAACCCCTCGTAGTGGTCGAGGAGCCAATCCCGGCACCGGTTTGGCTGAAGCCGGCTGCTCCGCCCATTGTGGTGGAACCTCCGCCTCCACAACCGAAGACTGGGGCCCCGACCAAGGGTTCTTGGTTGGGTCAGGGCTTGCCCGACAGGTTGTTGGTCACGCTCATTCCCAGTCGACCTCGGCAGGTGGAAGGTGGCTCAGGCACCCGGCAGTTATTTGCAGACTCCTCAGAGTCTGATGACGACTCCTCCCTGTTCTCCAGGCCGCTTGACCTGGAGTCTGCGGGGGGCCAGTCGGTGGACGAGAGCCTATCCTCGTTTTTAGGTTTGCTTAGGCTCATCTCAGAGTCCACCGGGATGCAGCTCGAACCCGTTTCAAAATGGGCCAAGTATCCCCTCACGGAGATACTGGACTGAGGGGATTCCCCTACGGAGGCCTTTCTTGTGGCCAAAGCCATTGTTGGCCTGGTCCTGGAGTTGTGGCAGTGGCCAGCATCTTGTCCTGCGCCTTTGGCCAGTATGGCTCGAAAGTACACAGTTCCAACCGGCTCACTTTTCTGGTTTCTCGGAGCACCCCTCTGCGGAGGGGTTAGTGACCGATAGCATTTTCCGACGCTCTGGGAATGCTCGGGACGTGGACAAACTGCCCGATAAGGAATCCAAAAAGCTGGATTACGCAGGGCGGAAGGTTTATGCTGCTTCCTCCTTAGGCCTTTGTCAGGCTAGCTCGGCTGTTCTGATGGCACATTTCTCACACACCCTTATGGGTTCCCTGGATGAGGTGATTTCCTCATCTCCCAGCTGACCTTCAGACGACGGTCAAGCAGGTCCGGGATCAGGGAAGGGTGGTGGTAAAACAGCAGCTCGAAATTTCGTTGGACATAGGTGATTCTTGTGCCCGATTAGTAGCGGCTGCAGTGGCCATGCGCCGCAGAGCTTGGCTGCAGATCTCCACCTTCATGGCAGACACCCAGCACAAGCTGGCAGACGTTCCCTTCCTGGGCACCGAGTTGTTTGGGCCAGGGGTGGAAGGCCATCTCCAGAGGATCGAGAAGTCCAATGCCACCTTGGACTCGGCCACGTCTGGCCAGAAGGACAAAGGCCGACAGCAGCAGCATAAGCCCTTTCGCCTTTGCGGCATGTCTGGCCCAACAGGCACGCACTTGGCGCCCTAAGGTCAAGTCTGTCGCTTCCTCCAGTAGGAAGCCTGGAGGCAAGGTTCCAGGAGGTCCCTCAGCAGGCTCTTCCTCCAAGTCTGCCCAGTGATGGGTTGAGGGGTGTCACCCCAACCTCGTCACTCCTCCCCGGGCTACCCCCGCCGTGGGGGGACGGCTCCACCACTTCTTTTTCGCCTGGTCTACTATCACCATGGACAGCTGGGTGCTAGAAGTGGTAGGCAGGGGTCTGCCTCTGGAATTCGAGCAGTTCCTTCCCCGTCGAGCCTTCGCCCCACGGGGGGCAACGGGTTCCACAGCCTTCCAGCATTGCTCTGCTCCTCCAAAAGGAGGTGATCAGCGAGTTGGCGGACCCTCCTCCAGACCCAGGGTTTGTATCCAGGTACTTCCTGGTCTCAAAACGGACCGGGGGGGGGCTGGAGCCCCATTCTTGACCTGAAGATGTTCCTAAGGCAGCGCACCTTCAGGATGGTCACTGTGGCTCAGATCATTCCATCCTTGGAACTAGGCATATGGTTTTGTTCTTTGGACCTTCAGGACGCGTTCTTTCATGTCCCAATCCGTCCATCTCCTCAGCGATTTCTCCGCTTCCTAGCAGAGGGATCTCTTTACGAGTTCCGGGCCGTGCCCTTCGGCCTCCCTCCAGCTCCCAGGGACTTCACCAAATGCATGGCAGTGGTGACAGCATTCCTGCGGCGCCTAGGGGTCCGGGTGTACCCCTACCTGGACGACTGGCTGATTGCAGCCCACACCAGGTTGGAGGTGGAGCGGTCCAGAAATCTGGCCCTCCAGGTCTGCTCTCAGGATTGGCCTCCTCATCAACAAGTCCAAGTCTGAACTCGTTCCATCACAGGTGATTCAGTTCATCGGGGCAGAGCTCGACTCTCTTCGAGCCAGAGCCCGGCTTCCGGCGGACAGGGCTGGGGTCCTTTCCTCCTTTGCCCAGTCATTTCTGGTTGGGCAATTGCGCCCTGCCCGGGACTTCCTGTACCTTCTGGGCCTCATGGCGGCCTGCACCAGCGTGGTCCATTGGGCTTGCTGGCATATGCGTCCCCTGCAGTGGGGGCTGGCCCGCCAGTAGTCACAGCACTCCAGTCCTCTGGACCAGCCAGTGACGGTGACCCAGGAGATGTGGGATGGCCACAGTGGTGGCTCATACCTGCTCATCTGCAGGAGGGTATCCAGTTTGTCCGCCCCGAGCTGATGGTCACTCTCACGAGCGACGCCTCTCTGGGTTGGGGTGCCCATTTGGGAGAGTTCAGAACCCACAGCCTCTGGTCCCCTCAGGAGTCTCGATGCCACATCAACCTGCTGGAGCTCTGAGAGGTGCGTCTAGCCCTCACAGCCTTCACTCCGTTTGTACAGGGTCAAGTGGTTCAGGTCCAGAAGGACAACACCATGACCATGTACTACCTCAACCAACTGGGCGGGACGCACTCCTTACCTCTGTGCAAGGAGGCTCTTCACACTTGGTCCCTTATGATCAGCCTGGAGGTGGATCTCCTAGCCATCCATGTAGCAGGAGCCTCCAACAGTCTGGCCAGTGCCCTCAGCCGGATAGGCGCTGCATCTCATGAGTGGTCTCTCCTGCCGGAGGTAGTGCAAGATCTGTTCTCCCATTGGGGCACCCCTCAGGTGAACCTGTTCACCTCCAGGGAGAATGCGAAGCTGAGGTTGTTTCATGCCCGCCCCCCTCAGCAGGGCTTGCTGCAGGGGGATGCCTTCTCGAGGTCGTGGACCCTGGGCCTCTTTTACGCCATCCCTCCATTTCCCTTGGCCCACAAGGTGCTTCTCAAGCCAAAGAGGGACAAGGCATAGGTGATTCTGGTAGCCCCAGACTGGCCTCGCCAGTTCTGGTACCGAGATCTCCTCAGCCTGAGCTCCAGGCTCCCGAGGCAGCTTGCAGCCCACCCGGACCTGATCTCGGTCAACAAGGGGAAGGTTCTCCATCTGGACCTTCGATCCCTGCACCTGACGGCCTGGTTCCTGAGCAGCTAGAATTCCAGGCCTTGGGTCTTTCCGACGAGGTCCTCAATGTCGTTGAGGCATCCCGTAAGGAGTCAACCAGAAAATGCTACGCCTTCAAATGGAAGAGAGTCTCCATTTGGTGTCAGGACAAGGGATTGGACCCTTCCTCCTGTTCCTTGGCTAGCATCCTGGACTACCTGTGGTCCCTTTCTCAGCTAGGGCTTCAGTTGACCCTTAAGGTGCACCTGGCAGCCATCTCTGCTTACCAGGCGCGGGCTGGCAAACAGTCGGTGGCGCAGGAGAAGGTGGTCGGGCGATTTTTCAAAGGTCTTGATCACATATACCCTCCGGTGCGAGAACCTCCACCTCCGTGGGATCTACTGCTGGTACTGGCCAAGCCATTTGAACCGATGCACAGGTGCGATATCTCCCACCTGTCGTGGAAGACCGCCTTCTTGGTGGCTATTATGTCAGCCAGAAGGATGGGAGAGCTCCCGGCGCTTTCTATCGAGTCTCCTTATCTGGTCTTCCACAGGGACAAGGTTGTCCCGTGCCCCCACCCGAAATTCCTTCCGAAGGTGGTGTTAGAGGTTCACCTTAAGCAGGTGTTGACTCTGCCGGTGTTCTACCCCAATCACACCTCGGAGGCCGAATATAGGCTTCATACTCTGTACCCTAGAAGAGCGCTCGCTGATTATAAGGAGCAGACGGCTGAAGTTCGGGGAGAGATTCGGTAGCTGTTTTGTCACCTACGCTGAAGCCGCACCTGGCAGACCTGCAGCCAAGCAGACGATAAGCAGGTGGGTCACCTCTTGCATAGATCTCTGCTATAGGTTGGCGGGCATGGAGCCTCCCAAAGGGATAAGAGCTCATTCTACCCGCCATACTGCTGCTTTGGTGGCTGCTTCTAGGAACGCCCTTATCCAGGAAATCTGCAGGGCTGCTACCTGGAAGTCAGCACACACCTTTATTTCCCACTGCCACATTGACCTTGAGTCACGCCGGGATGCCGGTTTTGGGACCTCTGTTCTCCAGTCCTTATTCCCTAAGTAGGGGGTGCTCGGCTTGCCTCCCTCCTCTCGGAGAACTGCTAGGAGTCTGCCAGACAGTGCGGATTGAACAACATATCCACGTCCCTAGAAATACAGGTTACTCAGCTGTAACAATGCATTGTGGGGGTATGTGTGATTTTGTATTTTCTTGAAACTTGGCTTCCCAGCCAAATGCCCTTTGGGGTAACCCTTGCCTCAGTGTTTGCACACAGAGGTTCTTTGTCTTTTAAATAGTTTTTTATTTTAATGGGTTCACCACAACGTATCCAAGACACACTGTCTTAGGGTAGCTGGTCCATTCCACTGGGGTGTCAAACAGACGAGGCATACTGATGAGTCCTGGTAGGACGAAACACGTGTCTGTGTCTTCTGTTAGCACCCTTTGCAAACTGTGTGAGAGGCCTTTCGACACCATGCAATTCTGCTTAAAGTTGGACCAGCATAACATTCTGTGGTGATTTGCATATGATAGGGGGTACCTCTCTCCCCTCATCCACGTCAGCATCTGTCTGAGCCCTGTGGAGAGTAATATTTACTGCGGTTGGGGGTGAGAAAATAGAGGGCCATGATTTTCCAATAGAATTCTTTACAGTTATTTGATGCTGATGTATGAAAAACTCTGTACCATACTGAGGGTGCTATGTGGTAAACATTATCTGCTTCCTTTACAACACCTGCATCTGCCTCAGCCCAAAGCCTATGCAGGATTCTACCAAGGTACATATTGTCAACGTGCTTCCCCTCCATCATGCCTGCTTCCCAGGGCCCTGTCCTCATGTCCCCTTTCCCCACGACAGAGGCGCAACCTCCAGGAAAAGTTTTTTTTTTTTTTTTGCCACATTTTGCCTTTTTCCCTTTGGGGTTCTGGGCAAGGCTTCTTGGTCCCGTATTCACTGCTCCTGACTGGCTACCGCCTTGCCTACCGTGGCACTCATCTGCCTAGGACCTTCACGGATTCCTGCCCCCCCCCCCCAATCTGTGGTGGGACCAGGAAGGAGGGCCATCCTCCCCCAACCTGGAAAATTATCCAGTAGTGGGTTGACTTGTTTCAGGCAGCAGCGTGGACTGGGATGAAGTGGGTGTGATGTCATGGAGCCCGGATCTCCATTCCTTTCCGTGTTCCCACCTCCTGGCTGCAGCGACACATTGGCATGTGTGCATGGAGGTGCATGCACATCTCAAAATTGTGGCTTCCTGCCTTCGTTGGTGCTTAGACGCTGCACTGTACCCAGGTCTCCAGCTGAAGGCAGTCATGGGCTGAGATGCCATTCCTCCCCTCCCTAGTAAGGGAGAGCAGCCCTCCAAGTGCACAGTCCTCTCCGGCTGACCCCCCAGTGACCCGATCTCATTCCTGAACTCTGGTCGCTATCATGGCAGGAGGTACTTTGCAAAGCATCTCAGCCTTCCATGCCACTTGGCCGGCCACCTCCTGGACAAGTTAACAGAAAAGCATATCTAGCACATAACATAATTAGAGGGCAAACACACTCTTGGTTAGGTTCACAGTATGAAATGCAGAAGTCTCTGCTCAGTTTGTATTTACCCAGTCTTTTTTTTTTTTTTTGTCTTTTTACCTCTTACGCTCTGGCTTCCACCTCTCCTTCAGGCCCTTCCTAGTATCTCTCCACTCCCGGCCATCCTCTTCCTGAACGCTGCTCTCACCACATATTGCAGCTAACCCCCCGAGTCATCCCAGAGTCACCCATCTCTGGCGGGTCCCCCTCCTTCGAGGGGGGAAGGCACCGGGGGGCTGGGAAACCCCAACACTCTATTTTATCCTTATGGGCTCGAGGGTGCTGCTGTGGAGGGGCAGGCTCCTGGAGGTTCCGGGGGTGTGAAGGATATGGAGGCCGTCATCTGGCAGAAACCGAAGTTGTTTTTCCAGCTTTTCTGGTTGTCCCTCCTGCGCCGCTGCATGTAGTACCCGGTCTCACCGGGGCCACTACAAGATGCGAGACGCCCATCCCAGGAGAGGAGAGCAGTCCTCTGGACTCCCAATCCTCTCCTTCCCCAGCCAGCCCCCGACGACCCGAGTCCGCTCCCGAACCCGGTTCGCTGGTGTGGTTCGAGGTGTGACGTCCAGCACCTCAGCCCTCTGCACCACCAGGCCGGCCTTACCCAGTCTTTTTAATGTCCAAAAGCACAGCATTCTTATTGGATTATAGGGCAGTGATCATGGGATTTCTGTTTTCCAAAACCCCATTTACATGCACTGTCCACAGCTACAATAAGAAGCAAGGCCATTCTCGACTCCCTACAGGGGGCATTTCCCAGGCAGCTGGTTTCTGAATCCACTTGAGACAGGGCAGTGCTCGATCTGGTATTTACAAACAGTGACAGCATTATAGACATCACAGTGGGTAGTCCCCTGGGTATAAGCAGTCACTCTACTGTGTGGTTTGGCAGATTGGGTAGGAGAAAACCACACTAAGATGAGGATCCTGGACTTCAGGAGGGTAGATTTTAAAAACATGGGAGAGCCGGCACAGCGGTTGGATTTCCGCTTACAACGCTGACAACCTGGGTTCGAAGACCCCTAGCGAGCGGCTGGGGGAGAAGGCTCGCGTGTTGGAAGACTGCTTGCCTTCTCCCCTGGGGAAGGGTGGTGATGCATCCCAGCACCTATTGACTCCTGGAAGAGGCTGGGAGCACAACTGCGCTCTGGGTTCGTTGACTTGGGGGGGCATGATGGATGTCAGCATGAGCCTAGACGGCTGTGGCATGCCACACCCCGAGAGAAGAGGGAGGAAAAAGCTCCTGGGCTGATGGAATGAAGGCTTCCTGCCCCCTGCTGACACAGAAGGCCCCGTTGCCGGCCATAGCCCCTCCGCAGCAGCAGCACCCAGGGCCAGTTGAAGAGTGCACTGGCTGCACCACCGGTGCCTTCCTTCTCAAAGGGGAAGGACCCATCCAGCGAAGGGTTATGCAGGGTTATCCTAAGGTGTTTGCTGCAATGTGAGGTGGGGGCTGGGGGTAGGGTGTCAGGTGGGGACTTAAGAGTCCTAAAGGAGTGGACTGCTAGGTCTTCCTGGGATGGCGAGGCAACATGTATCAGCAGGCACTGGCAGGAGAGGGGAGTGGACACAAGTCAATTTTTGGAGGAGAGAGTCTGAAAGGGATTGGACGCTCTAAAGGAAAATAGGGTGATTGGACCAAATGGGATTTACCCAAGGGTTCTAAAAAGAACTGAGCACAGTGCTGGCCACCCCTCTGGCAGCAGTATTCAGCACCTCATTGGAGATAGAGTAGTTCCAGATGACTAGAGGAGGGCCAATGTGATCTCTGTGCACAAGTGTGGCAGCAAGGAGGAAGCTACCAGCTCCATACCAGTCAGTCTTACATCAGTGTTAGGGAAATTATTAGAGATCCTGCTGGAGAGGCTGATGGAGTACCTGGATACATGTGGGCTGCTGGACTGGCAGCATAGTGTCACAATGAAATCATGCCAAACAAATCTCATAGATTTCTTTGACTGGGTGACTAGGGAAGGGGATC
The DNA here is from genome assembly GCA_016271365.2 of Neoceratodus forsteri. Lineage (NCBI taxonomy): Eukaryota > Metazoa > Chordata > Ceratodontiformes > Ceratodontidae > Neoceratodus > Neoceratodus forsteri. The sequence continues at coordinate 194,827,344 of CM028129.1, forward strand.
AGGGGAGAGCACTGGATGTGGCATATCTGGGCTTCAGTAGGACCTTTGACACTGTGTCACAGAGAAGACTAGTAGAGAAACTGAGCAACAGCTGGTTCCATGGCACAGATCAGTGGGGCACCTGTTTGGCATGCTGGTGACCTGGGTTTGTGTCCCAAACTTAGGATGTCAGGAGTGGAGTCTGGCAGGGAGAGTGATAGAGCATCCAAATGGTGTATGCTAGCCTCCCGCGGGAAGGTGCTGCGGAACACCACATGGAGAGCGACACCTTGTGGTGTGCATCCATGGGTGACTATACATCAGCTGTCTCTGCCTCCAGGGTATCGCTGCAGTGCATGCTGTTGAGGTACAGGGAGGGACCCAGAAAATGTAAACTAGCACTTGACATGGCCTGCTGGAGGACAGCTGCCTAGTCCCCCTCCCATACTGTTCCTGCCCCCCTCAGTCCTGCTTAGCTTGGAGGATCACCCCAGGAATGCTGCTACTCTCCTCCCCCCATGGAGGGGGCCTCCCAGTAGCAATAAGCTGGATCCTCTGAGGAAGTGGGGACAGTCTGGGGAGCCAAGTGGCTGGAAGTAGCAGGGAAGGGTAAGACTAGCAATCAGACAGGGACATTGAGCAGCCAGAAGGAGTGGGAGGTTAGGGGATGCAGAGGAAGGTACAAAAAAATAAAAGCTAAGCAGCCTGGGGGTGGGGAGAAAGTGGTAAGCCGGATATTAAACTGGTTGAATGACAGGAGGCAGAGGGTGGTGGTAAATGGCTGACGCTTGGTGGATGGGAGAGTGACTAGCAGGGTGCCACAGGGATCGGTACTAGGACTATTCCCCTTCAGTGTCTGCATAAGTGACATTGCAGAGGAACTGGAGGGGAAGGTGTGTCTCTTGTTGTCAAGGCAAAAGTCAGGAAGCATAGGAAAACCAGGAGCAGTTGTAAAATTTGCAACAAGTGATTTATTAATAACAGTAAAATAAAAAAAAATACTCTGTATAACTATAACTCGAGATAGCCCAACTGTCCAAAGTTTTAAAACAGCATTAAAGACTTTACTTTTTAATATGGCATATGCCGGTTATTAGTATTGCAGCCATTGGATTTTATATGTTAATTTTAGTTTTATCAATTGTTTTGTGAATTTTGTACAGGCGCCTTGGTTTTGAAAGGCACTTTTTATAAATAAAGATGACATTGACATTTACAAAATTAGTATAAACAGAGGAAGTCCATCTGGATTTCTTCTCAATTTGCTGTCTGTCTCTGTTTCTTTTTTGCAAAATATTGCAGCTCCTTTTTACAAGTCTTTACAACCCCCCGCTCGTTAAGAAAACAGCATGCTTCTCGCACCGTGTTCTTGTAAGTTTCAACAAGTGCAGCAAAAAGTACATTGTGACCCAGAACTGACCTCTTGCTTACAGCTTCTCAGAGAGTTTGCAGACTAGCTTCTCAGGTTAACCTCTTGAGTTCCAAACAGCTTTTTGCAATCATTTCAGTAGTATAACTATATACATTTCAACAGTAAAACTATATACATTTCTAAACAAAGGGGTCCTGGTATCCGTTACATTTCCACATAATGATTCACATGTATTTTTATACCAGCATATATGCAAAGGGGGAGGAAAAAACAGAACAGCAAGAGAAGGTGGCGAGATAGCGAGAGGCAGAGAATTGCAAGCCTATCGGGGTGATCAAGTTCTAGGTCTCACAAGAACATTTGGTTGCACAACCAGACACAGACAGAAGAGGGGAGAATAGAACAGATCCTTGCATGTAAACTCCTTCAGAACAACTGGGACAGGGCCATGTTCATCCCTGTAACATACCCCACTCCTTAAGAGGAAACCTGTTATACAAAAACAGATTTCCAAAACTTACTTTATATTTTTCTTTAACATGACCAGCAGCATATGATCTTTATAGTTCAGTGCATATGCAGCATATCAAACAGAGAAGTTTCAACTCACATTATTTCAACCTCTGGAACTCTCAATTCCAGATCCATATCTAAACAGAAAATCAGCATTGATATTCTTCCCCAGATTTGTGCATCACTTTAAATTTAAATGGCTGTAGTGCCAGGTACCATTGTGTGATTCTAGAATTTTTATCCTTCATTTGGTTAAGCCAACAGAGAGGATTGTGATCTTTTACAAGTACAAAGTCCATTCCTAGTAAGTAAAACTTAAGGGACTTCATGGCCCACTTTGCTGCAAGATATTCATTTTCAATGGTGGAGTACCTTTTTTCTCTGTTGTGCAATTTCCTACTTGCTTACAGAATATGATGCTCTGTCCCATCCATATTTTGACTCGGGACTGCACCTAGGCCTACCTCTGATGCATCGTTTGTAACAAAAATGGTTTCTCAGAGTCTGGGCTTCTTAAAACAGGGGCTGAACATAATGTAGCCTTAATGGCCTGAAAAGCTTCATCACACTCGGGGGTCCATTTCACATTCTTTGGGTACTGTTTTTTCGTGAGTTCTGTGAGGTGAGTAGCTAACTCTGCAAAGTTGGGAACAAATCTCAGATAATAACCAGCCAGTCCTAAAAATGACCAGACATGTCTCTTGGTATTGGGGACAGGGCTTTTAGCTACAGCTTCTATCATGGAAACATCTGGCTTGACTTCTCCATTTCCCAAAACATAGCCCAAATATCTGGTTTCCTGCATGCCCAGTGCACATGTGGTAGGATTAATAGTCAGACTTGCCTTTTCGATCATTTGGATAACTGTTTGTAGGTGTTCCAGGTGGCTTTTCCAGTTTGGACTTTATACCACAACATTCTCCAGGTACGCAGAACAATAGCCAGTGTGAGGGGATAAAATTAACCCATGTACCATTGGAATGTAGCAGGTGCGGCAAGTAAACCAAACGGCATGATGGTGAAGTGATACAATCCTATAGGAGTGGCAAATGCAGTTTTGTCTCCGGATTCTTACACTAGGGAGATTTGCCAGTAACCCTTGGTGAGATCAAGGGTACTGATATACTTGCCACTTCCCAGTCTGTCCACCAAATCATCTATTCTGGGCATAGGATAACTGTCAAATTCTGACACTTGATTAAGTTTATTAAAATCAAGGCATATTCTTACACCCCTTTTTTTTGTTTTTGTTTGCAATCACCATTGGTGATGACCAAGCACTTCTGGACCCTTCTGTGGTGCCCAATTCTTTCATTTTTTGTATTTCCTTAACCACGTCCGCTCTTAACCGCTCTGATAATCTGTATGTTTTTTGTCTAATAGGACGAGCATTCTTTGTCACTATTACGTGTGCAACGCCTTTTGCTCGGGCCATTACTGTGGTAAAAGTGCTGTTAAATGTCTTTAGCAAGTTACAGATTTCTGCGGTGTGTTCGGAGGTTAAGGAATCATTCACTTTTTCAGCATCAGCAGTTAGTTTGTTCCAGTCTATCATAAGCTACATCAGTAGCTCCTTTATCAGATTCTGATAAAACCAGCAAAACCACTTTTGGTGTTTTTTCAGCCCATTTCTTGAGGAGGTTAGCATGGTATATCTTAATAGGATTTTTCCTGTCAGGGGTCTCAGTCTAATAGTTAACTGTGCCAGTACGTCCAAGAACCTTATAATGTCCTTGCCACTTCATTAACAGTTTATTTTCTGTAGTGGGTAACAGTAACAAGACCTTTTTACCTGGCTCAAAAACGTTTTCTTATACCTCATGGTCATAATACACCATCTGCTGGTGTTGGGCCTCTTCCTGACTGCTATGAGCGATTTCAACATAGTTTGCCAGCTGCTTTCTCAGGGCACACATATAAGATGTAATGGATTGTTTCTGATGGGGTTTATCTTCCCATGTTTCTTTTATTACATCTAGTGACCCTCTAGGTTGTCTACAATGCAGCACTTAAAATGGTGAAAAATCTGTTGATGCCTGTGGCACTTTTCTGTAAGCAAAAAGCAGGTAAGGTAAATATTGGTCCCAGTCTTTCCCTTTCACAGAGTTTTTAACGTGTTTTAGGGTTTGATTAAAATGCTCAACAAGACTGTCACTCTGAGGGTGATAAGGGGAGGTTCTTATGGCAGTGATAGCTAGTAGTTGGTACAGCTCCTTCAGTAACGCAGCTCCAAAATTACTACCCCGGTCAGTACTAAGTAAGCATTGAGCCGTGACGAAGGTGGCATCTAGTGGTGGATTAAAGCATGGTTGGGAGGGTTATGGCAGGAGGCCGCAGGCCAAGTGCCTACAACGGCCGAACCATGCATTAATCCACCATTAGATGCCACCTTCAGTGTGTCTTAATGTACTTGCAACATGGTATGGAGGAGCGGAGAGTTACTATGCTTCTTTGTGCAAAACTTTGAACAAGATAAGACAGTCAGTCTTTATGGTTTGGTTAACTTTTTACTGCACTTTCGGAAACTGTAACAGACATGCATTTACATGGTCATGCTGACAAAACATGTCTACTGCTACATATGTACAACGGTGCGTTTAACTTGTGTTTACGATTCATTTGGAGTTGTACTATTTTCATACCGCGTGTAGGAGTTCTGTGGTTCACTCATTTCTATGGCGGGTCTTGGCTTCCGCTACAGATTTGCATGCTGCGTCGCGTGTCAAGTGCTTGCACTCTGTGATTGGTGCATGTCTCTTGTTGTTGTGGGACACGCTGGAGGTGTTTCTGTCAGACTTCTGTCTGCCTTCCGGTTCTCTTCGGGTTCCTGCTGTGGGGGCATACTTCTGGCTGTGTCTGTCTGATGCGATTTGGCTTTTCTACTACTACGGCTGCCGTATTTGGTGGATGCAGTGCTTTTAGCGGTGCTGCTTTTTTTTCTCTGTGGGTAGCAGTGGTATTTCAGTTTGGGGACGGCATTACTGGTGGATTAATGCCGTCTCCAGACAATACCAGCTGATACATTTCATCCAATCCATCCTGCTCTTTTGAGGTTTGTAATTTTGCCATGTTACAATCTCTTTTGCCCACCCTGCTGAAAAGTTTGGCAAGCTCTGCTGCCACTTTTGGGGCTTTGACAGAATACATTGGAACTGCCTCTGGGTATCAAGTAGCATAGTCTCATACAAGCAAAATTAATCGAGTACCCTTTTTACTTTTATGTAAGGGGCCAACCACATCCATTGGTGTTCTCTCAAAAAGGTCATCAATCAAGAGTAGGGGCACCTTGTCTTGTTTTAGTCACTGGGACTACTGTCTGACACTCTGAACAGGAACTGCAATTGGTAGCAACATCTTCATGAATTCCAGGCTAGTAGAATCTGTACAACAGTCTGGCAAGGGTGCGATCCCTATCTGAGTGACCAGCCATAGGACTATCATGTGCTATCTGTAACAACTCGGAGCTGTACTTTTGTGGTGTAATCAGTTGTTCAGTCTGGTCCTGTGTCTGAAGTTTAACCCAAACTCTGTACAGTAGCCCATTACATTTTTTAAGCATAGGTTCACCCTGTTTTTATTTCACCCCCAGCTGCTTAAAATAACTAGTCCAGGATCCAGTTGCATTTATCTGTGAGTCTAGGTCCAAAAGGGTTGATGACTGTTTCTGATGTAAGAAGTGTGTAGAATCCAGATTTACAACTCTTATTCGCTCAAAGTTGAACGGTTTTCTTGGAAAATGCACTTCTTCAAAGAAAAAATTAACTCTCTGAAAACTGCGTATTTTAATTAATGGTTCCTTTAATTTCAGTTCCGTAAGCTTTTATTAAAGTATTGTAGACGTAACAAACAGCAACATGTGTATCAAAGGCTTAATATTAACATTATTTATTTTATTCTATATTTTACTTGAAACGGTCAACTTTTTATGATGTTTTATGAGCCTAAGTACAACAGTCAGTATTCTTCTTCACTGTCTTCATTATCTGACGTTAAGCAAACCTGTCCCATCAGTATTGACATCACAGTCAGTGTCATCTTCATTTAGATTGTTGTTGTGTTCGTTCATTTGTTCACTTGAGACTGGTGGTGCAACTTCACATGTAAACCACATTGGCTGGTATTTGCCATCCTCATTGGTCCAGCCATTGTCCTCTGGCTTCAGTAATGTCATTTCTGGTTTGTCTGCATTTTTCCATAAAAGTGAAATGTAATTTGCATGGCAGATGTGTTGTCAGAGTTGATTTGCATGGTTGCAGCGAGCTTGCATCTACTATTTTGATCTTTTCTAAGGGTGCATCTTTGTCACTCTGTTGATACTTGACGTTGAACATACTGTAGTGGGCTGTGTTGACACACTTTACTTTCCATACAAGGTATACATAATGCTCTCAATTGTATCCTCCGTGTCTTTAGATAAGTGTGGACATCCCAGTTTTCCAAACGCCTGTGTGTACTCTGTTTTTTTTTTTCTTTCCATAATTGTTAGAGGTCGCACCTTCCCCTTGCATGCTGGTGAATTGTCTCACCCTGTCAGTGCATGGAGACCTTGTAGAGCTGCACACACAGTTCTACTTAACTCTGCTGACAAGCGGGATACATCTTTGAATCTTCTTGTGTTATTCCCTGAATGGTTAACGTCCAGGTGCAGTTTGAGATTATCATTTAGACTTGCATAATATAGCAGAATGACCAGAATGTCAGTATCATCTGCCAGACTACTACATGCACATCTTCACCCTTATTTTGACTGCACATGTAGCGTATGTGTTGCATGATTCTTGTGTCTGCTTCTGTGTGTTTGCTTTTTAGGGCATTGCATTCTAGTCTGAGCATATGTCCAGCTTCCACTTTCTATGAGTAGCAAGTTTTTCCTATTGCATACATGAGCTTCTTATCACCTAGAACTTCACAGTACACATCAGAATTTCATGCTGTAGCTGGAAAACCTAGGATGAAGATGAAGACAGGGATCTAGCAAAGTCTCTTGGTCGGCTTCATTCAGAAGCAGTTATGAGATAAGAGAGTGGAGCGATGCTATGCATTCCTCTCTTCACTTGTTCAAGACCTTTGATCGATGGTGACTTGTAACAGTCACTGACATGGTGGTCTTCATTTGTGGAAGTACAGTAAACAAGTGACAGGATGGTTTTTGCCACACAGTGGAATGTTGGTGGCAAGTTTGTAAGACTTCTGATCAAGAACATGGCATCAGCCACAGTGGCATTTACAGCATCGGGGTGGCTACTTTGTACTCTGGTCTCAAGTTTCTTCAGCAGTGTTGACTTCATTGTTGTGTTCATGTATCCATTAATGCAGTGGAGCAAGAAGGGGAGAGCAAAGAAGCTGAGGTAGCTGACTTGGGAGGTAATGGAAGGGGTGAGGGCCAAGAGAAAAGTATTCTGGAGGCTTAGGAAATCGGGGCAAGGGGACAAAGATGAGTACAAGAAGTCCAGGGAGGTTACCAGGCTAGTCAGAGTGGCCATGGCTTCCAGAGAGCTGAGACTGGCACAGGGAATCAAGGACAGGGAAAGGGACTTCTTCAGATACATTGGCAAGAGAAGAAGAAACAAAGACCAGATTGTGAGGATTAAGAAAAATGGGGAGTGGGTGAAGAAGAGGGAGGACCAGGCAGAGGCACTGAATGAGTACTTCTGCTCTGTGTTCATGAAGGAAAGAGGGGGACAGGTACCCCATGGGAAGGGTGGAGTGTGCAGTGGAGGGGGGGGCGCGACTGATATCAGAATTGTGGAGGACACGATGCTAGAGAGACTAGGAGCAGACAAGGTGCTGGATGACATTCCCCCAAGGGTACTTTGGGAGCTAGCGGAGATCCTGGTGTGACCACTGGCAGACCTGTTCAGTACATCACTGGACACAGGATGCATGCCACAGGACTGGAGGATGGCCCATGTGGTGCCCATTCATAAAAGAGACCCGAAGGATGATCCAGGCAACTACAGACCAGTGAGTCTCAGTTCAGTCATGGGGAAACTCATGGAGTCTATCCTAAAAGAGAGACTGGTGACCATTCTGAAAGATGGAAGGGCTCCAGAATGGCCATCAGCATGGTTTTGTATCAGGCAGATTCTGCCAGACAGACCTAGTTGAGTACTACGACTGGGTTACCAGGGAACTGGACAGGGGTCATGCAGTGGACATCCTGTATTTGGACTTCAGCAAGGCCTTTGACTCTGTGCCACATGGGAGGTGGGGAAAAAATGGTCAGCTGGATCACCAGCTGGCTGTGGGGTAGGCAGCAAAAAGTGATGGTGGTGGGGGGGTAACTCTCATCTTCAATGGACGTTACAAGTGGGGTTCCCCAGGGTTTAGTACTGGGACTGGTGCTGCTCGGGATATTCATAACAGCTATCTCAAACAGGATCTGGAGTAGGATCAGTCTTTTCACAGACAATACTAAGATTGGTGCAATGTTGGATGACATGGAGGGGTAAAGGGGCTGCAGGAAGACCTGACCAAACTACAGGAATGGTCGGAGACATGGCAGTTGGGGTTCATCGCCAAGAAGTGCAAAGTACTGCACTTTGGAGCAAGGAATCGGGGAGAAAATATCAGTTGGGAGGGGTACAGTTGGTAAGCACAGTGGAGGAAAAGGATCGGGGGCACTAATAACTGGGAGTATGAACCACTATGTTCTGTGCAGGAAGATGGCGGCAAAGGCAAACAAGATGCTGTGGTGCATAGCGAGGGGAATCTCCTCTAGGCACAGAGAAGTGATCCTACCCTTGTACAGGTCACTGGTCAAGCTGCAGCTGTAATACTGCATGCATTACTGGTGTCCGCTCCTGAAGAGGGACATCAGATGGCTGGAGGGGGTGCAGCATAGGGCAACGAAGATGATACGACTTGGGGGAAAAATCCTACGAGGAGAGGCTGGGAGAGCTGCAAATGTATTCCCTGGAAGAGTGGAGGGATGGGGGGATATGATCAAAATCTTTAAGTACCTAAAGGGTGTTAACAGGATTAATACAGAAGGGATTCTTCAGATCAGAAGGGGGAGGGACACAAGAAGGCATCAGATGAGATTGGAGGGGGAGAGATTAAGGAAGGAAATCAGGAGACACTTTTTCATGGAAAGGGTGATGGATAAGTGGAACACTCTACCCGAGGAGGTGGTATCTTGTAGAATGGTAGGAGGATTTAAGACAGGGTGGGACAGAGTGAGGTGGGGTGGTGGTTATGAGGAGGAGAGGGTGGGGCTAGCTGCAGGTTGAGGGGCTAGCTGCACAATCGAGCACACTTCGAGACCGTGAGGAACGTTTCTGCTGGCATTTCGTATGTTCGTATCAACGTTTCCTCAGGATAACGGTATCGTGGTTAGCAGGTTGGCAAACACCATCATAAGTTCAGCTGTTAAAGTCACAGATAGATATAGCAAGCGTCCAAAGAGATCTCAAGTTTCTTTCAACTCAGCGATTTTCTTGTCCTTGTTCTTAATCTTCACCTTCATTGCATTACATGCAAAGTTCTTCAACTTGTATGTTTTGATGGATTCCGCGACCCTACTGCCTTTGGTAATGCATTCGTCTGTAAACACATGATACATCCCAAGTACCTATCTCAGTAACCTGTAACACTTTGTTTGCTACCTTTTGTGATACTACTTTTCCACTGCCTATTGAATAAAGATTGCTGTCCTCGAATGTATCCCAAAATGGATTCATGGAGGAGTCTGTTGTGTTCAACTGCTTGTTTAGATCCTTCGAATCTCGTTTAACTCTCATCTCTTGGCTGGCTTCTTAATGTCTGACAAGACCAGCTTTTTCCATAAGACTTCCAACAGTTTTACTTCGAGCTGACTGTAGAATGTTTCACTTCCTCCTTGCATTGATGTTCTGTGTCAAAGAGATAATCCCGGTTAGTCTTGATGTAGTGTCAGCATTAATCGTCTGTTCCAAGGACAAATCTACATAATTTCTGCTAAACCCTCTCTTGGATCTTACAATGGTTAATGCTCTAGTCTCAAATTCTTTCCTTAATCCCGGGTAGGTCTCATCCATGTTTAGCAAATTCATAAGGTACAGGGTCATCCACTTGGCATTGTTGTGCCCAGTTGCAAGCTAAAGCGGTATCATCTTCTCCAAGCTATATACAAAGAGAGGCAAGTCATTTGTCCTGATGGAAAGGCAGAAGAGTTGGTACAGCTGTACCAAACTGCAGCACTGCAGCCAAAATTGAGCAGTTGTGCCATACTCTCAATGGCATGTGGAATCTGAGAACGTTTCATATGCTTCCATGAATGTCTTGAACTCAGCTGTATTCTCTAGGTCCACCATTGAGGAAGGTGATGGGTCATTAAGTAGCTGCTGCAGATGCTTTGAGATTGGAAAGTCTGACAAACCTTTATATTGTATAAAGCACTGTAAATAAAATGTTTAATTCTGAATGCCACTGATAGCATCAGGTGAAGCCTCTTTGCCAGATTGAAAAATGTTCCTTGAAGAAGTCCATTCAGGGCTCCCAATGCCAATGCACCACTTTCAACAAGAATGTGGTCTCCACCAGAACCATTCAGCAGGTATCTAAGACTTTTGAAATATGCTAATTGTATATGGAATGGTCCAAAACATATGACAAGTTCGTCATAATTCGGGGACTTTGTGGACTGAATTTGTAGCACAGCTTTTGTTATGGTCAAGTCATGAGTAATAGGAGTATAGTCCTCCTGGCACTCATCCATAACCTTGATAGCAGTATTCATGGTGTCTTGCACTACATCAAGTCTTGTAGGAGGCTTTTCTATAGGGTCCATGTATGATATGATCTGCTGTGGCAGGTCATCTACAGAGACAAGGGCATTCCATCTGTGCCACATTGGAGTTGCATCTGCACTTGCTCAAGATATCAGCCAGGCAACATCCTTTCTTTTAGCTTGCATGAGGTTTTTTTGGTTCAGAGCTTTCGGTCACCTTATATTGCTACTGTCTTATTCTTGGTTTTCCAGATGTATGTGGTTGGATGTCTTTCTCACCAGTATCTAAAGCTCTTTTCTTCTGGGACATTTGAATGCATCTGGATACGGTGTCTTGTCCCTGTCATGCCATTGGCTACAATATCTGCTTCTTTACACTTGGCAAATAGTCTTCATCAAAATCTACAGCATTTGTCTTTGATGATCTGCATCATTTACTCATTGATGTTAAAGATGACCCTGCCTGGTTGTGGGCATCAATTTCTGATCTGTGCTTTTCTGTGTTTGTTTCTATTGTGTGCATGTTATTTCTTGCTGGCACTTGGTCATCCATGTGTGTTCTTGCCATTGCTTCTTCAGACCTTTCTTTGGGTACAGCTGTCTCCTCAATATTGGATGGTATGTTTTGGTATGCTGTGCTCAGTGTCATGACCGTCAAGTGTGTCTGTCATCTCATCATATTTGTTGACAGTCAAAGCAGTGGCTAAACTTGGCTGTATGAGCAATCCTTCTGGTGTAACCATATTCTTCTCTGTTATATTGGTTGTGACTGCAGTTTCGAGTTCCTCCACAACATGTGAGCTGATACAGTGACCAAACCTGTTCAGAACAGTTAAAACTTAGTCACTGCCTGTCATGGATTTAATACTCATGCCCAACAAGAGATGTTTTTGTGGTTCGATTATTCCCCTTGACACTGCCATGTGCCATAGATTGAACTACGTCTCCTATCATTCACTGCCCACTTCTGATGAACCCGTGAGTACAATACATAGGAATATCTGAAGAATGGGTGACAGTTTTACGTTTTCTTCTATTAAGTCTTCAACTTTAACTTTGTTTTTATTATGAGGCTGTACCTTTAGGAGTTCCAACAACCGTTTTCTTATGTGTTGAGCTGCTTGTTCTTCCTTCCAGTCAGCCTGTTTCTTAGCAGACCTGTTGATTGTACCTACTTTTCTGCTTTTGGTATCCAGTATGATACCATCTTTGAAGAAATCCAACAGTTTAACTGCAAGCTCTGTGGGTCATTATTTGTTTCACACCCACTACACTCCATGAGAATGTCCACGTACCTTTTGTGTAGAGATAGCAGTGATTCCTCTTGCATTCCATTAACAGTGGTGCACTGCACATACTTAAGTCTGGAAAAGGCAACCTGGTGACTGTCCCTCAACTGACTGTATTCACATTTTGTACTTCTGCCCTTTATTCATTCTGCCTTTTTTACATACATGTTCTTACAGCTGTTGTAGCACTTCACTTCTTTGGCTATGAGATCAACACTGTTTACCATCATATCCATTTGTTGATCGTCCATTTCTTTTGCTGCGTTTTTTAATGTGTCTGCTGCCCCATAAGTTACACATGTTGTAGGATATTCAAAAGTCTTCTCTGAATCCTTAGGATTCCTTTTCTTGTATGATTTGTAAAATATACATTCATTTGGGAATATGTCTGATGTAGATGCTAAACATGGCAACAATACAGCTCCTCCGCATCAAGAGAGTGCGAGTCTCAAAACTAAATCATATAAATCAACAAAAGCCACATTCCCCGGTTGCAAAATAGGCTATTTTATTATAATTAAAAGCCTATTTTGCAACCGAGAAGCGCGGCTTTTGTTAATTTATCTGATGTAGATGCTGCAGATTCAGATAAAGCACTGTGAACTTGAGAGTGAAGCAGTTTTGCTGGATAACTCTTTACAATGTCTGTTTTTAAAGTTTCATCAGCTGTAAGTTTACCGGAACTTTTACAGTACACGCAGTGAAGTTCTTGTAGCAAATATAATGAATACCTATGGCTGCTGGAGTAATGTTCAGGCAATTCATGACAACACCATGTTGTATTTTGACAGTGTTTGACTAGAATGCCTTTCCTTTACATCAGCTTCTTTCTCCCAGTGAGCATCATCAAAAGGTAGCGGGTTTCCATGGTCTGTGCCGACTCCTGGATCAGTGTGTAGTATGCATTGCCTCTGCATTTTGTGAGAAGTCTTGCCACATCTGACGCATCAAGTAAATGACTAATAATTAAGTAAACAGTCTATTAAAATAAATTAAGTAAACACTCTATTACATAAATGTAAAACTTTTAGTTACTCAACAAAGTACATTTTCCAAGAAAACATACAACTATGGATGAATAAAAGTTGGAAATCAGAATTGTACACACACCTTTACATGAGAAACGGTCATCAAACCTTTTGGACCCAGACATATAGATGAAATGCTTATTGGGATACACTGTGGGATGAATAGGTGGGCAGGGTGTCAATGATACACTTTAATGTACTGAGCCCTAATTCTCTCCTAAAATTTTTTTTTTTTTTTTTGTGATAATATGGATTACTACCTCTCAGGCTCTACGAGCACACTTTTTCTACTATCCTGGTCTTGCGAGTATAAATATTAATTGTGGAATATGGCAATGCAGTAATCAACATAATGTTAAAAGGCTTGGCCCAATAAATTTGGATAAACTAAGTGGGTATTATGTGGTGAGGGTGTTGGGTTTGTTATGGAAACTATTACTTTTTGCTCTTCTAGATACAGCACTAATTTAATGCACATCCAAAAGTCTTTTTTCAGATGTATTTCTAGCATTATGGTACGCTCATGTAATAATTACTGGTTGTTGTTACGCTACAAATTAACTTGTTTAATGGCTGGAGCTTTGCAGGATACTTTGGGGATTATCTGCTTCTTTCTGGTACTTCCTGCTTCCTTTTTTTGGCCTTTATTTCCCCAAGATATTTTATGGCAGTTAGGTGGAATATAATGTCTTAGAATGTTAAGAGGATGCTTACTAGACTGAAGACTAAACAACTTTTTTTTAAATTGCAAAGGGAAAGCAGGGAGGAGGAGAAGAAGCACTGCGGGAAAATTTGGAGACCGGCAATGGCACCACAATCTGCACAGGGGATGTATACAGACCCCCTTCTCAGGGGGAGGAAATGGACAAGGAAATGATAGAAAGAATACTTAGAATGGCAGACAAAGGGGAGATATTGCTGATGGGTGATTTGAATATGCCAGATGTTAACTGGAGCGCAGTTGCAGCAGCCACTTCTAAGAGTGGGATTATTCTAGATGCCCTACAGGGGGCATGCCTTAGACAACTAGTATTGGAGCCCACTCAAGAGGGAGCAGTCTTAGACCTGGTGTTCTCAAATGGAGATGAAGAGAGGATCACAGATGTAGAAGTGGGTAGCCATCTGGGAACTAGTGACCATCGAACAGTATGGTTCACAATAAACACAGCAATAGAGTCAAGCCATACAAAGGCAAAAGTACTGGACTTTAGGAGGGCTGACTTTGCCAAAATGGGTGAGTGCCTAAGGAATGCACTAGCAAATGGGCAGGAAGGAGGGTGGAAGAACAATGGGGAATAATAAAAACTGCCATCACAGAGGTAACAAGCCTTTGTGTGAAGCAAATAAACAAAGCGGAACGATGTAAGAAACCACTATGGTTCTCAAAGGAAGTGGCAGTGAAGGTTCAAGAGAAAAGAAGGCATTCAGGAAGTATAAGGAATCACAGAAGGAGCAGGACAGAGAACTGTATCAGTTAAAGCAAAAGGAAGCTGGGAAGGCAGTCAGAAGAGCAAAGGCCCAAACCGAGGAAAAGATAGCCAACTCAGTTAAGAAGGGGGGATAAAGCCTTTTATAGGTACATCAGGGAGCGAAGGAAGACCAAGGGAGGGTTAGTGAGGCTTAATAAAGAGGAGGGAGGGTGGGCAGAGGGTGACTGTGAAAAGGCAGAGATACTAAACAAATAGTTTTGCTCAGTATTTACAAAGGAAGTGGGGGAGGTACCTAAAACAAACAGTAGAAACACTCCGGACACAGAAGTTGATATCAGCCCATTTACAGAAGAAAGGGTTCTGAAAGAACTGTTAAAACTGAAGGTGGACAAAGCAATGCGGCCTGATGGGATTCATCCCAGAATTCTAAAAGAACTAAGGGTAGAACTAGTGACACCACTGACTACCCTCGTTAACAAATCATGGGAGGATGGGGTGGTACCCGAGGACTTGAGAAGGGCAGATGCGATTCCCCTTCACAAAAGTGGGAGCAAGGCAGAAGCAGGAAACTACAGACCTGTTAGTTTAACCTCAGTGGTAGGGAAAATGATGGAATCACTTCTGAAGGAAAGAATTGTTGAGTATCTAGAGGCCAGAGGGGCTCAGGACCCTAGGCAGCATGGATTCACAGCGGGAAGGTCATGCCAGACAAATCTGATACAGTTCTTTGACTGGGTGACCAAAGTAGTAGATCAGGGTGGGGCTATGGACATGGCCTACCTAGATTTAGCAAGGCATTTGGCACAGTCCCACACAAAAGATTAATATACAAGTTAGCCAGCCTGGGAGTGGGTCCCAAGATGACAGCCTGGGTAAAGAATTGGCTGGAGAATAGGACACAGAGTAATAGTAAATGGAGTCCACTCTGAAGAAAGGGGGGTTACTAGTGGGGTACAGCAGGGTTCAGTATTAGGACCGGTCCTCTTCAATGTCTTTATAAGCGACATTGCAGAGGGACTGGAAGGAAAAGTATGTCTCTTTGCAGATGACACAAAGATCTGCAACAGAGTTGATGCACAAGGTGGGGTGGAAAGGATGAGAAGGGACTTGGCAAGGTTAGAGGAATGGTCAAATGTATGGCAGCTTAGATTCAATGCTAAGAAGTGCAAGGTAATGCACCTGAGAAACAAAAACCCAGGGGAAGAGTACACAGTAGGGGGTGAGATACTAACAACAACAAAAATGGAAAGGGACCTGGGGGTAGTCATATCAGATGACCTAAAGGTGGACAAGCAATGTGAGAGGGCAGCAAGGAGGGCTGGGGGGATACTGGGATGCACAGGGAGAGGCATCACCAGTAGGAGACAGGAAGTTATTATCCCTCTGTACAGACAGTTGGTGAGACCCCATCTGGAGTACTGCGTGCAGTTCTGGAGACCAATCTCCGAAGACATAGACAGGATGGAGGCTGTCAGAGGAGAGCAACTAAAATGGTGCAGGGTCTGCACGGAAGATATGAAGAGAGACTTAAGGAGCTTAATATGTATAGCCTCGAGGAAAGGGGGGACATGATAGAAACTTTCAAGAATCTCAAGGGAATCAACAAAGTCCAAGAGGGTAGCATCTTTCAAAAAGAGGTGTGCAAGAACAAGGGGCACAATTTGAAGATAGAGGGCGGCTCAGAGGTAATTTAAGGAAGTATTTTTTCACAGAGAGGTTTGTGGATGCATGGAACTGCCTTCCGGAGGAGGTTGTGGAGTCAAAAACGGTGGAATTCAAGCATGCATGGGACAGTCATAAGGCAATTCTGGGGGGTGGGGTTAGGAAGAAGTAGGCTGCTGGTTAACTAGGATCTGCAGCTTATCCATTAGGTAGGGAAATGGGAAGACTGGGTGGGCCAAGCGGTCCTTATCTGCCGTCAAAATCTCTTGTTTCTATGATCGAAATGCAGTTGTCTTTTTTTCAGGAAACACATCTCAGTAACTCTGAATTTCTTTATCATCCCAAAAGATGGGGAGATGGAATATATTAATGCCCCTTTTACTAATTTATCTTCAGGGGTGGCAATTTTGTTTAAGAAAACATTGAATATTCAGATAATTAGACTATTGACCCACTTGGTCGATTTATTATTTGTCGGGTTACTCTCTATGGTCAAAAATTTACAATCTGTAATTTGTACGCCCCTAATGAAAATTCTTCCCCTTTTTTTTCACTAATATTTTTCTTAAGCTAGCCAAATACTCAGCACTTTATATTATTGCTGGTGACTAATTCGGTTTTAGATCCGGTTATTAATAGATCACCCTGTTGCTTTCATACCCGTAATCCAACAACGGTAAAAATGTTGCAGTTTGTCATAGATTATAATCTAATTGATATATGGTGACATAAATTTCCTGAGGAAAGACGATATTCTTTTTTTCTCTCCTCTGAACTACTCGTATTGGTTTCATTTTGATGTCATCTACTTTGATACTTTATATTAAAGAAGTTAAATACAACTGCATTTTATCTGATCATGCACCTATTCAACTTAATTTAGCGTTATTTAAAGCTAATGAGACCCCAGACCCTATTCTTCTTAAAGATAGTAAATGTATTGATTTTATTAATCAAGAGATTGATTTTTTTTTTCTTTGAGACGAATTCTAGCTCTGATAAGTCACTTATTAATATTTGGGAAGCATTTAAGGCCTGTATTTGGGGCTGTATTATCGCATACACATCTAATAGGATAAGGGCAAACAAAACCAAAATGAAAACACTTGAAAGACAAATTAAAGATACTGAAATTCTTCACATGACTAATCGGGAAGTACAAACTTCTCAAAATGAAGCTCCCTTAGAGCAGCATATGCTGAGCTTATTACTGAACAAGTGGAGAGACCATCTCTATGTTTGATCTCATTTTATCAAGGGAGATGGGTCTGAGAAACTTGTGGCCTGTCGGTTAAAATCTATGCAACAAAAAACTATGATCATTTAATGTTTCGGACCAAGATGGCCAAGGTCATACTTGCCCCAAAGAAATAAACCAAATATTTAATAAATTTTACCAAGATGTATATACTTCGGAAAATGATATTTCTAGGGACATGGATATGTTGTTCATCCACACTCATTGGCAGTATCCTTGCCGCTTTAAATCTTGCCGGAAGGTCTTCAAGCTTGCTCCTCCCACCCACCCGGGTGGTATAACTCTCGGCTCCGCCCCATGACGCCAGATCTTCCTTACCGCTCGGAAGCTCAGGTTCCCTCCTTAACGCTCTGCGTTTGCGACTGGTTCCTATTTCTCCGTTTGCGGATTAAAAATAAAAATTTGCAAAGTCTTGATCCCTCGAGCTCGCGATGGACAAATCGACTCGGTTTGGAGATGCCCATGCGGGCAGAAGATGTCTCGGACGGATCCACACTCCACGTGTGTCTACTGCTTAGGCCTTGAGCACGACCCGCAGGCTTGCGACCTGTGCTCATCTTTCTCAGCCCTCGTCCTCGAGGACCGTGCTGCCCGATTACGCTGGGCCGTCCCGAGCGTTCCCTCGGTGAAGTCCAAGGAGCCCGGTTGACGGTGTCCGCGGGCGGCGGGTTGGGCGGATCGCCGAAAGGATGGTCGCCTCAAGAGGAGGCGGGCGCGAGGCCGAGTCTTCTCGCCGCGCATTTATCCCGGCCTTCTCTAAGTTCTTCCTACACGGCTTCTTTAAGGAGCTTTGTCTGTCCCTCTCCACTAAAGGAGAAGGGCCTCGCTGCTGGACCTTATTCTCGGTCCAAAAGAGGGACAGGGTAATCCTCCGTCGACGTCTTGGGAGCGGGAAAGGTCCCTCTCCCCGGGCCGTCGTCCGTCGGCTTCGGTCGACCGCTCGGCTTCGGCCACTGGCCTCACGGTGTCCCCGTCAGGTCAGTTGACCGAGACTCCCACTGATGAAGTCGAGATTTTTCTCGACCCATTGGACGGGCTGTCGCCTTTAGCAGCCGAGATTCCCCTCTCCCCGGTTCCCCCGGGAGGAGTTGAGGATCCCGTGGGCTCGTCTGTGCCTCCGGTTCCGGAGCCCTCGGATGGACCTTCCGAGCCGAAGGGAGTGCCGGTTCCGGCCGACACCTCCCGCACCGACCCGGAAATTCCGGGACTCTGGTCTCGGTCTCGGACCTCTCAGCGGTCCAGCCGTTCCCACCGTCATAGGCGGTCTCGGTCGTCGGCACGTCAGTGGCGGCGTCGCCGTCTCGCTCCTCCTCCTCGGATGAGGGAGGTCGCGTGAATTACGCCGACGGCACGAGGACCTTATGTTGCAACAGCTCCTCCTGGCCGGAATAAGCCGACTCCGCGCCTTCCCGGCCATTAAGTGGCTGTCACGGAACGGCCGACACAACCCCTCGACTTGTCCGAGGCCTATACCCAGGCGGTTGTTGGCCAACCAGCTGCCCACCGACCTCGTGGAACCTCCGCCTCCACAGCCACCACTGGGGCTCCCACCAATATTCTCGGTCGGCCAAGGGTTTACCCCATCGGCTGTCAGTTACCCTCACTCCCGACCGACCTCGGCAGGTGAAGGGTGGCTCAGGCCAGAGGCAGCTCTTCGAGGACTCTTCCGAGTCCGAGATGATTCCTCCTTCTTCTCAAGCGACTGGACTTGGAGTCTTCAGGAGGTCAGTCAATGGACGATAGCCGTCGTCCTTCCTAGGACTCTTGGCTCATCTCGGAGTCTACGGGATGGAGCTCGAACCCGTTCAAACGGGCCAGGTATCCCTCACGGAGATTCTGGACCGAGGGATTCTCGACGGAGGCCTTTCGGTGGCGAGGCCATAGTGGGTCGGCACTGGAACTTTGGCAGCGCCCTGCTTCCTGCCCTCCCCTTGGCCAGGATGGCCAGGAAGTATCGTCCTACGGTTCCTTGTCCGGTTTTCGAACACCCCTCTGCTGAGGGGTTGGTTACCGACAGCGTTTTCGGCCCGGCTGCGCCAGGGATGTGGACAAACCCTCCTGACAAGGTCCAAGAAATTGGACTCGTCCGGCGAAAAAGGCTCCGCTAAGTCCTCTCTCGGCCTTCGTCAGGCCAGTTCGGCCGTCCTCATGGCACATTTTTCTCATGCCCTGTTGGGCTCCCTGGATGAGGTCATCCTCATCTTCCCGCCCGATCTGCAGACTACGGTTAAGCAGGTGCGGGACCAGGGCAGGGCAGTGGCCAAACAGCAGCTCCAGACTGCTTTGGATATAGGGGACTCATGTGCCAGATCGGTGGCGGCCGCAGTGGCTATCACGTCGGCGGGCTTGGCTGAGGATATCCACCTTTACTTGGATACCCAGCACAAGCTGGCGGATGTTCCTTTGGGACTGACCTCTTCGGCCCTGGGGTGGAAGGTCACCTGCAGAGGATCGAGAAGTCCAATGCCACCTTGGACTCGGTCTCTTCCGCTCAGAGGACAGGCATAAACCACAGCCTAAGCCCTTTCGTCCTTCCTGTGCCCCAGCGCGCTGACCCAACAACGTCAGGGCCAGCAGGCTGACCTTGGCATCCCAAACCCAAACGCCGGCTTCCTCTAACAGGAGGCAGGAGGAAAGGGCCCAGGAGGTCCCTCAGCCGGTCCCTCCTCCTCCAAGCCTGCCCAGTGGACGGGCTGAGGGGTGTCGCCCCATCCCGTCACCTTACCCCTAGGTCCCCGTGAGGCGGCTCAGCACTTCCGTTCCACCTGGTCCGCTGTTACCACGGACAGGTGGGTCTTGGAGGTGGTGGGAAGAGGCCTGCCTCTGGAATTCGAGCAGGCACCACCCTTCAGAGCCGTCGCCCCTCGGGGGCCGGGATCCCCAGCCTCACTGGCGGCTCGTCGAGCCGACATCGCTCTCCTCCTCCAGAAGGAGGTGGTAAGAGAGGTGGTGGACCCTCCTTCAGACCCAGGGTTTGTGTCCAGGTACTTCCTGGTTCCGAAACGGACGGGGGGCTGGCGCCCCATTCTCGACCTACACGACCTAAACAAGTTCCTAAGGTCTCGAACCTTCAGGATGGTCACTCTGGCTCAGATAATACCATCCTTGGCAGCGGCGTGTGGTTCTGCTCTCTGGACTTGCAGGGCGCGTTTTTCACGTCCCTATCCGTCCGTCTCACCAGAGATTCCTTACGCTTCCGGCGGAAGGATCTCTCTTGAGTTCAAGCCATGCCCTTGGCTTGTCTCCAGCTCCCAGGGTCTTCACCAAATGCATGGCAGTGGTGACAGCATTCCTCTTGCGCCGAGGGGTCGGGTGTGCCCTTACCTGGACGACTGGCTGATAGCAGCTCCTCCAGGAAGGAGGCGGGTGGTCCAGAGATCTGGCCCTCCAGGTCTGCTCTCAACTGGGCCTCCTGATCAACGAGGCCAATCCGGAACTCGAGCGAAGCAGGTGATTCTATTCATCGGGCGCAGCTCGACTCTCTCGAGCCAGGCGCGGCTCCGGCGGACAGGGCGAGGTTCTTTCCTCCTTTGCCCGATCATTTCTGGTTGGGCAATTGCGCCCTGCCCGGGACTTCCTGCGCCTCCTGGGTCTCATGGCGGCCTGCACCAGCGTGGTCCGTTGGGCCCGCTGGAACATGCGTCCCCTTCAGTGGGGACTGGCCAGCCAGTGGTCACAACGCTGCGATCCCTTGGACCAGCTTGTGTCGGTGACACAGGGGATGTGGAACGCTCTCCAGTGGTGGACCGTTCCAGATCATTTGCAGGAGGGCATCCCGTTCGTCCGCCCCGAGCCGACGGTCTCTCTGTCGACCGATGCCTCTCTGATGGGTTGGGTGCCCATCTGGGGAACACGGGCTCATGGCCTCTGGTCCCAGCAGGAGTCGATGCCACATCAACCTGCTGGAGCTCCGGCGGTCCGCTAGCTCTCACCGCCTTTGCTCCGTTCCTCGGGGTCAAGTGGTCCGAGTCAGGCGGACAATACCACGACCATGTACTATCTAAACCGCCAGGGGGGACCGCTCCATGCTTCTATGCAAGGGCTCTCCGCATTTGGTCACTCGTGCGCAGCCTGGAGGCGGATCTCCTAGCCATTCACGTGGCAGGAGCCTCCAACACCCTGGCCGATGCCCTGAGCGGATAGGGGCTGCATCCCACAGTGGTCTCCTCCTGGAGGTAGTACAGCATCTGTTCTCCCTTTGGGGCACACCTCAGGTGGACCTGTTTGCCTCCATGGAGAGCGCAGCTGAGTCTGTTCCATGCCCGCCCCCTCAGCAGGGCTCGCTGCAGGGGATGCCTTCTCGAGGCAGTGGACCCGGGCCTCTTTCGCCTTTCCCCATTTCCCTTGATCCACAAGGTGCTTCTCAAGGCGAGGAGGGACAAGGCGCAGGTGATTCTGATAGCCCCAGACTGGCCTCGCCAGTTCTGGTACCAGATCTCCTCAGTCTCAGCTCCAGGACTCCTCGCAGCTTCCAGCTCGCCCGGACCTGCTCTCAGTCAATCAGGGAAGGTGTTCCATCCGGACCTTCAATCCCTGCACCTGACGGCCTGGTTCCTGGCGGCTAGAGTTCCAGGCCTTGGGTCTTTCCGACGAGGTCCTCAATGTAGTTGAGGCGTCCCGTAGGAGTCGACCAGAAAATGCTATGCCTTCAAATGGAAAAGGTTTTCCATTTGGTGTCAGGAACAAGGGCTTGGACCCTTCCTCCTGTTCCTTGGCAAGCATCTTGGACTATTTATGGTCCCTTTCTAGTCAAGGGCTTAGTCGGCGACCCTAAGGGTGCACCTGGCAGCCATCTCTGCTTGCAGGCGCGGGCCGGGAAGCAGTCGTGGGCAGGAGAAGGTGGTCTGGCGCTTTTTCAAAGCCTTGATCACATTTCCCCTCAGTCACGGGAACCCCACCTCCGTGGGATCTACTGCTGGTACTGGCAAAGCTCATGGGCAAGCCATTCGAACCTATGCACAGGTGTGCTTTCTCTCACCTGTCGTGGAAGACCGCCTTCTTGGTGGCTATCACGTCAGCCAGAAGGATGGAGGCTCCAGGCGCTTTCCATCGAGTCTCATATCTGGTCTTCCACAGGGACAAGGTTGTCCTCGCCCCCACCGAAATTCCTTCCGAAGGTGGTGTCGGAGTTTCACCTTAACCAGGTGTTGACTCTGCGGTGTTCTACCCCAATCACACCTCGGAGGCCGAATATAGGCTCCATACTCTGGACCCTAGAAGGGCGCTCGCTTATTATAAGGCGCGCACGGCTGAAATTCGGGGAGAGGTTCGCCAGCTGTTTGTCACCTACGCTGAAGCCGCATCTGGCAGACCTGCAGCCGTGGACGATAAGCAGGTGGGTAACCTCCGCATAGATCTCTGCTATAAGTTGGCGGGCATGGAGCCTCCCAGAGGATAAAGAGCTCATTCTACCCGCCATATGCTGCAACGGTGGCTGCTTCCAGGGGCGTCCCTATCCAGGAAATCTGCAGGCTGCTACCTGGAAGTCAGCAAACACCTTCATTACCCACTACCACATCGACCTTGAGTCACGCGGGATGCTGGTTTTGGGGCCTCGGTTCTCCAGCTCTCTTTCCCAAGTAAGTATAGGGGTGTGCGTCTTGCCTCCCTCCTCCCGGAGAACTGCTAGGAGTCTGCCAATGAGTGTGGATGAACAACATATCCATGTCCTAGAAGTACAGGTTACTCACCTGTAACAGGAGTTCTAGGAATGGTATATGTTGTTCATCAACACTCTGACCCTCCGGCTTGACGCACAACCTGAGGCTTCCAGCGGGCCAGATCTGGCGTCATGGGGGCGGGCCGGAGTTATACCACCGGGTGGGTGGGAGGAGCAAGCTGAAGACCTTCCGGCAAGATTTAAAGCGGCAAGGATACTGCCAATGAGTGTGGATGAACAACATATACCATTCCTAGAACTCCTGTTACAGGTGAGTAACCTGTATTTCTAGGGACATGGATATGTTGTTCATCCACCTTTATAACAGGTATCCTGCCGCTTTAATCTTGCTGGAAGATCTTCAACTAGCTCCCCACCACCAGGTGTCACTCAGTTCTGCCCATGACGCCAGATCTTCCTTACCGCTTGGAAGCTGGGGCCTCCTCCTTAGCGCCTGTTTTAGACTGGATCCTAACTCTTGAGTTCGTCCGAAATTGGTTTTGAGGTTTTCTGAACTTCGGTCTTCTTCTTCCGTCATGGCTGCGATGGACAAATCTGTTCCCGGCTTTCGGAGGTGCCCTTGTGGGCAGAAAACGTCCAGGATGGATCCGCACTCCACGTGCGTCTACTGCCTAGGCCTAGATCACGACCCACAGGCCTGCGAGTTGTGCCGCTCTTTCTTGGCCAACGTTCTGGACGATCATGCTGCCTGTTTAAAGCTCAGGCGCTCCGAGAAACATTTCCGGCCGGTAAAATCTAGAGAGGCTCGTTGGACGGTGTCCGGCGGCTGGCTCAGCTGAGCAGCTCGAGCAGATGATCGCCCTTGAGGAGGAGGCGGCCCAGGCCGCATCTTCCTTCTCCTCGGCCGCGGCATTTATCCTGCTCTCTCTGAGTTCCTCGTATACGGCTTCGTTCAAGGAGCTTTGTCAGTCCCTTTTCACAAAAGGAGAGGGGCCTTCGGGACATTCTTCTCGGCCCAAGAAAAGGGAGTCAAAAGGTAAGTCTCACCATCGGCGTTCGTGGGCGCGGGAGAGGTCCCCTTCCCCGGGCAGCCAACCGTCGACTTCGGTCGTGGTTGCGACTGAGGCCGCTGGCTTCACGGTGCCCCCGTCAGGCCAGCCTGCCGGGACTCCCGTCGACGAAGTCGAGATTTTTCTTGATCTGTTAGATGGGCTGTCAACTGGAGAAGCAGACAAGCTTCCTTCACTAGCTCCCCCGGTGGATACCGAGGATCTGCCTGCGCCTTCGGGGCAGCAGTCCCGGTTAAAGTGCCGAGCGAGGGAAGAGCAAGTGTCCCCGCCTTCCCAGACCCACTCGGTCCCCAGCGGTCTCCTGACCTCTTCTCGGTCCAGCTGTTCCCGCCTGACGTCGGCAGTCGTTACGAAGTAAGCAGCAGCTGTTCTTCCTTGTCGTCCTCCTCGGTGAGGAGAGGCTGCGGCGCAAGTCGCGCCGGCGCTACAAGGACCTTATGTGGCAGCAGTTGCTGTTGTCCGGGCCTAAGCCGACCCCGGCCATCAAGTGGCTGTCGCCTGAACGCCCGAAGCAACCAGTCGTTCCAGTCGAGTTGCCCGCGCCATGGCCGGTTGCTAAGCCGAAACCAGCTGATCCACCGATTGTGGTGGAACCTCCGCCTCCACAACTGAAGTCGGGGGCACTGACCAAGAATTCTTGGTTGGGTCACGGCCTGTCCCACAGGTTGTCGGTCACCCTCACTCCCGACTGTCCTCGGCAGGTGGAGGGTGGCTCAGGGCCGAGGCAGCTCTTTGTAGACTCTTCAGAATCTGTCGACGATTCCTCCCTGTTCTCCAGGCAGTTTGATCTGGAGTCCTCCCGGGGGCCAGTCAGTGGATGATAGCCCATCGTCCTTCTTGGGTGTGCTTCGACTCATCTCGGAGTCCACCGGGATGCAGCTCGAGACCATGTCCAAACAGGTCAAGTATCCCTTGACGGAGATTCTGGACTGAGGGGATTCTCCCACGGAGGCCTTTCCGGTGGCTGAGGCCATTGTCGGCCCAGCCTTGGAGCTTTGGCAGCGGCCAGCTTCCTGTCCTGCGCCCTCGGCCAGGATGGCCAGGAAGTATGCGGTCCCTACCGGCTCTTTGCCCGTTTTCTCGGAGCACCCCTCTGCTGAGGGGTTAGTCACCGACAGTATTTTCCGGCGTTCCAGTAGCACTCGGGATGTGGATAAGCCGCCTGACAGAGTCCAAAAAGCTGGACTTTGCCGGGCGCAAGGTGTACGCTGCGTCCTCCCTCTGCCTCTGACAGGCCAGCTCGGCCGTGCTGATGGCACACTTCTCCCACGCCCTCATTGGCTCCCTGGATGAGGTTGTTCCTCATCTCCCGCCTGACCTGCAGACTACGGTCCGCCAGGTGCGGGACCATGGTAGGGCAATGGCGAAGCAGCAGCTCCAGACTGCTCTGGACATAGGTGATTCCTGTGCCAGGTCAGTAGCGGCAGAGGTGGCTATGCGACGCAGGGCGTGGCTGAGGATATCCACCTTCACGGTGGATACCCAGCACAAGTTGGCGTGCGTCCCCTTCTTGGGGACTGACCTCTTTGGCCCTGGAGTGGAGGGACACCTCCAGTGGATTGAGAAGTCCAGTGCCACTCTGGACTCGGTCACCTCCACCCAGAGGGACAAAGGCCGCCGACAGCAGCAGAAGTCCTTTCATCCTTTGGTCCTGCTTCTCGACTGGCCCAACAGCACCAGCAACAGGGCCAGCAAGCTCACACTTGGCGTCCCAAACCCAAGCCGACGGCTCCCTCCAACAGGAAGCAAGGAGGTAAGGGCCCAGGAGGTCCCTCAGCCGGTTCTTCCTCCAAGCCTGCCTAGTGACGGGTTGTGGGGTGCTGCCCCCAGCCTCGTCACTCCCCCCTGGGTTCCCCCCTGTGGGGGGATGGCTCTGCCACTTCCTTGCCGCCTGGTCCACTATCACCATGGACTGCTTTGTGTTGGAGGTGATAGGAAAAGGCCTGCCTCTGGAGTTCGAGCAGGCCCCACCTTTTCGAGCCATCGCCCCGGGGGGGGCCACGGGGTCCGCTGCCTCGCTGTCGGCCCGCCGAGCCGATATTGCCTTGCTCCTCGAAAAAGAGGTGATCAGGAAGGTGGCGGATCCTCCTCCAGACCTGGGGTTTGTGTCCAGGTACTTCCTGGTCCCAAAACGGATGGGGGGCTGGCGCCCCATTCTCTACCTGCATGACCTAATCAAGTTCCTAAGGTCTCGCACCTTCAGGATGGTCAGTCTAGCTCAGATAATCCCATCCTTGGAACGAGGCATGTGGTTCTGCTCCCTGGACCTCCAGGACGTGTTCTTTCACGTCCCAATCCGTCCGTCCCATCAGAGATTCCTCCGCTTCAGAGCAGAGGGGTCCCTATACGAGTTCCGGGCCATGCCCTTCGGCCTCTCCCTAGCTCCTAGGGTCTTCACCAAATGCATGGCAGTGGTGACAGCATTCCTGCGGCGCTGAGGGGTCCGGGTGTACCCTTACCTGGACGATTGGCTGATAGCAGCCCCCTCCAGACAGGAGGTGGAGTAGTCCAGAGATCTGGCCCTCCAGGTTTGCTCTCCGCTTGGCCTCCTCATCAACGAGGCCAAGTCTGAACTCGTGCCAAAGCAGGTGATACATTTCATCGGGGCAGAGCTTGACTCTCTGCGAGCCAGAGCATGGCTCCCAGCGGACAGGGCCGAGGTTCTTTCCTCCTTTGCCCAATCATTTCTGGTTGGGCAATTGCGCCCTGCCTGGGACTTCCTGCGCCTCCTGGGCCTCATGGCGGCCTGAACTAGTGTGGTCCGTTGGGCCCGTTGGTACATGCGTCCCCTTCAGTGGGGACTGGCCAGCCAATGGTCATAACGCTGCGATCCGTTGGACCAGCCCGTGACAGTGACCCAGGAGATGTGGAACGCTCTCCAATGGTGGATCATTCCAGCACATCTGCAGGAGGGTATCCCGTTCGTCCGCCCTGAGCTGACGGTCTCTCTCTCTCTCTCTCTCGACCGATAAATCTCTGGGTTGGGGTGCCTATCTGGGGGAACACCGAGCGCACGGCCTCTGGTCCCCTCGGAAGTCCCGATGCCATATCAACCTGCTGGAGCGCCGTGCGGTCCGTCTAGCTCTCACCACCTTCGCTCCATTTCTACGGGGTCAAGTGGTTCAGGTCCAGGCGGACAACACCACGACCATGTACTATCTGAACCGCCAGGGTGGGACACGCTCCATGCTATTATGCAAGGAAGCTCTCTGCATTTGGTCCCTCGTGCGCAGCCTGGAGGCAGCTCTCCTAGCCATTCACTTGGCAGGAGCCTCCAACACCCTGGCCGATGTCCTAAGCCAAATAGGGGCTGCGTCTCACGAGTGGTCTCTCCTGCCGGAGGTAGTACAAGATCTCTTCTCCCATTGGGGCACGCCTCAGGTGGACCTGTTTGACTCCAGGGAGAATGCGAAGCTGAGTCTGTTCCATGTCGCCCCCCTCAGCAGGGCTCGCTGCAGGGGGATGCCTTCTCGAGGCCGTGGACCCTGGGCCTCTTCTATGCCTTTCTCCCATTTCCCTTGATCCACAAGGTGCTTCTCAAGGCTAGGAGGGACAAGGCGCAGGTGATTCTGATAGCCCCAGACTGGCCCCGCCAGTTCTGGTATCCAGATCGCCTCAGCTCCAGGCTCCCGAGGCAGCTTCCAGCCCGCCCGGACCTAATCTCTGTCAATCAGGGGAAGGTATTCCATCCAGACCTTCAGTCCCTGCACCTGACGGCCTGGTTCCTGAGCGGCTAGAGTTCCAGACTTTGGGTCGTTCCGCCGAGGCTCTCAACGTCGTTGAGGCGTCCCTTAAAGTCGACCAGGAAATGCTATGCCTTCAAATGGAAGAGGTTTTCCATTTGGTGTCAGGAAGAGACTTGGACCCTTCCACCTTATAGGCAAGCATTCTGGACTACCTGGTCCCTTTCTCAGCAAGGGCTTCGGTTGAGAGACCCTTAAGGTGCACCTGGCAGCCATTTCTGCTTACGGGCGTGGGCGGCAAGCAGTCGGCACAGGAGAAGGTGGTTGGGCGCTTTTCCAAAGGCCTTGACCACATTTCCTCTCCGATTCACGAACCTCCACCTCCGTGGGATCTACTGCTGGTATTGGCCAAGCTCGTGGGCAAGCCATTCGAACCAATGCACAGGTGCGATCTTTCACACCTGTCGTGGAAGACCACCTTCTTGGTGGCTAACACGTCTGCCAGAAGGATGGGAGAGCTCCAGGCGCTTTCCATCGAGTCTCCCTACCTGGTCTTCCACAGGGACAAGGTTGTCTTGCGCCCCCACCCGAAATTCCTTCCGAAGGTGATGTCGGAGTTTCACCTTAACCAGGTGTTGACTCTGCCGGTGTTCTACCCCAATCACACCTCGGAGGCTAAGTATAGGCTCCATTCTTTGGACCCTAGACGAGCGCTCGCTTACTATAAGGAGCGGATGGATGAAGTTCGGGGAGAGGTTCGCCAGCTGTGTGTCACCTATGCTGAAGCCGCACCTGGCAGACCTGCAGCAAAGCAGACGATATTGAGGTGGATCACGTCCTGCATAGAGCTCTGCTACAGGTTGGCGGGCATGGAGCTTCCCAGAGGGATAAGAGCTCATTCTACCCGCCATACCACTACATCGGTAGCTGCTTCCAGAAGTCCCTATCCAGGATATCTGCAGGGCTGCTACCTGGAGTTAGCACATACCTTTATTACACACTACCACATCGACCTCAGAATTCTGCGCAATGCTGGTTTGGGGCTTGGTTCTCAGTCTCTTTCCCAAGTAGAAGTATCGGGTGTGTGCTTGCCTCCCTCCTCCTGGAGAACTGCAGGAGTCTGCCAGAAAGTGTGGATGAACAACATATCCATGTCCTAAAATACAGGTTACTCACCTGTAACAGGAGTTTAGGAATGGTATATGTTTGGTTCATCCCCGACCACCGACCTCCGGCCGGCGCACAACTGAGCTTCATGGGCAGATCTGGCGTCATGGGGCGGAGCCAAGAGTTTTACCACCAGGGTGGGTGGGAGGAGCCAGCTTGAAGACCTTCCGGCATGAATTAAAGTGGCAAGGATACCTGCCAGAAAGTGTGGATGAACAACATATACCATTCCTAGAACTCCTGTTACAGGTGAGTAACCTGTATTTCCATACATCAACTTGAATCTGTGCTCCCTCAAATTAAATTTCCAGCCTTAATGGAGGCATAGATTCAAAATATGGATCAAGATTTAACACAATTAGAAATTATTTTGGCTATTAGAGCGTTACCTGCTGGGAAAGCCCCCAGCTCAGATGGGCTTACCACTGATTTTTTTCAAAATCATTTCCCCAAAATTAACCAGACTTCTTCAAATAATATTTGCCTCGGTTTTGGACTCTTGTTCTTTACCACCCTCATTTAAGGAAACAAATATTTTGCTTTTTCTTAAAAAAAGGAAAGAATCCATCTCTACCCTCCTCCTATCTGCCAATTTAATTGATTAATACAGACGCCAACATTTTGGCCAGAACCCTGGCCACCAGACTTGAAAAAATTCTCCCCGCATTAATTCACCCAGATCAGAATGGGTTTATTAAAGGGAGATCTTTAAAATTAAGTATTCTTCGGGTGATTGTTTTAGATTATCTTCAACTTTCATATCTTTTGCTGATGCTCTTAGGCGCTGAAAAAGCATTTGATCAAGTGGAGTGGTCCTACATTAAATATATTATTAATAAAGTTGGATTTGGTCTTATATTTTCTAAATGGGTTGATATTTTATATGCTGGTCTGGTGGCCATGGTTAAAACTAATAATAATCTTTCTCTTCCAATATTTTTACAACAGGGCACCCAACAGGGCTGTCCTCTTTCTCCCTTAATTTATGCTTTGGCTATTGAACCATTGGCAGTCCTGATTCACTCTTCTCCCTTATTTCAAGGTCTCATCATTAATAATATTGAACATCGAATAAGCTTGTATGCGGATGATATTCTTTTATATCTGAATAATTTGAATGGTAGTCTATTCTGTATTATGGATGTTATAAAAGACGAGGTTATTGAATCCCCTCTACATTTTCATCTTTTTGCTTCCCCGCCTACTCTGAACATTTAGAAAGTCTCTAAAATAACGTATTTGGGAGTCCAAATTGATAGACAGCAGTTGTACTCCCTAAACTTTGATCCATTGATTCAAGATATCCAGACGTAGCTAAGCCTCTGGGAATCATTACCCTTCACATTAATGGGTCGCGTGAATGTAGTTAAGATGGCCGTGCTCCCAAATTTTTTTTTTTCCAGACATTGTCTATTATTCTAGAAGACACATTTTTTAAGGGACTCTCTGCTATTATTAGGAGATTCCTTTGGAAAGGCAGAAAGCCGAGACTTAAACTTAAGAAACTGTATTTATCCCCTTCAGAGGCAGGCTTGGCATTACCTTGCTTCAAATAGTACTACTATTCAGGTTGAAATAAGTGTCATTGTTTCATGGTATAAGGAAAATATTCAAGATCCCACATACAGCGTAGAATCTGCCCTTTCATTCTAGAAACACTTAAGACATCAGCTTTATAGTGGCCCTTTTAAAATGGTCACTCGATTAGCTTTGACTACTCGGACCACTTTGTATATCTGGTATAAGTTGTTCCCACTAAACAGTGTAAACCTTATTTCTCAATCTATTCTCCATTATACCTTAATCACCATTTCCCACCATCTCAATTTCAAGATGCGTTTGGGACATAGCGGGCCTGGTAGAAGTGGGGCAGGTTCTAGATCAGAATCAATTCTGTGGCCCAGATATTCAAAAGGGTTGCGCATGGCACAACAGTGTTGCACCATGCGCAACCCACAGATGCACGGCACAAATCCTGGAGCGCATCAGTAATGTATGCAGGCACAGGTAGGAGGGAGCGTGCCCATGCATAACCTGCACAGCCCAATATTGAGCCCGGGATGTACAGAGCTATGCATGCGCAACCCCTACCTGCACCAGCACAAAGTTAAGCCCCCACCCCCCAAAAAAAGGAACAGCTGATGCTCACCCACAGGTGAGCTGCTGCATTGCAGAGTGCAACACGGCAGCTGCCACCTGTGGGGGCCACCCAAGTTCTGGCTGCACCTGGCGGTGCCCCCCCATGCCTGATCGCAGGCATATGTTTAAAAATAAACTCCACGTCCTGTATCCTTGGTGGTCCAATGGACCGTCTCTGCCCGATCGTGGGCATATATTTAAAAATAAATTCCCCGTCCTATATCCCTGGTGGTCCAATGGACCGCTCTCTGCCTGATCGCGGGCATATGTTTAAAAATAAATTCCTCGTCCTATTTCCCTGGTGGTCCAGTGGACCGCTTTCTGCCTGATTGCGGGCATCTGTTGTAATAAAAGAACCCCCCTGTCCAATATCCTGCTTTCTGCCTGATGACGGGCATATGTTGTAATAAAAGAACCCCCCCCATCCAGTATCCCTGGTGGTACCCTCCTCCCCCCGCCCACTGAGCCCCACCACCGGCTCCTCCCCGTCAGCCTGGTGGGTGGCAGCACCCCACCCGCCCTGCCGACTGACAGCTCAGTAGGGCTGCACGTCCATTGGTTCACAGTGTTCACGGGGAAATAGTGCAAGGGGCGTCTGTCCCCGATGGCTGCTGCCTGGCAGGGCGCCAGGCACAAGTCGGGGATCGGCGCACCTGCATGCAAATGGCTCCATGTGCGCCATGCATAAATGATAGCCCTATTTTCTTGTCACCTTTTGAATATCGCGGGTGCTGTGAATAGCGCAATGGCACTTGCGCTAGTGCATCTCCATGCTCCACTCTGGCCACTGTGCCACGCACACTGGGGGTGGCCAGGGTGCGATATTAAAAGCTGCTGAGCCATGGCACAGCTCCTTTGAATATCTCCCAGGCCACACCCCTGCGCAGCCAAGTTGAGCTGTGCCCATGCTTGCGCCACAGCCTGGTGCAGTTTGAATATCCGGGCATATGAGTTTAATGCTCTAAGAGATGGGTTTAATTTAGATAACCAACACTTTTTGGGATATCTCCAGGCTCGGGATTTTATTCGTAAAAATCAGACTAAAGTTAATAATCTAATACTTGAATTGGAGAATGTTTTGGCTCAAGGAATCTCTTCCAAATTGATTACTTTGATCTATAAGCTTACTTTACCCATTCATAGGAACATTTAAATGATCTCGGACTAAGATGGTCTCAAGCGTTAAATATTAATATCCCCATGGTGTCTTGGAAATAAATTGTAGATAGAAGATCATGGGGCCTTAAATCTGTTGGAGCTCAACAAATATTTTTTTATATTTTTCATAGGGTCTATTTTACTCCTTATTTTCTTCATAAAATGAATCCTTCCATCTCACCAAGCTGTCTTAGATGTAGCTCTTATATTGGATCACTCGAGCATATGTTAATCTCATGCCCTCAACTGGACCTATGGTGGCAGGAGATATTGTAATTTGTCTGGCACTGTACAATGCACTTTAAATAAACATCCATATTGGATGCTGCAACGTTGTGTCCTATGCAGTGAAGGCCTAATCTATTTTCAGTATTATTTTGTGAACATTTGCCTCACGGTGGTCTTTAAAATCATCTTAATGAGATGGAAAGATTCTCAGCCCCCGTGATTCAGGGAATGGCTTAAATCTCATACAGATTTGTGCGCTTGAATGTATTCATTATACCTCTGCAAAACAAACATATAAATATATACAAATATGGTGTTTATCAACAAAATTGATGCTCTAGACGTTGTGTAAATTTGTTTTGTTACTTAAACATCACGATGGTAATATTTATGTGTTGCTCTAACTCCTGGGATGTGTGGAATGATGCTTCTTTGTATGGTGTTCATGATCTGTGTATTTAATGTACTGTATTAATCTTTTTTTAATCATGCAAATAAAATAAAAATACACATAGCAGGCTCTAGCTCTAAACCCTGGAAAGAAATAGCTTGTTCTGAAAGAAAATCATAATCGGTGATCATTTTAGTTTCAGCATTTTCACACATTAACCCCTCACAGTATGTCCATCAGTCTTTTGTTTCCACTGTTTCATCTTTCTTTCCTGGACTTCTGGATCTTGGGGTTGTGCTTAAACAAGTCCGAATCAAAATCGGCAAAAGGAAAAGAGTCACCACCATCAGAGATTTTCTTTACCTGATCTCTTGATCTTCTTTGAGATACAGTTCTTGCAGCAGGTTACACCATTAGGACTGCAGCCGCCAGGCGTCAGGACCCCATGGAAATCTTCTAGCTAGCAGTCTTCAGTGGGGACCGCCTCAGACGTAGTACATAAGGAGGCGGTCCCACCAGAATCCCCAGTTCTTTCCCGCCGTTGACTTTGCATGTCTCGATCTCTCGGTTAGTGTAGCGTGCGACGACCAGGAAAACTTACCAAACTTAGGAAAAAATCTACTCTTCAGCCATTTTTTCGTCTGATGTCCTCCCCAACTTCGGTGGAGGGCCATTTTTCAAAGTGTGCCTGTGGGAAGCAGATTCCTTTCAAAGACTCTCATTCAGCCTGTCTTCGTTGCCTGGGCCCAGACCACGACACCCAGGCTTGTTTCTTCTGTTGGGGCTTTAACCGCTGAATGAGAATCTGCCAACAGAAGGCCCTCCAGGCTTTCCTCCTGAAGAAAAACTTAGGGCCATGGAACCTTCCTCCGAGCGGGAATCTTCAGGGAAGTCACACAGGCACCATGAGAAGCACTGGGAGAAGGTGAGACCCAGATCCCGCTCCAGGGCCTCTGACTCCCGCAGCTCCGGCTCCAGGTTGGACAGCTCTCCTTCAAGGGCCCACTCTCAGCCTCCCTCTGTTGTGGTCAGATCGGCCAGTGGTTCTTTTATTCTGTGGCCTACCAAGACCTCCCGGCCCTCTTCCTCGGCTAAGGCCTCGTCCAGGTCTGGGGAGTCCCACAAGTTGTCTTTCCGGCATTCGGCCTCCGACGTCTGGTCAGTTTCCCTGCCGCTGCCACCCCAACGCAAGACCAAGGAGCTGACGTCCCTTAAGCGGACATCGGACCCGACGTCAGTCCAGGTACATAAGCACTCCAGGGATCCGGCGACTGTTCGTCACCCGTAGATGATCAGGCATTCACCCCCCAGGACGCCGTTGGGGGGGACCGGCGTCAGATACCGCAGTCAGAAGGACCAGACCACCGCCTACCGATGTCAGTCAGGAGCCGCTGTCTGAGGAGGAGTATACCCAGCCCAAAGACCAGGCAGGCGATTCCGGACCCTTCTAACTGCCACGGAAGCCCTCTCCAGAACCAGAGACCCCCTGGGAGCCAGCGCCCCGCCCTGAGGACAGGCCACCGGTGCCCGGTCCGTCGTCGGGCTTCAACTTGTCAGAAGTGAAGGAGCTCTTCACCTTCTGGTGGAACACCATCAAAAATGATGTGGTCACCACGCAGCCTCCTCCCGCACCCTCGGCACCACCGACGCCTGCACCCCCTCCTTCACCTAAGGGGTCAGCAGGACGAGCACCTCCCCCCCCCCCCCAGGAGCCAGCAGCACCTCCTAGGGGTAGATCTTTGGAGAAGAGAAGACCTCCGTCAAGATCGTCTTCAGGGTCACCCAGCCCCAAGAGACCCAGAAGACACCGGTATTCACAGTCCACGGACGATTCCAGATCTGACATCTCTGAATGCTCCAGGTCTTCTTCACCAATCAGTATCCCCTCTCTAGACCCACTCGACCTCCCTAGGTCTCCTCCGGATGACCCCTCGTTCTCCGAGATAATGAGACATATTCAAGAGAACATGGGATGGGATGCCAAGGAGCCTGAAAGACTATGCCTTGCCCGCTACCTTCGGCAAAAAGACCCCAAGCCTGTGGTAGTGCCACCTTTGGTGGACGCCTTTGTGGACGTCACCAAGGCAGCGTGAAAGCATCCACGTTCGACACCGGCAATGCTGGAGAAGGCTGACCGCCTGTAGAAGGCCCCAAGGGAGGACCAGTACCTGGCTAACCATCCTCTGGCCGACTCCCTGGTCATTACAGCCTCTCATGACCAGTCTTAGAAACCGCAACATTTGAGCATGCAGCCACTGGACCTGGAGTCCAAGCAGTTGGACGTGCTGGGCAGGCGCACGTACGGGGCCGCGACTTATGCCATTAGATCATTGAATTACCTTTCCCACATGGTCCAGTTCCAGAACGCATTGTGGGAACAGGGACAGGATCTGGCGGAGAAACTGCCAGACTGTGTCCAAAAGGAGGAACTCCTGCAGCTCCTCCGTACGGGTTCAGACGTGGGGACCCAGGTGCTTCTAGCCGCATATGACTCTGCGGACTCTTCAGCCAGAGCAGCAGCCTCAGGCATGTGTCTCCGGAGGCATTCGTGGCTCCATGTCTCTGGGTTTACCCTGGACATCCAGAAAAATATCATGGACGCTCCTTACCATGGCAAAGTTTTGTTTGGTGAAGCCTCAGAAAAGGTCATCACCAAATTGCAGGAAGCCGGGAAGGCTGTTAGATCTGTCCATGCCATGTACAGATCTAGACTCTGTTCCTTTTGTAGGAACCAGAGTCTCTTTCGCAGCTGGACCCAGAGGCAACAACCTCGTTCCGGCCAGCAACAGAGGGGCTCCTTCTCTTGGAAAGCCCAGGCTAAGACGTCCTCGGGCAGAGGCCAACGAGCTACCAGTTCGGCCCAACCTGCAGGATCCAATGCTGCCACAGCATGACTCCTTTTCGGTCCCGGCCCCTCCTCAGGATCAACAGGGAAACAAAGGTCGGGAGTTGCATCGCAGACCACCTGCCAGTGTGGCGGTCGATCACCACCGACAGGTGGGTGCTACAGTTGGTTGAAAAAGGCCACTATAGAGAATTCCTAGACAAGCCCCCCCACAAGGCCGCCTCCTGCTCTCCCGTTATTCGGGTCAGCACACCATGCTCATAAGGCAGGAAGTGCTCACACATCTACAGAAAGAAGCTTTGGAGCACGTTCCAGGGTACCAGAGAGGAGCAGGTTACTATTCACACTTCTTCCTGGTTCCAAAGAAAACAGGGAACCTTCGTCCAATCTTGGATCTCAGCGACCTCAACATGTCGGTCATTTACAAGCGCTTCTGCAAGGTGACCCTTCCGGGACTAAACCCCGTGCTGAAGAAGGATGCTTTCTTGGCGTCATTGGACATGCAGGACGCTTACCTGCATATCCCTATTGCTCAAGTGCACAGAAGGCTCCTGCGCTTCGAGTTTCTCGGCCGCCATTATCAGTTCCGAGCGCTTCCTTTCGGGCTGTCATCAGCACCCAGGGTTTTCACCAAGTGCATGACAGTCGTGGCAGTGTCTCTGAGGAGGCAGTTCCACTACATGTTCCCGTACCTGGACGACTGGCTTCTCATGGCCTCCTCCAAGGAGGCATTGCTGATGGCCATTCAGCATACTCAGGCACTTTATCAGTCTCTGGGCATTCTAATCAACTACGAGAAGTCTCTCCTGGTACTGTCCCAGAAACTGCAGTTCATAGAGGCAGTTATAGACACCGTCAAGGGGAAAGCTTTTCTTCCCGAAGACAGAGCGGAACGCATCCGATCCCTCATAAGGGACCTATCGGCGAAGAAGACCGTCCCATCCAGATTGGTCCTTCGCCTGCTCGGACACATGGCTGCGGCCATTCCAACAGTCCCGATGGCAAGACTCCACGTGCGGGTAACCCAGTGGATGTTAAGAGTGCAATGGGACCAAAGGCAAGACCATCTGCAGCATCCAGTCAGAATCACGAAGACCGTGGTTCAGGACTGGCAGTGGTGGCTAGATCCGGGAACCCTCTCTGTGGAGGTTCCCTTCACAGCACCGTCCCCGGTGATAACCCTCTCCACAGACACCTCAGGGCTGGGGTGGGGAGCACACTTGAATGGGGTGAGGTCTCAGGGAACATGAACTGCCCAGGAATCTCTTCTCTATATCAACATATTGGAGATGAGGGCGGTCCTTTATGCCCTGCAAGCCTTTCAGTCAGAAATCCCGCTGAGTACTCTCCTGCTTCAGACGGACAACACGGCGGTGATGTATTACCTCAACAAACAAGGAGGCACACACTCTTACCCTCTTTGCAGGGAGCCCATGAGGGTGTGGGATTGGGTAATCTGCCACAGCGCAAACCTGATCACAGTACATGTTCCTGGTGTGGACAACACGATTGCAGACGGCCTGAGTCACTCCCAAGCCAGAGCACACGAATGGGAACTTCTCCAGGAGGTAGCAGAGGATCTGCTTCTTCGATGGGGAACTCCAGAATTGGACTTGTTCGCCTCCCCATCCAACGCAGAACTGCCCAGTTTTTGCTCGCTAGATCCAGGGCCTGGTGTTTTCTGGTGAGACGCGTTGTCCCTTTCCTGGGCGGACAGATTCCTCTACGCTTTCCCTCCCTTCCCGTTGATCCAGAGAGTTCTTCTCAAACTGCGCAGGGAGCATGCAACAATGATCTTGGTGGCCCCATTCTGGCCCAGGCAGATCTGGTTCCCTCTGCTAATTCAGCTGTCCCGGGAACCTCCGCTCCCATTGCCATTCAGCTCCCACCTCTTGTCTCAGGAGAAGGGTTCACTGGTCCACCCGGACTTACGCTCACTGAACCTGCACGCATGGCTCCTAGAGACATAGCCATCTTGTGCCACGGGGTTTCGCAAGAGGTTGCGGAAGTCTTTTCTGCAGCCAGAAAGCCGGCAACGCATGCGACATATGCCATGAAATGGCACCGTTTTTTGTCTATGGTCACAAGCACGCAGCCTTTCCCCTTTAGGTTGACTGGTGAAAGCGGTGTTAGAGTACCTGCTCTCCCTTTTCCATTCGGGTCTCGCCTACTCCTCGATTAAAGTGCACCTCTGTGCCATTTCAGCTTATCACCTCCCGATGGGACAGCGCACAGTGACAGAATTAGATGCCTGTCGAGAATTCTTAAGAGGGGTGTTACACCTTAGGCCGCCCATTAAGGACCCAGTGCCTCCTTGGGACTTGCTCTTTGTCCTGGAGCAACTATTACCCCCGAACCTGCAGCGGTTGCGAGCTGCATTTTCTGTCGTGGAAAGCGTTATTTTTGGTTGCTGTTACATCAGCGAGAAGTGTTTCTGAGCTTCAGGCTCTCATGTGCAAAGAGCCCTATTTAATTTTCCACCGGGACAGAGTATCCCTGAGGACGAATCCTAAATTTTTGCCTAAGGTGGTTTCTACACTCACTCTCAACCAGGATATTGACCTGCTGGTCTACTTTCCTAATTACTCTAACAGAGGAGAGGCGCTGCTTCACACCCTGGATGTTCACTGCAGTTTGAGGTACTACCTGAGCAGAACTAAGCAGCTTCGCACTTCAGAGCAGCTTTTCATCTCCTTTACCGAAAGGATGAAGGGCCAACCAGTATCCAAACAGTCCCTGTCTCGCTGGCTTGTCCAGTGCATCTCTTACTGTTATGATATCAAACGAAAGCCCCTCCCAGGAGCAGTCTGGGGCCATTCCACTAGGGCGTGGCACACATCTTTTGGCGCGAAGCGTCTCACTTCTGCCACCATTTGTGCTGCAGCCACACTTGGAGCTCTGTTCATACCTTTACCAGACATTATAGCCTGGGCGTGTAAGCTGCGGCGAGAAGAGCAGGCTTGACCGCAACAGTGCTACAGGGTCTCCTGTCCTAGATCCAGGACCTGGAGCGTTCTTTCTTATTTCCTCCTCCCAGAGTGTTTGCAAGCACTATTGCAGGAATCAGTCTAATGGTGTAACCTGCTGCAAGAGCTGTGTCTCGAGTAAGATAGTACAGTTACGTAAGAACTTACGTAACAGTAGATCTTCAAGAACAGCTCTTGCAGCAAGTACCTTCCCGTCCACCTTTCCCCTTGGAGGAGGCTTGGCTTAAGCCTTTAACAGGAAATTTTTCCCGTTT
This sequence comes from Neoceratodus forsteri, assembly GCA_016271365.2. Lineage (NCBI taxonomy): Eukaryota > Metazoa > Chordata > Ceratodontiformes > Ceratodontidae > Neoceratodus > Neoceratodus forsteri. The sequence goes on from CM028129.1 coordinate 194,866,127, forward strand.
GTCTTCTGACGGTGGATCCTCGGTCTCCCATTTCGATGTCAGCCTGCGGCCGGAAGTATCCGGTGGGAGAACTGGGGAATCTGGCGGGACCACCCCCTTATGTATTACGCCTGACGTCGGAGGCGGGACCGACGTTGGGGGGCGGTCCCCGCTGAAGATAGCTAGCTAGAATTTTTTCGTGGGGTCCTGACGCCTGCTGGCTTCAGTCCTAATGGTGTAACCTGCTGCAAGAGCTGTTCTCGAAGATCTACTGTTACGGTAAGTTCTTATGTAACTGTACTCTCTAAGTGTCCCAAAAGCATCCCATATCCAAGAAAAAGAACCACCAGTTGGTACAAACAAGTTTGGGGCCTGGCTGCAACATGTCGGCTGGCAACAGAACGAAACCTGCACAGTCCCAGAAAAAAACTTAGGTACTTTAGCCCCTCCTAAATTTAGCAAATGAAACAATAATGGCCCCAGTAACACAAAACTAGAAACCTGTCATCTACACCATGGTGCCAGAATACACAAAGTAGTCCAGCCCAGTAATATATATATACAGGAATCAAACTCCACTGGGAAAGAGTAGACATAGGGGCAAAACGTAGAGAGAGAAAAAAGAAAAAAAAAAGGCCTAGTTTAAATAGCAGCTTGCAGCGACACAGAACCAAAACTCTGCAGCACTGCATCCCCCTTGAACCAGGTCACGTCACATTTACCAGTCCTTCTGGGCTCCCTCTCACCTGCCTAATCCCCCCGCCATAAAAAAAAAAAAAAATTATAGGGTGGAGACCATTGCTGTTCACACCTCCTAGACAAATTCTGACCGACCACAACACAGGCATGTGTCACAGCCCCCCACCCCCAAAAAAACAAACTGCCAAAACAAACGTATTCACAGAACTAGACGGTGAACTTTGCTGACAGACCCTCACTGCTCGCACCACGCTGTTGTATACCATCAGGCAGCCACTGTTTCTTACAGGATGTCCACATCAAAAGAAAAAGGAAAACCGTGACTGTCTGCTCTCTCTAAAATAAAAACATCGCACCATATTACTGTGTGCGAGTGTGTCTGTGTCTGGTGCTCTATTGTGTACTTGACTGCACCTCTACTGCACACATTCTACCTAGCAACACGGAACTTTTTTTTCTGTTGCAGCAGTACACTTAATAAAAATTATAAAAAAATGAGAGAAATTCTTTTCTTAAAAAAGTACATCGTATAATCACAATAAACCACTCCAGGATGTTTGACCAACCCACGACAGGTGTGGGTAAATCTCAGCATAACCCACACCCTGTCGTGGTTTATTGCATAAACAGTTGTGCATTTGAGGGCCCTGTGATTGCCAGATCATCTTGTGCACATCTGTACAGCAAGAGGTTACGATGAGAGCCTTATTTCCTCCCTCACTGCCCATTTTCTTCTAACATCAGTATACTCCTTTAATAGATTATGATCATTTCTGTGCACCAGTATTTATTTTAACCACTATAGAAACATAGAATTTGACGGCATATAAGGACCGCTTGGCCCACCTGGTCTGCCAATTTCCCTACCTAATGCATAGGCTGCAGATCCTAGTTAACAAACAGGCTATACTGTATCTTGTGATGAAATTCCTTTTTATGTTGGCACACTTGCACATCCAACATCTTGGGGTAGTGCAGATTTGGAGGCGCGGTCGCTGTTGGGCGAATGCAGGGCACGCACCAGTAGGTGCGTCCCTCATTCCCCAATCAGCCTGCATGCCGGCGCCACACCACCCAGGCAAGCACATATGTGCCGACAGGGGAGCCCACTCCCTGTCAGCATAATGTGTCCCCCTCTCCTTTTTTGGTTGCAGAGGAGGTGCCCAGTCCCCTTGGCTCATCGTTTCTCCCCCTCGGCATCTGTCCCCTACCCCTATGTGCCGATGGGGTGCCTATCCCCTTGGCTGTGCCCCAAAAAAAAAAACACCTGTAAAACCAGAAACCGTCGATATTTTTTACACACCTGTAAACTGAAAACGGTCCTCGTAGTCTCCCTACCACCCGCACCCACCTACTGCGCACCCTGCCTCCCCGCACACCCCCACCCCATACTTGCCTCCAGAGTCTGGCGCGATGATCTTCGGTGAACTGGGAACACGTCTGCACTCTTCAAAGCCGACCACAAACTGAGGAAATGCTGGTAAGCTGTATAATGGAATAAATGGGGATTTTGTCAACTTTGATGCATATCTAGTGCATTGTTTGGAATTTTTGCACCAAATTTTCAACATGGGGTTTTTGGGACCCCTCCTCATGAATTCTGTCACTGTTATGCCGTTAACCGGTCCGGAAAGGTGATTTCACAGTCACTGCACGGAATCACCTTTCAGGACCAATTAACGCAAGGACAGTGGCAGTGTTCATGAGGTGGGCTCTCAAAATGCCTATGTTGCAAATCTAGTGGAAGAGAATCCACAAATAGCCAATTTACAAGTGTGCATTGCGCGGTTGCTACACCGCATCGTAACTTAGCGGTCGCAATATTTTCACCTGATTTTCAACGTTGTCATTTTTGTACACCTCCTTGTGAACAGAACAGCTGTCATTTTTCACATCCTGGCCGAAATGTGTTTCCGCACTTCTGGTGCACAATAGCACGGTCGCTGTGGGAAATCTGTGTTTGAGGCAGATTATGAAAATGACAGTGACACTGTTCATGAGCAGAGGTCTTAAAATGCTTATGTTGAAAATTTGGTGACGATACTCCATAAAATGACTGTTAACAAGCATGCGTTGCGCAGTTTGAATGCATGCTTGTAACTTGCATTTGTAATATTTTCACTCTGGATTTTCACCATTGGCATTTTTCCACATCTCTTCATGAACAGTACAGCTGTCATTTTACATATCCTGCCCGAAATGTGTGTTCACACATCCGGCGCAGAATAGCGCAGTTGCTGTTCGAAATCACTTTTTGGGACAGTTTGAGGAAATGACAGTGACACTGTACATGAGCAGAGGTGCTAAAATGCCTATGTTGAAAATTTGGTGCCGAAAATCCATCAAATGACTGTTACAAGCATGCATTGCACATTTCCCATGCACCCTTGTAGCTTCGCAAATTTGCATTATTTACATGCCACATTTTCAACACTGCCATTTTTTTAACACCTCTTTATGAACAGTACAGCTGTCATTTTTCACATCATGCCCAAAATGTGTTTCCGCACTGCACTACCAAAGCCAATGCCAGCGCGACAATATTCGGCATTGACAAATGCTTGTTTGCTTTGTACTTCTGTTGACTTAAACTGTAACATTGCCCTCTGTCCTTCCCCAGGCCTCCCTGTAAATAAGCTTCGTAAACAATAATGCCCAACAGGGTGGGCGGTATTTGGCAATACCGGACTTACAGCCCCTGGAAGGTTTGGTATTTGCCCAATATCAGCCACCCTGGAGGGTATTATTGCACTTCGAAAATGGGCTACCTGTGGCATGTTTATATGGGACTTTTAAAAATTAAAAAAAAGTAGAGTAAGAAGGAAGTTTCTTTTTTTCTTGTAAAGTAGTACCTGAGCTGTTTCATCTCCTGTTGCTCCTCCCCACAGAGGTATTCTCTTGTATCCTGCCCCCGCACCCCACCTACAGAAGACGACGTGGACTTTATAGTACAATTTCTCCCCATGGTTGTAGTACTTTAAATGGAAACAAATAGCTTTTCTGCCTTCCTGTCTGCTTGTTTTGCCTGCTTGGAAGTTGTAACAGGTGCCCAACTTTGCATGACCCTGCCATGTAAAAGCAGGAAGTGTACACCAAGAAGTTTAATATGGCATGGCAGGGGTCTAAATGTTTTTTTCTTATTTTTTCCCCCCTGTTTATTGAGACAGTTTTCAATTTAAACCAGGCAGATTCCGATTGCATCTTGTCAGCAGGGAAGTCAGAAGGGGCCGAAGGAAAAATATTTTGATCTTTAGTTTCACTTTTGTCCCCCCTCTCCGACGCTCTGATAATAAAATAAATGGTCATGTCACCCCCATGATCACTGACGCTCCACATTTTTATTTAGTTTTCCCCACAAACTGTTGATTCTGGGTTTGAGCAGGAGAGTGGGCAGCTGAGGAGGGATGGCAGGTTCAAAGAGCCACTGAAAAGCAAATTAATTCTGTCCAGCTCAGATTCCCTCTGGACTTGTGAGAGTAGGGTGCAGTTCGGGAAGTGGTGATGCAATGGAGGCCAGGCCCTGCTGCTGTGTTCCGTCTCTCCTGGTCAGTGAGTCACCAGCGACCCTGCAGTCCTTGGCGTCGTCAACTCCAGGATTCCGCTCCCCTCCGGATAGGGACTCTCCATAGGATGCAAGTTTTATCAACTGGAATGCTGGTCCAGCTCTGGCGGGGGCATGCTGAGGTGAGGGGGGCTCAGCAGGGGAAGGGTTCCTGACAACTGCATCTAGTATGCAGAGCCTGGATGCAAACCTGATAATTGCATATTTTAATATAACTATATGCAGCAAGCAGAGCCTGGATGCTTAGAGGGAGCTACCTGACAACTGCAATAAAAAAAATATGCAGGTTGTCTAGAGTGTTTTGAGGAGAAAGAACCAGTCTACCCATGCAGTGTACTGCTAAGCAGTTCAGATCCCCACCAGGAGTAAGTGAAGACCACACACACACACACAGCTGATGCTTAAAGCAAGTTGCAGCACAACTGGTAATAATTAAAGCCTAATCAGCAGGCAACCACTCTCTGTCTCTCTTAATGTTCTCCTTTTTCTCACTTCAGCTACTCATTGAACACCTCCTCCTCGTGACCTGCAGACATCTGTCCCGACTCCCGGTTGTTATTTTGTTCCTCCAACACAGCGGCTGATGATTTAATAAAACCTGACAGAACTCTGCCTCGAAATGCTGCACCGCTCACTAGTGCCCAGTGCCAGCTCAAAAGTTGAGGGCTGTATTATGCAGACACAACTGTAAGGCAGCAACTGCATACTGCAAGAGGCTGGGAATGAGCACCGTGAGCTCACGCTTTACTTTTAGGATCCACTGCACAGATGTAGAGGACTCGCTTGGAAGCTGCCCTACTTTGTACGTTGTGGCAAAGCTGTGTGGGTCAGTGGGTTTTAATGAAATCCTGGGCCTGACCCACTAAATGCGGATCACTTGGGGGGAGGGGTATGCTCTCATACTGCTCATGGGGCCTCCCTCCCCAGAACCAAGCAGTGAGTCAGCAGCCTGGAGCTGGCTCACTTCAAGTACTGCTGTGGCTCCCCACATTCTTTCTCTCTCCCTGCCGGCCCGCTTCCCCTCAGCTGCCGGGGCTCAGCACCACCCCCAGTAGACCCCCTTTACCCCTCCCCAGCTCACCAATAAGTGCAGGATGTTGATGGACGCGTTGCGGTCTGTGCTCAGCTGGGACTGGCTCTACTGGACTCCACTACTGCCGCAGCCACCATCTTAAAGACCTACTTCTGGGACTGTCTGTTTAAATATTAGCCCCATCCCGAAAACAGTACCATGTCGCACGCAGAGGCATTGAAAGTGAGTTATATGCGGCATACCTTTTCAGTGTTGAAACTTCTCTTTTTTTTCTCCAGTCTTCTCAGACTACCTCCATGCTTAGCTTTTTCTGTCATTGCCAGTACACCACAGTGACTGACTGTAACCTCGCGCGTCAAAATAATGATGTGCTCTCTTGGTCTAAGGATGGAAGTTGGAACTCTATTGATTCTCCTCTTCCAGTATTACTATGGAGACGGGGGTATTCTACCTAAGTTACTGTAGTAATACTAAGTGCAGAGGAGAGCTGATGGAAGAAGAATTAATCCAAGTTCTCAGTTCATGTTAGTCGCAGGCAGGTGTTTACCATCTTCCAAAATTTACAGCTCACTGCCAGCTCATTAGGAAACACGAATGCAGGACTAAAATTACTACACTTACACTATTATTAATAACACTGTAAAATGTGTGGGGGGGCCGAAATAACTATATGGACCCCCTGAAATACAAGTGGGGGCCATGGCCCATCCAGCCCCCTCCGTTTTAGCTGCCCGTCCCTGTTAACAATTAATGTCCTTTGTGATAAATCTGCCTTGCTGTGCGGTCAGTACCTGTCATACGTGGGGCCATGCTTCAGTCCTTTGCACAGTTTCCCACCTGCCTTCTGTCATATCATTAGCACAGTTAAAGCTGTGTTGTCATGCATCTGTTCGTGGGAGGGTTCTCACGGGCATGAAGGTCCCGATCCTCAGGGTACAGTGAATTGCGAATCAAAGGTCAGCATAGTGCACATTCAGATCAAATGACTGTCTTACCAGTCTTGAGCTGTGCGTTCTGTGGCAGCAGCGTTCTAGTAGCGCAGAACTCCTTGGCATTTTGATCTCCCAGAACCTAAAGGTTACATCCCTTTAGGTGGATTTGCAGTGATGCCGGATCTAAAAAGCAAAATTCCACTCCTGCCTTCCTGAGCTGATTCATTAAGGGTTGGAATGTTTTTCTCTTGTATTGAACCATCCAGGAAAAGTCCTGATGAATATACACATTTCACCCTTCAGGTAGTGTTCCAGAATTTTTGTAAGCAGCAAGACTACATCACTTGTTTGGGCGGAGCATTACTGGGTGCTTTGGGAGCCACAGTCCAACGGGCTCAGTCTAGATGAATCCTCCCTGTTGCACACTGTAGCATCATTCTAGTCAAAGACACATTTTGAGGAAGCTCACCATGTCCCTACTTCCATGCCCTCCAGGTGGCCCCTCCGCTGCCGAGTATTTCTGTGTTGAAAGTTATATTGTATGTCCAAATTTTCTTGCAGCTGGGTCACTTCTTTTTGTAAACTGGCTATTTGCGCCATCAGAGATGCAGTGTGACCCTTCGCCACGGACACTGTCCTTGATCTTTTTAATTCTCTTGTCCTGCTCTTCATATTTGCTGGCCAACACATCCAGTTTGGCAGCTGCATCCTCAAGCTTGGGGGAGAGGGCTTCCAAAACATGATTCAAAATGCGCAGCTTAGTATGGCCATCACCTTCTCTGTGGTCTTTGTGCCTGCAGCGCCACATGGATCCTCCATCACACGTCCTTGTTTTAAGTCCTTTTTTACCCCTCTCAGATGCTTGTGCAAAACGAAGACCAGGAAACTCTCCATGGTGCCCTCACTTTTACCTGTGGTGCATAATTTGAGCATAGAAAAATAAAAAAAAATTGGAGCGAGGAATGTGCGGTAAAGTGTCTAGTAAGTCAACCATGCGTGCACAGTCCTGTAATGCATTTTTATTGTCTGTACGCTGGTCCTCCCAGCTATTAAAGTTGGTAGGACCCCACTGGAAGTGAGATGTTAATTTTTGCTGTGTTATCCTGGGTAAATAAATTGTAAAACAAAAAATACAATATTTTACTGAAATGCAAGTAATGGGGTTGAATATGGACAGAAACTCACGTCGCACTGGACAGAAAGTCTCTCGATAATGCTTTATAACATTCTCAATTTAATTTTTTTTGTGTTCCCTGCAGCTAACTGTGCTAAATGCAGGTCGTCGTTATCTGGGGCTGAATGACCTGGGTGGAAAAGTCTTAGTCACAGCTGGTCTTGGAGGAATGAGTGGAGCACAAGCCAAGGCAGCGGTTATTGCTGGATGTGTAGGAGTGATTGCTGAGGTGAGATATCTGATCAATAACCATTGATTGCATATTTGCTAAAGAATCAAAGCTGAGGCCAGAATTTGGACCTCCCACATACATATAGTAAGTTGTAGGCAGAAATGGCACAGTGCTACATGTGTGGAGAGGCAGATATTGCTTTGTGTCCCCATGGTACTAAAGACATCTGACTATCACACAGGAGCAGGAAGGATCGAAGTCGATGTGTGGGTAGAAACATAAAGTATTTATAAAATAATACTTTGGATGTGTGGGTTGGGATGTGATGTCCTGCCATGAAAAAATATACTATGCTGTGAAACAGTGTTTTCTTGTCAGCGATGTGTTCCTCCTTTTTATGGCTATTTCAAATCATTATTTTGAATCTTTAGCATTTTCACTTAATTTCCAGAATGCTTTTGTCAGAGAGGATACCAAAGGAGTAATAAACATGAATTATCACTGGCGGGGGTGATGTATGTATGTGTGTGCGTGTGTGCACAGTTGTGTATGTATGTACATATTAGAACATAGAGCTCACATAATTGGGCATTCAAACTGACTTGTACAGTACTGAATGTGGCAAAGCAGGAGAGGGCCTTCCCCCCACCAATAGACTTATCTTTGAAAATATCCAAACAGTGCCCAACAGCAGCCAGCAAGGGCAACAGAACAATTGATTTCCACTTGTAGGTCTATGCCAGAGGTGCTGGGACCTTGCAGGAGCTAGAAATTTTTTGGGAGCTGGTGACATGAGTAGTTCTGGTGTATGTGTTACTGCACACTTTTTCCTTAATTTAGTTTAGTCCAACACACAAAAATTACAGTTTCCTCGCAGCCCTACCTCGTGCTTATGGGCAGTGACCATGGAAGAAGATTGGGAGCCTGAAAAGGCTTGTGGCTGTGTCTGGCCACCACCTCACTCTGGGCAGGTGGTCTGGGAATGGGCAGTCCGGCACCTGGGAGAATGGGATGGTCCTCTGAGTCATAAAAAAATGGCCCAGATTCTGCAAATGTTCTGTGTCAGGGTCTTTATACTATTTGGCTTTGACCTCTCCCTTAAACAAAAGGGAAACAAATGGCACAGATCGAGGTCATCTTCTGGTCATTTTGCCATTGGACATTTGAACTCTACAGGCCCGGGTTCTTCTCCATCAGCACTGATGACACCAGGGGCATCGGAATCTGTGAGGCTGGTGTGTCTGTCCTGGAGCCCCTCTCTGTTCAGTAGAAGGGAACCCGGTGGGAAGCTCTTGTGGAGCAGTGGGAGAAGCATGTAAGTCTGACTGTGTTCTTTTTGATGTTGGCACCTGATCCTTCTGGGTCAGCTGGGTTGGCATAGTTTTCGGTACCACTTGACTTAGATGCACAGCTGACTCCAGCTGCAGCCTCTGGGTTGGGGCTGCTGTTGGCACCACTGATGCCTGCCCTGCTTGTGGTGTCACCTCTGTCCCCTCCAGGCATGGAGGCAGCCATGGTGCTGCAGCTGATTCCGTCAAGGCCAGCAGGGTCATCAGTACTGTTGGCGGTACTGCGTCCTTCACTGGGATCAGGGCCTGCTCTGGTGCCAGAACTGCCAATGGCATCACATGGGCCTTTAGTGTCAGGATTGTTCCCTTTGGGGATGTCTCAGAGCTTTCCTCCACACCACCGCTGGCACCATTCTTGAGGCCACATCTAGTGCTGGGTCCAGTGTTGTCGAGGCTGTGGCCTGCGCTGTTGGCCCTTCGACCCCCACTCCTTTACCATTCTCTGAGTGAGGAAGGGATAGAGGGGGATGAGTCAGATCCTGACTTCATCTCCGATGCTGAGGATGATGACTGGTATTACGACTCTGAGAACTCGGAACCTGTTCCTATCACTGTGCCTCAGAATGATTTCTCCTTCTAGGTTCTGCTCAGAAACATGCATTCTGCATTGCATTTCAAATCAACAGCCAGTACCAGGCTAGATGCCTCCAGCTGGAATTCCTAAACATGTCTAATGTCTTTAGTTGCTCCTAGCCAGCCGGCCATGGAGGTTAACAGGAGATATGCGGCACCTAAATCTAAGCTGAGTTTGTCAGCCAGTAGCGAAAGGCAAGGCAATTTTATTTTTAAGGTGCCCAATCCCGGAGGCTCTGGGTGCCGAACAAGTATCAATACGGGAGACGTAGCTTAAAACACAAAAAGACAACTATAAAATACCCACAATCAGTATAAAACGCAGCTTTAAAAGAAATCCTTTTAAAAAAACTTCAGCACGCCACACCTGGGGATTGGACAAAGATGGAATCTTACTACTTGCCAGCAGAAACAGGTCACATGGTCTATCAAGTCTGCTTGAGTGTGCAGCTAGCCCCCCACGTTCCGCAGATTCCCCCCCCCCAACACACACACAAATGAATGCCAACTGACCTTGAACCAGATTAATCTGTTGGTGATATTTTTAGTGAATGGGGGAAATTTGGCTAGGACATCAGGGAAATTCCCCTACCCTTTTCGAGAAGTGCCATGGGCTCTTTAACATCCACCTGAACTACCACCAGAACACGCAGATGGGACCTCTGTTTAATGTCTCATCTGAAAGACTGCACCACGGAAGTGCAGCAACCCCCCCCAAATGCTGCACTACGGTGTCAGTATTGGGATATTAACCCAAGTGCCAGGTGTGGGAATTGAACTCACAGCCCTCTGACAACCCAAGTGTCAGGTGTGGGAATTGAACCCACAGCCCTCTAACAACTCTCTGATCTCCCGGCCTCAGCAGCGAGTGTGCTACCTGCTGAGCTACTAATGCTGTTAAATGAGCAATCTGCAAAAGCCAAGGCAAAGAGGTGGGCCTTCAATCACCGCTTAAACACCTCAATCGTAGAGGCCTCCCAGACTGCAAGTGGTAGCGAGTTCCACAGGGTCAGCCCAGAGACACTAAAAGCGCGAACTCCTGAGGTCCCAAGCCAAACCCTGGGAACATCCAGGAGGCCTCTTGAAGAGAAGCGAAGGGAACGAGCAGAGGTCACTGGTGTCAGGAGCTCTGACAGGTAACCAGGGCCCAGGCCATATAGGGCCTTAAAGGTGAGAAGACCCACCCTGAAAAGGACCCTCCACCTGACGGGCAGCCAGCGTGTGACACACAGGACCGAGGTCACACGACTGGACCTTGAAAGGCCCGTCAGCAACTGGGCCACTGTGTTCTGCACTAGCTGCAATCTGCGAAGGGTCCCTCCCATGACCCCAAAGTACAGAGAGTTGCAGTAGCCAAGCCTTGAGGTCACAAAGGCATGCACTAGCGTCTGCAGGTCCTTGGGCAGAACGAGGGGCAGTGTTCCACAAGTGGTAAAAACCACTACTCGGAACAGACAACACCTGATCTTCAAAGGTCAGTCTACTATCAAGATCACGCTCAGATTTCGCAACCTCGGGGAAGTCACCAGCAGAGCCAGTCCCAGGACAAGACCTGTATTGGCCCCAGGTGGCAACCCATCACGTCCGCGACTGGGCTTGATCACCAGTACCTCCATCTTAACCAGGTTTAGTCTAAGCAAGCTGGAAGCCATCCAGTCATCAATTTTAGCCAAACAGTTGTTTAGCACGTTGACCACTCCTGATGTTACGGGGCCAAAAGACAGGTACAGCTGGGTATCATCTACATAGCATTGAAACTCCATGCTGTACTGTCAAATGATCTCGCCAAGGGGCAGCATATACACTGCGAACAACATCAGCAACAAGATCGAGCCCTGTGGCACTCCACATGACACAGGCATTGGGGAGGAGGAGAAATTCCCCATCACCACCTGCTGCACCCTGTCGGAGAGGTAGGATGCAAACCACCTGATGACAGTCCTGGCAAGTCCACAAAACTCACAGAGCCGATCAAGAAGCACAACGTGATCGACAGTGTCAGAAGCTGAGGAAAGGTCAAGGAGCACAAGTACTGACCTGTTTCTTCTATCTCTAGACAATAAACGTCCCGCACCATTCACCACCACTCAGAATGAGCAGAATCTGAAAACAAGTAATAGACTTAATAAAGTGCTTTATTTATTCCACAGTGCTTAGTGAATCATACTTCTCTGATTATGCGATGAGCGAAACCGGCTGGAGGAATTTGATGCAGGGTTCTTGCTAGTGTCTGTTTTTGAGAAGTATGATTCACTGAGCACTTTGGAATAAATAAAACACTTTATTAAGTCTATTACTTGTTTTCAGATTCTACTTATTTTGAGTGGTGGTGGATGGCGCGGAAGGTTTCTTGTCTAATTTGCAATTTTTGCCTAGCACATCCAGCCATTGGGGGCGGTTATTCTGTATTTCCTCTATCTCTAGCCCTGAGCAGATCATTACGTACCCTCATTAGAGCTGTTTCTGTATTATGTCAGGCCCGAAAACCCGACTGAAATGATTCGTAGATGTCCGAGGACACTAGGCAATTCTCGAGCTGCTATGCCACTAACATCTCAGCAACCTTGCCCAAAAAGAGTAGTTTGGAGATAAGGATGGTAATTCGTCAGGACATCTGGGTTGAGGGAAGATTTCTTAAGGAGGGGCTTCACCAATGCTTCTTTCAGAGCTGCTGGGAAGACCCCCTCCACCATCGAGCACCTGGCAATCCTGGCGAACACCAGGCCTACAGCCTTGACACATCCCATTAAGAAATGCGTCTGAGCCGGATCCAGTTCACAAAAAGTGTGCTTCAGCTCTGAGATCACCTTAGTCTCTTCAGACGCTTCTACTGGCCTAAACACCTCCCAGACAGGTGGAGTTCCTTTGAAACCCCCTGGCCCAACCACTGCAAGGCGAATGCCTCTCAGGCAGAATCCCCAATCGGATGGCCGACACTCTGTCTGAGAAAAACAGCGCAAACTCCTCACATAAAGTGGATGACGATACTTTTTTCGGCTGTAGGCAGGCAGGGTGTAAAAGCCTGTCAACAGTCCGAAATAGCTGGGATAGTCTTTCTCCCCGCGGCAATTTCCCTGGACAGGAATGCTGCCTTCTTATGGGAAGTTGCTGCCTGGTACAACATAGTGGGCACAGGACCAGCCTGTCAGCCTCCAGCTGGGTCTTCTGCCAGCAACGCTCCAACTTCTGACCATTGACCTTCATTGCTTTGAGATCCCCCATCGAACCAGGGGGATCTCAAGTGAGAAGATCTGGGTCATATATGGACTGGTGCAAAGGCATCCAGAGCTTCGGAGACCACCCTATTACAGGTGGCCACTGCCTCTCTGGAGCCAGTCGCACATGCCACGTCAACCCTAGATAGGTTAGCTAGTGCCAACAGCCCCTCAGGGTGCAAGTCCCTTAAGGGGCGATAGCTAACCATCTCCGCAGGGGGAAGGACAACCAGGGGGGCCCCAGACGTCAACTCCACGGTACAGTGATCAGACCAAGATACCTGATCAGGCTTGAGGTTATCAACCTCAAGACCCAGCTGGAACACCAAACTGAGTGTGTGGCTGTACTGGAGGGTTGCAGAAGCAACAGCTTGTGACAGGCCCAGTGAACACATCAGCTGGAGGAGGTTGTAACTGAAACATGAGGATTCATCATCGATCCAGGCATTGAAGTCTCCCAAGATTAAACACCTGGGGGACTCCAGCACCTGATTGATGATGAAGTCCACTACCTCCTGCAGGAATTCTCCCCCTACCCTGGGAGGGTGGTAGATGAGGAGAATCCTGCAGCCTGCACCCCCACGCACAGCGACGCACTCAAAAGATTGGCTGTCACCAGCTGGGTGCACCGTGAATCCCAGGCTGGATCGAAAACAATGGTCACTCCCCCCACCCCTGCGACCCTTCTTCAGGTGGTGCATTACAGAATACCTGGTGGGGACAGCGGCCTCAAGAACTGGGCCAGCATAGTCAGCCAGCTAGGTTTCCGTAATGCAGTCCAGGTCAGCAGAGGAAACCAAGTCCGCAAAAATAGTGGTCTTGTTCCCTATTGACCTGGCATTGCATAGCACCACCCAAAGAGGATTAGAGGACGTGGCCTGTCCTCTAGCTGCCTGCCCACTTGGTCCGTTGGGAACTGTGGGTATGGAGACCAAACACGTCTGGCCTCTCTCTAGGCTCCGATTACACCCAAGGCATCTCCTGAACTGGAAAACCTCAATGCTGTTCACCACCCCCTCAGCTGCCCTCAGCCCTCGACAAACCACTTTCCTCCTAGCAATCTCAACCTCCCTGCAGCGCCTAGCTGCGGTGGCTGAAACTGGGAAGTCTGTGATGGGGCTAAGATCACGGAGCTCAGCAGCAGCATAGGTAATTCTGACGGGGCCGCGGCACCAACATATCTCTGCCTGGCTAGTCCAGAATACACTGGATTTCAAAGTGCAATGGCAGTCCCCCCCCCCAAAAAAAAACCCACTAAACAAGTAAAACCCCCAAAAACGAAACTATCCCCCTCTAAAACAAACACAACTCATACATACAACCATACAAACACTCTACAGATATACTTATTTAAATACACACACTCCAGGCAAACCCTGTCCAGTCACACATCACCAACCACACTCCCCTACCCAAATCACACAGTCCCCTACAAACACCCCACCCCTCCCCAGTCACAATAAAAGAAAATAAGACTTTAAATTTCAGGGAGAGCTCAACAGTGCAGATTGCTGAAAAGTTCAGTATGATTCACAACAGGAAGAGGACTATAATTACTAGTCTTTTGGTAGTTGTCCAGAGGAAGAGCTCTCCATCTAGTCAGATGCTGAAGTAACAAGGCAGTTTCATCAGATAAAGGAAAGGAGGAGGAGGAGAGCAGCGCTCACACCACCACAGACCAAAAGTCCTTTCCACAATAGAGGCCCAACAAAAAAGGCAGTTGTTCTGGCTGAGAATTACAAAGCCGAGGGGGGGGCATGGCATGGCCAGCAGCTGACTAAACAAGTTGCATCATAGAAGAGCTCTGGTATTTCAGCCTTTTATCTGATTTTCAGTGGGTGAAGCATATCTAAAGCCAAGACTCGTGAACCCTAAACCTTTCTCACATATCCTCATCAGCAGGCCAATCAGCTTTCTCCTACCGCTTGCCAAAAATATGGAATTCCCTCCCTCAGCCTGTCCAGCACTCAGCCTCACCTAAAATCCTCTCCTCCCTCTTAAGGAACCTTTTACCCCGTCTGTTCCTGTGCCTAATTCTAAATATACTAAATAAATACTCCCTCACCTTATTTTTGCCCCTTGGGTTGCACAAGTACTGCTAACACTTATAAAGTTGAATACCCAAATCACACTGTCCCATGGAATAGGTCTGTGTGATAATGTATGTTTTGTTGCTTTGATCTCTATAACTTCGCCTGTATCTGACTCAATATTCTCCTTGCTTCCAATACACATTGAATATCAAATTTTATATCATCTAAATATTTTATTACTACATTGTACAAGTTTATACCGTTTGTGATGCTGTATCTGTTTGTATCCCTAACCTTCGTCCCTATCCCCTCCCCAGGACACATCTGGAAACAAGCTTTTGCTTAGTGTGCCTTTCCTGGTAAAACATTGTAAATAAAAATAAATCCGATTGAAATACGCCAGTTGTTGAGCCAGTGCCTATTTAATTTAATATCCAGTGACAGAGTTTGTTTCACTGCCAGAGGCTGTTTTTGTGACAGTCAGTCATGGGGAAACATAGCAGTGCTACCCTACAGGTAAGCAGGACATAGAAAGGAGTCAGACTGCAGGATGTGACCGAGACAGGTGACCACAAGGCAGGCAAGGACAGTGAGCTGACCAACACATCCCTTCCTGTAAGCAGTAAGGGACCTTGACAAGAAAGTGGAAGGTCTCTGACAAACTTAAAGCTTTGGAATTTAAACTGTCCTCTGTGTCTGAAGAAGCCAAAAAAAAGCAACAGAAGTGGCTAGTGGGACTGCAACGAAAATCACTGGCATTGTAGCGGAAAATAAAATTGTAAGGTTGTGCTTAGAGCATCTGGAAAACGGAGTGAGTCTAGGCAGTGTACAGCTCCTTGGAATTCCTGAAGGAGCCACAGAGTGACTTCACTGAAGACCAACTAATGTGGAGCAGCCTAAAATGATTCTAATCAAAAAGGCAGGAGCCCATGTCAAGGATAATATTTTTTCTGCAGAAAAAGCAAGGGTCAAATTCACATTGACGATGGAGTAAATGTCTTCTGTATCCGGACTTAAGCTTTGCAGCTAGGCAGAGAAGAGTTTTGAAGCTATTCTGTTGGAGCTTCAGAGATTAGGTCCGTCACATGCACTACAATTTCTAGGGAGAGACTGCATAAATTATGCTGGAAAAACGCTTTTGCACACTAACCCCTCAGAGACCGTTAAAAGACTTGATCTTATTTGTGCAGCATGAAAAGGATGACGAATCCAAGGGATGGGCTAACCTGATCTGGACATTGTGAATAACTTGTTTTTACACATTAAGCAAGGCTGTCTCAGTAACTAAAACTGAAAATACGAGGGATTAAGGTATGTTTTTACTGATTGAGGGGGGGAAATGTTAATTGCTCTTGGAAAGGCTCCTTGTATGTCAGAGGAACTGTGGCAAAAAAGTGAATAAAATAATTTTTGGCACCTACATGAAGGTGTGCTTTGCTGCCCGAAGGAAGCCAAAGGTAGCAAAATGACCCCTGCCTTATGTCTAGGTGAAGCGTGGTATATGCATGCGCAGCGTGACTCCTTGACACGGACCCTAAAAAATGTTAAGAGAAGTGGCAGTTGTTAAAAATGTGTCCCCTCCAGTTAATCTAGGAAGACTAGGTTTGCTGGCCAAGGCACCTAGCTTCACCTGAGCTTTTTTCTTCTAGGTTGCTTGAAAGGACAGAGCAAATAACCTCACCAGAGCATCAATAAGGATTGAGGCTTCTTTTGGCTAGGCAGGTTTACTGTGTGGTGGTGTTTTTATTTTGTACTCACAGTGATTGCTACTGTTTGTTGCTAACATTTTATTGCTTTATTTTTCTCTGATTCAAATTGTTGCTGGGTATACATTCTGCAGCATAATTACAGGGTGAGCCTACAGGTTTGTGCTTACAGATTACTGTTGTAATCTTCTTGGTGCTTTACAGGTTTCACAGTTTTATCTGTCATTAGGATAAGCTTTCAAGGCTACTGCATTTGTTGCTGGCTGATTGTTTCTGCTCTTACCTCCTTGTTTCTTTCGTCCGTGGTTCTTCTTTTTCAGCAGGGGAAGGGCCCAGCCACCCCCCCCTTCCCCAACCACCCCCACATTACACTCCTTTTATAGGGTAGCACAGTCCTGACATTTCCTGTGGCAAAGCAGGAAGGGGCGGATCAGAGGGGTATCCACACAGTGACCTCATTTACAGGGGCACTAGTAATTTAACTTGTTAGAACAAGTTATACAAAAACAAACAAAACACAAAATCAAACTTTTGCTTTCATTTTCTTTCTTCTAATTACCGTGACCAGGTTATAAATCCAGAAACTTACCTGGAATGGATATCATTAACTGCAGGTACTGTGGAACACTTTTCAGAAGGGCAGTCTTACAGGATTTAGGATACTGTCATATATGCTGGGCCATTGGAGATCTAAGGGCTCAGCTCTAGGCAGCATGGGCAGAGATTGCGTGCCTCAAATTACATGTTCAAGAGGAAATATATTATAAGAACCGCCCGCCATTTCTCCAACATCCAACAGAAGCACCTCGACCGCAGAGGGTAGTTGGTCCAGGAGGTTGGCAGGTGGTTAGGAGGGAAAAATCGGGTGCCCCATCACTTGGTGCTCTCCAGCATATCACCTCCACAAACCATATAAAAACTACAAACCAGTATCTGCCTCTATCTCCGAAATCAAACAAAGGGGCAGAGGACACTGCAGAGCAGGACACTGCTGCACAGGAGCTAGCACAACAAAACACGCCCAAAACAGGAACCAAAACAAAAAAGCAAATCCCAAAAACTTCTAATCATAGGAGACTCCATGATTCGGGGAGTTGATACGTATCTCCAGCCCGGGGTAATGGTCAGATGTCTCCCAGGTACATCAGTGTGGAGAGAGACTAGCCGCATTGCAAAAATTGTTCAGGAAGCAGGAGAAAACATTGATGTCCTGGTACATATATGGACTATCTCACCAGCCGGTCAGTTGTGGGGACCAAGGAACACCTAACCAGGCTGGGTGACAAACTATCATCCATTTCGTCCGACATCTCCTTCTCTGAGATCCTGCCAGTCTGGGAGAGGGGGACAGATGGACCGAAGGTCAGAGAAGGGGAGATAGGGGAGTTAAACATGTGGCTCAAGGGCTGGTGCCAGGAAAAAGGACACAAATTTGTAGGGAACTGGCAACAGTTTTGGGAGCGAAAGTTCTTTAAATTTGATGGACTGCATCTGACTAAGGAGGGAGTCAGTGTATTGGGGCAGAAGTTTGATGTCTTTGCAGAATATTTAAATTAGCAAATGAAGAGAGGGGTGCAGCACCCGAAACATCGAATGGGAAGAACACTCATCCCCCCTCAGCTAGTGGTCAAACAGTAGTTCAGCATGTTTGGGGTTCATTTGCATCACCAGGTAAAGAAAAAGGTCCAGCTCCCCATACGATGCACAGGGGAAACACCAGACCTCACACAACAGCTAGCACACCGAAATCTGACCAATGGAAAATCATGTACACAAATGCTCGCAGTTTGGGAAACAAGATCCCAGACCTGCAGGCAATAATGACAGAGGCTAAACTGGACGTAGTAGCCATTAGCGAGACATGGTTTACCAGTAGCCACACTTGGGAGACTTCAGTACCTGGCTATGTACTGTTCAGAAGAGACCGAAGTGCAAAAAGGGGGGATGGAGTGGCCCTTCATGTCAATGAAAATATCAAAGCTACAGAAATTCAGAGTACACATAAGGAGCCAGAAGAACTGTGGGTCACCCTGGAAACAGGAAATGGGACAGCCATATGAACTGGGGTTTTGTACAGGCCTCCAGACCAGGGGAGGACATTAGACATGTTACTGTTAGAAGATATACAAAACATGACAGCTAAAGGGGAGATTCTGATAATGGGAGACTTCAACATGCCAGATACAGATTGGTCGATACCGGCAGGGACATCTGCTAGAACTAGACACATGGTGGATTCCCTGCAGGGGGGGGAGGGCCTCAAACAACTGGTACAACAACCCACAAGAGACAGGGCTATCCTAGATCTAGTACCGACTAACAGGGAAAGGATCACAGATCTCCAGGTAGAAGGTCACCTTGGGGCCAGTGACCATCACATGGTATGGTTCAATTTGGCCACCAGATCAAAATCATCCCATTCCAAGGCAAGAATATGGGATTTCAGAGGAGCCGACTTTGATAAGATGGCCAACAGAGTTAAGCTAGCCCTGGCAAAAATAAACACAGGTGAGGGGGTACAGGCAAAGTGGGCAAGCATTAAAGATGCAATACTTGAAGCAACATCCCATTGTGTTAGTAAGAAAAGGAAGTGCAAAAGAAGAAAGAAACCACTTTGTTTCTCAAACACAGTAGCAGAAAAGGTCAGAGCCAAAAGGCTGGCCTTCAGGAAATATAAGGGAACGCAGCAGGATGAAGATAGCGAGGCATACCAAACTTCCCTAAGGGAAGCAGGGATGGCAGTATGACAGGCAAAGGCCCAAACTGAGGAAACACTAGCACGAACAGTAAAAGAAGGTGACAAGACTTTCTATAGATACATTAGTGAAAGGAGAAAGTCCAGAGGGGGTATTGCTAAGATCAAAGGGGATAAGGTATTTACTGAAGAGAAGGTAGGGCAGGGCCCACAGCTCAGCACCATGGACACAGGGGGGAGGGAGGTGTGCACTAGTCCCTTCACAAAGGAAAAGGTCCTACAAGAACTCGATAAGCTCTGGGTGGACAAGGCAATGGGACCTGATGGCATACATCCCAGGGTACTAAAGGAGCTAAGGGTGGAACTAGCAGAGCCATTATCAGAACTGTTTAGTGAGTCTCTGAGCACAGGAGAGGTCCCAAAAGACTGGAGAAGGGCTCATGTGATCTCGCTCCACAAGAGTGGTAGCAGGGAGGAGGCAGGGAACTACAGACCAGTCAGTCTTACCTCAGTACTGGGCAAGATTATGGAGACACTCCTTAAGGAAAGGGTAGTGCAACACCTGGAATCCATAGGAGCACAGGATCCAAGACAGCATGGGTTTACAAAAGGAAGGTCCTGTCGAACAAATCTCATAGATTTCTTTGACTGAGTAACCAGAGTGGTGGACCAGGGGGGAGCAGTTGATGTCGCCTACCTTGACTTCAGCAAAGCTTTCGATACTGTTCCACATAGAAGATTGATTAATAAACTGGGTAGGCTCGGGGTGGGTCAGACGTTGATCAGCTGGGTGGCAAACTGGTTGACTGGCAGAAAACAGAGAGTGGTGATAAACGGTATACAGTCAGAAGAGATGCAAGTCACAAGTGGGGTACCTCAGGGATCAGTCCTGGGGCCAGTCCTCTTTAACATCTTCATCAGTGACATTACATATAGACTGGAGGGTAAGGT
This sequence comes from Neoceratodus forsteri, assembly GCA_016271365.2. Lineage (NCBI taxonomy): Eukaryota > Metazoa > Chordata > Ceratodontiformes > Ceratodontidae > Neoceratodus > Neoceratodus forsteri. Next base: position 194,886,200 of record CM028129.1, read on the forward strand.
TTGTCTGTTTGCAGATGACACCAAGATCTGCAACAGAGTAGGTGATCCAGATGGTATGAGCAGAATGAGAAAAGATCTGGATAAACTAGCAAAAGGTCAGAAGAGTGGCACCTGGGGTTTAACGCAAAGCAGTGCAAGATCATGCACATAGGGAAGAGAAACCCTGAAGCCATCTATAGGCTGGGAGGGGAGTTGCTGGCAGTCACAAGGGAAGAAAGAGACTTTAGCGTCATCATCACCAATGACCTGAAATCATCCAAGCAGACCTCTAAAGCAGTAGGTAGGGCTAGAGGGATGTTGGGGTGTATTTGTAGGGGTATCACAAGTTAGAAAAGGGAGGTAATAATCCCTCTTTACAAGACACTGGTTGGGCCCTATCTGGAGTACTGTGTACAGTACTGGAGGCCACACCTTCACAAGGACATTAGCCAAATTGAGGCAGTCCAGAGAAGGGCAACCAAAATGGTGCAGGGACTGCATCAGAAAACGTATGAGGACAGATTAACTGAACTCAATATGTATATCCTAGAGCAAAGGAGGGAGAGAGGTGATATGATTGAAACATTCAAACACCTTAAGGGCATTAACAAGGTGAAAGAGTCTAACATTTTTCAATATAAGGAAAATAGCAGGACAAGAGGACACAGCAGGAGATTAGAGGGAGGCGATTAAGGGGTAATGTGAGGAAGTTCTTTTTCACAGAAGGGGTGGTGTATGCATGGAACGGCCTACCTCAGGAAGTGGTGGATATGAATACAGTGCAGAGCTTCAGACAGGCATGGGATAGGCATAGGGAGCAATATAGATGAGTATGAATAGATAGACCATTAACAGAGCAAAGGCCGATGGCACATTTATTTATTTTACTTGCTGTTTATACTCCTCCCCTGCCCCCTAGACTCAGCCACCTCGGGAGTCACTAATTGCATCTGCCCCAGCCTCATTTTACCTGCACCGCTGTAGTCCCTCCATGTAGCCTTGGATTGCCCCCCCGGGCGGGGACAGGGATGGGGTGCCTACACCCCCGAACCATCTTGATTTCGTCAGAGCACCAGACCGGGTCTGGCAGGCGGGCTATGGGGTCTACGCTAGAGTGCTCCGTCTTCTAGGAGCCTAGAGGGCGATTTTTCCGGTGTTCCTGTGTTGGCGTGCATCCCGACGTCAAGGCCCTCCCCTGCCAATGTCCGCCTGACACTTCCATTGTGAGACAGGGAACTTGCTGCATCCTCGCTCTGCCAGAGGGCAGCCCCCAGGAGAGGAGAGCTGTCCTCTGGATGATCAATCCTCCTTCCCTGCCGACCCCACGGTGGTCCAGGGCTGCTCCTGAACTCCGGTCGCCGCGAGCACGAGGTGTGGCGTCCAGCGCCTCAACCCTCGGCGCCACCGGGCCGGCTCGATGGCACATTTATAAGGTAGAAAAAGAAATGGGCAGACTGGATAGGCCTTGCGGTCCTTATCTGCTGTCAACTTCTATGTTTCTAATCTCAGCGTGTTATCATTCACATTAAATGCTACTGTTCTGAGTGCATTTCTTGCTTCTATGGGGTACTGCCAATAGTTACGAGATTTTCAGATTTAGGTCAGCTACGGGCGACACTCTTAATAGTGGTATATGGGCTGGGAGCCAAGCTCATGTATATGACTCTGCTCTGTTATTTGGACTGTAATGAACATTAGGTTTATCAAGGCCTTCACCATCACGTAGTAATGTAGTCCAGTGCTTGAGGCACAGCATGAGCTTTCTGGAACGCTCACATTTTATAGACCTGATATTTACTGTTAAGGACCATTCTGGTACTAATTGGATATACGCTTTTTGCATTATTCATTCGTCATGATCCCTCCATAAGTGGTAAATATGGAAGAACGGCAACAATAATCCTGATGTGAAGATCACAAATGCCTTATTCTATGCTTGGAACCATGATTGAATCAAATGTATCTGGTGTATTTGAAAATCAGTGAAAGAAAATTTGAAGAAAAAGACAAATCCATAGTAAGTGACCAGTGAGGTCACCATGCACCCCATTAGCAAGGCGTCACACAGGGTAGACACCATGGGCAAGCAGGTCTGTACCTTGGCATGATGAAAACTAGCTGCCAGGGTCTGTTCTCTTTTTTTTTTTGTTCCGGCCCCACCCCCAATTCCCACCGAAGAGGGAGTTCAGCCCCTGCCCTGAATGCCATCCCACCATGCCCAGGATTACCTCCCCGGATGGGGCCACCTCACAAGCACCCTATCCCCGAAGGGCACTAGTGGTATACCCTGGCTCCACCCCACCCAGGCAGGACCACGGGAGTGGGACCCCCCCCCCACCATGAGCAGTGGAGGCAGTGGGAATGGTGTCAGTGCAGAGCATCATACCCGGGAGACTGGAGGTTTTTGCAGTGGTCACCCAGGGAGGCAGGGCTTGCAATGACGCCAGCACCTGCCCATTCTCCCACTCAGTCAGTTGCCAGCCCTCCTGCAATTCCCCCGGCCTGTGTCAGAGGTCGGGCGTCCACCCCTTCCCCCAAAAGAAGGAGAGCCATCCCTCGGATGCTCCATCCTTCTCCACCCGGCTGACCCTATGACTCCCGGGTCCATTCCTGAACTTGGGACATAGGCATCGTGAGCAGTTGCCTTGCTGTTGTGCCGGTGGGATGGCCAGGGTCACTTCTCTAAATATGCCCTCTAGAGTAAGCTTACATTTCTGGCAAAGGCCCTGCCAGACACAGTCGAAACAGGATATGCTGTTTGCTGCTAAAGAAGGTATTGAATCTTAGCAGCCAGCAGTTTAAAGCTTCTGTGGATGCCTTTGATGCAGCAGCTTGCCCTGCAGCTATAGATATTTGCATCAGGTGACGCTCCTGACTGCAGACTGCTGGTTTCACCCTATATGTCTGACAACAGATCATGAATGTGCCCTTCGATGGAAGTTATAGGTTTGGACAGCAGGTGGAGCAGTCCCTTAATGAGTGCAACAAAACTAGGGCAACTGTGCAGGTCAGCTTCCTCTAACCTGCAAAGGGGTGGAGGATACAGTTATATTTACAACAAGCAGTCCTTTCATGGTAGGGGCAGGGGCGCCAAAAGCAATAAATCCTAGCCTCCCCAGGCTCCAAAAGTGCTCAGTGCCACCCTGGGAAGCTCTGGCCCCAGGTCTGCCACTCCTACCCGGGGGGGGGGCACCTAACCCCTTTTTTTTTTTTTTTCCTTCATCAGTGTTAGTACATCTCAACGGATGAGTGGGTTTTCATCATCCAAGAAGGGTATTCCTTGGAATGGTTGGAAACCCCTTTGGACAATCCTCCCAGAATGCAACTCCTCTTGTCAGCTCACATTCCAGAGCTTCTGGCACAGGAGATTTCAGACCTTCTGAGAAACGGGGCATTGAATATAGTGCCAGAGGTGGAACAGAACATAAGGTTCTTCCAAGAAACAATCTTTACCTTTGATTCATACTGATATATCTAGGGCTGATGGCACTAAGACCCTGCAAGATCCTTTTTTCTACAGGAAAGGTGCTGACGTCGGCTACCGACATTGCCTGCATACCTCACTTACTTTATGTGGTGTCTTACACTAGGCAATAACAGTAATCGGCTCCCTCACGCACCTCGGTTCTTTTCTGTCCAGCATTAACTGCACACTGTTGGAGTGATGACATCTCAGTTTGACCATCATTGACCAAATTTCATCTGCGTCCCTGCTGAAAAGTCTGTCCTTGGTGTCGCTTTTGTTTTCCATGATGCCCAAGTCCCCCCAAAAAAAGAAAAAGGGCAAAAAAAGACACCCCCCAATTATGCCTTTTTGCCTCTTTGGGGAACATACAGCAGCAACGGACTGTCACAGAGCCTGCTGGGCTGCCTTGGCCTCACTTATGACATACATTTATGTGCCTGCTTCTGTGTGAACCCCCACACCATAGAGATCTCCACATTGAAGTAGGGTCATCCAGTCCTCCCTCTCAGAGGCAGGCTACGCTCACATGAGGCCAAGGCTGGGTTTCTGGGCCCCTCCACTGGACCCCCTTCCAGTGCCACTGGAACTGAGAAGCACAGGGTCCTCCTTGACCTCGCCTTATCAAGGTGTCAGAGGCCCTGGTGGGGTGGCATCGGAAGCCCTGGTGGACAGCTGGCTCCTTCTAGGCAGCTGACTGAGAAACCCCTAGTCTGTCTACCCTGGGCAGCAGATGTCCCTGGTAGTGAGGCCAAAGCGATATGCCTGATCTACACCTGTAGACACCTCTGTGTCGTGGCCTGCTGCCGCCCCGGCTCCTGACACCGTCTGTGGTGTTGGTGAGTGGGATGTTGCTAGTTGTGATGTCAGGCCCCCTTCTGGTACCATTCAGTGGTACCGGGAGAAGGACCAGCACTGGGGCCATGCAGTGTCCAGTTGCTGAGGTGGTGGTGCTGATCTCTGTCCGAACAGCCCTTGTGGCTCTGGGGAGGAAGTCTTGGTGATGGACGCGGCACTGGTCCTGGTTTTGGGCCCAGCACCGGCCATGGTACTAGCGATGGTGCCATCTCAGGGTTCATCCCCCATTCTGGTGGTGTTTGTGGCACTGAGCTGGCTATCAGTGCTGCTCATGGTGTCGGGCAGGGATGGACCCAGAGTAACATCAGAACCGAAGCCAGCCCCAGAGTCAGACTGGAACCTATGTTTTGGCAATGATGAACTCTTGCAATTTGGACAAGATTTCTTCCAACTAATGAACTTGTTGGGCATTACACAGGTGGTTACCTCTGCAGCTCATATTTATAGTCATTCACTGGATCTGGTATTTCTATTAGGAATGGAGGTCTCTGATCTGAAGGTGGAGCCGGTCAGATCATCATACTATAGGGTTCAGGTTTGAAGCATCCCTCAGTAGACCTTCTCCTATGGAGATGGTCCGGTACTACCCTTTAAGGGGTTTGACCCTGGATGGACTTTTGGAGATACTGGACCTATTAGGTTTGATGAGCGTATACGAGGAGCCAATGGAACTAGTACTAGCCTATAATAAGGCAGTGGCTGAGACCTTCGACTCCATAGCTCCTGTCTGTGTTCACCACCTCTCCCTTTGCCAGAAGTCCCCATGGTTTGATGGAACTTTGAAGGAGATGAGGCGAGGGAGTCAAAAGTTGCAGCGGTGTTGGAGGAAATGCAGCCTGGCAGATGATGGACTTAGATTGATAGCCCATTATAAAGACTATCAATCAGTAATCTCCTGTAAGAAGGCAGAATTACTGTCCAGTGAGATTGCTGCAGCAAGAAATCGACCAGCTCAGCTCTTCAGGACTATTAACAGGGTGTGCAGTTCAGCCTGCTTTCAGTCTTGAGGAGCCTTTAAGCAAATTAAGTGGGATGAGTTTGCTCAATTCTTTGCTGATAAGATTGCCACTGTCAGGTCACAGATCCATTCAGCACCCTCCAATGGGCTTTTCAGTGATGGGCGGGAGGTTGCAAGCACCAGGGCTGTCTGGTCTGACTTTGGCCAGTTGGCGATATTGGACATCGTACAGGTCATCCAGGGACTATGGCTGACTTACTGTAGTTTGGACCTGGGCCCAACATGCCTCCTTGTGGGGTGTGTTGAGGTCATCGGCCCGCTACTTGCTAGGATAGTCCGGTGTTCACTAGAGACGGGGGTTTTCCCTGACCCCTCTAAAGGAGGTGGTAGTAGTACCCCCCCCACCGAAAAAAACACCTCTAGATCAGGACTGCCTTGCAAACTACAGACCCGTCTCTAACTTGTATTTTGTAGGTAAGGTTATTGAGAAGGTGGTGGCTGTGCAACTGGAGGACCATTTAACAACGTGTGATGTCTGTGATCCTCCCCAATCCGGTTTCAGGAAGAGGCATAGTACAGAGACAGCCCTTGTTCTCCTCAATCTCTCTGAGGCATTTGACACTGGACCATGGGGGGTGTTGGAGCACTTGCAGATCTTCTGCAGACTGTCTGATACAGTCCTTAGTTGGTTTAAATCATTCCTTACTGGCAGGATGCAGAGAGTGGTGTCAGGGATTTATTTCTTGGTGCCTCTCCCCCGCCATGTGGGGTTCTGCAGGGTTCCATCTTATCCCTAGTGTTGTTCGCAGTGTGTATGCTGCCATTGGGGGACATTATAAGGTGGTATGGGCTGAGTTTTCACTGCTATGTAGGTGATACTCAGCTCTACATGTCCCTTGTGCCTGAGCAGGGACATGTGGTCTTGGTCTTTAACAATTGCCTCTCTGAGATCCAGAGTTGGAAGAGTGCCAACTGGCTGTGGTTGAATCCAGAGAAGACAGAGGTGTTGGTAGTTGAGCCAGGACGCCAAAGTGTGGGGTTGCAGGCTGGTCAGTTCTCTGGGCTTTGGATTGGAGATGCCCAGCTGCTGACCTCAATTCAGGTGTGAAATGTGGGTGTTGTGTTTGACAGCGGCTTGACGCTAAAATCTCAAGTGTCGGCCATTGTTTTACCATCTGAGGAACATTGCTCGGATTAAGCACCCAATTCCGCCTGGAGATTTACCAGCTCTGGTCTACACCTTGGTAACCTCGTGCCTTGATTACTGTAGCGCCCTATACCTTGGATTACTGGGGTTGATATTCACCAATTGCATCTAGTGCACAGTGTGGCGGCCAGGTTGTTGACTGGCTTACCAAGATCGTGCCATATCACACCTGTGCTCCACCATCTGCACTAGCTGCTGCTATACTGGTGAATCACTGAGGTCGGGTTGCTGGCCTTCAAGGCCCTACACGGACAGGGACCCTGGTGACTTGCAAGATCTTCTATTCTCCTACTGCCCCCTCCACCAACAAGGGATTGCTAGAGGTTCCCAGGGTCCATTTGAAGATTTCTGGTGCATGTACTTTGTTTTATTACGACCTTGTGGGACGCTCTACCTCGTTGGATTAGAGTGTGCCAGACCACAGATAGCTCTATAGCTTTAAGGCTGAATTGAAGACCCATCTCTTCAGCCAGGCATTCTCTGAGGAAAATTAATTTGGATCTGTTGTATTGTATATTTATAGTAGCTGTTCTTATACTGTGATTTTATGTTTTTACAAATTTTATATGAACTATGTTGTAAGCTCTCTGATCTACTGGAAGAACATGGAGAAATAAACATTTGATTTGATTAGCACAGTCCCTAACCTTGAATCTGATGAGAGGTGTGGCAGCTGCTTGGAGTTAGATGAAGACTGGGGCATGGGGTTCTTTCTCTGGACCCACAGGTTGAGCCTGCCAGTGGTGAGGATTGCAGCTGCCCCAGGGGGGCTGAACGGCTTCACTCTCTTCACCTGGGGGTCTCCCCGCATGGGCACCAACCTGGTCATTCCTGTTGTGTAGGTCAACCTTTTTCAGGCTGTTTTGCCAGGACCTCCCCTCAGGCGATGTCCACTAAGCAGTTTTATCTCCTGTCAGTGAACCTTCTACTTGTCTCCTCTGCGCACAGGTATAGTCCCTGGAGCCTCTGGCTCCTGTTTTTCCTCCCAGGCCTGTATCTCCCCTACCTGAGTTTCCAGGGCTTTCATGGGCCCTCTGTGGCCAATCACCTGAAGACAGCATGGAAATGCAGCTAGTTTCTTGTTCCAGTATCACAAAAATGCCGACTGGGTCCAGTTCCATACAGTCCCCTAGCACCACCCACTTCCTTATCCAGTGCTTCCTCTTTGTCAGCGTGGTCCTCTGAGGGTCTAGAATTTTCTCTTCACATGTCCTTGGTCTCTGAGTACTTCCTGTACCAGAGATTCCTAGTGGACATGTTGCATGTGCTGGACATTGGCACTTTCGCCACCCCAAATACACTGTCCTTACAGCTGGGACTCCTAGGAGCTTTAAGCGATGCTAACTGTCTCATCCCTCCCTGGCCCAGAACCTTAGAGGAATGTTCTAGGACAGTATGGAGATAGCCCTTTGCTCTCCGTCCAGCTCCGAGTGATTCTACCAGTGATATTGCACACCTGTGGGCTCTGCAGGTACAGTGCTTAACCCCACTTCCGGGATTCAGGTTATATAGAACCCTGCAAGGCTTCATCGCTCAGTGTTTGATCAACCTCCCGAAGCCATCTTGGCTCGTACATATGCTATTGTAAAGAAGGTATTTTCCTTGGCTCAAACCATGAGGTGCATTGCATCACATCATGCACACCCAGCAGCTTACAGCATGTGCCTGTGGGCGCAGCTAGGACAGCTCCTAGCTGCCATGCCTCATTTGGATGTAGTGGGGCAAGCCATCTGCCTTTCCTCCAAGAGCCTGGAGTTGGCGAGACACCAGACAAGTGTATCATACAATGCCAATGAGATGGACTCCAGGCTAATGGGAACTGGAGTCTGCATTTGGTGGACAGCATGGCTTCGCCTCGCTCGACTGACACCTATGGCCTGGTGAATGGTGCTTAATTCCTGCTTTCAAGGGGCTCACTTCTTTTCCCCCAGGGTCAGATGGAAGCTGTTAGGTTACTCTGATTCTTACCGATCTCTGGTCTCACCAGACCCGTAAGGAGTCTCTGCCTTCAGATGTTCTCCCCCAGGCAGAGGGCCGAGGGTACTTGTTGCACTCTGGGTGAGCCAGCTCCTCCCCATATGGGAAGCTTGGTGCTAGGAACCACAAGTATGAATCAGTGGTGAAGTGAGTCTTGGAAGATATGAAAATTACGTTCCCACCATAATTGTTGATCTTCTGGAATATCTTCACCATTGATTCAGATGCCTACCCACCATCTCCTGCTCATCTGAGAGCCAGGGCCTCTGGTAGCTCACCTTGTGGGCGCTGGCAGCAGACCTTCTGATTGTCTCCTCTACCATGGTCCTGTGGTGGAAGCCTGTAGTTTATTTATGAAACAAACAAAAACGGCTGGTCACTCTGGTGCCACCCTCACCAGAAACTCACCAAAAAAAAAACAGTGAGTGGGGGACACTTATGGGCCCCCGACCACCACCAGCAACAAAAAAAACAAAAAACTTAAATATATGTATTTATATTTTTTTTCCATGGAATGGGTAGCCTATCCCTCTTCTGTACTGGGAGTATGTTCTTGTAGGATGTATCCCTGTTGTTGTATGCAGCATGTGCCCTCAACACCATTCATTACAACTCCACTGAGCAGATAGTCCGCCTGTTGAAATTTCTGTGCATTTGCTTGGATCAGTGTACTAGCTTTACACATCCCTGTGGTTGCAGGGAGAAGCAGGGCATGTCCTATTGTCATGTTAGAATTTGGTTGGTATGGTCACTTCTCTTTGAGCTTTAGGCTTCACCCACTCTGCGCTGAGCATGTCAGAGGAGATAACCACATCTTGCCTCACTAGAACTGCTAGGCATGCAAATCCTCTGCTCTCCATCCCTGCTTTTTATCATTTGTTGCAGAGAAGAGTGTGATGAATTTACTGTCAAGTTTACTCAAGTTCTATCCGAGGGCATGGAGTTGTTACTTTTGTGAGCCCAGATGACTTTTTTTTTCCCCTATTTTTGGGCATATTTGCCCTCTCATTTGCACAGCGGTCCCAAATTGGACTTCCACTTTTTTGCTACATCTTCCAGAGCCATTTGCTCAAGGCTGCTTCCTTATCTTTACCTACCATTTGTGACACCCTGTATGGCCAGTGGTAAGAGGCTTCGACTCTCATTAGACCCACTACCCTTGTACCACCTGGTAGGCCCAACTCTCAGTGTCTAAGTTGGTAGTCTGGTTATGATTGGTTGTTTATTTTATTTCCTATATCCTTTTACTATCCCTTTGGGCTAGAAAGCATCTAGTCCTCTCTTAGTTTCTCTCCACTTTGCTTCTGTCCTGGTGAACATGACTGAAGTGCATGAGGGAGTAGATGAGTTACTGGCTAATGTGAAGCACCACGAGATGCATGCAGGCGACATCAGTAACTGACGCCGGCTCCCTCCCTGTAGAAAAAAAGCTCCTGCTGTGTTCTAGTGCCTCCAGCGCCAGACCCATGAGTATGAATCAATGGTGATAACATTCTGTCAGATCAGCAATTAAAGGGACACTGTCAACCCCCTTAGGCTTCAGTGTCCCTACTAAAAAAAAAAAAAAAAAAAAAAAAAAAATTTTGATTGTTTATATTCTATAGAGACTGTTGTTGTAGCTGGCAGTTTGATTCTGATTACTTTTTTCTTTTAAAAACTGAAAAACTGACTTCCACCATACTGGTGTTACCATACCAAAACATGTTTGTAACATGGCAAAGTAATATATGAAGAAATTAACACTTACAGTTGGTCAGAAAACATCATGTGCTACAAGTTGGAGATGGCATTAATTCTGTAGTAATGCCTGCTCCAACTTGAAGTAATAATGTGAACCACAAGGAAATATACGTTGGGCAAAGGACAGCAGGATACATATGAAATAAAACGCATTTTGGCCTTTCCACCCCCCGCCCGCCCGTGACCATTTCCCACAAAATATTACTCTGTGATACCACATATATGAGAAGGAAAGTAGCTGCGATCCTGCCGTTAACAAAATGCAGAAAAAAAAATCGCCTTCCGTATTTGCGGTGAACTTGAAATTGGCGCATAGCTCAACTTTAATTATTATGGAAAGAAACAGAACCCTGAGTAAGAACTGTATTAATAGATATATCAGTGTCCGTTTGCGTGTGACGTTCCGCATTGACTGACAATGTCACATATGTATTTTTGCATTTTATGCAAGCCACACACAGAATAAGAGAGGAGAGACATGTCAACATATGCAAAACACCATGGAAAGAGGCACCACAACATAACGTGGTAGGTGCAGAAAAAGAAGCCGTAGTCTTCCTAATGTGTGTACAAGGAAAGCTACCATGCATAATTTCCTGAAAGTAAGAGAAACATGTTAGAATATTATTGACTATTACAAATATGTGCTGCTGTTTTGTCAACATCAGTATATAAATAAATAAGGGATATGCGGTGGGGGGGGCGCATGTGAGATAACACTGTTATTTGTACAGTTACCTGTGACCTCGAGTAACCTCACGAGTGGCGAAGCCACAAGTGAGGGTTACGAATGGTCACTGACAACTGTAGAAATAACTTTATCCCACAGGCGCCCCCGCATATTTGAGTTATGCAACAGGATTTTTTGGTTTCAGTTTTGTTATATTTAATTTTTTTCTTAAATTCCTTTCCATGTTTTTTTCTCTTTGCCTGGTTGCTGTGTTTGGTTTGCAGGGTTGCTGTGCTGAGGAAGAGAAAAAAAGTGACTTTTTTCTTAAGAGTGATTTCATTTAAAATGTGGTTCTGGTTTTGGGTGGGGGGATTTAGTTAGGGTGTGCATTTTGTGAGTCTTTGGGACTGTGATAGCTTGGGTTGTAAAGAGCACTGTGAGAAGGTGTAAGTGAAACTGGAAGGCAGTACTGCTGAGCAGGCAGCACAGGTGGTGTTGGTTAGTGATGTAGTCACTGTGTGGATAAATGGGTGATGATGTAATCACTATGTGGATAACTTCAGGTTATCCACATAGTGATTACATCACCACCCATTTATCCACACAGTGACTCGGATAACTGAAGTTGTCAGTTTTTATCCTTACACCTGTTGCATAAATGATTTCTGTAATAACGTAGTTCACTCACAGTAAAATATTTCAAATAATTGATCCATTGTTTGTGTCTATTTCCAATAATAATAGATTTAACAGCAACATGACATAAAATCATCAGTTGCCGTGTTACAAGTGCACTATTAAGCCACTTCAAAGAAGGCTTCTACTGGGGAATTAATGCATGGTTGGGTGGTTGTAGGCACTCAGTCTTCGGCCTCGTGCCACAACCCTTCCCTCCAAAACCATGCATTAATTCCCCAGTAGAAGCCTCCTTCATTGTACTTAATGCTTACTTGTTGACATTTCTTGATCAGCTCCCACTGCATCTTTCCTGGACTCAGGAACACCCCAATACAACCTAGCCACTCATTTTTCATTTTATTTTTATGTTGATTACGTGCATGTGCAAGAAACGTATTGCGGCAGCTTGCTGCAGAAGCAGGTTGTGGCCAGTGCCCCCACTGCCTTTTAGCTTGGCCCGCTTTCCTCAATGGGGTGGCACGCTGCTGCTGACACTAGTTCAGCCAGCGTGCCACCACCTTAAATAGTTTTAGCCACTGCAATCAGGGGCCACCTCGTCATTGCAGCATCAGCCATTCCGCTGCAATGAGGAGCGACCCGTCATTGCAGGGCGGTCCCCATGCCCCTGACCCAGTTTGCTAACGGGGAGCCCAGTCCCCGTCTGCATACTCTCCCCATCCCCACGTTTCTGCTGTATGCCAAGGGGGTAACAAGCAAGCTACAGTCTGAACAGAAAACAAGTTACTCAGATTTACTTCACTTTTGAACCAGGAGCTCCGGGGCACAGGATTTGCTCAGAATACAAGTTCCTGATTCAGTAATTGCTCCGGTTATTTTTACTTTACAAAGAGATTCTCTAGGGCAATAGGCTTTGTTCAAAATGCTAGGTTCTGACACAGGATTTGCTCCGGATTAACTTAATTCTCTGTGGGGCACAGGATTGCTCACTGATTGTCTGAAATAGTAAACTCCTGATTAAACTAGGTCCTGTATTTAACTAGCAACTCCGGAGTACTTAACACATATTACAGCTCCGTTTGACGAACAAACACAGTCTCAGGAGCATCTCATTTGCTTAAAAACATTTGGGAGCACGAGTACATTCCTCAGGATACAATAGCTGCAGCACATTTTTATATATTTTTTTAATTTACTAATTTTAATTCCTATATTCCCTTGCCAAGTAGTAACTTATTTCCCTAGTAGCAGAAAGTACATTTGTTTTACCCTTCGGTATCAGATTCAGCAGCGCTGGATAGACCAAATTTGAACTTGGCGCCAAAAAAATAGTCTTCAGAGACACAGTGGATTAACTGCCGCCTGGGCTCACATATATATATTCCCCACTCCAAATTTATCACAAAGCTAATGCCCTTTAAGTGTAAGTTGAAAGGATTACTGCGGTGATATAGAGAGACACAAGAAACGAGTACCGTGTTTGTCCCAGTCTAAGAATCGGCACAGGAGACCCAGGAGGTAAAAGCGTACCAAAAAAAAAAAGAACAGACCGGTAGGACCCTAGGGTTAGTATTGTTAATGAGGTAGAAACTTTAATTTACAAATATGACCAGCAGGTCATTAATCCAAAGGTCCTGCTAACAGGAGTCCCCTGGATAGTCCAGCCAACAGCCGGCAGGTCATCGAGGAATCCTGTTGAAAGTTATCACTGCAGTCTCTTCACATCAGGAGTGCCAGATTGATATTTCCAATGGAGAGGCGTTAAGGCCAAAGGGTAATTCGCCAGTAATTTTTCTTGATGAAAGTTCAGGTATCTCTCTTTGATTGGTCCCGTAGAGAATCTGCGATCTTGCGTATCGTATCCATCCCTTGGCATTTCCTAGAATCTCGTTACCTGACCTGCCAAGCCTGCTGGTCAAGTTTTGCAGCCAGAGTACCTCGGGTAAGCCTGCCCGAGGGAATTTGTACATCTTTGTTGTATTTTTTAAGGATTTCCTCCGCTTCTTCAGCCGAAGTGAAAGTGAGTTGACCTTCTGCATGGTAGACTATCAGCTTAGCAGGATAAGGGGTTCTAAAGCCCTTTTCAGCTCTTTCAGTATAGGACCATAGGCTGTACGCTTCGCCATAGTTTCGGGTGCATAATCATTCTCAAAAAATAGCCTGTGGTCTTTGTAGCTGATCTGACCCTTTTTCCAGGCAGTGTGCAGTGTAAGTTCCTTTTCTTGGAATTGGAGAAATCAAACTAATATGGCGCAAGGCCTTGATTAGGGGGCCTTAGGTGTGGTGAGCTCACTCAAATTCCAATGTAACATCTATCGGTACTTCTAGAACTTGCTTTAACAATAAGCGGATGAAATTATGGGGATCTGTTCCTTCTGGGATCCCCGAAATTTGAATATTATTACACCTGTTTCGGCTCTCGGCATTCTTCTGCTCGCTCCTGTAAGGTCTGCACACACTGATTAAGCTGTAATATGGCCCTCTCTGCTCTGTCCACCCTGCTGTCTGTCTCTGTATATTGTTGCTTCAGCTGCTCTTGCTGCTTCTCCAGTTTCCCTATGTCGGTTCTTAATGCTGTAGTTGTTGAGCGGAATTGGCTCCGGAACTCTCTAAGCTCACTCAGCACCATTGCCATTTGCCGTTGTAGAGTGCTGAGAGGAGGCTGCTCACTGGTGCCATTACTGTGCCTCGAGGACTCAGAGGCCTGTGATACTTCGCTGCCTGAGTCTGAAATTCCGCCATCCTCGCGGTTAGTAAGTTCTTTTTTATGACTCTTCGACATTATAACACCTCCTGTGGAGATTCTGGTGTCTCTTTCTCGATAAAACGCAGTTAATTCGGAGGTTATTTCGGCTTTGCGGAGAGCCTGTAAATTAAGCTTGCATCAGGGGGAGTGACATCACCGGAAGTAGAGGAGACTGTTGTATCATGAGTGACTGCACTGTTTGATGGTGTTTCTAATGTTCTGGAACTGTGCACTATGTTCAGTGATATGAAGCAAAACAAGGCTGGGCATAGCTATACATTACCATGCATTTTGGTTCTATTAAGCAAGGAGGCAGGCAAAAACAAGCAACATCAATGAATTTTGGAGGAAGTAAGCAATCATAAAATGTGGGTTTTTACCTAAAAATAATATGATGCAAAAAAGGTTGACTGTGTCCCTTTAAGGTGAGCACGTAATTTTAAAATCTTACTTCGAGTGGGAGCTCTTGCAGCAGGCTATTACATTTAGGACTATGCCGCAGGCACTAGGACCGTCTGGTGAAAAGCTTCTGCCAGCAATACCAGCGGGGACCGACGCCGGCCCCGCCCCGACGTCGGTCAGGGTACAAGAGGGGGCGGACCCAGCTCCACCTCAGTTCTTTTCTGCCACGTACCCGCACATGAAGCCTGCTTCTGTGTGCGATTTCAGCAAGAAGAACTTCTAGCAAGATGTTTTGCCTTTTTCAGCGGTCTTTTGACGTTTTACCGTCACCGACGTCAGTTTCGCAGCCGTCGTCTCTTCATAGTATTCCCGCTTTTAGCACTGTTTTTTGCCTTCGTCTTGCCGCTTCGAGTACCGATGTCAGCCCTCTTCCTTCCTGGCCAGGTTCGATGTCTTCCCGGGCTTCGGCGTCCCCCGAACAATTGAATAAGTGCAACTGCGGGCAGCAGATTCCTGCCAAGGACAGGCACCGGCGGTGCGTCTTCTGTCTCGGCCCCGACCACGACACTGCCAACTGTGCTGACTGCCAGGCCTTCACCAGTTGGACCCGCATCCGCCGCCTGAAAGCCCTTAAGGCCTACCTTCTAGAGCAGAAGATGGATCGACACTCCTTGGAGGGGAAGAGGAAGGAGGAGAAGCGACACAGCAAGGAGTGTAATCGGTCCTGACACCGGTCCCAGTCTCGGTCCAGATCGCATTCACGGCCTTCTCCTAAAAAGGCCCGTCCTTCAGGGTCTGGAGAACCGCTGAAGACTCCACAGGCTAAGGCCGGCCCATCGGGGGAGGAGCCGGCCAAGCCGAAGGTGACACTGCTAAGGGTCATCGCCAAGTCCTTAGAGGTACCTGCTTCAGCCCTACCTGCTAAGCACCGGCCCTTGCGCCTGCCAAAGGCATGTCTCTCCAGAGCTAAGGACTCTCAGCGCCCCTAGCGTCACCCTGTCGTGTCGGTCCCTACACTGACGCCAGTAGAAGGGCAAAGGACCCGGGGTCGGATACGTAGACGCCCCTGCCGCCCAACTCCTCTCCCCTGGGCCCTCAGGAGACTCTCCTTCACGTCCCGACGCTCTGCAGACTTCTTTTCCGAAGTGGCGGCTGAGATTTTTCCAAGGACGAGCTCAAGGAGCTTTTCTCCTTCTGGTGGGGCAGATCCACAAGCCGGGCTTCCCTGCCGCCCAGACACCGGGTTCCGGACCCTGTGGGAGAACCGGGGGGAGGTGAGACTTCTCCACAGAAGTCACCGAGCGCCATCCTTCACCCCTTCTAGGGCTCGTTCCGCTCTAGATCTAAGACCACCGACGTCCATCGGTCTAGGTCTCATTCCAGGAGCCCTTCTGCACTACAGCGGGACCGCCCACGCCTGTCATTGCTCTGTTGTCACTGGACGCCAGCGAAGGCATGGTCATAGGGTAGAATCAGACTATTCCAAATCGGATAGTCAACCTCCTCCTTCATCGACCTTCTCTCTCAGCCTCAAGCGCTCCCCTGGCGAGAAGGACCAGCCTCACTCGCCTCTGGATGATCCTACTTTTATGGATGTCATGAGGTACATCCAGGCTTCCAACAAGTGGGACACTGAAGACCTGGATCCGGAATGCCGGAGATGGGCTAAATACTTGAGACAGAAGGAGCCGAAGCCCCTGGTTATTCCTCCTTTGGTGGATACCTTCCAGGATCTTACAAGGTCCACCTGGATGCATCTGGCCTCAATCCCGGCAGTTCCTAAGAAGTCGGATAGGCTCTGTAAGGCTCCGAGGGTGGAACCCTTCCTGGTGGAACACTCTCAGGCCGACTCATCGGTGATCACTTCTGCCCATGATAAATCTCGGCAACCAACGCACCTCAGCTCCCAGCCCCCTGACCCGGAGTCCCGGTACCTGGACCAGGTGGGCAAAAAAATTTTTGTGGCCTCCACCTGTTCCATCCGCTCCCTGAATTTCCTCACGCATATGGTACAGTATCAGAATGCATTATGGGAAAGGGGACTTGAGCTGACACAGGCCATGCCAGACTCTGACAAGAAGACAGAGCTCCTGGCCCTCTTGCAGTCGGACTCAGACATAGGCTCCCACGTACTGAGAGCCTCGTATGACACTGCAGACACGGCAGCCAGGGCAGCCGCCTCTGGGGTGTGCCTTTGGCGCCATGCCTGGTTAGGAGTCTTGGGCTTTCACCAGGATCTGCAGTCCGGTATCCGGGATTTGCCTTTCCAGGGTACCGTGTTGTTTGGGCAGGAGACTGAGGCTCTGATCTCCCGCCTCCAGGAGTTGGGTAAGTCGATCTGGTCGGTCCGCCAGATGTACCGTGGCGACCAGCGACGTCAACACCGTAGACGGCCCTTTTGTAAGTCCTCAGGCAACCAAGGTTCAGCCCGTGGCAACCAGCAAGGGCAGAGAGGTGGCTTCCGCAGGAGATCCGGAAACCAGCAGTCTGGTGGACCTTCCGCCCGTGGGCCCAAGTCCTTCCAGGCCTCTCTCCCAACTCCTGGCTCTGCCCAGTGACTCCCTTCTGCGCCCCCCTACTGACAGAAGTTCTAGGGGAGCCGGTTGGGGGCCGCTTCTCCCTTCATCTCGAAGGGTGGAAGTCTATTACCGCAGACCAATGGGTCTTGGATATTGTATGGAGAGGACACACACTAGAGTTCACAGAGTTTCCTCCACATACTCCACCAAAGCTCTCCTGTTATCCTCCTTCTTGCATCCCACCATTAGGAGAAATACAGACTCTCCTGCAGAAGACAGCTATAGAGTCAGTCCCCTTGGTGCAGCGGGGTCAGGGGTTCTACTCCCACTTTTTTCTGGTCCCAAAAAAGACTGGGGACCTTCGTCCCATTCTAGTTCTCAGTCCTCTAAACCTCTTTATCGAATACAAAAGGTTCAGAATGGTGACTCTTCAAGAACTCCTTCCATTGCTGCACCAAGGGGACTGGCTCTGTTCTCTCGACAAGCAGGATCCATACATGCATATAGGAGTCTATCCTCCCCACAGGAAGTTCTTGAGGTTCCACTTCCAAGGGGAGCATTTTCAGTTCCGGGTGCTTCCGTTTGGCCTCTCTTCCACTCCGCGAGTCTTCACAAAATGCCTAGCATTAGTGGCTGTGGCTCTAAGGCAGATGGGACATTGTGTTTCCCTACCTCAACGATTGCCTTCTTACGGCCCTGTCAAGAGACAACCTCTTACATGCTCTCTGAGACACTTATACTCTATTCCGAGACCTGGGGATCACCCTGAATTTAAGAGTCATCCCCGGAGCCCAGCCAAAAGCTTGCCTTCATAGGAGCGATCCTGGATTCTGTCCAGGGCATGGCCTTTCTCCCACAAGACAGGGGGATTCGTTTGCGAGAGTTGGCGGGACGGATCTCCATAGCACCTCGAGTTCCGGCTTGGAACTTCCTCAGTTTATTGGGGCATATGGTGGCGGCCATTCCAGTCATGCCTTTGGCCCGCCTCCACATGAGTCCCACAGTGGATGCTCAGGGTACAGTGGGACCAATGCTACGACAACCTAGACTCTCTGGTCAGGATCTCTGAGCCAGTCAGGAGATCATTGCTTTGGTGGTTGGACCCCAGCAATCTGGAGAAAGGGGTCAGCTTTCATCCGGAGCCACCAGGTCAGACTCCAGCCACTGACGCATCAGACCTGGAATGGGGAGCACACCTGGGTGTTCATCGAACGCAAGAGGTTTGGTCACCCGAGGAACTGTCCCTCCACATCAATGTGCTGGAAATGCGAGCGGCCCTCTAGGCTCTTCAGGCTTTTCGAGAGGATCTGGTACCATGCTGTCTTCTAATTCAGACAGACAACATGGCGGTCATCTTTTACATCAACAAGCAAGGAGGCACTCATTCATATCCTCTTTGCAGGGAGGCAGTGAGAGTCTGGTACTGGGCACTGGAACAGGGCATTCTACTGTCCGCAATGCACATTCCAGGCATCCTAAATGATCTCTCCGACCACCTCAGCCGGTCGCGGGCCAGAGCACATGAGTGGGAGTCGCTACAATCCGTAGCGGACCAGCTCTTCAACAGGTGGGGTCTTCGAGCTGGACCTCTTTGCGTCCTGCATAGCAAACCAAGTTTGCTCGCAGGAAACGCGCGCCCTGAGTTTTGGCCAGCGCGTTATCCTTTGATTAGGCAGGGAGGTTTCTTTATGCCTTTCCGCCCTTCCCTCTCATTCGGAGGGTTCTGCTCAAGTTGCAGGCCGAAGGAACCCGGATGATCCTTGTGGCCCCCAAATGGCCTCGACAGATTTGGTTTCCACTTCTGCAGCGGTTATCCAGGGAACCTCCAGTTCTGCTGCCCATATGCTCGCAATTGCTGTCCCAGGACCAGGGGTCTGTGGTCCATCCGGATCTCCGATCCTTGCACCTTCATGCTTGACTCCTTCAGACGTAGCTCAAAACAGATATGGGGTTTCCCCAGAAGTGGCGGAGGTCTTAGCGTCAGCAAGAAAGCTCTCTACTCGCTCCACTTATGCTATGAAGTGAAGCGTTTCTGTCTTTGGGTCTTGCCGCAACATTTGGATCCCGTCAACTGCCCTGTGAACTTCACTTTGCAGTACCTCCTCTCCTTGTACGAGAAAGGCCTGAGTTACTCCTGTATCAAGGTGCACATGTGGGCAATTTCCACCTACTATGCTCTTGTGGGGGAGAGGGCATTGGCACAATTAGATGTGGCTCGCACCTTTCTTAGGGGAATTCTACACATGAGACCTCCCATTAGGAACCCTGTCCCACCCTGGGACCTCCTTTTTGTGTTGGAGAAACTCACCCTCCCTGCTTTTTAGACTGCAGCGGTTTGTGAGCTGCCGTACCTTTCTTGGAAAGTTTGTTTTTCTGGTTGCTGTTACTTCAGCTCAAAGGGTTTCCGAGCTTCAGGCTCTGATGTGTAAAGAGCCCTGTTTGATTTTACATAGGGAAAGGGTTTCCCTCAGAACTAATCCTAAGTTCCTTCCCAAGTGGTCTCAGAATTGACCCTCAACCAGTCAGTTGATCTTCCAGTTTATTTTCCTTCCCCTTCCAATAGAGGGGAGGCTGTCCTCCACACATTGGATGTCCACAGGACCCTGAGGTATTACCTCAACAGAACGGTTCAGCACCGTAAATCGGTGCAGCTCTTTGTGGCTTTTGCACCACATCGCTTGGGTCAACCGGTGTCCAAGCAAACTATCTCTAAATGGATAGTCCGCTATGTCTCGGTTTGCTACGAGCATCACAATAAACCCCTACTGGGCCCGGTTAGGGGTCACTCCACCAGAGGAGTGTCAGCTTCTTTTTGCCGCTATGCGAAATGTCACTATCCAGGACATTTGTGCGGCCGCAACCTGGAACTCGGTGCATACCTTTATCGAGCATTACAGCTTGGATATCATCTCCAGATGCCGTGCTGGCTTCGGCCTAGCGGTTTTACAAGGGCTTTTGTCCTAAGGCCTCTGGAGTCAGCATATTCCACCTCCCGGGGTCGGCTACCTCCTTGCTGTGGGGCTGCTTGGGACTCAGTCCTAAATGTAATAGCCTGCTGCAAGAGCTCCCACTCGAAGTAAGATAGTACAGTTACGTAAGAACTTACCGTAACAGTAGATCTCCGAGAGGAGCTCTTGCAGCAGGCGCTGCTTCCCTCCCACTTTCCCCCTCGAGGTGTGCAGATCTATTTTCTTTTCTTTACTTTCTAGATAGTGGGCTTCGCCTCCTTCTCTTGTCAGGCCTTCTGCTGGGTACTGGCGGGAGAACTGAGGTGGAGCTGGGTCTGCCTTCTCTTGTACCTGACTGATGTTGGGGCGGTGTCGGGGGCGGTGCCCGCTGGTATTGCTGGCAGAAGCTTTTCACCGGACGGTCCTAGTGCCTGCGGCATAGTCCTAAATGTAATGGCCTGCTGCAAGAGCTCCTCTCGAAGATCTACTGTTACGATAAGTTCTTATGTAACTGTACTTTCTCTTCCTCCCACTACTTTCTGGTACCAAAGAAATCAGCGGGCATGGACTTCCATTTTCAACCTCAGAAGTCTGAACAGATATATGGATTGAGAAAGACTCAGAATAATTTCTCTGGGATACTTGCTACCACACCTGAAACATCAGGACAGGCTGGCATCACTGGCTATACAGGATGCATACCAGCATTTACTAATCCTCCCCAACCATTACACTTACATCTCATTCTGTGTGGAGGGGCATCACTACCAGTTCAGAGTCCTATCCTTCAGGCTTTCATCTGTGCTATGAGTCTTTACAAAGTGCTTTTCAGTACTCTCAGTGCACCTTGGAAAGCTAGGCCTTCCAGTCTTACTGTATCTGGATGACTGGCTAATCTCAATCGCATCCAGACAGGAAATGGAGCAGACAGTGGCCTGAGCCTCTCACTTCCTTATGTCCAAGGGAGTCCTGCTGAATATCCCTCAGTCTCAGCTGGGCCCTTTCCAGGAACTGCTGTTTATGGGAGCTGTTCTTGATACAACTTGTGCTCAGGTGTTCCTCCCAGGCAGCAGACTGTGGGTAGTCTTGCAGATGGCATGCTACATCATGGAACACAAGACTGTGCCAGCCCACTCAGTGGTCACAAGCATCACGCCCTCAAAACTGTCCCATTCAGGTGACAAACCCCTAGTGAGGTCCCTGATTACAGTGGTCAGTGGAGGACAGTCTCCTGCAGGGTTTGCCGCTCCCTGTCTGGGTGTAAGAATAAAACATCCATGATGGAAGCTTTCATCACAGACTTGTCAGCAGATCTGGTATGCATCACAGAAACCTGCCTAGGGGATGACTCTGGTCCTGTGCTTGAGGCATCCATTCCACCAGGTTACTCTGTGGTGCATCACCCTAGGCAGGAGCACAGTGGTGGCAGGGTAGCCAACTGTTTTAGCTCTGCACTGGGACTGACCATATACCCCATGGGGAGAGTAGGTGGATGCGTGGCTGTGAAGGGGGAACTTGGGTACAAGCTGCATATTCGTGCTCATATACTGCCCTCTGGGATATGGGGCAAATTCTTAAAGGAACGTGAGAGTTTTATAGCTGACCTGGTGTTGGAGTCACTGAGACTTCTTGTTTTGGGTGATTTCAATACCTGGATTAACAGTAGTGATGCTCGGATAGTGCCTTTGTGGATCAGATTGTGATCCGTGAGATAGTGGCAGTATCTGATCTGGTATCCAACCTAAGTCGGAGTTCAGATACCAGGTCGGAGCCCACATCATCCAAGGTTGGCTCGAGGTATCTGTGGTCGGGGGGGGTCTGACAGGATCAGTTGGTCAAATCCACAGTCAGATAGTGCTGCTGTCTGACCTGATCCACTGCTGGCCGAACATCTAGTATCTCGTGGTATCCTAATCTATAGGATACTATCCGAGCAACACTAGTTGACAGTGATGCTTCTCTTTGTGAAAATTGGCTCGTCCAGCTGATGCTTTCACTGGGCTTTGCACAAGCGGTTGCTTCCCTCACTCACAAATGTGGCCGTGCCTTGGACCTGGTCTTCTCATTGGGTCTTGATATCAGTAATGTTAAGGTTGATCTGGTCAACTGGTGTTATCGTGCCTTAGTTTCTTTGTGGGGCTCCTTGTTCTACCCCACTCCCCCTGTGGAGATAGTCATTTACCACCTCTTTAGAAATCTGGAGCCCCAGGGTCTCCTGGTGTCACCAGACATCTTGAACATGGAGATTGGCTTGTGTGATGAAAGTTGTGGCAGCAGTGGAGGGCTGCAGTGTGGCTCTTGCTGCCGCTGTTGATTCCCTGGCAGCTCTCCAGGTACACCCCTTGATTTCACACCACAGGTTGCCTTGGTTTGATGACAACCTGAGGAGACTGAAGACTAAAGGCAAAGGTTGGAGCCTTAATTGGCAGAGGCCCGGCTCAGAGAAGGATAAATTGGTGCTGAGGGCTCATTATGATGAGTATGAGCGAACAATCACCATGAAAAAATCAATGTTCTAGGGACATGGATATGTTGTTCATCCACACTCATTGGCAGGTATCCTTGCCGCTTTAAATCTTGCCGGAAGGTCTTCAAGCTTGCTCCTCCCACCCACCCGGGTGGTATAACTCTCGGCTCCGCCCCATGACGCCAGATCTTCCTTACCGCTTGGAAGCTCAGGTTCCCTCCTTAACGCTCTGCGTTTGTGACTGGTTCCTATTTCTCCGTTTGCGGATTTAAAAATAAATTTTGCAAAAGACTTCAGTCTTCTATCCCTCGCGGCTGCGATGGACAATCGACTCCCAGTTTCGGAGATGCCCATGCGGCAGAAGATGTCTCGGACGGATCCACACTCCACGTGTTGTCTGCTTAGGCCTTGAGCACGACCCGCGGGCTTGCGACCTGTGCTCATCTTTCTCATCCACGCCCTCGAGACCGTGCTGCCTGATTGCAACTGGGCCGCCCCGAGAAGCGCTTCTCCCGTGAAGCCCAAGGAGGCCCGGTTGGCGTGTGTCCGCGGCGGCGGGCCGGGCGTGATCAGCTCGAGCGATGGTCGCCTCAAGAGGAGGCGGCGCGCGGCCGAGTCTTTCCTCGGCCGCATTTATCCCGCCTCTCTGCCCTTCCTACACGCTTTTAAGGAGCTTTTGTCTGTCCCTCCACTAAAGGAAGGCAAGCGCCTGCTGGACCTTATTCTCGGTCCAAAAGAGGACAGGGTAAGTCCCTCCGTCGACGCTCTTGGGAGCGGGAAGGTCCCCTCTCCCGGGCCGGTCGACGATCCGGCTTCGTCGACTGCTCAAGCCGCCACTGGCTCCCACGGGTGTCCCTGCCAGGTCAGTTGACCGAGATCCTGAACGATGAAGTCGAGATTTTTCTCTAACCCATTGACGGCTGTCGCCTTTAGCAGCCGAGATTCCCTCTCCGGTTCCCCGGAGGAGTTGAGGATCCCGTGGGCTCGCCTGTGCCTCCGGTTCCGGAGCCCTCGGATGGACCATCCGAGCCGAAGGGAGTGCCGGTTCCGGCCGACACCTCCCCGCACCGACCTCGGAAATTCCGGGACTCTCGGTCTCGGGACCTCTTCGCGGTCCAGCCGATCCCACCGTCATAGGCGGTCTCGGTCTCGGCACCGCGGTAAGCGGCGTCGCCGCTCGTCCTCGTCCTCCTCCTCGGATGAGGGGAGGCCTCGGCGTAAATTACGTCGACGGTACGAGGACCTTATGTTGCAACAGCTCCTCCTGGCCGGGAATAAGCCGACCCGTCGCCTTCCCCGGCCATTAAGTGGCTGTCACCGGAACGGCCGACACAACCCCTCGACTTATCCGAGGAGCCTATACCCAGGCCGGTTGTTCGGCCAAAACCAGCTGCTCCACCGATTCCGGTGGAACCTCCGCCTCCACAGCCACCAATTGGGGCTCCGACCAAGGATTCTCGGTCGGCTAAGGGTCTACCCCATCGGCTGTCAGTTACCCTCACTCCGACCGACCTCGGCAGGTGAAGGTGGCTCAGGCCAGAGGCAGCTCTTGAGGACTCTTCAGGTCCGAAGATGATTCCTCCTTTTTCTCCAGCGACTGGACTTGGAGTCTTCAGGAGGTCAGTCAATGGACGATGGCCGTCGTCCTTCCTAGGACTGCTTGGCTCATCTCGGAGTCCACCGGGATGGAGCTCGAACCCGTTTCCAAACGGGCCAGGTATCTCCTCACGGAGATTCTGGACCGAGGGGATTCTCCGACGGAGGCCTTTCCGGTGGCCGAGGCCATAGTGGGTCCGGCACTGGAGCTTTGGCAGCTCCTGCTTCCTGCCCTGCGCCTTGGCCAGGATGGCCAGGAAATACGTCTACGGTTCCTTGTCCGGTTTTGAACACCCCTCTGCTGAGGGTTGGTTACCGACAGCGTTTTCGGTAGCGCCCGGCAGGCATGAGGATGTGGACAAACCTCCTGACAAGAGTCCAAGAAATTGGACTATGTCGGGCGAAAAGTCTCACGTCTCTCTCGGCGCTTCGTCAGGCCAGTTCGGCCGCCCTCATGGCACATTTTTCTCATGCCCTGTTGGGCTCCCTGGATGAGGTCATCCCTCATCTTCCCGCCGATCTGCAGACTACGGTTAAGCAGGTGCGGGACCAGGGGCAGGGCAGTGGCCAAACAGCAGCTCCAGACTGCTTTGGATATAGGGACTCATGTGCCAGATCGGTGGCGGCGCGGTGGCTATCGTCGGCGGGCTTGGCTGAGGATATCCACCTTTGCCTGGATACCCAGCACAAGTTGGCGGATGTTCCTTTTTGGGGACTGACCTCTTTGGCCCTGGGGTGGAAGGTCACCTGCAGAGGATCGAGAGTCCAATGCCACCTTGACTCGGTCTCTTCCGCTCAGAAGGACAAAGGCCGTCAAACCACAGCCTAAGCCCTTTGTCCTTCTGTGGCTCCGGCGCGCCCGGCCCAGCAACGTCAGGGCCAGCAGGCTCGGCCTTGGCATCCCAAACCCAAGCCGCCGGCTTCCTCTAACAGGAGGCAGGGAGGGAAGGGCCCAGGAGGTCCCTCGGCCGGTCCCTCCTCCAAGCCTGCCCAGTGACGGGCTGAGGGGTGTCGCCCCATTCCCGTCACCTTACCCCTGGGTCCCCCCGTGGGGGGACGGCTCCGGCACTTCCGTTCCGCCTGGTCCGCTGTTACCACGGACAGGTGGGTCTTGGAGGTGGTGGGAAGAGGCCTGCCTCTGGAATTCGAGCAGGCACCACCCTTCAGAGCCGTCGCCCCTCGGGGGGCTTCGGGATCCCCAGCCTCACTGGCGGCTCGTCGAGCCGACGCCAGCTCCCTCCTCCAGAAGAAGGTGGTAAGAGGTGGTGGACCCTCCTTCAGACCCAGGGTTTGTGTCCAGGTACTTCCTGGTTCCAGCAACGGGGGCTGGCGCCCATTCTCAACCTACGACCTAAACAAGTTCCAAGGTCTCGAACCTTCAGGATGGTCACTCTGGCTCAGATAATACCATCCTTGGAGCATGATGTGGTTCTGCTCTCTGGACTTGCAGGACGCGTTTTTTCACGTCCCTATCCGTCCGTCTCACCAGAGATTCCTTCGCTTCCGAGCGGAAGGATCCCTCTTCGAGTTCCAAGCCATGCCCTTCGGCTTGTCTCCAGCTCCCAGGGTCTTCACCAAATGCATGGCTGTGGTGACAGCATTCCTGCGGCGCCGAGGGGTCCGGGTGTACCCTTACCTGGACGACTGGCTGATAGCAGCTCCCTCCAGGAAGGAGGCGGAGTGGTCCAGAGATCTGGCCCTCCAGGTCTGCTCTCAACTGGGCCTCCTTATCAACGAGGCCAAGTGGAACTCGAGCGAAGCAGGTGATTCTATTCATCGGGCGCAGCTCGACTCTTCGAGCCAGAGCAGCTCCGGCGGACAGGGCGAGGTTCTCTCCTCCTTTGCCCGATCATTTCTGGTTGGGCAATTCATCCCCGGGACTTCCTGCGCCTCCTGGGTCTCATGGCGCCTGCAGCGCGTGGTCCGCTGGGGCCCGCTGGAACATCGGCCTCCTTCAGTGGGACTGGCCAGCCAGTGGTCACAACGCTGCGATCCCTTGGACCAGCTGTCGGTGACACAGGGGATGTGAGCAGCCTCCAGTGGTGGACCGTTCCAGATCATTTGCAGGAGGCATCCCGTTCGTCCGCCCGAGCCGGACGGTCTCTCTGTCGACGATGCCTCTCTGATGGGTTGGGGTGCCCATCTGGGGAACACCGGGCTCATGGCCTCTGGTCCCCGCGGGAGTCCCGATGCCACATCAACCTGCTGGAGCTCAGCGTCCGCCTAGCTCTCACCGCCTTGCTCTGTTCCTCCGAGGTCAAGTGGTCCGAGTCAGACGGACAATACCGACCATGTACTATCTAAACCGCCAGGCGGGGCGCGCTCCATGCTTCTATGCAAGGAAGCTCCGCATTTGGTCACTCGTGCGCAGCCTGGAGGCGGATCTCTAGCCATTCACGTGGCAGGGCTCCAACACCTGGCCGATGCCCTGAGCCGGATAGGGGCTGCATCCCACGAGTGGTCTCTCCTGGAGGTAGTACAGCATCTGTTCTCCCTTTGGGGCACACCTCAGGTGGACCTGTTTGCCTCAGGGAAGCATGCTGAGTCTGTTCCATGCCCGCCCCCTCAGCAGGGCTCGCTGCAGGGGATGCCTTCTCGAGGCAATGGACCCCGGGCCTCTTTTACGCCTTTCCCCCATTTCCCTTGATCCACAAGGTGCTTCTCAAGGCGAGGAGGGACAAGGCGCAGGTGATTCTGATAGCCCCAGACTGGCCTCGCCAGTTCTGGTACCCAGATCTCCTCAGTCTCAGCTCCAGGACTCCGCGGCAGCTTCCAGCTCGCCCGGACCTGCTCTCAGTCAATCAGGGGAAGGTGTTCCATCCGGACCTTCAATCCTGCACCTGACGGCCTGGTTCCTGAGCGCTAGAGTTCCAGGCCTTGGGTCTTCCGACGAGGTCCTCAATGTAGTTGAGGCGTCCGTAGGAGTCGACCAGAATGTATGCCTTCAAATGGAAAGAGTTTTCCATTTGGTGTCAGAGCAAGAGGCTTGGACCCTTCCTCCTGTTCCTTGGCAAGCATCTTGGACTATTATGGTCCTTTCTAGTCAAGGGCTTAGTCGGCGACCCTAAGGGTGCACCTGGCAGCCATCTCTGCTTGCAGGCGGGCCGAGAGCAGTCGGTGGCGCAGGAGGAAGGTGGTCTGGCGGCTTTTCAAGGCCTTGATCACATTCCCTCAGTCTGGAGACCCCACCTCCGTGGGATCTACTGCTGGTACTGGCAAAGCTCATGGGCAAGCCATTAGAACCTATGCACAGGTGTGCTCTCTCACCTGTCGTGAGAGACCGCCTTCTTGGTGGCTATCCGTCAGCCAGAAGGATGGGAGAGCTCCAGGCGCTCTCATGAGTCTCCTTACCTGGTCTTCCACAGGGACAAGGTTGTCCTGCGCCCCGAAATTCCTTCCGAAGGTGGTGTCGAGTTTCACCTTAACCAGGTGTTGACTCTGCCGGTGTTCACCCCAATCACACTGGGAGGCGAATAGGCTCCATACTCTGGACCCTAGAAGGCAACTTATTATAAGGCTGCGGCTGAAATTGGGAGAGGTTCGCAGCTGTTTGTTGACCTACGCTGAAGCCGCATCTGGCAGACCTGCAGCCAAGCGGACGATAAGCAGGTGGGTAACCTCCTGCATAGATCTCTGCTATAAGTTGGCGGGCATGGGCCTCCCAGAGGATAAGAGCTCATTCTACCGCCATACTGCTGCAACGGTGGCTGCTTCCAGGAGCGTCCTATCCAGGAAATCTGCAGGCTGCTACCTGGAAGTCAGCAAACACCTTCATTACCCACTACCACATCGACCTTGAGTCACACGGGATGCTGGTTTGGGGCCTCGGTTCTCAGTCTCTCCTTCCCAAGTAAGTATTGGGGTGTGCGTCTTGCCTCCCTCCTCCCGGAGAACTGCTAGATCTGCCAATGAGTGTGGATGAACAACATATCCATGTCCCTAGAAATACAGGTTACTCACCTGTAACAGGAGTTCTAGGAATGGTATGTGTTCATCCACGACCCACCTCCCGGCCGACGCACAACCTGGGCTTCCAGCGGGCAGATCTGGCGTCATGGGGCGGAGCCGAGAGTTATACCACCCGGGTGGGTGGGAGGAGCAAGCTTGAAGACCTTCCGGCAAGATTTAAAGCGCCAAGGATACCTGCCAATGAGTGTGGATGAACAACATATACCATTCCTAGAACTCCTGTTACAGGTGAGTAACCTGTATTTCCTGTCCTGGGTGATGGATCACAGACAGAACTGACCAGCTCAGCTCTTGAACACTATGGACAGATTATTATACCCCATCTGTCTCCAGTCTTGTAGAGCATTTTCCACAGAAAGAGGTGACTAGTTTAACTGGTTATTTCTGGGCAAGGTGTCTTCTGTCAGGGCTAGGATATCTTCAGGTGGGCTGTTAATTGGCCAACAGGGTCTAGAACGGAAGTAGGTGTACGTCGCTTTTGTGGGAGGCGTATGAGCCAGTATTGGCAGAGGATGTTCTCCGGTAGTGTCTGGTCTGCGCCTTACCTACTGTATATTGATTCCTGGGCTGTCCCAGTTTTTTGGAGTGCCATCCAGGGTTCAGGGCATGAACCTGGATGCTTTGCATGTTGAACAGCCCCCATTCTGCCAGATGCCGTGGAGCCCATCATAGTGCTCCCCATAAAATCCGCTTTTGATGTCTCAAAAACTGTAATTGTGTGAACTCAGTGGGGTTGGGGCAGTTCGGATATTTTTTTACAAGTACAGTGGAGCATGTACTTGTTGTTGTTCATGTTTTTTGTTTAGCATAAAATGTTTAACATTTTTATAAGGTGAAGCCCAAGAAAGAAAGAAAGAAACTTTCAAGCTAAGTACTGTTGCAATGAAAATGTTGGTTTTAAGCATTTTATTTTAGTAGATAACTACTCTTTAAAGAAAGAAATGTATAACTGCTAAAAGGTTTGGATGCTAAAGAACTCCAGGGCAAATGTGCAGTATAAGACATTATTCACATGTTAAAACATTGACCAAAATTAGTACCATATGGTTATAAAACTGTTTTTAAAACGAGCTAGGCTCATTCTGACACCTAGAAAAACACACACAATAGAGAACAAAAGCAGTAACATTTGACCCTGTTATGTGCATAGGGATCAGATCTAGCAGCTTGACAGAAGGGTTTTCGTTTTTATTGGACTGCACTCTTGTGAAATTGGTATGAACTAAATTTTGAATTGTGTGCTTTGGACTCATTTGTTGGCCATAGGCCTTCGTACATTTGGAAGCCACGCTATCCACTTTCAAAAGAGTCATCAGGGTGTCAGTGTAAGGCTTTGATGAAGAGCATGTTTGGGATTAACATGGATACTGGTTCAGTTGCATCATCCAGTGGAGGAGTGAATAGTCTGTTTTCCAAAGCCTTAAAGCTGAGAAATATGTGTTTTCAGCTTTCTGGGGTATCTGCAGGTTTAGATTTATTGAGCATTGCAACTAATGGTAAACCAACAGTTGACGTTAATACAAGTAAAAAAGGAAACAAAAATTAAAGCATCAGTAATAACAGATATTTATACTGCACTGTGAGTTTTCGTAGATCCATGAGTTGGAGTTTGTGAGGTTGAATTACACCCCACAAAAAAGACAAGCATTTGTCAATGCCGAATGTTTGCTTGCTGGCATTGGCATTGGTAGTGCAGAAGTTACAGAGCTGCATAATAGGAATGGCAGTGAAATATTAAACTGAAGCCAACCCCACCACCACCCTGCAGAGAGTGACAGGCATTGGGGTGTGCCTTTGGGCGTCGGGCATAACGACCGCGCCATTTCTACACACCCTACCCTGCAGACACTGACAAGTGTCACGGTGTGCCTAGGGTCTTTGGCCCTTATGCGCACCCCATTCCATCAGGAAATATGGTGGGATGGGTGCGGTATAGGAGAATGGGGTGAACTTTGGGTCCGAAGAGTCCAAGGCATACCTCGATGCCTCTCACTGGTTCCAGGGTGTGGAATGGTATGAGCATTACAGGCAAGAATCCCAAGTCACACCCCTGATGCCTGTCATTCTCTACAGGGTGGGGCGTTATGGTTGGAAACCCTAACAGCTCGTTGATGTTTTCACTCCAAATTTTCAGTATGTTTTTTTTTTGAGACCCCCACCTCATGAACAGTGGAAGTATCAGTTTGTTAGCTGAAAGCTGCTTATGCACAGCGACTACGGCATTTAGCACCACAGGTGCAAAAACACATTCCGAACAGGATGTGAAAAATGACAGCTGTACTGTTCATGGGGAGGTGTAAAAAATGGCAATGTTGCAAATCTGCAGTAAAAATATAAAAAAAAACTGGTGAAGTCACGAGCGTGCATAGAAACTGTGCAACGCACACCCATAATGTGATTAGTGTGGGCATTTTTTACAGCAGATTGTCAACTCAGGCATTTTGGGACCTCCGATCATGAACAGTGTCACTGTGATTTTCTTTATTTGTCCCGAACAATGATTTCCCACAGCGACCATGCATCTCTGCTCTGAAAGTGTGAAAATACATTTTGGCCATGTTGTGAAAAATGACAGCTGTACTGTTCATAAGGAAGTGTAGAAAAATGCAACTGGTGAAAATCTGGACTGAAAATATTACAAAGTCATGAACTTATGAGGGTGTGTGGAAAATGCTCAATGCTGACTCGTAACACAGTCATTTTATCGACTTTTGTCACCAAATTTTCAGCATAGCCATTTTAAGACCTCTGCTCATGAACAGTGTAACTGTGATTTTCCTAATCTGTCCCAAACATTGCTTTCACACACCGACTGCACCATTATGCGCTTCATGTCATGACAACACATTTTGAGCGCGTGATAAATGCAGCTGTACTGTTCATAAGGAAGTGTAATAAAATGGCAGTGTGAAAATCTGGAGTGAAAATATAGAAAATTAGCAAATTTATAGCGTGCGTAGGAACTGCATAGCATACGCTAAATAAAACAGTCATTTTAGGAATTTTTCACCAATTTTCAACATAGCCATTTAAGACCTCTGCTCATGAACAGTGATTTTCTTAATGTGTCCCATACATTGATTTCGCACACCGACTGCGCCATTGTGCGCTACATGGATGGAAACATGTTTTGGGCAAGATGTGAAAAATGACAGCTGTACTGCTCATAAGGAAGTGTAATAAAATGGCAGTGTTGAAAATCTGGAGTGAAAATATTGAAAATTCGCAAACTTACAAGCGTGCGTAGGAACTGCGCAACGTGCTCGTAAAACAGTCATTTTTAGGAATTTTTTCACCAAATTTTCAACATAGCCATTTTAAGACCTCTGCTCATTAAAAGTGTCACTGTGATTTTCTTAATGTGTCCCATACATTGATTTTGCACACTGACTGTGCCATTGTACACTACATGGGCGGAAACACGTTTTGGGCAAGATGTGAAAAATGACAGCTGTACTGCTCGTAAGGAGGTGTGGTAAAATGGCAATGTTGAAAATCTGGAGTGAAAATATTGAAATTCGCGAACTTACGGTAAATACGTAGAACTACGCTAATGCGCTAAATAAAAATACATCATTTTAGAATTTCTACCAAAATTTCAACATAGGCTTTTTGAGAGCCCGCCTTATGAACAGTGGCAGTGTTGTTTCGTTACTCGGTCCCGAAAGGTAATTTCGCGCAGTGACTGCAAAATCACCCTTCGGGCCTGACTAACGCCATGACAGTGCAATAATTCATGAGAAGGGGTCCCAAAAACCCCATGTTGAAAATTGGGGCCCAAAATTCTCAAAAATGCCTGAGATCTGCAAAAAAGTTGAAAAAACCGTATCATTATACAGCTTACCGGCATTTCCTCAGTTCGCGGTCGGCTTTGAAGAGTGCAGATGTGTTCCCGGTCCACCGAAGATCGTTGCGCCGGAGTCCGGAGATAAGTATGGGGTGAGGGTGTGGGGAGGTAGGGTGTGTAGTGGTGGGCGCGGGTGGTTGCAGACACAGCGAGGACCGTTTTGATTTTCAGTTCTTTTTTAAATGAGGATGACGCGGGACGTTTGCCACGCTGGGGTGGGCTTCCAGCATGTCAGAAGGATAGCTGGTTGGGGCGTGGAGCCGGCAGGGTTGGGCACCCGTTGGCCATACAATTGTTGCCATGCTGGGGTGGGCTCCCAGCATGGCACCACCTGGGGGAGACAGTGGAGCCGATGGGGATTGGGCACCCCGCCGGCTACTCTGAGGTGTATGCCACTTGGGGTGGGCACCCAGCGTGGCATATGGACCTGTGTTTCGGGTGGGCAGCACAGCAAACGGGATTGGGCACCCCCGTCGGCTATACAGTATGTGTGTGTGGGAGGGCAGCATATGTGTGTATGTGTGTGTGTGTGTAGGGGGAGCGCGCATGAGCAGGCGATATCTGATCGCTGCTCACTGAAGCGTAGCTCCCCCTTTCAACTGTATGCCACTGCATTTTGGAGCTGTCATAGACAGCTCCAGCAGACATTGGAGAACTGTGGCCGTGCCTGCAAACACACTGACTGAATTGGAAGAGGGCTGACACACCTCCGAAAACTCAGATGATGGCACTGTTTCTTGCACATGCGTGCAAGCAAACATAAAACTGTCCACCGATGTCTGCTGCGCGCGGTGGTAATCCCCACCTGACTGTCCCTCTTCAGCACCCATCCCCCCCGACACCCCCACAAACATAACACTGACATCGGGGGCAATCCCCAGTATCGCCACCTGGAAGAAACTGTCCCCGAAGTTTTTGTTTTTTACAATATGACCTGTAAAAAGAAAACATTCATCGATGTCTGTTGCTGCCACCACCCTTAGTCCCTGCCCCCACCCAACCTCCCACTCAGCATCCACACCAAGCCCTTACTTACCCTCAGGGTCCAATGCCATAATCCTTTGTAGACAGCAGACATGTCTTCGCTCATCAATGCCGAACCGCAAACTAAGGAAATTAGGTATGCGGGCAAATGTATTTCAGTGGGGTTTTGAACTTGGGGCATAACTTTTTTTTTTTGAATATTTTTCTTAGATTTTCAACATGCCTTTTTTGGGACCCCACCTGATAAACAATTGCAGTGAAAATTGGGCAGATCTGTCCTGAAAGGTGATTTTTGCGGTTACTGCACAAAATCACCTTTCGGGGAGGAGTTGGAAATTTTCTTTGCCCTTGTTCATGAGGTGGGGTCATAAGAAGTTGATGTTGAAAATTTGGGGGGAGGGGGGAACTACAACAACAAAGTTATGAGCCTGTATTGAAATTTACTAATGCAGGCTCATAACTGTGGTAATTTACCATATTTTGACCTGAACTGTTTAACATGAAGGAGTGGTCATAAAAAGATTATGTTGAAAAGTTGGGATAAAAATGTGAAAAACCAACTAAGTTATGAGAAAACAAATTGTTGCAACATTTACTCGTAACTTTATATTTTGGCCCCTAATGTTCAGCATATCCCTTGTGTTGCCCCATCTCATGAACATGGCAGGTGTCATTCAGATCCCCTCTACTTGTTTCCACAGTCATACAGCAAAATCACCTTTCTGATGGGATTTTAAAAAGTCCACCTGTGTTGATCATAACGTTGGGTAATAAAAAGACAGTTGGACATTTGGGGTCAAAATATGGGAACCCACTTAAAAGTAGATTTTGCTTCTCAGGTGCCCTATCCTGGGTAATTACAATCTAACAATGTGTTAAAGCAGGACACCACTGAAAATTAGATATTTGTATCTCATCTGCTCTGTCCTGGTTAAATATATATAGTAAATTGTGTACAGGGTGGGTGTGGCCAGAAGCCTAGCAAGATAAACATAGGCATCTCGAGATCTGCGGATCGGACGAGAAAATGGACAAAATAGTGGATTAAAAAAAGTTTTACGGGCAGACGAGCTTAAAATAAAGATGACATTATCAGAAACCGGGAAAGCTGTTTTATTTGATGATGGGGAGACTGAAAAGCTCTGGAAAATCGGATGCGAGTGTGATTCATCGGGGCCGGGGAAACTACAGGAGAGAATGCATAAGGAGAAAGCAGGGGAACAAGCAAACTCAGACTCCCTGCAAAGAGCAATAAATTTACTCATCACTACCATCCAGAAGCTTAACAAAAAACTGGGTGAGCAGAACAATAAAATCACAGTGATGGAGCAGAAAATGGAGGCACTGGCAGGCGAGACTGCAGATCATGAGTGCACTGGCAGCTGCCTCTACAGTGATAAAGGAATAGGCCCTGATCTGCAGCAGACTCTAGCAGCTTGAGAACTCTCCTCAGTCTGCCAGTGTTAGAATCTTAGGGCTGCCAGAGGAGACAGAATCCAGTGATCTCCCCACATTGTTGGAGAGGTGGCTCCCTGAGGCATTAGGACTGGGATTTGCAGTGTCGATTTATAAAGGTGTACAAAGTCACACTACGGAGAGCCACCAAAAACGTGGAGGGCCCCTGAACCATCCTGATTACTGACAGCTTCCATTCTTCGGGGTTGAATACTCAGAGCTGCCAGAGAATCGTCGCCAATTATGATGGGAGATACCAAACTGCTATTCTTTACGGATTATTCGTATGCAACCAGGATGGGCCTCAAAGCGTTTGAAGGGGTAGCCACCAAGCTTAAAGCAGCAGGCATTATGAACAGAATATCCTTTCCTGCTCACCTTCAGTTCACATATCTAGACAAAGTGTACTCATACACAAATACTAAGGCAGCGGGGGAATTTGCAACCAAGCTACCCAACAAGTTGCTGGCATCATCGCACAAAGCTGTTTTGGAGAGCCCAGATGAGGATAACTCTGACTGAACTAATGTTTCTTTACAATGTGAATATCACAATCTGAATATTTTACACTCAGTCTCCTGTTCTTTTTTTTTTTTTTGCTCCAAGGTCCAGGGCATCCCCCCAGAGTACTCACTCGACTGCTGCCGCCGCTACTCCCAGCCTGAAATCTCCTCCGTCAGTCTTCCTCCCGACTGTGTGGTCTGTCCAGCCTCCCAGATCACCCCTGGGACAGGGCCCGCTCTCCCTTGGCGGCCTTTCTGAAATTAGAGGGATGGCCGTGAGATGAAGCTAAATCACGTGAGATCCGATGAGGGCAGGTCTGGCAGCAGGATGTGGGCAGGTCCCGGGGGTCTCCTTCATCTCCACTGGATCTCCAGGGTGTTTCTGTGTTTTTGAGGTTTCCCTTTGGGGCGCGGACGTGCAGTGACATCTGCACAGGCCTGCTGCTGACATCCACCGCTGCTGCACCCCTTTACTGCACCGGCTCCTGTAGAACCCCTGATCTCCATCAGGGGCCACCAAGTAGCGGAGCCTGCAGCCCACCCCGGGAGAGGAGAGTTGTCATCCAGGCGCCCGATCCTTTCCCTCCCAGTCGACCCCGGTGGCCGGCGTGGTGCGAGGTGTGGCATCCAGCTCCTCAATCATCAGTGCCACTGGGCCGGCCATCCGTTACCTATCTTGACTGAATTGCATTAATGGTCTGGTTAAAATGGCTCGTGTGGCTCTTGGTCCCAAAACTCAAAGGTGGTACGATATGGAGCAGGCACGCTCTGTACACAAAATTTGGAGCATTAAGACATGGTCTAAGGGTTGAGTATTTGTCTGTTTTCAGGTCAAACAGGTTTGGGGTCCTGGTTTTTAAATATTTTCCACTGTATAACATGCTTGGAGTTGTTAGTTTTTTTTACAGTGGAGTTCACATTGCAGGTATAGAGGCTTGTATAGAAATTCCACTAGGTGTAAAATGGTGGCTGAGTGAAGGGAGATATTCACCTCATGGCAAAATGTTAAAATGGCGAGTGGACTTTTACTGGTACAGAGCGAATGGCTGGAGATTAACACATCCGAAAGTGTACACGATGTCTCCTAGCAGCTGCACCAGGTATACCTGCATGGAAAAAAATGTTTGGCCTCAGTGAAGTATTTAAATGTGGATGGTTGCCGCCTGGAATTTAAATGGAGCCCAGTAACACAAGGTTTTAGCAGAAATGGAATTAAAGCTTCTTAACATGTTTAAACGTTTAATTGTGTAGAACAAGAAGTAGCTGTTCACTGTCTGATGTAGAGGGGAGTTCAAGGGTGGTGCGATCTTTTAAGTAGGACAGATTGGGAATATGATCATAGTAAAGCCCATTGGGCTTGTGCAGTCAGTTAGTGGTATAAGTGTTTTGTAGTTAATTCCCAAATGAGCTTTGGCTGTGTAACGGCCACAAAAGGTGCACTAATTCTAGTATTTTTATTTTAGCTTTACCCCTCGTGTTGATAGAAATGTGTAACCAATATCCTGTATTAATGAATGGTGTATGATTTAATGTGAAGTACCATTTCTTGTAAGCATATATGATATGTACTTGCTATTAAATGCAGTAAAAATTAATAAAAAAAAAAAAAAACGTGTACAAGCAAGGCCTGGTACATCGGCAATACCAGCGGCGAACATTTGGCATTGACAAATGCTTGTTATGTAAGCTATAAGGCATGATGGGGTGTGCGTGGAACACATTTTACCGCACGGCCAGGGACGCGTAATAAGGCACGAGGCCAAAAGCCAAGTGACTTTAGCTACTGGCTGTGTGGCAAAATGTGTTCCACGTGCCTTATTGCGCTTGTAAAATGGGCTCCTTTTTTAAAACATGTTACAGTTGGGAAAAGCACGTCTATATGTAGAAACAATAGATTTATTTGTGTGTATTTATGATCAAATAGTCCTTCTGCCCACTACAGATGATGTCATTGTATTGCTGTCTACTTTCTTCTTCCTGTTTTTTTTTCTCTGTTTTTCCCACATTCAAGATATGGAATGTTTGTCATGGAATACATGGCTTCAAAATTCAGCTCAGTTCCACTGCTAGAATGTTACTCTCCTAACATACTATATACACACACACACACAACAAAGGCCTCTGTTACAGCCAGAGACTCAATTATCTCACTGTCGGGGCAAGAAAGAGATTTCACTGATGAGCAGGTAAAGATAGAAGGGGGATTTTTCATTGTCAGCAAAGAGACAGTTGTAATGAAAACTATAAACAATACCTAATGTTCCTAATTTATGTGTGTAAGGAGAATGTGAAGATCAGGGAAACAACATTTAATTAATGTTTTATTTTGTATTTAGGGTAGTTTTATTTTTAGGGCCCAGTGCAAATACACGTGATGCTTAGTTACTGGGCAAAAAACAATGGCTGCCAGTTGAATTCTAAACATTCTATTAGCGTAATGATTTCAGTGGTGATCAGTGCACATTTGGCAGCACTTTTTGATTTCCATACATGGTACATAATTGCGTCATGAACAACAGCCAATCGGATTTCAGGATTATCTCTTACCATTTTATAATACTTTATAATAAATTCAGCTTTTCTTGGAACTCAGGTAATTTAATGGACCTTCTAGGAGCGTAGATATGTTGTTCATCCACACTGTCTGGCATGTCCCTTTCCCCTTTAAATCTTGCCAGAAGTCTTCAAGCTGGCTCCTCCCACCCACATGGGTGGTACATACCTCGGCTCCGCCCCATGACGTCAGATCTTCCTTTCCGCTGGAAGATACAGGTTCCCTCGTGCTACTTTTCAATTACCGTAGGCCCTGGAGTCTAATCGACGGTTTTCGACGCATTTGCTGTCTCTAAAACCTCGTTAGAGTGTACCGACTCAGATCCGAACGCTTCAGACATGGAGGACAAGTCGTCCTCTCGGGTTTCGCCGGTGTTCTTGTGACAAAAATGTCTCAAGACCGATCCCTACCTCTCTGTATGCTTACTGCTTAGGGCGCCTGCTACTATACCTCTGCTTGCACCATCTGTCTGGCCTTCCATCCCACCGTCCCTGGACGACTGCAGGGCGCCCAGCTAGGGGAGACCGGAGCTCGAATCCACGGTGAAATAGGAGACCAGGTGGGCGGTTCTGTGGCTCATGGGATCCGAGAGCAGCTCGAACAGATGGTGGCTTCGAGAGAGCTGCCCAAGCTCCGCCAACGTTTTTTCGCAGCTCCAACCTGGGCTCCACCTTTACTGGGTCCTTCGAGAGTTGTGCCGGGTCTCTCCTACTAAGGGTGAGGCGCCCTCTGGCTCGCACTCCTCTCACTCCAAGAAAAAGGACGAGGACCCCAAATCATCGTCTTCTAGTCGAAGAAGACGTTCCTGGGACTGAGAGCGGTCCGATACACAGGATCAGGCGATCTCTGCCTCGGTCGAGATCGCCTCCTCGGCTGCTGGCTTCTCTGACCTTCCGTCAGGACAAGGCACCGAAGCCGAGGATACTGCAGAACCGGCCGAGATTTCTCTTGATCCGATTGAGCCGTTGGTGCCAACTCCTGTCGATGACTCCTTGTAGAGGACTCCCATTCTTTCCTTCCCCGACGAGGAGACCCGTCCTTTGGGCATCCTGATCGAGGGACAAGAGCTGGAACCTCTGTTTTCGCCGGATCCGGCTTCTCCCGATCGACAGAACTGACACCGTCGGTCTTGATCGAGGAATAGGACCCCGTCGGTTGAAAAACTGAAAAAGGGTCACAAACACTCTCGGAAGAGGCACTGCTGCCGTTCCTCATCCTCCTCGGACGAGGAGAGAGTTGGACAGAAGCTCCGTTGACGTTATGAGGACCTCATGTGGCAGCAGCTACTTTTGACCGGTCAAAAGCCATCTACTCCGGCTGCACCGGCCATTACTTGGCCCCAGCCTCTTCGGACGACACCGGCCCCTCCAGGACAGAGGACTGCTTCTCCTCCTGTGGGACTGCACGATTCTGCTCGGCCTGTTCTGGTCTCCCCACCAATTTTGGTGGAACCACCGCTCAAGCAGCCTCAGGTTGGGGCTTCCTTAGAGGAGGATCGGACAGATGCAGGCTTGCCCCGTCGGCTCTCCATTACCATTGATCTTACTTCGAGACACAGCTCTTGCAGCAGGTTACACCATTAGGACTGAAGCCAGCAGGCGTCAGGACCCCACGGAAAAATTCTAGCTAGCTATCTTCAGCGGGGACCGCCCCCGACGTCGGTCCTGCCTCGACGCCAGACGTAGTATATAAGGGGCGGTCCACTTCCGATTTCTGTTTTTCCCACCACGCTTGTGTGCGTCTTGACCTTCGTTCAGTGTCTAGCGCCACACGCTGTGGTTAAGTTCTTTCCTACGGAAATTAATTCTTCAAGCAAGTTTTTCTCTGATGTCCTCTCCACCTCCGGTCACTCCTCAAGTGTGCTTGTAGGAAACAGATCCTCTCAAGGACCTCATGCGGCTCTGCGTCCGTGCCTAGGCCCAGACCACGACACCCGGGCCTGCTCCTTTGCCAGGGGTTTAATAGCAGAACCCGGATCCGCCGGCCAGAAGGCCTTTCAGGTTTTTTGTTGAAGAAAGCTTAAGACCATGTCTTCCAAGGGGACTCACAAAAAGGCCCACAAGCACACTGAAAAACGAAGGGAGAAGGCCCCTTCCAGGTCCCCGCTCTAGGGCCTCAGACTCTACGTAGCCCGGTTCCAGGTCCACCGGCCCCTCCTGCCAGCTCTCAGCCTCCCTGCTGCGGTTAAGAAGTCTTCCCTCAGGCCAAGACTGCCAGACCTTCCTCATCCTTCAGGGCCTTGGTCAAGTCTGGGGACCGCCACCATCACCATAAGTCGGGTTCTCGCTTTCTGAACCCGACATCAGGTCGGCTTCCTTGCCTTCTCGCAAGACCTTGAGCTTCTCTCTGAAGAGAGACCGCAGGACCCGACGCCAGTGCGCCTCTCGTCCCTTCCGCCATTAGATCCTCGAGCTCGCCGCCGCCAGACTCACCGCCGCCGCCAGGCTACCTTCATCGACGCCAGTAGGGGACCGCGCCCGCCTCCTGTCAGAAGAGAACCTCGACGTCTCCGACGACGTCGTCAGGAGACCATAACCGAGGAGGAATTAACTCAGCCCGAGGACCAGACGGTGACCCCGGTCCTGTCGAGACGCCCAGGGAACCTCGCCATTACCCGAGCTCCCATGGAGCCGACGCCAGACCCGACGACCGTCCACCGGCGCCCGGACCGTCGTCGGGCCTTTCCATGGTAGAAGTGAAGGAGCTGTTCACTTACTGGTGGGACACCATAAAGAAGGACATGGCTCCCACTCCACCTTCTCCTATTCCTACTACACCGTTTACTCCTCCGGTTCCTGCGCTCCCCTCCCCATCTGGGTCGGCAGGCCGACTACCTCCTCCCTGGGAGCACAGAACACCTCCAAGGGGAAGACCAGACAAACGCAGACCTCCGTCCAAATCCTCTTCCAGGTCACCCAGCCCTAAGAGACCCAGAAGACGCAGACGATCGCCTTCGACGGTGGACATGGGATCAGAGTTCTCAACATCCAGATCCCCATCTCCCCTCTCCATCCCTTCTCCGGATCCACGCGAGATGCCAAAATCTCCTCCGATGACCCTTCGCCTCGGATATTATGAGACACATCCAAGAGAACATGGGGTGGGATGCGAAGAGTTGACCCTGAAGGCTACGCCTTGCAAAAGTATCTTCGCAGAAGGACCCCAAGCCTGTGATGGTGCCACCCTTGGTAGACACTTTCGTGGACGTCACCAAGGCAGCGTGGAAGCGTCCACATTCGCTCCCGGCGATGCTGAAGAAAACTGATCGGTTGTACAAGGCTCCCAGGGAAGACCAGTACTTGACTCAGCATCCTCAGGCCAACTCTCTGGTCATAACAGCCTCACATGACCAGTCCCAGAGACCGCAACATCTGAGCATCCTGCCACCGGACCCAGAGTCCAAACAGCTGGACGCTATGGGTAGGCGCACGTATGCTTCCGCTACCTGCGCCATCAGATCCCTGAATTACTTGATCCACATGGTGCAGTTCCAAAATGCCTTGTGGGAACAGGGTCTGGATGCGGCTGAAAAACTGCCGGAAGGTGAGCAGAAGGAGGAGATGCATCAGCTCCTTCGCACGGGTTCAGACGTGGGAACCCAAGTGCTACGAGCCGCATATGACTCCGCGGACTCCTCGGCCCGAGCAGCAGCTTCAGGCGTATGCATCCGGAGGCACTCTTGGTTGTGCGTCTATGGCATTACCCCGGATGTCCAGAAGAATATCATGGACACCCCATTCGAGGGAGAAGTCTTGTTTGGTAAGCCCTCAGAGAAGATTATTACCAAACTCCAAGAGGCCGGGAAGGCGGTGAGGTCGGTTCAGGCACTGTACCACCTAAGCTTAGTTCCTTTCGCAGGAACCAAAGCCGATTTCGTGGACGGACGAGAGGCACAGTCCCACCCCGGCCCATTAACAGAGGGGCTCAAGCCGCAGAGCCCAGGGGAACAACCCGCAGGCCAAAGCCAGCGCACTTCCAAGCCGGGTCCAGCCAGCGACCCTCAGCCACCAGCCTGACTCCTTTCCGCCCCGCCTCAGGATCAACGGAAATCATGGTCGGGTCACATTACAACTTCCTGCCGGGATGGCAGGCTAACCACCAACAGATGGGTTCTTCAGTTGTTCTGAAGATGCCAGTTATAGAATTTCAGAAAACACCTCGAGGCCTCTTTGCTTTCCCGGTATCCAGATCAGCATAAGTCTCTGATCTGGCAAGAAGTACTGCGCTCTTGCAAAAGGGAGCTAGAGTACTCCTGGAGTAAAGAGAGGACAAGGATACTATTCCACTTCTTCCTGGTTCCAAAGGAAACAGGGACCTCCGTCCGATTCTGACCTCAGCACCGTACATGTCGGTTGCATACAAGAGATCTCAGATGGTGACTCTTCCGGTCTCATTTCCATGCTGAAGCAAGGTGCCTTCTTAGCATCTCTAGACATGCGGGACATACCTGCACATCCCTATAGCTCAGGCGCACAAGAGGTTCCTGCGCTCGAGCTTCCACCACCTTCAGTTCCGAAGCCCTTCCATTCGGACTGTCATCCACACCCAAGGTCTTTACCAAATGCATGGTAGTCGTGGCAGCTGCCTCTAAGGAGACAGGGCCATTATGTGTTCCCGCATCTGGACGATTGCTTCTCATGGCCGCCTCCAGAGAGGCATTGTTACATGCGATCCAGAGCACCCAGGACCTGTTCCGATCTCTGGGCATTCTAATCAACCATGAGAAGTCTCTCCTGGTGCCATTGCAGAAGCTGCAATTTATAGGCGCAGTACTGGACACCGTTCAGGGAAGAGCTTTTTCCCGACGACAGAGCGGAGCGCATCAGATCCCTCATCAGGGAGTTATCGAACAAGACCGTCCCTGCTAGGTCGGTCCTTCGCTTGCCAGACACATGGCTGCTGCCACTCCGTCCCTTTCGCAAGGCTCCATGCAGGTAACTCCGTGGATGCTCGTGCGCAGTGGGATCAAAGGCAAGACCACATGCAGCATCCGGTCAGAATCACGAACACCGTGATTCGAGACTGGCAGCGTGGCTAGACCTAGGTCGCTCTCACGGGCGTCCTCTGCCTAGGTGCTGTACCCCAGAGGCATGCTCTACCACAGACGCCCTCATAGGTCTAGGTGGGAGCACACCTGGACGGGTGAAGTCCCAGGGTACGTGGACCCTCTGGAGGTCACCTCCATATCAATGTCTCAGAGATGAGGGCAGTCCTTATGCCCTGCAGGCCCTTCAGTCAGAAATCCCACCGAGTACTCTCCTGCTTCAGACAGACAACATGGCGGTGATGTATTACCTCAACAAACAAGGAGGCGTGACACTTGGCCTCTTTGCAGGAGGCCATGTGAGGGTGGGATTGTAATCTGACATGGCGCTAATCTGATCGCTGTACATGTTCCCGGTGGACAACACGATTGTAGATGGCCTGAGTCGCTCCCAGGCCAGAGTCCACGAGTGGGAACTTCTTCAAGAGGTAGCAGAGGATCTGTTTCTTCGGTGGGGAACTCCATAGTTGGACTTGTTCGCATCCCCATCCAACACAAAACTGCCCAATTTTTGCTTGCTAGATCCAGGGCCTGGTGTTTTCTGGCGAGACGCGTTGTCCCTCTCCTGGGCGGACAGATTCCTCTACGCTTTCTCTCCCTTCCCGTTGATCCAGAGAGTTCTTCTCAAACTGCGCAGGGAGCATGCAACAATGATCCTGGTGGCCCCTTTCTGGCCCAGACAGATCTGGTTCCCTGCTAATTCAGCTATCCCGGAACCACCGCCTCCCGCTCATTCAGCTCCCATCTCTTGTCTCAGGAGGAAGGTTCACTGGTCCACCCGACTTTACTCACTGAACCTGCATGCTTGGCTCCTAGAGACATAGCCATCTTGTGTCACGGGTCTCGCAAGAGGTTGCAGAATTCTTTCTGCAGCCAGAAAGCGGCAACGTATGCGACGTACGCCATGAAATGGCGCCGTTTTTGTTTATGGTCGCAAGCACGCAATTTTTTCCCTTAGGCTGCCCGTGGGAGTGGTGTTGGACTACCTGCTCTCCCTTTTCCGTTCGGGTCTAGCCTACTCCTCTATCAAGGTGCACCTCTGTGCCATCTCTATCTACCACCTTCTGGTGGGACATCGCACAGTGGCACAATTAGATGCCTCTCGGGAATTTTTGAGAGGGGTGCTACACCTTAGGCCATCCATTAAGGACCCAGTGCCTCCATGGGATTTGCTCTTTGTCCTGGAACAACTCACGCTTCCCCCCTTCGAACCTGCCACGGATTGCGAGCTGCGTTTGCTGTCGTGGAAAACGCTGTTTTTGGTTGCTGTTACTTCAGCGAGAAGAGTTTCTGAGCTTCACGCTCTCATGTGCAAAGAGCCTTATTTAGTTTTCCACCGGGACAGAGTATCCCTGAGGACGAATCCTAAATATTTGCCCAAGGTGGTTTCTACACTCACTGTCAATCAGGATATTGACCTGCCGGTCTACTTCCTGAACTACTCTAATAGAGGAGAGGCACTGCTCCACACCCTGGATGTTCACCGCAGCTTGAGGTATTACCTCAACAGAACTAAACAACTTCGTAGTTCAGAGCAACTTTTCGTTTCCTTTTCTGAAAGGATGATGGGCCAACCAGTATCCAAACAGTCCCTGTCTCGCTGGCTTGTCCAGTGTATTTCGCTCTGTTATGATATCAAACAAAGCCCTCCCGGTACAGTCCGGGGTCATTCTACTAGGGGTGGCCACCCTTTGCAGCACTCAAACGCTCCACTTCTGCCATATGTGCTGCAGCCACTTGGAGCTCTGTGACATCATTTATCAGGCATTATAGCCTGATATCGCTCGGGGCGAAGAGCCAGCCTGGCCTGGTGGTGCTACAGGGTCTCCTGTCCTAGATTCAGACCTGGAATGTATTTCCTAGTTTCCTCCTCCCAGAATTTTGCATGTACTGCTTGGGAATCCGTCCTAATGGTGTAACCTGCAAAGAGCTGTGTCTCGAGTAGATAGTACAGTTGGCGTAAGAACTTAGCTGACAGTAGATCTTCGAGAACAGCTCTTGCAGCAGGTACCTTCCCTGAGGAGGCATGGCCGCCTTTACTATCAGGGTTTTTCCTTTGACTTCTGACGGTGGATCCCCGGCCCCTTTCGATGTCAGCCTGCGTCGGAAG
Organism: Neoceratodus forsteri; assembly: GCA_016271365.2. NCBI lineage: Eukaryota > Metazoa > Chordata > Ceratodontiformes > Ceratodontidae > Neoceratodus > Neoceratodus forsteri. The sequence goes on from CM028129.1 coordinate 194,930,832, forward strand.
TCTCCGCAGGAGAACTGGGAATCGGGCGGACCGCCTTATGTACCACGCCTGACGCCGGAGGCGGACCGACGTCAGCGGTCCCCACTGAAGATAGCTAGCTAGAATTTTCTCTGGGGTCCTGACGCCTGCCGGCTTCAGTCCTAATGGTGTAACCTGCTGCAAGAGCTGTTCTCGAAGATTTACTGTTACGGTAAGTTCTTACGTAACTGTACTTTCCTGATCACCCTAGGCGTATTGAAGGGGACGTGGGCGGGAGACCTTTGTATCCCGATTCCTCGCACTCGGATACCACTGGCCTTCACTTGTACCCTGACGATGAGCTGTCAGTGACAGGCCTGGAGGAAGAGCCTTCCTCCCTCCAGGGCATCCTTTGACTCATCTTTGAGTCCACGGGTATGCCTTTACAGCCTATTCAAAAGAAGGCAGAATATTCGCTCATGAATAACATTAAAAGGGGTGATACCCTGACGGAGGCCTTCCCAGTGGCCGAAGCCATTGTTGGCCCCGCCCTCGAGCTATGGCAGTGCCCTGCCTGTTGCCCGGCTCAGTCTGCCCGCATGGCTCGCAAGTACATTGTTCCCATGGGGTCCTTGGGTTACACTCAGCATCCCTCGGCAGAGAGCTTGTGACTGCCTCCAGTGTTTCAAGCATGGGTGGTTCTGTGGATACTGATCCGCCTCGACAGGGAGTCCAAAATATGGACCACTCTGCCCGGAAAGTTTACTTAGCTTATCCGCGGGCTCGCCAGGCCAGCTCGGCAGTGATCATGGCACACTTCTCTCACGCCTTCTGGGGTCGCTTGATGAAGTCCTCCTCATCTCCCAGCAGACATGCAGACCACGTCAAGCAGGTTCTGACCAGGGCTGTGCTGTTGTAAAACAGCAGCTCCAGATGGCTCTGGACATTGGAGATTCCTGTGCCCATTCACTAGCTGCTGCAGTGGCCACTTGCCACAGGACCTGGCTGAGATTATCCTCCTTTCCGGCGGATACTCAGCACAAGCTAGCTGACGTGCCCTTCCTTGGCACCGACCTTTTCGGTCCGGGAGTGGCAGGTCATCTCCAGCGCATTGAGCAGTCTAATGCCACCTTAGATGCCACCTCTGCTAAGGGTTTTCCGGGCAAGAACCAGCAGAAGCGCAAGAAGAAGCCTTTTCGGCACTCTTCCCTGCGGTTAGACAGCCCTCCTTCCAAGGAGGTCAGCAGCACCAGCAGCAACAGCAGGCTCAAGCTTGGCGTCCTAGGCCCAAGCAAGGTCTCCAACAGCCCCGCAAAGGAGGCCGAGGTGCTGGTCCAGGAGCAGCCTCCTCCTCTAAGCCTGCACAGTGACTGGTCGGGGGTGGCCTCCCCTACACCTGTCACGCCAGTTCTGGGTCCTCCCGTGGGGGGGCCGGCTCCGCCACTTTTATTCCGCCTAGTCCGGATCACTTCAGACACGTGGTTCTGGAAGGTCGGTCAGGGACTGCCTTTAGAGTTCAAGCAGTACCCCCCCCCCAGCCGAGCCCGCGCCCCACGGGAGGAAAGGATCTCAGCTGGCGCTCAGTCGGCCCTTCGGGATGACATTGCTCAGCTCCTCTGCAAAGAGGCGGTAGCTCCAGTGCCGGATCCTCCTACAGACCCAGGCTTCGTGTCCAGGTACTTCTTGGTGCCCAAGTGGACGGGGGATTGGTGCCCCATCCTAGATCTCCATGACCTGAATCAATGTCTTAGGTCTCGCACTTTCCGGATGGTAACTCGGAACCAGATCATACCATCTCTGGAGCGAAACATGTGGTTCTAGGGACATGGATATGTTGTTCATCCACACTCATTGGCAGTATCCTTGCCGCTTTAAATCTTGCCGGAAGGTCTTCAAGCTTGCTCCTCCCACCCACCCGGGTGGTATAACTCTCGGCTCCGCCCCATGCCGCCAGATCTTCCTTACCGCTTGGAAGCTCAGGTTCCCTCCCTTAACGCTCTCGCGCTTGCGACTGGTTCCTATTTCTCCGCTTGGCGGATTTAAAATAAAATTTGCAAAAGACTTCTTCAGTCTCGATCCTCGCGCCGCGGCGGGACAAATCGACTCCCCGGATTTCGGAGATGCCCATGCGGGCAGAAGATGTCTCGGACGGATCCACACTCCACGTGTGTCTACTGCTTAGGCCTTGAGCACGACCCGCAGGCTTGACCTGTGCTCATCTTTCTCGCCCACGCCCTCAAGACCGTGCTGCCCGGTTGCAACTGGGCCGTCCCGAGCAGCGCTTCCTCCGTGAAGTCCAAGGGGGCCCGGTTGGCGTGTTCGGGCGGCGGGTTTCGGGCGGATCAGCTCGAGCGGATGGTCGCCCTCGAAGAGGAGGCGGGCGCGGGCGTATCTTCCTCGGGCCGCTGCATTTATCCCGCCTCTGGGTTCTTCCTACGCGCTTCTTTTAAGGAGCTTTGTCTGTCCCTTCCACTAAAGGAGAAGGGCTCGCGCTTGCTGGACCTATTCTCGGTCCAAAAGAGGACAGGTAAGTCCTCCGTCGACGCTCTTGGGAGCGGGAAAGGTCCCTTCCCGGGCCGTCGTCCGTCGGCTTCGGTCGACCGCTCGGGTTCGGCCACTGGCCTCACGGTGTCCCCGTCAGGTCAGTTGACCGAGACTCCCACTGATGAAGCCGAGATTTTCTCACCCATTGGACGGGCTGTCCCTTTAGCAGCCGAGATTCCTCTCCCGGTTCCCCGGAGGAGTTGAGGATCCTGGCTCGCTCAGCCCGGTTCCGGAGCCTCGATGACCTTCCGAGCCGGGGAGTGCTGTTCCGCCGACACCTCCCTCGCACCGACCCCGAAATTCCGGGACTCTCGTCTCGGGTTCGACCTCTTCGCTGTCCAGCCGCTCCCACCGTCATAGGCGGTCTTCGGTCTCGGCATCATGGTAAGCGGCGTCCGCTGGCTGGCCCTCGCCCTCCTCCTCGGATGAGGGAGGCTTCATGAATTACGCCGAGATGCACGAGGACCTTATGTTGCAACAGCTCCTCCTGGCCGGGAATAAGCCGACCCGCGCTTTCCCGCCATTATGGCTGTCACCGAACGGCCCACAACCCCCGACTTGTCCGAGGAGTTCATACCAGGCAAGAAACCGGCTAAAACCAGTTGCTCCACCTGATTCCGTGGAACCTCCGCCCACAGCCACCACACTGGGGCCCCACCATGACTCGGTCGGCCAAGGGTTTACCCCATCGGCTGTCAGTTACCTCACTCCCGACCGACCTCGGCAGGTGAAGGGGTGGCTCAGGCCAGAGGCAGCTTTTCGAGGACTCTTCCGAGTCCGAAGATGATTCCTCCTTCTTCCAAGCGACTGGACTTGGAGTCTTCAGGAGGTCAGTCAATGGACGATAGCCCGCCGTCTTTCTAGGACTGCTTGGCTCATCTCGGAGTCTACCGGATGGAGCTCAACCCGCTTCCAAACGGGCCAGGTATCCCCTCACGGAGATTCTGACCGGGGATTCTCCGACGGAGGCTTTTCCGGTGGCCGAGGCTAGTGGGTCTGGCACTGGAACTTTGGCAGCGTCCTTCCTGCCCTGCGCCGGCCAGGATGGCCAGGAAGCATGCGTCCCTACCGTTCCTTGTCCGTTTTTTTTCGAACACCCTCGCTGAGGGTTGGTTACCGACAGCGCTCTGCCGGGCACGCCAGGATGTGGACAAACCTCCTGACAAGGAGTCCAAGAAATTGACCACGCCGGGCTAAAAGTCTACGCTATGCCCTCTCTCGGCTTCGTCAGAGCTAGTTCGCCGTCCCTCATGGCACTTTTCTCATGCCCTGTTGGGCCCCTGGATGAGGTCATCCTCATCTTCCCACCGATCCGCAGACTACGGTTACAGGTGCGGGACCAGGGCAGGGCAGTGGCCAAACAGCAGCTCCAGACTGCTTTGGATATAGGGACTCATGTGCCAGATCGGTGGCGGTCGCAGTGGCTATAAGCGTCGGCGGGTTTGCTGAGGATATCCACCTTTACTGGATACCCAGCACAAGTTGGCGGATGTTCCCTTTGGGACTGACCTCTCGGCCCTGGGGTGGAAGGTCACCTGCAGAGGATCGAGAAGTCCACATGCCTTGGACTCGGTCTCTTCCGCCAGAAGGACAAAGGCCGCCAAACCACAGCCTAAGCCCTTTCGGCCCTCCAGCCCTCGCCGCCTGGCCCAGCAATCGCCAGGGCCAGCAGGCTCGGCCTTGGCATCCCAAACCCAAGCCGCCGGCCTCTAACAGGAGGCAGGAGGAGGTGGCCCAGGAGGTCCCTCGGCCGGTCCCCTCCTCCAAGCTTCGCCCAGTGACGGGCTGAGGGGTGTCTCCATCCCCGCCACTCACTCCCTGGGTCCTCTGGGGACGGCTCAGCATCTGCTCCACCTGGTCCGCTGTTACCACGGACAGGTGGGTCTTGAGGTGGTGGAAGAGGCCTGCCTCTGAATTCGAGCAGGCACCACCTTCAGAGCCGCCACTCGGGGGCTCTGGGATCCCCAGTCCTCACTGGCGGCCTGGGCCGAGCCGATATCACCTCCTCCAGAAGGAGGTGGTAAGAGAGGTGGTGGACCCTCCTTCAGACCCAGGGTTTGTGTCCAGGTACTTCCTGGTTCCGAACGGACGGGGGCTGGCGCCCATTCTCGACCTACACGACCTAAACAAGTTCCTAAGGTCTCGAACCTTCAGGATGGTCACTCTGGCTCAGATAATACCATCCTTGAACGCGGGGTGGTTCTGCTCTGGACTTGCAGGACGCTTCTTCACGTCCCTATCCGTCTGCCTCACCAGAGATTCCTCGCCGAGCGGAAGGATCTCTTCTGAGTTCCAAGCCATGCCCTTCGGGCTTGTCTCCAGCTCCCAGGGTCTTCACCAAATGCATGGCAGTGGTGACAGCATTCTGCGGGCTCCGAGGGGTCCGGTGTACCTCATTTGGACGACTGGCTGATAGCAGCTCCTCCAGGAAGGAGGCGGAGTGGTCCAGAGATCTGGCCTCCAGGTCTGCTCTCAACTGGGCCTCCTTATCAACGAGGCCAAGTCGGAACTCGAGCCGAAGCAGGTGATTCTATTCATCGGGCGCAGCTCGACTCTCGAGCCAGAGCGCTGCCCCGCGGACAGGGCCGAGGTTCTTTCCTCCTTGCCCGATCATTTCTGGTTGGGCACTGCGCCTGCCCGGGACTTCTGCGCCTCCTGGGTCTCATGGCGGCCTGTACCAGCGTGGTCCGTTGGGCCGCTGGAACATCGCCCCTTCAGTGGGGACTGGCCAGCCAGTGGTCACAACGCTGCGATCCCTTGACCAGCTGTCAGTCGGTGACATAGGGGATGTGAACGCCCTCCAGTGGTGGACCGTTCCAGATCATTTGCAGGAGGGCATCCCGTCGTCCGCCTGGCCGACGGTCTCTCTGTCGACCGATGCCTCTGATGGGTTGGGGTGCCCATCTGGGGAACACTGGCTCATGGCCTCTGGTCCCCGCTGAGTCCCGATGCCACATCAACCTGCTGGAGCTCCGGCGGTCCGCCCAGCTCTCACCGCTTGCTCCGTTCCTCCGGGGTCAAGTGGTCCAGTCCAGACGGACAATACCCGCGACCATGTACTATCTAAACCGCTTCAGGGCGGGACGCTGGCCCATGCTTCTATGCAAGGGAAGCTCTCCGTGATTTGGTCACTCGTGCGCAGCCTGGAGGCGGATCTCCTAGCCATTCACGTGGCAGGAGCCTCCAACACCCCTGGCCGATGCCCTGAGCCGGATAGGGCTGCATCCCACGAGTGGTCTCCTGCCGAGGTAGTACAGCATCTGTTCTCCCTTGGGGCACACCCCTCAGGTGGACCTGTTTGCCTCCATGGAGAACGCTGGGTGAGTCTGTTCCATGCCCGCCCCTCAGCAGGGCTCGCTGCAGGGGATGCCTTCTCGAGGCAGTGGACCCGGGCCTTTTTATGCCTTTCCCCATTTCCTTGATCCACAAGGTGCTTCTCAAGGCGAGGAGGGCAAGGCGAGGTGATTCTGATAGCCCCAGACTGGCCTCGCAGTTCTGGTACCCAGATCTCCTCAGTCTCAGCTCCAGGACTCGCGCAGCTTCCAGCTCGCCCGGACCTGCTCTCAGTCAATCGGGAAGGTGTTCCATCCGGACCTTCAATCTCCTGCACCTGACGGCCTGGTTCCTGAGCTGCCAGAGTTCCAGGCCTTGGGTCTTTCCGACGAGGTCCTCAATGTAGTTGAGGCGTCCCAGTGAGTCGACCAGAAAATGTTATGCCTTCAAATGGAAAAAGGTTTTCCATTTGGTGTCAGGCAAGGGCTTGGACCCTTCCTCCTGTTCCTTGGCAAGCATCTTGGACTATTTATGGTCCCTTTCTAGTCAAGGCTTAGGTCGCCGACCCTAGGGTGCACCTGGCAGCCATCTCTGCCTACCGGCGCGGGCAGGAAGCAGTCGATGGCGCAGGAGAAGGTGGTCTGGCGCTTTTCAAAGGCCTTGATCACATTTCCTCCAGTGGGGAACCCCCACCTCCGGGGATCTACTGCTGGTACTGGCAAAGCTCATGGGCAAGCCATTCGAACCTATGCACAGGTGTGCTTTCTCTCACCTGTCGTGGAAGACTGCCTTCTTGGTGGCTATCACGTCAGCCAGAAGGATGGGAGAGCTCCAGGCGCTTTCCATCGAGTCTCCTTACCTGGTCTTCCACAGGGACAAGGTTGTCCTGGCCCCACCCGAAATTCCTTCCCGAAGGTGGTGTCGGAGTTTCACCTTAACCAGGTGTTGACTCTGCCGGTGTTCTACCCCAATCACACCTCGGAGGCCGAATATAGGCTCCATACTCTGGACCCTAGAAGGGCGCTCGCTTATTATAAGGAGCGCACGGCTGAAATTCGGGGAGAGGTTCGCCAGCTGTTTGTCACCTACGCTGAAGCCGCATCTGGCAGACCTGCAGCTAAGCGGACTATCAAGCAGGTGGGTAACCTCCGCATAGATCTCTGCTATAAGTTGGCGGGCATGGAGCTCCCAGAGGATAAGAGCTCATTCTACCCGCCATACTGCTGCAACGGTGGCTGCTTCCAGGGACTCCCTATCCAGGAAATCTGCAGGGCTGCTACCTGGAAGTCAGCAAACACCTTCATTACCCACTACCACATCGACCTTGAGTCACGCTGGATGCTGGTTTTGGGGCCCTCGGTTCTCCAGTCTCTTTCCCAAGTAAGTATATGGGGTGTGCGCTTGCCTCCCTCCCCGGAGAACTGCTAGAGTTTCGTTATGAGTGGGATGAACAACATATCCATGTCCCTAGAAATACAGGTTACTCACCTGTAACAGGAGTTCTAGGAATGGTATATGTTGTTCATCCACACGACCCTCACCTTCCCGGCTTCGACGCAGCAACCTGAGCTTCCAGCGGCCAGATCTGGCGTCATGGGGCGGAGCCGAGAGTTATACCACCCGGGTGGGTGGGAGGAGCAAGCTTGAAGACCTTCCGGCAAGATTTAAAGCGGCAAGGATACTGCCAATGAGTGTGGATGAACAACATATACCATTCCTAGAACTCCTGTTACAGGTGAGTAACCTGTATTTCTGTTCACTGGATCTACAGGACGCGTTCTTTCATGTCCCAATCCGTCCATCCCACCAGCGGTTCCTCCGCTTCAGGATCGAAGGGACCCTGTACGAGTTACAAGCCATGCTGTTCGGGCTGTCATCGGCCACTCGGGTCTTCACCAAATGCATTGCAGTGGTGGCAGCCCATTTACGGCGTCAAGGGGTTTCGGATATACCCTACATCAATGGTTGGCTACTAGCGGGTTCCTCCCTGCAGGAGGTGGAGAGGTCCAGGGACCTGACCCTCTGAACCTGTTCCCATCTAGGCCTCCTGATCAACGAGGCCAAGTCAGAACTTGTGCCCTATCAGGTGATGGGCTTTATTGGGGCAGAGCTAGACTCTTGTCAAGCCAGAGCTCGGCTTCCGGTGGACAGGGCGGAGGTTCTTTCCTCCTTTGTCCAGTCATTTCTGGTTGGGCACCTGCATCCTGACCGGGACTTCCTGTGCCTTTTGGGTTACATGGCGGCGTGCACCTCAGTGGTCCATTAGGCCAGATTGCACATGCGCCTCCTCCAGTGGGAGCTGGCTGCTCAGTGGTCTCAGCATCAGGGTCTTTTCGACCAGCTGGTCACTGTCACCCAGAGGATGTGGGACGCTCTCCAGTGGTGGACCGTCCCAAGTCATCTGCGGGAAGGTATCCCGTTTGTCCGCCCTGAGCCGACAGTCGTCCTCACGACCAGTGCCTCTATCCTGGGCTGGGAAGCCCACATGGGGGACCACAGAGCCCATGGGTTCTGGACCCTCGAGGAGTCCCATTGCCACATCAACCTGTTGGAGCTCAGAGCAGTCAGACTGGCACTGTCAGCTTTCGCTCCTCAGCTCCGGGGTAAAGTGGTTCAAGTCCAGACGGACAATACCACGACCATGTACTACCTCAACAAACAGGGCGGCACACACTCCCGTCTGCTATGCAAGGAGGCGCTCCGGATCTGGACCTTCGTCAGCCGGCTGGAGGCAGATCTCCTAGCCATCCATGTGGCAGGAGCCTCGAACCAACTGGCGGATGCTCTCAGCTGCATAGGCCAGACATCCCACAAGTGGTCTCTCCATCCAGAGGTAGCTTACAGTCTGTTCTCTCATTGGGGCAAACCATTGGTGGACCTGTTTGCCTCCAGGGAGAACACCAAGCTGAGGCTGTACCATGCCCGCCCCCCCTCAGCAGGGCTCGCTGCAGGGGAATGCCTTCTTGAGGTCATGGACTCCAGGCCTCTTCTACGCCTTCCCTCCATTTCCCTTGATCCACAAGGTGTTACTCAAGGTGAGGAGGTACAAGGCGAAGGTGATCCTGGTAGCCCCAGATTGGCCCCGCCAGTTCTGGTATCCAGATAGCCTCAGCTGCAGGGCCCTGGAGCGGCTTTGTACATGCCCAGACCTGGTATCATTGAACCAGGGGAAGGTATTCCATCTGGACCTTCAATCCCTGCACTTCACAGCCTGCTTCCTGAGTGGCTAGAGTTCCAGGCTCTGGGTCTGTCTGAGGATGTCTACACTGTGGTGGAGGCATCTCGTAAGGAATCGACCAGGAAATGTTATGCCTTCAAATGGAAAGGCTTTCCATTTGATGTCAGGCTAAGAGTCTGGACCCCTTATCCTGCTCTCTGGCTAACATTTTGGACTACCTTTGGTCTCTCTCCAAAGGGGGTCTTTGGTCATCGACCCTTAGGGTGCATCTGGCAGCCATCTCTGCTTACCGGGCACGGGCCGGTCAGTCGACGGCTGGCACAGAAGACAGTGGTTGGGCGCTTTTTCAAAGGCCTGGATCACATATCCCCTCTGGTGCGTGAACCTCCACCTCCATTGGATCTACTGCCGGTACTGGCAAAGCTCATGGGCAAGCCATTCGAACCCATGCACAAGTGTGAGCTCTCGCACTTGTCGTGGAAGACTGCCTTCCTGGTGGCTATCACGTCAGCCAGAAGGACAGGGAAGTTCCAGGCGCTCTCGGTGGACTCCCCTTATCTGGTATTTCACAGGGATAAAGTTGTCCTGTGCCCCCACCCGAAATTCCTTCCGAAGGTGGTGTCAGAATTTCACCTTAATCAGGTGTTGACTCTGCCGGTATATTACACTAATTACACCTCGGACGCTGAGTACAGGCTCCATACTCTGGATCTTAGACGTGCTCTTTCCTACTACAAGGAGAGGATAGCAGAAATTCGGGGAGAGGTTCGCCAGCTGTTTGTAACCTACGCTGAAGCCGCTTCTGGCAGATCTGCAGCCAAACGGACTATTGCAAGATGGATTACATCATGCATAGGTCGTGTTATGAGTTGGCGGGCAAGGAGCTTCCCAGAGGGTTAAGAACTCATTCTACCTGCCATACTGCTGCATCGGTGGCTGCTTCCAGGGACATCCCTATCCAGGAAATCTGTCGGGCTGCTACCTGGAAGTCAGCAAACACCTTCATTTCCCACTACCACATCGACCTTGAGTCACGCCGAGATGCTGGTTTTGGGGCCTCAGTTCTCCAGTCTCTGTTTCCTAAGTAGGGGGTGTGCACCTTGCCTCCCTCCTCCCGGAAAACTGCTAGGAGTCTGCAAGACAGTGTGGATGAACAACATATCCACGCTCCTAGAAAAACAGGTTACTCACCTGTAACAGGAGTTCTAGGAGTGATATATGTTGTTCATCCACACGCACCCACCCGACCTCCGCGGCTTTAGGTGCACCACCTTTCTTCTAGCGGGCTAAGATCTGGCGTCATGGGGCGAGCCGAGGTTTATACCACCCGGGTGGGTGGGAGGAGCCAGCTTGAAGACTTCCGGCAAGATTTAAAGGGGAAAAGGACATGCCAGACAGTGTGGATGAACAACATATACCACTCCTAGAACTACTGTTACAGGTGAGTAACCTGTTTTTTCTGCCACTTAGTTTCTCCTAAAAAATAGTTTTTCCTGGCAGCAGCTGCTTTGGAGTTGGCCCAGTTACCTCCTTCTGACAGCAACATTTTTTTTTTTTTTTTTTTTTATTTCTTTATCTCTCCTGTCTGCTCTCGGGGCCCACTCCTTCCGTCCACTCATTTTTCCCCCAGTCCACCTCCGTGGGATCTGCCCCTAGAATGCCTCCTCTCTCCTCCTGCTCAGTGGGGTCTGTCCCTCTTGGTGGTCCGGATAGTACCAGAGTGGCTTTCATCCAGGGCTGCCGAGAGGTGTTTTCCGTTTTCTCCCGGGTTTCCCCTACCCTCTGAGACATCGAGCGCTAGGACGTACGTCCCGAGTGGTGGCATGCTGACGCCGCCAGACCTCTCATGTGCTGGCCGACGCCCCCTCCTCGGCTCCAGCGAACGGAGCCGCCTCCATCCCTCCTTATGTCGGTGCTTCCACCGCTATGAGGGAGATGCAGAACGAGAAGCGTTCTTGGTCTCCCACCCTGAGGAGGAGAGCATCAGTTGGGATGCACGATCCTCCTCCCTGCCGACCCCCGGCCACCCGAGTCCGTTCCCGAACCGGGTCGCGGCGTATGCAGTGTGGTCTCCAGCGCCTCAACCCTCCGCCCACCGGTCATAATATTTTTTTTTTTTTTTTTTTTTTCAAAGAGCAGCTGGACGCTTCAGGAGAACTTTTAACAAAACTTAATATTTAGACACGGTCCAGCTTGTATTTCACATCAGTTCTGTAATTCTCCCCATTATTTATTACTGAGGTAACTTACATGAAAACAGGATCTTTGCTTATGAAGAGTTTATCTATTCCTGTTGCTTTTCCCCTACCTGAGTTCATAATGCGCTGCTTATGGCATCATATTTACTCCCATTGCAACAGATTGTGATGTCACAATAAAGGACTATGACCTGAAGTGCTACAGAGGCAGATGAACTCTAAGGGAGAAAGATCAGGTATTCATGCTAATTATTTCAGTAATCAATAACGGGGAGGAGAAATCCATAGAATACATATGGAATGCAAGTTGAATTGTACCTAAATAGTATGTTTTTCAGATTTCTCTGGAGACTACTGTGGGGAGATTATGGAAGCTAGCAACCGCATTGGTGGTTGCAGAGGGGAGTGGAGCAGAAAAAAGCAAATTTTGGCCGCATTCGGTGGCGCAGGGGCCGGCCCTGTAGTTAGGGCAGTGGGGCAAGGTCAGGAGTCTGCATTGGCGGGGGAGAAAGGGACTGGATTTCACGGTCGCAATCAGCGACCATGAGGAGCAGGAGCGTCTGCGGCAGGGGGCCTATCACAGAGGCCAGGCGTGAAATTTAAATCATCTTTGTTGTGGCCGGGCTTACAAGGGAAGGGTCCAGCCGTGTTGGGACTGGAGACAGTACTGTGGGGAGATTGTGGAAGCTAGCGACCACATTGGCGGTTGCAGAGGGGAGCGAAGCAGAAAAAAGCAGCAAATTTTGGCCGCATTCGTCGGTGTGAGGACCAGCCCTGCAGTTAGGGCAGTGGGGCAAGGTTAGGAGTCTGCATTGGCGGGGCAGAAAGGGACTGGATCTTGCGCTCGTAATCAGCGACCACGAGGAGCAGGAGCGTCGGCGCCAGGGGGCCTATCACAGAGGCCAGGTGCAAAATTTAAATCTTCTTTGTTGTGGCTGAGCTTATTAGTCAGCCGTGTCGGGACTGGAGACTGTACTGTGTGGAGATTTTGTCCCACTCACCCCGGCCCTGACCTCTATTAAATGGGCTGAGGGTGTGTCCTATTGGAGATTGAATACATAGTAGGGTTTTAAAGATGACGAGAGGTTAATAAGAACAGGGTATGACAAATTAATTAAATCTGGCTGAGCTGTTAGCTACTTCAAAGTTAGCACTGTTTATTCTGCATCTTCAGTCAGAGATTGTGTCTAGAACTTGTTTATCCAGTATCATCTGTTAGAGTTTGTGTCTATTTAGAGCAGGGCTGTTTGTTAGAAGTGAATATGACTTTATTTTTTTATTTTGTTTTTGTTGACTGGGTAAGTGCACTAGACAAATCTTGCTTATTTTTAGGCACCACCCAGGGGTGGGGGATACAGATGAATGCCAACTGACATTGAACCAGATTAAGCTGCTGGTATTTTTAGTGAATGAGGGAAGTTTGGCCAGGACACTGGGGAAATTCCCCTACTCTGTAGGTAGGGGGACCCTGACGCTGCGACTGGTGGTCATTCTGCAGCAGGATCTGGTGGTGGAACGTCTGCAGGAGAGGGCTACCGTGGCCCAGGAGTCTGTAGAAGTGGAAGTTCCTCAGGAGGAGGGATCCGCTGTGGTGGCGACTGGGTTGCACATCGTTGGGTGGCTAGCACATCGCCCGAGACTGTGGTCCCTCTGCGCTGAGTTCAATGCAGGCTTTGAGTTTGGCTGAGAAACGTCGTTGCTTAGAGGAGTTGTTGAGTGTGAGTGAGTTGCTGGCTAAGAAGGGGAAAAATCAAAGCATGGAGGAGGATCGAAAATGGAAGGAAGATGACACTTCCCAGAGTGCTGCTATGTCAGAGGGTACGTCAAAATTTCATGCGATTGCGGAGAAGCCTACAGCAGTCCCAATTTCTTTGGATCAGGCCTGGGGAGACATTGTGGACACTACCTGGTCGCCGAATAGGACCCTGCATGATGCGGGTTGGATCCCTATGTCGGACGGCCATTGGAAACCAGCGGATGTGATTGAGGATGCAGCTGACTTACTTTCTGCTGAGAAGTGTCATTATTTCTGATTTGCCTTTGCCAACTGTGGGAGAGGATGTTGGTCCCCTTTCTCTAGAGTCTGCTCCCCTTGATGTCCCAGAGATATTGGGTGAGCACTGGGAATATTGATACGGGCCAGCTGCAGGTTTCAGAGGCTCAGGCTCAGCCTACGTATGCTACCCACTTTCAACAGACTGTGGAGCAAGCTAAAAGGCACAATGCCATTCGTCTAAGATACGTGGGGCCTCGGGATAACCCCCCCGATCGGTTCTTTGTGGGGAAGGTACTGCTTAAACAGGGTATGGGTTTTTCTCCAGCGGAGGTTTATGCTCTTATTTATGTTCAAGGGGAATTTACCTTCGATATTAGCTTCCGTACCCCTGCTTTGTTGGAAACTTTTTGGTGTCGTTATCTGAATTTAAAGATGAATCCCCTAAGGTCTGACTTTATTGTGTTTCCTCTCACTAAGCAACCTTTTTGAGTGATAACCATCTTTTTTCGTAATGAAGGGGTTAATGTTGTTGTTATTATGCACTGGCTGGAAAAGAAGTGTGATGTTCAAGGCAATCCTGTCCCTGTTTTAGATGATGAAGGTTTTTGGAATGGGGGCTGGAAATTTTGGGTCAAACTGCATTCTACTGACACTGATCTTATTCATCTCGCTAATTGTTTTTTTCTGGGGAGGGACAAGGGTTTCCTTTTTTACCAAGGTCAACCCACGGTTTGTTTCAAATGTGGATCCAAGAGGCATATCAGCACCTTCTGTGATGTCCTTAAATGCATTCACTGTGGGGAAACAGGCCACCCTAGTGGTCACTGCTTCCAGCAGGCAAAATGTAATCTCTGTGATGAGATAGGTCATGCTTTTGGAGCGTGCCTTGTGGCTGCTCAGAACACAGAGGAAACTGATTTTGGGGTGCAAGATCATTTCATCAGGGTGGTGGTTAAGCAGGGCCACTCTCCCGTGGGGAAGGTATCTAACACAACCCCTACTGGGGGTAAGCTGGTGGGCAGCAGGGCCTGCAGTACTGTGGTGGCTGTTGACCCTGATGCAGCTCCCTTTCCCATGAATTCGGTACCTATGGTTGATGATGTAGGTGGCTTGGCAATTCCTAGTGAGGCCCCCCCGCCACCACCCCCTGTCCCGATGTCCTCTGGAGAGGACTTTACTGTGGTCATTGGGGGGGGGAAGGGAAGCCTAAGCTGTCAAAGAAATCTACTCCCACAGCCTCTTCTCGTCTCTTCCTCTGGCAGACCCTAATCAATATGATATTTTGGTGGATGAATCAGCGGGTGTGGATGAGGCTGTGTCTCTCTCACAACCTGTATCACAGGTACTTCCAGAGGGCCAGACAGAACGGAGACCCCAGGATTGTACAAGTGACAGGGTGACGAGAGCCTCGAGTAAAGTGAAGTGAGGTTTCTGGGTTGTCTGGCTCCTTTTCTATTTCAGGTGGCGTCCTTAAATGCTAATAGCATTAAATCCCCTGTGAAGCGTCATAACACTTTCTCCCAGTTTGTGCACGAGAACTTGGATTGTGTCTTTTTCCAAGATGTTCGGTTGCCCTCTCCAGAAGAATTGTCTGCTGCTACTGCAGGGTGGATATGGTGGGACTGTTTTTGGTCACAAGGGCAGGATTTATGAAGTGGGGTTGGAATTTTTTTTTTTTTTTTTTGTCCTATGTTCAGGTGGTGCATCGTATAGAGATTCTAGAAGGTAGAGCTTTGCTCCTGGATAATAAATGGGGGGGGGGCAGCCTTATTCGATTAATTAATATTTATGCTCCCCAAAATAAGTTTGATAGAGTTGCTTTATTTAAATCCATTTTTCCCTTTTTATCCACTTCTTCTCCTGTTATTCTAGGGGGTGATTTTAATTGCACCTTACCCTCCCAGTCCCCGGCTGTTGTGGGGGAAAAAGGTCTATTGTGATGCGTCATGCTTGGCACAGGTTATGCGGGATGCTGGGTTGGTTGATGCTTTTGGGTCTTCAAAAAATGCTAATAATAATACAAATTTTTGTAGTCATAGGGCTTCTAGGATCTTATTTTTTTCTTTCCCCTGGGTTGCTTATACAGTCTCAAAAGTTGCAGGATATAGCTACATCTGACCATCTACTTCTGAAGTTTGTTTTGGGGGATGTGCCTGAGACTCAGAGAGGGCCTGGTAACTGGAAATTGAATGTTACTTTGTTAGATATCCCTATAATAATGGAGGGGTTACATTCTCTTTTGGTTGCCCATCAGTTTTTTTTTTTTTTCTGTATGAAAATTTGAACCAGTGGTGGGAGGATACGAAAGTTGATATAAGGGTGTATTTTCAAAAGGTGGGTCGTATAAATGGGAAGCAGCAGCATAATGAAATGCAGTATTTGAGAGAGTGTATCACTTTCTGGTCTGCTTTCCGACAGCATCGGGGGACCGGGATGTCAGGATAAAATTAAGGAGTTAAAGGCTGAACTGGCCCGTCTGCAACTGAAAGTTTTAAGTGATATGGAGAAGAAGCAGTGTGGGATTTCTGGGTCTAAGAGAGTTATTTTACCGTTTGAATCTGCTAGGCTTTTAAGAGAGTCAAGAAGAATGGCGTATTTAAATACTGCTCAGGGAGAAAGGGTAACTTCGAATGCTTGCATTTTGTCTGAAATTCATACTTATGCTTCCAAATCCTTCCTGAGTACTCCCCTCCCGCTTGTTTCTATGCGATCTGTGTTGGCAGATTGCCAGTTACCCCAGTTGGCTCCAGACTTGGGCATTTCACTTATTGAACCTATATCCTTGGAAGAACTCAGATCGGTTATCTGGGCTCTTAAAGCAGGGACTGCCCCGGGTTCCGATGGACTACCTCATGAAGTGTATAAAGAAATATGGGGAGTGTTGGGGGTAGAACTGGGTGAGCTATTCAGTATTGGTTTGCAGTCTGGGAATCTCCCTGAGAGCATGCTGCAGGGTTTATTGGTGCTTATTTATAAAAAAAGGGGAAAGGGGTGATTTGGCCAATTGGAGACCTTTGTCACTACTTAATATAGATTATAAGATTTTGATAAAGAGGTTACGCGGGGTTTTGGACGGCTTGATACATCCCTCACAATTTAGTGGTGTCCCAAAGAGACTGGTTCAGGATGCTCTTATCCTTCTCAGGGAGATTTTGCAGAAGGGAACCTCACAAGAGATGTTTGGTCACCTTGTTTGCCTAGATCAAAATAAAGCCTTTGATCGTGTAGAGTATGCATACCTTTGGGAGACGTTGCATAGTTATGGGTTCCCTTTTGAGTTTATAGCATGGTTAAAAATGTGTTATAGAGGTATTAGTTTACTGCCTAGTATTAATGGATGGACAGGGCGTAGGATAATGGTGCATGGGGGGTACGTCAAGGCTGTCCACTGAGTCCTCTGTTATGTGTTATCATTAGATCCCTTACTTTATGCCCTGAATATAGCACCACGGATTACAGGTCTCTAGGTTGGTTGTGAGGATGCCCCGGTTGTGTCGGTGGCGTACGCGGATGATTTGGTGTTGGTTCTGGCTGATAGTTCTTCTGCCAAAGAAGCCCTTTTGTTATTAGAGACCTTTTCTGGTGTCTCTGGCTCTTCTATTAATTCTTTAAAAAGTGGGATATTACCGTTGGGCTACGATGCTACTGATGTGGTCTTAATATGGCATATTCTTATTGATTTTGGTTATAGAAGAATTCTTGGTGTCTATTTTGGTGGGCCAGATGCCCCTAAATATAACTGGGGAAAAACAGTTGTTGGCAGCTAGAGATAGGTTGGTCCTTTGGAATAAAGGTCAGATGTCAAAAGCAAAGCGTATTTATCTTATCAAAACCTTTTTGTTACCCTATTTTTTGTTTTGGCGGCAGTGTATCCCCCCACTTTCCTTGGAAACTTCACTTTATAGTGTGTTTTTCACTTGCTTGTGGTGTAGCAAATTGAACCCAGTGAAAAGGGGTATTACTTATTTGCCTATTGGTGAGGGTGGTTTGGGGATGCTGAACCCTGTGGTGTTTTTTTATGTTACATTTCTGTCATATAACTTGACTCCCCTGCTAAAGGGGAAGTCTAAGATATGGTCCCCATGGGTGGGTGATGTTATTGGTCATTTGATTGACAAGTGGGAACTTTCTGAAATTTTACCCCGCTAAACTAGGGTGTCTGTTTTCCTAGTCATTTTCAGGGTTTGATTGGGAAACTGAAGGCTTGGCGGATAACCAGACAAGCACCTTGTATATATTCTCGGAAACAACTGTACTCTGGTGTTGTGCAGGATTTTTTTTTATGCTGACCCATGGTTTCTAGACTTGCCCAAGGCGGATCAACTTTCAAAGTTGAGGTTATTGTCCAGTAAGAGGGTCCCTAAGTACTTATGGGACTTTTTGTGGCTTTGCCTGCACAAAAAACTGGGTTTGAAAGGGAATTTAAAGCATAAGGAACAGTCTGAGAGATTCTGTCCCAGGGAGGAGACATGTTTAGGCATAGTTGAATCAGTGCCACATTTTTTTTACCGATTGTCCTTTTGCTGTGTCTTTTTGGTTGTCTTTTCCATGTTGCCTGGCCATTGAACCATTTTCAGGGTCAGTCATCAGTTATTTGGACTGAGGGGGTGTTGTGAGTAACCTGTTTTTTTCGCCCCTCAGTTTCTCCTAAAAAATAGTTTTTCTTGGCAGCAGCTGCTTTGGAGTTGGCCCAGTTACCTTCTTCTGACAGCAACATTTTTTTTTTTTGTTAAAGAGCAGCTGACTCCTTCAGGAGAACTTTAACAAAACTTAATATTTAGACACGGTCCAGCTTGTATTTCACATCAGTTCTGTAATTCTCCCCATTATTTATTACTGAGGTAACTTACATGAAAACAGGATCTTTGCTTATGAAGAGTTCATCTATTCCTGTTGCTTTTCCCCTACCTGAGTTCATAATGCGCTGCTTATGGCATCATATTTACTCCCATTGCAACAGATTGTGATGTCACAATAAAGGACTATGACCTGAAGTGCTACAGAGGCAGATGAACTCTAACGGAGAAAGATCACGTATTCATGCTAATTATTTCAGTAATCAATAATGGGGAGGAGAAATCCATAGAATACATATGGAATGCAAGTTGAATTGTACCTAAATAGTATGTTTTTCAGATTTCTCTGGAGACTGTACTGTGGGGAGATTGTGGAAGCTAGCGACCGCATTGGCGGTTGCAGAGGGGAGTGGAGCAGAAAAAAGCAAATTTTGGCCACATTCGTGGCGCGAGGGGCCGCCCTGCAGTTAGGCAGTGGGCAAGGTCAGAGTCTGCATTGGCGGGGAGAAAGGATTGATCTCTACTTGCCGCAATCGGGCGTACCATGAGGAGCAGGAGCTGCCTGCGCCAGGGGGCCTATCACAGAGGCCAGGCGTGAAATTTAAATCATCTTTGTTGTGGCTGGCCATATGAAGGGTCCAGCCGTGTTGGGTCTGGAGACTGTACTGTGGGAAGTTATGGGCTAGTGACCACATTGGTTGCAGAGGAACGGAGCAGAAAAAGCAGCAAATTTTGGCGCATTAGGTGGTAACAGTACCAACCGGCAGTGGGGCAAGGTTAGAGTCTGCATTGGCGGGGCAGAAAGGGACTGGATCTTGCGCTCGTAATTAGCGACCACGAGGAGCAGGAGCGTCAGCGCCAGGGGAGCCTATCACAGAGGCCAGGTGCAAAATTTAAGTCTTCTTTGTTGTGGCTAAGCTTATTAGTCAGCCGTGTCGGGACTGGAGACTGTACTGTGTGGAGATTTTGTCCCACTCACCCCGGCCCTGACCTCTATTAAATGGGCTGAGGGTGTGTCCTGTTGGAGACTGAATACATAGTAGGGTTTTAAAGATGACGAGAGGTTAATAAGAACAGGGTATGACAAATTAATTAAATCTGGCTGAGCTGTTAGCTACTTCAAAGTTAGCACTGTTTATTCTGCATCTTCAGTTAGAGATTGTGTCTAGTGCTTGTTTATCCAGTATCATCAGTTAGAGTTTGTGTCTATTTAGAGCAGGGCTGTTTGTTAGAAGTGAATATGACTTTATTTATTTTTTTATTTTGTTTTTGTTGACTGGGTAAGTGCACTAGACAAATCCTGCCTATTTTTAGGCACCACCCAGGGAAGGGGGATACAGATGAATGCCAGCTGACATTGAACCAGATTAAGCTGTTGGTATTTTTAGTGAATGAGGGAAGTTTGGGCAGGACACCGGAGACACCTAGGGTATCTCAGTTTTCTAGTCATTTTCAGGGTTTGATTGGGAAACTGAAGGCTTGGCGGATAACCAGACAAGCCCCTTGTATATATTCTCGGAAACAACTGTACTCTGGTGTTGTGCAGGATTTTTTTTATGCTGACCCATGGTTTCTAGACTTGCCCAAGGCGGATCAACTTTCAAAGTTGAGGTTATTGTCCAGTAAGAGGGTCCCTAAGTACTTATGGGACTTTTTGTGGCTTTGCCTGCACAAAAAACTGGGTTTGAAAGGGAATTTAAAGCATAAGGAACAGTCGGAGAGATTCTGTCCCAGGGAGGAGACATGTTTAGGCATAGTTGAATCAGTGCCACATTTTTTTTACCGATTGTCCTTTTGCTGTGTCTTTTTGGTCGTCTTTTCCATGTTGCCTGGCCATTGAACCGTTTTCAGGGTCAGTCATCAGTTATTTGGACTGAGGGAGTGTTGCCCGGCTCTTGGGTGATTTATGATACTATTACCATAAGACTTCTGATGGGTTTTATAGGTTATCAGCTCTGGCAGGCCCGTTGTAGTTTAACACTTAGGAAACAGCTGAAATCAGAGTCTCAGATTTTGCAAAGCATTGGAAGAGATGTAATTAGGTGGCAGATGTTGGAAAGGGAGAGAGTACATCCTGATCTATACAGGCTGTGGTGGAGAAAGATGTCTTGGCTAGACATGGGCTGAAGTTTTGGATTACTTCCTTTATGGCGTTGTTTTACCTGCAGGTTTGGATCGGGGGCCTTTTCCCACTAATATTGGGGATGGGGGGCTAGGTCTACAAATCTGTTGTTTCTGCAAAGGGCTGTAAGTGGCGATCATTGACTTTCTGGGTTACTTTTGGATGCCATTTTAGCACGATTATATTATTTTTCTTTTTGGCATACTTTGTGAATTGTACACTTCTGTGGTACTTTTTTGTTACTTTAGACAGATCGTTTCTCTTTTCACTTCTGTACATATGCTGTACTGCTTGTATTTTTGATTCAAATTTTCTGTACTTTGTGTGATGTACCACTAGGGTATTTTTGTTTTGCTTTTTAGTTATGTAACCATTTTCTCCGTGGTTTGCAGATAATGTATGCCTTTCATACATGTTGATTTTCTTTTGATTTATATGTTTATTTTATGTATATTCCTACTGTATGCTTTTTTTTTTTAAGTTTGTAATAAAAAAATTCCCCTTCTCTTTCAGTGGGGGGAGTCAGCATTTATTAATACGTTTTGGGACTATGAAAATGAATTTTTGTATTGAATGTATGATGTAATATTTATGTTTACTTTTCGTTTTGCATTGTGATTTTGTGTGATGTAACACTATGATGTATATATTTTACTTTCAAGTTTTAATAAAAAAAATTCTCCTGCTTTTTTCGATAAGTGTCAAGGGATCTTTAACATCCACCTGAACTACCACCAATCCAGGCAGATGGGACCTCTGTTTAACGTCTCATCCGAAAGATGGCACCTCAGAAGTGCAGCACCCCTCTCATGCTGCACTACAGTGTCAGTACTGGGATATTAACCCAAGTGCCAGATGTGGGAACTGAACCCACAGCCCTCTGATCTCCTGGCCTCAGAGGCGAGTGTGCTACCTACTGAGCCACTGACACTGCTGCTGACCCAGTACACCCCACACTTGGAGGGGAGGGAGGGGTAGTATCCCAGGGGGAAGGGATTGGGAAAAGGGGATGTGCCCATTACGAATAGAGAGGGACAACAGGGTGGCCTCTTTCCAGCCTCCAAGATGGGAGCAGTAGTTGAGGGGAAGAGGGAGGCTGGCCCTGCAAGGGACCTGGACACCCTGGAAAGGTGGGCTCACACCTGGAAATTAAATTTCAGTACCACAGGTGCAAGGTGTTACATCTTGGGCGAGGGAACCCTTAACATGGGTACACCTTGGGAGGGGGGGCGCTGGAGGCCTCATCAGGGGAAAAAGACCTAGGGGTCATGGTGGATGCATGTATGAATAACTCTGAGCAGTGCAGGAGAGTGGCTAGCAAAGCAAACAGGATGTTGGGATGCATTGTAAGGGGGATCACCTCTGGGAGCAGGGAAGTGATTCTACTGCTGTACAATGGACTGGTTAGACCACACCTAGAGTGCTGTGTTCAGTACTGGAGACCACACTTGAAGAGGGAGATACAGCTTCTGGAGAGGGTACAGAGGAGGGCTACCAAGATGATACGGGGACAGGGGGATTTGACATATGAGGACAGGCTTGAGGAGCTTGGCCTGTTTTCTTTGGAGGAGAGGAGAAACGGGGGACATGATTGAGGTCTTCAAGTACCTCAAGAGAATAAACAGAGTAAACACGGAGGGGATCTTTAGCCTAAAGGAGGGAGGTATCACCAGAGGGCATGGATTGAAGTTGAAAGGATGAGGGGGAAAAGAGGAGGAGGTTTTTTACTGAGAGGGTGGTGGATCCTTGGAACGTGCTGCCTGGCGAGTTGGTTCAGATTTCCACGGTGGAGGGCTTCAAGAGAGGGTGGGACAGATACAGAAAGGGGATGTATCAGATGAGGGCCTGGCCCAGAGGGTTTGGGATGGATGATGGAGGGTTCTGGAACATTGGGGGGGGGGGGCTTGGTTCCCAAAAAGGGATCTGAGGTTCGATCAGACTCGATAGACCGTAAGGCATAATCTGCCGGCAGTTAGTATGTTAGGTATCAGCAGCTCTTTGAACTCAGGCATGCTCCATCTTCTTTTTTGACCCAACTTTTGTCAACTTGTGAATGACAAAGGCAAGTTGGACAGCTGTTTTCTTATTGCAGCCTGTTGGTGTTACCTCCCAGTCTACCCCCCAAATTTTTTTTTTCTCTTTCCCAGGTACCCTTATTTCATTGTTTTAGCAGCCTCCACTTAATTTATTATAGCAGTTTTGTTTGTGCCTAAAGCAAATGCCCCTTTTATTTGTCATTCCCCCAACGTTGGCTCAGTATTTTGTATTTTCATTCATTTCAGCTTCTTTTCAGTGACTGCCGTGTGACATTCTGTCTGTGCCTGCCACATCACTTTTTTTCCTTTTTTTTTCTCCTGTAGTTTTTGCTGATGTCCGCCAACTGTTCTTGATTGCAACAGGCCTCAGCCGCGCGAACCCCATTTCCTGCTGTCAACACTGTCGCTTTTTTGTTAATCTGTTCTTCCTTCTTTTTTGTGGGGGGTGTGCGTGATAAACTGTTTCTGATCAAAAGTAATGGGTCCGACCCTCCCACCCCCGCCGCTATAGCCAGGAGTTGTCCTCATCACCATCTTTCTGCTCCCTTCTTGTCCATCAACAGCTGACTGAATATATAGTCAAGTACAACCTCCTTTGTCACCAACAGCATGGTTTCCGTAAGTTCCACAGTACCTCTACTGCTCTGGCTCTCTTCACGGACCACATCTTCTCTGACATGGACTGTGGATGTGCCACGGGTGCGGCCTTTGTTGACCTGTCGAAAGCATTTGATATGGCCAGCCACTCCCTACTCCTGTCAGACCTATCCGTTCTTGGCTGCTCAGCTGAGACTACTGATCAGTTTCGGACCTACCGCACTGGATGCTCCCAATCTGTTTGCATCAGTACCACCATCTCATCCCCATTAACGGTCACCACTGGTGTTCCCAGGGCTGCATCCTGGGCCCCCTGCTTTTCTCTATTCATCAACTCTCTTCCTGCTGATAGCGTTACCTGTAACTCTATTCTCTACGCGGATGACCTAGTTATCTTTCGTAGTGATAAATCTCTCCCACATATCTCCTCTGTTCTCTCCCAGAGCTACTCTGCTGCTCACAACGGGTTCTCTTCCAATCTGCTGTTGGTAAACTCTAAGAAAACCAAAGCTATGTTGTTTGGATCTGAACCTTTCCATACTAAAATGCTCAACACCAACTCCTCTCTCGTACACTCCCCTGATGGCTCCGCTCTTGATAATGTGTTCTCCTTTAAATACTTGGGGGTTATGCTCGACCCTTCTCTCACCTTCAAAGAGCATGTGGACCTTTTAATCTGCAGGGTAAATATGAAGCTAGGAGCTTCCTACCGTTTATTGTTTATTGAAGTCTAGGATTACAGCCTTTGAGCTTCAAGCTCATTTACAAAGGTTTCACGTCCGGCATAAGGAAAGACTAAAATTCACAGTACATTACTAGAACACAAAGAACTATGGGGAAACAAAATCACAGTGAGTAGAACAATTGTTACAGTTACAGTACAAGTTCTGGGAGAGTGCAGAGAGTTTGTTTAGGTGAGGAAGGTTATTACTCAGCACAGTAGGCCTTACTGAGAGGAAGGGGGAATAGATAGAGGAAGAGGGGGTGTAGAAGTATGGCAGTAACCTCAGGCCAGGGTTACTTTGTCATGGTGGGTTATTGGTGGGTGGGGGGGGCAGCGGAGAGATGGTAAGTGGGGTGTGGTGAGAACTAGGAGAGGCGGTAAAGGGGTGGGAGGGAATAGGGAAGATGGGACAAGGACAGGTGAAGATGTGGGTGGGACAGCAGAGTAAGTGCAGGTGTTTGGGTAGGCGATTACAGGGGAGGAGGTCAGGGGAAGCAGTGGCATTTCTGTTGGGTAGTTAGGTGGGATTTGAGTGCTGATTTGAACGGAGTTTGCTAATTGTGGTAAGCTCGGGTGGTAGCATGCCACTCCAGAGTGGGGCTCTGTATTTAAAGGATATCTGTCCTTGTGCGGTACAGCAGAAGGGGACCTTGAGGGAGTGGTTGTTAGATGTCCTGGTAGGTTTAAACTGGTGCAGTAAGGAACTGTATCCAGGAGGTAGCATGCCGAGGAACGCTTTCTTGGCTAGGAGACTGACTTAGTAGCGGGTTCTCTCGACCAGGTTAAGCCATCCCATTTGCAAGTAGAGATTACAGGTATGGGTTAGGTGCGGAGCCCCTAGAGCTAGCCTGCAAGCTTTGTTCAGTGTAGTGGAAAGCCGTTTTAGGGAACAGTCAGGTGCCGCACTGTAAATGGCAAGACCATAGTCGATGGTCGAGAGGACGGAGCTGGTGATGGCAAGCTGAAGGACATTGTCAGTGAGGCAGCTACAGTGTTGGTATAGTAGATCGAGCTTCCGGTTAGCTGATATGGTGACATTGTCCACATGGGCAGAGATTGAGAGGGAGCTATCAGGAGTGAGTCCCAGATATTTGAAATGCAGGACAGTTTCTAAGGCCACATTTTGTTTACTAAGAATGTTGATGGCGTGTGACTTATGACGGTTATGGCAGGGGCAAATAGCATGTTGTTTTTTTTTGTGATTGACTAGCAGGAGAGCTTGCCCAAACCAGTCCTCAACATTGTTAAAGTCCTGTTGAAGATGCTGTTCCAGGGTGACAGGGTCGGAGTGGCAGGAGTAGATTACTGCATCGTCTGTGTACAGGAGGATCTTGTGCTGACAGGCCTGGGGGAGCTCATTAAGGAAAAGGCTAAATAGAAGGGGGCCCAGTATGGATCCCTGTGGGACACCGATGGATACAAGCTGAGGGTCTGAGAGGGTGTTAGCGATTTTTACACATTGCACATGTCCTGTGAGGTAACTCCGGAACCAGGACAGTGAGTCATGGGACAGCCCCGTAGCCTCGAGTTGGGCCAAGAGGAGGCTGTGTTTGACAGTGTCAAAGGCCTTGGTGAGGTCGATGAAGGTTGCCCCCACCAAGTGCCCCTGATCGAAGGCATCATGTATGTACCACATGAACTCTAGTAGAGCTGTGGTGGTACTGTGGAGTTTTCGGAAGCCATGTTGCTGCTGACATTGTAGCTGATATTTGTCAAGGTTCTCTACTAGTTGATCGTAGACTGTCTGTTTGAGGGCTTTAGAGATAGGCAGGAGGATTGAAATTGGACGCTAGTTGGAATGACTTGTCTTACTACCTGCTTCGAAGATAGGGGTTATGACTGCGACTTTCCAAGGCTTTGGGAATGTGCCTGTGGAGCGGAACAGGTTGATGATTCTGGTTAGAGGTGTTAACAGTTCATCAAGTGCCAGGGAGGTTAGTTTAAGGTCAAGGCCATTGGTACTATGCCTGGACTTCCCCAGTACTTTGGAGATGTATTTTTTAGCCTCAGCTTTGGATATCACTCTGAGGTAGAATGGGGGTGGTTTGAAGGATGAAAGTGCTGGTTTTTGTTGTGACACGCTGGTGGAGCTATGGAAGTTGGGGGGAAGGGGAGCACAGCGCTGAGGTCTGTGAAAGCTTTGACAAAGATGTCGGCGATGGTTTTAGGGACTTGTGTGGAGGAGCCTTCTAGAATCAGCATTGTGGGTTCGGAGGCATCACGTTTCCCGGTGATTTCATGGATGTTATTCCAGAACCTACGTCCATCACCCCAGGAAGAGTTGAGCTCAGACTTGTAACTATTGGCTTTGGCCTGGTGGATTGCGAGGGTACAGTTATTATGTGCCGCCTTATAATACTGCATGTCATGGGGCGTACGAGTGGATTGATATTTATACCAAAGCAGATCTTGGGTGTGCATCAGGTCAAGGAGGTGAGGGGTAACCCAGGATTTATGATACCCCTTGATTTTTCGTTTTTGTGATGGGGGTAAAGATATCACAGGCACCATTGAAAATTTTGATGAAATTATCCAGTGCTGTGTCAACGTCATTAGTAGTTAGGACGGGGGCCCAGTTAAGTTGCTGGAAGTATTGCTTGAAGGATCTATGCTGGCCCTGTTTAAGCACATGGGATATTATAACCTTCGCTGGTGGTTACGGAACCTTATAGGATGTTAATTTTTTTTTTTTTTTATATAGATTATACAGCATCACCCCTTTTGCCTAGCCTATCGAGACGCAAAGGGGGTACCCGTGAAGCATAACTTGATTGTCTGGGGTCCCGGGTGTAAGCCATGATTCAGTTACGAACAGGACATCAGGGTTGTGCAGAGCAACCCAGGCTTGGAGTAGGTCAAGTTTTGGCAGGAGGCTACAGATGTTGATGGAGGCAATAGAAATCCGATGATTTTTTGCAGGTGGCCTGGCATCACTGTGTCCTGGGCCTGGGCTAGGATAGATATTGCCAGAGAGCATCAGTAGTAACCAGGCTAACCTGATAGTGAGGAGTCTGAGTTGCTTGATGGAACGAGGAGAGTGACGACAGGTGGGGTGTCGTAGAGCTGGGCAGCCTGCTGTAGGGATGGTAGTTATGGTGGGGGGTGGGGTGGGATAGAGGATTCTCGGAAACAGCAGGGGTGGAGATCCGGTGTGCATGAGGACAGCAGTCGGCAGGAGACCTGGCGCTGATGTGGAGTTTGGTGGCCCATCCCTATAGGTCGGTTTAGGGTCAGGACAGCCACTGCACTGTTATCGTCAAGGGACAGAGTATTGTTTAAAAGTAGGAGCGCCGCTTTCTGCCGGCGCAGTGTGGTTGATTTCCCATGGACGCCAAGCACCCAGGTTCGAACGGACTCTGGACACCGAGGAGAAGGATAGTGTCCCACGGACTGCTGTCCTCTGGGGAGGTGAGTAGAGTGTCGGCTCAAGATGGACCCCTGGCGGGCGGGGCCGTAGCGGCTACTGGCACTCACGCCATTGGAGGCGAGGCAGACGCTGCACATCATTGCATATCCCGCCTCCCGGAGGAAAAAATGAAAGAAAGAAGGAGGAGGAGATCCTCCGTCTATGTGAAGTTTCCCGGGCTTCAATTCACCACTGTCGCCGCCCTCCCAACTAGATACTGGTTCCACGGCACTGGAATTAGGGAACCAGTGCGTGGCCCCGCTTGTCCGGGGGCAAGCCAGGGGTAACTGGGAGCGGTGGCTATAGGCAGTTGGTGGAAGCTCTGGGGGTTGTGACCAGGCGGATGAGTGACGGATAGGATCTCCCAGATAAGCAAGAAAATAAAGTAGGGAGAGCACAGGTAAAGCAAGCCAGATAGCTTGTGGTGACATGGTTAATAGTGTCATGTAAGGCCGATTAGTGATAGTAGGGGGCAGTATGAGTTGAAATCCAGCGATAGGTGCTGGGATGCTCTGTGAACACCAGGAAAAATGTACTAGATCAGAGCGGGGGTGTTATAACAGGTTGCAGCAGAAACAGTTGCTAGTGAATGTGCTCAGGGCACTTAAGGCCAATGAGATGGTGAGTGCACAAGAGGAGGCAGGCACTGTGTTATTAAGGAGAGGCTCAAGGGTGTGGGGGTGGAAGAAAACCAGTTTAGGAGAGCAAATGTCTCTGCAACAGCAAGTCTGTCCACAGTCAAATTAGTGCAGCACAAACAGACCAGTCGGCTGGGTGGTGGGTGCTGGCAGGCCAATCACAGTCCAGGAGCTGGGTTGCTACACCAATCGGGAGCCACCGAGGTATGCTGGCTCAATGAACAGGACGAAGGAGGAGAAGAAACTTAGCGGCTGTACCTTCCGAGGGGATCAGGTGCTAACATCCAGGAGGGCGGCCACGAGGTGCTGGGTTTAGGCGGGCGGCGGCCAAGGAGGCAGCGGCCATAGCGATCCACCTCTCTGGTGGTTGTGCGCCATTCAGGCATGGAGAGAGCCCTTCTGAGGGGATCCGGTGCTAACGTCCAGGAGGACGGCCACGAGGTGCTGGGTTTAGGCGGCCGAGGAGGCAGCGGCCGTAGCGATCCGCCTCTCTGGTGGTTGTGCGCCATTCAGGCATGGAGAGAGCCCTTCTGAGGGGATCTGGTGCTAACGTCCAGGAGGGCGGCCATGAGGTGCTGGGTTTAGGTGGACGGCGGCCGAAGAGGCAGCGGCTGTAGCAATCCACCTCTCAGGTGGTTGTGCACCCTACCTCACCAATGAGGCTCGCTTGGCTATCATCACTGGTAATCTCCTCCCTGTCTTTGACTATTGCTCCCCTATCTACTCTCGAGTCTCCTCCACCCTTCTGTCTAGGTTATCGGTTACTTACAACAGCGCCTGTTGCTTTGCACTGTCTGCTCCTTACTCCACACATTACTGCGACCTTTATAGCTCCCTTGGGTGGCTATCCTTACTTGGTCACTTAGACCACTCTCTTGCCTACCTTCAGGACACCACCCTTAGATATGGCAACACCTCTCTTCTTGCCACTCTCTCACACCAAAACCCCTACTTAGGCACCTCCGCTGCTCTGACACTGCCACCCTTGATGTCCCCAGAACCTCCACTAACATGGGTGTGAAGACCCTCTCTCTCTGGAATAGGTTACCTGCCCCCCTGCGTGTCTCCCAACACCCACCTAATGTTTAAATTGAACTTCAAATCCTGACTTCTGGGCAAATATCTGTGTAACTGCCCTGCCCGCTAAGACCGCCTCCCCTCACCTCCCACTCTTTCTCCCCTTCTGCCTTCTCTCCATTGCCCTTCTACTTTGGATATTGCTGGGCCATGTCTTGGCCTCCCCTTGCCTACCTGGGTAGCCTTATCTTACATACTCTTTATTTCTACTTGACTGTATGGTTGTTACTTAGTCATATGCTTGTACATAGTATGCTGTTACACAAGTGCCTCTACTTTTATGCACATGACTGTACTCTTGTTACTGTATCTGTATTTGGTACTGTGCATTCCTGTTAGTTGCTACTCTGATGTAACCTTGATTATTGTATAAATTGTATGTTTCACTCGTGCCTGGTGGCCCGGGTTGTGCCTGTAAACGGTCGTCTGGACCAGTGCACCTACCCGGTTATCAGTCAAAATAAAATAAATGAATCTCATCGGCTTTTCTCTCGACCTGCGCTCCTCGCTCAAGATGGCAGCTCCTGCTCCTGTGACGTCTCTTTCGATTCCCTCCATGTGCACCAGTCTCACTAGAGCAGTGGAGGGGATGAGAGGCCCGCACACTAGACCACCAGAGTTCAGTGTAGGTGCACACGCTGGACTGTCTGGGACTACAGGAGCTGGGTGAAGCCCTCCCAAAAAAAGGGCAGGTAGTGAATGACGAGTGTCATAGAAGGCACTCTGTGGCACTTTGCCACTGTCCTATGAGGGCACTCAGGGTGTGTAGGATTGTCCTGCATGGGGGGGTCCAGAACTTGCTGGAGGGGCTAAAAATAATACAAATTGCAGCAGTCACTCCCAGTTTTAAGCCCTGCTTGCTCCTTACAGTACAAAAATAAAACATTAACAATAAATAAGTGTTAATGAATTATCAATGAATGAATAAATATCTTAAAACTCACTAATCCACTAATGTGCAAAGGAATGATAGATCTGGTATTCAGATACTAGTATTCGAGTAAGCAGTTGGCAGGGGGTGGCCCTGGAGTGAGGGCGTCAATTATTTTTAATAATTTTATTTTTTTATTTATTTTACCTGATCACTTGACGAGACTCCTCTCCTTTTCTAGGCTGGAGTTGTCTAGAGATGGGGCTTTTGCAGCGACTGCAGTAGTGCCAGGAATTCCTTGCCTCCTTTTCCTTTTGGTGCCCCTCGGTGGATGCTTTCAAAAAATGTCTTGAAGTCTTGTTTGTTTGAATATTTTATAACTGATTTTTTTTTTTTTGTGGTTGATTTATGTACCTTCCCGGGAGCCCCCATCGGCCCGACCCCAAGCTCCAACTTCCAGAATTGCAGGGCTTACCTTATGCCCGGCCCCGAGGCCAGTGCCTGGGGGCTTATCCTGCCACCGGGGAATTTTTCTCCTCTGTTTTCTCCCCTTTAACTCTGGGCCCCAGGAGTAGAGACACATGTGCGTGGAGGCGTGCATGCGTACTACAGCCCCATCCGCCCACCCCACGGCCTAATGCCTGTGCTCCCTTCAGCTGTTCCGCACCCCGGCCTCCACTAGGAGGCAGACCTGCACTGAGGGATGCACCAGATCCTCCCCGGGGAGGTGAGCTGCCTTCCGGCCGCTCTGACCAGCTCCGTGCCCTCCCACGCCCGCCGGCCTCCAGCGCCCGAGCTGCGTTCCCGAACGGGTGGCCGGCGTGAGTCGCGGCGATGAGCACCAGCGCTCAGCCTCTGCGCCACTGGATCGGCCTATAACTGATTTTTTATGTCTATGTAAAGTAGCAGTGCAATCAAATTAGGCAAAAAAAATAATGATTCTATGTATTTTCCCACTATAAATTAGTCTAGTTATCTTCCAGTTTTACTTGGTGGTAAAATTTTATATTCCACCAAAATGTGAGTATTCTATAAATGTTTTAATTTAACTTTTTCTCAAGAGAAAAAAAGATACCCGACACATTTAACTTAGAAATGGCATTGTAGTGCCAGAAGGGATTAGGACTGAGAAAACTGGTGGTGTGTGGCATAGGAGGTACCAAGATAAGTAGAATTGAAAGGTTTGATGATATTTTTTTATTAACTGTAGCTGAAACTAGCTTTAAAAAAATACATTTTTGTTGCTTTGCTTCTTTAATTGATGTTGTTGCTCTGTTGTATTTAGGTAGTTTTATTTGTAAAGCTCCCTGAACCCTGTTGTATTTAGATGGTTTTATTTGTAAAGCTTCCTAAACCCCTAGGATAAGGTACTGGAAAAATTAAGTTTCTCACCCCAGGAATCCCTTGGTATGCTTGACTAATGCAGTATGCCAGCTGAGTTGAGCTTCCCTGGAGGTGGAGTCTATGCTAATGATGAAAACGGAATTAGCCAGTCAGAAAGTAGTAAGAGTGTGCTGCCTGCAGGTGCTGCTGTAAGCCAGTCAGATTATTTTCTCCGCTGACTGGACGAGTCTACCCCAGAGTCTTCTCTTCATAACTTTGCTTGAAGTAGTTCACTTTTTACTTTTATAGTTATTTTATATTTGTGCTGTTTTAATACGCTTTCTTAGTAAATTGTGCTTTTTTGCATTTTCCACAGGCCGTGGAATTTTATCCTTTCTTTCTGCATTCCCACACTTTTTTCCTCTAAACATATTGTGGCTGAGGTAAAATTCTCTGGTTGTTTTATATTTTAACTTTATTTTTTCCCACGGATGTTTATTTTTAACTAGAAAATGCCTTTTCTACTGCATATTCTTTGTTTTACCTCAGTGGGAACCATTTTTACTTTCATTTTCTTCCTGTTGGAAGCTTTTTTCTCAGGTCTTCTTACAATTTGTCAGGTCAGATAGACCCTAAATCAGGCTGGTCCTTTGAAATTGTTAAATCTTATTAGACTGTGGTCAAGGAAGACTACCACAACCTTATTTTATTCTTTATTTTATTTAGTTTTTGCTAACCGGGTAAGTGCACTAGCCATAGCAATGACTATTTTCAGGCATGACCCGGGAGGATACAAAACAATACTGGGAAGACATTCCAATACAAGTACAACAAAAATTGTTTACAACAGCTTACAAGCAGGTCGCAAAAAATTTGCTAAAAACAAGGAGGCTAGGGTAACAGTATGGGGAAAAAAAAATACAGGAGCTGTACAATAACTAAATTACACCACAGTTAGCTTTGAGGAAGAAGAAACACAACAGAATAACCATTTTTTAGTACTAATAAGGGATTGAAAAGTTAACTTGGGGGAGGGATAATAGTAAGTGATAGAAGTAAGAGACATGGAAAGGGGAGATAGAGAAGTGAATTACGTATAGGGGCAGATCAGAAAGGAGAGGTAAGGCTGGGATGGAAAGAGCTAGGGAGGTGGTTTGAAACAGGAGCATTTGTGGGAATTATCAAGATAAGTACGTAACCTTTTTTTTTTTTTTAAAAGATGCATGGGATGTTGATTGGTGAAAGGTTAGTGGAAGGGAGTTCCAGTATTTGGGGGCATGGCAGGCGAAAGCACTAGCACCTTTTGTGGTGCAGTGTCTGGGGATGAAAACAGGTCAGTGAAACATAATCCATAGCAAGGTGTCAGGTTTTGGAAAAGGCCTGCCAGGGATTTAGGTATTTGTAGACGGACCATATTGTCAATAATGGAGCCATAAGCATGTAGCCTTAGTTCAGTGGGAGGAAGCCATCCCAGGTCAGAATAGAGGAGACAGTGGTGTTTCAGCCTATGTGAGGAGGAAGCATAGCGTCAGATGTTGTATGTAACATCCCATTTCCTAAGGATTGATTTGCATGCAGAAGGATATGTTGCAGCACCATAGGTAAGTGATGGTAGGAGTATGCCACGGGCAATGGCAAGCCTTGGTGAGGGAGTGAGCATATAGCTGGTTCGGTAGGCTATTCCAAGCTTGGCATATACCAGTTTGCAAGTCAGATTGATGTGTAAGTTGAAATTTAGTGATGGATCAAGGGTGACACCCAGATATTTAAACAAAGTTACTATCCCAACTACTGAGCCATGTAAGGAGGTGACTTTAAATTTGGGATGGGCATGCTTGAGCTTCGCATTTAATCCAAAGAGCATAACTTGGATTTTAGGTTCATTTAGTACAAGTTTGTGAGTAAATAGCCACTTTTGTATTAGCTGGAAGTCGAGAGAGTCTTTTTTTATGTTGTCAATGCTTTTAGCACTAGCATACAGCACAGTGTCATCAGCATATAGTAGGGAGGCTGTCCTGTGGAGGTCAGAGGAGACGTTATTTATAAAAAGAGAGAAGAGTAAGGGCCCAAGGATGGAGCCTTGCAGCACCCCAATATTTATGGTGGTTTTGTCCAAGAGGGTAGAGTTGTATTTCACAATTTGAGACCTATCAGATAGGTAGTTCCCAAACCATCTAATAACGTTAGTTGAGAAACCTAGTGATCCCAGGGTGGCTAGAAGGATGGAGTGATCAACTAGGTCAAACACCTTAGTCATGTCAGTGAAAACTGCTCTGGTGAGGAGACCAGAGTCCACAGCCATTTGAGTATCTGATGTGAATTTGAGGAGGGCAGTGGTGGTGCTATGGCCTTTGCGAAAACCATGCTGGGCAGTGGTGGGTAGATCATGCTTCTGTAAGAAGTCAATTGTCTGGGCAGCTACAAGCTTAAGAATTTTATTTAGGACAGACAGGATGGCGATGGGCCTATAGTTTGAGGGGTCTTTACGATCTCCTTTTTTCAAAAACTGGAGTAATCCTAGCTACTTTCCATATGTCAGGGATATAGCCCTGGCACAGGGAGAGCGTGAAAATCCTGACTAGGGGAGCAGTGATGAAAGGGGCTGCAGTCTTAAGGAGCCTGGGTTCTAGATTGTCCAAGCCAGCTGCTGTGCAGTCCAAGATACTGTTTAGCAATCTAAGCACTTCACATTTTGTGACTGATTTGAAAAAGAACTGAGGACCGTTTGTAATAGGTCGGGTGGATACACTTGGTTGGGCAGGGAAAGAGGAGGTGTAGTTGGTTAAGTCCGAGAATTTATAGTTGAAAAAGTTTGCAGTGGTTCTGGGATTATTACAATGTACCCCATCAAGTGACATGTCGTTAAGGGTGGATGCCAGATTAGAACCTAGAAAGAATTTAATATGTGACCACAACTTTTTGGAGTCACCATAGGAGTTGGTCAGTAGGTCTCTGCAGTACGAGCTCTTGGCTTTTTTTATGTCTTTTTTGCAGGCATTTCCCAGAGCCCTGTAGGTATTGAGGTCGGAGGCTAGCCCTGAGTTTTTATAATGGAGCCAGCTTTTGTCCCTTAGCTTAAGTTTAGCTAGTAGGTCAGCTTTCAACCATCGGGTTTGCCTACTTTTTACCAGACGGGTTACGAGTTTGCAGTGTTTATCCTGGAGCACTAGGAAGTGTTTCAAGAACAGGTCCAGGGCGGTCTGAGCATCCTTGGATAAGAGAATGGAAGACCAATTCGTAGAGCCAATGTTGTGAAGGAAAAACTGAGTCTCAATATTTGCATAGTTGCGAAAGGTAATGAAGCGAGGTCCTGTCTGGGTAGGCCTGCCTTTACCCCAGATACAGTATGTTGGGGGGGTGATCAGTGATGGCATCTGGTAGTACTCCAGAGGCAATTACATTTTCAGGGCGATTGGTCATTATCCAGTGTAGTAGCGTGTTCATGTTGGAGCCAAGGGCATTTCTGGTAGGTTCACCTGTAAGCTGGTACAGGTTATAACTCTGCAACTTGGTCATTATTGTGGTTTGGTTACTGCCCAGCCAATTTATGTTTAGGTCCCTGAGCATAAGGACCTTGTTCCTTCCGACAAGGCATGCAATTTGTTCCATTAACTCATCCAGCCCTACTTGCCCATTTGTTGGGGGATTGTAGACACACACGATGTGAATTTTTTTTTTTAGTACCAAGAGTGAAGTGCCTCACAGTGGCATAGGGCAGCTATCTTTACTGCAGAGACATCAAGGTGATCTCTGAAGTAGACAGCTGTTCTGCCCCCTCTTTTGGGTGAAGCTCTGTCAAGTCTCAGAAGGTTATAGTGGGGAAGGGGCATAGAGAATCGGGTATGGAAGGTTTTAGCCACGTCTCGGTTAGGCATATAATATAAGGCTTGTATAGGATGGTTCAAGATTCAAGCTCAGTAAGATTGTGAGCAAGGCTCCTGATACTGTGATGTGCTATGATAAGACCTTTAGCATTGCTAATAGTGTCAGGTAGAACATTAGTTGGTCCTGGATTTAGTTGAACATCGCCTGAGAGCAGGATAGCAAGTAGGAGAAAGTACCAGAGCTTGCAGGGGAAGAGAAAACCACGGGAATGTAGGTGCAGGTGGCATTTCTTATGCACATGGGCAACCAAGTGGATCCAGATCCTATTTAGTAGCACTGGGGAGGGGTCATAGCAGGGGGAGAAACTATCAGGAGATTAGAGTAGTAGTAATCCTGGTGTACAAAGTGGGGGTTACTTTATTTTGGAGTACCGTAGGCATGGACAAGAGGAGTAGTGGTAGTGTGATCAGAAGATACAGTAGCATTAGTGAGGTCATTTTTAGTAGTAGTATTGTGGGGCTGTGACTAACAGCTCAAGGTCCCAATTAGGTTGAGAGGCAGCCGAAAAATTGTATACTTAGTAGGGGGTCTGGCCAAACTTCACAAAGAGTGATTCACCTAAGACGAAGCTAGGTAGTGGAGGATCAGGCAGAGTAGCAGGCGAGATGGCATTCACACTAGGCTAGCAAGAATAAAGACAGAAAGAGTACTTGTGTAAGGAAAACAGGCAGGGCAAGCAGCCTAGGTAATACTGGGAACTTAGGCAGCAGGTAATTTGATCAGGCCGGAAAGGGTAGTACAAAAATAACAATTTGGGCTCACTTAACACCTCTGAGTTTAATTTCAGATCAGGACAGATTTGTAGAGAAGCCAATGAGAAGGGGGGACCATGAGGGAGGAGCTATGGCATATTTAATGGAGGCCTGGGAGGGGGTGGGGGGGCAGGAGAAAAAAACTATGCAGTAAAGGCAGCTAAAAGCATTAAAAGCAGGTTTGAATCAGGCTGAAAAAGGCACTGCAGTCTTTATCCAGAAAGCCGAAGGGAAAGGCGCACCAATGAACAGGGCAGCCCACGGCTGGCGGACCAATCAGCGTTCAGCACGGAGGAACTGCACCAATCTGAAAGAACCCCAGTGGAGAACGAATGAAGCGAGTGGAAGCGGCAAGTACCTGTGTTGGAGACCAGGCAGGTGGTCAGGAGCTGTTCAAAATCCCTCAAAGGGCGGTCAGTAGACAGCTGTTCTGTCTGTACCAGGTTGTGGGGCACCACCCAGGCGAAGACTTCAAGGTTGCTTCTTTTCTTCCTGAGCTTTTTTCTAAATTGCTCGGATACAGTTTCTGATTAGCCGTAAGGCTAAAATTACAGCTTTTCAATCTGCCTTCTTTCAGGAGAGGGGTGCTCCTCTTAAAAAAAAAAAAAAAAAAAAAAAAAAAAAACAAACAAAAAAATACATACATAATACTAGCCATTCAAAAAAAAAAAAACAAAAAAAAAACATGAGCAGGTTCGTGTTTCAGTGCCTGCTATAAAAAAAAAAAAAAAAAAAGAAAAGAAGAAAAACATATTTCTGCCCCTCCTGCTGAGAAGCAAAGGGATATGCCAGTGTCGCAACAAAATATTTCCTCTGCGGAGGAAATTACAAAGGTTTGGCAGCAATGTAATATATATTCAAACTGTGGGCTAAATCCCCAGCAGATTTTTCTTTACCTAAACCCTCCGACCCTGACTTTGGCCAGGGCCTTTTCTTGAAGGAAGTGATAATAAATGATTGATAAAGTTGTAGTTCAGGTGGACGCTAAAGATCCCATGGCACTTCTCATAAAGAGTAGGGGAATTTTTATTTAAAACTTCAAAAAGATCATAATACATTACTAAAGGATCAAGGCAAAAACTGTAAAGCAAATATGTATTAATGCATACATCCCCTTCTAGAAATATTGAAACTTATTCAAAATATTAACATTAAATAAAACTTTTAAAGAAAATACGTGTTCTAGGAACGTGGATATGTTGTTCATCCACACTGTCTGGCATTGTCCCTTTCCCCTTTAAATCTTGCCGGAAGTCTTCAAGCTGGCTCCTCCCACCCACCTGGGTGGTAAATACCTCGGCTCCGCCCCATGACGCCAGATCTTCCTTTCCGCTGGAAGATTCATTTTCCCTCGTGCTTTCTGCAGTGTTGAGGCCCTGGATTCGTTTTGACGGTTTTCACCGCATCTTCTCGCTCTGAAACTCGTTAGAGTTTACGACTCTGATTCGGACATGGATGACAAGTCATCCCCCGGGTTTCACCGGTGTGATTGCGGACAGAAAATGTCGCGACCGATCCCCCACCTCTGGCGTTACTTCTGCCTCGTTCGATTTCATCGATACCGCAGTGCTCCATTTGGCGCCTTCCAACCCAACGCCCTGGAAGATCGTGAGAAGCTGGGTAGACCGGAGCTCCGCAACCCACCGGTAAAATCCAAGGAGGCCAGATGGGCGGTTTCCGCAGCTGCGGGATCTGCCGAGCAGCTCGGCGCATGGCGGCTTCGGGAAGAAGCCGCTCAAGCCTCGGCTGGCT
Source organism: Neoceratodus forsteri (assembly GCA_016271365.2). NCBI lineage: Eukaryota > Metazoa > Chordata > Ceratodontiformes > Ceratodontidae > Neoceratodus > Neoceratodus forsteri. Next base: position 194,967,958 of record CM028129.1, read on the forward strand.
GAGGTTTCCGTGCCGCTCAACCTGGGCTCCTCCTTCTCAGGATCCTTCGGGTTTGCCAGTCTCTCCCTACAAGGGTGAGGGCACCTCGAGCCGCCTCTTCCCGTTCGAAGAAAAGGATCCTAAATCATCTTCGAGTCAAGAAGACGCCCTGGGATCAGGAGGCGGTCAGTTTCGACCTGCCGGAATTCCTCGGCCGCTGGGTTTTCGGACCTCCCGTCTGTACCAGGCGTAGAAGCCGAGGATTCTGCTGATCCGCCGAGATTATTCTCGACCCGATCGAGCTGTTATCACCGACTCCTGTCGATGATTCTTTGGAAGGCATAATTCTCTCCTTCCCGGCGAGGAGACCCGCCCTGCGGTGTACTCGATCGAGGGAAAGGACGAGCCTCGGTTTTCACGAGCCCAGTCTCTCCCGATCGACAAAGCCGACACCGCCGGTCTCGATCAGGAGTAAGTCCTCTTCGGTCAATCGACCTAAAGGACACAAGCACTCCCGCAAGAGGCGCCGCCACTGCTCCTTCCTCCTCGGATGAGGAGAGGCTTCGACGAAAAATTCGGCGACACTGCGAGGATCTCATGTGGCAGCAATTCCTGCTAGCAGGTCAGAAGCCAGCCCCCTCAGGGGTCCCGGCTATTTCCTGGCCTCAGCCTCTTCAGCCACCTCAGACACCGATTGCTCTGGTGCCGGTCTCTTCGGGGGCTCCGGTGCGTCTTCTGCCGCAACCGGTTTCAGGTTCCCCACCTATTTTTGGTGGAACCTCCACCTAAGTTGCCCCTCGGAGGATTCCTCCAAGAGGCACGACAGTCTCCGGGTCTTCCCACAGACTGTCAATTACGGTTACCCTGATCGCCCTAGGCGATCGGCGGGACTTAGGTGGGCAGCCTTTATATCGGGACTCCTCCGATTCCGATAACACTGGCCTTCACTCTCTCGATGAGCTTTCAGCATCAGGCTTGGAAGAAGGGCCCTCCTCCTTCCAGGGCATCCTCCGGCTCATTTCTGAATCGACGGGGATGGCCCTACAGCCTATCCAGAAAAAGGCGGAATATCTTCTTACGGATATCCTTAAGAGGGGGGATACCCCTACGGAGGCTTTTCCAGTCGCCGAAGCCATTATGGGTCCGGCCTTGGAACTCTGTCAGCGTCCAGCCTCCTGCCCAGCTCCATCTGCCCACATGGCACGCAAGTACGCAGTGCCCACAGGGTCTTTGGCAGGGTTTACTGAGCACCCCTCGGCGGAAAGCCTGGTGACTGCCTCAGTATTCAGGCGGATGGGCAGCTCAGCTGATACTGACCACCCTCCAGACAGAGTCCAAACTCATGGATCACTCGGCCCGAAAAGTCTATGCTGCATCATCTTTGGGCCTTCGTCAGGCAAGCTCAGCGGTGATTATGGCACACTTCTCTCACGCCCTCTTGGGGTCGCTGGACGAAGTTCTTCCCCACCTCCCAGCTGACATGCAGACCACGGTCAAGCAGGTCAGGGACCAGGGCAGAGTTGTTGCTAAACAACAACTCCAGACTGCTCTGGACGTGGGTGATTCCTGTGCCCGTTCACTAGCTGCAGTGGTTTCCACTCGCCGCAGGGCTTGGCTGAGGTTATCCTCCTTTCCCATGGATACTCAGCACAAGCTGGCTGATGTGCCTTCCTTGGCACCCGACCTCTTAGGGCCAGGTCACCTGCAGCGATGTCGAGCAATCTAATGCCACCTTAGATGCTGATCTGCTAAGGGTTCTTCAAGTAAGACCAGCAGAAGCGCAGGAAGAAGCCTTCACAGTCTTCCCCGCGGTCAGGCAAACCACCCTTCCAGGGGGTAAACAGCAGCAGCAGGCTCAGGCTTGGCTCCTAGGCCCAAGCAAGGTCCCCAGCAGCCACGCAAAGGAGGCCGGGCGCTGGTCCAGGTGCCTCCTCCTCCTCTAAGCTGGCCAGTGACGGGCCGGGGTGTCCTCCTGCACTCCATCACTTCAGCTCTGGGTCCTCCCGTGGGGCTGGCTCCGCCCACTTCGCTTCCGCCTGGTCCGTATCACCACGGACAGATGGGTCCTAAGAGTGGTTGGGCAGGGTCTGCCCTTAGAATTCGAGCAGTACCGCCCAGCGAGCCCGTGCCCCACGAGAGGGCGGATCTCAGTCGCCCAGTCTGTCCTCCGAGACGACATTGCGCTACTCCTCCTCAAAGAGGTGGTGGCCCGAGTGATGGATCCTCCTTCAGACCCAGGCTTTGTCTCCAGGTATTTCCTGGTGCCAAAACGGACGGGGGGGTTGGCGCCCCATTCTAGATCTGCACGACCTGAATCGGTATCTCAGGTCTCGCACCTTTCGGATGGTAACTATAAATCAGATCATACCATCCCTGGAGCGAAACATGTGGTTCTGCACACTGGATCTTCAGGATGCTTTTTCCCACGTCCCTATCCGTCCATCTCATCAGCGGTTCCTCCGCTTCAGGGTCGAAGGGACCCTGTACGAGTTCAGAGCCATGCCGTTCGGCCTGTCATCGGCCCCAAGGGTTTTCACCAAATGCATTTCAGTGGTGGCAGCCCATCTTCGGCGTCAGGGGGTTCGTATTTACCCCTACATGGACGATTGGCTCCTGGTGGGATCCTCCCTTCAGGAGGTGGAGAGGTCCAGGGACCTGACCCTCCGAACCTGCTCACACTTGGGCCTTCTGATCAACGAGGCCAAATCGGAACTCGTACCTTCCCAGGTAATGGGCTTCATCGGGGCAGAGCTCGACTCTCGTCAAGCCAGAGCTCGGCTCCTGGCGGACAGGGCGGAGGTTCTCTCCTCCTTTGCCCAATCATTTTTGGTTGCCCAGGTCTTCCTGCGCCTCCTGGGCTACATGGCGGCGTGCACGTCGGTGGTCCGCTGGGCCAGACTGCACATGCGCCCCTCCAGTGGGAGCTCGCCACCCAGTGGTCTCAGCGTCAGGGTCTTTTCGACCAGTTGGTCACGGTCACCCAGAGGATGTGGGACGCTCTCCAATGGTGGACCGTCCCGAGTCATCTGCAGGAAGGGATCCCGTTCGTCCGCCCCGAGCCGACGGTCGTCCTCACGACCGATGCCTCTCTCATGGGCTGGGGAGCCCACATGGGGGACCACAGAGCTCATGGGCTCTGGACCCCAGAGGAGTCCCGATGCCACATCAACCTATTGGAGCTCAGGGCAGTCAGACTGGCTGTGTCAGCTTTCGCTCCTCAGCTCCGGGGTCAAGTGGTTCAAGTCCAGACGGACAATACCACGACCATGTACTACCTCAACAAACAGGGCGGCATGCACTCCCGTCTGCTATGCAAGGAGGCGCTCCGGATCTGGACCCTCGTCAGCCGACTGGAGGCGGATCTCCTAGCCATCCATGTGGCAGGAGTCGCGAACCAACTGGCGGATGCTCTCAGCCGCTTAGGCCAGACATCCCACGAGTGGTCTCTCCATCCAGAGGTAGCTTACTACCTGTTCTCTCGTTGGGGAAAACCGTTGGTGGACCTGTTTGCCTCCAGGGAGAACACCAAGCTGAGGCTGTTCCATGCCCGCCTCAGGGCTCGCTGCAGGGGGATGCCTTCTCGAGGCCGTGGACCCCAGGCCTCTTTTATGCCTTTCCTCCATTTCCCTTGATCCACAAGGTGTTACTCAAGGTGAGGAAGGACAAGGCGAAGGTGATCCTGGTAGCCCCAGATTGGCCATGCCAGTTCTGTTATCCAGATCTCCACAGCCTCAGCTGCAGGAACCTGGAGCGGCTCAGTACACGCCCGGACCTGATTTTTTTCTGAACCAGGGGAAGGTCCTTCATCCGGACCTTCAATCCCTGCACCTCACAGCCTGGTTCCTGAGCGGCTAGAGTTCCAGGCTTTGGGTCTTTCTGAGGATGTCTACACCGTGGTGGAGGCATCTCGAAAAGAATCGACCAGGAAATGTTATGCCTTCAGATGGAAGAGATTTTCCATTTGGTGTCAGGGTAAAGGTCTGGACCCCTTATCCTGCTCGGTGGCTAACATTCTGGACTACCTTTGGTCTCTGTCCAAAGGAGGTCTTCGGTCATCGACCCTTAGGGTGCACCTTGCAGCCATCTCTGCCTACCGGGTGTGGGCCGGTCAGCAGACGTTGGCTCAGGAAAAGGTGGTCGGGCGCTTTTTCCAAGGCCTGGATCACATATCCCCTCTGGTGCATGAACCTCCACCTCCGTGGGATCTTTTGCTGGTTTTGGCCAAGCTCATGGGCAAGCCATTCGAACTCATGCACAAGTGTGAGCTCTCGCACTTGTCGTTTAAAGACTGCCTTCCTGGTGGCTATCACGTCAGCCAGAAGGACAGGGGAGCTCCAGGCGCTTTCGGTGGACTCCCCTTATCTGGTCTTTCACAGGGACAAAGTTGTCCTGCGCCCCCAACCGAAATTCCTTCCGAAGGTGGTGTCAGAGTTTCACCTTAACCAGGTGTTGACCCTGCCAGTATGTTACCCTAATTACACCTCGGACGCCGAGTGTAGGCTCCATACTCTCGACCTCAGACGTGTTCTCTCCTATTATAAGGAGAGGACAGCGGAAATTCGGGGAGAGGTTCGCCAGCTGTTTGTCACCTACGCTGAAGCCGCTTCTGGCAGACCTGCAGCCAAGCGGACTGTTGCGAGATGGATCACATCATGCATAGGTCTGTGCTATGAATTGGCGGGTAAGGAGCCTCCCAAAGGGCTAAGGGCTCATTCTACCCGTCATACTGCTGCTTCGGTGGCTGCTTCCAGGGACATCCCTATCCAGGAATTCTGTCGGGCCGCTACCTGGAAGTCAGCAAGCACCTCTATTACCCATTACCACATTGACCTAGAGTCACGTTGGGATGCTGGTTTTGGGGCCTCGGTTCTCCAATCTCTATTCCCTAAGTAGGGGGTGTGCGCCTTGCCTCCCTCCTCCCGGAGAACTGCTTGGAGTCTGCCAGACAGTGTGGATGAACAACATATCCACGCTCCTAGAAGAACAGGTTACTCACCTGTAACAGTAGTTCTAGGAGTGGTATATGTTGTTCATCCACCACACCCACCCGACCTCCCCGGCTTTAGGCGCACAACCTGGCTTCCAGCGGGCTAGATCTGGCGTCATGGGGCGGAGCCAAGGTATTTACCACCTGGGTGGGTGGGAGGAGCCAGCTTGAAGACTTCTGGCAAGATTTAAAGGGGAAAGGGACAATGCCAGACAGTGTGGATGAACAACATGTACCACTCCTAGAACTACTGTTACAGGTGAGTAACCTGTTCTTCATGCAGTTTATATAAATCCCCCCTCAACCACCTCTGAGTAGGGGAATTGCCATTAAAACTTCAATAAGCCAATGAATACAAAACAGTGTTAACTCCCACTGAAGTGTACAAATTGTAAGAGAACTCAAATAAGTATTACATTCATACATTAACCCCATAAATCCTTTAAAAAAAACTTCAGAAGTTCCCCAGTACATTTGCCATTTCTCTGGTGATAAAATTCGAGATGCTTTTGTCCTAATACTTATAATTTCTGTCAATATAGAACATAATTATTCCTGAAAAGAAGTCAACTGTTTCTACAGAACCAGTCTACATCTAGCTTGCCAGATCCAATATAGAAAGGAAGCCATCAAAAACTGTACCATACTACCATTGAGTCTCTGCCAAGGGGGAAAAACATAGCCTCGATATAGTAAAGCAGGGGTTAAAGGAAGTTGCAATCCCCAGTTCTTTTTTGCAAAGTCCCAAAAATCTATAATATAGGGACATTCAAAAATATAAATTGTCCATGCTCTCTACGATGCCTACACAAGTACTTCTGGGACGCTCCCTATCCGATACCTCCTTATGTTTTTGGTTCCCTTTCACATTTATTCTCCCATTTACCCCCAACCATACAATGTCCTTCATTTTAGTCAGAATTCTGGGGTTACTTGAGTATTTACAAACGCCCTTTTATTCTGGAGTGGGCACATGTTCAAATGGGACTTCCTGGAACCAAGTTTGTAGGTCGAAGTAGTACGTGGCTTTCTGAGAAATTTAAAACCTGTGTAACTGAAATTCCCCACAGTTTAATATAATCAAAACAATATGTCCAGGATAGGTTTAATTTAGTTACTCTTGTTTTTATGGGTAAAGGAATTCATAGTAACATAGAAGTTGATGGCAGATAAGTACCACAAGGCCCATCCAGTCTGCCCATTTCTTTTTCTGCCTTATAAATGTGTCATCGGCCTTTGCTCTGTTAATGGCCTATCTATTCATACTCATCTGTATTGCTCCCTTTATTTATTTCATTTTTGTTGACCGGGTAAGTGCACAAGACAAATCCTTATGCCTATCCCATGCCTGTTTGAAGCTCTGTACTGTATTCATAGTCATCACTTCCTGAGGTAGGCCGTTTCATGCATCCACCACCCTTTCTTTGAAAAATAACTTTCTCACATTACCCCTTAATCAGCCTCCCAATAATCTCATGATGCGTCCTCTTGTCCTGCTGTTTTTCTTATATTGAAACATGTTAGACTCTTTCACCTTGTTAATGCCCTTAAGGTGTTTGAATGTTTCGATCATATCACCTCTCTCCCTCCTTTGCTTTAGGGTATACATATTGAGCTCCGTTAATCTTCCTCATATGTTTTCTGATTCAGTCCCTGCACCATTTTGGTTGCCCTTCTCTGGACTGCCTCAATTTGGTTAATGTCCTTGTGAAGGTGTGGCCTCTAGTACTGCACGCAGTACTCCAGACGGGGCCTAACCAGTGTCTTGTAAAGAGGATTATTATCTCCTCTTCCGACTTGTGATACCCTACTAATACACCCCGACATCCCCCTAGCCTTACCTGCTGCTTTAGTGGTCTGCTTGGATGATTTCAGGTCATCTGTGATGATGATGATGCCCAAGTCTCTTTCTTCCCTTGTGACTGCCAGCAACTCCCCTCCCAGCATATAGGTGGCTTCAGGGTTTCTCTTCCCTATGTGCATGATCTTGCACTTCTTTGCATTAAACTCCAGTTGCCACCCTTCTGACCATTTTGCTAGTTTATCCAGATCTCTTCTCATTCTGCCCACCCCATCTGGATCATCTACTCTGTTGCAGATCTTAGTATCATCTGCAAACAGACAAACCTTTACCCTCCAGTCCATCTGCAGTGTGTCTGATGAAGATATTGAAGAGGACTGGCCCCAGGACTGATCCCTGAGGTACCCCACTTGTGACTTGCATCTCTTCTGACTGTATACCGTTTACCACCTCTCTCTGTTTTCTGCCTGTCAACCAGTTTTCCACCCAGTTGACTAACTTCTGACTCACCCCGATCCTACCCAGCTTATTAATCAATCTTCTATGTGGAACAGTATCAAAAGATTTGCTGAAGTCAAGGTAGGAGACATCAACTGCTGCCCCTTGGTCCATCACTCTGGTTACCCAGTCAAAGAAATCTGAGATTAGTTTGACAGGACCTCCTGTGCTCCTGTGGATTCCAGGTGTTGCATGATCCTTTCCTTAAGGAGTGCCTCCTTAATCTTGCCCACTACTGAGGTAAGGCGGACTGGTCTGTAGTTTCCTGCCTCCTCCCTGCTACCACTCTTGTGGAACGGGATCACACAAGCCCTTCTCCAGTCTTCTTGGACCTCTCTGTGCTCAGAGACTCACTAAGCAGTTCTGATAATAGCTCTGCTAGTTCCACCCTTATCTCCTTTAGTACTCTGGGATGTATGCCATCCGGTCCCATTGTCTTGTCCACCCTGAGCTTATTGTGCTCTTGTAGGACCCTTTCTTTTGTGAAGAGACTGTTGCTCACCTCCTACCCCCCTGTGTCCATGGTGCTGAGCTGTGGGCCCTGCCCTACCTTCTCTTCAGTAAATACTGAGCAGAAGTATCTGTTCCTAGACCATTGGCCCAAGATTTGTTCTAGGGATGGCCTAGCTCACGTGATCGAAACCCCGTCATTCTGTTTCAAAATCAAGCCTAGATTCAAAGACAGAAAAATACTCCAGAAAAAAAGTACTGGGTTTAACATACCCAACTCTTCTCCTTTAACTGGTAAATAAGTGATTGATCATTTTATTGGATTCGGTCTACTTCCCCAGAGACAGGAGAAGAAACAAGAATAAAGAGCATTCTCCAGTTTCCATGGAACCGGGAACATATAACTGAGAAATAAAAAAGTGGGAACCAAAAAGGATTTTATCACATATATTTCCTCTTCAGTTTACTCGTGTGCCATTTGTTCCAACCCACAACTTTCTGTTTCCCTATTTCCAGCTGTAGTCACCAATTAAAGTCTGCCATATCCCCTGGGCGAAAATAGAGTCCCAATATTTTGCAGGGTTTAGTCTCAGTGTCCAGGGAGGCCATAGTGTTACCATCCGGGGGTGGATTTGCAAGGGCTAAACACTGGCTTTTATGCAAATTCACTTTTGCCCCAGTAGAGTCAGATAGGGCCACCATCAGCTGGATTATGAACTCACCTGAAACACCATTCGAAACTGTCAAAATCGTGTCATCTGCATATGACAAGATTTTAACCGGAACAGAAGTACCACAATAAGATTGTAGCCTATGGGATCTTTGCACTATCCGAAGCAAAGGATCCAAGGATAGAATATATAAAAGAGGACTAAGAGGGCACCCCTGTCTGACACCCGCTCTCATCTTACATGCCACTCCAATTCTTTTCTCATATGGAATGCTGACTGCCCCTGCATATACCAATTTTACCCATTTAATAAAGATCTCTGGGAACCCATATCCCTGTAAAAGTGCCCACAGCCATTCATGGTTCACTTGATCAAAAGCTTGGGATTAATCTAAGCACAACAGTAACCCTTGAGTGTCACATTTCCTCCTTGTTTCATACATTTCCCGTAATAAAAATATGTCTGTCACATTTCTACCAGGAACAGAACAAGTCTGACCCTGATGTATGATTGTTTCCAACACTGCGGACAGCAGTTTCCCCAACAATTTGGTCAAAAATTTAAAATCTGAATTTAATAATGTTATTTGTCTCCAATTGTTTAGTTGAACTCTATCTCAGTTTCTTTTTTTTTTCTTTTTTTTTTTTTATAAAAGTCAGTAAACCCTCATACATCCGGGGATGCATCATACTCCTCCAGAATAGCCTGGTACACTGCCAATATTTCTGTTAAATAATTTCATAGAAATTTGTATATTTCTCCGGGGAGCCCATCAGAGCCCGGGGCCACCCCATTTCACAATTCTGATATAACCTCAGTAACGAAAGCCAATTCTTCTTCTATAGTCAGTGGTCTTAATAACAGTGTGTTCTGCTGTGTTGACAATTTGGGGAGTTCTGCTGCCTCTATCAAATGCCTTATCTGATCTACAGATGGGTTGGTAACCTTTTGATGTTGTCGTAAAAAGTCTTCCGCCACTTTCATAATACCCTCATTCCCAGTTTCAGGTACCCCCTACTGTTTTGCAGGGCTATAAGCTGACTGTTCCTTAACCTAGGTTGACAGTCATCAAATGGGTTAGATTGGTGTTTGTTACCCTGAGTCCCAAATTTCTGTTCCGCCTCCAGGGAGTTTTGTCTATTGTATTGAAAAAGGACCATCTCTTGCTTGAGATCCGCGATTTGTTGGGTATGATCAGTTGCCAGAGTCCTTTGTTCAGAAAGCAGGGTATACAGCTGTTGGCGTAACTGCATATATGTCATATATTTCATCTTCTGTGTCTGTAGTGATTTTACTTTAAGGTACACGGAGACATAATTTGGAATCATTCCACCACTCTATAGGGGGAATTATACAAAAAACCCCACAGATTTTATATCAGAACAGATTGAACCTAGATCTGAAATTACTTCTGGATCTTTTAGCAGACCAATATTTGCTCTCCACAGACCTTGCCCAGGAACTCGTGAGGGAGAAGCGGCCACACAAATACCAATTAAGACATGATCAGATGTCTCCATTGGATATGTATCTGTGTGAAATAGGAAGCTGTTTTGATGGGAACCAATAATCAATCCTAGTGGACAGTTTACCTTTTATTTTTGGTTATTTATCCTCCTGTGGCCGCCTCACTGCACCCTAGCTGTTCTCTTGCATCCTGTCAGCTGGGATCTGGCCGCCGTCCATCTCGCTCGGGACCGCTGGCATCCTGTAGCCCCTGCGGCTTACCCCCCGCAGTGGGGTGGCAGAGAGCCCCCCAACTCCCCAACCAGAATGGATCCAGCTCGGGTGCCAGCGTCCCAACGAACACTTGCGGACGGCCATCAAGCCGCAGGAGGCGCCACTTTCCCCTGTTCTGAGATTCCCCTGAGTCGGTGAGCAGGCAATGATGCCAGCAGTCATGAGCACGCACGCACTCCCATCCAGGTGTCTACCCCCGACTCCTCCCCTGAGTACGGCATGCATCTCTGCCTCCCTGCCTCCTCCAGGGGGCAGTCTGGTACCTAGTCATGAACTCCCTCCCGGAGAGAGGCAGTCCTTGGATGCTCAATCCTCTCCTCCTCTGCCAGTCCGCGGCGACCCGTGCTCGCTCCTGAACCCGGGTCGTCGGCGTGCTGCGACCAGTGCCTCTGCCCTTAGCGCCACCAGGCTGGCGGACAGTTTACCTTTTAAAAAAAATGTATGCGCTGGGCATTGTACTATAGACCCATTTGCATCCTTTAAGCCAGATGTTTTAAAAAATGTACCTAAAAAAATGTGTATCACAGTAAGTTTTACTCTGGGCATTTGTTCTATCCGAGACAATGCAATATTGAAATCCACACCAAATACCTGCCGGTCCATAAATAAAAGTTGGACCATTTCTAAGAGGTTAATTCTTGAAACCTTTGAAATTTATAAGCCGAAGTGTAGTACTTGAGAATCCTATATCCAAAATTAAAATCTGCCTGCTACTAAATCAGTTAATTTACAAAGGCTGATATCAGGATTTGAGAAACAAATACCCAAACCACTACATTGGTCCTCTCCCATTGACCAGTAAGAGTCTTCATTCACCCATGTCTTGTGGGAAAGTTTAAAGTCACTGGTGGTATGTAGACGCGTGTCCTGTAAGAAAAAATAAATGTCATAAAGTAAAGTAAAGTAAATAAAATAGAAAAGGTCACCAGCTGTTTAAACTCTGACTTTATACTGTTGATGTTTAGGCTTGCAAGCCGTAAGTTCATATGAGAAGAAGCAAGAAATTAAAGTGACTGTTTCTTTGAGCTGGATCTAGTTATCCTCTTCTCTTTGGGAATCCCTCTACCATCCTCATCGGCACCAGAAACACTGGCTGCCACGTCACTCTGAACTGAATGGACCGAGACATCAGCGTTCCCTTCATCCATTCTGTCCCCCCCCTACTTTGTAATAGTTCAAATCCGTTTTCTAATGGAACATCAGATGTTTTAAAACTTTTCAAATTTAAAGAGCGTTGTGACCTGGTTTTCTTTGTTTTCTTCACTTCTTGGAAAGGAGGACCATGTTGGACTGACTGAAGTGGCTCTTGCTGTGCAGGAGGGGGAGGGGGGCATAGCTGTGTCTAAATGAATCTGCTGGACTTCTACATCAGGATCAGTCGGCAGTGTTGTTCCAGACGGGAGTGGGGATCAGCCAACATGGACCCAGCCAAAATACTGGGCTGCAACTCACTGTGGTGTGGTGATTTAGAAGTCTAGAACCCCTAGGTGGTTGAGGCCGTGAAGCTTGAAAAGCTCTCTCTGCTTTATTTAAATAAAAATCTTGCTCAGCTGTATTGCAGGAATTGTGAACCACCCAGGGACACGATCGGAAAGAATGCTTATCATCCCCACAGAGTTTGCATGTGGAGGGACTCTGACAACCATTTCCAGGGTGGCCCAAGGCACCACATCTGAAACATTTCTTCTAGGGACATGGATATGTTGTTCATCCACACTCATTGGCAGGTATCCTTGCCGCTTTAAATCTTGCCGGAAGGTCTTCAAGCTTGCTCCTCCCACCCACCCGGGTGGTATAACTCTCGGCTCCGCCCCATGACGCCAGATCTTCCTTACCGCTTGGAAGCTCAGGTTCCCTCCTTAACGCTCTGCGTTTGAGACTGGTTCCTATTTCTCCGTTTGCAGATTTAAAAAAAAATAAATAAATTTTGCAAAAAAGACTTCAGTCTTCTATCCCTCGCGACTGCGATGGACGTCGACTCGGATTTCGGAGATGCCCATGCGGGCAGAAGATGTCTCGGACGGATCCACACTCCACGTGTGTCTACTGCTTAGGCCTTGAGCACGACCCGCGGGCTTGCGACCTGTGCTCATCTTTCTCGGCCTCGTCCTCGAAGACCGTGCTGCCCGATTGCAACTGGGCCGTCCCGAGCGTTCCCTCGGTGAAGTCAAGGGCCGGTTGGCAGTGTCCGGCGGCGGCGGGCTAAAGGCGGATCAGCTCGAGCGGATGAGTCGCCCTCGAAGAGGAGGCGGCGCGGGCCGTATCTTCCTCGGCCGCGGCATTTATCCCGCTCTCTCTGGGCTCTTCTTACACGGCTTCTTTTAAGGAGCTTTGTCTGTCCCTCTCCACTAAAGGAGAAGGGCCTACGTTGGCGGGACCTTATTCTCGGTCCAAAAGAGGACGAGGTAAGTCCCTCCGTCGACGCTCTTGGGAGCGGAAGGTCCCTCTCCTCGCCGACCGTCGGCCTGGTCGGCCGCTCGGCCGCCACTGGCCTCACGGTGTCCCGTCAGGTCAGTTGACAGAGACTCCCACCGATGAAGTCGAGATTTTCTCGACCCATTGGACGAGCTGTCGCCTTTGGCAGCGAATTCCCTCTCCCGGTTCCCCGGGAGGGTTGAGATCCGTGGGCTCACCTGTGCCTCGGTTCCGGAGCCTCGGATGCACCATCGAGCGAAGAGTGCGGTTCGGCACACCTCCCGCACTGACCTCGGAAATTCCGGTACTCTCGGTCTCGGTCTCGGACCTCTTCGGCAGTCCAGCCAATCCCCACCGTGGCGGTTCGGTCTCGGCACCGCTGGTGAGCGGGCGTCGCCGCTCGTCTCGTCCTCCTCCTCGGATGAGGGAGGCCTCGCGTAAGTACGTTCGGACGGTACGAGACCTTATGTTCAACAACTCCTCCTGGCCGGGAATAAGCCGACCCGTCGCCTTCCCGGCCATTAAGTGGTTGTCACCGGAACGGCCGCACAACCCCTCGACTTATCCGAGGAGCCTATACCCAGGCGGTTGTTTGACCAAAACCAGCTGCCTCCACCGATTCCGTGGAACCTCCGCCTCCACAGCCACCATTGGGGCTCCGACCAAGATTCTCGGTCGGCTAAGGGTCTACCCATCGCTGTCAGTCACCCTCACTCCGATCGACCTCGGCAGGTGAAGGGTGGCTCAGGCCAGAGGCAGTTTCGAGGACTCTTCCGAGTCCGAAGATGATTCCTCCTTTTCTCCAAGCGACTGGACTTGGGTCTTCAGGAGGTCAGTCAATGGACGATAGCCGTCGTCCTTCCTAGGACTACTCGCTCATCTCGAGTCCACCGGGATGGAGCTCAACCCGTTTCCAACGGGCCAGGTATCCCCTCACGGAGATTCTGGACAGAGGATTCTCCGACGGAGGCCTTCCGGTGGCCGAGGCCATAGTGGGTCCGGAACTGGAGCTTTGGCAGCGCCCTGCTTCCTGCCCTCGCCTTGCCAGGATGGCCAGGAATATGGTCCCTACTGGTTCCTTGTCGGTTTTGGAACACCCTCTGCGGAGGGGTTGGTTACCGACAGCGTTTTCCGGTAGCGCCCGGCAACGCCAGGGATGTGGACAAACCTCCTGACAAGAGGTCCAAGAGATTGACTATGTCGGCTTAAAAGTCTACGCTGCCCTCTCTCTCCCTTCGTCCAGCCAGTTCGCCGCCGCCTCATGCGGCATTATTTTTCTCATGCCCTGTTGGGCTCCCTGGATGAGGTCATCCTCATCTTCCGCCGATCTGCAGACTACGGTTAAGCAGGTGCGGGACAGGGAAGGGCAGTGGCCAAACAGCAGCTCCAGACTGCTTTGGATATAGGGACTCATGTGCCAGATCGGTGGCGGCCGCGGTGGCTATCGTCGAGGGCTTGGCTGAGGATATCCACCTTTACTGGATACCCAGCAAGTTGGCGGATGTCCCCTTTTGGGGACTGACCTCTTCGGCCCTGGGGTGGAAGGTCACCTGCAGAGGATCGAGAAGTCCAATGCTACCTTGGACTTTGTCTCTTCCGCTCAGAAGGACAAAGGCCGCAAACCACAGCCTAAGCCCTTTCGTCCTTCTGTGCCCCGGCGCGCCCGTCCCAGCAACGTCAGGGCCAGCAGGCTCGGCCTTGGCATCCCAAACCCAAGCGCGGCTTCCTCTAACAGGAGGCAGGAGGAAAAGGCCCAGGAGGTCCTCGGCGGTCCCTCCTCAAGCCTGCCCAGTGACGGGCTGAGGGGTGTCCCCCATTCCGTCACCTTATCCCTGGGTCCCCCGTAGAAGGCGGCTCCGGCCTGCCGTTCCGCCTGGTCCGCTGTTTCCACGGACAGGTGGGTCTTGGAGGTGGTGGGAAGAGGCCTGCCTCTGGAATTCGAGCAGGCACCACCCTTCAGAGCCGTCGCCCCTCGGGGGGCTTCGGGATCCCCAGCCTCACTGGCGGCTCGTCGAGCCGACATCGCTCTCCTCCTCCAGAAGGAGGTGATAAGAGAGGTGGTGGACCCTCCTTCAGACCCAGGGTTTGTGTCCAGGTACTTCCTGGTTCCGAAACGGACGGGGGGCTGGCGCCCCATTCTCGACCTACACGACCTAAACAAGTTCCTAAGGTCTCGAACCTTCAGGATGGTCACTCTGGCTCAGATAATACCATCCTTGGACGCGGCGGTGGTTCTGCTCTCTGGACTTGCAGGACGCGTTTTTCACGTCCCTATCCGTCCGTCTCACCAGAGATTCCTTCAGCTTCGAGCGGAAGGATCCTCTTCGAGTTCAAGCCATGCCCTTCGGCTTGTCTCCAGCTCCCAGGGTCTTCACCAAATGCATGGCAGTGGTGACAGCATTCCTCTTGCGCCGAGGGTCCGGGTGTACCCTTACCTGGATGACTGGCTGATAGCAGCTCCTCCAGGAAGGCAGAGGTGGTCCAGAAATCTGGCCTCCAGGTCTGCTCTCAACTGGGCCTCCCTATCAACGAGGCCAAGTCGGAACTCGAGCGAAGCAGGTGATTCTATTCATCGGGCGCAGCTCGACTCTCTTCGAGCCAGGCGCGGCTCGGCGGACAGGGCAGTTTCTTTCCTCCTTGCCCGATCATTTCTGGTTGGGCAATTCGTCTCTGCCGGGACTTCCTCCGCCTCCTGGGTCTCATGGCGGCCTGCACCAGCGTGGTCCGTTGGGCCCGCTGGAACATCGTCCCCTTCAGTGGGGACTGGCCAGCCAGTGGTCTGGCAGCTGCGATCCTTTGGACCAGCTTGTGTCGGTGACACAGGGGATGTGGAAACGCTCTCCAGTGGTGGACCGTTCCAGATCATTTGCAGGAGGGGCATCCGTTAAATCCGCCCGAGCCGCGGTCTCTCTATCGACCGATGCCTCTCTGATGGGTTGGGGTGCCCATCTGGGGAACACGGGCTCATGGCCTCTGGTCCCCGCTGGAGTCCGATGCCACATCAACCTGCTGGAGCTCGGCGGTCCGCCTAGCTCTCACGCCTTTGCTCCGTTCCTCCGGGGTCAAGTGGTCCGGTCCAGATGGACAATACCACGACCATGTACTATCTAAACCTGCCAGGGCGGGCAGCGCTCCATGCTCCTATGCAAAGGCTCTCCGCATTTGGTTACTCGATGCGCAGCCTGGGCGGATCTCCTAGCCATTCACGTGGCAGGAGCCTCCAACACCCTGGCCGATGCCCTGGAGCGGATAGGGGCTGCATCCCACAGTGGTCTCTCCTGCCGGAGGTAGTACAGCATCTGTTCTCCCATTGGGGCACACCTCAGGTGGACCTGTTTGCCTCCAGGGAGAACGCGAGGCTGAGTCTGTTCCATGCCCGCCCCCCTCAGCAGGGCTCGCTGCAGGGGGATGCCTTCTTGAGGCAGTGGACCCCGGGCCTCTTCTACGCCTTTCCCCCATTTCCCTTGATCCACAAGGTGCTTCTCAAGGCGAGGAGGGACAAGGCGCAGGTGATTCTGATAGCCCCAGACTGGCCTGGCCAGTTCTGGTACCCAGATCTCCTCAGTCTCAGCTCCAGGACTCCGCGGCAGCTTCCAGCTCGCCCGGACCTGCTCTCAGTCAATCAGGGAAGGTGTTCCATCCGGACCTTCAATCCCTGCACCTGACGGCCTGGTTCCTGAGCGGCTAGAGTTCCAGGCCTTGGGTCTTTCGGCGAGGTCCTCAATGTAGTTGAGGCGTCCCGTAGAGTCGACCAGAAAATGCTATGCCTTCAAATGGAAAGGTTTTCCATTTGGTGTCAGAACAAGGGCTTGGACCCTTCCTCCTGTTCCTTGGCAAGCATCTTGGACTATTTATGGTCCCTTTCTAGTCAAGGGCTTAGGTCGACGACCCTAAGGGTGCACCTGGCAGCCATCTCTGCTTACCGGGCGCGGGCCGGGAAGCAGTCGGTGGCGCAGGAGAAGGTGGTCTGGCGCTTTTTCAAAGGCCTCGATCACATTTCCCCTCCAGTGCGGGAACCCCCACCTCCGTGGGATCTACTGCTGGTACTGGCAAAGCTCATGGGCAAGCCATTCGAACCTATGCACAGGTGTGCTCTCTCACCTGTCGTGGAAGACCGCCTTCTTGGTGGCTATCACGTCAGCCAGAAGGATGGGAGAGCTCCAGGCGCTTTCCATCGAGTCTCCTTACCTGGTCTTCCACAGGGACAAGGTTGTCCTGCGCCCCACCGAAATTCCTTCCGAAGGTGGTGTCGGAGTTTCACCTTAACCAGGTGTTGACTCTGCCGGTGTTCTACCCCAATCACACCTCGGAGGCCGAATATAGGCTCCATACTCCGGACCCTAGAAGGGCGCTCGCTTATTATAAGGAGCGCACGGCTGAAATTCGGGGAGAGGTTCGCCAGCTGTTTGTCACCTACGCTGAAGCCGCATCTGGCAGACCTGCAGCCAAGCGGACGATAAGCAGGTGGGTAACCTCCTGCATAGATCTCTGCTATAAGTTGGCGGGCATGGAGCCTCCCAGAGGGATAAGAGCTCATTCTACCCGCCATACTGCTGCAACGGTGGCTGCTTCCAGAGACGTCCCTATCCAGGAAATCTGCAGGGCTGCTACCTGGAAGTCAGCAGACACCTTTATTACCCATTACCACATCGACCTTGAGTCACACCGGGATGCTGGTTTTGGGGCCTCGGTTCTCCAGTCCTTCTTTCCCAAGTAAGTATGGGGGTGTGCGTCTTGCCTCCTCCTCCCGGAGAACTGCTGGAGTCTGCCAATGAGTGTGGATGAACAACATATCCATGTCCCTAGAATACAGGTTACTCACCTGTAACAGGAGTTCTAGGAATGGTATATGTTGTTCATCCATACGACCCACCCGACCTCCCGGCTTCGACGCGACAAACCTGAGCTTTCCAGCGGCCAGATTCTGGCGTCATGGGGCGGAGCCGAGAGTTATACCACCCGGGTGGGTGGGAGGAGCAAGCTTGAAGACCTTCCGGCAAGATTTAAAGCGGCAAGGATACCTGCCAATGAGTGTGGATGAACATATACCATTCCTAGAACTCCTGTTACAGGTGAGTAACCTGTATATCTGGTCATGGTCTGTATTCAGATGTGTCGGGGACCTGCAACGATAACAGGATTTCGGGTGCCCTGATAAGATCCCTCTATCCCGACTTCCAAAAAAAAATAGAATTTGGCAAATGGCAAATGGCAAATCCCCTTATCAGTGTGTTTCAGCCGAACTCGAAATTTCCACCCACCCTGTCAAAAAGCTGTTATCGTCTGTAATAGGATCCGGGGTTCCTTCAATGTCGCATCATTTTTCCAGCCAAAAAATGATATCCGTGATACACATCCCCTCATTCCGAAACAGAATTGTGACTATCTTAGTAGTGGGTTTTATTATGGGGATTGCCAAAAAGGGGACCCACAGAGGAGAATCACACACCGAATAGTATCTATTCCAAAACTTGTCTTAACAGTTGTGCTGAACAAAAACTGATATCAAAATTTGAGTCTTCTGGTGCATGTATGAATGCATACACCTCAGCTGGGGTAAAATGTAATGATTCTTTAATCAGATTTGATCCTACATAATATCTGTCGGGGTAACTCAAGCCCCCAAATACCTCAGCTGAACTACATATTGGCATGTAGCTGCTACAGGGGTTGCTGAAATAGACTTGCATAAGTTGCAGCCCTTTCTAAAGATGTGAGGTAAATAGGAGGGGCTGATTCTGAAACATTTACATTGTCAGTTATGCGTATTGGAATACCTGTACCAGGGTCTGTAATGTCCCCATTCTTCCAAGTGTTCATCTGCTGCAGAGTCCTGACATTGAATGTCAGTAGGAGATGGTGAATTCAGAAGGGGGCCCACAGCTCCCAAAACTTTTTGCATGGTCTGGGCCCGAGTGTCTGACGCAGTATCACCTGAGGGCTCCCGGGCTACCTCCAGATGCTGTACAGCTGCACTCGAATCTGTAAAAGGACGTTCATGTTCTGAATGATTTGGCAGCTGTGGCAGACTCCCCGGGAGCGGGGCTGCAGGATCCAGGACCCATTTTCCGTCCCTGAACAACCAGCTGGCTCTTCAAAGCGCTGTACCAGGGCACCATTCTTCCGAGGAAGGGACATCTTGTGAATCGAAAAAAAAACTCTTCCACGGCTTGTTCCGAATCCATTTGGGAAATCGAGATATCAGGCAACAGAATACGCTTACCTGACATACTCGCTGGGCTTGCTCTGCCACGTTTCCATTTTTTTTTTCTCCTCTGACAGTTTTTCCTTCTTTCGACAGAAATTTTCAGCTTCCAACAACAACTCTGTCAGCTGTTTCTTTTTCACATCAAGGTTCTGCTGTAATCGCAATTTTTCAATAGAAATCATTGCCGGATTAGACACTTTAAGTATGGTACATTCTGTTTGCAAACCTTCAGAATTGGCACACTCCATTTGCGACTCTGATAAATTCAGGGCATCCATCCGGTTAGTACCCTCAGAATTTCCAGTCATTAGAGTATAATGCAGTTCATTGTCATCTGGTAAACCCAGTACAATTGCTCCTCCAGGAGCACCTCCTGTCTCAAGCACCACCAACTCTGAACTGGGCTCCTCCATGTTCTGTGAATGGGCCATTAGCGCCACCTGCCGACAGAGTAAGGGAATTTCCCCCGTGTACTGGCCAAATTTCCCCCATTCAGTAAAAATACCACCAACAGCTTAATCTGGTTTGGTGTCTGTTGGCATCCATATGTATCCCTTTTCCCTGAGATGAAGCTGAAAATGAGCAGAATAAACTAATAGACTTTTTCAACACTGTGACCAAGATAGTGGATGTGGGTGGAGCAGTGGACATAGTCTATCTGGATTTAAGCAAGGCTTTGACTCAGTTCCACGCAGAAGGCTGCTGAATAGGCTTTCCAACCTAGGGGTAGGGCAGAAAGTGGTAAACTGGTTGAATGGGAGTACCTAGAGGGTACTGGTAAATGGCACACTTTCAGGGGAAACGGAAGTGACCAGTGGGGTGCCTCAGGGATCAGTATTGGGGCCTACTCTATTTAACATCTTCATTAGCGACATAGCTGAGGGCCTGGAGGGCAAGGTGTGTCTATTCGTGGACGACACAAAGATCTGCAATAGGGTAGATACTCCTGGGGGAGTGCAAAAGATGAAGTCTGTCCTAGAGAAACTGGAACAGTGGTCTGAGACCTGGCAGCTGAAATTCAACATGAAAAAGTGCAAAGTCATGTACTTGAGGGAAGAGTAACCCGGGGGTGGAATACTTCATGGGAGGTATGCGGCTGGAAGCCACGAAGCAGGAGAAGGACCTGGGGTGATTATCGTGGATGACCTAAAAACAAGCCGACAGTGTGAAAAGGCAGCATTAAAGGCAAATGGGATGCATAAGTAGGGGGGTATCACCAGCAGGAAAAGGAAAGTGGTGCTCCTGCTTTACAGATAATTGGTGATGCCACGCCTGGAGTACTTTGTGCAGTTCTGGCATCCATACCTCAGGAAAGACATTGATAGTGTAACCACCCAGTCCCCTGGGGTTGCTAGAATCCCATCAGTGTCAGTGCTAAGTAGGGAAAGACAACTGGTGAATAACTAGTTAAATAGGTGTTTCACCTACTCACTCTCTTGTTTACTTGGTCTTAGCTGAGGTCATTTAGAACTCTCGCAGCAGCATAAGCCACAGCTGACTGTGAGTGGGGAGTTTTTAGAATCTTGGAGAGTTGGTCAGAGTAGTTGGTTGTGAGTCTGTGGTGTAAGGAGAGCCTTCTTTCTCACCCTAGTCCTGGTATTCTCCAGCCTGCCAAGAGAAGTGGTAGGGACTGTTGTCTACAGCAGGATGATCTGATTTTCACCCCCAGAGGGGTGACGACTGCTAGTGAATGGATCCTAGGGGCATTCCCCTATTTGATCCTGGACAATTTGAAGCTGCTTGTATTGTTCTGTGAGTAGATTTGACTTTCTGTTTCCTGAAGAAAGTACCTGTGCTTTGATGTTTCTCTGGCAAAGAGGGAAAAGTACACCAATTCTGTCCTGAAGTTTGAGACTGTTTTTAGTTTAAAGTTAGCTGACAATTGTGGGGTCCCGATACAAGACTGATTCACATTGTTCAGGACTCTAATTTCTCACACTACCAGTGTAGTGTTTCTTAAATGTTGGATGCAAAAGTTAATTTAATGATGCATTTACCCAAGTATTTTCAAGATGTTTAAGGTGCAACTGAAAGAATGGCTGGGTATGGACTTGGGAGCAAAGGGTGGGCAGCCCCCCATCTGGAGTAACCAGTTCAGGACTGCAGGTTCCTTAAGGGCACCTGGTTACTTTGGACATAGTGGCCAATGTCTGAAGAGAAGTTTACCCTCTGGAGTGGGTTGTGCTAGTAATGAGCATCAGTGTGCTCAGTTGTGGCCAGTGCCATGAGAAGTATTTCCAGTTTGAGGCCAGTGCCACTGGAAGAAGTTTGAAGTCTTATGCCATATGGGAAATGTGTGTTCAGTTGTGGCCAGTACCACAAGAAGAGAGTTCAATGTCTTGTGAAATATGGGAATATGTAGTTTCTGTCAGTCGTTCTGTTCTGCCAGTTCCTTGTGCCATGCTGTGTAAACCTTGGGGATCCACCCTTGCTTTAGAGAACATCTTTTGGAATAAAGTCGCACTCTAGAACCCCAACTATGGTTTGGACATTCATGTTTTGCTTCTTGTATGTGGATTTATTGGGTACCCCTCCAGAAGTATAGGTCTAGCATAACCCTAGCAAAAAGTTCTCTCCTCAGGACCTGGGTTTGGTCATAAGTATGCTTTTGTATACCCCCAACCGTGATGAGCCTGGTATACATTCCCAAAGCTAGGGATGTTACCAATTTCTGAAGTAGTTTGTGCCCAGGGTACCAGGGGTAGCTAACTGTGTAAAGTAGGGGTTACAATAGACTAGAGGGGTTTAGCGAGGGCAATTAAAATGATACAGGGTCTGCATAAGACATCATACGAGGGTAGATTGAGGGAACTTGACATGTATTCTCTTGAACAGAGGAGAGACGGGGTGATATGATAGAAAACTTCAAATATCTGAAGGGAATCAACAAAACTCGGGTAGAGGACCTGTTTCAGGGCAGGAGTTAAAAACTGGAGGGCACAACATGAAAATGGGAGGGGGGGTTACGGGGCAATGTGAGAAAGCTTTTCTTCATGGAGAGGGTGGTGAATCCCTGGAACAGCCTCCCTTGGGAAGTGGTGTAGGCCAGGACAGTTGGGATTTTCAAACGTGCATGGGACAATTACAAAGGCATCATAGCATTAGGCAGTAAATGAGAGGAGGTGGGGGTTTAGTTACTGTAAAATGGGTAGACTGGATGGATCGTGAGATCCCTTTCTGTTGTTACTTTTCTATGTTCCAGAATTGTCTAGTCCTCCTTTCCCAGTCAACAAAAACTAAATAAATAAGGTAAAGGGTAAGCCCTTAAAGCTTTATGTATCCCTTGGCCAGTTTGTAGCTCTCCTACCCCTGGCCAGGATGAGTTTTTAACTCTCATTAGACCAGTTCTCTCCTCTCTCCCCCTATTCAGGAGACCACTGAAGAGGATGAGGAGGTAGACTTTTTGGATATGATGGGTCTTCCTTCTTGAAGAATGTTCCTCTTTCCAGTACACAAGTCCTTTAACAGGACTACTTCAAGATTTCCAGAGTTCTACTCCCATCTAAGGGGTGGACAAAAAAAGTACTAGCTGGATAAAACATTTGCTGGATACTTTTTTCATATGTCCAGACCTTGAAAGCATGCAGACTGCAGCTTGTGACAGAGCTAAAGTGCCCCTACTTCCCATTTCTAGAAGAATATAGGATTCTGGATGCCAGGGGTAAGATATCTTCCACCGCCCTTCTACTTGCACATTTTTCAGAGGGCACTGTCGGACTCTTCCTGGCTATTCAGCTGGAAACCTCCATGTAACATTGTTCACGGGGCAGAATCTGTTAAACTGCCCTAAGAAGCTACAGAATACCAACATTTTTACATGGTGCTTAGATGCCTTTGATACTGTCCTCAGACTCTGTGCTTGAGACACATTTCCCACAGGGGTTATCTGTTAGAAAACCACTATTCTAGGGACATGGATATGTTGTTCATCCACACTCATTGGCAGGTATCCTTGCCGCTTTAAATCTTGCCGGAAGATCTTCAAGCTTGCTCCTCCCACCCACCCGGGTGGTATAACTCTCGGCTCCGCCCCATGACGCCAGATCTTCCTTACCGCTTGGAAGCTCAGGTTCCCTCCTTAACGCTCTGCGTTTGTGACTGGTTCCTATTCTCCGTTTGCGATTTAAAAATAAATTTTGCAAAAAGACTTCAGTCTTCTATCCCTCGCGGCTGCGATGGACAAATCGACTCCCGGATTTCTGAGATGCCCATGCGGGCAGAAGATGTCTCGGACGGATCCACACTCCACGTGTGTCTACTGCTTAGGCCTTGAGCACGACCCGCAGGCTTGCGACCTGTGCTCATCTTTCTCGGCCTACGTCCTCAAAGACCGTGCTGCCCGATTGCAACTGGGCCGTCCCGAGAAGCGTTTCTCTCCGGTGAAGTCCAAGGAGGCCCGGTTGGCGGTGTCCGCGGCGGCGGGCTCGGCGGATCAGCTCGAGCGGATGGTCGCCCTCGAAGAGGAGGCGGCGCGGGCCGTATCTTCCTCGGCCGCGGCATTTATCCCGCTCTCTCTGGGTTCTTCCTACACGCTTCTTTAAGGAGCTTTGTCTGTCCTCTCCACTAAAGGAGAAGGGCCTGTGTCTGCTGGACCTTATTCTCGGTCCAAAAGAGGGACAGGGGTAAGTCCCTCCGTCGACGCTCTTGGGAGCGGGAAAGGTCCCTCTCCCGGGCCGTCGGCTTCGTGCGACCGCTCGGCTTGACCACTGGCCTCACGGTGTCCCCGTCAGGTCAGTTGACCGAGACTCCCACCGATGAAGTCGAGATTTTTCTCGACCCATTGGACGGGCTGTTGCCTTTAGCAGCCGAAATTCCCCTCTCCCCGGTTCCCCCGGGAGGAGTTGAGGATCCCGTGGGCTCGCCTATGCCTCCGGTTCCGGAGCCCTCGGATGGACCATCCGAGCCGAAGGGAGTGCCGGTTCCGGCCGACACCTCCCCGCACCGACCTCGGAAATTCCGGGACTCTCGGTCTCGGTCTCGGACCTCTTCGCGGTCCAGCCGATCCCACCGCCACCCTGGCCTAGGCGGTCTCGTCTCGGCATCTGCGGTAAGCGGCGTCGCTGCCTCTCGCCCTCCTCCTCGATGAGGGGAGGCTTCGCGTAATTACGCCGACGGTATTAGGACCTTATGTTGCAACAGTCTTCCTGGCCGGAATAAGCTGCCACCCCGCCGCCTTCCCCGCCATTAAGGGCTGTCACCGAACGCCGGCACAACCCCCACTTATCCGCGAGAGCCCATACCCAGGGTTGTTCGCCAAACCAGCTGCTCCACCGATCCGGTGGAACTTCCGCCCACAGCCACCAATTAGTTCGACCGAGGATTCCTCGGTCGGCTAAGGGTCTACCCCATCGGCTGTCAGTTACTCCCTCACTCCCGACCGACCTCGGCAGGTGAAGGGTGGCTCAGGCCAGAGGCAGCTCTTCGAGGATTCTTCCGAGTCCGAAGATGATTCCTCCTTTTTCTCCAAGCGACTGGACTTGGAGTCTTCAGGAGGTCAGTCAATGGACGATAGCCCGTCGTCCTTCCTAGGACTGCTTCGGCTCATCTCGGAGTCTACCGGGATGGAGCTCGAACCCGTTTCCAAACGGGCCAGGTATCCCCTCACGGAGATTCTGGACCGAGGGGATTCTCCGACGGAGGCCTTTCCGGTGGCCGAGGCCATAGTGGGTCCGGCACTGGAGCTTTGGCAGCGCCCTGCTTCCTGCCCTGCGCCTTCGGCCAGGATGGCCAGGAAGTATGCGGTCCCTACCGGTTCCTTGTCCGGTTTTTCGGAACACCCCTCTGCTGAGGGGTTGGTTACCGACAGCGTTTTCCGGCGCGCCGGCAACGCCAGGGATGTGGACAAACCTCCTGACAAGGAGTCCAAGAAATTGGACTATGTCGGGCTAAAAGTCTACGGCCAAGTGCCCTCTCTCGCCTTCGGGCCAGGCCAGTTCGCCGTCCTCATGGCACATTTTTCTCATGCCCTGTTGGGCTCCCTGGATGAGGTCATCCCTCATCTTCCCCCGATCTGCAGACTACGGTTAAGCAGGTGCGGGACCAGGGCAGGGCAGTGGCCAAACAGCAGCTCCAGACTGCTTTGGATATAGGGACTCATGTGCCAGATCGGTGGCGGCGCGAGTGGCTGCAAGCGTCGGCGGGCTTGGCTGAGGATATCCACCTTTACTTGGATACCCAGCACAGTTGGCGGATGTTCCCTTTTGGGACTGACCTCTTCGGCCCTGGGGTGGAAGGTCACCTGCAGAGGATCGAGAAGTCCAATGCTACCTTGGACTCGGTCTCTTCCGCTCAGAAGGACAAGGGCCGCAAACCACAGCCTAAGCCCTTTCGTCCTTCTGTGCCCCCGGCGCGCCCGGCCCAGCAACGTCCAAGGGCCAGCAGGCTCGGCCTTGGCATCCCAAACCCAAGCCGCCGGCTTCCTCTAACAGGAGGCAAGGAGGAAAGGGCCCAGGAGGTCCCTCGGCCGGTCCCTCCTCCAAGCCTGCCCAGTGATGGGCTGAGGTGTCGCCCCCATCCCGTCCACCTACCCTGGGTCCTCGAGGGGCGGCTCCAGCACTCGTTCCGCCTGGTCCGCTGTTTCCACGGACAGGTGGGTCTTGGAGGTGGTGGGAAGAGGCCTGCCTCTGGAATTCGAGCAGGCACCACCCTTCAGAGCCGCGGCCCTCGGTTGGCTCGGGATCCCCAGCCTCACTGGCGGCTCGTCGAGCCGACATCGCCTCCTCCAGAAGGAGGTGGTAAGAGAAGGTGGTGGACCCTCCTTTCAGACCCAGGGTTTGTGTCCAGGTACTTCCTGGTTCCGAAGCGGACGGGGCTGGCGCCCATTCTCGACCTACACGACTAAACAAGTTCCTAAGGTCTCGAACCTTCAGGATGGTCATCTGGCTCAGATAATACCATCCTTGGAGCAGCGTGGTTCTGCTCTCTGGACTTGCAGGCGCGTTTTTCACGTCCTATCCGTCCGTCTCACCAGAGATTCCTTCGCTTCGGCGGAAGGATCCCTCTTCGAGTTCCAAGCCATGCCCTTCGGCTTGTCTCCAGCTCCCAGGGTCTTCACCAAATGCATGGCAGTGGTGACAGCATTCCTGCGGCGCCGAGGGGTCCGGGTGTATCCTTACCTGGACGACTGGCTGATAGCAGCTCCCTCCAGGAAGGAGGCGGAGTGGTCCAGAGATCTGGCCCTCCAGGTCTGCTCTCAACTGGGCCTCCTTATCAACGAGGCCAAGTCGGAACTCGAGCCGAAGCAGGTGATTCTATTCATCGAGCAGCTCGACTCTCTTGAGCCAGGCGCGGCTCGCGGACAGGGCCGAGGTTCTTTCCTCCTTTGCCCGATCATTTCTGGTTGGGCAATTGCCTCACCGGGACTTCCTGCGCCTCCTGGGTCTCATGGCGGCCTGCACCAGCGTGGTCCGTTGGGCCAGCTGGAACATCGCCCCCTTCAGTGGGGACTGGCCAGCCAGTGGTCACAACGCTGCGATCCCTTGGACCAGCTTGTAGTCGGTGACACAGGGGATGTGGAACGCTCTCCAGTGGTGGACCGTTCCAGATCATTTGCAGGAGGGCATCCCGTTCGTCCGCCCCGAGCCGACGGTCTCTCTATCGACCGATGCCTCTCTGATGGGTTGGGGTGCCCATCTGGGGGAACACCGGGCTCATGGTCTCTGGTCCCCGCGGGAGTCCCGATGCCACATCAACCTGCTGGAGCTCCGAGCGGTCCGCCTAGCTCTCACCGCCTTTGCTCCGTTCCTCCGGGGTCAAGTGGTCCGAGTCCAGACGGACAATACCACGACTATGTACTATCTAAACCGCCAGGTGGGACGCGCCATGCTTCTATGCAGGAAGCTCTCCGTGATTTGGTCACTGTGGCGAGCCTGGAGGCGATCTCCAGCCATTCACGTGGCAGGAGCCTCCAACACCCTGGCCGATGCCCTGAGCCGGATAGGGGCTGCATCCCACGAGTGGTCTCTCCTGCCGGAGGTAGTACAGCATCTGTTCTCCTTTGGGCACACCTCAGGTGGACCTGTTTGCCTCCAGGAGAAGCGAGCTGAGTCTGTTCCATGCCCGCCTCAGCAGGGCTCGCTGCAGGGGATGCCTTCTCGAGGCAATGGACCCGGGCCTCTTTACGCCTTTCCCCATTTCCCTTGATCCACAAGGTGCTTCTAGGCGAGGAGGGACAAGGCGCAGGTGATTCTGATAGCCCCAGACTGGCCTCGCCAGTTCTGGTACCCAGATCTCCTCAGTCTCAGCTCCAGGACTCGCGGCAGCTTCCAGCTCGCCCGGACCTGCTCTCAGTCAATCAGGGAAGGTGTTCCATCCGGACCTTCAATCCTCGCACCCTGACGGCCTGGTTCCTGAGCTGCTAGAGTTCCAGGCCTTGGGTCTTTCCGACGAGGTCCTCAATGTAGTTGAGGCGTCCCGTAAGGAGTCGACCAGAAAATGCTATGCCTTCAAATGGAAAAGGTTTTCCATTTGGTGTCAGGGCAAGGGCTTGGACCCTTCCTCCTGTTCCTTGGCAAGCATCTTGGACTATTTATGGTCCCTTTCTAGTTAAGGGCTTAGGTCGACGACCCTAAGGGTGCACCTGGCAGCCATCTCTGCTTACCGGGCGCGGGCCGGGAAGCAGTCGGTGGCGCAGGAGAAGGTGGTCTGGCGCTTTTTCAAAGGCCTTGATCACATTTCCCCTCCAGTGCGGGAACCCCCACCTCCGTGGGATCTACTGCTGGTACTGGCAAAGCTCATGGGCAAGCCATTCGAACCTATGCACAGGTGTGCTCTCTCTCACCTGTCGTGGAAGACCGCCTTCTTGGTGGCTATCACGTCAGCCAGAAGGATGGGAGAGCTCCAGGCGCTTCCATCGAGTCTCCTACCTGGTCTTCCACAGGGACAAGGTGGTTCTGCGCCCCCACCCGAAATTCCTTCCGAAGGTGGTGTCGGAGTTTCACCTTAACCAGGTGTTGACTCTGCCGGTGTTCTACCCCAATCACACCTCGGAGGCCGAATATAGGCTCCATACTCTGGACCCTAGAAGGGCTTCGCTTATTATAAGGAGCGACGGCTGAAATTGGAGAGGTTCGCCAGCTGTTTGTCACCACGCTGAAGCCGCATCTGGCAGACTTGCAGCCAAGCGGACGATAAGCAGGTGGGTAACCTCCTGCATAGATCTCTGTTATAAGTTGGCGGGCATGGAGCCTCCCAGAGGATAAGAGCTCATTCTACCCGCCATACTGCTGCAACGGTGGCTGCTTCCAGGGGCGTCCCTATCCAGGAAATCTGCAGGGCTGCTACCTGGAAGTCAGCAAACACCTTCATTACCCATTACCACATCGACCTTGAGTCACGCGGGATGCTGGTTTTGGGGCCTCGGTTCTCAGTCTCTCTTTCCCAAGTAAGTATTGGGGTGTGCGTCTTGCCTCCTCTCGGAGAACTGCTAAGAGTCTGCCAATGAGTGTGGATGAACAACATATCCATGTCCCTAGAAATGCAGGTTACTCACCTGTAACAGGAGTTCTAGGAATGGTATATGTTGTTCATCCACCGCACCCACCCGACCTCCCGGCCGACGCACAACCTGAGCTTCCAGCGGGCCAGATCCAAGGCCATGGGGCGGAGCCGAGTTATACCACCCGGTGGGTGGGAGGAGCAAGCTTGAAGACCTTCCGCAAGATTTAAAGCGGCAAGGATACCTGCCAATGAGTGTGGATGAACAACATATACCATTCCTAGAACTCCTGTTACAGGTGAGTAACCTGTATATCCCCCAGGTCTCCCAAACTAAACCTATGATTTTCCCTTGTAGAACAATTCTTTTTAGGGGACAAAATACATGACTGTAGGAAAAGGGTGGAGGAATTTTAAACCACCTTTCACAATAGTGCGGTTAATGCACAAGCTCCAGGGAAGAGAGGGCACAAATAGAAGCGTCTGTCCTTTGTGTCTTCTGTCCTTTACGGCACCCATGCCTTCAGATTGCTCCTAGATGAGAGGTGTCTCTTTACGGAGAGGATAGGAAGGCTAAAAACGTGATGACCCCTCCCCTCAGCAGAATTTGTGGGACCCACATCACCTTTCCTCCCTTGTCTCTACGGAAATGCCATCTCACAACCTCCATCAGTGGTATGTATCTGCAGGAGGTTGTGAGTCAAGATCTTACCCTACAGTACAGAAATTCCCATATAGCTGGGTAGCAGAAGTCTCAGGTTTCTAACTTGCACAGATAACATTCTGTTACAGTTAGAGTAGAGTCTCTCTATATCGGCAAATGCTGTAGAACTGGTTTTCCTTTTATAATGGGCCTCTACTCCAGATACTTCCTCTCCAAAGGAAAATGGACCTGGTCTGTCCTGAGTTCAAGATGGTCACTCTCCCAGTGGTGATGTCCCCTTGCAAAAGGGTTATTAGCTAGCCTTTCTAAGATGCAGAGATGTCTATTTCACATTCCTATAAGGGCCTCTCTCAGAAAGTATCTCGGATTTAGGCAGTCCTCTGGTTATTACCAGTTTGCAGCTCTGTCATTAGATTTGTCTTCAGTTCCAAAGTAGTGCCAGTCCCTCTCAGGAAACAGGAGGTCTCTGTCTTTCCCTATCAGGAAATCTGATGAACAATGGACAAGTCTCCCCAAAGGATCAGAGACTTGCTCAGCCACATGGTACTCACCCTGGAGGCCTTGGACTTCCTATTCAACAAGGAAGTCCCTCTTGAGCCAGTTTAACTCCTGCAGGTGATGGGAGCAGTGCTGAACACTCATCAAGACACACCCTGTTCCTTCTGGACAGGGTAGTGAAACTCCAGACCCTAGCATACATGCCTGTTTTTGGCCAACCAAGGCCAGTGTGGCACTTCCTTAGTCTTCTAAGCGCACAGCATCTGCAGTGCTTGCAGTCCCAGGTGCCACGTTTTGGCCGAAGAATATACAGTCCATTGCCTTCAAGAGAGGCTAATCTCAGTGGCAAGGACACACTGCCTCTGTACTACAGCTAGAACAGGGACAGCCTCAGTGAGGGAACCCCCTCTCGATGTACGATACCCTTCACAGTCCTCACTACAGTCACTCCCATCCTGGGATGGGAAGCGCACCAGGGGGAACAGTCCATAACTGCAGTGTGCTCTCCCAGGGAGCACAACTGTCATTGAAATTTTCTGATGCTCAGAGCTGTGTTCCTGGCTGTCTGCGCCTTATCCCCAGCTTAAAAACTAGTCTATCTGAATCAGTACAGACAGTACTGTTGCCATATTCTGCATCAAGTAAGGGTGCACAATATTCCCAAAGATCTGCACAAAGGCCATGAGGTTCCTGTCACTGGCCTATTCCTGGATTTGTATCTGATTGACATTCGCCTTTCTGGTAAGGACAATATGCTGACCAACTTCATTAACCAGAACTGTCTGGATTATTGTAACTGTTCCCTAAACAAGCTAGGGTTGTTTACAACCTTCAGAAGGTGAGGCAATCCAAAGATTAGATCTCTGTGCCTCCTAACACAGTTATCATATTCCCCTGTACTGTTTCAGGCCTCTGGCGCTGGGCTCGGTGCCAGTGTATTTCCTGTCCTTGAACTGGATAAGCATTTCCCCTTCTTTTCTCCATTTCCCCGTTTCTCAGGGTGTTCCTCAACTTCAGGAACCAGCCAGCAACCACATTTCTGGTGGCTGCGAAGTGGGCAGGGAAGCTTGGTACTTTTGCATCTTGTCCTGACAGCACAATGGCCTATTCACATTCCTTTGACCCATAGTCTCCTGACCCTGCCTCAGACAGGGATAATATACCCAAGCATAGAGTCTCTCTGCCTCAGATCTTTATTTCAAGACCCTAAGCCTGGGACTCTCAGTATTCTAAACAAGTTCTCAGAATCCTTAAGCAAAAAGTACCAAAATGACCTACTGTATGCTTCCAAGTGGAAGAGATTTCTTTCTGGTGTAATGCAGGAAGACTGACCCCTGCAGATCTACCTGTCCTCTTTACTAAGTTATTTGGTACACTTGCAAGCATCAGGCCTTAAACCTCTTTCCTGAGAGTCCATCTGACAGCCATTTCGGATTCTTTTCAGCTGGCAAAGAGAAATCTGTAATTTCTCACTCCATCTTATGAAGTCCCTAGAGGCTACACTGTCACTTGGGGAACCGGTCTCCTCCCTGAGATTTGGACGTTTATATAGTTCAGTTCAAACAGTCTCCATCTGAGTCCAGGACTACTGCAGACTTAAAATATGTCACCTGGAAAAAAGGGGTATTCACTTCAACTAGGAGGTCAGAGTTGCAAACTCCATATACTGTTCAAACCACTTTATACCCTACAAGGATAAGGTAGTTCTCAGAACTAACAGAAAAGTCCTTCCCAAACCGGTATCTTAATTTTACTCTTATCCTTGTATTACATTTCCTGTCTTTTTTCAGACAAGTCCGTTTCTTGTAAGCACAGGCTTCACAGCCTGCCTGACACATAGGCACTGACCTGCTACCTGGAACATGCCAGCATCTCAGGTCCTTGCACACCCAGCTTTTCCTCATCTAAGGTGAGGGACACAAGCTTAGGCCAACCTTTAATAGGACTGCCTCAACTTTGGTAGTCTTCTGCTTTCACATCGGTTACAGTAGGCCTAGTAGTCATTCTCCTCAGGCTTCAGGATCCATCCAATTAAGGACACTGCCCCTCAGGAACAATAGCAAGTGACTTTCCCTCGACATCTGAAGCAGTTCCCTGTAAAACTGTACACACCTTTACAAAGCACTACTGTTTGGATGAAGAGTACAAATAAGATGCCAAATTTAGCACTGCGGTCCTGCAAAACCAGTTTCCAAAGTTGGTTCTGTTCACTCCTCCCAACTACACTGCTTTGTAGTCTGCATTAGTCAAGCACACTGAGGGATTCCTGGGGTGAGAAGAAAAAATTACTTACCATAATAATAATATTTCTTCCAAGGGATCCCTCAATATGCTTGACCTCCCACCTCTCCTCTCCTCTCCTCACATAACCTCACTGAGAATGGTACTGCAGTCCTTGCCATGGATCAAGCTTCTTGCTGGGGAGTTTCAACATATGTAATGTTTTGCAGTTTAGTATGGTGTATATAGTTTGCCTATAGGCAGTTCCCTTTTTCTAGTTGTTCTTTTTCCCAAATACTTTTTCTTTATTATGTTAGGTTCAGGAATTGGGGCATTTTGCCCCTCTGGCTCTGAAATGATCTGATTGGCTTATAACAGAACCTGCAGGCAGCACTCTTTCTTGCTTCTTTCTGATTGGCTATTCCTTTCATCATTAGGATAGACTCCACCTCCGGGGCAGCTGAACCCAGCTGGCACACTGTATTAGTCAAGCATGCTGATGGATCCTTTGGAAGAAACCGTATTACTATGGCAAGTAATCTTTTCTTCCATATATTGTCTTCCAGTGTGGTGTCTGTTTTTAGATGTCAGTAGTTGTTTTTTGTGCATGTGTTGCTGGTACACAGTGATGTGGCTTGGATACCAGGATGAGGCTAGATTACCTTCACTGTTACCTGACTTCACAGGGAGGAGGATCTAATAACAAGGCTGTCAAGAGACCGGGTGGGCCCACTGGAACCATTGCAATCACTTTTTCAGGGGTGACCTGGAGTTCATTACAGGCAGAAATACATTGACATTCTACAGAGTGCATAGATAATTGTTGTAATATCAACATACAGTAGTCAAGGACAGTTCATTAATACGTTCATGACAGTTGTGCTATTATAGATAGACAAATTTTCAATGGACAAGCAATAGCGACCACCAGGTAAACATGAGTAGGTGGCATTAGTCATAAATCACAGTGCAAGATTAGTCTGCATAAAAACACAGAATACTGTTGTGGAGAATTAGTGGCAACAAGTGCATAGGCTCTGCTTCATCAAGTAAGCATTGAGACCTCTCTTAAATCCACCTAAGGAATTGCATTCCTGGAGCGTTCCTGCCAGTGCATTCCACAGATGTGGTATATAGGCAGAATAGGAGGAGGATGGATGACCTGAGGCTCCTGTTGCTTTGTTTGGCCAAAACCTGGTACCCCCAGTTCACCAGATCTGTGCACCAACTGCTGACCCACACTGCCTTTCTTATATGTTCACATTCCCTTTTGCACGGGGCAGTGGGTGGATGTGTGAAGGGACCTTTACATTTTACATGCTATATGATACAGTAGTAAAATCAGTATACTAGGCAAATGTATCATTGGCAAGGTTCCTGATTCGACTAGCATTATCGCTATGATGATATATATATATATATATAAATTACATCAGGCCTTTATGCCTAAACAGGTAATTAGTACCCCACCCGCCCACACAAAAAACACACCTCAGAATTTACTTTCGGACAGGAGTCTTTTGTGTAAGAAGATAACTGGCATTTTGTTTACAGTTGCTGCTGGGAGTCCTGACTAATTGGAATGTGAGACAATATGATGTAGTGCATTGGTATTTTATTGAGAATAAAATGACAGCTGTGAGTTTGCTTTCGGACAGGAGTCTTTTTTACATAAGAAGATAACTGGCAATCTTACTTCGAGAGGGTTCCTTCAGTAGATCATCACATATAGGACTGGTGCCACCTGGCATCGGGCCGCACGGCAGACTTTTCTAGCAATACCTGATGGGGACCACCCACCCGACGTCACGTGACCAATGTCAGCGTGACTATATAGTGGGCGGTCCCCACGCCTGCCCTCCAGTTCTTTCCCGTCGTCACCTTGTGTCCGTCGCATAGCAGACTTTCATATAGTGATCGTCGAGAAAGTGTCATGCATCGGATTTTCCCTCGCTAATTTCCTTACTAATTTTGCATTTCTCATTTATGTCTTCTCCAAAGAAGTGCTTGTCCTGTGGCACGTAGATCCGGCACAAAGACGGTCACCTCAAGTGCGTCCTCTGTCTAGACCTGGACCATCCAGTCTCCTCCTGCCCCGAGTGTCAGACCTTCAACCAGGCCACAAAAAAGTGGAGACAGCAGGCTTTGGGGGCCCATCTGCTAAAAACCCGCTTGGCTTCTCTCGAGAAGAAAATGGATAGGCTTAGACATTCTTCGTCCGAAAAGGTCTCTCCTTCCAAAAAACATAAGGAGAAATCTAGGGAACGGGAGCGCTCTGCAGACAACGCCAGGCCCTTGACGAGCAAGGCCCAGCCGCCTCCCAGCAAGGACAGTAAGTCTGATATATCCTCAGCGGGTCAGTCTGCCCCTCCAGCGACCGCACCACTTCGGCCGATAAGTCAGCCCCTGGCTTCTCCAGGGACCGTGCGGCGGCTGGTAAGATGGCTACCCAGGCTGTGGGTACTCGCCCAGCTCTGGTTCATAAGCCGGCCAGGGGCTCCTTCCCCGCCCGTCCAACCCCACCTGATAAGTCGGCTGTCCATGACAACCCCACAGGTACGGTTCCCCCGTTAGGGCCTGTCAGTGCCTCACCCGATGTCCGGCAGGATCTGAGGGAGAAAACCCCTCCCTCTTCCTCCTCCTTCCTCGCCTGTACCCTCCGATTCACCAGCAGGTACCTCCGGTGATGACAACGGAGAGACCCTCGACTCTGTCGATGCCTCAGGGTCTGCTCCACTCTCTCCTAGGGTCAAGGAGAAGGAGGCTTCTCTGCGGCCGTCCGGCCTTACGATAGAGGCCCCTCCTCCGCCTTCGGGTGGGCTCCCGGTGCCTCAGACGCCGGTTGTCTCGACGACAGTTCCACAGCTGGGACCTTTTGCCCATTTACACAATGGCGGGTCTGACGTGGGTACCCCCAACACCAGATCTGACAACGGGGATTTATACCAGACCCTGAACTGTCCCACATTACCCGCAAGGGTATCCTGGGGGCTACTACCCGGGGGGCCCCGCTCCAGAATGGAGCAGTTTTGGACAGTTCTACCCTGAATCCAATCCCTATTTGAATTTTCAGGGATTCCAGGGTTATTACCCCCCACCATTTCCTGCTCCTCCTCCTCCCCCTCAGCCTACTTCTCCACCCCCTCCTCCCACTCTGGTCACCCTGGATTTCAAGGCTCTAATCCAGGCTTGGTGGCAGGGGGCACGGTCGGAGTTGGTCTTGGACCTGGAGACTAGGCTCCCACAACCGCGGTCTCCCAGGTCCCCTTCCCCGAGCAGCTCTTCCATTACCACCGTACACAGCTCGGGGAAGACTCGGCAGGACTTTTACCTCCCGGATACCAGATGTCGTCCTGTCGAGGAGGCGGATGATGATAGTTCAGAGGGGGCAGATGATTCTTCTGAGGAGGTTCCGGAGGACACCGAGGATACGAAAGGCAAGGAGTCTCTGAAGTCCACACCAGAGGACCCTGCCTTTTCAGATTTGTTGAGATCCATGAAGGAGTATTTCTACTAGGAGTCTGAGGAACAGGAACCCATGAGACAGAGACTGGCGGGGCATCTCGACCTGGAATCTGTGTCTCCAGTCCCTACTCCTCCCTAGATGGCACCTCACCAAGACCTCACCACTACCATCTGGCAGATGCCTCATACTCTCCTGGCTGTCCCCAAACGGGCGGACAGGCTTTACCAGGCGCTGAAGGATGCCCTGTTTCTCAAGGTTCATCCCAAGGCTGACTCTGTGGTCATATCTGCGGCTCATGATTACTCTTCTACACCTAAGCACATAAGCACCTCCCCTCCTGACAAAGAGTCGAGGCAGATGGACCAGTTCGGAAAGAAGATTTACTGTCGGCCATGTGTTCCCTTCACCTCAGTTACGTAGCCCACATGGCGTCCCACCAGAAGGCTACCCTGACCAGACTAGAAGTGCGAGTACAGTCCATGGACCCCTCGCCTTTGAAGGAGGAACTTGCCAAGGATCTCTGCCTCTCCAAAGTTTTTCACCTATGACTCTGTCAACTAGGTGGTGCGCACCTTGGCAACGGTCATTGCCCTTAGACCGCATTCCTGGCTTCATCTTTCTGAACTCGCCAATGAAGTCCAGTCGGCGATTCAGGATGCCCCTTTTAGGGGCTCAGTACTTTTTGGTGGGGACACCAAAGATGATATCACAGGCCTACAGGACAAAGGTCTTGCCCTTAGGTCCGTGAGGTCGATGTTCCGATCGGGCTCTCAACAACAGCAACAGCAGCCCTTTGAGGAAAGGACCGTGAGGGCAGAGGAAGAACGCTCAGGTGTGCTGCGGCGTGGAAGGCCCGGGTACAGCCACCCTCTTGCCTCCAAAATCTGAGAAATTCAGGAGGTCCTCCCCTGAGCGCCCCCGCTACTTGACTCCCCCGGCCCCACTGCCTCCTCAGTCTCATAGACGGGAGGCAGGTGGGGAGGTTTGCCCTCCACATGCAGGAATGGAGGGTGATGACCTCCAACAAATGGGTCCTGCAACTAGTGTCCGTGGGACTACCATAGAGTTTCTGAAATTCCCTACAGAAACTCTTCCCCGGAGAATCCTACTACTCTCGGGACCAGGCCCTCTAGTGCTGAGGAAGTAAACTTGCTCAAGGAAGCAATCAAGCGGGCACCCTTAGGGAAAGGGTTTTACTCCCATTTTTCCCTGGTTCCAAAAAGACTGGGGACTTCAGACCCATACTCAACCTAAGTCAACTAAACTGGTTTGTCAGAGTGCAAAAACTCCAGATGCTGACACTACAGAGCCTCCTTCCTCCTCTAGGAGAATCATTGGCTCTGTGCCCTAGATATGCAGGATGTCTACATGCACATCCCGATCTTCCCAGCCACCGCGGTTCCCTGCTCCTCTTCCAAGGAACACTTCCAGTTCTGAGCTCCCTTTTGGTCTGTCTTCTGCCATGGGTTTTACCAAGTGCCTGGTGGTTGTCATGGCGTTTTATGCGGCTGGGGTACTGTGGTTTTCCTTACCTGGACGATTGGTTAATTTCGCTCCATCCAGGGATTCTCTGTTGGAGACTCTTACCTTTACCCTGGACCTTTTCAACAGACTAGGGATCACAGTCAGTGTTCCCAAGTCATCCCTTATTCCTGCCCAAAGGCTTCAATTCATTGGGGCAGTCCTGGATATGGTCCAGTGCAGAGCCTTCCTGCCTCCAGACAGGGTGGAGACCCTTTTCTGCCAAGCCTCCAAAGTGGCTTCTAGCAGAACCATCTCAGCTCAGGAGATCCTGCGCCTTCTGGGCCTGATGGTGGCTGCCATCACAACTGTTCCCCTTGCAAGACTTCACATGAGGGTCACTCAGTGGTCATTGCAAGTGCAGTGTGATCAGCTTCTGGACGACCTGGACCATCTGGTCCTGGTCTCCTCTGCGGTTCAGAAAGCATTGCAATGGTGAAGAGAGTCTCGCAATCTTTTCATGGGACTTCTCTTTCGGAGCCCTGCACTACTAGCTACCCTCACCACGGATGCCTCGAATATGGGGTGGGGAGCATCAAGCTCAGGTATTGTGGTGCGGCGTGGAGTCTCCTTTGCACATCAGTGTTCTGGAGTTGAGGACGGTCCTGTACGCCTTACAGGTATTTGAGGCCCTACTTCCAAAGGGATCACTGCTAATCCAAACTGACATGTCGGCAGTTTGGTATATCAACAAACAAGGAGGAACCCGGTCATACCTCCTGTGCAGGGAGGCGATGCGGGTGTGGAACTGGGCAGTCCAACACCATCTGGTCCTCGTGGCTGTGCACGTTTGGTGTTTTAGGCGTCCTGGTGGACAGTCTCAGCAGATCTTGGACCCTAGCTCATGAGTGGGAACAAATACCAGGAAGTGGTGGAATCCATCTTCCAACATTAGGGGCGTCCGGAACGACCTCTTCGCCTTCTGAATCCCAGCGTAAAGCTTCCCAGGTTTTGCTCACTCGTTCCAGGGCACAGTGCTTTCTGGAACAATGCATTGTCTCTATCTTGGACAGGGAAATTCGTACGCGTTACCTCCATTTCCCATTCTGCAGAGGGTTCTGCTCAAGCTTCAAGTGGAGAAGGCAAGGATGATTCTCATCGCTCCTCTCTGGCGAGACAAATCTGGTTCCCGCTGCTGCAGCAGCTTTCAGGAACCACCCATTCCACTTCCAGTGACTCACGATCTCCTGACTCAGGATTAAGGTTGACTTTTGCACCCGGGGCTCAGGACCCTGCATCTCCATGCGTGGCTCCTTCAGACAGCAGTCTCCCATTTCGGGGTTTCCTCCAGGGTTGCTCAAGTCCTCTTTGAGGCTAGAAAACCCTCTACCCGTTCCACTTATGCCATGAAGTGGAAGCGGTTTTCTATTTGGGTGACTGCTAAGGGTTGGAATCCCTTCTCTTGCTCAGCCCCACAAGTCATGGAATACCTCCTTCAATTATCCTACTCCTCTTTGAAAGTCCATATCTCAGCTATCTCAGCGTACCATGAGCTAGTGGATGGTAAACCCTTGGCTCAGTTGGGGTCTCAAAAACCTTTCTGAAAGGGATTCTCCATCTGAGACCCCCCCCATCCGCAACCCAACTCTGCCTTGGGACTTGAACTTCGTCCTGGAAAAGCTCACCCTTCCTCCTTTCGAGCCCTCCTTTTGAGCCGGCTATGAGCTGTGATCTGCGTTTCCTTTCCTGGAAGGCACTTTTTCTGGTGGCTATCACATCAGCCCAAAGGATTTCGGAACTTCACGCTCTAGTCTGCAAAGAGCCCTATCTGATTTTCCATAGGGACCGGGTGGTCCTCAGAACAAATCCGAAGTTTCTTCTCAAGGTGGTGTCAGAAGCCACGCTGAATCAATCGATAGAGCTTCTGGTGTATTGTATTATCCGTCCCCCTGTAACAGAGGTGAGGCACTTCTTCATAGGATGGATGTCCATCGGATTTTCCAGTGTTATACCCACTGGACCAAAGCGTTCTGCTCCTGGGACCAGTTGTTTGTCTCCTTTGCCCCGAGATCGAGGGGCCAACCGGTTTCTAAGCAGGGCCTGTCCAAGTGGTTAGGCAACTGCATTAGATTCTGTTACCAGAAGTACGAGAAGCCTCTGCCAGGTTCTATCAGAGATCATTCTACTAGGGGCATGGCTGCCTCAGCAGCTTTCTTATGGAATGTATCCGCGGCCGATATTTGTGCAGCTGCTACTTGGAGTTCTGTCCATACCTTTACCAAGCATTACAGTCTGGACATTGATTCTAGGCAGAAGGCTGGTTTTGGCCTATCTGCCCTACAGGGCCTTCTGTCCTAGACTGGGTCATTCTGGATCTCAGTTTTTTCTGTTGGAGTTATGTTTCCTCCTCCCTAGTTTCTCTCAGTCTCTCCTTGAGGGGCTGCTTGTGACTCTGTCCTTTATGTGATGACATACTGAAGGAACCCTCTCGAGTAAGATAGTACAGTTACTTAGGGACTTACGTAACAGTAGATCTTGAGAGAGGTTCCTTCAATGAGTCATATTTTTCCTCCTCTCCTTCCTCATTTCTGTTTCACAGGACTCCAAATCCTGTTCGCTCCTGCTGTCAGGCCTCCTCTTGGCTCCAGCGGAGAACTGGAGGGAGGGGCATGCGGACCGTCCATTATATACAGTCACGTTGACGTTAGTCATGTGACATCGGTGGCAGTCCTCGTCAATGTTGCCGCTAAAAGTCAGCTATGCCCAACGCCAGGTGGCGCTAGTCCTATATGTGATGACCTACTGAAGGAACCTCTCTTGAAGATCTACTGTTAGGGTAAGTTCCTACGTAAATGTGCTTTTTGTTTACAGTTGCTACTGGGAGTCCTGACTAATTGGAATGTGAGATAAGATGATGTGCGTACTGATATTTTATTGAGAATAAAATGACAATTATGAGTTTGCTGCAGGTCTGTGTCACAGATGGGTTCTCTCAGTCTGCACTGTTACCAGATTTTACAGCCCTTCAGATGCCTGAAAAGGTTACCTTGGTGCGCTGCCACCACTCAGTCGCAGTCTCACTTGGGGCATCTCTAGGTCTGAATCCATCAGAGCCACCACTACACAATACAATGCTTCTCACCATAGGGCAAATGTCTCACCCCTTTGTCGCAGCTGAGAACACTGCCTTAGGACGTGGTAACTGTCTATAAGGAAACGGATCACAGACTTGCCAGTCACTCCCTGGTTATCTATACCTGACATGACTGTCACAAAAGCATGAAGTATATTAAAAAAAAAAAAATTTTCACAATATTTACATACTATGAAATGATACATACTGAAGGCTAACCTATGGGGAATACAGTACTTCTACAGCAATGAAAATAAATACATTGGAAAAGCTAGAGGCCACATAGAATAACCTAACTCAAAGCTGTGTAAATTCTAAGTAGAGTAAAGACACTTACCCCAGTTATAAACTTGGTGATTTATGGTAGACTGTGGCAGGGTGGCTCCCTGCCATTGTTTTGTGCCTAATAAATAAAGGCCCAGAATTATAAATTGTAAATGTTTCTGCCATGATAAGGCCTTCCTCAAGGCAGTGGTTAGTCAGTAGAAGAAGCGTTGCTTCTGTTTACAAACTGCTTTCTGAACAAATGAAAACAGAGCTCCACACACCTTTTATGTTGTTGCACGCATGTGCAAGAAACATAGTGCCATCATCCGAGTTTTCGGAGGTGTGGCAGCCCTCTTCCAATTCAGTCAGTGTGTTTGCAGGCATGGCCACAGTTCTCCAGTCGCTGCTGAAGCGGTCTATGACAGCAGTCTAAAATGCAGTGGAGTACAGTTGAAAGGGGAGCTGTGCTTCAGTGAGCAGCGATAAAGATATCCTGCCCGCGCGCGCTCCCCCTACACACACACACACACACACACACACACACACGCATACTGCGTGCTCTTCCCCACACTGTATAGCTGACGGGTGCCCAATCCCCCATCGGCTGTGCTGCGCTCCCCCCCAAAACTGAGTTGCACATGCCATGCTGGGTGCCCACCCCAGCATGGCAACACATGGTATAGCCGATGGGAGTGCCCAATCCCCCGTCTGCTCCACTCCCCTCCCCGAAAGTACACGGTGCCACACTGGGAGCCCACCCCAGCATGGCAACAGATGCTGTCACCGACGGGGGTGCCAATCCCTGTCGACTCCATAGCCCCAAACAGCGTACTTGTGCCACACTGGGGAGCCCACCCCAAGCATGGCAAATGTGCAGCGTCGTCATCCTGTTTATAAAAAAAAAACGGTCCTCACTGTCTGGGCTCCCACCCGCACCCACCCACTGTGCACCCGCCTCCCATACTTACCTCTGGACCTCAGCGTGACGATCTTCGTGGACCAGGAACACGCCTGCACTCTTCAAAGCCGATCGCGAACTGAGGAAATGCCGTAAGCTATATAATGTAATAAATAGGGTTTTTTCAACTTTGCTGCATATCTCAGCCATTTTGGAATTTTGCACCAAATTTTCAACATGGGTTTTGGGACCCCTTCTCATGAATGCTCTCACTGTCATGGCGTTAGTCAGGCCCAAAGGGTGATTTCGTGTCACTGTGTGAAATCACCTTCGGCACTGATTAACGAAGCGACACTGCCAGTGTTCATAAGGTGGGCTCTCAAAGCCTGTATGCTGAAAAATTTGCGGAAAATTCTAAAGTGGACTGTTTCCGCTTAGTGTGCGCTGTGTGTCTTGCCACACACTGTAAGTTTGCGGAATTTTCAATATTTTCACTCCAGATTTTCAACATTGCCATTTTACCACACCTCCTTATGAGCAGTACAGCTGTCATTTTTCACATCTCGCCCACAACGTGTTTCCGCCCATCTAGCGCACAGTGGTGCAGTCTGTGTGCGAAATCAATGTATGGGACACATTACGAAAATCACAGTGACACTGTTCATGAGCAGAGGTCTTAAAATGGCTATGTTGAAAATTTGGTCACAAATTTCCTAAAAATGACTGTTTCACGAGTGTGCGTTGCGCAGTTCCTACGCACGCTGGTAAGTTTGCAAATTTTCAATATTTGCACTCCTCTGATTTCCAAATACCTACACAGCACATACAAGCAAGCAACATCCGGCATTGACAAATGCTTGTCTTTATCTGTTGGCTGCATAGCTTCTGTTCTATCTGTTTATATTTCTTATTGCCTTTCCTGAACTGATCACCCAGGAGGGAATTCCTTATCTCTTCCATCTTTCCATCTTTAATCTCTCTCCCCCCTCAACACTTATGAAAGTGGAAACAAGTTAACCCTTTGTTGCTGTTTAGGCATCTTTTCCCCTTCCTGGTGACAGGAGCAGAAACTCCTGTAGGAACTCATGCATGTACAGTGTATTATAAAGCAGTGGAACTGCCTCACCCAGTCAGAAGGCAGCATTAATGTACCTCTTATTCACTGTACAGTTGCTGCCTTGTGCTACTCTGCACAGTTGATTCTTGCCGTAGTGATGCTGCCTTCTCATACTGTTCCTGTCAGAATCATCATGGGGAGAATCAGCTGTCCAGAGGACCAGTTCCACTGCTTTAAAAAAGAAAAAAAAAAAAAAAAATTGTTCAAAGAGCAAAACAGGCTGTATGTCACATTCATCACACTCCCGCCGTAAAATAGGCCATGCCCCGTCCCCACAACCAAACGTGACAAAGCTGAATTTTCAGTACTTCACACATAAGTCACCCTGTAGACCTGGACTGTGCAAGTATGTTCCTTTCATGCCTGTCCTTTTCACACCTTCCATGTACCACAAGAATAGTATCTTTTCTGTCAGGTGTGTCGCTGTCATCTGACTGGTCACCCACCTTTACACTTTCTCTGCTGCCCCCGACACAGAACTGACGTGTCTTACTTCATTATATAAAAAAAAAAAGAAAGACTGTGGAACATTCAAAAACAGAAAGGGACCTGCGACTCAAGAAGTTACTAAAATCTCTAGATCAGAGTTTTGGTCCTTACAGATTTCTCTGGACCTCCACGTACCTCCGCTTGTATATTCTGAGACCCTGAGTAAGTCACGAAACCACCTTCTGCTCTCAGGTTCCCTTGTAAACATCCATTCCCAACTCGGTACCAAAGAATTAAAAAACAAAATCCTGTGAGGAACCACCAGGTCCATTTCATTGAATGCTGAAAACTCATAAAAATAAGAACTTTTATCTGCAGTCTTCCCTCCTCCTACTGATTACACGCTGTGTAAGCAGCATAAAAGCATAACAGCAGCTCATGGAGTGTGCCACTACCATATCAAAGAGTAGGGAAGACCAGCAAACGGTACAAATAAAATAGGAATTCACAGTAAAATTTGTTGTGTGTTGTGCTGGAGGCAGTTCTACTGCTTCATAATATGTTAATACGTAGAGTGAAGGGTATCAATTATGGGATAAGAAGGTTATCTCGTGCTGTTTGGCACTGACAGAATTGCTCAGCTTCGCTTCTCAGTCCTCTGGCCCAAAACAGCATGAGATGACCTTCTTATCCCGTAAGAGACACCCCTTGCTCTATGTATTAATATATATATTAAATTGCCCTAGCTCTAGTGGGCTAGCAGTTGCCCAAGAAGAGGAGCACAGGGCTGAAGACTTGCTTCAGCTGAAGTGAATAGCGCCCCACCTCCACACACCCCCAAAGAATAAAAGAAAGTGATATAATGTCCCTGAAAGACTTGCATATAAATATTAACAGATAAAACATGTAGGACTGGTGGTTTGTTTTAAAATGGGAACTAAACAGTCTAGGAACAGTTATGAAGTTTGTGTGACCATTTAAAAGACAGCATTGAGTTTGGAATAAACACAGTTTTCATCTTGTTTGCTTCTGTTGCCCTTTCACTGTTGACAGAAAAGTTAATCTAAAGGCATTTTCTCAGTGCAACAAGAGTTTCCGTGAACTTACCCTGGCTTGGGGGTGGGGGCTTTGAGTGGTTTGGGTTGACTCAGTAGCCAGCTAACTGCTGTTTTCCCATAGGAGTGCCCTGCTTAGAATTGATGGCTTTATAGAACCTAGGATCAAAATATTCTGGCAGTTAAGGATGAGGTTCCTAGTAATTAAGGGAAATACGATACAAACTCTTTCGTAAAGTGAAGCTGAAACGTGTTTAGTGAATATGTATAGCATTGTTTTTCGAGTGCCTCATTACCTGTTTCTTTTATGATTTTGTTACACCGAATGTTAATGATGTAAAATTGGAATTTGACAGATCATGTGATTCTCTGACCTATAAAAAGGCTCCCTCAGCAGCATTTAGTCAGTTGGGTACAGAACTGCAAGAGACTGCCTAAAACACCAGAGAGAGAAAAAGCATAAGCAAAGCTAAGAGTGGGAGTTTTTGATTCTGAACAGCTGGTTGAGCTGTGCAGTCGTTGTGCTGCCTAGGGATGCAAGTTAGAGGTGTTGCTTAAGTCTGTCAAAGAGTATTAAGGAGAGTGCCAGCTTGCCATGAGGGAGCTGTGGGCAGACTCTGATGGACTGGAGCAGTTTACTTCTGGCTAGATTGGACTCATGGGAAAGTGCAAGGACTGGTGAGACCCCTCCTCAGCAAAGGTCTTCCTTAGTGTAATGTAACCTTCATAAGCAGGACCTGATGCCCAGTAGCTAGGCTTCACTGGTGAAGAAAAAAAGCCAGTCTTTGAAGTAGCCATACTTGGACAAACTGTTTTATTATGCATCTGTTAAAGTGTCTAAAGACTGCCAAAATCAAATAAATTGTGCCATCCTGTGTGACTATTACCCAGATTATTGCCTCCTCTGTCCTTCATCAACACCCACATTTCCACACAGACTTAAACCTGTGATGTCGCTATTTCAGAATCCCAAAACATAGCTAAAATCTAAGAGCAAACACACACAAAGATATCTTTGGCTGGCTGGCCCCCACTATACCCGTATCATCATACATGCCCCTCTGACATCACATACTGGACAATTTCTTTGATCTCTGAAACCACCCTTTTCCAGAACGGGTCTAAACTGGTGGTGTGGATTGAAGCCTGATCATTTTGTCATCCTGGCTAGCTAAATCAGTGGGGCAT
Source organism: Neoceratodus forsteri (assembly GCA_016271365.2). Lineage (NCBI taxonomy): Eukaryota > Metazoa > Chordata > Ceratodontiformes > Ceratodontidae > Neoceratodus > Neoceratodus forsteri. The sequence continues at coordinate 195,012,538 of CM028129.1, forward strand.
GGTTTCACTCTGCCTTGGCCCCATTTACACTCAAAACATGTCTTTTTATTATGAAAGGGATTCAGCCCTTTGAAGTTTAAAGGGACGGTGGCAGCCTTTTACTTACATTTCTAGGGACATGGATATGTTGTTCATCCACACTGTCTGGCAGGTTCCTTGCCGCTTTAAATCTTGCTGGAAGGTCTTTAAGCTGGCTCCTCCCACCTACCCGGGTGGTAAAACTCTTAGCTCCACCCCATGACGCCAGATCTTCCTTACTGCTTGGAAGCTCAGGTTCCTTCCTTAGCGCTTTGCGTTTTTCGACTGGTTCCTGATTCTTCGGTTCGACCGAATTTAGTTTTGAAGTTTTCTAAACTTCGGTCTTCTTTCCCTTGCAGCTGCGATGGACAGTTCATTTCCCGGCTCTCGGGGGCGCCCCGGGGGGCAGAATATCTCCAGGACTGGTCCACACTCCACATGCGTGTACTGCCTCGATTTGGACCACGACCCGCAGGTTTACGAGTTGTGCTGTGCTTTTTCTGCTAACGTCCTGGAGGACTATGCTGCCCGATTGAGGCTCTGGCGCCCCGAGGGGTTTTCCCCAACGGTAACATCCAAAGAGGCTCTTTGGGCGGTGTCCGCGACGGCTGACTTGGCTGAGCAGCCCGAGCACTCTATCGCCCTGGAGGAGGCCGCATCCCCTTCCTCCTCGGTCGTGGCATTTATCCCGCCCTCTCTGAGTTCCTCTCATTTGACTTCTTTCAAGGAGCTTCGCCAGTCCCTTTCCACGAAGGGAGAGGGGCCATCGGGACATTCCTCTCGGCCCAAGAAGAAGGAGTCGAAGGGTAAGTCCCACCGTCAGCGTTCATGAGAGCGGGAGAGGTCTCCTTCCCCGGACAGCTGACCGTCTACTTAGGTCGAGGTTGCGGCTCAAGCCATTGGCTTCATGGTGTCCCCGTCAGGCCAGCCTGCCGAGACTCCCATCGACATAGTCGAGTTTTCTCTTGACCCATCACCCGGGTGGTCGACTGAAAGAGTAGTCAACCCTTCACTGGTTTCCCCGGTGGAGGCCGAGGTTCTGCCCGCGCCTTCAGGACGGCAGTCCTCTGTCAAAGCGTCCGAGCCGAGGGAAGAGCGGGTGTCCCCTGCTCCTTCCCAGACCCGCCCTCTGTCTCACCAAGGATCTCGGTCTCTGCCTCGGTCTTCTTCTCGGTCAAGTTGCTCCCGCCGACTTCGGCAGTCTCGGTCGGGTCACCGAGTTAAGTGGCAACACCGTTCCTCCTCGGATGAGGAGAGGCTTCGACGCAGATTGCGTCGACGCTTTGAGGAACTTATGTGGCAACAGTTGCTATTGTCCGGGAATCAATCGACTCCGATTCATTCCCCGTCTACCAAGCGGCTGCCACCTGCACGGCTGACGCAACCGCTTGCCGTAGTCGAGATGCCCACTTCCAGGCGGTCGTTCAACCAAATCTAGCTGCCCCACCGATCGTGGAACCTCGATCGGTCGACGGCCTGCCCGCAGGTTATCGGTCCCCTCACTCCTGCCTGCCCTCGCGAATGAAGGGTGGTCAGGCCTGAGGCAGCTCTTTGCAGACCCTTCGGAGTCCAACAACCCCTCCATGTTTCCCAGGCAGGTGGGCCTGGAGTCCTCCCAGGACCGGTCTTTGGACAACAGCCCATCATCCTTCCTGGGTCTGCTTCAGCTCATCTCGGAGTTCACCGGGATGCAGCTCGAGCCCGTGTCCATATGGGCCCATTATCCCCTGACGGAGATCCTAGACCGAGGGGATTCACCCTCGGAGGTCTTCCCTGTGGCTGAGGCCATTGTCGGCCCAGCCTTGGAGCTTTGGCAGTGGCCTGCTTCCTGTCCTGTGCCCTCGGCCAGGATGGCCAGGAAGTATGCATCGGCTGTTTGCCCAGTTTCTCGGAGCACCCCTCTGTGGAGGGGTTAGTTACCGATAACGTCTTCCAACGTTCCGGAAACGCTCGGGATGTGGATACGCCTCCCGACAGAGTCCAAAAGGATGGACTGTGTCGGGCACAAGGTTTACGCTGCGTCCTCCCTAGGCCTCCGATAGGCCAGCTCGGCCATGCTGATGGCACACTTCTACCACTACCTCTTGGGCTCCCTGGATGAGGTACTCCCTCATTTCCTGGTCGACCTGCGGACCACGGTCCGGCAGGTGTGGGACCAGGGTAGGGCGATGGCTAAGCAGCAGCTTCAGACTGCTCTGGACATAGGCGATTCCTGTGCCAGGTCAGTAGCGGCCGCGGTGGCCATGTGCTGCAGGGCGTGGCTGAGGATATCCACCTTCTTGGCAGATACCCAGCACAAGTTGACGGACATCCCCTTTTTGGGGACTGACCTCTTCGGCCCTGGAGTGGAGGGACACCTCCAGGGGATCGAAAAGTCCAATGCCATTCTGGACTTGGTCACCTCTGCCCAGTGGGACAAGGGCCGCCGGCAACCTCTGCGTAAGCCCCTTCGGCCCCTGCGGCATGACCGGCCCATCAGCACCAGCAGGAGGGCCAGCAGGCTTGCGCTTGGCATCCCGAACACAAGCCAGCGACTTCCTCTAATGGGAAACAAGGAGGTAGAGGCCCAGGGGCTCCCTCGGCCAGTTCCTCCTCCAAGCCTGCTCAGTGACCGGTTGGGGGCCTCGCCCCCGACCTCGTCACCCTTACCTGGACCCCCCTGGGGGTGGGGGGGGACGGCTCCGCCACTTCCCTTCCGTTGGGTGTGGGAGGTGGAAGGTAAGGGCCTGTCTCTGGTTTTCAAGCAGGCCCCTTCCCTTTTGAGCCGTCTGCCCCCCGGGGGGACCACAGGGTCCGAAGCCTTGCCGTCGGCCCACTGAGCCGACGTTGCCCTGTGCCTCGGGATAGAGGTGACCAGGAAGGTGCGGATCCTCTTTCAGACCCGGGGCTCGTGTCCAGGTACTTCCTGGTCCCCAAACGGATGGGGGGCTGGCGCCCCATTCTCAACTTGCACGACCTGAACAAGTTCCTAAGGTCTCAGACTTTCAGGATGGTCACTCTGACTCAGATATCCCATCCTTGGAACGAGGCATGTGGTTCTGCTCCCTGGACCTCCAGGATGCTTCCTTCACATTCCAATCCGTCCATCTCTTCAGAGGTTCCTCCGCTTCAGAGCGGAGGGATCCCTTTACGAGTTCCGAGCCATGCCCTTCGGCCTCTTCCCAGCTCCCAGGATCTTCTCTAATGCATAGCAGTGGTGACAGCATTCCTGCGGCGCCGAAGGGTCCAGTTGTACCCCTACCCGGATGGCTGCTGATTGCAACCCCCTCTAGAGAGGAGGTGAAGCGATCCAGAGTTCTGGCCCTCCGGGTTGCTCTCAGATGGGCCTCCTCTTCAACGGGGCCAAGTTGGACCTCGTGCCGAAGCAGGTGATTCTTTTCATCGGGGCAGAGCTCGACTCTTCGAGCCAGAGCTCGGCTCCCAGCGGACAGGGCCGAGGTTCTTCCTCTTTTGCCCAACCATGTCTGGTTGGGAATTCACGCCTGCCGGGACTTCCTGCGCCTCCTGAGCCTCGTGGTGGCCTGCACCAGCGTGGTCTGTTGGGCCCATTGGTACATGCGCCCCTTCAGTGGGGGGCTGGCCAGCCAGTGGTCACAATGCTGTGATCCTTTGGACCAGCCTGTGACAGTGACCCAGGAGATGTGGAATGCTCTCCAATGGTGGACTGTTCCGGCACATCCGCTGGAGGGTATCCTGCCTGTCCGCCCCGGGTCGACGGTCCTCTGTCGACCGATGCATCTCTGGGTTGGGGTACCCATCGGGGGACCGCAGAGTGCACGGCCTCTGGTCCCCTCGGGAGTCCCGATGCCATTTCTACCTGCTGGAGCTTCATGCGGTCCGCCTAGCTCACACCGCTTTCGCTCTGTTTATACAGGGTTAAGTGGTTCAGGTCCAGATGGACAATACCACGACCATGTGCTACCTAACCTGCCAGGACCAGATGCGCTCCTTGCCGTTATGCAAGGAGGCTCTCCGCATTGGTCTCGTGCGCAGCCTGGAGGTGGTTTCCTAGCCATTTGGATGGCAGGAGCCTCCAACACCCTGGCGGATGCGCTAAGCCGGATAGGGGCTGCGCCTCATGAGGGGTTCTTCCCGCGAGGTAGCACAAGATCTTTTCTCCCTCTGGGTCACCCCTCAGGCCGACCTTTTTCCCTCCAGGGAGAATGCGAAGCGAGACTGGTTCATGCCCGCCCCCTCAGCAGGGCTGCTGCATGGGATGCCTTTTCGAGGCTGTGGACCCCGGCCTCTTCTACACCTTTCCCCCATTTCCCTTGATCCACAAGGTGCTTCTTAAGGTGAGGAGGGATAAGGCGCAGGTGATTCTGGTAGCCCCAGACTGGTTCCGCCAGCTCTGGTATCCAGCTCTCCTCAGTCTCAGCTCCAGGCTCCCGAGGCAGCTTCCAGCCCGCCCGGACCTGATCTCTGTTATCAGGGGGAAGGTATTCCATCCGGATCTTCAATCCCTGCACCTGACGGCCTGGTTCCTGAGCGGCTAGTTGCCAGGCCTTGGGTCTTCCGGCGAGGTCCTCAATGTCGTTGAGGTATCCTGTCAGGAGTCGACCGGATAATGCTACGCCTTCAAATGGAAGAGTTTCTCCATTTGGTGTTAGGGAAGGGCCTGGTCTCTTCTCCTGTCCCTCGGCGAGCACTCCGGACTACCTGTGGTCCTTTCTTTTTCAGCAAGGGCTTCGGTCGATGACCCTTAAGGTGCTCCTGGCAGCTATCTCTGCCCTCCGGGCGCGGGCTAGAAGGCAGTCAGTGGTGCAGGAAAGGTGGTCTGGCGCTTTCCAAGGCCTTGATCACATCCCCCCCCCTCCGGTGTGAGATTCTCCACCTTCGTGGGATCTACTGCTGGTATTGGCTAAGCTCACGGGCAAGCCATTCGAACCAATGCACAGGTGCGATTCTCCCACCTGTTGTGGAAGAACACCTTCTTGGTGGCTACCACGTCAACCAGAAGGATGGGAGAGCTCCAGGCGCTTCCTTCGAGTCTCCCTATCTGGTCTTCCACAGGGACAAGGTTGTCCTTCGCCCCACCCGAAGTTCCTTCCGAAGGTGGTGTCGGAGCTTCGCCTTAACCGGGTGTTGACTCTGCCGGTGTTCTACCCCAATCACACCTCGGAGGCCGTATATAGGCTCCATTTGGACCCTAGTTGAGCGCTCGCCTTCTTAGGGAGCGTAGGGCTGAAGTTCAGGGAGAGGTTCGCCAGCTGTTTGTCATCTGCGCTGAAGCCGCACCTGGCAGACCTGCAGCCAAGCGGACGATAAGCAGGTGGGTCACCTCCTGCATAGATCTCTGCTATAGGTTGGCGGGCATGGAGCCTCTCAGAGGGATAAGAGCTCATTCTACCCGCCATACTGCTGCATCGGTAGCTGCTTCCAGGGATGTCCCTATCCAGGATATCTGCAGGGCTGCTACCTGGAAGTCGGCACATACCTTCATTATCCACTACCACATCGACCTTGAGTCACGCCGGGATGCTGGTTTTGGGGCCTCGGTTCTCAGTCTTTATTTCCCAAGTAAGTATAGGGGGTGCACTTGCCTCCTCCTCCGGAGAACTGCTAGAAGTCTGCCAGACAGTGTGGATGAACAACATATCCATGTCCCTAGAAATACAGGTTACTCACTCTGTAACAGGAGTTCTAGGAATGGTATATATTGTTCATCCATTCCCTCGACCTCCGGCTTGACAGCACAACCTGGCTTCCAGTGGGCTAGATCTGGTGTCATGGGCGGAGCCGAGTTTTATCACCCGGGTGGGTGGGAGGAGCCAGCTTGAAGACCTTCCGCAAGATTTAAAGCAGCAAGGAACCTGACAGACAGTGTGGATGAACAACATATACCATTCCTAGAACTCCTGTTACAGGTGAGTAACCTGTATTTTTGTCAAAACTTAGAGCTGCCTTCACTCACTATATCAGTCCCTCTTGTGCCATAATATCTGTATCCATGAGATAGTCCCCATAAAGTAATTGTTTTCTTGGAATTTTAATAAGCAGCTAAACCACGCCGATCCACTCCAGTTGTCTGTGCCCGATGCCAGAGTATGGTCATAGCTGTGAATGGCACCAAGGCTTGTGCGCAGACTATTGTGCCAGAGTTCAGCTAAGTACATTTTTTAGTACTGCAAAGAAAGCTGAACGCTGGGACAGTGCTTATTTTTTGAAGACAGGAGCTAAAAATTAGTTAAATAATGGTCTGAAAGTGAAGCCGTGATACGCGCATGCCCAGTACCATGGTTTGAGTTTGACTGTGATTTTTAGCTACTTTTTAGCTCCCGTTTCCAAGAAATAAGCACCTTCCTGAGTTCAGCTTCCTTTGTTCTACTAGAAAATGTATTTAGCAGAACTTGGGTACAATAGTCTGTGCATGAGCCTTGGCGCCATTTACAGTTGTGACCGCGCTTTGGCATTGGGCGTGGGCAGTCGGAGCGAACCTGCAGGGTTTGGCTGTTTATGAAAATTCCTAAAAAGTAATTCTTTTTTATTGGGACTACCTTGTGGATATCCATTATTATGGTACAACAGGGAATGATGGAGTGAGTGAAGACACGTCTCTGACTTCAGAGTGAATATGTAAGTACAGGGCTGACAGTGGTCCTCTAACCAAAAGAAAAAAAACTTTTAGAGAGCAGGATTAGTCAAGTACCCACAGGCATGGGTACGGTGGAATGTAATTTTCAGTGTCCACCAGACCTCCCTACTCAGCTGAACTACTTTATAGAGGCATACTGTAGATGATAAAAATTAAAACACACACAAGAGAAAAATACATTGCAAAATCTTCCACGAATCAATCTTCCCAATTTATTACTTCATGGGATCTGTGCTGGAGGTGCTAGGTCCCCGCAGGAGCGTGCAGCTTTAGAATTCTTCAACTAGGGGACTGACATCAGGGATGGCGCTGCCTTTGAGGCGGACATATGACGTGGCACCTGCAGGCTGGTCAGTAACTGATGCTGGCCTCCCCTGCTTTTCTCTCAATTTGTTCTTCCTGCTGTTGAGCCTGCGACTTTGTGGGAGCATTCCTTACTTTTCAATTGTGCAGTTAAGTTCGCCGCCAAAGCCCAATGCTGTAACCACCTCTTCTGCCTTTTTTCCAACACCACTTCTCTTCTCTGTCACTTTACACTGCCAGGCTCTTGTTTTTTGCTGGCTTCTGTTATTTTCAAATTCAGTCATGTCCATGTCTCAGCGGCCTCAGAAGTAAAACAAGACAGCCCCCAAAATATGCGTGGTGCCCTGTGGGAGAAATATGTCCGTCTGGGACCAACATGACGATTGCTGTGTCTGACTTGGAGGGCAACACGACATGGGCCATTGTAACACCTGGTTTTCTGTGGACTTCCACACACTTGAAATCATTGCAATGAAGTGGGGTCATTTTCCCCACCACTTTTGGAGGCGAGCGTCACACGAGGTACTCCAAGGTAAGGTCCCTGGGCTCTTCCCCTGAGCCCCTACCCAGTACTGTATATACTGAGGGAGACCTGGCTTTTTCTGGTCCTCATCTCTCCAAGATGGAGAGCCTGGGGGGAGGGGTCTGTGGGACAACATGCTCCTTTTGAGGGGTAGGTTGTGCATCCCTCCCAGTATGTAGCCCTCTCGGGGACATACATCCTTGTAACGAGATCATAGCTATATGCTGGGGCTACACCGGTGTGCTTCTTAGGGTTGTGGTCTGGTGCTGGTGAGTGGAGTGGTGCCGCTTGTGTGGCTGTGTTCCCCTCCCGATGCTGCTTGGGACACTGGGAGAGGGAAGGTTTCTGGACTTAGAAGCCTGTCGGAGAGCTTCTGGATCTCGTCCCCTGAGTGATCATATGACCTTGGAGATGGGGACTAGGATGTTCCTTAGTGGCTTCTGAGCACTGACCATGAAGGAGGCCTTTCTGGGCCTAGCTCTAGGTCTGTGTTGTGCTCAGCATCGTCTCTAGCTGTTTCCCAGTCTGGTGCTGGTCATGGCACCGCCCCCATTTTATTTCCTGGCACCACTTGTAGCACTGGGGATTGCCCCAGTGCTGATTCCAGTGCCAGGAGGTGGCTGGTGCCAGACGTGGTGCTGGGCCTGCTTCTGGCACTGCTGTCTGTGCTGGTTTAAGTTCTGGCACAGCCCCTGTGCCTGTTCTCGACTCTGGTGCTCTTCACAGTTCCAAGGGGTTCTGTTGCCGCTTGCATGCCGGGTCTCCCTCAGCTCAGGTTTTCAATGCTGGTTCTGATTTTATGCCTAGTCCAAAGAGCAGAATTCATTCTTGTGAGGTGGGCACTGACAGGTCTTGATTGATGCCTCGCTCCATGCCCAGAATTTATGGTGGCTCTGGCAAGGAGTCTTAGTACTGACTAAGGTCCTCTGGCCTTGCTGGAACCAGCTTGGCTTGTCATAGGTGGGGATAGGGGCCGCCCTGTGGGACCTCTACAGCTCCAATCTCCCTGCCTGGGGGTGAAGGAGAGAATTAGTGACACCACTGACTACCCTTTTCAGCAAATCATGGGAGGATGGTGTGGTATCTGAGGACTGGAGAAGGCAGATGGATTTCCCTTCAAAAATGGGAGCAAGACAGAGGCAGGAACTACAGACCTATCAGTTTGACCTCTGTGGTAGGAAAGTGATGGAATCACTTCTGAAGGAAAAGAATTGAGTACCTAGAGGCCAGTTGGGCTGGGACCCAGGGCAACATGGGTTCTGGCAGGGAAGGTCATGTCAGATGAATCTAATTGATTTCTTTGACTGGGTGACCAAAATAGTAGACCAGGGAGGGACTGTGGACATGGCCTACCTAGACTTTAGCAATGCATTTGACACAGTCCCACATAGATGATTAACAATCAAATTAACCAGCCTGGGAGTGGGTCCCAGGGTGGTAGCCTGGGTAAAACATTGGCTGGACAACAGGGCACAGAAGGTAATTGTAAATTGAGTCCACTCTGAAGAAAGAGGGGTTACTAGTGGGGGTACCGCAGGGTTCACTTCTGGGTCCAGTCCTTTTTAATGTCTTTATAAGTGACATTGCAGAGGGAATGAAAGGAAAAGTATACCTGTTTGCAGATGACACAAAGATCTGCAACAGGGTTGATGCACAAGGAGGCGTGGAAAGGATGAGAAGGACTGGGCAAGGTTGGAGGAATGGTCAGAAGTATGGTAACTTGGATTCAATGCAAAGAAGTGCAAAATAATGCACCTGGGGAAGATTACACAATGGGGGAGGTAGTAACAACAAAAAAAATGGAAAGGGACCTGGGGGTAATCATATCAGATGACCTTAAGATTAGCAAGCAATGTGAGAAGGCAGTAGGGAGGGCTGGAGGGATACTGGGATGTATAGGGAGAGACATCACCAGCAGAAAACAGGAAGTTGTCATCCCTCTATACAGACAGTTGGTGAGACCCCATCTGGAGTACTGCATCCAGTTCTGGAGACCCTGTCTCCTCAAGGACATAGACAGGATGGGCTTGGTCAGGCAGGGCAACTAAAATGGTGCAGGGTCTGCAAGAGAAGCCATATGAGGAGAGACTAACAGAGCTATGTATACCCTTGAGGAAAGGGGAACATGATAGAAACTTTTAAGTACCTCAGTGGAATCAACAAAGTCCAAGAGGGTAGCATCTTTCAGGAAAAGAGATGTGCAAGAACAAGGGGACACAATTTGAAGATGGAGGGGACGGCTCAGGGGCAATGTGAGGAAGTATTTTTTCACTGAGAGGGTGGTGGACGCATGGAACAGCCTTCCTGAGGAGGTTGTGGGGTCTAAAACTGTGGGAAATTCAAGAATGCATAGGACAGACATAAGGCAATTCTTGAGGGGGGTAGGAAGAAATAGGCTGTTGGAAAACTAGGATCTGCAGCTTATCCTGTAGGTAGAGAAATAGGCAGACTAGGTGGGCCAGGCAGTCCTTATCTGCCATCAGAGTCTGTGTTTCTGTGTTTCCTCTCAAAGGGCACCACCTAGTCCACCCCTCAATGGTTGGATATTCTCAGGTGGATGAGTTTGACAGGCCCTTCCCTCGGGCGAGGTCCCCTGTATGTTCTTGGAACTGTGGCAGAGGATCTGCCCTAGCCCTCCACAACTTTCCTACACCTCCACTGCCTTCTCCTCCCAGGCATTTTGGGTCCTACAGGGCCCTTGACCTGGAGCAGAACAGGGCATCATCAACAAGTGCCTTTCCCATTTACCTTTTGGCACTAGATCAGGCTATTTTCCAGCCTTAGACTTCAACACCAACTCCCTCTGAGGAAAGGGGACTCCTCTCTTCATATGAACATATGAAACTTGACAGCAGAAACCGGCCTCAGTCTATCAAGTCTGCTCGAATGCGCAGCAAGCACCCTTATATTGCAGCAACCCCACCCCACCTCTCACCTTCAGAAACTGCTCAACATTGTTTACGCAGCCCCCCTTGCCCTGTCCCATGCCCTTTTGAAACTGCCCACCGTCCTGCATGATAAACCTCCTCTGGTAGAGTGTTCCACTTTGACACCACCCTCTCAGTGAAATAATACCTCCTCATCTCCCTCCTGAATTTGCCACCCTTCAATCGTAGCCCGTGTCCCTTCACCTCCTCGGAATAAACAACCCCTCTGTGCCAGATTTGTTGAGCCCCCTCAAGTAAATGAAAATTTCAGTCATATCCCTCCAATCCTTTCTCTCCTCCAGGGTGTACAAACTCAAGTGTCTCCACCTTTCTTCGTAGGTTCTGTCCTCCATCCCCTGTATCATTTTTGTCACCCTATGCTGCACCGCCTCAAGCAGCCTGATGTCCCTCATCAGATATTGATGTCAGTACTGCATGCAGTACTCCAAATGCAACCTGACCAAGGACCTGTACAAGCATGTACATCTCTCTTCAGATGCTGAGAACCCCAGTTACCAGCAGTTCCTTGTGGAGATGATGGAGTTGTGACTAGACCATTTTTCAGGCTGCAGTCCTGCTCATTTGATGCTATCCTTCCTTGGGGAGTACAGTCATGACTGTTCAGTCATACCTCCATGGTCTAGGGCTTTTGTGAAGACATCTAGAGGCATCTGGCTCTGTTTTTCTGACCCCTTTCCAGCCCCAAGGGACACACAGTGCAGTTATTGCATGCCCATGTGGTCTCCAGGAGCCATGCCACACCCCACTTCTGTGGTCAAGCTCCTGGAGAACCCTCTGAGCAGAAGCACCCAGTAGGTGACCATCCCCCAGAGTCTGACTCTGCTGAGTCTGATTCCTGGGGCCGAAAAGTTTTCTTAGCGATATGCACCATGTTGCGCATCTCATCTCACCAAGCGCACCAGGTGTCTTATGGCAGGCACCTGTAGGTGATACTAGTAGAGCTCCTGGCATCCATGCCAGACTGAGGGCAAACCAGACAAGCCATATGCCTTTCTGCACAGGGCCTGGAGCTGTTGAGATGCCAGGCAAGGGCATCCTAAGATGCCAGTGAGGTAGCCTCAAGGTTGATAGGAACTGCAGTCTGCATTAGGCAGATGGTGTGGTTTTGTCTGTCTTGGTTGTCACCCTTGGCCCAGTGTAGGGTGATTGCCTTACGGATCCAGGGGGCCCATTTTTTCTCCCGCAGGGCCAAGCATGAGCTTGCTGGGCACCTTCCTGCTCCCAGACCATGGGAGCCTCTGCCTGCTCCTGACCCGCCTTGTGCCGCACCAGGCCCATAAGGGTCCCCTGCCTGTTTGTGTTTTCTCCCACAGGAGCTCATGGAACAACCATTTCCTCAGGGTGAGCAACACCACCCTTGGTGGTGCTGCTTGGCACTCTGACCCATGAAGTAATGAATGGTGAAGATTGATTCTTGGAAGATATGAAAATTATGACTCACCCGTAATTTTTGATCTTCCAAAATATCTAACCATTCATTACTGCAACACACCCACCACCCCCTCAATAGCCAGGCATCTGGACAGCCTTTCTGTCTGTATCTTTTTCTGCCTCCCTGCTGGGCACATTGGTTAAAAAAAAAAAAAAAAGGCAGGGAAGAAAAAACTTGTTTGAGGCTTTTAACTCCTTGAGTGGCCCCTTTTGTGGTTCTCAAAAACAATATAAAAAAGTTTCTCATATTTCTCTGTTCTGGTCTCTGTCACCTCTTTGTGTTGAGAAAGTCCCCAACTGGGAGTCTGTAGCTTGTTTGCTGTTGAGAAGCTCCCCCTCCCTTACTGTTTTAAAGGAAAGAAGATGCTGGAGGGCAGGTATACAAGAGGACCAGGAAAAATATACTGAAGTATCAGCCCAGACTCCTTCACCTGGTGCAACTCACCCATCCCCTTGCAGTATATCTCCTGCGCTACCAGTCCAGCCAGCCTGCTATATTTTTCTTTCTCCCCTCTCTCTCTAAAATTTTTTAATAGTGAAGTGGAAGATGTGGTAAGGGAATCATAAAATATCTTTCATTCTCTCAATTGGTCTTTGTCCTTCTGGTGGGGATCCTCTCTTCCCGACTTGTTTTTCCCACCATGGGATTGCTGTCTTGGCTTTTGAGCTCCTAGATGTCTCTTCCTTGGTTCAGGACCCTTGGCTAGTATCGGGCCCTGGCTCTTTTGTTTATTGTGCTTCAGGAAAATGGGACTCTTTAATAAATTTCATCCCATAGTTTGCATTGGTTATATGGGATCTTGAAGTCTCTCACCAAGTCGCTCATCTAATCTGCAGCTGGCAAACCTTTGCCGGCAGCACAGTTTCAGGGCTAATAGCTTTACTAGAAGTCCTGTGTTTTCAGGAAGGTGGAACTTTTCTCTAGAAAATTGATCCCAGACTTTTGTGTTCTTTGTGTGATTTCTGAGACCTTGGCTTCTTTGGAAGTTATGTAATCTGCAGGAAAACGTGGGTAAATTGCCCTGGAGTTGCGAGCAAAGCCAGCTGTATTGAGAGCACTGCTCTCCTACTGGGAGCTTGGGATCCCCGCTGCACACTCTGCCTTGGCATTTTCTCTCTCTTGTCCAGTTATCCTGGTTATTATGTAACCTGTACCCTAGGCCCTCCCTCCAACCTCTTCTTTCTCTTTTCTGGTAGCTCTGTTTTATTGCTTTGTTCTTTTGATATCCTATATCCTTCTTCTATCCCTTGGGCAACCTTGCGCCATTCTTTCTTTTTCTGGTTTGTTTCTCTCTCTGGTCAGCGGAGTTGAGCAGAGCAAGAGTCGGCATCGGTTAGTGGCCAGTCCTAAGCACCATGTCATGCATCCACCCAAGGTGGGTGCCATCCCTAACGCCATTCCCCAGTTCAGTAATTTTATGGCTATATGCTTCCGTGAGGACCTAGTACCTCCTGCACAGACCCCATGAAGTAATGAATGGTGAAGATATTTTGGAAGATCAAGAATTACGGTGAGTACATAATCTTCCTTTGTTACAGTCCGCTACAACATGGGGTTGCTGAGCAAGTGGTCTGATTGGTTTAGACACATCAGGTGTCCATACATTGATACAGCATATCACACATTTATTTAGGTGAGTAGGCTCAAAGTAAATTACTACTCCTCCTCCTGAACTGTAATTTAATGTTAACATTGGATCTCTTCTCACTCAGAGTTAAGTAAGCATTAATGTCTGATGAAGAGCTTCTACTGAGAATTAATGCATGGTTTTGGGGGTTATGGCTGCGAGGCCCCGGCCGATGCCTACTCCAAGTCATGCATTAATTCCCCAGTAGCTTTCTAGATCGGAGGGCATTAATGGCTTTCTACTACAGGAATACTTGCATTGTTGTTTTTCATTTTGCAGTTCTGTTCGGCTTTGTGTCGGCAAGACTGAGATCGTCTGTATTCTCCGTGATGTGTGTTCTGTCTGCTGCTGTGACACCTAGTGGTGCTAGAGCTTGACCTGGTGACCCCGTGAACAATAGTTGGAGCGGTCCTTACTGGGGAATTAATCACTGCTCCAACTTTGGTCATGTGTTGTATTTGGTCCAATGAGATGTCTCTGTTTGCCATTTCTGTTTGCCGTGTTACAAGTGTAATTTCCCACCCACCCATCCAGGTGATGTCAGTTATTGTTACTAGAAGCACTGTGTCTCAGTTGTCATAATTTATTGTGCTGACACATACGGAGACACAGCAGTGACAGAGAGTAAATGAATTTCTAAGGACGTGGATGTGTTGTTCATCCACACTTATTGGCATTGTCCCTTTTCTTTTAAGAGCTGCCAGAAAGTCTTCAAGCTGGCTCCTCCCACCCACCTGGGTGGTATAACCCTCGGCTCCGCCCCATGACGCCAGATCTTACTTTCCGCTGGAAGATTCGGGTTGCCTCCTTCGTGCTTTCACATTTTGTAGGCCCTGGCTTCAAAACCTTCGGTTATTCCGAAAATTGGCCTTGTTCGCGTTCACGATTGTTTTCTCTCTATCATGGAAGACAAGTCTTCCCCAGATTTCGCCCGGTGTTAGATGGCGCCGGATGATGTCCCCGCGACCGGACCAAGATGCCAATGCTTTACTGTTTAGGTGTTGGCCATGACACCATGACGTGCAAGTTTTGCTTCGCATTCCATCCTAACGTCCTCAGTGACCATCTTGCTTACCTTAAACTGGGGAGGCCCGAAAAATGGAACCCGGCGGTGAAATCCAAGGAGGCTTGGTAGGCGGTTTCCGTGGCCGTGGGATCCACCGAGCAACTGGAGTGCATGCAGGCCTTCCAGGAGGAAGCGGCTCGTGCCCTGGAATGTTTCTCTCGGAGCTTCTTCGTTCCGCTCAACTTGGGCTCCACCTTCTCTGGTTCCTTCCGAGAGTTGTGCCACTCTCTGTTGACCAAGGGTGAGAGTCCTGTGGGCATGCACTCCTCTCGGTCCCGTAAGCGGGAGAAAGACACAGGACCATCTTCATCTTGACGGGGACGCTCTTGGTATCGGGAGAGATCTCGGTCCCAGGAACTGGCTGTTTCGACCTTAGTCGAAATTGCTCTTTGGCCACTGGCATCTGGCCAGTCGACCAAAGTGTCGATCGCTGACGTTGAGGTAGTTCTCGACCCGATTGACCCTTTGTCGCCGACTCCAGTTGATGGCTCCCTCACTCGGACTCCAGTCCTTGCTTTCCCCGCTGAGGAGACCCAGCCTGCCGGGAACCCCCCGAGGAAGTGGTCCTTGACATCGGGAAGTCATCGGTTCCACCGGTGTCTCCTGAGCGACTGAATTGACCTGTCAGATCTCGATCGAGGTCCCTGACCCCTTCGTTTGAAAGGCCAGGGAAGGGCCAAAAGTGCTATAAAAAGAGGCGATGCCATCGGTCATCCTCATCCTCCTCAGATAAGGAGAGGCTCCCGAGGAAACTCTTGTCAGCGCTACGAGGACCTCATGTGGCAACAGCTGATTTTTGTCCAGGCACAAGCCTACCCCGGCCATTACTTGGCTTTCACCTCCCAGGCTGAAGCAGATTCCTTTGGAGCTGATTAAGTTGGTTCCTTTGCCTGCGGAGCTGGCGAAACCTCTGGTTCGGCCTAAACCGGGTCTCTCCACCATTTTGTTTGGAACCCACTTAAGCAGTTGTGGGAGGGCTTCTTCTAAGAAGCTAGACTGGACACTGGGCTTCCCGGCATCTCTTGGTCACTGTCACCCTGACTGCCCTCGGCGGGTCGAGGTGATGTAGGTCAACCGTTGTATCTGGATTCCTTGATTGAATGAAACTGGCCTCCATTCTCATCCAGGGATGATGAATCTGCTGGTGGGATGGAGACGGAGGAAGGTCCTTCAGGATTTCAGGGCATTCTTCGCCTCATCTCTGAGTCCACAGGAATGCCCCTGGAACCTATCCCGAAAAAGGTGGAGTACCCTCTCACTGACATTCTCAAGAGAGGGGATACCCTGAAGGAAGCCTTTTCTGTGGCTGAGGCCATTGTTGGCCCGGCCTTAGAACTTTGGCAGCACCCTGCCTCCTGTACAGCTCCATCTGCCCGTATGGCCCACAAGTATGTAGTACCCATGGGGTCCCTTGAGGGCTTCACAGAGCACCTTTCGGCCAAGAGCCTTGAGACCGCCTCTGTGTTCAGGCATACTGGTAGTTCGACCGATACAGACAGACCTCCTGAGAAGGAATCCAAATATTTGGATCATTCTGCCCGAAAGGTCTATGCGGCCTCATCTTTAGGCCTCTGTCAGGCAAGCTTGGCTGTCATCATGGCACACTTCTCCCATGCCCTTTTGGGGTCCTTGGATGAAGTCCTCCCACATCTCCCAGGGGGGGACCTGCAGACCACGTTCAAGCAGGTCCGGGACCAAGGCGTGCTGGTGCTAAATAGCTCCAGATGGCTCTGGACATCTGGGACTCCTGTGCCCATTGTTTGGCAGCCGTGTTACCTCTGCCGCGGGGTTTGGCTGAAGCTGTCCTCCTTTTCAGTGGATACTCAGCACAAACTAGCTGATGTGCCTTCCTGGGCACCAATCTCTTCGCCCAGGTGTGGCTGGTCACCTTCAGCGCATTGAGCAATCCAGTTGCACCTTGGATGTCACTTCTGTTAATGGTTCTTATTGTTTCAAGAAGCAGCGGAAGAAGAAGCCTTTTCGGCACACTTCCTCTGCATCCCAACAGTCCTTCTTTCAAGGGGGTCAGCAGCAGCAGGCTCAAGCTTGGCGCGCCCGGCTCAAGCCCGGACCCTCCCAGGCCCGTAAGGGAGGCCGGGTTCAGGCCTTGGACCCTCTACCTCCAAGCCTGCTCAGTGATGGGGTGGGGGCTGCCACCCTACTCCCATCATGCCAGCTCTGGGGGCTCCCATGGTGGGCCAGCTTCCCCACTTTCTTTCCGCCTGGTTCGCTGTTACCACAGACAGATGGGTCTTAGAGTGGACGGCCAGGGACTGCCTGTGGAATTTGAGCAGTGCCCTCCAAGTCAAGCCCGCGCCCCATGGAAGGAGAGGGTATCCGCCCACACTCGGCTCTCTGAGACTACATTGCTCAGCTCCTCCTCAAGGAGGCAGTAGCTCCAGTGGCGGATCCTCCAGCAGACCGAGGCTTCATTTCCAGGTACTTCCTGGTTCCCAAGCGGACGGGGGGCTGGCGCCCCATTCTAGATCTGCACAACCTGAATCAGTATCTCAGGTCATGCACATTCCGGATGGTCACTGTCTCAGATCATACCATTCCTGGAGTAAAACGTGGTTCTGTTCACTGGATCTCCAGGATGCGCTCTTTCATGTCCCAATCCATCCATCCCACCAGCTGTTCATCCGCTTCAGGCGGAGGGAACCCTAATCGAATTCGAGCTGTGGTCAGCCCATGGGTCTTCCCCAAATGCATTGCAGTGGTGGCTGCCCATCTCGGGGGAAGTTACCACTACCTCGATGATTGGTTTTAGCAGGTTCCACCCAGCAGGAGGTGGAGAGGTCCAGGGACCTGGCCCTCCAGACCTGCTCTCAACTTGGCCTCCTGATCAACGAGGCCACGTTGGAGCTTGTGCCTTCTCAGGTGATGTGCTTCATCGGGGCAGAGCTTGACTCTCGTCCAGCCAGAGCTTAGCTCCCGGTGGACAGGGTGGAGGTTCCCTCCTCCTTTGCCCAGTCATTTCTGGTTGGGCAATTGCATCTTGCTCAGGACAGTCTGCGCCTTCTAGGTCATATGGCGGCGTGCACCTCCGTGGTCTGTTGGGCCCATTGGCACATGCGTCCCCTGCAGTGGGAGCTGGCCACCCAGTGAACTCAACGCCATGGTCACTTTGACCAGCTGATCACTGTGACCCAGAGGATGTGGGATGCTCATCAGTGGTGGACCGTCCCAGACCGGTTGCAGGAAGGTATCCTGTTTGTCTGCCCCAAGCCGATGGCTGTCCTTACGACGGATGCCTCTCTCATGGGCTGGGGAGCCCACATGGGGGACAACAGGGCCCACAGATTCTGGACCCCTGAGGAGTACTGTTATCGCATCAACCTGTTGGAGCTCAGATCAGTCAGACTGGCACTGTCAGCTTTCGCTCCTCCGCTTCGGGGTCAAGTGGTTCAAGTCCAGATGGACAATATCATGACTTTGTACTACCTCAACAAACAGGGCAGCATGCATTCCCATCTGCTCTGCATCTGCACACTCGTGAGCCATCTGGAGGCAGATCTCGTAGCCATCCACATGGCAGGAGCTCAAAGCAAGTGCTGGATGCTGTCAGTCACATAGGCGAGACATCCCATGAGTGGTCCTCCATCCAGAAGTAGCATACAGTCTGTTCTCCCACTGGGGTAAACCGTTGGTGGACCTGTTTGCCTCCCGGAAAACACCAAGCTGAGGCTGTTTCATGCCGCCTCCCTCAGGAGGGTTCGCTGGGGATGCCTTTTGAAGCCATGGACCTCCTCAAGGTGAGGAGGGACAGGCATAGTGATTCTGGTAGCCCCAGACTGGCCATGCCAGTTCTGGTACCCAGATCTTCTCAGCCTCAGCAACAGGCCCTCGGAGCGGCTTCCAGCACACCCGGACCTGATCTCAGTCAGGAGAAGGTATTCCATCCAGACCTTCAGTCTCTGCACCTGACAGCCTGGTACCTGAGCGGCTAGAGTTCCAGGCTTCGGGTCTCTCTGAAGATGTCCTCACAATAGTGGAGGCATCCAGGAAGGAGTCGACCAGGAAATGTTATGCCTTCAAATGGAAAAGGTTTTCCATTTGGTATCAGGGCAAGGACCTTAACCCTCTGTCCTGTCCAGTGGCTAACATTCTCGACTTCCTTTGGTCTCTGTCCAAAGGGGGTCTTCGGTCATCGACCCTTAGGGTGCATCTGGCAGCCATCTCTTCTTAATGGGCGGGCCGTCAGCCGACATTGGCACAGGGAGACGGTGGTCAGGTGCTTTTTCAAAGGCCTGGATCACATATTCCTCCGGGGATCTACTGCTGGTACTGGCAAAGCTCATGGGCAAGCTATTCAAACGATGCACAAGTGTGAGCTGTCACACTTGTCATGGAAGACCGCCTTCCTGGTGGCTGTCACGTCTGCTAGAAGGACAGGGGAGCTCAGGCACTCTGTGGACTCCTTATCTGGTCTTCCACAGGGACAAAGTTGTCCGCCCTCACCCGAAATTCCTCCCGAAGGTGGTGTCAGAGTTCACTTTATTCAGGTGTTGACTCTGCCCGTGTTCTACCTGAACTACACCTCAGACACAGAGTACAGGCTCCATACCTTGGACTTGAGGCGAGCTTCCTATTATAAGGAGAGGCGGATTTCTGGGAGAGGTTCACCAGCTGTTTGTCACCCACGCTGAAGCCGCTTGGCAGACCCAAGCAAAGCTGACGATCACAAAATGGATTACATCTTGCATAAGTCTATGGTATGAGTTGTCTGGCAAGGAGCCTCCATTAGGATAAGAGCTCATTCCACTCGCTATACTGCTGCATCGGTGGCTGCTTCCAAGGACATCCCCATACAGGATATCTGTCGGCCACCACCTGGAAGACAGCAAACACCTTTATCACCCACTACCACATCGACCTGGAGTCACGCCGGGATGCTGGTTTTGGGGCTTCAGTTCTCCAGTCTCTATTTCCAAAGTAGGGGGTGAGTGCCTTGCCTTCCTCCTCCTGGAGAACTGCTAGGAGTCTGCCAATAAATGTGGATGAACAACATATCCACGTCCCTAGAAAAACAGGTTACTTACCTGTAACAGTAGTTCTAGGAGTGGTACATGTTCATCCACACGGACCCACCCGACCTCCCCGGCTGCGATGCACACACCTGGCTTCCAGCAGGCTGAGATCTGGCATCATGGGGGGGAACCGAGGGTTATACCACCCAAGTGTGTGGGAGGAGCCAGATTTAAGACTTTCCTGCAGCTCTTAAAGGGAGAGGGACAATGCCAATAAGTGTGGATGAACAACAACATATACCACTCCTAGAACTACTGTTACTGGTGAGTAACCTGTTTTTCCCACCCACCTGCCCCGGCGATCTGTCGTTTTCTCTAGCCATCTGTCTGTTCGTTCTGACATTTGTTTGTTTTTCTGGAGCGACCGGTAGCCTGACTATTGTTGTTTCCCACCCACCTACCCTGGTGAAATTTGAGCTTCTTGCTCCAGTTCTACAAACGGAGCAATAAATTGGAGTAAAATAAAGAAATCCCTGCGACTGACTTCTGTCCTTTGTAGCCTGTTTAAAATGCTCATATCCTGCCTTATTGACACATTTGTCACTGTTATGTGTTTGTAGTAGAAAACAACGTATAGAATGTTTCTTCAGTGGCGCAGAACTAAAGTACGCGGTTTCAAATGTTGACATGCTACATTTTTCAGACAGTTGCTTTTTTGGTTTAGTGACTTGCTATGAAGTGGGACATTGGCATACATTGTTGTTTCGTGGGCACACGTTTTATTGCCGCACCTCTGTACTGCGTCAAAGAAATCCGAAGCACTTCTCATTCATTAGCATATTAACGTTTCGATCGTAGTTGTGTTTAAGTATTTAAAAATTCTTTTTCTTTATTTTACAACAGTATGTGATTGTTTTGCAATGTATTCAAGTGTAATCTGTGCCTATTATGTTGAAATGCTGAGTATCCTCACAAACACCATGCATGACAGGTACGTGTCGCTTATTAAACCATTCTAAGTATCTTACAAGACAAAATATGCATCAGTGTAATATTTTAAACATTATACCATTAAATATACAAAACGTGTTAACAATGACTGAACGGCAGAAGAAGTTTTCTATAACGCACTACTTTATTAAGGGGAAGGACACTTGTTAACCTTGATATATTTATACAGTTTTCTAATGTTTCCCGTAACATATTCAAATATATGTTAACCTCATGTAAAGCACAATAACCCACTCCAGGGTGTGTGGTTTCTGGGGATTAATTAACACCCTGGGTGCTGTGAGGACACTGTCTTGTGCCTCAAAATCTACGGTATTAATTAATCCCCAGTAACCACACACCCTGGAGTGGGTTATTGCTTACATGTATGTAGCTTTGGCTCGGATTGAGGATTGGGTACATGTAGCATTATACACAGTAAGCATGTTTACATTAAATTGCACTGCACCAAGCTTTTAGGGATGGGGCACAAATAAATATTTAATGTTGTGAGTGATGAAGGGTGTATGTATGCTGTCAAACCACATGCCCCAGTTGTGATGTGAGGCATGATAAAAAGTCAGGCCCCTTTTCCAGTCTAGGTAGTGTAGAATAACGTTACAAAAATGTCAGTTTGGGGACAGTGAAGACATATTTGCCCATAAATTTACTGTTCAGCAAACTTAAACATAAAAGATTGACAGCAGATGAGGACCGCTAGGTCCATCCAGTCTGCCCATTTTCTCTGCCTACTGTAAGCAGTCAGACCCTACTTGATCTGCATATGTTTGTAGTAGGGCTGGCTGAAATTAGCAGATCTTCCTAGAATTAATCTTCTCATGGAGTCACACTCAGGGGTTGAAACTGGAGGCACTAGTACTCTGCGGGATCAAATCTTTTGGCCTATGGTTGCCTGCGTATTACCATGTGGTGGTCTCACGTGCCAATAATAATTGCTGGATCGCCTACCTACCTTAGTTCTGTTATTCCCTCCATTGTGTAGTAAGTCATGTCGCCAGTTCACCTAAGTTCACCTTCCTTGTTGACTGTTTTTGTTTCTTTCCAGAATGCCTAACTCTTCAAAGAGTGGCAAAAATGCATCTCTTCCATTGCTGCATGTTGAAAAGAACATTAGCAGCGACAGCAGGCATCCACTCCATCTCTCTTGTCTTGGACCAGACCATGGCATCAGCTTCACTGATATCTGTTTTTCTCTAGAGCTCCGCACCATCCAGATTAATTGCTGGAAGCTTCATGCCTGGTTACAACTTTTGGTGACAGGCCTTGAACGAGGAGGTCCTTAAGAGGACTTTGAACCATTCTTTCAGGACTCTCACTGCTCTCTCGAGTTCTTCAGGTATGGAGCTCTCCTGTGCCCCCACAGTGCTTTGGCTGTGTTGGAGATTCTGGTGGTAGTTGCGGTGAACCATCTACTTCTTCTGGATGGCGGTGGAGAACCTGTCACAATCTACTTTCTCTCCGTGGTGGAGCACTTCCAAATTCGTGAACAAGGCCTCCAACCTTGTCCACAGCTTTGGGGACATTGACACTAACCACTGGCATCACCCAGACTAATGCCCACCATTTGCAGTAATGATATCAGTGGTGCTGTCGGCACCAGTGCAGACTCTTATGCTGACACTGTTTGAAGTGTCTGCAAAGCTATTGCTCTGTCACCCTCTATAGTAGGAGTGCCAGCTGTAGTGGTCTCCGCTCAGTCCTTCCCTAGGGTAGGGGTGGACCTTTAAGGCCTGAATTGATACATGAGTGCTCCAACCTTGCTGGCTGTACCATACCCCTTCAGGCAGCTACTTCAAGTGTCTTGGATGCATTCAGACTGCAGTGGCACAGTTTGTTTCTGTATGCATTTCCCCCTAGTTCCTGACATTCAGAGAGTACTGTTCGAACAGTAGGCACAAGAGGGCAAGGTGATTCTAGTGGCCCCTGCTGGTCTTGGCAGATACGGTTTCCTCTGTTAATTGTCTTTCAGTCAGCAAACCAAGGATTCTGCCACTCCAGATGGACTTGCTGTCCTAAACTCGAGGCCATCTAGTCAACCCCAACCTGCACTCCCTTACAGAGCTAGTGTACTGGCTGGAATTAATAGCAGTGTCAGTGGGTCAGCTGGTTGCACACTCGCCTCTCAGGCTGGAAGATCAGAAGGCTGTGGGTTGTATCCCCACACCAGGCACTTGGATTAAATCCCAATACTGACACTGTGGTGCAGCGTGAGGGGGGCGCTGCACTCCTGAGGTGCCGTCTTTTGGACGAGACATTAAACCGAGGTACCATCTGCCTGTTTTGGTGGTAGTTCAGGTAGATGTTAAAGATCCCATGGCACTTATCGAAAAGAGCAGGTGAATTTCCCCGTGTCCTGGCCAGATTTCCATTCACTAAAAAATACCACCAGCAGCTTAATCTGGTTCAGTGTCACTTGGCATCCATCTGTATACCCATTCCCTTCCTGGGACGAGGCTGAAAATAGGCAGAATTGTCTAGTCCTCCTTTCCTGGTCAACACAAGCTAAATAAATAATAGTAATTTTTAGATGCAGTCAGCTATCACTTCTCATAGCTGAAGAATGTTTTATTTTTGGTTTGCTAATTAGAAGATTTTCTACTTGGCAGTACTGGGCTGATGTGTGGAGCATCACTCTATTCGGAGGCTAAAATGTTCAGTTCTGATCATCCCACTACCGGTACAGCATCATAAATGTGACAAAATACACAGAGGCACCACAACCCTTGCAGCCTGAGCAGTGACTTTTACAAGTTACCAATCAAAATACAGGAGATTGTGACATCACTGGTAACCAAGAAGAGCCAGCCCCTAACTACTTCATGTGAAAAGGAGCAATCTGGCAGTGAGAAATGGTTCTCCTTGTTTACTAGTGATGTCACAGTCAATGTTGTCTCAGTGTTGATGAAGTAGTGGGAGGAACAGGACTTGACTTCTTAGCCTCCACACAGAGTGCTGCTGCAGCCTCCACACATCACCCTAGTACTGGCAGGAGGAAAATCTTCTAAGTAGCAAACAGAAAAGAAACAAGCATTTGTCAATGCCGAAAGTTCGTGTTCACTGGCGTCATGGGGGGAAGTGATGTTTGAAAATTTATTTAGTGAAGTTGTTTATGAGGTGGGGTCCCAAAAAACAGAGAATTTGGGCAAAATATTTAAAATGGGCAAGTTATGCCACTAAGTTGAAAACACTATTGAAATACATTGCTGCCAAAAACTGCTACTGTCATAATTGACGGACTGGTACTCCCCAACATCTGGGCACTCACCCTGAGTCACTGTTTTGGCCTCCTCCCCACTTGACCAGCTCTGTGATCATGAAGTTCACCTCCCTAACTGCCCAGGCTCACCAGCCTTGCACCCCACTCCCATTCCCACTACCTACACCAGTTTTTCCCTAATGCCTCCCCTTCACCCTTCCCCTAAACACTAGTTTGCACCACAGTGTCATCCCCTTCCCTGGCATGCTTCTTGGATGCTATCCATTCTACCTATAGTACTGTCACCTACCTGGATCTCTTCCTGGCTGTAAGCCCGTAGCATACCTTCCCTTTGGCTGCATTCTACAGGAGATTCTGCTATCTAGCAGATAGGTTACAGTCTTAGTTGCTTTAGTATCCATATGTGATCTCTCTTGCTAATGCTGGTATTGTTTGATGCACTTTCTTAATGATGCTGCCTAGGGTACGATATACCAATGCACTCTGTACCTTTGCCATGATCTGTTATAGTATGTTGTATTTTGCTTTGCCTTTTCTTATCCTGCTTGATTACTGTATGCAGCCATTTTTGTTTTCTTTTGCTTGCTGACAGTGTTGCAATTACTCTATATACTATATGTTGATTGACAATACTTCTTTCTGCTACTGTCTCCTACCCCTGATTGTTACTCACTGCCTGTGTCTTGACGAGGATCCTTTGTAAAGGAGCTTTTAGCTCAAAGGTTGTAATTTCTGATATCTCAATAAATAAAAACCCCACTGAAATACATTGACGTGCTTACCTCCATTCGCGGTTGGGCTTTGAAGAGCAAAGACGTGCCTGCAGTCCAAGGTAGATTATGGTGACGGACTTCCGGTGGGTAAGTATGAGGTGCGGTGTGGGGTGGTGGGTCATGAGTGGAAGGGTAGGGGGTTGGGTAACTGCGGAATGGACAGCGATAGACATTTTTCTTTCTTACGGGGATAAAACGATATGGGACAGTTTTCATTTTTCAGGGAGTTTGCTGAACAGATGACACTGGGGATTAGGGCACCCCGTGTCTGTATACTGTTTGGGGGGGGGGTTACACAGCGTACAACAATAGACAGACAGATGAGGACACTGGGCACTCCCAGTGTCTGTATACTGTTTGTTTTTTGGGGTTACACAGCCACAATGGACAGTTTTCTTTTAGGATAAAAACAAGCAATTATCAATGCCGAATATTTGATGTATTGAAAGATGTCCACCCTGCACCTTGTTTATGCCCTTGAGGTACTTCAGTGTCTCTCTCATGTTCCCCACTCCTCCTTTCCTCCAGTAAGTACATGTTGAGGTTCTTTTAATCTCTTCTGATATGTTCTGTGTTGCAAGCCATGTACCATCTTGGTTGCCTTTCTGTGGGCTGCCTCCACCTTGTCAATGGTCTTATGATTTACACCTCCAGATTTGCACATAGTACTGTAGGTGAGGCCTCACTAGTGCATTATACAATGACATCACCACCTCGTGCCTTCTGCTGGTGATATCTCTGCCTCTGCATCCCAGCATGCCACTGGTCATTCTTGCAACATGCGTGCTCTGCTTTGACACCTTTTGGTCATCAGAACAGATGACTCCTCGGTCCCTTTCTTCCTTGGTGATCATCAGCACCTCCACCCCATCCTGTAACTCTCCCCAGGTTTCCCTCTTCTCAGGTGCATTAATTGGGCTTCTTTGAATTGAACCTCAGTTGCCACTCCTCAGGCCATTTTTTAAGCCTCTCCATGTCCCTGTTCATTTTCTCCACCAATTCTAGAGTCATTCATTCTGTTATAGATGTTGATGTCATCTGCATACAGGTAGACAGACCTTTGATTCTAGCCCTTCCGCAATGTCTGTAATGAAGACATTGAACAGGACTTGTCCCAGGACTTAACCCTGAGGCCCCCCCGCTGTCCACCACCTCTCCCCAAACTGGATCCCATTACCACCACCCTCTGCCTCTTGTCTATCAGCCAGTTTCTAACCCAGTTTATCAGCTTGTGCACCGTTGCTAGACTACTTATCTTGTTAATCAGCCTTCTGTGTTGGACATTGTCAAAGGCTTAGCTGAAATCAAGGTACTGTAGGTGACATCCAACGTCCCTCCCTGATTTGCTTTCTTAATGAGGCATTAAGGTTTTTAAACCTATTGCCCCACCCCCACCCTGCAGAGACTGACAGGCATTGCTGGTGTCCCTTTGGGTCGTGGGCCGTAACGCTCCCGCCATTCCACTCCCACCCTGCAGACGCTGACAGGCATCACGGTGTGCCTTGAGGTCTTTGGCCCTTACACTCACCCCATTCCATAATGCAGTAAGCTGAGATGTGTGCAGTATAGGAGAATGGGGCGAACGTTTTGGGCCAAAGACTCCAGGGCACACCTTGATGCCTGTCACTGGCTGCAGGGTGGGGGTGGAATGGTGTGACGACATGGCCGACAACCCCAAGGCACACGCCTGATGCCTGTCAGTCTGTATAAGATTGGGGGAGGGATTACAGTTGGAAACCCTAATGCCCTAGATGTTGTTTAGTATTTTACCCAGATTTTCAACATGACCATCTTGGGACACCACCTCATGAACAGTGGCACTATAATTTCATTACTTAATCCCAAAAGGTGATTTTATGCAGTGAAACATAGACTTTGACGGCAGATAAGGACCGCTAGGCCCATCTAGTCTGCCCAGTGACTGCGCTATTTGGCACCACAGGTGGTAAAACGCATTTTGGGCAGGATGTGAAAAATGACAGTTGTACTGTTCGTGAGGAGGCGTGAAAAAATGGCAATGTCGAAAATCTGGAGTGCAAATATGAGAAATTGGCAAAGTTACGAGCGTGCATAGAAACTGTGCAAAGCACACCTGTAACTCTGTCATTGTTTGTAATTTTTTCACCAGATTTTCAACTTGGGTTTTTTGTGACCTACCCTCATGAACAGTGGCCATTGATTTTGTTACTGCATCCTAAAAGTTGATTTTGCACAGCGATCGCACCATTCTGTGCAACTGGTGCAAAAACGCATTTCAAGCAGGATGTGAAAAATGCCAGATGTACTGTTCATAAAGAGGTGTGAAAAAATGGCAATGTTGAAAATCTGGAGGAAAAATTAAACATTGACAAGTTACGAGCATGTTTAGAAACTGTACAACACACGCTAGTAATGCAGTCATTTTTGGAATTTTTTCACCAAATTTGCAGCATGGGCTTTCCTGCCCCCAATGAACAGTGGCACTGTTGTTTTATATTATCCCAAAAGGTGATTCAGCACAGTGACCGCAAAATCACCTTTTGGGACTAAGGAACAAAATCACAACATGTTCAGGAGGTGGGGTCCCAAGATGCCCATGTTGAAAATTTGGGCCCCAAATTTCTAAAAATGGCTGAGATATCAAGCGAAGTTGAAACCCCCTTTGATTCCCATTATATGGCTTACCTTGAATTCTTTGTTTGCCGGTCGGCTTTGAAGACTGCAGACGTGTCCCGCTCCGCAAATGATCACGTCCGCTGACCTCTGAGGGTAAGGGTGCTGGGAGTTGAGTGCGAGAGGGAGGGTCGGGAGGGGGACAATGAGGGACTGTTTTCGCTTTGACAGATGAAATTTTAAAAACAAGACCACGAGGAAGGTTTTCTTCATTTACAGGTAAAAAAACTGTAAATTTAGGCACACTGGGTGGGCTCCCTGTATGTCACAAATTACAGTAATGGTGGGCAAAGGGGGGTGGGATGCCGACATGGGTATTGGGCAACTCGGTGTCTGCTAGAGCTATAGGTTTGGGGGGGGGGGCAGTCCGACACAGGATTGGACATCCCCGTGCTGGAGAGGGGAAATTTTTTAACCAGGCAAAGACACACTAAGGGGCTGCAGGGAACGGGGAAATTGTTTAACAAGAAAAGACGCACACTGAACTACAGCTGAAGGGCTCAGATTTCAAAGGACAGAGCCTGCTGCAGCATCTGCTCTGTGCTTGGAAATGTTTGCAGAGACCAGCACCTCAGCTGAACAATGTCATCAGGACACTACTGGTGATTTGTTGGCTACAGACTGGCCCTGCAGAACCGCTGGTCATTGGGCCTACACCCCTGTTTAATAACTCATATCAACAAGTTTGTCTGTGCTTGCACGCATAACAAAACTTAAAATACTTCAACCATAAGAAGTGATAGCTGGCTACATCTAAAAGTTGCTACTAATTCCAGAGGTATCCTGTGACTTGCGCTACTTGCAAGTGGGTGCCTGCTGAAACGGTGGCCCACGGCGGTATGTCGACAGGGCAAGGGAGCAGGGAAGGCATCCGATGGGGTGGGTTCGCGAATGGCTACGGGATGTCGCTAGGCACAAGCGTGATGGGGCAGGGGAGCGAGCACGCTGACCGAGGGGCAGGAGGTTTGTAAGGGTGGTGCGTGGTGAGCTGCCGAGTTGGCTCTGTGGCATGGTGAATGGGTGCTGTGCTGGGGTGGCCAGGATGCTGGGTTTGGGATCCGGGCACAGGTGTTGCGCCCGGCCTGAACAGTTTTCTTTCAATTTTGCCGCCCCACATGCACCCCCTGGAGTTGAGAATCCTGAAGTAGGGAGGTGTGAGGGCCACAGCCCCTCCCCGATGACGTTAAACATCAGAGTTCTTTGCACCATTTTGTTTTCTCGGGGTGTACATTGCGAAACTGAATTTCGCGATGTACACTCACCATAATGACGATCGCGAATGACATAGAACCAATTCCAGGCAGTACACTGGCTCTTTATTCTTCAGGCCTGGCACCTGAGGAAATAGAGGTTAACAGGTTTAAGGTATCTCCAGAAGGTCTCTGAAATCTTCTTGGCTGCTTGTAAACCTTCCACCAGGAAAATGTGCTCACCAAGTGGAAACACTTTTCCATCTGGTGCTCCAACGTGCCCCCAAAAAAAATCCTTTTGAGTATCTACCTGAAAAGGTGTTGGAATATCTACTGGACCATTCTGATGCAGGATTGCAATATTCCACAGTCAAGGTCCATTTGTCTGCTATCCTCGTGTACCATGAACTTGTAGGTATCCTCTCTCTGACGCAGCTGCCACTGTTGAAGAGGTTCCTTAGAGGTGTCTTGCACATGTGGCCCCCGATTAGAAATCCAGTAGCTCCCTGGGACCTCAGTCTTGTGCTAAATATGCTCACTCGCAAGTCCTTCAAGCCTGCTGCAACTTGACATGAAGTATCTGACTAGAAAATCAGCATCTCTCATGGCCATCTCCTCAGCACACAGTGCGTCTGAAATCCATGCTTTGGTCACAAATCCTCCGTATACTTTTTTCCCCATAAGGACAGAGTGGTCCTCCGTTCACACCCCAAGTTCCTTCTTAAGGTGGTGTCAGAGTTCCATTTGAATCGGTCCCTGATCTTGCTTTACCTACTTTGGCAGTTTTCAGTATGAGGAAGAAAGAACTCTGCATTCCCTCAATATGGAAAGGGTCCTTAGGTTTTACATGGACAGAAGCAAGGACTATGGAAAGGCAAATCAGCTTTTTGTCTCTTTCGGCTCCAGACCTTAGAGACTGCCTCTCCTAATCAAATGCACTTTTTTGAGCTGTGAGTTGCCTTCACTGCTGCACTATGGTAGGCCAGGGCTTCAGTTAACTCCATTTTGGGAGTATTTGACTTCAAAAAATAAGGCAAAAACTTTAAAATAAAGAGGGCGGAAGTTATCGACTTCCGGATGTAAAACCAGAAGTTAGATGACTTTGAAATTACAGGCATGGAAGTCAGAAATGATGGATTTTTCTGAATGAAATTGTATTTTACCATTATTCATTATAACTTCTATAAATTTGTCCATCCTAGAATATTGACTTCCAAAAGTGAGATCCTGGAAGTATTTTGACTTCCCAAAAATTTGAATGACTTCCAGATTTTGAATCCTGGAAGTTTTAGACTTCCTTTGAAAATAAATTAACCGAATGAATTGTGTCAAACAAATCTGATTGACTTCTTTGACTGTGTCACTAAGACAGTAGACAGGGGCCAAGCAGTAGACATCCTCTGTCTTGATTTCGGTAAGGCCTTTGACTCTATGCCCCACGAAAGGTTGATCAGGAAATTGGTGGATCTTGGGATTGGGGAAAAGATGGTCAGATGGGTAGAAAACTGGCTGAAGGACAGAACCCAGAGGGTGGCTGTGGGGGGAGAGTTATCTGGCACAAGACAGGTAACCAGTGGGGTCGGTATTGTTCAGTGTCTTAATAAATGATGTTGGAGATGGCATTAAGGGCAAAATGTGCCTAGTTGCGGATGACACCAAGCTCTGTGGAGAGTGGACACAGCTGAAGGGATACAGGACCTACAGGAAGATCTGGGAAAGCAAGGGAAGTGGTCCAGGATCTGGCAGCTTGGCTTCAATGCCAGGAAATGCAAAGTTATGGATATCTGAGTGAAGAATCCTAGGGCAGAGTACTACCTCGGTGGACTCGGAGTATCTGCATCAGAGGAGGAGAAGGACCTGGGAGTGATCACTAGAGACTCCACGCAGTGCAAGAAAGCAGCAGCAAAGCAAACCAGATGCTGGGATGCATAGCTAGGGGGATCAGTAGTAGGAGAGAGGAGGTTATACTGCCCTTGTATGGGTCACTGGTAAGGCCACATCTAGAGTATGGAGTTCAGTACTGGTGCCCACACCTCAAAAAGGACATTAACCTGCTGGAGAAGGTCCAGAGGAGGGCTACAAAAATGATAGGTCAGCAGGGTAAGGCATAGGAGGAGAGGTTGAGGGCACTGAACATGTACTCCTGGAAGACAGGAGAGAGAGAGAGAAAAAGGGGACATGATTGGGACCTTCAAGTACATGAAAGGGATAAATAAGGTCGATAAGGAGAGTCTCTTTAAGCTGAGTGATAGCCATAACAGGAGGGGGCACAGTCTTAAGCTGGAGGGTGGGAGGTTTAGGAGGGAGGTCAGGAAGCACTTCTTCACAGAGAGGGTGGTGGACACTTGGAATGCGCTGCCAGAAGAGGTAATCTCGTTGAAGACAGTGGGACAGGTATAGAGGGAAGGTAAGGGTCATGGGTAGGGAGGATGGGAGGAGTTGGGAGAGGGGGCAAGGACAGTAGCTCAATCTGTGAACCCTGCAACACAAGCAGACTTGATAGACCAAATGGCCGCCTTCTGCTGGCTTCTTCATATGTTCATATGAACCCTGGCAGGCAGTGGCAAGGTTCATGTCCATTCCACTAGAGCATTAGCCACCTCTTTGGCAGAAATATGCTTGGTGCCAGTGGCAGAAATCTGTAGGGCTGCAACATGGGGCACAGTGCACACCTTTACCAAGCACTGTGCCCTGGAAGTCCATGCCAGGCAACATGCCACTTTTGTCAGGACCTTTCTGAATGAATTATTATCCTACGTGAGTCCTGGGATCCAGCCTCCCTAGGCTAGAAGACTTTCTCTAAGCTTGATACTATGGCCCATTAGTGAGACTTTATGAAAATTGATTCTTGGAAGATATAAAGTGTAACTGTTGTTCTTCCTGAATAGCTTCTCCATAGATTACCACAGCCGTCCACCATTTGGCAGTCTGACTCCATTATTTTTGTGTTGTTGTCTTCAACCCTTTTCTGTTCATTTGAGGTATGAAGATATTGTGTTACGGGAATTGGTGGCCCTTCTTACATGGGCCACAAGGGCCATCTTTGGCAGGGCTGGCAGTATAGCCTAGAGGTTAGAGTAACAAGCTGTGAGCAGCTTGGTATATCCAGTAGACAAGACCTGGGTTTGATTCTCACAACCTCCACTTGCGTACTGTGTGACTCTGAGCAAGTTACTTAATGCCCAGTGCTCCCAGGTCACCTCTGAAGACAGGCACGTGTGCCTAGTGGGCCTTACCCGGTTACCAAAGACTAAAAAAATATATCTTTGTGCCCTTAGTTAGTACATAAGGTACTCATTGGGTTTCACTCTGTTGCCTCCTTGATGAAAAGGTACTGATGCTGTTGGGAGTTGGCACCACTGTATACCAGTGGGCACATGGCCAGTGCAAATGCGCAGGAGCTAGGTACGCTACTGTCCTTCACCAGAAGAGTTGTGGCTCCTGTGAGATCCTTTCGCTTGAGGGTAGACCCATTAGTGGTATCCATGGAAATGATATTCAGGAAGATCAGCACTTGCTAGCCGTCCGGCTTGGTTTAAAAAAAAAAAAAAAAGGTACTTGGGTGATTGGGGGTGGACATTGCTGTATGCCAGTGGGCACATGCAGGAATATACCCAAGCTGCCAGCCCCTGAAAGTACTGGCTCCTTCAGGGTCCTAGGTTCTCTAGGTCAGACCCATAAGTGGTACTCAACAGGGAGGATGTTTAGGAAGATCTACAGTGAGAGTAAGTGCATAACTGTTCTATGCCTGCCCTTTATGAGTGAAGTGGACAACATCTTTGTTTTTTCTGCAGGTTGATGAGGTCCGCTGAAGAAACGATACCAGCAGGGCTGGCTGATGGAGATTACTGACAATTTGGACCACTGCATCCTTCAAATCAGGTGTGCCATTATCCTTCTGAGTTTTCTAGAATTTTATTTTATTTTTTTACTGGTACCCAGGTTCTGTTTTCTGTGGGGATTTGCAAGTGGTCAGTTTTTACATTCTCCTGTTACTGACATGTTGCAGTTTATGGAAATATACGAAAGGGAAATTTACAGAATTACTTTGGCCTAACCGCTGTTGCCTAAGAGTGTACACATGACAGCCAGGCTGCCAAAATACTTAACCATGTTTTATAATAGCAGTAAGGAGACTACGAGGGCTGGGTTACTGATTGGTATTCCCTGTCTCTACAATGATACCCCCCCCAATCCATTTAAGTAGGAATGGTGAATGACTGAGCATGGTTAAGGGAGGGTATAACATGGCAATTTCACTTTTGTATGCATGGCAGTGAATAATGCGGTACAATAGTTTTTGTTTTCCTGCTGTGGAGCCCAGTTTGTCTATGCAGGTGGAGACAGTGTAGCTTGGTGATTAGAGAGCATGACGGACAAGGTCCTCAGTTTAATGTGGTTCCACAGCCACGGAACCAACCACGGAAGTCAGGGCTGCCCATGGATGTCAGCAGCAATCTCAGAAGTCTGGGCCTATTGCAGAGGTGCTGCAGATTTTGTATATCTGCTGAAAGTAACACTCCATTTTCTCATACTCTCTCTGCTGGCAGGTTGCTCACTAAAAGCAAAATGTAAAAGCAGTCGTAACAGAGTTATGATAAACTTTTCTTCTACATAATTCATGCCATTTTGTCTGCTTTTGTTTGTACCAATTGTGTTCTTATCCTGTAAATACCTTCCACATACTATGTATTCCTGTATATATTTGTATGTATTTTTGAGCATTTATTATAACTTATTGTGTACTGTAATCCTATTACCCCTGACCCCGGGTCGCACCTGGAAATTAGCATCGGCTCAGTGTGCCTTTCCAAGTTACCAAATGTTTAAATAAAAAATAAATTAAAAAGACATTAATATTAATTTAGATTTCCCTCAGTGCTAACATGTGCATCCACTGTTGCAGTTACGTGCCCGCTCCTGCACTGCTGGTGGGAAAAACTAAAGTTATATTACATTTATTTCGTGTGACGGATCATGTACCCACTGTTTACCTGTAAATTGTTTTGTATTCCTGTTAGCTTTAGTTTCCAGTACTAATTTCATTTTGTTTTATGTTTCTTTTACCATTACATTAAGCCCATGTATTCTACTGGACTGTGTAATGTACCCTTGCAGCAGAACGCAATCACAACAAAAAACTCCTGCAGCAGCCGGGTGAATGGAGCAGACACTCATTGTTGTTTCTTGTTTCTTCTTCTGGGTGCTTTAATTACAGCAACATCTTTGCATGCCAGCTGTACTGCTGCCCTGTGCCATTTCCTGGTCTCTTCAGTGAACCCTGCCAGTGGCGGGAATGTGGATTGACAAGCTGTCAGTTGGGTGGAGCAGGACATTCTACCCTGATTATTTCATAATATTTTTGGGGGCTTAGTAGTTGGGAGGAATGTCAGGCTATGCTCCGAACAGCTGAAGAAGAATCCGCATTTATGTAGTACTTTTCATACACATTGTATCCCAAAGCACTTTACAAACAATGCTAGACTGGTAGTGAACTGACAGAGTGTAGTGGCAGCCATTTGGCACATTAACATAAACACACAGCCATGGGCAATTGCATGAACTAGTTTTATAGGAAGGGGAATGTTGGCCAGGACATTTGGGAAAATCCCTTACTCTTGCAAAAGTGCGTTGGATTCTTTTACTTCCAAATTGGATCAAATCAACTATTTCTAAAGCACTTTTCAAAAAAACAAAGCACATGTACAGTATAACAGTATAAAACAGATATTCAGTCAAATAAAACATAAGATAAAGAGCAGCAATAATAAAACTAGACATTGTCCTCAAATGCCAGGCCGAATAAATATGTTTTTAATAAGGATTTAAAAGTCTCGGTGGACAGGCACTCTCTAATCCGACGAGGTAGAGAGTTCCTCAGGGTCAGGGCTACAAAAGAAAAAGCCCTGGCACCTGATGTCCAAGATGAACTCTGGGAACCTCTAGCAGTCTCGTCGGGAGGAGCGGAGGGGCAGTAAGGCCGAAGGAGGTCTTGCAAGTAACCCGGTCCCTGTCCATGTTGGGTCTTATAGGTCAGCAACCTTGAGGATCCTCCACCACAGCAGCCAGTGCAGTTGCGCCTTTGGGAGTGACATGGTTGGTTTGACAGCCCTGCCAACAACCTGGCCGCAGCGTTCTGGACCAGCTGCAGGCGACAGGGGATCAACACGGTAACCCTAAGTATAGAGCACTGCAGTAATCAAGACGCTGAGGACACAGGCGTGAGCCAACATAGGAAGGTCCTCGGCAGAGCAAGGTGCTTTATCCGGGCGATGTTCCTCAGGTGATAAAATGAGGACTTGACAACTGCTGACGTTTGTAATTTTAACGTCCGTTCATTATCAAGCACAACCCCCAGATTTCGCACCCATTCAGAAGGTCTCAACTGGTTACCCCCTAGCACAAGGCCAGATGGTTGCCCAGGAGTCAGCTTCTCTACCCACTGACGTGGGTCAACCACCAGCACCTCAGTCTTATCCGGATTTAGTCTCGGCCAGTTAGCACTCATCCAGTCCTGAATCTCAACGAGGCAGTTGTTAAAGACTGAGATTGCACTGCACTGTTCTGTACAGGTACAAGACATAGAGCTGAGTGTCAATTGCATAGCAATGAAAACTCAGCCCATAATGCCTTATAACATCTCCCAACGGCAACATATACACCGTGAACAGCATGGGGGACAGCACAGAACCCTGTGGCACCCCGCAAGGCAGGGGGAAGGGGGCCGAGGAAAAAATCCCCGACACCACTCTGAGTCCTGCCTGTGATGAAAGAATGGAACCACCTGAGGACTGTCCCTGACAGTCCACAGAGTAGCCACAGACGTTTGAGCAACACCCCATGATCCACGGTGTCAAATGCTGCGGAGCAATCAAGAAGGACCAAGATCGAATGATTCTTCTGATTCCTCGCTATTAGGAGATCATTTAGCACTCGAACCAATGCCGTCTCAGTACTGTGCCTCTTCCTGAAACCGGACTGGAGAGGATCATAGACTTTGTGGGTGGTAAGAAAGTTCTTGAGCTGCAACGCGATTACCTTCTCAATAACCTTACCCAAAAAGGGCAGGTTAGAGACCGGTCTGTAGTTCGCAAGACCGTCTGGATCGCAGGAATATTTATTTAGAAGGGGTGTCACCACAGCCTCCTTCGGGGTTCTGGTAACACCCCCTTATCTAGCAAACAGCAGACTATCTCCATAAGGATTGGTCCAGTGACATCCATACACCCCACAAGGAGGCAGGTTGGACCAGGATCCAAACTACAGTAAGTCGGTCACAAGCCCCGAACAATCTTCACGATATCCACGATCGCTGGCTGGTTGAAATCTGTTCAGACAGACCGGGTGCTTGTGCCCTTGCATTGACCACCCGCACTCATTTGAATGAGTCAAGTGGATCTGCGATCTGATGGAGGACACCTTATCTGCAAAGAATTGAGCAAACTCATCACACTTAAATTGTGAAAAGCTCTCGATTCAAGGCAGGCTGGATTACTCAGCCTGTCCATGGTTTGAAAGAGCTTAGCTGGTTGATTCCTTGCTGCAGCAATCTCCCTGTACAGGAACTCTGCCTTCTTATGGGAGATTTCTGATTGATGGTCTAAATAATGGGCCATCAAACCAAGTCTGTCCTCCTCCAGTCCAGAGTTCCACCAACAACGTCTCCAACCTTCGCCTAGCTGTCCTCAGCTCCCTCAATGTCCCATCAAACCAAGGGGACCGAGGGCGGAGGGGAAGAGGGCGAACTTGGACAGGAGCTACGGAATCCAGGGCCCTCAGCACCACACTATTGTAGTGCAGTACTAGGTCTCCTAGGTCGGAACTTTCCAATTTCCTACTCAGTAGGTCCAGCACTGCCATTAGACCCTCAGGTAACACCCCTCAAAGGACAGTACTGGACCATCTACAGAGGGGTGGGTCTTACGGGGAGCCACGAAACTGAACTTTCTAGAGTGATGGTCCGACCATCCAGCCAGTTCCACCACCAAGCCAGTGGCCTCCATCCCCAGGTGGGACACCAGATTCAAGGAGTGACAATGAATATGGGTTGCAGCGATAACCACCTGTGTGAAGCCCAACGAGATCATCAGTTGGAGGAAGTTCTGACCAAAATGCGAGAGTTCATCGACCCAGGCATTGAAATCCCCCAGGACCAACCACCTGGAGGATTCCAACACCATGTTGACCATGAAGTCTGCAACTTCCTGCAGGAAAAGCGTTCTCATCTCCGGTGGACGGTATAGATAAGAAGAATCCTGCTACCTACACCTGCTCCGTGATGCACTCGAAGGATCTGGTGGTCCCCACTGGAACCTCTACAAAGCCCAGTTCCATCTTAAAACAGATGGCTACACCCCCTACAATCCAGTCTCTGGCACTGTATCACAGAGTATCCGGCCGGAACCGCTGACTGCAGTACCGGGCCAGCATTCTCATCCAGCCAGGTCTCGGTGATGCAAACCGGGTCATATGTCTCAACAAGATCAACAATAATTGCTGTTTTGTTCTTTATTGACCTGGCATTGCATAACACTGCCCTGGTTGGATGAGAGGCCATGGAAAAGCGGGCAACTTGCCCATTATCAGTGGAGCCCTTGGGTATGGAAGGCAGGCAGGAG
The DNA here is from genome assembly GCA_016271365.2 of Neoceratodus forsteri. NCBI lineage: Eukaryota > Metazoa > Chordata > Ceratodontiformes > Ceratodontidae > Neoceratodus > Neoceratodus forsteri. The sequence goes on from CM028129.1 coordinate 195,049,481, forward strand.
GACCCTTTCCTGGACCCATTTCACCCCAGGGCGCCTCCTTGACCCCACTGCCCCAATCCGCCCACCCTGCTCCCTCCCAGGTCCAGGTGCCCCACCCTTAGACCCCTCCATGCAGTACCCAAGGCACAACGACGCCTGTACACCCCAGGTTACAACGGTGACTATCAGTGCGCAGGCCTCTGGACTGGAGGGGGAGTAGCTGCCCACTGGAGCATGATCCCAACACATACTAGCTTATTTAAAAGCACCTACTATAGGTGCTGATTAGAACCGCAATAAAATATAAAAATCAACCCCAACTCTCTATTAAAATGAACCAAAATAACTCAAAACAAACTATCTAATCTTATTTAATTTCCCAACAGATGCAATCCAGTAACCCCTCAAACTCTCACTTCGAAGGTTTTAAGTATAATAGTCTATTCAGTTTCCCGAATACGTAGTCCAATAATCCTTCAAACTCTCACTTGAGGGTTTTGAATATATTGAATTAAATGTAATAGTGTAAACAGAAAATCAATCCTGGAAAAAAAAATTACATTTATGCTATAAAACCAGTGTTCTCTCACTACTCTGAATGACTAATTTAACCCCTCCCCGCCTCTCGTGTACAGGAGAGAGAGTATAGAAAACAAGAAAAAGTCAAAATAATCCCCAGATAGTAACAATACATCCAGATCAGATCACGTCGATCAGGGAGTCAATATATGGGAGGTTCTCTCTCAACCTCCCACCGCAATTTCTACCAGAATCAGGTCAATGCGAGGGTTCTCACATAGCCTCCCTCGAACAATAAAATAAAAAAAACACCACCAGGACAGCACTATAGATGGGTAGAAGGGACCTCAATTTAACGTCTCATCCAAAGAACGGTACACCCCAACAGCACAGCACCCCCCCTGTGCTGCACTCGAGTGCCACTATTGATGGTAGTGAGCCCTGTCCCTGGTGTGGACTGCAACCCACATCCTCAGAGGTGGATGTGCTACCAGCTGAGCCACACTGGCACCTACTGCAGACTACATTGCAAATTTCTCTTGCTGGCTCCAAGTAACATCATTTTGTATTGCTTCTAAAATATACTAATCTGCCATTCATTCCTATGTCAGTGTCATATCAATAGAATGGCTGGAGCTGGCAAGGAGAAAGTATTTTTTATTTATTTAGAAATAATCAATAGACTATTTAAAACTTTGTAAAGTTTTACAGTTTGGGTTCGGAAGTTCATGGTGTGTGGGTGATTGGTGGCAGTGCTGCACGGACTTCTAGAGCACGTAGAATAAGAAACATAGAAAAAAAAATGAGTGCAGTTCCCCAGCCAGTATACAGTGTGGTAAAGTCGTCAATGTCCTGTTTACCTATGTGACATACCATTTATTAAAGCACCTGGTATGAATGAATCTACGTTGCTTTTCTTGCAACATAAGTCTGTATGGAACACTAAAATGTCTGTCTTATTTTTCATAAAGCAAACTAAGCATCTTGCTCGGACTAGATCTTCCTGGACATAAAGTCTCCACCTCTCATTCACACTAATGGGACTGTGCCAGAGGCATAGGACCCAGTGGAGCAACAATCTTAAGGAGGGCCGGCGCCGGGGCAGGACCACACATGCGCAGTGCCGCAAGACTGGCTCACACTGTATAGGCTACCTCGGCATCCACCCTCCAGCCGGCTCGGTTCCATTTTTCCCGCCGTCTAGTGCACCTCAGTGACGACGTTGCTCGCCCGCCAGGAGTCAAATCTTCACATCTATACGAAAGCAGCTATAACATTTCAGTTTTGAGTAGTGTTATTATTTTATTAGTTAAAAATAAGTATAAATTTTAGTAAGTAAATTTTTCTTCAGAAGAAGTCTTCAGCCCTCCTTCGACGGAGTCAACCGTGAGCTTGGCAGTTGAGGTAGGGAGACTTCACCTGAAAGCTGTGTTGTCAGCAGGGCTGGGTCTTGTCGCGCCGCCCTCTGTGGGGATCTGACTACAGACAGTCTAGTGCTCGGGTGGGGGGATGGGCGCTTTCCGAAAGCACAGAAAGAAGTGGTCCCATTCTCGATCCTTGTTCTAGGACTTGACACCGCCTGCCTCGAAGTGTTTTGGCCTCCGTCAAAATAGAAATGGTACCGCTCGAGGTCGCCTTCTGGTATGTTTGCGCGTCGATTGTCTGTCACTGGCGGAAGGGACCCGACCCAGTCTCCTCCGGCTTTTGCTTCTGGTGATTGGCATCCTTGACTCGAGTCTCTACCCGCCACCTGGAGGGTCTTCCAGTGAACAGTTTCACCGTTGGACCCTCTTATGGAGCAGTGGGTTCGGGCGGTTGTCCTGTCTACCTGCCGTGTGAGTCCATACGTAATTTCCACTTTTTAATATTACATTTATTTTCCACATTTCTGATGTATGTGATTATTTTGTAACTCAGTATGTCATGCTGTACTTTGGAAGTTGTGGGGGTCAAACCTCTTGTTACAAATAACTTGATAGAAAATTCTGTGCCATTTCCATGGTTTCTTTTGTTGACTATGTTAAATCGATGGCTGCACTGTTGCTGTCTGATAAGACATGTGCAGCTCGGCTACAAATAGAATTTATGCCATTGTATTTATATCTTATGCTGGGGAGATCAATTCACAAGCTGGTGGTTGGTGGTTCAGGGTTCAGAGCAATTGTGGACTTTGTGCTTACTGTAAGAAAATAAACATGTACAAGAAATGAATTAAAAACACTTTATCCAGCTTTAAGTGTGTGAGAATGACAAGTGCAACTACTTTGGTATACATTGGGAGAAACAGATTGATTTTGTAGTGCTAAGTATATATTGGAATAGCCACTGCATCACAAGTATGGCAATCCACAGCCCTTGTATGTATATGATTATGTGGTGTTTTGGTGTTGGTCTGCCACAAAGGACCCTTACTTTCTCTTCAGATCTGCCGTGCCCATCTCTCGCTGCTGTGTTGGACACCTTGCTCGACCATGCGAATAATTGATGGACGCATTAAATAAATGTAGAAAATAGGGGTTATTCTCGTACCACAGAGACATCAGCATACCATGATGTACAACCTCAGACTGATAGGATTTCCCAGACTGTCTCTGGATAACCAGGCACTGCAACAATTTGCAACATGCAAGTTCTAAGTGCTCTTACAGGGACAGCAGCTAGCAATAAGCCCCATGCTTAAATGTGTACTTCACATCACTCCTGGGATCATAAAAGGGAGTACCACTTGAACAAGCAATAACACTATAAACAGTTTTAAAAAAAATTTCAAGGCATGACACACTTTTAACAAACCTGTACTCCACTGCAGAGGAGAGGGAGGAAAGGATCTGGACTACAGTGGTGACCAATCAAGAGTAGTAACAGGGGAAGGGAAAACACCATGGCAGCCTGAAGCTTGGTCAGGTCAACAAGTGCCACAGTGCAGGAAATGGAGAAGGAAATAGAGGGATGGGGTAGCTGCTGGAGAATACCCAGAATACAAGATAAACAGTGCAATAACAGTTGCAGAACACTAATATTTATAATGAACACATGAAATACCACCAGAAAAACAGTCCCACCACTGAGTCCGGTTACCAAAAGTTCAAAACCTCCGTCGACTTTTTCGGTTAGTGGGAATGGTGGTATGTGTAACTTGCACCAGTTCTTGACATGACTGTGTGAGATCAACAAAAGCAACCCAGGAGTTCTGCGAACTATCAGTCATACCACTTGACTCTGTAGGTCCAGGATCTGTTTGCGTACTACTTTCGTAATATCTTCTTGATCTGATACACGGGTCTGCATGAGAGAGTCTTGGGAAGAAGGCTGAGAAGTCCCAGGAAGTTCATCTGGCTGATGAGGATGTGAAGATCAGAATTAAGTGGTTGCAAGTTATCTGGAGGAATTTCAGTTTCAGAGAGGATAGCAGGCTCGAGTGCAGCTTCATTACTGGTGGACTGGGATCATCTGGAAGGATGTTACTGGGGTACTCATACTTTAGACAATTGATGTGGACTTTATGTACAAACTTTCCATCAGACTTGTGTTGCAGATGAACGTGAACTGTAGGAAGCTTTTCCACAATATAGAAGGGACCAGTCCAAGGGCAAAGCAATTTCTTGGTGGCACCAGGAACTAGGATAGGTCAATATAGGTAGACAATGTCCCCCACAGAAAATGAAGATTCATGTGACGTGGCCGCTGACGTTTTCTGCACGGCAGATTTTCTCTGTCCCAACGTGGTGATTGCAACATGTCTGGCAAGTTCAAGCTGTTCAGTACAGGAATGATGAATGAAGAAGCTAACTTTGGAACCTCTAGCAGTGAGAAATCCCTGTCCAGTGGAGTTTTTGGGTAACATCCATTGACCAAGAAAAATATGTACTCTGTACTGTCGACACAGTGACTTTTGTTCTAGGCAAATTGAACAAAAGGAACAAAGTGGTCCTAAGTGTCGCAGGTTTCATCCTGGTACTTGGAGAGTGTGTTGAGAATGGTAGACGTTCTTTCACTTTGTCCATTGCACTAAGGATGATAACTTGTTGTGTGAGTCTCTCTTATGTTGAGAAATTTGCACGTACTGTATCTTGAACAATAGTTGAAAGGTAGTTAGTGCCTCTGTCTGAATGCAGGAATGAGGGGGTACCGTGATGACAAATAACTGTATTGAGGAAGGCATTTGCTACAGTGGCAGCATTGATGTCTTTTAGTGGGATTAGTTCCAAGTATTTTGTAAGGTAGTTCACAAAAACAAGGAGATATTTGTTGCCAGAGTCTGAGCATGTTGGTAAAAGTCCAAGAATGTCTGTGCTGACTCTTTGGAAGGGTTCAGTGCCTACAGGCATTGGAATGATGTGTACCTTTGTCGGTTTGGCAGGAGGCTTTCTTTGGGAGCAGGGTTGGCAGGATTTGACAATTTGGACAATGTCCCTGTTCATGTGAGGCCAGAAGAAGTGAAGCCTCGTCTTTTCAAGGGTTCTGTGGATTCCCATATGACCTCCAGAAAGTAGAGAGGCATGATTGGAGGGAAGAACTTCGTTGACTAGAGCGGCTGGCACAACTACCTGTACATGAGGTCTATCCATGCAATGGCCCTTACCTTCCTTGGTCCAAAGGTGAAAAAGCACTCCGTCATTGAGGAAGTATTGTGAAGCAAAGAAAAGTGCATCCTGGCGATGTTGCTTCTGTTGTGGTAAGGTTCCAGATTCTAAGTAAGAAATTTATGTCTGTGCATTGAGAATGTGTTCTTTGTTGCGTTTTGACAGTTGCCAGGGAGAGATCAGAAGCACAGGAGGTGAGAAGCTCTTCAGCCGCTTGCAGTCAGTGAGGATTTGTGCTTTTTTCCTGAAGAAGCAGTTGGTAGCAGCAAAGCAGCTTGAGGTGCAGTAGGGGTGTCTACAGGAAACTCATCTGTGGCATGGAAAGGAAGAGCTTGTAAGCAGGATTCATCATGTTGAGGATGATACGGAGGAATACATCTCTAGTTTACACCATCAGCATTGGAGTGAACTCGACCTGGTCTGTACTGAATCTCAAAGTTGTAGCATTGCAGCATGGCAGTCCATCGAGCGAACTTGCCTGCTGGCTCTTTCATTTCGAATAACCCTCTGAGGGCAGAGTGATCAGCAGCAGCTGTAAAGGAGGAATAGCCTCCCAAGGGGCAACAGCTGGCATTAAGCCCCATGCTTAATATGTACTTTACAATTAATTTTCTTTTGTGATGCAGTTGACATTTGAATTTTATTAGAACGTATGCTGCTTGTGTGTGTTGCTTTGCATTCTGCAATGAGTTTCACACTCTGATCAGTGTGAGACCTTACATTTTCCATTATCTAGTGACTTTTTTTGTTCCAAATTGTTTTTTACATATGTTTGTTGAAAAATACTTAAGGGTTCTGTTTATTATTTATGTTAGGACAACACTACACTAGCCCCATCCATTCTGTACAATGTGAAGAGACACCAGTCGAGGAAAGACAAACAAAAGTCCATAAAGTACCAATGTAATGCTTATCAATAAAAACAGCACCTGGAAATTATGTAGGGATTAAAATACAGTGGTACCTGCACTTTAATGCGACTGCCAGCATTGGTGCACAGTTCTAAGGTGGACTGCATTAACACCTCATCCCAACAGCTTTCCAAAATGGAAACCATTATTGTTGATTCCTGTTCCTAATTTATCTGGGGGGCAGGACAACTAATGTAGACCATTGACCGGGATTTTACTTTAAAATTGCAGAGAGCAACTGGCACTCATTTTTTTCTTAAATTCATATGGCTAAAAATCTTTATTAGAGATTCAGGCTCCACTTGAGATTTAGAGATTGTGCCGGAGCTCCACTTGAAATTTTTCACCCCTAGCAGATGCATTTACAGCATATAAAAACTCTGTGCTTATGTAACCCCCCTGCAAATGGGGGTTCCCAAAAGACTTCCAGGAGCTTGCTTGAATGCTCCAAGCCTGAATGGTGTTTGGCATTTAAGCCATTTATCAGTGAGTGTTTTTAGAGCCTCTGGTACTGTCTCTTTAAGAGCTGTCTGCTTGCAGACATAATTAGTTTGTATGGGGGGACTGTGTGCTTCTCTGAGTACCACTCGAGCTGCTGCCAATTCACTTCATTTTTGCAGTCACTAGGAGTGCAAAGGGAACCTATCTGAAAGATGTAACTGTTTACCAGAGATTATTTGGAGTGATAATGAAATTGCAGTTTGTCTAGCCTGCTTTCTTTGCAGTCAGAACTGTGTCTGCTAGTTCCCCATTCTAGTTTTGAACTGCTGAACTGGACCAATCAGTGTGGGGTAAGCTAGCTCTAAAATGGTGCCTTGGACGAATCAGAACTTGGACTCATAATCTGAGCCAGCCACAAGAGGATTGTATGGGCAGTGACTCTGGGAGATGTAGTTTAGACTTCAGTGCCTTTTTGGACCAACAGCAGCAGTCTATTGTGAGTGACAGCCAATCCAGTCAAGAACTGGGAGGAACTCAAAGGAAGTGCCCGGTTTTGTCGGTTGGAGTTCAGTTGAGCTTTGGCAGTGAAGAAGGAAGGAGCCCTGTACTTTTTCAGTGTGCAGTTTTAGTCAAAAACGTGTGTAAGGCCCAGAGTTCGGTCTGCAGCTTGTTAGGACTGAATCCGTCCTGTGAAAAGAATCAAAGGATCTCTGAAGAGTAGAAACCAGGCTCACCCTGTAGAAGACTGGAAGAATTGCTGAAAATTGCACTCGGTCTGTCAGGAACTGAATCTGCTGTGTTCTCCGGGTATTGTGCAGTAATTGCAATCGGGATACAGATGCAGCCTGCCTGGTATAGTGCTTTCTTTTATATGGATGTGTGAAGAGGTTGTGTACCTCAAGTGAGCCCTGCTGACATTGAAGGACCCTATCTTATTTGGAGGTCGTGAGTACTAATTCAGGGTCGCTCCCTGTTGAATTGCCACATTAAATCCAAATGGAATTACTGTATTGCTGACTGTTTAATTCTCCTTTCTCTGTGTGAAAGGGCCTACCAGCTGCCACGGTTTGACTAGCCACTAGGGCTTGGGTACCCAGGGACAGTAACTGATAGGGATAGGCCTGTGCACAGAGCCATAGGTAGATTATTAGAGTGATAAGCTAATTAACCTGATTTCCCCTGTCCTTGTTATATCCTCCTAAATAAATCAGAGCTGCTTGTTTCAGCAAAGTTATACTGCCTGAGGTATTTGTCTATGTTAAAGTACTGTACTGTGATTGTTGCACTGTATCTCATTTCACAGGAGGTCCCAGTGCCGAACCAGACCTGGGGGTAAGTGTATACTGTGAAGGTAATTCTGATATATTGTGTGGGCCACTAGTGAGAAGAAAGGGGTTGCAGTGTCCCAGAGGGCTGTGACCAAGTTAGTTTAACTATTGCAAACCCTGACCTCTGGGTGGAGGCACCGCCATTGGATCCAGGCCCTCAACCTGTTAGTGGCAAATCAGGCAGGGTGGTAGCCCTGGGATAGCGCCATCTAGGGGTTACATCTTGGAGGCTCACCGCTGGGATTGTGTGTCCTCTAGTGGCCATATTCTGAACCACTGTTAAGAAAAAATGGGTACCCGACAGAGTGGCTGTGCACCGGCTGGTGGAGTGGTGTACTGGGGAGGAGATCGACCCCAAAATGCTATGCTTATCCTGGACATCCCCTGGGTATCAATACGGACACTGTGCAGGGAGTACTTTCCAAGGTGGAAGGTTTACAAAACCCTGTGGTGGTGGGTCGGCATGCTAATCTGCTCACCCACACTTTCCTGGCCCTAGTAGAGTTTAAGGATCCCATAGATAGCTCCAAAGTGCCACAGACCATTACCCCAGAGGAGCCCTCACTGCTTGGAGAGTGATAACTAAGGACAGTAAAGACCGGGGAATCAGCCCCACCACTATATGAAACTTTTGAGGAGAAATTTGCTGAATGGTTGCTGGGAGAGGGAAACTGTGGAGGACTTGAAGAAACTATTCTTGCCACCTGGGGTGTTCTCCCCAACACCCTCTCCTGCTCCAGTGCCGTAATGGTGGCTGAACCAATGCAGACTCTATTTCTGCACCTGCCATTAGTCCACGACTCTTACGAAGGTTGAGGATCTTCTCTGGCACCCTCCCACCCCCCAGGGGAGGATGACTGGGAGACCTGGATAGACTATGTTGCCCCTTGCTAGAATGGCAATGCTCGGAAGGCGAGCGAAAGAGGGTTAGTGAGCCTCCGAGGTCCTGCCCTGGCTACCATCCATGCTAAACGGGCCAGTAACCCTGAAGCGACTGCACAGGCCTATCTTGAGGCCTTGGAGAATGTGTATGGGAGCCCAGATTCTGATGAGGACCTATGGTGGAGAGTAAGAAATGCACAACAGTACCAAGGGGAGTTGTTGTCTGTGTATGTCTCTCGGCTGGAAAAATTGTTGCAAGAATGCCTCAGAAAGGGTAGTTTGCCAGCGATTGAACTAGACCGAACCAGACTGGACAGAATCCTTAAGTCTGCCCCCTTCTCAGAACTGCTGTTGCTTCAGTTACGCCTGGCAAATCGACTGGAATCCCCACCCTTCTATGATGAGTTAATGAGAGAAATTCGAGGAGTTGAGAAAAGGCGACCTCGGGAGGTACCTGCACCAACAGCTGTGGCTATGACCCGAGTGACTGAGGGTGACCCATCAAGTGAAGTTCAGGGGCAGAGGTTGACAGTCAATGAGTGCTCTGACAAGGAAAAAGATATGCCACAATGGGGCGAACTGTTGAGAGAGATCCGGGAATTCAAAAACAGTCCCTTTATGAAGGCCACGCCTGCAAGTACGAGCCCTGACCTATCTCCGACTGCATCTGCTATGGGGGTGGGGGTACCCACCCATGTATCTCCTGCTGATAACAGCTCAAACTCAATTCCTTGACCATGGAAGTGCAGAACTGACGAGATGTCTCCAAATGCTTATCACACCGCAGACAGAGATGGCACCAGGTTTCCAGTTAGTAATACCCCGCCCTGGCTCCCAGTGTGGCGCCGGCCAGCTCAAACTCCAGAAAGTATGTTTTGCTATAATTGTGGGAAAGATGGGCACATGAAAAGGGAATGCCAGTCCCCAAAAGACACTGACAAAGTTGCATATGACAAGGAGAGCTTCGAGAAGAAATCAGTGGTTAAGAGGTGCGACATGATCCCAGTGAGGGCACCAAAATGCTAATTCACGTCCTTTTGTGGCAGGTCAGTTGCCCAGGCCCCCACTACCGCCTCTCAGACTGGTCCAGAATAGTGGGTCCTCCATGGAGACCACTGTAAAGGTGAATGGAGTGTCTACAAGAGCTGTATTAGACAGTGGCTCCCAAGTGACAATTATGTTCCAGGATTGGTATCAGAAGCATTTGTCAGAAGTACCCTTACAACCATTAGAAGGACTGCATGTATGGGGGTTAAGTGAGAAGGCCTACCCCTATTCCGGGTATATCCGAATTTGGCTGTCTTTCCCCACCTCCGTGGCTGGAGTGGCCGAACAAGTAGAGACCCTAGCCTTAGTGTGTCCCCCCACTGGACTGTATGATGGTGTCCCTTTGTTGATTGGAACAAATGCTCATATGTTCGGAAGGCTGGCACAGTTGTGTTATGAAAAACAGGGGTCAAAGACTAGTAGAGCTTTAAGAGTTCCGGCTTTAATTAAGAAGGCCTATGAGGCACAGAGAGATGCTGAAAAACAGAACCAGAGGAACCGGTCGGAATTGTATGGAAGAAGGATCCTGAGTCTCTGATCCTGGCGCAAATGCCCAGTGTACCTTACAGGGAGAGGTCCGTATCAGAAAGGATGTTAAGAATAAAATATTAATGTTGGATGCACCAGGCGATGGAAAATTGCCAGAGGGACTGCTGGTCAAGCCTAGTATTTTGCCCGCTAGAGCCCATGCTTATGCCAGAAGGGTAATGGTCCAAGTTCATAATGTGTCTGAAAGAGACATTCGAGTAAACAGAGGTTGCATCCTGGCTAATGTGCATTGTGCAGACACTGCAGTGCTACCCAGCAGCAAGAGTTCAAGGAAGAATGACAGAGTAACGCCTGACTTGTTTGATTTCGCGACTCGCCGCCAGCTGAATGGAAAGTGAGGATCAGTGAGAAGCTTGCCCAGAGAGACCAGGTGTTTCTTTAAAGGAATGGGATGTAGGATGCGTGCAAGGAGCTGAGCACAATATCCGGCTGCATGATCTAAAGACCATTTCGTGGAGAGGTCTCGACGCCTGGCACCTGCTGACATAGATGATGTGAGACGGCATCTGCAAGAGATGTTAGCTGCTGGTGTAATACAAGAATCCAGAAGCCCTTATGCTTCCCCATTGTGGTAGTGAGGAAAAAGAATGGAACAGTAAGGATGTGTGTGGATTATGCACCTTAAACCGCGGACTATCCCTGATCAGTACACAATGCCCCGCATTCAGGTGCTTTGGACTGCCTAAGACGGAGCAAGTGGTTCTCTGTGCTGGATCTCCGCAGTGGGTACTACCAGATCCCGATGGCCCCAGAGGACCGTGAGAAGGCGGCCTTTATCTGTCCGTTGGCTTCTATGAATTCATGAGGATGCCTCAAGGGATTTCAGGTGCCCCAGCCACTTTTCAACGATTGATGGAGCGGCAGTGGGGACATGAACTTACTAGAGTGCCTGGTATACCTAGATGATGTTATTGTGTTTGGCAGCTCACTGGAGGAACATGAGACAGATTATTTAAGGTATTGGACCGACTGGAGGACTTTGGCCTTAAACTGTCCATTGATAAGTGTCAATTCTTTCAAACATCAGTAAAGTATGTGGACACATAGTATCCACCGAGGGAATAGAGACCGACCAAGTAAAGTTGAGGCCTTGACCACCTGGCCACAGCCCAAAAATCTAAAAGAACTGCAAAGATTCCTGGGATTCTGTGGTTATTATCGGGCTTCATCAAGGACTATTCAAGAGTGATCCGCCCTTTACTTAACCTTACTCAAGGGTATCCCCAACCCACAAAAATACCAAAGTCAGCGTCCCTCAAGACTGAAAGAGTGTATTTTCATCCGAGTGAAGTATTTGGGGCCCGCTGGACTCCTGATTGTGAGACTGCTTTTCATGAGATCATATATCAATCACCCATGCTCCAGTGCTGGCCTATGCCGATCCAAGAAAACCTTACATCCTGCACACTGATGCTAGCTTGCAAGGGTTGGGGGCTGTGTTGTACCAAGAGCACGAGAATGGCCTGAGACCAGTGGCCTTTGCCAGTAGAAGCCTGACCCCATCCGAAAAGAACTATCCTGTACATAAGTTAGAGTTCCTAGCTTTGAAGTGGGCTATTGTTGACCAATTCCATGAGTACTTGTATGGGGCTAAAATACTAGTAAAAACTGACAATAATCCTTTGACCTATGTGCAGACCTCAGCTAAGTTGGATGCCACTGGCCATAGGTGGCTTTCTGCATTATCTACATATGACTATGCTCGAATACCGAGCAGGTCTGAACCACATAGATGCTGATGCTCTCTCCGGAGGCCTGTTCCCAGAATGATTGGGTCCGATTGGCAGAACCTGACATTCGGGCACTCTGCCGGAAGTTTGACAGGGAGGAACAAATGTCCACGGACGCAGTGGACTGCATGGTGGATTGCTTGGACCTCTGAGAATTGCATACCTGCTGCTTATTGCCACTTTTCTGCAATAGACATTGGTGCACTGCCTCAGCTGGACAATGACAGTATTCGGTGGGCTCAATCCCGCATCCCATGATCAAAGCAGCTTTAGAAGCCCTCTATGCAGGAAAAGATGTGTCCAAATTACGCCCACTGATTTGAGAACTGCACTGTTATACAAAGAAGGTCCTAAGTTGAAACTGATCAATAAACTGTTATACAGAGAAACAGTAGACAGAGGGGACAAGTAGACAAACAACAACTAGTGCTGCCCACTGCCTTCTGAGACTCAGTACTGAGGTCCTTGCACAACCACATGGGGCACCTTGGTATAGACAGAACACTTGACTTGGTGAGATCCAGATTCTATTGGCCTAAGATGGGGCTGATGTGGAGCAACACATTCGAACTTGTAGTCGCTGCTTACAGAGGAAAGCTTTGCCCCAGAGGGCTGCCCCCTTGTTAACATCACCACCAGTGCACCCATGGAGCTGGTCTGTATTGATTTTCTGAGTTTGGAGTCAGATCAAAGAAATATCAGTAATGTGCTGGTGGTCACTGACCATTTCACGAGATATGCCCAAGCTTTCCCACGAAAGACCAGAAAGCATCCACTGTGGCCAAAGTACTTGTAGAAAACTTTTTGTTCACTATGGGGCTCCACAAAGAATCCATTCTGATCAAGGAGAGACTTTGAGAGTCGTCTGATCAAAGAGATGCTTTCTCTGTGGGAGTCGCGAAAGTCCAGAACCACTCCTTACCACCCCCAGGGGACCCACAGCCTGAACGTTTCAACCGCACTTTGCTAGATATGCTAGGCACCCTGCACCCAAAGGACAAGCCTAGATGGAGCCAACAAATTAGCACCCTGGTACATGCTTATAACTGCACCAAAGTGATGCCACTGGATTCTCCCCTACCGCCTGATGTTTGGAAGAGAAGCTCGACTACCAGTAGATGTGTGTTTTGGGGTCTCTCCTGATGGGGTTCAAGCTGACAACTATTTACAGTATGTGCAAAGTTAAAGGCCCAGCTAACTCATGCGTACCAACTGGCTCAAACCATGGCTGCCAAAGAAATCTGGCCAACAAAGAAAGGCATGATAAAAGGTGAAAGCACAGGAACTCCAGGAGGAGATCGGTATTGCTAAGAAATCTGGGACTGCATGCAAGCACAAGATTGCTGACCGATGGCACCATCTCCCTCACATTGTAGTGGGCAAACTAGATGATCTGCCAGTGTACAAAGTAAGGCCTGAGAATAATTCAAAAGATGTAAAAACAATACATAGAAATCATTTACTGCCCATTGGACAAATCTTAATTGAGTCTGAGCCCTAGAAGATGCCCCTCTGGACCAGTGACTAGAGCTGCTGCTAAGAAAAGATCAAGAAAGTCTGCACCTACAGAAGCAAAGTTAAAGTGTTCCCTCCACAAGTCCCAGTTGAGCATGACTGTCAGTCCATATCGGAAGAAAGTGAGTGACTTTGAATACTATCCTTACGAACTGAGTCAATTGTTTGGGCAACTCTAGTCAATACTGGAGACAAAGCTGGGCCTTCTGGACTGTCTAAGCCCCCAGCTTCATCCCTGGAGCCAATGCTCCCAGAAAGTGAAGTGCAAAGCATCAGATCAGATGAAATGGAATCATTGTGCATGGTTGAACTGTTTGAGCTTTCAGGGAGGAAATGATAGACTAGGGGCAGACTGGTGATACACCCAACAAGAAGAGTATTTTGAGTGCCCTGACAGTCCACTGCCAGTGTCCAAAGCTCTCCATGCGAGCCAAATGTTGTGGACTCAGAAACTGTAACTCCTGGAGCTGAAAGTGCCCCAAGTTCTAGCCTCTCTACCCCATGGAGACTCCCCTGACAAGTGAGGACAATGCTGAAAATGAGGCTCAGAGTGCAGAGACTACAACAGTTCCCCTAGAAAGACTGGTCGACTGTAAAGCCTGTGGTGCACCTCAGTTATATGATTCACTTGGGGGGCTGTGGACTTGCCTCTCAATGTTGTCCATAAAGGAGTGTATGTGTCCCGAGCTCACTGCCCAAACTGAGCATCAGTGCTAACTCCAAGTTACTTGTGTTGCCCTCTAAGTATGGTGCCCTTGCCCCATCCAGCCCCAAGGTAACTGATAGGGAAGGGCCCCCTCTCTTCAGGTTTCATGTACAAGAGGTAATAACTTGAGTTATGGTACAATGTGTATGTAATACTGTGTAAAGTGACGACTGCAATGTTTCAGAAATGTGTTCTTGGTAAAATGATATATTGACTGATGATTACATGTAGTGAGCCTAATGCAAATATATATGGTTGCAGTTGAAACTTATGGGTACTTGCTTGACGCGACGCCAAGCTTTCCCAGGCCAGGAAGGGTGTAACCCCCTGCAAATGGGGGTTCCAAAAGACTTCCAGGAGCTTGTTTGAATGCTCCAAGCCTGAATGGTGTTTGGCATTTAAGCCATTTATCAGTGAGTGTTTTTAGAGCCTCTGGTACTGTCTCTTTAAGAGCTGTCTGCTTGCAGACATAATTAGTTTGTATGGGGGACTGTGTAGCTTCTCTGAGTACCACTCGAGCTGCTGCCAATTCACTTCATTTTGCAGTCACTAGGAGTGCAAAGGGAACCTATCTGAAAGATGTAACTGTTTACCAGAGATTATTTGGAGTGATAATGAAATTGCAGTTTGTCTAGCCTGCTTTCTTTGCAGTCAGAACTGTGTCTGCTAGTTCCCCATTCTAGTTTTGAACTGCTGAACTGGACCAATCAGTGTGGGGTAGCTAGCTCTAAAATGGTGCCTTGGACGAATCAGAACTTGGACTCATAATCTGAGCCAGCCACAAGAGGATTGTATGGGCAGTGACTCTGGGAGATGTAGTTTAGACTTCAGTGCCTTTTGGACCAACAGCAGCAGTCTATTGTGAGTGACAGCCAATCCAGTCAAGAACTGGGAGGAACTCAAAGGAAGTGCCCGGTTTTGTCGGTTGGAGTTCAGTTGAGCTTTGGCAGTGAAGAAGGAAGGAGCCTGTACTTTTCAGTGTGCAGTTTTAGTCAAAAACGTGTAAGGCCCAGAGTTCCGGTCTGAGCTGTTAGGACTGAATCCGTCCTGTGAAAGAATCAAAGGATCTCTGAAGAGTAGAAACCAGGCTCACCCTGTAGAAGACTGGAAGAATTGCTGAAAATTGCACTCGGTCTGTCAGGAACTGAATCTGCTGTGTGTTCTCCTGGTATTGTGCAGTAATTGCGATGGATACAGATGCAGCCTGCCTGGTATAGTGCTTTCTTTTATATGGATGTGTGAAGAGGTTTGTGTACCTCAAGTGAGCCCTGCTGACATTGAAGGACCCTATCTTATTTGGAGGTCGTGAGTACTAATTCAGGGTCGCTCCTGTTGAATTGCCACATTAAATCCAAATGGAATTACTGTATTGCTGACTGTTTAATTCTCCTTTCTCTGTGTGAAAGGGCCCTACCAGCTGCCACGGTTTGGACTAGCCACTAGGGCTTGGGTACCTAGGGACAGTAACTGATAGGGATAGGCCTGTGCACAGAGCCATAGGTAGATTATTAGAGTGATAAGCTAATTAACCTGATTTCCCCTGTCCTTGTTATATCCCCTAAATAAATCAGAGCTGCTTGTTTCAGCAAAGTTATACTGCCTGAGGTATTTGTCTATGTTAAAGTACTGTACTGTGATTGTTGCACTGTATCTCATTTCACAGGAGGTCCCAGTGCCGGAACCAGACCTGGGGGTAAGTGTATACTGTGAAGGTAATTCTGATATATTATGTGGGGCCACTAGTGAGGAAGAAGGGGTTGCAGTGTCCCAGAGGGCTGTGACCAAGTTAGTTTAACTATTGCAAACCCTGACCTCTGGGTGGAGGCACCCGCCATTGGATCCAGGCCCCTCAACCTGTTAGTGGCAAATCAGGCAGGGGTAGTAGCCCCTGGGATAGCGCCATCTAGGGGTTACACTTACAAATACTAATATAGTACTGCCAAGTCATTATCATGAAAAGAATAAGTCTGTCATTGTTATGAAACCGCAAACTTTATTAAAAATATTCTGTTCCTTTAGATGAACTTAAGCTGCCTGCTGATCCTGCATGGATGGTGGGAAGCAAGTGAGTGCCTCTGTGCCATATTGCCTCCTACAGTGGGTAAGGAGCTGTGCTGACCCAACAGGGATGGTGGAGAGAGAACAAACACCTGACTACCTGGAGGATTTTGTTATCCCTTACACCCCAGCTGCTTATTTCATTCCTATGAGGTGTGCCTCTTCTATGTCCCCAGACCCATATTGAAATCTTCAGGGATTGTGCTTTGGGTATGGCTGTGCCATTGCTGAGGAGCGTAGTTCCCACTGACGTAAGAGGAATAACCTCTGTGGACACTTCTAAGGCTCATCTGAAAACTCTTTTTTTCAGTTTTACCTGTGGGACTGTTGTATTAAAAAAAATGTGATTTTATTAATGAGATCTATTTTAAAACAGTATACATGCACAGATCACTTTATGTGCCTCAGAACTTTATCCACTACTGCAGAAGTAGGCCTGATGGTGCTGCTGAAACTCAGAGTCCCTGCCTCTGAAGTTAGGTCTACTATGACACAGAGAACTGAGGGCCTTCCTGACTGTGAACCCTTTACAGGTTCAAATCCCCTGAAGCCATTTGCTTATCATGTGGACTAGGAGGCCTCCCCACCCAAAGAGCACCACTGCCTCAAGCCACTGCCTCAGAGGTTGCCAAGTATGAAGAGCAGTTGGACCACAGTGGGTTCTGGGAGGAATGTGGTGGTGGAGATGAAATTCCAGTTGTACCTCTACACAAATCAGAGCAAGGTTCCTCTATGATGGCACCCTCAGTGGAGACCAAGAAGAATGCTGAGGACATCCACAAGGGAGACCCACAAAAGGGCAGCAAGTGACACCACAGGGGAAAGAAACAGCTTCTGATAGGGAACTCAATTGTTAGGGGGGTAGAACTGGGGAAGGGAGAGGAGGTGCCTGCCTGGTGCCATGGCTTGGAGGGACAAGAAGTGAATCCTTCGACTGCAGAAGCAGCATCACAGGAGAGTGAACTAGATATCATTGTCCACCTTGGGACAAATGACCTAGCTAGGCATGGAATCAGTGCAGTGCAGGATGAATTTGTGGAGTTGGGGAGGGGCCTCAGATAGGTAGCAAGCATGGTTACCTTCTCAGAGGTGCTGCCAGTCCATGGCAGGGGTGAGGCTAGGGTACTGCACACCATGCAGTTTAATGAATGGTTGCAAAACTGGTGCAGAGCACAGGGCTTTGGCTTCAGTGGGGACTGAGGATACACCTGGAGAGATGAAGGTCTGTACTGGCACGATGGTCTGCATCTGTCCACGAAGGGAACCAAGCTCCTAAGTGACAGGTTTAAATGCTTCCTTGGCAAGCTTTTAAACTAGCCAAGGGGGGAGGTGCTGATAAGAGGCAGGAAATTTCAAGCTTCTCCCCACAAAACATGGCAAGTAGTGAGGTAAACACTGAGGTACAGAGCTCAACAGAAGGCAGGACAGGGGTAAATGGAAAATAGACAAGGGCAATAAGAGCAGGGATGGGGGGAAAAGCAAAAAGCCAACATTAAATGGAGGGCAATGAGTACCAATGCCCATAGTCTGGGAAACAAGCTTCCAGAGCTAGTAGCCCTGATGGAAGATGAAAAATTGGATATTGTAGCAGTCACAGAAACATGGTACACGTAGAAACATGACTGGGATGTCAGCATAACAGTCTACAGAAGGGACAGGGGAGGGTAAAACAGGAGTTGGAGTAGCTCTATACATAAGGGAAGCGATCAAAGCTACAGAACTAAAAAGTATAGGGGAGGATGAGAGGCACTCTGGGTCACCTTGAAGACAGGGAATGGTATAACAATCTGCACAGGGACTGTATACAGACCCCTGTCTCAAGGGGAGGAAACGGACAAGAAAATGATAGGACATTCTCAAAATGGCTGAAAAAGGGGAGATACTGTTGATGGGGGACCTGAATATGCCAGATGTTAACTGGATGACATGTACTGCAGCCACATCCAAGAGCAGGGTCATTCTTGATGCCCTCCAGGAGGCAGGCTTTAGCTAGTGCTGGAACCCACTCGGGGAGGGAGCAGTACTAGATCTGATACTCTCAAGTGGAGAGAGGATCACAAATTTAGAAGTCGGTAGACATCTGAGAACAAGTGACCACTGCACAGTGTGCTTCACAATAAGCACAACCATGGAGACAAGCCATACAGAAACAAGGATACTGGACTTTAGAAGGGCCGACTTTGGCAAAATGGGTGAATACCTGAGGAATGCACTACCAAATGGCCAAAAAAGAGGGGTGGAAGAACAATGGAGAAAAATCAAAACTGCTATCATAGAGGCAACAAGCCTTTGTGTGGGACAAATAAAACAAAGCGGAGTAAAAAAAAAACACTATGGTTCTCAAAAGAGGTGGCAGGGAAGGTTAAGGAGAAAAAGGCTGCATTCAGAAAGTATAAGGAATCACAGAAGGAGCATGACAGGGAACTGTCAATTAAAGCAGAAAGAAGTGGGGAAGGCAGTCAGAATAGCAAAGGTCCAAACCGAGAAAAAAAATAGCCAACTCAGTTAAGAAGGGGGATAAAACCTTTTATAGGTACATTAGGGAGCATAGAAAGGTTAAGGGAGAAAAGTGAAGATTAATAAGGGAGAGGGGAGGTGGGCAGAGGGAGACTGTGAAAAGGCAGAGATGCTGAATGAATACTTTTGCTTAGTATTCACAAAAGAAGATGAGGAGGAGTTACCTAAACCAGACAATAGAAGCACTCTGGGCAGGGGGGTTGACACCAGTCCATTTACAGAAGAGAGAGAGAGTCCTGAAAGAACTCCTAAACTCAAGGTGGACAAAGCAATGGGGCCTGACGAGATTCACCCCAGAATCCTAAAAGAACTAAGGAGGACCTAGTGACACCACTGATCACACTTTTAACAAATCATGGGAGGATGGGGTGGTACCTGAGGACTGGAGGAGGGTAAATGTGATCTCCTTCACAAAAGTGGGAGCAAGGCAGAAGCAGGAAACTACAGACCTGTAAGTTTGACCTCAGTGGTAGGGAAAATGATGGAATCACTTCTGAAAGAAAGAATTGTTGAGTACCTAGAGGCCAGCGAGGCACAGGACCCAAAGCAGCATGGATTTACAGCAGGAACGCCATGTCAGACGAATCTAATTGATTTCTTTGACTGGGTGACCAAAGTAATAGACCAGGGAGGGGCTGTGGATATGGCCTACCTAGACTTTAGCAAGGCATTTGACACAGTCCCACACAAAAGACTAATAATCAAGTTAGCCAGCCTGGGAGTGGGTTCCAGTGTGGTAGCCTGGGTAGCAAACTGGCTGCACAACAGGACAGAGAAGGTAATAGTGAATGGAACACATTCCGAAGAAAGGGGGGTTACTAGTGGAGTACCTCAGGGCTCAGTACTGGGTCCAGTCCTCTTTAACATCTTTATAGGTGATATTGCAGAGGGTCTGGAGGAAAGGTATGCCTCTTTGCAGATGACACAAGATCTGCAACAGAGTTGATACACGGGGGTAGAAGGATGAGAAGGGACTTTTCAGGGTTGGAGGAATGGTCAGACGATGGCAACTTAGATTCAGTGCAAAGAAGTGCACCTAGAAAACAAAAACCCAGGAGAAGAGTATACAATAACAGGGAGGTACTAACAACAAAAATGGGTAGGGACTTGGGGGTAGTCCTATTAAATGACTTATAGGTGGGTAAGCAATGTGAGAAGTCAGTAAGGAGAGCCAGGAGGATACTGGGATGCATAGGAAGGGTATCACAAGTAGAAAAGGAAGTGATTATCCCTCTGTACAGACAGTTGGTGAGACCCCATCTGGAATACTGTGTGCAGTTTTGGAGACCCCATCTACACAAGGACATAGACAGGAAGGAAGCAGTCCAGAGGAGGGCAACTAAAATGGTGCAGGGTCTGCATCAGAAACCATATGAAGAGAGACAGAGAGCTTAATATGTATACCCTTGATGAAAGGAGGGACGGGGGGGACATGATAGAAACTTTCAGGTACTCAAGGAAATCAACAAAGTCCAGGAGGGTAGCACCTTTCAGAAAAAGAGATGTGTAAGAACAAGGGGGCACAATTTAAAGATAGAGGGGGGGTGGCTCAGGGGTAATGTGAGGAAATGTTTTTTACAGAGAGAGTGGTGGATGCATGGAGCAGCCTTCCTGGGGAGGTTGTTTGGTCTAAAACAGTGGGGGAATTCAGACATGCATGGGACAGACATAAGGCAGTCTTAGTAGGGTAGGAGGAAGTAAGCTGTTGGTTAAATAGGATCTGCAACTTATCCAATAGGAAGGAAATGGGCAGACTGGGTGGGCCCAGTGGTGCTTATCTGCCATCAAAGTCTATGTTTCTATGTTAATGTGTATTACCATTTGTGACAGACAGCTGGTTCTGATTAATCTGTGATTTTGTAATATAAAATGTGTTATTGAATGTCTCTCATGATGCATGCTGAATCAGCCTGTGGAATGACAACCCTCCCAGGTTTTAGCTAATAGGTGTTACATGGAAGGCCAAGAGATAATTACAGGCTAGAAGAGACTAAATGAAGCATCTCCTATTTATGTGACTAATTGCAGCTTGCCAACTGCCAAGATAGATCATAAACTTTTATAACGTTCAGAGGAAACATAGGTGATACAATTCATATGGTGATACAAAAGCATGTTGCACCTCCGTGAGATCTTGCAGAGAGACATAACAAGTCCTTTGATGTCCTGGAAAGGGGAAGCTGCTAAAGATCAAAGAAAGTCATTTGAAAAAAATGAGTTTTGCTGAGGTTGCAGAATTTTAATTTACCTTTGATAAGACATCCTGTTTTGCATAGATTTTTTTATATTCTGACAGGGAGGAGCTAGGTAACCTTACTCAAAGAGGTCGGCAAAGCCAGTTTTTAAACAGTATTCTGTTTTCCATTTAATGACAAATGTTTGGACTCTGAAGAAGCAACATCAGGCACTATTAGATGAATATACCTTAGAAGAGACAATTAATGAAGTACTGTGGTAGGAAATTTAGTCTGCACTTTTAAACCTGTTTTGTTTAAGTGATTTGTACGTTTTGTTATAATGGTTCAGTATTTACATTTTACTTTTTTTTAATCTATTTTGAAGTAAACCTCTACTTTAGAGACTACTTGGTGTGCCATTGAATTTCTTTTTCTTGACAAGGGAAGCATACATGGTTAAAGCTGACACTGCACAAAGCTTACTGGTCTTACCAAACTGGGTAAAGGTAAGAATTTATTCTGAGGTCTTTAATAGAGTTTTAAGGGTTCATTTTGTACGTCTGGTTAGGTGCCCATGGGCAAAAGATATCTGCCTCCCCCCCCGAAGAGCAGAATTATCTGAGCCTGTACATTGGGTACGCTAACAAGAGGTTCACAGTTTGAATCCCTCCAAGATTTGAGACCAAAGGTTGATTCGAACCCACAAAACAGACAGGAGGGATACCCTGTTTCTGTTAACTTTTCACAAGACTGTGCTCGGAGGTTGGCACTGTGGGAGCAGAGGGCCTGACCCGCTGAGTGGGTTTGTGACACCATTTACAAACTATGACGCAGGTTTGGCATTACCCTAATATCAGCACCGTCTTGTTACACAAAGAAAATGGCGCAACAATGCTTGGCTAGAGTGTGCCAGTATTAAGGTAATGATAACCTTGTGTTAGATGACCATTGAAACCCCAAGGAACACACCACCATTGATCTGTCAAGGTCCCAGACTTCCAACCCTAATTTTTTCATTTCCTTAATTTGTACACTTTGCTATTCAACCCTTATAGGTGTATTAATGTAGATCTTCCAAGAATCAGTCTTCGCCATTGATTCATACTCATAGGTCTAGGGCTGTGGAGGCACTAGGACCCTGCGGGAGCAAATTTGTTTGTAGAGAGGACGCTAGTGTCGGCTACTAATTGATTGCTTGCTTGCTAATGGTACCTGCACACTTCATGTGGTGCCACATGCGCCAGCCAATAACCATTGTCAGCTCCCTCTCGTGCACCACAGTTGTGTTCTTCACGCCATCGAATGTACACAGTGAGAGTGACAGCACCTCAGTTTGACCGTCGTTGACCAATTCCTACTGCATCACCGCTGAAAAGATTCTGTCCACGGTACTGTCTTTCATTTCTTTATTTTCTGTGATGTCGAAGTCTGAGAAATTGAAGGTAGCAAAGAACAACCATCAGCCCCCCATCATGTATCACTGCCCCTGAGGAAACGCATTGCGGTGATGGATCAGTATTAGTAGTGCTGGATCTGCCTTGGCTCATCTCACAATGTGGATGTATGAAATGCCTGCTTCTCTATGGACCACCACATGTTAAGAGTTCTATCCGATGAAGTGGGGTCACCCAGTCCCCAACTTTGGAGGCAGGCATTGCATATGAGGGCAAGACACAGTCTCTGGGCCACTTCCCAGCTTTTATTGTGCTGAGGAAGCACAGCGTTGGCCTCAACTTTGCCTAACTGAGGAGTCAGAGGCCCTGGGGGCTGGGTCTGAACGACAGCCGGCTCCTCCTGGGCAGCTGGCCATGCCCTTCCCCATCTGACTGCCCTGAATAGTAGGTGTCCCCAGTGGTGAGACCAAAGCTGTGTACACTGTCTACACCAGTTGATGCCTTGTTAATGCGGCCTGGTGCTGCTCTGGCGCTTGACACCGTTCACGGTTTTGGTGAGTTGGGTAGTGCTGGTCGTGACATCAAGTACCCTCCTGACACTGTTCATGGTGTTGGGAGAGGGACCAGCACTGAGGCCGTGCGTTGCCCAGGTGCTGAGGTGGTAGTGTTGGTCTTTCCACTGAGTTGCCCTCATGGCTCTGGGGGTAGGATCGACGCTGCCTTTGGCGACTAGCACAAGATAGGTTGTGGTGTCTTTCCTAGGCTCGACATCAGGCACGGTATCGGTGTTGCCCCTAGGGCTGTCTGTGATCTCAGACTGGCACTCGACACCACTCTCAGTGTTGGGGTGGGGATGATCCCAGGGCAGGCCTTGAACCAGGCACTGAGGATGGTGCTGTCCTTGATGCTGGAGGGGAACCCTCATCTAGGCAAGTCCTTGGGCATGATACCAGAGGTGGCACCACTTCAGGGCCAGAGGACGTCCTGGAGGTGGAGTTCTGTCCAGATCTGCATGCTGAGCCTGCCAACATTGAGGACCGGAGCTGCCCGAGGGGATTGTATGGCTTTGCTTTCCTCATCTGGGTGTCTTCTCACCCCCCTTTGGCACCGACCTAGTCATTCCTCTTCTGTAAGTTGACCTTGTTCAGGCGATCCTACTTGGCCCTCCCCTTGGGCAAGGTCCCCTTAGCATCTCTGCAGCCCAGGTATAGGCCTGGATCCTCTGGCTCCTGGAGCTCTACATGGTGGGGCAGCCAGGGTATGTGGCCAGCAGCCAAGTGAGCAATGTGGAGGGTTGTGGGATAACAGATGGACCAGACACCAAACTTCAAGTTCAACACACAAATCTCTGTGTGATGTTTATTAAGCAGATAACCTTAAGCAATGGCATAGCCTTTCTTCAGTACATCAGTTTGCAGCAAACAGACCATGTATGTTCTATCTCTGCATTTAGCCAGCACCTGCTGACTCACTGATCTCTGATCTTCTCAGCAGTTGAGATTCAACCCCCACCCATATGTGGGCCTTGTTTGCTTGGGTGGTGGGGGCTCAAATAAAAAAAAAAAAAATAAAAACAAAGAACCTCAATGCAGAAGCACTGAAACATGGATTACCCCAAAGAGCATTGACAATAAGCCAAATTTCAAAGAAATACATCATCATACATGCGTCCATAATGCAAAGCATCATGGGATATATGCAAATCACCATGCAATTACAGACTTGTTCGGTTTACAGCAATTTACATGCATTTTAAATAGCACGACTAATTTAATTTTCATCGTATAGTCCTCTAGTAACTTTTTATCTTGATCAAAAACACCTGGAGCCCCATGGTTATTTTCAGCATTTACAGGTTTTATAAACATAAGGTATATACATCAAGGTATTTTATGACATAGTAGTGCTATTACATACTAAATCCAACAACGATGAACATAACCTGTTGTTTTACATATACTGGAGGTCACCACAATAACCTCCCTGTACAAGGACCTGAGGGGGAAAAGGAAAATTAAAGAGGACACTGTAGCATAGTCAAGAAAGGGGAAGGGGGTGCCCATAGGTTCAAAATCTTAGCTTTTTCTTGGATTTCCTTTGCACAGTCCCCTTCCCCCACCCCGTCTCTTGATCTTCACTATACTACCCTCTGCTTTCCTTTTGTCGCTCACGTACCTGAAGAAAATCTTATCCCCATTCTTGACCTCCTAAGCAATCCTTTTCTTGGTGTGAGCCTTTGCTGTCCTTATTCTCCTTTCAGCCTCCCTTTGTTTCTCTAGATATACCTACCCATCTGCCTCCATTTTGGTCTCCTTGTAGTTTCTGAAAGCTTTTTTCTTTTATTTACCACCTTAGACATCTCCTTTGAGAACCACAGTGGCCTCTTTCTCTTCTTTCCTTTACTTATTTCCTTTAATAGATTGCCATTGCTCTAGTTGTTCCCTCCTTAATTCTAGTCCGTTGCTCCACCCTGCAGCTATCCCCCACTTCAAGGTATTTCCTAAGGCAGTCTCCCATTTCCCAAACTCTGCTCTCCTGAAGTCCAGGACCATCATGTTAGTGTGGTTTATTCCCTGTCCAATCCGTATGCCAAACCACACTGTACACTGATGGCGAACCTGGCGGCTACTCGGCTTTTCGATGATGGTGTCAACATCTTCCTGAGTGCAAGCCCCCTCATTGACAGTTTATGTTGACTGCAATTTGGAGATTGACATAAATCCATCGAAGAACCTCTTTGTGTTTATCGGGACTTCACCCCTGAACCCCCATGTGGGGGCTCTTCCCCTCTACCTCCCGGACTTGGGAATTATCAACTCTGAGTCAGAGTTGAGTCAGGGAGGGTGCAGGACAAGGGAAAGAGTGCTGGGGTCCCGGGTGGACTTTACAGTGAACTGTCAATCAACGTGTTCGCTGTGGGATCAGTGTACGGTGGCTACCCACTGTGATGTCAGCTAAGCTGTCCCTCTTTGTAAGTATCAGATCCAGCACTGCTCCATCTCTAATGGGATCTGTAACCAGCTGCTTGAGAAATGCCCCTTGCAGGGAGTCTAGGATGACCCATCTCTTACTCGTAGCTGCAGCCAGGATGTTCCAGTCCACATCCAGCAGATTAAAGTCTCCCATGACTACTACTTCCCCTTTGCTTGCCATTTTGCTTGTGGCCTCCTCAAAACTCTGTCCACTTCTTCCTCTTGTGCTGGTGGCCTGTACACCACCCTTGCATGTATAAAGGCCCTGGACCCCATTTTTAAGCCAACCCAAGGAACATCTATCTGCTCCATTTCCCTGCTGTGTCCTTGTATTTCCGTCACCTTTATACATTCCCTTACATATAAAATGCCCTTCCTCCCTGCCCTATCCTTATGAAAAATATTGTAATCTGGCATAGAAACATAGACTTTGATGGCAAATAAGGACCCCTTGACCCACCCGTTCTGCCCATTTCCATACCTACTGGATAAGCTGCAGATCCTAGTTAGCCAACAGCCTACTTCCTCCTACCCCCCACTAGAATTGCTTTATGTCTGTCCCCATGCATTCTTGAATTCCCCCAATGTTTTTGACCCCACACTCTCCTCAGGAAGGCTATTCATGCGTCCTCTTTGAAAAATACTTCCTCACGTGCCCCTGAGCCGTCCCCCATCTTCACATTGTGTCCCTTGTTCTTGCACATCTGTTTCCTGAAAGGTGGTACCTTCTTGACTTTGTTGATTCCTTGAGGTACTTGAAAGTTTATATCATGTCCCTCCTTTCCTTGAGGGTGTATATATATATATTAAGCTCCTTTATTCTCTCTTCATGTCTTTTGTTGCAGACCCTGCACCATTTTAGTTGCCCTCCTCTGGACTGCCTCCATCCTGTCTGTCCTTGTGGAGACGGGGTCTCCAGAACTGCATGCAGTACTCATGGTCACTACCTAGCTGTGGTTCTTCCAAGAATCGGTCTTCACCATTCATTCCCACTTGTGGGTCTAAGCCAGAGGTACCTATACTAAGACCCACTGGAAACAAAGTTTTATACAATCTAGGTGACCGACATGGCTGTTGATGCTACCCACGGGCAGACATAGTGATGTCATACTCATGCCAGAAACCCAAAGGCCAGTTACTGGCTGGGGGTAATACAGGTGACCATATCAGAGGAGAAAAGGACCTGGGAGTAATGGTCAAGGGTGATATGAAACACAACACAGTGCTGGAAGGCAGCCAAAGTAAATAAAATGCTGGGATGCATCATCAAGGGAATCACTTCTAGGAGGGAAGAAGTTATTCTGCCACTGTACAGGTCACTGATGAGACAACACCTGGAATACTGTGTTCAATTCTGGTGCCTTTACCTGAAGAAGGATTTCAAACTACTGGAGGGGGTCCAGTGGAGGGCAGCCAAAATGATCCAGGGCATGGGAGACTGTACATATGAGGAGAGGCTTGAGGGAGCTTAACATGTACTCACTGGAGGACAGAAGGGAGAGAGGGGATACGACTGAAAACTTCAAGCAATTTAAGGGCATGAACAGGGTTGGTACAGAGGGCATCTAACTTAAAGGAGGGTATAACAAGGACACATAGCCTGAAATTGGTGGGGAGTAGATTCAGGAAAGAAATGAGGAGGCACTTTTTCACTGGAAGGGTGATGAAGGGTGGAATGAGTTGCTGGAAGAGGCAGTGGCAACAAACAAGGTGGCCAGTTTCCAAAAGGGGTGGGGGTGGGGTGACAAAATGAGGACAGAAGGAGACATTACCAGGAACTGGAAGGGGAGGAAATGGGATGTTGGGGATGACTCCAGGAGGAGCAGGCGAGGGCAGCTCTAGGGAATTAACTGAGTTGCACACACAGACAGACTCAATAAAACATGGCCTATTACTGCTAGCAAATTCGTATGATCTTACTTAGAGAGGGCTCTTGCAGTACGCAGTCACTCTGAGGATTGCGCCCCCTGGCATCGGGACCCACAGAAAGCTTTGGCCAGCAGTATCTGACAGGGGACTGCCCACCTGATGTCATGTGATGACATCAGCATTACCATATTTATTGGGTGATTCCCACGCCTGCCTTCAAGTTCTTTTCCGCTGTCGACCTGATTCATCAGATCTCGTGGAGATTGTATATTGTAGTTCGACCGCTTTTTGGATGAGTATCCATTTATTTATTTCTTTCAAAAATTAGTCTTTTGTTTCTTTTGTGCATGTTGTCATTGTCTTCCATCGAGCACAACAGTAAGTGTGCTTCATGAGGTGCGCAACTACCGCATAAGGATTCACACTCCCTCCACCTCTTCTGCCTAGGCCTGGACCACAAGATCGAGGACTGTGAGGCCTGTGCCTGGTTTAACCCATCCACATGGCAGTACTGGCAGCAGGCCCTTGAGGCTGTTATTCTAAAGCAACAAATGGCCACCATGGAGAAAGAGCTCCAAAAGTTGAGAAGCGCTTCCACCTCGCCCACCAAGCCTAGGCATGAGAAGGAGGAGGAGAAACATCGGGACCAGGAGCGGTCCCCTTCTTGTCTGAAACTGCCCGTGGCTGTTGCCTTGGGCTCTGGGGACTGCCTGACTTCGACCAGTAAGTTGAGCCTCAGCAAGTTGAACATTTGCGCAGTCATTTTGGCCACTAAGTCAGATGTCTGATCTGATGATGTCCGCCCGACTGACCTGGCATTGTGATCCGGTGAGAGCCCCGATGATTCCCAGCTGCCGGACCTATCTCAGCCACCCCAGAGGGTTCTCTTCACCGGGCCTCCCCCTCACCACGAAATGTGGATCCACCTCCCTCGCCCTTTAACCGAGTGACTGGAGATCAAGGGCTTCTGCCAGGTGTCTGCTCCCCGAGCACACCTCTGGATTTAGGGTTAGGAGCTGGTGTGAACCCAGATAGTCCCCAGCATCCTCCTCCTCCACCGATACGCCTTCCATCGGATCTCACCCTACTGGGACCATCAGGGTCTGGTATCCTGCAGGGTCCTGCGTCTGGGTCTATAGCTCTGTCAGGTCCTCCATCAGGCTTGCCTCCTTTGGGCTCCCCTTGACCCCTCAAGTCAGAGCCATGTCTCATCGGAGAATTCTGCCCGTTGGGTTACCCGACTCCCAGGCACCGGCATATAACCCTCTGGGTTATCCCCATCAGGGTTCCATGCACCAGAGTACACCCACTTACCCTATGTTAGGATACCAGTCGACACACTATCATGTACAGGGGTTCCCATCATTGGGATTTGCCGATGGCTACCCCCTGGTCTATCAGCCTATGGCAGATTTTAGAGCCATCTTGCAGTCGTGTTGGTTTGAGACCAAGGCTCAACTGGTTTCGAAGCTGGGCAGTCAGCAGCCCCACTGGGAGTTCCCTAGGAGCCCCGACGTGCAGCCAGCGAGACAGGTGCTGGTTCCTCAGCCAGCGCTGATCCCTTTGAAGGAACTGACGTCGGCCCGTCCTATCAATAAGCCAATGCCAGGCCCAAGGGAATTGGCTCATCCTGATTCTGGGTCTTCTGACTCTGACCAGGATTTAGATTCTGATGCTTCCTCTTCAGCAGAGTCTGGTTTCCTAACCCCACCCATAGAGTAGCCACAACTGAAAGAATTCCCCAAGTCCTCCCTGGAGGATTCTTCCTTCGCAGACCTCTTACAAAAAATCAGAGGTTTATGATTGGAAATCAGACGAGCAGGACACACAAAGGCTGTGCCTGGGCATGCAGGCATCTGCACCGGTCCTTACCCCACCCTGGGTGGAGCCTCATGAGGACCTGGCATCGACAATATGGATGATGCTATCCTCCATTCCAGCGGTAGCTAAGAAAGCAGACTGCACCTACCGCACTCTGGAAGAGAAAGACCACCTCAGTGTGCACCCTAAGGCAGATTGTCATTATTGCAGCTGCTCATGACAGGTTTTCTAAACCCCATCACATGAGCACCTCTCCTCCTGACAAGGAGTCTTGTCAGTTGGACCAGTTTGGGTGGAAGTTTTATTTATCCTCTACACTGGCCATGAGGGCTCTAAACTATGTAGTCCACATGCTGGTCTACCAAAAGTTGTTGTTTGCCCAACTCGAACTGGCCAATGAAGCCCTTCTGGATTCTGAATCGAAATCCATCCTGGAGGATTCGATTCGGTCCACTGAAGTGGCTTGCAGGCATTCCCTTAGGGCAACCTATGATGCTGTCGACTCCTGCTAGGGGAGCTACCACGGCAGTCAGCCTCTGGCACGTTTCTTGGTTAAGGGTATTTGGTTTGGCTCAGGATATGCAGTCTGCTATACAGGATGCCCCTTTCAGGGGATACGTCCTCTTTGGGGGTGACACGCAGGAGATTATAACTATCCTGCAGGACAAAGGCAAGGCCATTCAATTGGTACCAACCAAAATTTCAGGCAAAAAAGCCTTTTCGCTGTCAAGGGAAAAGGCAGCCGAAGCAACAGCAGATGGCCCAATGTCAGACCAAACATCCGGCACAACAAGCCTTAGCCGTGCCCCCTCCCCGATATCCTGTGAGGAGGGCGCATGGGGAAGGGCGCCATCCATAATGGCGACCCGCTCCCTAGTGAATCCTTCACAGCAGTGGGAGGGTAGGGTGGCTGGATGAGGGGGTCAGCAAAATTGGATGTCACTGTCATTATGCTGGGGTGGCGAGCATGCGGCGTGGGCTGGGAGGGACAGAGGAGCTGTAGGGGTGGCACTGTGGTGGGCTGCCGAGCTGCATTGGGGTTGGTCCATGGGTGTGGTACGGGTCGAGATTGCTGGTCGGTTTTTTGCACCAGGCCGAACCTTTTATTTTTAATGTTTTCACCCCCTGGAGTTGAGAATCCTCTGGTGGGGGTGGGGTGGGGCAAAGCCCCCTCCCCCAACAGAAAACATTAAAAAGTAAGTCCCCAGTGCTGTTTTCCTGTGCACCGGGGTGTCGGAGTGCCGAAAATGTTTTCTACACTCTAGACTTCTTGATAACTGTGATCTCCTTTAGGCTTTCGCTGTTATCACATAGGAACCCCCCCCAGGCTAAATCCCAGAGAAGTTCTGGTGCAGCTCTCCCCAACCCCCTACTTTCGCATGACTCTCTATCCACTCTCTCCCCTCCAGATCTTCCAGGAGAGCAGGTGGCAGAAAATTTGCTTGTCATCTGCCAGGGTGGCGGGCAATGACAACCAACCTCATAGGTTCTTCAGCTCATAGAGCAGGACCACACTCTGGAGTTTATAGAAAAGCCTCCAGACAGGCCTCTGGACCAGTCATACTATCCGAGGTGCACATCCATAGAAACATAGAAGTTGATGGCAGATAAGGACCACAAGGCCCATCCAGTCTGCCCATTTTTTTCTACCTTATGAGTGTGCCATAGGCCTTTGCTCTGTCAATGGCCTATCTATTTATATTCGTATGTATAGCTCTCTTATGCCTACCCCATGCCTGTTTGAAGCCCTGCACTGTATTCATATCCACCACTTCCTGAGGTGGGCCGTCCCATGCATCCACCACCCTTTCTGTGAAAAAGAACTTCCTCACATTGCCCCTTATTTGGCCTCCCTCTAATCTCATGCTGTGTGTCCTTGTCCTGCTATTTTTCTTATATTGAAACATGTTATACTCTTTCACCTTGTTAATGCCCTTAAGGTGTTTGAATGTTTCAATCATATCACCTCTCTCCCTCCTTTACTCTAGGGTATACATATTGAGTTCCGTTAATCTGTCCTCGTATGCTTTCTGATGCAGTCCCTGCACCATTTTGGTTGCCCTTCTCTGGACTGTCTCAATTTGTTTAATGTCCTTGTGGAGGTGTGGCCTCCAGTACTGCACGCAGTATTCGAGATGGGGCCTAACCAGTGTCTTGTAAAGATGGATTATTACCTCCCTTTTCCGACTTGTGATACCCCTACTAATACACCCCAACATCCCTCTAGCCTTACCTACTGCTTTAGAGGTCTGCTTGGATGATTTCAGGTCATTGGTGATGATGACGCCCAAGTCTCTTTCTTCCCTTGTGACTGCCAGCAACTCCCCTCTCAGCCTACAGGTGGCTTCAAGATTTCTCTTCCCTGTGTGCATGATCTTGCACTTCTTTGCGTTAAACCCCAGTTGCCACTCTTCCGACCATTTTGCTAGTTTATCCAGATCTCTACTCATTCTGCCCACACCATCTGGATCACCTACTCTGTTGCAGATCTTGGTGTCATCTGCAAACAGACAAACCTTACCCTCCAGTCCATTTGCAGTGTCTCTGATGAAGATATTGAAGAGGACTGGCCCTAGGACTGATCCCTGAGGTACCCCACTTATTACTTGCATCTCTTCTGACTGTATACAGTTTACCACCACTCTCTGTTTTCTGCCCGTCAACCAGTTTGCCACCCAGGTGACCAATGTCTGACCCACACCGAGCCTACCCAGCTTATTAATCCATCTTCTCTGTGGAACAGTATCGAAAGCTTTGCTGAAGTCAGGGTGAGCAACATCAGCTGCTCCCCTTGGTCCACCACTCTGGTTACCCAGTCAAAGAAATCTATGAGATTAGTTTGTGGGGCGTTCTTTTGTAAACTCATGCTGTCTTGGATCCTGTGCACCTCTGGATTCCAGGTGTTGCACTATCATTCCCTTAAGGAGTGTCTCCATAATCTTGCCCACTACTGAGGTAAGACTGACTGGTCTGTAGTTCTCTGCTTCCTCCCTGCTACCAGTCTTGTGGAACGGGATCACATGAGCCCTTCTCCAGTCTTCTGGGACCTCTCTTGTGCTGAGAGACTCACTAAACAGTTCTGATAATGGCTCTGCTAGTTCCACCCTTGTCTCCTTTAGTACCCTGGGATGTATGTCATCCGGTCCCATTGCCTTGTCCACCCTGAGCTTATCGAGCTCTTGCAGGACCCTTTCTTTTGTGAAGGGACTAGTGCACACCTCCCTTCCCCATGTCCATGGTGCAGAGCTGTGGGCCCTGCCTCACCTTCTCTTCAGTAAATACTGAGCGTAGTATCTATTTAGGATAGATGCTTTACATGGTCCTCCTCCTCACACGCTCCTTATCCCTTTGATCTTAGCAATACCCACTCTGGACTTTCTCCTTTCACTAATGTATCTATAGAAAGTCTTGTCACCTTCTTTTACTGTTCGTGTTAATGCTTCCTCTTTGGGCCTTTGCCTGCCTTACTGTCGTCCTGCTTGCCTTAGGGAAGTTTGGTATGCTTCCTGTCTTCATCCTGCTGTGTTCCTTTATATTTCCTGAAGGCCAGCCATTTGGCTCTGACCTTTTCTGCTACTGTGTGTAAGAAGCAAAGTGGTTTTCTTCTTCTTTTGCACTTCCTTTTCTTACTAACACAATGGGATGTTGCTTCAAGTATTGCATCTTTAATTCTTGCCCACTTTGCCCTGCCCCTCACCTGTATTTCTTTTGCCAGAGCTAGCTTAACTCTGTTGGCCATTTTATCTGAAGTCCCATATTTTTTGCCTTGGAATGGGATGATTTTGTTCTAGTGGCCAAACTGAACCATACTATGTGATGGTCATTGGACCCCAGGTGACCTTCTACCTGGAGATATGTGATCCTTTCCCTGTTAGTCAGTAGTAGAACTAAGATAGCCCTGTCTCTAGTGGGTTGTTGTACCAGTTGTTTGAGGCCCTCCCCCTGCAGGGAATCCACCATGTGTCTAGTTCTGGCAGATGTCCCTGCTGGTATTGACCAATTTGTATCTGGCATGTTGAAGTCTCCCATTATCAGAACCTCCCCTTTAGCTGTCATGTTTTGTATATCTGTTAACAGTAGCGTGTCTGTGTCCCTTTTCTCTGAGTGGAAATACAGGCTCTGCTACGGAAGAAAGCAATAGAACCTGTTCCAGTGCAATTGGAAGGAAAGGGGTATTACTCCCACTTCTTCCTGGTCCCAAAAAAGACAGGGGATCCGTGTCCTATTCTGGACCTCGGCGCTCTAAACCTGTACATAGAGTACAAGAGGTTTCGGATGCTGACCCTCCTGGGTTTGCTGCCCCTCCTGCACAAAGGTCAGTGGCTCTGTGCTCTGGATATGCAGGATGCCTACCTGCACATCCCTATTTTCAGGGCTTATGTCGCTACCTTCTGTTCTCGTTCCAGGGGGAACATTACTAGTTCATTACCCTATTTTTTGGCCTGTCCTCGGTGCCTCGGGTCTTCATGATGTGCCTGGCAGTAGTGGCGGCAGCCCTGAGGCATCCAGGCCATTGTGTGTTCCCTTATCTCAATGACTTGTTCCTGTCAGCCCCGTTAGAAACAGTTGAGCTCTGCTACCCTGGACCTTTTGGTCAACTGGGGATCACTGTAAATTTTCGGTCCTAGCTTGTCCCTTCCCAGCACCTTCAATTCATTGGGGCGGTGTTGGACACAGTTCAGGATATGGCTTTCTTCCCTACAGGGTGGAAACCTTGCAGAAGCAGGCCCATATGGTGGCCTGCAGCAGGAAGGTCTTGGCCAGGTCGGTTCTTTGACTGCTAGGCTTGATGGCAGCAGCCATCCCACTGTGCCTTCTAGCAAGCTCCATGCGCGATTTCGCAGTGGATGCTCAGAGCTCAGTGGGACCATAGGTGGGATGACCTTGACCAGATGATTATGGTCTCCATTCATGCAGAGTGATCTCTGTGGTGGTAGGATCTTTATAATCTCAACAGGGCTTTTCCAGCCCCTCCTCCCACCAGACTCTTGACTACAGATGCATCAGGGATGGTTGGGGCATCTGGGAGACCACGAAACCTCAAGGCAGGTGGTTCCAGTGAGCTTCTCTGCACATCAGTGTGTTAGAGATGAGAGCAGTGTTGTATGCTCTTGCTTCTCCAGAGCACCATTAGTGCATTCTGACAACGTGTGTGTGGCCTGGTATCTCAACAGGCAAGGAGCACCCATTCATATTCCTATGCAGGGCAGTGATGCAGGTGTGGAATTGGGCTGTTCTGCATCGGATTCACCTCACAGCTGTTCATATTCTGGGCGTGCAAAATGTCCTAGTGGACAGTCTCAGCAGCACCACACTAAGGGCCCATGAGTGGGAGCTCCAGCAAGATTTGGTCGACCACATATTCGACCTATGGGGTCAGCCGGAACTGAATCTGTTCGTCTCCTCGTACAACGCAAAACTACCCAAGTTTTGCTTGCTCGCTCACTCCAGGGCATGGTGTTTTCTGGTGGGCAGGGAGGTTGTTGTACACCTTCACTCCCTTTCCGGTTCTGCAGAGGGTGCTGATCAAGCTACGGGCAGAGGGAGCCCACGTGGTTCTGATTGCTCCCTTTTGGCCTTGTCAAGTTTGGTTTCCGCTTCTTCAGCAGCTAGTGGTGGAACCTCTGGTTCCCCTGCCGCTCTGCAATGACCTCCTGACCCAGGAGGAGGGCACGCTGGTTCATCTAGGGCTGAAATCCTTCCATCTTCATGTGTGGCACATCAGGACATCAGCTACTTCATGCTTTGGTGTATCCTGCACAGTGGCGCAAATCCTCTTTGAGGCCAGAAAGCCATCTACAAGGACCACTTATGCCATGAAGTGGAAGCTGCTTCTGTTTGGGCCACTTCAAGGGTTGGTACCATTCTTGTGCCCTGCCCCATCAATCATGGAGTATCTCCTGCACCTCTGTGATTTGGACCTGGAGTATTCCTCGCTGAAGGTCCATTTGTCGACTCTTTCTGCCTACCATACCCTTATGGACGGCAGGACAGTAGCACAGTTGGAAGTTTCCAAAACTTTCTTGAAGGGGATTCTGCATCTCAAGCCACTAGTGCGCAGTCCAGTGCCACCATGGGATTTGAATTTTGTTTTGGAAAAGCTGACCTTGCCTCCTTTTGAACTGGCTGGTTCTTGTGACATGCACTATTTGTCTTGTAAAGTGCTATTTTTAGTTGCAGTTACTTCAGCTTGAAGGATTTCTGAGCTTCAGGCCAATTTGTAAGGAGCCTTATTTAATTTTTCATAGAGATTGGGTGACTCTTCGTACCAACCCTAAGTTTTTACCCAAAGTGGTTTCTGAGTTTACGTTAAACCAGTTGATTGAACTTCCAGTGAATTACCCCAAGCATTGTAATTTGGGGAGAAGCAATTCTTCATGCCTTAGATGTGCATAGAATCTTGTGTTATTACGAACAAGATAAAGTCTGTCCAAAAGTCGGATCAGCTTTTCGTTCCTTTGCACCCAGAAGAGAGGTGCGCAGTTTCCAAATAGTGTTTAACTAAATGGCATCTGCATGGGGTTGTGTACAGACCCCCATCTCAGGGGAGGCAATGGACAAGGAAATGATAGAAGGCATCCTTAAAATGGCAGAAAAGGAGATATTGTTGATGGGGACCTGAATATGCCAGGTGTTAACTGGAGTACCTGTGTTGCAGGCACATCCAAGAACAGGGTAATTCTTGATGCCCCAGAGGCATGCCTCAGACAGCTAGTGTTGGAACCCACTCGGGAGGGAGCAATCTTAGATCTGGTACTCTCAAATGGGGAAGGAGAAAGGATCTCAGATTTAGAAGTGGGTTGCCATCTAGGAACAAGTGACCACCAAAGAGTGTGGTTCACAATAACACAGCATAGAGTCAAGCCATACAAAACAAGAGTATTGGACTTTAGGAAGGCTGACTTTGGGAAATGAGAGAGTGCCTTGAAAAGCACTAGCAAATGGGCAAGAAGAAGGGAGGAACAATGGGGAATAATCAAAACAGCCATCGCAGAGGCAACGAGCCTTTGTGTGAAGCAAATCAATAAAACAAAACGAAGGAAAAAACACTATGGTTCTCAAAAGAGGTGGCAGGGACACTTAAGGAGAAAAGGATAGCATTCAGGAAATATAAGGAAACACAGAAGGAGCAGGACAGAGAACTTTATCATTTAAAGCAGAAGGAAGCAGGGAAGGCAGTCAGAATAGCAAAGGTACAAACTGAGGAAAAGATAGCCAACCTTGTTAAGAAGGGAAATACAACTTTTTTTTATAGGTACATTAGGGAGCGAAGAAAGACCAAGGGAGGGATACAAAGACTTAATAAAGGGGAGAGAATGTGGGCAGAGGGTGACAGTGAAAAAAGCAGGGATACCGAATGAATATTTCTGCTCAGTATTCACAACAGAGGGGGAAGGGCCTAAACCAAGCAACAGAGAAACTCTGAATAGGGGGGTCAATACCAGTCCTTTCACAGAAGAAAGGGTTTTGAAAGAACTCTTGAAACTGAGGGTGGACAAAGCAATGGGGCCTGATGGGATTCGACCAAGAATACTAAAAGAACTAAGGGTAGAACTAGTAACACCACTGACTACTCTTTGAACAAATCATGGGAAGATGGAGTGGTACCTGAGGACTGGAGGAGGGCAAATGTGATTCCACTTCACAAAAGTAGGAGCAGGGCAGAAGCAGGGAACTACAGACCAGTTAGTTTGACTTCAGTGGTAGGGAAAATGATGGAATCACTTCTGAAGGAAAGAATTGAGTACCTAGAAGCCAGTGGGGCACAGGACCCAAGGCAGCATGGTTTCACAGCAGAAAGGTCATGTCAGACGAACCTAATAGATTTCTTTGACTGGGTGACCAAAGTAATAGACCAGGGAGGGGCTGTGGATATGGCCTACCTAGATTTTAGCAAGGCATTCGGCACAGTCTCACACAAAAGATTAATATACAAATTAGCCAGTCTTGGAATAGGTCCCAAGATGGTAGCCTGGATAAAAAACTGGCTGGACAACAGGACGTAAAAGGTAATGGTAAACAGAGTCCACAGTGAAGAAAGGTGGGTAACTAGCGGTGTACCACAGGGTTCGGTACTGGGACCGGTCCTCTTTAATATCTTTATACGTGACATTGGAGAGCACTTGGAAGGAAAGGTATGCCTCTTTGCAGATGACACAAAGGTCTGCAACAGGGTTGATGCACAAGGTGGGGTGGAAAGAATTAAAAGGGACTTGGCAAGGTTGGAGA
Organism: Neoceratodus forsteri; assembly: GCA_016271365.2. NCBI lineage: Eukaryota > Metazoa > Chordata > Ceratodontiformes > Ceratodontidae > Neoceratodus > Neoceratodus forsteri. The sequence goes on from CM028129.1 coordinate 195,086,708, forward strand.
AATGGTCAAATATGTGGCAGCTCGGATCCAATGCAAAGAAGTGCAAGGTAATGCATCTGGGAAACAAAAAATGAGGGGGTGAGTTAATAACAAAAAAAAATCGAAAGAGACCTAGGAGTAATTATGTCAAATGACCTAAAGGTGGGCAAGCAATGTGAGAAGGCAGTAAGGAGGGCTGGCGGGATACTGGAATGCATAGGGAGAGGCATCAACAGTAGAAAACAGGAAGTTATCATCTCTCTGTACAGACAGTTAGTGAGACCCCTTCTGGGGTACTGCGTGCAATTCTGGAGACCCCATCTCCGCAAAGACATAGACAGAGTGGAGGCTGTTCAGAGAAGGGCAACCAAAATGGTGCAAGGTCTGCACTAGAAGGCATGAGGAGAGACTAAAGCAGCTTAATATGTATACCCTTGAGGAAAGGAGGAGAGGGGGACATGATAGAAACTTTCAAGTATCTCAGGGAATTAACAAGGTACAAGAGGGTAGTATCTTTCAGAAGAAGAGATGTGCAAGAACAAGGGGCACAATTTGAAGATAGAGGGGGACGGCTCAGAGGTAATGTTAGAAAGTATTTTTTCACAGAGAGTTGTGAATGCATGGAACAGCCTTCCTGAGGAGGTTGTGGAGTCAGGAACAGTGGGAGAATTCAAGAATGCATGGGACAGGCATAAGGCAATTCTAGTGGGGGGCAGGAGGAAGTAAGCTGTTGATCAACTAGAATCTGCAGCTTATCCATCAGGTAGGGAAATGGGCAGACTGGGTGGGCCAAGTGGTCCTTATCTGCCGTCAGATTCTTATGTTTTTGTGTTTCTGTGGTTGGCAAACTGCATCATTTTCTGTTACCAGAAGCATGGTAAGACCCTTCTGGGGGAGGTTAAGGGGCATTCCACCAGGAGTATTGCTGCCTCTGCTGCTTGTTGTCAGCTGCTGACATTTGCTCTGCGGCTACCTGGAGTTCAGTCCACACTTTCACTAAGCATTACAGTCTGGACATTGCTTCTAGACGCAGAGCAGGTTTTGGCCTAGCTGTGCTTAAGGGACTCTTGTCCTGAACTGCCTACAGTTAGCATTTGACGTGGAACCTTTGTAAATGAGCTGCTTGGCGCTCAAAGGTATTGTAATCCTAGATTGAATAAATAAAATAAAAATTGTGTTTTTTTTCCTACCTCCCGCATTTCCATTGTCGTCTGATTCACAGTCCTCAGAGTGATTACCTACTGCCAGAGCCCTGTCGAAGTAAGATAGTACAGTTACATAAGAACTTACCATAATAGTAGATCTTTGAGAGAGGCTCTTGCAGTAGGTAACCTTATTGCCTCCCTCCCTCCATCCCCCAAATTTATATGGTTTCTTGCTCATTCTGAGCTCCAGGAGCCTCTGTTTCCTTTTTTCCTGTCACTCCTCTTCTTAGGTCTCTGGCGGGAGAACTGGAAGGCGGGCGTGGAGACCACCCACTGTACAGAGTCACGCTGACTTCTGTCACATGATGTCGGGTGAGTTGTCCCCGTCAGATACTGCTGGTTAAAACTTTCCGTGGGACCTGATGCCAGGAGGTGCAGTCCTCAGAGTGATTACCTACTGCAAGAGCCTCTCTCGAAGATCTAGTGTTAATGGTAAGTTCTTATGTAACTGTGTTTTCATATTGGTTGGCCAGTAACCAGTGTATACCCCTTAATTTCTCAGTTCTGTTTTTCCTGCCGTCGAGTACACACCATGGGAGCTGCATTTGTCTAACTGTGTAATTCTTCCTCAATTCATCACCACTTAATCCGACTCTTTTTTGATGGCACTGGTTTGTTGGTGCCATTTTATTACTTTTATGTTTTAGTTTGGTGCTGAACTCTCTCCTTTCTAATTTTCATTGTTTTTTTTTTCTGAGTTGCAATTTCCCATACTGTAGAGTATAAAGACAAAAAGGCAGAAGTATTGTGGCAGCCCCCCATGCGTTGGTGTTCCTATGGGGGATATATTGCCATTTGGGACTGGCATGGTGACTGCTGGGCATGCCTTGGCACTAACAATGATATGGACAAGTACAGTGCTGGTTTCTCCATGGACTGCCACATCCTTGAGACATGAGCATGGAGGTGGGGCAGTGGATCCGCCCACCCTCAGAGGCAGGCATCACACCAGGGATGCCAAGGTGAGGTCTCTGGGCTCTTCCTCTGAGCCCCTTCCCAGTACTACACATACTGAGGAAAACTAGGGCTCTCACTATGCTCACTCCACTGAGACATCGGAGACCCTGGGGTTGGGGTCTGATGGACAGTTGGCTTCATCTAGGGGGCTGGCTGAGCAACACTCCCAGTCTGTCGGCCCTTTGGGGCAGCAGATGCTCGTGATGATGAGGCCGAAGCTGTATGTTGGGTGTACACCGATGGGCACCCTGGAGTTGTGGCCTGGTGGTGCTCTGGCTGCTGGTACGAAGGCCGGTACTGGTGAATGGGTCAGTGCTGGCTGAAAGACCAGGCCCCTTTCTGGCACCTCACATGGTGTTATAAGACAGAAGGGTTCTGGGTGACCCTTTATGGACCTGGAGATTATTGTTCTCTGCTGAGCAGTCCATTGACTGGGGAGGAGGATGATGCCAACCTTGGGCCTGTAGATTGGGCCAGTGTGGATGGAGGCCTTGCCAGCCTAGTGGCATGGAGGGCTAAGGTGCCTTGCACCTTTCATGCTGTCACACCAGTGACCTGGGTTCAGGAACCGACACGGATTGCTGGGGAGGGAAACGAGCATCTCTGGGACTCCTTTCCTCTTCAAGGGAGGGGTGGTCAGCCATCTCAGCCTTTCACTGCCACCAGGTGGAGGACTGGTGGTAGTGCAGGCTCCAAGCGTCTCAAAGGGTGGGGCTGCAGATATGCAGGATGTGCATACTTCCACGCACACATCCTGATATGATGCAATGGCAGGTGAAGGGTGAAGATGGAAAATTTTATGAAGGAAGACTTTGTGAAGTCCTGCCTGATCCCGTGAGGCCCATACTACCATCTGACCCTTGGAGAGCCATTTGGATTCATATACCAGGGGAGTGATGAACACCCTCTGCCTTCTGGCCATGCCACAGGGGAGAAAATCTGTGGGGGACTATGCAACTACAGATTGGGGGCAGACAGATGTTGCTTATGGAGAGTGGGGGCATGACTGAAGGCCTTCCAGCCCACCACAGGCAGAGAAAGGCAATATGGAAGAGGATTGAGGCCTTTCTGGGCCTTGTTCCAAACCTAGCATTGGAGATGGCACTGGGAGCCCCTCTGGGACCATTTGCTGTACCGACTCGGGTTTTGGTGTCCTTCCCAGTGCCAAGTCTTACTTCACTGTCATTTGCAGTGCTGACTCTAGGGGTGCTCTGGTCTAGAAGCTGGGCTTGAACCAGGGTAGGCAGGGTCAGCCCTGATGAGGTAATGAGGTGTGGCACTGGGCATGCAGCTTGCCTCTTGTCCAGAGAGGGTGGTAACTCTGACAGAGGTCTCAGAAGTAGCCCGGGGCCGCGATTCTCTCTGAACTGTCTGGTTTTTGTCACTGGTGGAGACCAAGGCTTCCCCATGGGATATATATATTCTGCTCTCCCCACCCAATAATCCCCACCCAGCACTATCTGGACTGGTACACTGATGCTGATCATTCTCAGATGGGTGAGTTTGCCCTGCCTCCTCTCAGTGAAGTTCCCTGAGCATTATTTAAGTCCTGGTAGAGGATCTGGCCTGCTCATTCATGACCCTCCCCATCTCTACCCCTTTCCTGCTTTGTCAGGCATTTCGGTCCCCTAGGGCCCATGACTTGGGATGATTCAGTTTGATGGCCAGTGTGTTCCATCAGTTTCACCTCAGAGCAGATCATACTCTTTTAGGCCTGAGAATCTTGCACCACTGTTCCTTGAGACTGGCTTCTCTCCTACTGCCATCTCTGAGGAAGAGAATTTTCTTCCATTTCTCCTCTGATGCGGAGTACTCCTGGTACCAGCAATTGATGTTGGAGATGATGCCGTTCTCCTCCTGGATGGATGGAGGCCATCCAGTTTGTATAGGCCTTTATCCCTCCAGGCATGACCCCAGGCCCTGGTGAAGCCAACTCCCTCCTCCCTGCACCATGCTTTCAACCACTTGTTGAAGACCTTGGTGTGGTGTCTCCATGCCTCGCACCAGCCTTGCGCAGATAGCACCTCAGTGAAGGCCATGTGTGCTACCTGTTACCAGTTCCCTAAATCATTCCTGCACCACCACTGCTCACATCCTCCAGGATGTGAGGCAGCATGGGTTTGTTTCAGGGAAGTCCTGTCAAACCAGACTGATACAGTATTATGATTGGTTGATGGGTGAGCTGGATAAGGGTCATGCGGTGGATGTTCTTTACTTGGACTTCAGCAAGGCCTTCAATTCAGTGCCTCTTGGGGGCTTGGAGGGGAAGCTAACTGGTGTAGGGGCAAAAATGATGAACCGAATTACAAGCTGGCTAAGTGGGAGGCTGCAGCGGGTGGTGGTGGGAGGGGAGATCTCAACTCCGAAGCCGGTGACGAACGGGATTCCGCAGGGCTCTTCATATCAGACATTGTGCACGGGGTGGTGAGCAAGGTGAGTCTGTTCGAAGATTACACCAAAATGGGAGCAGTGGTGGAGGGAGAGAAGGGATGAAAGCAGCTGCGGGGGATCTAAGCAAGCTAGAGGAGTGGTCAGAGAGTTGGCAGCTGGGGTTCAGTGCAAAGAAGTGTAAGGTTATACACTTTGGGGTGAAAAACCCAAGGAGAGAATACTGGCTGGGTGGGAATAAGCTGGGGATCGCTGACGAGAAGGACCTTGGGGCAGTGGTAACAGGGACCATGAACAGTACTACCCAGTGCTGGAGAGCGGATGCAAAATGGTGGGGTGTATAGCGAGGAGGTTTTAATCAGGCAAAGCGAGGTGATTTTGCCCCTCTACGGGTCGCTGGTAAGGCCGCACTTGTATTATGTGCAGTTTTGGAGGCTGTACCTGAAGGGTGATATAAGACTACTGGAGGGGGTGCAGAGGATGGCAACAAAGATGATGTGTGGAATGGAGGGGAGGAACTATGAGAACAGGCTGGGAGACCTGAATATGTACACCCTGGAGAATAGAAGGGGTGAGGGGACATGATAGAGACATTCAAGTATCTGAGGGGGATCAGTAGGATGGGGCAGATGGGGTCTTTAAGCTAAGGAAGGGAAGGGGGCATAGGCTAAAATAGAGGGGAAGATATGGGAGGAAATGTGGAGACAATTTCACAGAGGGTGGTGGCAAAATGAAACGACTACCAGAATGGATGGTATCGTGTAAATCTGTGAACAGCTTTAAAAGTGCATGGGACAGAGAGCAGGGAGAGTGAGGTGGGGGCAGCAGTGGGTGACAAAGCGGAGGAGGGGTGGGGCAGCTGCAGAGCTAGTGGTGCTAGCTGCATACTCGAAACAGACGTAGATAGACCAGGTGGTCTGTTTCTGCTGGCACATTTATATGTTCGTATAGAATATGGCACTAAGCAGCTGCAGTTGTGCAAATCTAATTTTGTGCTCTGCAGTTGGTGCCTAATTCATGCCTATTGAAAATGCACAATTACATCCAGTTAGCACCATTTTGTTTTCATGCAGCTATCACTTGAGTGAATATAGCTGTAATTATTTTACAGCAAATATAACCTGTTCTACAGCGACAAAAGTGTGGAAATGCGATGTTAGGGTTACCACCCTACCCCCACGCCCCAATCCTCAACCCCCTAACTCCGCATCCCCCCCCCCACACACATATATATATATATATACACACACACACAAAAGCAGTACAAGACACATCCATCATCATGGCCCAGCAACTGTGTGAGTCCTTCTGCCGTCCGAGTGCCTTGTGGGTACACATGCATGCTGGGCAACCATGGGAGAGGGGACACAGTAAGCATTTTTTTGTTACAAACATCACTAACAACTTTTTAGCAGATGCCTGTATTTCAATTGATAAGAAATGATGAAATACACAGTATGTTATCTATAGATAGCTTTATTGGAAATAAGAATTTGGATAACCCTAGCCAGCAGGGAGAGGATGTTTGCATATTTTTTCTGATAGTGAGTGAGTCCTAATAAATGGTAATAATAATAAAAGTAATATTTTGTAGCGTAGTTTATAAGCAACATGTGACTGCAACAGTTGTAACATCCAAAACTAACCATAACATGCTGCTAATGAGTATTTCCATGTATCGCAGCAGTATTACAACATGTGATGGTGCTAGTTTCATACCTGAGCAGTATGTGAAAAGTACTGTGTATGTGTCAGCTGTGTCTGTCCTGCTACCACATGCCTATGGGGTAGCAGCGATACCTGCAGCGAGTTAATTGTTGAATTATGACACATGAAAATCAATATTTAGAAAGTTTGTGCAGACTAAGTTTCACTGTATGAGAAAGATATGCCAGCTATAATGTGTCATCATACAGTGCTGACAGTACAGAGTCAATCACACTGTATTTGTGTTAGTGTTTTTTTTATTTGAGTCAAGGATTACAAAAATACCTTTGAGCCAAGGCTCTTTTACAAAGGTTCCACGTCAGTGAGTACAAGCATACAGCATGAATTACAGTATAAAACATTCAGTAACATTGAAATCTAACGATGCCAATAAATCCATACTCCCGTATTGGAGATGGCCTCAAACTTTGTACCCAGTCTCTCTCCCCTGCAATGACTCAGGGTCCATAAATAACCCTAGAGAACCTAACAAAGCAATGTAATACGAGCCTTGAAAATTAACCTGTACAGAGTAACCATGTATAATTTGTCTTAATGTAAAGTTTGCCTAGTAAGCAAAGTACAAATTGTCTTTAAGCTATGTATGTATGTACTGACGAAGGTGCCTTTGCAAAGGAGTCATCGACTCGAAGGATTGTAATTCCGAAATTTGAATAAATAAATAAAAGACATGCAATTACAGGGAATACAGGAGGCACAAGGTAAAAGGGGAAATGACAGAGGTAGGACAGAGGGAGAGGTGAGGGGAAAAGAAGATCAGAGTGTGAGGAGGTGCGGGAGAAAAGGGGGGAGTAGCAGGAAGGAAGGAGGAGTAAGGAGGGAGGTGGGGAAGGAGAGGGCGGGGGGTGAAACTGGGGAGGGGGTATGGCAGCCCGGAGGCATTGTCAAGGACAGACAGGGGTGAGTGCAACAGGGGAGCAGTGGTAATAGCAAAGTGCTTGGTGAGGAGGCACATCAGGCAGCAACAGCAAGGGGCAGCTAGGTCGGAGTACTGCTTAATCAGGGCAGTCACAGGAGCTGGAGGCAAGCAAAGAGGCGACGCCTGGACTTGAAAACACCAAGTGTTGTATGAAAGGAGTACAATGTTGGGATTATTGTGCTTAAAGATGCAGCTAATACAGTGTCTCACAATCTTGCGTGTGGAGGGTGGGGGGAATGTGGAGTTAAGGGGTTGAGGATCGGGGCGTGGGGTGGTAACCCTAACATCGCACTTCCACACTTTTGTTGCTGTGGAAACAACCCTAACTGATGCATTAACGTAGTTTTTTGCAATGAATTTCCTTTCTTTTTTGAGAAAGTGTAATCTAAATAGTAAATGGTATGTGTTGGTGGGAAGAGACTACGCTCCTGGCTTCTTATTTCTGTATTATATGTATTTGTGGGGCCGCGGGCCACCTCCCACATAAGCATGGAGCCATACAGCAGCCCTAGACATCAAGGAAGCCTTGTAACAATAATGTACCCATATCTGGGGAACCGTAGCAGCTAGAAAAGAAATTCAAGTGTGGTTGTAATCATGAGAGCGAGTAGTTCTCGCAACAGAAAGTTGACCGAATTCGTATCTCGCATTGTGTCTGAGATGGGGCAGCAAAAAGCTCTATGAATAATAACTCTGTGGGCGTAATAGTGTGCCTTGGACATGAAAATGAACAATTGGAACAGTAAATCTCAAATACATCAGGAACCGTACGAGGTAGAAAAAAATTTCAAATTTCATGTTATTTATGGCTTTCCAGCATACTTCCGGACTTCTTGCAACGAAAAGTCCGTATCTTGAACTGTTTTCGAGATACGGGCCCCGAAAGGCGTCACGGATGCCGCAGTGTTATCCTATGGGGAAAATGTCTGAACTTCGGAGTGCTGTAACTTTGGTCCCCTGTAATGTTTTGGCACATCTGTGGGACTAGGGCTTGCCACCCTGCAAATTTCAGCCCACAAGACCAAACCGTTTTGTTGCAGGAGGCTGGCAAAGATTTGCAGTTATTTTGGCAATACTTTACGCAAATCACAAAAGTTTAGGTGAGAAAACCTCACTAAACTTTGCATTTTAGAAAGTATTTTGTGAACGCTTTTTTTCCAAAGAATGTAAAAATGCATTTTGGGGAACCCCCCCAACAAAAAAAAAAGATATGCATAGTATCCTCAGGACTCAACTAGGTAAACACAACAATCAGTGTTTACCTAGAGGTCTCAATTTTATTTTTGCATTATTTGCTCCCCCCAACTCAGATGCGCCACTCCTTTGGGCATTCCTAGGACCCCTCCTGCCCTCTCACTTCCTCTCTTGAGTCCTGACCCCCTTCCGCAGGTCTCACATAGCAGCCTACCCCATGGTAGGCTGCTTCACAGAACGGGTGGTGGACAAGTGGAACACCCTGCCAGAGGAAGTGGTGGGGGCTGAAACAATCACGGGATTTAAGAATGCATGGGATAGACATAAAGGAATTCTAGAGGGCAGGGGTAAGGGGAAACAGACTTCTAGGAAAACAAACTGAACTTACAAGCTCAAATGGGCAGACTAGGTGGGCCATAGGCCCTTATCTGCCGGCACTGTCTATGTATCTATGGTATCTCAGCGCCTGCTTGCTGGACGGGTCCCCTCCTCTGAGAGGAATGCACCAGTGAGGGGGTGACACCAGTACTTTTTTTTCTAGGCCATGGGGCACTGCTGAGGCTTGTGGGGAGCGGCTCCCTGGAGGAGGCAGACGGGCAGAGGATACGGAGGCAGTTATCCAGCAAGCATCCAGCCATTTTCCTCCTTACGCTGTGGAGAGCAGCATAGTGACAACAAGGCATACGCCAGCCCTCGGCCTCCCTCCTGTTGCAAGTTGTTCCGTGCATCCTGCATTGCTCCCAGCCTCCGCTAGGGAGCCAGGAGGCGCCGGAGCTATCCCACCCTCCCGGAGGAGAGCTGTTCATCGCCGCTCTGTCCTTCTCCTCGGCCGGTCCTCCAGTGTCCCCGGCTCGTCTCGAATCCGGGTTGCTGGCATTGCAAGTGAAATCCAACTGCTGCACGACTGGCTGGCACAAGAGTCCCAATTTTAAATGCCAGGCATTTTTCTGTACAGTAACCAAAAAAATAAATGGTGCCTCACGATAGTAAAGGGCCATTTGAGCAGTAAAAATGGCCTCGCGAAAGTTTCATGATTTTGTTAACTTTTCCTATTTACTATAATGGGAAATTTGTTTTTTGAATGGTATAATATTTTTTTTACCAAATATTCCAAAGGCACATCGGTGACCAAGGCTGCATGTTCCCTGAAGTCTATGGATTGAACAGACAATCTCTGCGGGCTATGGGTGCGAGCAAAGAAACGCACAAAAAGTCAGTTTTTTTGCTGACGGGTTAAACCCCTCAGAAATGCATTTTGCTGATTTATTTATTTATTTTTTTAACAATGAATTTCCCTACTTTCTGATAAAGTGTAATCTTACCCGTATGTGGTTGTGGGAGCACAGCAGTCTATAGTGTATTGTGGGAGCATATACGATCTGTTTGAATGCTCAAATGGTGCTTGCCGCCTAAGGAACTCCTCCCTTGTCCTTCTTAAGCCACCACAGACCAAGACATGTCTTGGCTCAATTGCCATTAGCTCCTCTCTACCAGTGTTTTGGAATAACATGCAAAATGCACTTACCAACTCCGTGGCGCTGAGGGTTGAGGCGCTGGACGCCACACCTCTCGCTACGCCGGCGGCCCGGGTTCAGGAACAACCCCAGGTTGGCTGGGGGAGGGAGGATGGAGCGTCCCAACGGATGCTCTTCTCCCTTGGGGTGGGATGCCAGGGGCGCTTTGGAGCGCCTGACGTCCTGAGAGGGTCAGTGGATGCACCAACTCTCGAGGGGCTCAGCGGCTTCGTCTACCGGAGCCGGGAGGGGGACGTTGTTAGGTACTTGAGGAGGTGCATCAGCACGCAGACACTCTGGCGCTGGCATCTGGGGGCTAAGGGGAGGGAAACTACTTGGAGGAAAATGCCCTCCAGTCGCCTAGATGAAGTCCTCCGGAGCCGGTCTCACCACCCACCGACCAGGGCAGACCCCAATGTGCAGCTCGCTGCAGGGGAAGGGGGTAAAAGCTGGGTTCTCCTCACCCGCCTGGGGGTAATCTGGGCGTCAAGGGCCCCAGTGGCAGTGTGGCACTCTAGGGCAGACCAAGCTGGTCAGTAGGAGGTTGGGAGGTCATCACTCCTTGTAGGACGGAAGGAGTGGTGGTTAGAAGGGATAGTAGGAGTGGATAAAGAATAAGGAAAAAAAGGCACTTAAACTCCTTCTGCCTAGCCCTACATATTCAGACAGCTGCTCTATTGTTGCCTGAAAACGGCATGTGACTGCTTCAGGTAAGCACTACTCTCCTGGACTAAACACACATACCCCTGGCTCACAGATCTCTCTGGCATTCTTATTCTCCCTATGGCCGGCTTCCTATTAGAGTAACTATCTCTCCCGAGCTTCCTCCATTCTTTCCTGAACTAATTCCTTCGGGGCCTACCACACAGTAGGCTGCCCTCTTCCTTTGTGCCTTGTCATCCTCTGTTCCCCTGCCTCCATTGTGTCTTCCATCCTCTCCTCCCTCGTGCCCTTCAGACCTCTACAAGTATCGCTGAAATGTCTATGCAGGTATGTTTGTATATATTTGCCATCCTAAGTTTGCTCCAGTGCTTACAGACTTTGTATTCTGTTACATGCTGTATTAATGTCTGGTGTACCATGTGTTGTATTATCGTAATGAACATGTGGTGTGTCCAGGACCATCTTGAAAATGAGCTTGCTCAATGATATAACTGCCTGATTAAATAAAGTTTGATTGATTGACATGCATGCATATTGTAATTGTCTCTGATTTTCATGTTGGAACGCTGCTATGTAACTATAAGTCTCTTTACTGCCCTTTTCCCCATCAGCTTTCTCACTCTCTCACCTCTCTGCTTTTTTAACTCTGCCATTTTTTTACCTGCCTAGCTCTTGTCTCCCCTCTCCCTAAGCGACACCTTTGCTTTTTCTGTTGTCTTTGCCTTGGCTACCCCTGCCATCAGTCTTCCTCTGCCTGCCTCTTCCCACTCCTATTTTTCGCACTCACTCTTAGTCTTTTTGCCTGAGACCCACCCCTGACCTACTCCCCGACCCATCTCTTGTGGCCTACAACTGCTTACTCTCTGCTCTCTTCTCTCTTCAGGAAACTGCTCTTCACCCTGAACGGGCACTACTTGGTAGCGGCACCGGGTCCTGACTCCAGCCGGCCGCACTAGACTCTCTGCCTGTCCAAGCATAGATATGGCTGCTCCCTTGCCGAGAATCCCGTCTCCCAAGCAGAAAAAGACGATTTGGCTGGCTTACTCTGAGCTAGCTCCTCATTGGCTGGCTGCTTCTTTCACTGTCTCTGTGCTGATTTTAAACTCTGTTTTAATAGTGAACAGGATTTCTAGCATACGGCTTATAGTCTTACAGCATATTTTGTCCCGCCCACCCTCTCCGGCTCCAGTATCTGTTAAATGCACTTTCTCTCCTACCCAGCTCTGACTCTGCTCCTCTCTCTCCCTTCTCCTTCTATTTAGTCCTCCCCTTAAAGTGACACGTGTTATATTTCCAACACCCTATACCAGGGAATTAAGTTTTTAAACCACCGTCATAACCTGCTCCTGAGGACAAATTTAAAAAAATTTGGACATAAACCAACTTGGATCAAATTATAAATGGCTGTGCACAAGTCTAACCTGTACAACCTTCTTTCCTCATATTTTCTCACGTCAGCCATCACAGCCCTCTACCCCAAATACAACTACCAGTCCCACCCAAACCCGCACAGCACCCATGCAGTCTCCTCCCAGCCGCCCTAAGCATCCACCCTGTAACTCTCTTTCAACCTCTCCTTTCTTGTTGGTCCTGGTATCCTGCCTCCACTGATGCTAACCCCCAGTTCACTCATCAGGGCTGTCAGACCTGCCCCCAAAACCGTCCTGTACATCAGGAAACTCAAACTCCCAACTGCTGACTCTTTCCTCCTCCTGATCCTACTTCTCGCTGGATACATTAAACTCAACCCAGGTTCCCAGGACGGTGCTCAATTTCTGAGCTCCCACAAAGGACTCTCTATCGCTCACATTAATATGAGAAGCCTCCTACCTGAAATCGACCAACTTACCTGCTGGATGACTGAGCACTCTTCTGACATCCTATGCCTGACTGAAACCTGGCTCTCTGCTAGGACCCCTGACTCCTCACTAATCCTCCTGACCACACTCTTCTGAGATTGGACCATGACAAAGGGGCGGAGGTAGCCATCTACACAAAACAACCCCTCCTGCATGGCACTTTCAAGGAAACACGCCTAGTCTCCATGAAATCCTCTTGGCCCAACTTGCCCTACCAGCCTCCCTCCCTTTATACATTGGGGTACTTTATCGTCACCCTGTCTTGCTAAAAATTCTCTAGTCTCCACCCTAGCCACCTTACCAGACCTGACCTCCAAGGTGAACTTGTTTTGCTAGGTGATTTTAGCCTAGTTGGCTTGCCCCATGAAGAGCCACACTGCCAATATAAGTCCCTTAATCTTACTCAACTGCTCAATGAACCCTCCGCTACAACCCTCACTGACTGGCTCCTCACTCCCACGCTCACAGAGTAACCTTTCTGCATCCTTGCAAATGCACAAGTGACCACTGCATCACATACTACATCCAAAACTCACATGCCCAAGTCTGCTCCCAGGTACATCAATACATGCTCCCTAAATGCACTGGGCACTGAAATCCTGTTAACTAACCTTAGTTTTGTTGACTGAAGCCTGGTGTACTCGGCCCCAGACATCAGTGTAACACTATCCAGCTTCCTGCATACTTTCACGTTAATCTGGGATGCTCATGCCCCACTGAAAAAGATCAGGGTAAAAAAGCACCACTGTCAATGGATCTCTGCCCCCTTACTTGCCAAATGCTAAGCCAGGGACAAAGCCTGGTCTGTTTTCAAATCCCAACCTAACCCTTTAAATAGGCAAGCCTACAACACCATCCACTTCCAATGCACAAAAGCCATTAGACAAGTGGCGGACTACTTCAGATTTTAACTGGCTCATGCACCTCCAATTTCTGGGCGTTGTACACAGTGATTGATTTATCTACTGAACTCGGTTCCTCTGCCTTCATGCAACATGGCTGGCCTATTACTGACCGCATTGCTAAAACCTTTAATAATTTTCTCATCCTGCGCTGTTCCACGCCCCCAATTCTCTGTCACCCCACCCCATGTCACAACAATTTCATATTCTCTCCCATCTCTGAACAGGAGGTCTTTGCAGCTCTCCGCTCTTTAAACATCAGCAAATCGAGCCCTGACGGAATCCACCCAAAGCTCCTGCAGATCTCGGCTCCTGCAATCACTAAATCTTTCACCCACCTACTCAACCTCTCTTCTTCCATAGGCTTGTTCCCACAGGCCTGGAAATCCGACTCTGTTATTCCACTCCACAAAGGTGGTGACCCCTCTTTACCCGGAGTACAGGCTGATCTTCCTCCCTCCCTGCTGTTGCCAAGCTGCAGGAGTCCCTAGCCCACTCTTGGCTGTGGAAAATCTAACCACAGTCTCCTAACTCCGCACTAGTCCAGCTTCCGGAGCAGCACTCCACTATCTCCTCACTTCTGCGTGTCAAAATCACGTCCACACTGCCTCTGACCAGGACCTACTCATCGTCTCTGTGTTTGTCGGCGTGGCCAAATCCCTTTGTTTCTGTTTCTCACCTCTCCTCTTACCAAACTCAGATTCAGGCCTAGTTCCTATCACTGTACAGTGGTTCCCTCCTACCTTTCAAACAGAACACAGGCAGTCAAAATCACTGACGTTTCTTCTCTCCCAATCCTAGCTGGTGTCCCACCAGGCTCTGTCCTTGCTCCCATTCTCTTCTCCTCTTCATAAATGTCTGCCCTCCTGCTCAAAATCCAGCATTCACATGTCACGGGCAACCAATCTCCACCTCCATCCCATCAGTTCAAAGTAGAAGCTACCCTTCAGTGTGACTTGATAACATTGACACTTGTTCAGACAAGACCAATTAAAACTGAAACCTCCAAAACTGTGTCTGTGGTATTTGGCACAACTCAAAAGCTTAACAGACCCCCCTTCCCCCATCACTTTCCTGGATGGTACCCCTCTTGACCCGGTCACTAAATGCAAATACCTGGGAGTTTGGCTCAACCCCCACCTGTCCTTCTCATCTCACATTGATGCAACCATTGCTAAACTATGCCCCAAACTTGGTATGCTATACATACGCAGAGACTCCCTTCCACTTCCTGCCAGATGTCCAGTCGTACCCAAAATGATTCTCCCCATTGTAGACTATGTGGACGTGGTCTACGGCACGGCCTCTGCAACCTTCATATCCAAGCTGGACACCCTCCTAAACTCCTTCTGTCGCCTTGCTACCAAGTCTCCCCTTAGGACTCATCACTGTGTTCTTTACCCCCTTCCTGGACTAATTCCACTGTCCCACAGATGTTCTATTCACTCCCTCAACCTTGTATCTAAATTCTGGTTCAACATGCTGCCCTCCTACCTGTTGGAATGTCTTTCCCCTACCCCAAACCCCTCTTATGAACTGAGACACAGAAATGAATGCTCCTTTTGAATACTCCGTCCATCCTCCTTTTGGCCAGGCTGCTTTCTCGTTCATGCTCCTCTTTTGGCCAGGCTGCTCTCTCTTTCCATCTCCCCAGTTTGTGGAACAAGCTAGCCCCCTCCGTAAGGAACACCCCCTCTTACCTTGCCTGCAAGCAACAACTTCACCCCTTCCTCATCCCCCTGCCTCTGCCCCAGATGACCTCAACCTCCTCTCACCTGGCTCTTGAATCAGCTGCCTCCTAAGCACTTACTTTTCTCGCTGCTAAATGTTTTGCACTCTGGAAATGAAACTTTGTGTCTCCTGGTCACTAGACCTGAAGCAACCTTCTCAAGATTGAAGTACTCTATTGTAAAAGAACTATCACGGTAACATGTACTCATCTGTCTTAAAGACCAGACTCTACCTGTTCTGCTGTATCCATTGTTTATATTGCATTGCTGTTACTTGTGTCTTGTAAACAAATTGTATGTACTCCCATCTCCCCATCCCTCCCCTCCCACTGGGTCGCAACTGGAATCGAGCTTAGGCTCAGTGTGCCTTTCCTGGTTATTAATTGTTTAAATAACTTTAAAAAAAAAAAAAAGTGTTGAGACATCGTAAGTAACCCTTATCTCCCTGAGGGCCCTGTGCTCCCATTACACTCTCATCACTACATAATGGTATCCATTTTTGGGAGCACAGGGTCCTATGGGCCCTGCGCTCCCATGTAGCCATAACTGTAGAGACGTTGTAATGAACCCTCATCTCTGGGGCCCTTCACTCCCCTCCCTGCCCTGTGCTCCTAGTACTGCATAAATGGAAGGCCCTGCTCTCCCATTACTGTATAATGGTATCCATATGTGGAAGTGCAGGGCCTCTATCTTACCCATAAGTGTAGAGACACAGCGCAGGCCTAGGGACATTCCAAGTAACCCTTGTGCTGCAAATGGTGTAATATCACAGTAACCATAGGAACATTTCACCACAGTTGGTATTCATGGCCTGGCAACCTGCATGCCTGCTTAGTACAACTAAGGTGTACTAAGCTGCATTTAGTGAAAAATCCGTATCTCTAACCATTTTCGAGATATAGCCTCCAAAAGGTACCGTGACTGTATCGTCGAGGCACAGGTCAGGAAGCACAAGAAAACCAGGAGCAGTTGTAGAATTCACCAAAATTTGTTTATTTACACTAGCGGTATCATAAAATAAACTTGTTCAGTATAACTATTTACAAAGGCAAAATAAAAGTTTTCTTTCAGTCTCTGTGTCCCTTGTTCTCCTAATCTTTCTTGCATTTGCAGTTTAGCTCTTTTATAAGTCTTTTCAACCCCCATACTTAGCAAGCATCCTGTTTTTGTAAATATCAGGCAGGAGCTGCTAGAACACAGTGTGCTTGAGCTGAGAGGACCCCTTTTGCAGCTTTTGCAAAAGGCTGGAAGATTTGCACTCGAGTAATCTCTAGAGTTTATAATAGCTTTCTGCAATCATCTCAAAATATAATTATATATATTTCAACAGTAACACTATATATTTTCTAAACAAAAGTGATCCCATTATCAGTTACATTTTCATACAATGATTTACACATTTTTATATCGGCAGATATGCAAGGGAGGAAAACAGACAGCAAGGGAAAACTGAGACAGAGGCAAAGAACTGCGAGATTGTCGGGGTGATCAAATCCGAAGTCTCAGGAAAATTGGGTTGCACAGCCAGACAGAGAAGAGACGGAAAAGATCCTTGCATTTTAAACACTTTCTCCATAACAACTTGGGCAGGGTCCTGTTTCACCCTGCTACAGACCGCTACAATGTTATTCTGTGGGGAAATTTCCAAACTTCACAATGTTAACTATGGAACCGATGTAAATTTTATGACCAAACCAACAAAAGGCAGATCTGTGGTGCAGGCCTTTCTACCCTGCAAATCTCAGCCCAAAAGTCTCAACCATTTATTTGAAGTGAAGTGGCAAAGAAACAGCAATTTGTTTGTGTCGCAAATTTGCAAAAGTTTCACAGATTTCATTGTAGTATGTTTGCAAAAGTTTCACAAAAATAGTGTGGCACATTTGTGAGACTATGGCCAAATTGAAAAAAAACATATTTCCAAACTATTTTTAAAATCCAATGCCAGGATCGTGTTCTTGGGCCCCGATTAAGTAAACACAACTGTTGGTGTTTACCAAGGGGCAACATTTTTTTGAATTAGTGTTTTTTTCCACGTCACTAACTGAAAACAATATGGCAGAAGCACAACACTACTTTTCCATTTTCGAAAGCAAAAAGTACTTTTGCGAAAGTAAAAAGTGCTTTCACGCCAGTCATCTAATTTTTCCCATAGGCTATAATGAGAAACTTTAATAACTTTTGAACGGATTAATACTTTTTCACTAAACCTTCAAAAGGCACACCAGTGACCCAGACCCCATATACCCTAACCATTTCGGATCAAACTCCCAAAATGTTTCTGACTTGCACCCGAGCAAAGAATTTGCACCT
Organism: Neoceratodus forsteri; assembly: GCA_016271365.2. Lineage (NCBI taxonomy): Eukaryota > Metazoa > Chordata > Ceratodontiformes > Ceratodontidae > Neoceratodus > Neoceratodus forsteri. The sequence continues at coordinate 195,104,056 of CM028129.1, forward strand.
AAATGATAAATTTCACATATTTTGGCACTCCGCAGTGCCACAACTGTACCACCGACCGGAACAAAACTTTCCAGATCCAGAGAACGGTGGTACCGGACAGAGCATGCAAAATTTCAGGCAAATCGGTTAAATGGTTGCAAAGTTATTAAAGTGCACAGTTTGAGTTAACATAGAGGTGACCGTGCAACCCTAACTATTGTGGCAGTACCGTGCCACTATAGTGTGTGTGTTTATATATCTCTCTCCACACTGACAAAAGTGTAAAATTCATTAGATTACCAACCTACCCCCACCCTCCACACACCAAGAGGCATCGGGATCGTCTGGCCCAACCTCACCCCATTCCATGTGTAAACAAGCTGAGGTGTACAGTATAGAAGAATGGGGTGAGAGGCCTGATACTCTAGCGCACAGCCCGATGCCTGTTGGTGTGGAGGGTGGGGGATGGGATGGTAGGGTTGGTAACTCTAACGTCGAATTTCTACACTTTTGTCAGTGTGGAATCAACCCTAGCTGATGTATTAATGGATGTATGTATTTTATGTTTGTGGCGCTGACCCTCTGGAATTCTCTACCACGTTGGATTAGGGAGTGCATAACGGTGGAGGGTTTTAAAAAGGGCTTAAAGTCCTTTTTATGGAGCAAGGCATTTGCTGATAACTTGTATGTTGATTAATTGGTGTGTAGCCAACTTAGTTTTTAATATGTTTTAATATGTTTTATTCTGCATTTTATTGTAATGCGCCTTGGTTTTGAGAAAGGCACAGACAAATAGTTGTTGTTATTTTGCAATGAATTTCGCTTCTTTTTGAGAAAGTGAAATGTTACTCCTGTGGATTCAATAGGTGGGAGCATAGGCCTTCTGTGCCCTGCGCTCCCATGCATCCATATCCGTGTCCTCAGGTTAGCAAAATGGAATCCATAGGTGGGGAGGGCCTTGCGCTCCCACCCACCCATAAATATGTCCTCAGGATTGCAAAATGTTATCCATACATGGGAGCATGAGCCTTCTGGGCCCTGCACTCCCACCCACCCATAACTATGTCCTCATGTTCCCAAAATGTTATTCATAGATAAGAACGTGGGCCCTCCAGGCCCTGCACTCCCACTCACCCATAACAATGTCATCAGGTTGGCAAAATGGTATCCATACAAGGGAGAGCGGGCTCTCTGGGCCCGGTGCTCCCACGCACCCATGAGTGTAGAGGCATAGCATAGGAGAGCCCAGTGCTCCCAGTTTAGCATAAATAGTATGCATAGGTGGGAGCACAGGCCCTCTGGGACCTGTGCTCCCACCTACACATAAGTACAGACACATAGTGCAAGCCTAGAGGCATTCCAAGCAACCCTCGTAACGCTTACTTGGCAATATTTCAGTAACACAACAACTGCAGAAAAAATGTTTTCTCAGTTGTATTCATAACTCAGCCACTTGCACATATGCTTAGTACATCTAAAGTGTACTAAGCTGTGCTTAGTGAAAAATCCGTATCTCAAACCGTTTTCGAGATATAGGTGCCAAAAGGTGCCACGGCCACCACAGTGTAATATCCTATGGGAAGATTTGCAACTTTGGAGTGCTGTAACTCTGCAACTGGTGTAATTTGTTTTCACCAAACCAGCAAAGGGCAAATCTGTGGTGCAAGGGCTTGCCTCTGTTAGCCATGGACCAGCATCCCTGATTGGCTCCCTATCTCGCAGATAGTAATACTTAGGGCACAGGCACTTATCGTGTAAGCATAAGTGTCAGGATCAGAGTTATATTATATTTTCTACTAAGAATCATATATGTGTATATTTATACAATAGGGGTGAAGTGATATGCTATGAAGTAAATGGTGTTATTTTCACAGCCATTGTATAACCACTGTGATGACATCACCACTGTGGATTTATTTCCTGGTAAACCCACAGTGTCTACATCACCTGCAAATATACAACAATGGTGACGTCACCAGAGTGAGACCATCTAAACTGCAGCCTGCATTTAATAGCTTCACAGTTTCTCTTTCTCACTGAATCCTGCAACTAACTCAATTAGCATTGTAAAAGACAATCACCTGTCTCTCATAGTTATTCTGACAATCCTAGCCCATTACTGTGCTGCTCTAATCTTCAAACCAGCCTCTTTCATAAACCAGTTTCTCTTTCTGAATGCTGACTGCAACAGTTTCTCTGTCTCAGTGAAGCCAGCAACTTACTGAAAAAAGTCTGTTTCTCACTCCTAGCTGCAGGTAACACAATTATCATTGCAAATCACATGCACCTGTTCCTCATAGTGTCTAACAGTCTCAGCCCATTCAGAAACACTTACACACACTCAGACCACACACAAACAGTGCTGTCAGTATAGCCTAGTGCTTAGAGTAACAAGCAATGAACAAACTTCCTACATCCATCAGCCCAGTCCAGTGTTTGATTCTCACAACTTCCATTTCAATACTGTGTGACTCTGAACAAATCACTTAACTGCCCAATGCTCCCAGGCCCCCCCCCCCCCAAACAAAAACTTACCCAGTTACCAAAACAGAGTAAACAGGAGAAAACACAGACAAAATGTTCCCCAATGGATAGTAGCCCTATTGTACATAAATCGCACACATGATGTGCGACTTGTGGAATATGGCAAACATTTGCACTCTTGCAGAGTGAACTACAATATCACTCTGCACTCATGCAAATATTTTCCATATTCCACACTCACCCATCATGTATCCCCTATATATCTGCTATCATAATTGTACCACTTGGGAGACACCGCTGTTTATACCATTGTATAATTATTAGTTGGACAATACTGCCATCTTTAGTTCTAGTGCAGAACAGCAATTACTTATGTAATTGAGTGCAACCACAAATGGCCTTCACGAATACAGGTCCTTTGTTTAGATCTTACTTCGAGAAATGGCTCTTGCAGCAGGTTACACCATTAGGACTGAAGCCGGCAGTCGCCAGGACTCCACGGAAAATTTCTAGCTAGCAGTATTCAGTGGGGACTGCTCCCGATGTCGGCCTCGCCCCTGACGTCAGGCATCATATAAAAGGGGGCGGTCCCCCAGAATCCCCATTTCTTTTCCCGTCGTCGACTCACCAGCATTGGCAACACGGTCCCACTCTAGCGAACGATGACTAGAACTTAAGAGGTTTTGCATACTCAACGTCGGCATCTCCAACTCCTTCCTCAGAAGGACATCCCTCCAAGTGCACCTGTGGCAAACAGATCCCTTTCAAGGATCTACATTTGTCCTGCCTGCAGTGCTTAGGCCTGGACCACGATACTAAGGCCTACTCCTTTTGCCAGGGGTTCAACAGTCGCACCCGGATCCGCCACCAGAAAGCACTTCAGGGGTTCCTCTTGGAAGAAAAGCTAAAAAGCATGGATAGAGACCCTACCTCCAGAGGAGAGTCTACCTCAAAGTCCCATAAGCACTGGGACAAGCATCAGGAGAAGGTCCGGTCCAGATCCCCTAACCGGGCCTCGGACTCACGCACCAGCTCAGGCTCCATGCGCTCAGACCACTCTCCCTCCAGGGCCCGCTCTCAGCCTCCTCCAGTAAAGGTTAAGTCTTCAGGCAGCACTTCAGCTTCTCTGCATTCCACCAAGACTTCCAGACCTTCGGCTTCTCGACACCCTCTTGGGCCTCCTCAAGTCTTCAGACCGTCACCAGTCCAAGTTCTCTTCTAAACAGGCTTTCTCAGACAGATACCGGGACTCCGACGCCAGATCGTCCTCCCAGCCGCCTAGGGGTCTGGATCCCCTTCCCAGGAAGGCTAAGGACCTGACGTCCCTAAAACGGACGATGGACCCGAAGTGGGCTTCCGACCTTCCATTGGCTAAATGCTCGTCGGACCAGACGGCGGCTAAGCACCCGACGTCAGTGAGACATTTGCCGGAGCCGAAGACTGCCTCCCCTCACCGGTGGACACCGGTCGCCGGGATTCTACTGAGGAGGACCTGACATTACCTGATGACCAGGCAGGTGACAGCGAGGACATCGGGCTTCCACAGGAGCCTTCGCCAAACCCGGCGACGCCCTCGGACCTGATGCCCGATACCGGCGACAGACCACCGGCGCCAGGTCCGTCATCCGGTATGAATATTCAGGAGGTCAAAGATCTCTTTACCTTTTGGTGGGACACAATAAAGAAGTATGTGATCCCAGTCAAACCTCCTCCTCCTCCTTCACCTCCTGCTCTCCCCCCCCCTCCACCGCAGGGGCCAGCAGGAAGACCACCGCCCCAAAGGAACCTAATCCACCTCCTAGGAAAGATCCAAAGAATGGAGAAGGCCCCCTCAAGATCTCCTCAGGGTCTCCCAGTCCTCAGTGACCCAGACATCGACGGTTCACTCCGCAGGGGGATGATTCCAGACCTGACACCTCAGATACCTCCAGGTCTCCTTCTCCGATCAGCATCCCATCACCCGACCCATGAGACCTGCCCAAGTCGCCTCCAGATGATCCCTCTTTTTCCGAAATCATGAGGCATGTCCAGGAGAATATGGGATGGGATTCAGAAGATCTCGACCCCGAGAGACAGCGTCTAGCCCGTAACCTTTGGCAGAAAGACCCGAAGCCTGTGGTGGTACCACCCTTGGTGGACACCTTTGCGGATGTCATCAAGGCTGCGTGGAAGCATCCACACTCCACCCCCGCGCTGTGGAAGAAAGCTGACCACCTGTACAGGGCGCTTGTAGAGGGCCAACTTGGCACAACAACCCCTGGCTGATTCCCTGGTCATTACGGCCTCCCATGATAGGTCTCAACAACCACAACATCTGAGTACACAGCCACTGGACCAAGAATCCAAGCAATTGACGCCTTGGGAGGCGATGTATGTGGCTGCTACATGCTCCATCAGGTCACTGAACTATCTAAGTCCTATAGTTCAGTTTCAGAATGCTCTGTGGGAACAGGGTCAGGACCTGGTTGACAAACTACCGGATGGCAAGCAGAAGGTGGAGCTCTTGAACCTCCTCCGCTTGGGGTCAGGCGTAGGGACACAAGTGTTAACAACCGCATATGATTCTGCGGACTGCGTCAGCCAGGGTGCATCTTCAGGCGTCTGTCTATGGAGACACTCCTGGCTCCGTGTGTCCGGATTTACACCGGACGTACAGTAGAGTATCCTGGACGTCCCTTATAATGGAGAGGTCTTGTTTGGTGAACCCTCTGAAAAGGTCACCGCTAAGCTTCAGGACGCCGGGAAGGCAGTAAGGACTGTACAGGCCATGTACAGACCCAAATCTGGTTCTTTTCGTAGGAACCAGAACAGTTTTTGCAGGCGACAGCAACGGCAGCAGCCACGTTCCGGCCAGCAGCAAAGGGGCACCTCCCACTGTGAGGCCCAACCTAAGTCTTCCCCAGGCCGAGGTCAGCGGTATGCCAAACCGCCCAGCCTGCGTGGGGATAATGCTGCCACAGCATGACTCCTTCCCGGCCCCTCCCCTCCTCTGGATCAACAGGCAGAAAAGGTCGGGGGTCGCATCGCTCGCCACTTTTCAGGGTGGCAGTCGATTACCGCTGACTGGTGGGTCCTTCAACTGGTCAAGAGAGGTCACTTTATAGAATTTCTCAACCACCCACCGTCAAGACATCCCCTGCTTTCCCGTTATTCGGGTCAGCACGCTCTGTTCATACAGCAGGAGGTGCTCGCGCTTCTGGAAAAGGAAGCTATTGAGCATGTACCGAGGAACCAGAGAGGTGCAGGTTACTATTCCCACGTCTTTCTAGTTCCCAAAAAGACAGGGGACCTCCGTCTGATACTGGATCTCAGCGATCTCAACGCTTCGGTCCTTTACAAACGCTTCCACATGGTGACCCTTCCCGATCTGATACCCGTGCTCAAGCAGGGCACCTTCCTAGCATCCTTGGACATGCAGGATGCCTACCTGTACATACCCATAGCTCGAGCGCACCGGAAGTTCTTGTGCTTCGAATTTCTAGGTCGCCATTATCAGTTCTGGGCCCTCCCTTTCAGACTGTCATTGGCACCTCGGGTGTTTATGAAGTGCATGGCAGTCGTGGCGGCAGCGGCTCTAAGGAGACAAGGCCACTACGTGTTCCCCTACCTGGACGACTGGCTCCTCATGGCACCCTCTCGGAGGCTCTGATGTCTGCAATTCACTGTACTCAGTCCCTGTTTGGGATGTTGAGCATCATTATCAATCAGGAGAAGTCGCACCTGGTTCCGTCACAGAATCTGCAGTTCATAGGTGCAGTTCTGGACACCGTCGGGAGAGCTTTTCTCCCAGGACCGAGCAGAACACATCAGATCCTCATCAGGGACATCTTGGCAAAGAAGACGGTCCTTTGCCTGCTCGAACACATTGCAGCGGCCATTACAGCAGTCCTGTAGCCCGTTTCACATCGCGCTGACCCAGTGGATATTACGGGTTCAATGGGATCGAAGCAAGACCATTTGCAGCTTCAATTGGATCACGAATGCCGTAATCCGGGATTGGCAATGGCTAGATTCAAAGAACCTGTCGGGGGGTCCCTTTCATTGCGCCTGCCTCTGATTGAGACACTCCATGGACGCCTCAGGGTTTGGCTGGTGAGCACACCTTGATGGGGTCAGGTCCGGGTTCGTGGACACCCGCAGCTTATCTCCACATAAATATTTTGGAAATAAGAGCAGTTCTTTATGCCCTGCAGGCTTTCCAGTCGGAGATCCCACTGGGTACTCTCCTGTTACATCACTGCGGTATTATCTGTTTGTATTACCTCAACAAACAAGGAGGCACCCATTCCTACCCGCTTTGCAGGGAGGCCATGAGGGTGTGGGATTGGGTTCTACAACACAGCTCAAACCTCATTGCTGTTCATGTCCCAGGAGTGGACAACATCCTCGCAGACAGCCTGAGCTGCTTTCAGGCCAGAGTCCACAGTGGGAACTACTCCAGGAGGTAATAGAGGATCTGTTTCACAGATGGGGCACAGCAGAGTTTGACCTTTTCCGGCTCCCATCCAACGCAAAAACTGCCCAATTTTGCTCGCTAGATCCAGGGCTGGTGTTTTCTGGCGAGGCCGTTGTCCCTCTCCTGGGCGGGCAGATTCCTCACTGCTTCCTCCTTCCCGCTGATCCAGAGGGTCCTTTGAAACTCCGAGAGCAGGCGACGCTGATATTTATTGCGCCTTTTGGCCCAGACAGATTTGGTCTCTCTGCTACACCAGCTGTCCCAGGAACCTCCGGTGCCGCTGCCAAACAGCTCTCACTTATTGTCCCAGGAGGTGGGTTCTTTGGTCCATTAGGACCGTCGCTCTCTGAACCTGCACGCCTGGCTCCTAGAGACATAGCCATCATGCGGTATGGGGTCTCGCAAGAGGTAGCAGATGTTCTAGCGGCTGCTAGAAAACAGGCTACTCATGCCACATACACCATGAAATGGCGCAGATTTTGCCTCTGGGCTCAAGCACAAGGACTTTCCCCGATGGATTGTCTGGAAAGGTCGGTCTAATCTAATAGATTTCTTTGACTGGGTGACCAAAGTAGTAGACCAGGGAGGGGCTGTGGACATGGCCTACCTAGATTTTAGCAAGGCATTTGATACAGTCCCACACAAAAGATTAATTCACAAGATAGCCAGCCTTGGATAAAAAATTGGCTAGACAACAGGACGCAAAGGGTAGTAGTAAATGGAATACACAGTGAAGAAAGGAGGGTTACTAGTGGGGTACCGCAGGGTTCAGTGTTGGACCAGTCCTTTTAATGTCTTTATAAGTGACATTGCAGAGGAACTGGAAGGAAAAGTATGTCTCTTTGCAGATGACACAAAGATCTGCAACAGAGTTGATACACAAGATGGAGTGGAAAGGATGAGAAGGGACTTGGCAAGGTTGGAGGAATGGTCAAATGTATGGCAGCTGAGATTCAATGCAAAGAAGTGCAAGGTAATGCACATGGAAACAAAACCCAGGGAGCGTACACAATGGGGGTGAGATACTGACAACAGTAAAATGGAAAGGGACCTGGGGTAATTATATCAGATGACTTAAAGGTGGGCAAGCAATGGAGAAGGCAGTAAGGAAGGCAGGGGATACTGGGATGCATAGGAAGAGGCATCAATAGTAGAAAACAGGAAGTTGTTATCCCTCTGTACAGACAGTTGGTGAGACCCCATCTGGAGTACTGTGTGCAGTTCTGGAGACCCCATCTCCAAAGACATAGACAGAGTGGAAGCTGTCCAGAGGAGGGCATCCAAAATGGTGCAGGGTCTGCACCAGAAGACATGAAGAAAGACTAAAGAGCTTAATATGTATACCCTAGAGGAAAGGAGGGAGAGAGGGACATGATAGAAACTTTCAAGTACCTCAAGGAATTAACAAAGTCCAAGAGGGTAGCATCTTCAGAAAAAGAGATGTGCAAGAACAAGGGGCACAATTTGAAGATAGAGGGGCGGCTCAACTGCAATGTGAGGAAGTATTTTTCACTGAGAGGGTTGTGGATGCATGGAACAGCCTCCTGAGGAAGTCGTGAGTCAAGAACAGTGGGGACTTAAGAATGCATGGGACAGGCATAAGGCAGTCCTAGTGGGGGGTAGGAGGAAGTAAGCTGTTGGTTAACTAGGATTTGCAGCTTATCTGTTAGGTAGGAAAATGGGCAGACTAGGTGGGCCAAGCAGTCCTTATCTGCCATCAAATTCTATGTTTCTATGGTCCTAGACTACCTCCTGTCTCTCTTCCAGGCAGGCTTGGCCTATTCCTCTATTAAAGTACACCTTTGTGCCATCTCAGCCTATCAGTCACCTATAGGCCGACGTCCCATAACTCAGCTGGACACAGCACGAGCCTTCCTGAGGGGTGTCTCCACCTTAGACCTGCGATCAAGGATCCTGTTCCTCCATGGGATTTACCCTTTGTCCTGGAGAAGCTCACGCTGCCACCTTTTGAACCAGCCGCGGATTGCGAGCTGTCTCCTAACATGGAAGACGTTATTTTTAGTTGTCGTTACTTCAGACAGAAGGATTTCTGAACTTCACGCACTGATGTGCAAAGAGCCTTATTTGGTTTTTCACCAGGACAGGGTGTCCCTGAGGACAAATCCAAAGTTTCTACCTAAGGTGGTCTCAGCTGTCACCCTCAATCAGGACATCGACTTACCAGTGTATTTTCCTAAATACTCTTAATAGAGGAGAGGCCCTGTTGCACACTCTAGATGTGCATAGGTGTCTTAAGATACTACCTGACCAGAACCAGGCACCACCGTAAATCTGATCAGCTTTTCGTTTCCTTTGCCGATAGGATGATGGGAGCTCCGGTTTCTAAACAATCGCTGTCCAGGTGGCTCATGCATTGTATCACGTTCTGTTACCAGAAACGCAACAAACCGCTACCGGGCTCAGTTAAGGGACATTCCACAAGGGGTGTGGCTACTTCCTTTGCGGCTATGAAGAACGTGTCCACTTCAGCCATCTGTGCAGCAGCTACTTGGAGCACCGTGCACACCTTTATCAGGCATTATAGCCTGGACGTTGCATCATAGCGAAGAGCTGATTTGGTCTAGCAGTCCTTCAGGGACTCCTATCCTAGGCTTGGTCCACTCGCGATCTCTACCTAGCCTCCCCACCTGTGAGGGATTTCCAGTATTGCTTGGGAATCAGTCCTAATGGTGTAACCTGCTGCAAGAACTGTTTCTCAAAGTAAGATAGTACAGTTACGTAAGAACTCATTGTAACAGTAGATCTTAGAGAACAGCTCTTGCAGCAGATACTTTCCCTCCCACCATCCCCTCTGGAGGTAGAGTTGTTTGGGTATCTCTTTTCTAGGATTAGGTGTTTCTAACAGCGCTCTGAATACCTTTTGATGGCGTATCCTCAGTCTCCACTTCTGATGTCATCTAGTGGCCGGGATTCTGGGGGACCGCCCCCTTTTATATGATGCCTGACGTCGGGAGCGGTCCCCGCTGAATACTGCTAGCTAGAAATTTTCTGTGCGGTCCTGGCGCCTGCCGGGTTCAGTCCTAATGGTGTAACCTGCTGCAAGAGCTGTTCTCGAAGATCTACTGTTCAATCAATCAATCATTATATTTATTTATCCAGGCGGGCACCATTGAGCAAGCTCATTTACAAGGTGGACCTGTGGTCCTACAGTATAATACAGAAAGACAAGTTACAATAGTACAAACAGTAAAAATAGCTGCTATTATAGTAAAAATGCACATTTACAGGTAATATACATTGAACATAGATCTACAAGGAGTTGTGGATAATGAACTTGTGCTGGATCCAAGCCCAAAAACTGTGCATTTTGTAGTGGGAAGTGTTAGGGAGAGGGTAGGCATACCAGATAGAAGATATCAAGCGCATAATGTAGGGAGAGGTGGGGAATAGGGGCGCAAGCGAAGAGGACCCAATTGTTAGAGCAGAGTGAGGAATTGGGAGGGTGGAGGACCGTACAAAAGGTGATGAAGCGACTTTTGCCCCAAAACGCAGCAACATATGGAGGAGAAAAGCTGCCATTGTACTAAGTGCAAGAGGAGGAATATAGTAGCAGGGGCATAACTGGGAGGGTCCTGGAGGTTGGGGCAGAGGGAGGTGTTGGATGGAGGAGGGACCGGATATTTTTGGGGGTGAAAGACGATAATTATCCTCAAGTGCGGTAGCATGTGCTAGAATCGGGCTGCAGCTGTTCAGAGTGTCAAAGAATAAGATATGGGAGTTTGGCAATAAATCCTGTGGATCTGTTGGTGGGCATGCTAGAGGCAGAGGCACACATTTCAGCTGGGGGGGCCGCTGTTTGCGGGCCGCCGTTTGAGGGAAGGAGGTTAGTTAGTGTCTAGTAAAGCAGTTGCATACTGTAATGCCATCACGGCAAAGCCTTTGAACAAAAGGGTACTTACTGGGGTTTTCAGCTTAAGTATTTTGGGGTTTTATTCCATATTGATGGGAGTGAGAATCCAAAGGCGGCTCTCCCGACTCGTGTGAGTGCCCTGGGTATATTTAGCAGGAGTTGTGAGCAGCTTCTAAGGGAATAATTCCTGGGCACAATCGGAGATGGACAGTCTGATGTATTGAGGGAGTTTGCCACTGAGGGCTCTAAGTGTCCAGAGTGCTGCATTAAAGTTGCACCTATAGTGAAGTGAGGTCCAGCCCGAGGCGGCATATAGTGCGCAATGATGGGTAGAGAAGGGGAGGTCAGTGATGAAGCATGTAGCTCTGTGGTAGAGCGTATCCAATTTTCCAAGATAGGAAGCCGCACAGCTACTGTGTCAGCGTGGCTCAGTTGGTAGCACATCTGCCCCTGGACCAGAAGGTCGTGAGTTCTCGTCCCACACCAGGATTGGACTTGCACCTACAAATCGCTGGCATCTGAGTGCAGTATTGGGGGGTGCTGTACTGCTGGGGTGTGCCGTCCTTCGGATGAGACGTTAAATCGAGGTTCCTTCTGCCCATCCTGGTGTTGTCCTGGTGGGTGTCCAGGTGGAAGTAAAAGAGCCCAGGGCACTCTTCGCAAAGAGTAGGGAACATTCCCGGTGTCCTGGCCAACATTCCCCTTCCCATAAACTGGTTCATGCAATTATCCAGGCTGTGTGTGGGTGATGATATGCGATATGGCCGCCACCACACATTGTCACTTCACTACCAGTCTAGCATTGCTTGTAAAGCGCTTTGGGTGTATGAAAAGCACTATATAAATGCTGATTCTTCTACTGTACATGAAGTCTGCATCAATTAAGGACAGGAACATGGCTTGGACTAGTAGTTTCTTAGCGTCTGCTGTAAGAAGTCTTCTTATCCTGTAAAAAAAGGCCAAGTCTTTGCCTTAATTTTTTCAGTAAGTCTTCCAGGTGGTCAGTAAAGGAGAGTTTACAGTAGATCCAGACCCCAAGATATCTGAATTTCAGAACGTACTCTAAGCACTTTCCCAGCATCGTGGTTATTGGGGGTCAGCGCTTGTGTATTCTCGGGGAAATAACATGGCTTTAGTTTTCTTAGCATTTAATAGCAGTTTTTATTGATTAGTTGGAGTTGCAGGAGGTTGAAATCTTTGTAGGTCAGTACAAGCTTCTTTTGGTGTGGGACGACTCGGTGCACAGCACTGTCATCCTGAATAAGTGAATACTTGCATCCTTGATTCCCTCATCAATGTTGTTGATATACACTGCAAAGAGGAGGAGACCTAATATGGATCCCTGAGGGACACCTGTTAGTAAGAGTTTTAGGGCAGATAGTTTGCCATCCACTTTCACCTGCTGGTATCTGTCTGTCAGATATTCAGAGAACCAGTTTACAGAAGTAGCATCCAGTCCTAGTGTTTTTAGCGAGTCGAGGAGCAGGGCATGGTTGACTGTGTCGAGTGCTTTGCTGAGGTCAAGAAACACAGCACATACTGACATTTTATGCTCCAACTCCAGTTGCCAGTCGTTGGTTACTTTAGCTAATGCTGAGACTGTACTGTGGTTGGCTCTGAATCCGGATTGAAGGGGGTTTATTTATTTTATTTATTTATTTGTGAGAATCAGTTTACTACCTTTGAGCCAGGGGCTCGTTTCCAAAGGTACCTTGTTACATTGAGGATATACATAGCATTTTAGATTACATAGTACAGGTTTTCTACAAATAGGCGTTCGTTAGAGGTGCCACGTCACACTGTGGTCAAACAACATACATTTGAGTTACAGGGTATAGGTAATTGAAATAGGTTTTACACAATTGGTTTCATATGTTGAGCAATCAACTGGCCTCACCATAAGACAGCAGGCTCTGGCCAGGTTATACTTGGGTATGGTGTGCTGGGAAAGGTGGAGGGGTGGGCTAGGTGGGGAGCTGCCCGGCGGGCATTGTCACGAGTGGAGAGGTCGAGGTCGGGCCTCATTCAGAGACAGGAGCAGCTACGAGTGTTGAGGAGTTGGCTTCGAAGGGTGGTTTTGAATTTGGTGATTGTGATGGCATTGGAGATGGTGGCAGGGAGAGAGTTAAACCAGAATGGGGCTCTGTAGCAGAAGGACCTCTGACCATGAGTGGTTCTTGATCTGGGGACCAGTAGAGCGGTCTTGTTGGAGGACCGTGTTGCAATTGTGGGTGGGATCCGGTGGATGGATGCAGTCACCCCTGTGGGGGAGAGCCAGAGTAGGTTTTTTTTTAGTGAGGAGGCAGGTATGATAGCGAAGCCGTTCATCTAGGGTCAGGAGTTTAGCATCGTTATACAGTTGACAGGTGTGTGTGAGCCTGGGGGCACCAGTAATCAGTCTGCAAGCCTTATTTAGGGTTACGTGAATTTTTTTGAGGGCAGTCGTGTCGGCAGCACCATAGACTGGTAAGCCATAGTCTACAAGGGACAGTACTGAGGATGTAACAGCGAGCCAGAGAGCATTTGGGGGGAGGCAGTTTCTATGGCGGAAGAGGATGCCAGGCCGTATGTTGGTGGTGGATGCAAGGCCATCAATGTGGTTGTGGAATGTGAGGGCTGAGTCAGGTAATCCCAGGTATTTGTAGAGCAGACTTGTTCAGAGGTTGTTTGGTACTAGGAAGAATATGGAGTGGGTGGTTGCTAGCTTTGTTTTGGGGTGGGCAGAAAGCATAGCTTTGGTTTTTAAGATTAATGATAAGTCTGTGCTCCTTTAACCAGGCATCTGCCTCATTGAAGGACTGTTGTAGGAATCCTGAAGGGAGATGGGATTGCTGTGGATGGCAAAATGACAGCATCGCCAGCATACAGAAGCATTTTGTCAGAGCAAGCACTGGGCAGGGTGTTCAGATAGAGTGAAGAGGAGGGGCCCAGGATGGAGCCTTGGGGAACCCTTGAGTGTATGGGACGGTATCGAGAGTGTCCCATTGATTTTAACACACTGTGACCGAGCGTCTAGGTAGCTCGAGCACCATGCTAGAGTTGTAATTTTTCTCTTGTCGATGAAGGATCTTAGTTGGCCATTTACTGTTTTTTCCAGTAGCTTCGAGTGTGTGGGTAGGAGAGAAATTGGCCTATAGTTATTAAGGTTGCAAGGGTCTCCAGATTTAAATAGCGGGATAACATGCAATCTTCCATATTTGAGGGAGGGTACCTTGTGTTAGGGACAGGTTGAATAAATGAGTAATAGGCACTGCCAATATGTGGCATGCTATCTTTAGAAGTATGGTTCAAGTGCATCTGCGCCGGCACTTTCTTAGTATCCAGGTGGAGAATCAAGTCTTCCACTTCCTTGAGGAAACCGATGAGAATGAAATGTTGACTACTTGACCAACATTTGGTGGGGTCAGTGCCAAGTTGGGTCGCGTTTTATGCTGGCCGAGTTATCAAGGCTAAGCCTGCTGGGCGACGTGCGTGTTGAATGCCTGCAGTATCTCTTTTTTGTCATTGATTACTGTATTGTCAGAGGTAATTTTTGTAGGGAGCATATTTTGTGATGTGGCTCCCGCCAGTTCTTTGATTGTGACCCAGAATTTGGAGGGACAATTGGCTGCAGCATCTAGTTCTGCTTGGTAATGGCAGGCTTTAACTTCCCTAATCAGTTTGGTGCAGCTATTTCTGGCTGTTCTAAAGAGGCACCAATCTTTCTCTTTTTGGGATTTGCGGGCAGTTTTCCAGAGTTTATCCCTGGACAGTAGTGCAGCCTTGAGATCTTGAGTGAACCAACGGCATTTCCTAGCCTTTATGCATATTTTTGACACAGGCGCATGTAGATTCATGGCATAGGTAATTATTTCATGTAGTATAGAATATGCAGTTTCCACTGTTTTAGCAAGGTAAAAACTCTGCCACAAGGGGGAGTTTTTTTAGGTCAAGTAGGTATGCCTTTGGGTTGAATGACCTGGTTGACCTTTTGGTGGAGAATTTGCAGTTGGCACTGTTGGCTGCCCAAACTCCAGCTATTAGGCAGTGGTCGCTAATATCGCTCAAAGGTTCCAATGTGGAGAAGGAATGGGGTTTATTCACAAGCAGGACATCCAGAAGGGTACTTTTGGCTGTGTTCTTTTTGTTGATACTGGGTGGGCTCTTCATTGAGCAGGGTGAAACCAAGGAGTTGCAGAAAGATTTAGCGGTGACCGCTTCTGACAGCCAATCGTAGTTTAGATCCCTGAGGATAATTGTTTCCAGGGGGCTAGTGTCCAAGATAGTTGTAAGGTAGGACAAGAGCTGAGTACCGGCAGATGGTGGTCTATAGCATCCTATGACTCGGAGTGCTAACAATGGGGATAGGTCGATTTTTATGTCCAGGCACTCAAATCCCACTACCAGTGAGTTAGAATTAAGTGTTGATGCCACAAATCTATCTTTGCTGTAGATGGCAACCCTACCTCCTCTGGATTGCCTATCGCATCTAAAGATCTGGTAGTTAGGTATATTAATCACGCTATTTGGCGTAGAGGGCCGTAGCCAGGATTCTGAGATAACACACATCTGGCATCGTATGGGCAGTCCAAGCCTGGATAAGGGTGAATTTTTTCAGCAGGCTGCACACATTAATGTACATAAAACTAATACCTTTAAGAGATAGTGACTCAGAAGGGAGGTAAGTTTATTTATGGGCTCTGGATTAAGCTCAACATTGCCAGAGCAGAGTAAGAGGAGGAGTCGTAGCAATTTTTTCAGGAATTCAAGTGAAAGGCAAAGAGCTCGAGGCTTTTTCTGGCTTGGCATGGAGGAGGAGCCGGGGTGCCAAGCTTTGTTTTTTAATTTATGCAAGCCTAAGGACACTGAGGCTAATACTTTGGCTGTGCAACGCCAGTGGGAGTAACTCGAATTAATTAGAGATAGGGAAGGAGGCGTAGACAAACCTGCAATAGTTGCTCGAGGAAGGTAGTCCACCTGGATCAGTTGGCAAGGAGCCTTGGCATAACATGTGATGTGTAGAGTCAGACTGGGTGAGTAGTCTTCAGGATAAGGATGTGGTGTACCCCCAGTCTCCAATTTTTCGGATAATAAGCCAGTAAGGGGTATGATACACAGTGCAGTCAGGAGGAGGAATTGCCATGAGGCTGCCATAATTGCAGTTGTTGGGTAAATGAGGGAATTTTGATAACAAGGGTAGCTCGCCGGCTGCTGGTTGCAGGAATCCCCTGGCAGTAACAAATTGTTTTAGTATGAAAGAGAAGGCAGGAGATTCGTCAGGGATGGGGTGGGTGGTGCTAAGGGTCTATATAATAGCACACAGGAGGGGGATGGGCAGAGGCGAAAAATTGCGGGTCTCCCATTACCTCTCAGCGGTGGAGTCTGATGATGAGGTCTCGGCAGCTGCTCGAAGCGCCGCGCCCAGTGTCCGTGAGTCCATGCGGAGGGTGTCTGAGTTAGGATCCCTAAAGTGGTTCTGGCTGTGGCGGAAGGAGAGGAGCTCGAATTAATAGTGGGGCAAACACAAAGGCTAGCAGTCTGAGCCAAAACAGCTCAATTAGCAACTGAAGAGTCAGCGATTTCTTGGCGCCTGCAGTCTGGAGAGCTACAAAGTCATGAAGGGCTGTAACACTTGGTTGCTGGGAATATTTTTATACAATAAACAGATTTTTGGCAAATCAGTCACAGTTCAGTAATTTGTAGTACAATTTTCAAGTAAAACAGTGTCTTAGCAAGACAGGATATGCTAGTCAGCAAGGCAGGATATGCTAGTCAGCAGTAAGCAAACCTGAAGTACCAAAATGGTATGCCTCAACAAGACAGAATGAGATAAGGCTGCTAGAAGGCTTAGTTGCAAAAAGGGGATGGGAGGAATTGCAGTTGTTGACAGTAAGTAACCAATAAATTGAAACATCAGATAGGAGTGAAGGGAGACTGTGTGCATTTAAAGGAGGCCTGGGAGGGGTGGGGAGAGGATGAAAAAAGTTTGCAGAGCTAGCACTGAATCAGTGCACATACAGTTGGAGAGAAACTGCAGCGGGGAATGGTAGTTACTTTACACAGGCCGAAGCAGAACAGGCTAAATTAAAATACATAAATTAGAAGCAGAGTACAGGGATGCAGGCTTACGTTAAGCCACATGTCTCGAAAGCTCCTGTCTCAGGTGAGTGAGACCAGCCAATCAGGGAGCTCTCACAGGCGTGAGCCAATAGCTACCCTGAGAAGGCCTGAAATTGAAAACAGCAGATTGCAAGTGATGATCCGGTTCAGCATTCACACAGCTCAGAGAAATTGTGGCAATTTTTCAAGCATCGTACCTTATCTATCTCTTTGGGGAGTAGGTGGATCAGGCTCCTTGCACCATAGAGGTGCTATGGCTGGATCGTGACCGCTGCCTGTGGTGGCAAGTGGCACCTGTAAGGAAGGAGACAGCAGATTAAATAGGAGCAGTGGGGGGGGGGGTGGCTAAACAGAGACACACAAAGAGAGCTGAGCACCAACCTGAAAGACAAGTCAGGGTCTCAGACAGAGGCAAGGTGACGGCAACTCTGGAATCTGGGAATTACGTAAGTTCTTACGTAATGTACTTTCTCGCCTCTCTGCTAGCTCAGCATGCTTTCCCAGGCTAGTAAGAAGTTGGATTATTTGTCATTATCCAGTGATGAGACTTTTATGTCTTTTTAGTAGTTGCTGTGATGATTATCAGGGGTATAAGGCCCTTTGCATTGCACCTTTTTCTCTGAGAAGAAGAAACTCGTTGCTGCGTATAGGTAAGAAAGATTGGAGGTGTTCTCCCCGGTGTTTATCACTGTGATTTGGTAGTAAGCCTGCTTGATATACCAGAAATAAATCACTTTATGTGCTGGACACCACTTATCTGTCGTTTCTTCACTTTTGTGCAGTTCTAACAAGAACCTGAGAAAGGTAATTTTATTACCCAGTTACATTTGGCAACCGCGTGCAGATTGGAATGTACAAAGTGAGAATTCCATGCGAGTTCTTTGAACTGAATGTCGAGTAGTGTGGTGCATGTTTTCCCACTTGTACCTACTCAAACTTATGGCGGTTGTTCCTTTACGGACTTGTTCTGTCTCGGTTTCAGGTGTGGCAGACCCAATACCGAACCACTGGTACACCTTTGAGTAGCAGCGCACGCCTGGCATCACTGTTTGCTCACAGGGACTGAAAGCCATTGAGTGACAGCGCCAAGGATTTTATTCCAGTCATTTGACTGCTTTCTTTGTTTGTTACGCCTGAACTGTGCACAGAACTGAGACTCGATGTCTCTTAACTACCCCACCTCCCATTGAGGATGGACTGATTTCGCTGTTGATGCTAGATTAGCTGCAGACCCCTTGCTTATGATTTCTGAACAATATCTTGAGTCCAAGTAAAATCAAGAAATACCACACCAAAGGTCTCTTGGTAGTGGCTTTACATACAGCTGTAGAAAGTTTACTAGTCTGATGTGCCTCCATTGAACTGCAAAACGCTTCTAAAAAAAAAAGATGGACTTGCAGGCATCGGAGTTAATGAAAAGGAACAGAAACTCGAGAGGAGACGGTCACCCGTGATCATAATAACAGACTGTTGCACTGCACTGCTCAAGACTCTGAGCGAGAATTATGTATGTTAAAAGATGACAATGAAAGGTTAAAATGTGGAAAGAAAAAAAAAACCTATCTTATTTGAATGACATTTTGAGTGGTACAAATGAAAGTTTGAGAGAGGATAATGTTGAATTGAGGGAAGAGAATGCTAGATTGATGCATGAGCTAGACAGAGCTTAGGGAAAATGTCGAATTGGGCACCGCGTACAGAGTATTGCAGCGTGAGGTTGAGAAGGGTATTGAGCAGAGCACTGCTAAAGTTTGTCACAAGAAATGTAGAGGCAAAATTGCGAGAGTGCGCCATCAGCGAGAGATTCTCGCTGGTCATGTAAAAGCCACGAATGGTTTTCATTACACACCCATCGACATTACCTCATCAGGTGATGACTCTGATTACGAGCACTTAGGGTGCCTTGTCATGTCTAAGACCCTGCCCCACAGGGCGGTGGCCTTTACCAGCTTTTCACAAGATGACGGCTATTACAGCGCAACCCCATGTCACGTTGGTACGCCGTCTATGCTGCCACATCAAAACAAACATGGCAACCCCCATGATATGGGAGGCCGACCACCTGCAAGTAGGGGCCCGCTTCCACTGGCTCCCCTTTCCCAGGAAGACGATGCAGAAGTGCGAGGCATTGTACAGGACATTTTGACTAGACTATTCACCCCTGAAGGAAGCTCTTCCAAGCAGGAGCAGATTGGATGCATGTTCGAAAATGCTGTAACCCAAGAGAATGCATTGAAGGCAGTCGCTGATGTGTGGGGAACTAAACACCACTCCCTGCTTGCCCACTTCCAGTCCCCTACAGGTCGCTCATTCTGTATAGCAAGTCGCCCAAGGCATCGGACAGATGGGCCCAACTGACAACCTCAGCTGTCATTTGGAGAAGGTGCGCCCTCTGCGAGAAGTTTTCTCCAACCAGAGTACCAGGTCCAAGTCCTGAGACAAACCATTGAGCCTACCCTCTGGGCCAAACTCCTGGAGGTTGTCGCATTGTGAGATGCCTGACTACAACGATATCGCACAGGCACTCCCTGCTGCCAACCTCAGGTATCGTTGGAGCCTGCTTGGCCTATAAGGTCAAGCAAAATGTAAAGAAAGCTCAGCGCTTACTATCAACTGCAGTTGTGGCTCGCCCACGAGGCCGTGAAAGGCCAAGCGGGTGAGAACGCTTAACAACAACAAAACTGAGAACAAGGTTTTGTACATCTGGAACATGATTCGCGCTCTGCGGAGAAGGTTGAACTCAGCGCTACTCGGACCAACACCTTTGAGGAGATCCTCACCAAGACAGAGCAGGCCTTCCAGGTCTACCTCTGTAACCTAGCTTCCAGCAAAACACTAACAAGGCTGCTGCCATCCAAAATCCAATGGCTCCAGGTCACCCTGGCCCAAGTCGCCATGGTAGGCTCTGCCCCCAACCCACTGTGTGTAGTGGAAGGCAACAATGATAAACCGGATGCCCCTTCTGACAACCGACAGTCGCAAGGGGGGGGGCATGGAACTATAAGAATAACCGGAACAATAACTATAACAGGAATGAGAGATCAAATTCCTGAGAGATCAAATTCCGATGGCAAGTACTGTAATGGGCCTAGCTATCGGGACCTAAAGGACAAAAACAAGACCCTCCACAAACAGCTGGAGAAGGCCCGTGCTGCAAAGGTGGCCGTGTCCACACATACTGTGGCTGCCCTAGCACCGGGTGGTAATGGCACCAACCCTTTCTGGTCTTCGGTTACTGAACAGCCAAGCAGCCGAGGAAAAAACCCCTTCACTGCATCGGGCACTGGCAGGCCGATGTGGTGATTTGGGAACCACTAATTGTGCAGTTCAAGATCGTGGCTCTGACGCCGAGGTACAGTATTCTGTGCCCTGTGAAGTGCCAGAGAGGAGGCCCAACGATCCTCCAGAGGCCTTAGGTTGCAAGGACAGAAGGATGAGGAAGGAGCCGGGGTAGTACCGATTGACAATTACAGGCACCAGTCCGGATTGTGAGTGACCTGCTCATCGACACAAACGGACGGTCTTGTGTAAGGAGCCATGGCTGCCAACTGGACATGTTTCTGGATACATGAGCAGCTATGCCTGTTCTCCATGATAACCTAGACACAGCTGGAAGACCAGCGACAGAGTGTAGGGTAATCCAACTACACACCTTATTGATCTGTGTCTCTGCCTGTGCAGGTAGGCCATCTCAAAACAAATTTTGTTTTTGACCTTATGGTATTATATCATCACCCCATCATACTGGGAATTGATTTTTTGCACAGCATGGCTGTGTGGTGGTCCTAGCTAACAGGTTATTGCTACAGATCAAGGGACAATGTCATGCTGTCACCATACCAGACTCCATGCGGTGGCAGCCATCTCCCACAACAAGGAGTATGAGATCATGGCTCTGTTTGAAAGTCATGACTTGTTTCCTGAACTACAACCATTGCTGCAGGAAAATATTGATGTGTTTGCTACTAACAAGCATGATTGTGGTAGGATGCACATCACCATTGAGATCCCAGGACCTAATCCTGTGAGGCAGAAGCAGTACCCATTTCCTGCTGAAGCCTTACCCTCATTGAGGGGGAACCATTTAGTCACTGCTACAACAAGGAGTGATTAGAACTTGTTTCCACTGTGAATTCACCCATTTGGCCTGTGAAAAAGCCAAATGGAGCTTGGAGACTTAACAATAGACTACAGAAAACTTAACCAAGTTACCCCCCAGCTGTGCCCCAACTGTGGCATCAGCTCCTGATGTGTTCCAGTTGCTGACACCTGACAAAAAGTGGTTCTCCGCTCTTGACATCTCTAATGGGTTTTGGTCACTCCTGTTAGCACAAGAAAGCCAATACAAATTTGCTTTTACCTTTGATGGGCCAGTACACCTGGACCTGACTGCCTCGGGCTTCACAACAACTCTTTCCTCTTCCATCTCCACATGATGGATGCTCTGCAGGGGTTTTCCATGCCCCATTGTCTCCAGCAGTATGTGGATGATTTGTTGTTGGCAGTGTCCACCAAGAACACCTAACCCTTTTGGATGAACTATTGACTGTCCTCAGGAGAGCAGGCCTCAGTTGCAACCCCAAGGCACAGCTGTGTCAGAAGAGGGTTATGTTCCTTGGCCTGCACATCACAGACCAAGGCTGAAGCCCAGCTGTCAAGAAGATTCTGGACTTACAGATCTGCCACTTCCTACTAGCGGCAACACTGACGCTTTTTGGGAATGGTAAACTACTCTAGGATTTTATCCCTGATCTTACCTTGAAGGCTGATCCTGTATGAACTGCTGAAAAGAATGTCCCATGGACATGGGGTCCCACACACTGAAGCTGTGGCCCAGCTCAAACAGGCCTTGGCCTCAGCCCAAATCCAGACTCTCTGTCCATTTGGAAACTGCCACCTCTGATGTGGCCATGTCTGCAGTGCTGGCACAAAAGTACAATGGATACTACAGGCCCATTGCCTATGCATCTCAGATGCTATCCCCAGTTGAGAGGAAATAAGTCTCTGTGAAAGGACACTCTTGGCAACCATCTGGGTTGTCTGACATTTTCTTTCTGTCATTGGGTATGCTCCCATTGTTCTACATACCTGTCACACTCCAATTAACTTTTTGCATTCGGACAAGCTAAAAGATGGATCAGTCTCCAACACCAGACTCACCCATTGGTCTTTGCTTTTGCAGGATAGAGACATCAAAGTATTGCCTGCCAAAATGCCATCAGTTCTGGCCCATGGCCTGCTGTATACAGGCTAGCTCCACGATTGCCCTTCAGCCACCTGCCTCACCTGACCCAGGACCTTTCCTGCCAGTCACGCCTGAGGTCCTGGAAGACAGCACAATATTCTGCATCTTCACAGATGGATCTGCATCCTATGTTGATGGGGAACAGATAGCGGGGATTGGAGTGCTCATTGGGGATCATGCGGGTGATTTCAGACGCATTACTAGAAAATGCACAGTTATTTCTTCACAGTATGCTGAACTGGCTGCTGTGGCCTCTGCATTGGAGATCATGCCACATGGTGACAAGGATGCCATCATCTTTGCAGACTCCAATTGGGTATGCTCATCTCTGAGTTCTTTCCATTCTGGCAAAAGAGCAACTTTACCTCATCTGATGGCACCCCCGTCAAGTATAGGGAATTGTTTGTGTATATACACACCCTGACACAAATGTTCACCCACAAGCTGTACATTCACAAGGTAAAGGCTCATTGCAAGTCTGACCCTACCATGAATTCAGGTGAATGAGCAGACTCACTTGCCAAAACAGGCACTCAAGGTGGAGACATGAAATGACTCACCCACAGTGCATGCGCAATTGTGCAATCCATAATTGCTGCCAAAGCCAAGTACCAGAGCCCTCTGGATCTATCCACTACACAAAAAACAGATCCAGAGATGTGTTCAACTTCCTAGACAAGGGAACTGAGCAACCACTGCCTGTTGGCAGTCCCTACAAAAGACACTCTGACAACTTACATTTGTCTGGTGATCAGACACTCATCTGGTATTACAAACAGGATACAGGTGACAAATTGTGGGTTGCACCACAATCTCTGTGAACTGAATTCATTTATGTGGTTCATGACACTCCCACTGGTGGACTCCAGGGGACAGAGAATACTCTCCAGAGACTTAAGACAGTGGCCTGTCATGGTCAAAGACGTAGAACACTATGTAGACAACTGCACAGTGTGTGCTCAGAACAATCCTATTACAGTGAAGAAAAATGCCAAACTACTGCCCCAAAGGCAGTCTGAACCATGGAATGCGATACAGATTGATTTCATTGGATCTCTTACTAACTCCAGTAAAAACAAGTATGTATTTGTCACAGATTTGTTCTCCAAGTGGGTAGAGGCATTTCCCACTAAGAACAACATGGCAAAGACAACTGCCAAGATCCTGGTGGATCAGCTGTTCTCCAGGTGGGGCCTACCTTTAAGGGTAGACTCGGATCAGGGAACCAGCTTTACAGCTGAACTGATGCAACAGACACTCCAACTTCTTGGAGTTGTTCAGAAATTCCACGTTCTAGGGACGTGGATATGTTGTTCAGTCCACACTTACTGGCAGGTTCCTTGCCAATTTAAATCTTGCCGGAAGGTCTTCAAGCTGGCTCCTCCCACCCACCCGGGTGGTAAAACTCTCGGCTCCGCCCCATGACACCAGATCTTCCATACCACTTGGAAGCTCAGGTTCCCTCCTTAATGCTCTGCGTATAGACTGGATCCTCATTCTTCAGTTCGCCCGAAAATAATTCTAAAGTTTTCAAGACTTTGGTCTAATTACTCCCTCGCAGCTGCGATGGACAAATCGACTCTCGGATTTCGGTATTACCCATGCGGGCAGAAAATGTCC
The DNA here is from genome assembly GCA_016271365.2 of Neoceratodus forsteri. NCBI lineage: Eukaryota > Metazoa > Chordata > Ceratodontiformes > Ceratodontidae > Neoceratodus > Neoceratodus forsteri. The sequence continues at coordinate 195,127,810 of CM028129.1, forward strand.
GGGATGGACCCGCACTCCACGTGGTCTACTGCCTCGCCCAGATCACAACCCGCAGACCCACGAGTTATGTCGATCATTTCGGCCAACGCCCCTAGGGAGACGCGCTGCCTGGTTACAGCTTGGGCACCCTGAAAGCGCCACCGCGGTGAAGTCCAAGGAGCCCGTTGGGAGGTGTCCGTGGCGGCTGGCTCGGCTGAGCAACTCGAGCAAATGATTGCCCTCGAGGAGGAGGCGGCCCAGGCCGCATCCTCATCCTCGGTCACGGCATTTATCCAGCTCTCTCTGGGATCCTCCTACACAGCTTCTTTCAAGGAGCTTTGCCAATCCCTTTCCACGAAGGGAGAGGGGCCATCGGGACACTCTTCTCGGTCCAAAAAGAAGGACTCGAAAGGTAAGTCCCACTGTCGGCGTTCGTGGGAGCGGGAGAGGTCCCTTTCCCCGGACAGTCGACACTTGACTTCGGTTGAGGTTGTGGCTAAGGCCGCTGGCTTCATGGTGTCCCCGTCAGGTCAGCCGGCCAAGACACCAGTCGACGCGGTTGAGATTTTTCTCAACCCGTCAGACGGGCTGTCGACTGGTGAAGCTGACAACCCTTCTTCACCAATTCCCCCGGTGGAGACAGAGGACTTGCCTGCACCTCCTGTGCCGGAGTCCTGGTCAAGGCTCTCGAGCCGAGGGAAGAGCAGGTATCCCCGGCCTTCCCAGACCCCACCGGAAACACCAAGGGTCTCGTCTCGGGTCTCGACCTCATCTCGGGTTCAGCCGATCCCGCGATTATCGCAGTCTCTGTCTGCATCGGTGTGTGCCGCTCGGCCCTCGCCTCCTCCTCGAAGAGGAGAGGCTTCGCGAAATTGCATTGGCGCTACGAGGACTTAATGTGACAGCAGTTACTTTTGTCCAGGAACAAGCAGACGAGTCGCTTCCCGCCATCAAGTGGCTGTCACCAAAGGCCAATCAACCCCTCGCTGTAGTTGAGGTGCCCAAGCCTGGGCCGGTTGTTCGGCCGAAACCAGCTGCCCCACCAATTGTGGTAGAACCTCTGCCTCCACAACCGAAATCAGGGCGCCGACCAAGGACTCCCGGTCGGGTCAGGGTCTGCCCCACAGGTTGTCGGTCACCCTCACTCCCGACCGTCCTCGGCAGGTGGAGGGTGGCTCCGGCCCCAGGCAGCTCTTCGCGGACTCCTCGGAGTCTGACAACGACTCCTCCCTGTTCTCCAGGCCCCTTGACCTGGAGTCCTCCTGGGGGCAGTCGATGGACGAGAGCCCATCGTTGTTTATGGGTCTGCTTCGGCTCATCTCGGAGTCCACTGGGATGCAGCTCGAGCCCGTATCCAAGCGGGCCAAGTATCCCCTGACGGAGATACTGGACCGATGGATTTGCCCACGGAGACCTTTCCGGTGGCTGAAGCCATTGTTGGTCCAGCCTTGGAGCTCTGGCAGTGGCCGGCTTCCTGCCGTGCGCCTTCGGCCAGGATGGCCAGGAAGTATGCGGTCCCTACCGGCTCTTTGTCCGGGTTTTTGGAGCACCCCTCTGCGGAGGGGTTAGTCACTGATAGTGTTTTCCAACGTTCTGAGAACGCTAGGGATGTAGATAAGCCCCCCGACAAGGAGTCCAAAAAGGTGGACTATGCTGGGCGCAAGGTGTACGCTGCATCCTCCCTAGGCCTCCACCAGGCCAGCTCAGCCGTGCTGATGGCACACATCTCCCACGCCCTCATGGGCTCCCTGGATGAGGTGATCCCTCATCTCCCGACTGACCTGCAGACCACGGTCAAGCAGGTGCGGGATCAGGGAAGGGCGGTGGCGAAACAGCAGCTCCAAACGGCTCTGGACATTGGAGACTCCTGTGTCAGATCAGTAGCGGCCGCAGTGGCCATGTGCCGCAGAGCATGGCTGAGGATATCCACCTTCACGGTGGATACCCAGCATAAATTGGCGGACGTCCCCTTCTTGGGGACTGACCTGTTCAGCCCTGGAGTTGAAGGCCAACTCCAGCGGATCGAAAAGTCCAATGCTACCCTGGACTCTGTCACCTCCGCCCAGAAGGACAAGGGCCGTCGTCAACAACATAAGTCCTTTCGTCCTTCTGCGCCTGCGACACGTCCAGCCCAGCAACACCAGCATCTGGGCCAGCAGGCTCACGCTTGGCATCCCAAAGCCAAGCCTGCAGCGTCCTCTAACAGGAAGCAGGGAGGAAAAGGCCCAGGAGGTCCCTTGGCCAGTCCCTCCTCCAAGCCTGCCCAGTGACGGGTTGAGGGGTGTCGCCCCCAGCCTCGTCACTCCCCCCTTGGTTCCCCCTGTGGGGGGACGGCTCCGCCACTTCCTTTCGGAGTGGTCTGCTATCACCATCCGGACCTTCAATCCCTGCACCTGACGGCCTGGTTCCTGAGCAGCTAGAGTTCCAGGCCTTGGGTCTTTCCGACGAGGTCCTCAACGTTGTTGAGGCGTCCCGTAAGGAGTCGACCAGAAAATGCTATGCCTTTAAATGGAAGAGATTCTCCATTTGGTGTCAGGGCAAAGGCCTGGACCCTTGCTCCTGTTCCTTGGCAAGCATTCTGGACTACCTGTGGTCCCTTTCTCAGCAAGGGCTTCGGTCAGCGACCCTTAAGGTGCACCTGGCAGTCATCTCGGCTTACCGGGTGCAGGCCGGGAAGCAGTCGGTGGCGCAGGAGAAGGTGGTTGGACATTTTCTCAAAGGTCTTGATCACGTATCCCCTCCGGTGCGAGAACCTCCACCTCCGTGGGATCTACTGCTGGTATTGGCCAAGCTCCTGGGCAAGCCATTCGAACCAATGCACAGGTGTGACATCTCTCACCTGTCGTGGAAGGCCGCCTTCTTGGTGGCTATCACATCAGCCAGGAGGATGGGAGAGCTCCAGGCGCTTTCCATCGAGTCTCCTTATCTGGTCTTCCACAGGGACAAGGTTGTCCTGCGCCCCCACCCGAAATTCCTTCCGAAGGTGGTGTCTGAGTTTCACCTTAACCAGGTGTTGACTCTGCCAGTGTTCTACCCTAATCACACCTCGGAGGCCGAATATAGGCTCCATACTTTGGACCCTAGAATAGAGCTCGCGTATTACAAGGAGCGGACGGCTGAAGTTCGGGGAGAGGTTCGCCAGCTTTTTGTCACCTACGCTGAAGCCGCACCTGGCAGACCTGTAGCCAAGCGGACGATAGGCAGGTGGGTCACCTCCTGCATAGATCTCTGCTATAGGTTGGCGGTCATGGAGCCTCGGCAGAAGGATAAGAGCACACACCTTCATTACCCACTACCACATCAACCTTGAGTCACGCCAGGATGCTGATTTTGGGGCCTCGGTTCTCCAGTCATTATTTCCTAAGTAGGGGGTGTGCGCCTTGCCTCCCTCCTCCCGGAGAACTGCTAGGAGTCTGCCAGACAGTGTGGATGAACAACATATCCATGTCCCTAGAAATACAGGTTACTCACCAGTAACAGGAGTTATAGGAGTGGTATATGTTGTTCATCCACATGACCCACCCGCCCTCCCCGGCTCGACGCACAACCTGGCTTCCAGGGCTAGATCTGACGTATATATTAATAGTAGAATGAACAACATATACCATTCTAGAACTCCTGTTACAGGTGAGTAACCTGTATTTCTAGGACATGGATATGTTGTTCATCCACACTCTGGCAGGTATCCTTGCCACTTTAAATCTTGCCGGAAGGTCTTCAAGCTGGCTCCTCCCACCCACCCAGGTGGTAAAACTCTCGGCTCCGTCCCATGACGCCAGATCTTCCTTACCGCTTGGAAGCTCAGGTTCCCTCCCTAATGCTCTGCATATAAGACTGGTTCCTATTTCTTCGGTTTACCCGAAATAACTTTTAAGGTTTTCAGGACTCGTCATTTATTTCCCTCGCTGCGATGGACAAATCCAACTCCGGTTTTCTGAGGTGCCCATACGGCAGAAGAGGTCTTGATGGATCCGCACTCCAAGTGCGTCTACTGCTGGGCCTTGTGCTCTTCCTTTTCGGCCCTACGTCCTGGAAGACCGCGCCCATTTACAACAGAGGCCTGAAAACGTTACCTCCGTAAAGTCGAAGGAGGCCCGTTGGCGTTTCCACGGGCGGCTGGTTTGGCGGAACAGCTTGAGCAGATGATCGCTCGAGGAGAGGAGGAGGCGAGGCCGCATCTCGCTCTACCTCGGCCATGCCTTTATTCCGCCTCCCCGGGATCCTCCTATTCAGCTTCTTTTAAGGAGTTTGCTCTCGTCCTTTCCACCAAGGGAGAGGGACCAACTTCTTCAGGGCCTTCCTCTCGGTCCAAGAAGAAGGACCACAAGTAGTAAACCATCCGTCGACTCTCTTGGGAGCGGGAGAGGTCCCTCTCACTGAGTAGTCGACTATCGACTTCGGTCGATCCTTCGGCTTCGACCACTGGCCTCACGGCGTTCCCATCAGGTCAGTTGACCGAGACTCCCATTGACGCAGTCGAGATTTTTCTCAACCCGTCGGATGGGTTGTCGACCGGTGAAGCAGAAAACCCTCAGTCCCCGGTTCCCCCGGTGGAGATTGAGGTTTCCGTGGACTTGCCTATGCCTCCAGTTCCGGAGTCCACAGTTGAACCCTCCGAGCTGAGGGGAGAGCGGGTTTCCCCCGCCCTGCCCCAGAACCTCCTTGGAAAAGCCGAGATTCATGGTCTCTGACTTCTTCTGTCCAGCCGATCCCACCGTCATAGGCGGTCTCGGTACGTGGCAGCGGCATCGCCTGCTCGTCCTCATCCTCCTCCCTCGATCTAGGGAGGCTTCAGTACGCCGCGCCGGCGCCACGAGGACCCTCATGTGGCAACAGCTTCTGTCCGGGGAGCAAGCTGCACGCCGCCGCTTCCCCGCTATCAAGTGGCTGTCACCGAGCGGCCGAAGCAACCCCTCGCTCTAGCTGAGGCGCCTGCTCCCAGGCCTGTTGCTCGACCAAAACTGGCTGCACCACCGATTCTGGTGGAACCTTCACCTCCACATCCGTTGTTTGGGGCCCTGACCAAGAATTCTCGGTCGGCCCAGGGTCTGCCCCATAGGCTGTCTGTCACCCTCACTCCCGATTGCCCTCGGCAGGTGGAGGGTGGCTCAGGCCCTAGGCAGCTCTTTGTGGACTCCTCAGAGTCAGATGACGATTCCTCCCTGTTCTCCAGGCGGGTCGACTTGGAGTCCTCAGGAGGTCACTCGCTGTACGATAGCCCTTCGTCCTTCATGGGTTTGCTTAGGCTCATCTCGGAGTCCACCGGGATGCATCTCGAGCCCGTATCCAAAGCGGGCCAAGTATCCCCTCACAGAGATTTTGGACCGAGGGGATTCTCCACGGAGGCTCTTCCAGTGGCCGAGGCCATTGTGGGCCCGGCCTTGGAGCTATGGCAGCGTCCTGCTTCCTTCCCTGTGCCATCGACCAGGATGGTGAGAAGTACATGGTCCCTACCGGCTCCTGTCGGTTTCTGGAACACCCCTCAGCCGGGGTTGGTTACCGCCGCTTCCGCGTGCGGAAGCACCAGGACGGACAAGCTCTCCGACAAGGAGTCCAAGAAGTTGGACTATGTCAAGAAAGCTACTTGGCCCTCCCTGGCCTTCGCCAGGCCAGTTCGCCATGCTGATGGCGCACTTCTCTTATGCCCTGTTGGGCTCCCTGGACGAGGTAGTCCCTCATCTCCCGGCTGACCTGCAGACCATGGTTAAGCAGGTGCGGGACCAGGGCAGTGGCCAAGCAGCAATTTCAGACTGCTTTGGACATCGGTGACTCATGTGCCAGGTCAGTAGCGGCCGCAGTGGCTATGCGCCGTCGGGCATGGCTGAGGATATCCACCTTCACAGCGGATACCCAGCACAAGTTGGCAGATGTCCCCTTCCTGGGGACCGACCTTTTCAGCCCTGGAGTAGAAGGTCACTTCCAGAGGATCGAAAAGTTCAATGCCACTCTGGACTCGGTCTCATCTGCCCAGAGGGACAAGGCCCGAGACTCAACCCAAGCCCTTCGTCCGCCTGCGCCTGCGACGTCCGGCTCAGCAGCATCAGGGCTAGCGGGCTCGCGCTTGGCATCCCAAACCCAAGCCCTCGGCTTCCTCTTCCAGGAAGCAGGAGGTAAAGGCCCAGGTGGTCCCTTGGCGGTTCCTCCTCCAAGCCTGCCCAGTGACAGGTTGAGGGTGCCGCCCAACCCGTCACCCAACACCAGGTTCCCTGGGGTGGCTTTCACTTCCTTCCGCCTGGTCTGCTATCACCACAGACCGGTGGGTGTTGGAAGTGGTGGGAAAGGGCCTGCCTCTGGAGTTCGAGCAGGGGTCCTCGCTGTTGGCTCGCTGAGCCAACATCGCTCTGCTCCTCGAGAAAGAGGTGATCAGAGAGGTGGCAGACCCTTCCTCAGACCCGGGGTTAGTGTCCAGGTACTTCCTGGTCCCAAAGGACAGGGGGGGCTGGCGCCCCAATCTCTACCTGCACGACCTAAACAAGTTCCTAAGGTCTCGGACCTTCAGGATGGTCACTCTGGCTCAGATAATACCATCCCTGGAACGCGGCATGTGGTTCTGCTCTCTGGACCTACAGGACGCATTTTTTCACGTCCCTATCCGTCCGTCTCACCAGAGATTCCTTCGCTTTGAGTGGAAGGATCCCTTTACGAGTTCCGAGCCATGCCCTTCGGCCTTTCTCTTGCTCCCAGGGTCTTCACCAAATGCATGGCAGTGGTGACAGCCTTCCTGCGGCGCTGAGGGGTCCGGGTGTACCCTTACCTGGATGATTGGCTGATAGCAGCCCCCTCCAGACAGGAGGTGGAGCGGTCCAGAGATCTGGCCCTCTGGGTTTGCTATCAAATCGACCTCCTCATCAACGAGGCCAAGTTGGAACTCTGACCGAAGCAGGTGATTCTTTTCATCGGGGCAGAGCTCGACTCTCTTTGAGCCAGAGCATGGCTCCCGGCCGACAGGGCCGAGGTTCTTTCCTCCTTTGCCCAGTCATTTCTGGTTGGGCAATCGCGCCCTGCCCGGGACTTCCTGCACCTCCTGGGTCTCATGGCGGCCTGCACCAGCGTGGTCCATTGGGCCCTCTGGCACATGCGTCCCCTTCAGTGGGGACTGGCCAGCCAGTGGTCACAACGCTGCAATCCATTGGCCCAGCTAGTGACGGTGACCCAAGGGATGTGGAACGCTCTCCAGTGGTGGACCGTTCCAGCTCATCTGCAGTAGAGCATCCCGTTTGTCCGCCCCGAAGCGACGGTCTCTCTATCGACCGATGCCTCTCTAATGGGTTGGGGTGCCCATCTGGGAGCACAGAGCGCACGGCCTCTGGTCCCCTCGGGAGTCCCGATGCCATATCAACCTGCTGGAGCTTCGGCGGTTCGCCAGCCCTCACCGCCTTTTGCCCGCTTCTACGGGTCAAGTGGTTCAGGTCCAGATGGACAATACCACAACCATGTACTGCCTAAACCGCCAGGGTGGGACGCGCTCCATGCCTCTGTGCAAGGAAGCTCTCCGCATTTGGTCACTCGTGAGCAGCCTGGAGGCAGATCTTCTAGCCATTCATGTGGCAGGAGCCTCCCAACACCCTGGCCGATGCCCTAAGCTGGATAGGGGCTGTGTCCCATGAGTGATCTCTCCTGCCAGAGGTAGTACAAGATCTGTTCTCCCATTGGGGCACACCTCAGGTGGACCTGTTTGCCTCCAGGGAGAATGCGAAGCTGAGGCCGTTCCATGCCCGCCCCCCCAGCAGGGCTCGCTGCAGGGGGATGCCTTCTCGAGGCCGTGGACCCCGGGCCTCTTCTATGCCTTTCCCCCATTTCCCTTGATCCACAAGGTGCTTCTCAAAGCAAGGAGGGACAAGGCGCAGGTGATTCTGGTAGCCCCAGACTGGCCCAGCCAATGCTGGTATCCAGATCTCCTCAGCCTCAGCTCCAGGCTCCCGAGGCAGCTTCCAGCCCACCCGGACCTACTCTCAGTCAATCGGGGGAAGTTTTTCCATCCGGACCTTCAATCCCTGCACTTGACGGCCTGGTTCCTGAGCGGCTAGAGTTCTAGGCCTTGGGTCTTTCCAACGAGGTCCTCAATGTAGTTGAGGTTTCCCGTAAGGAGTCGACCAGGAAATGCTATGCCTTTAAATGGAAGAGATTTTCCATTTGGTGTCAGGGTAAGGGCCTGGACCCTTCCTCCTGTTGCTTGGCAAGCATCTTGGACTATCTGTGGTCCCTTTCTCAGCAAGGGCTTAGGTCAGCGACCCTAAAGGTGCACCTGGCAGCCATCTCTGCTTACCCGGGCGCGGGCGGGAAGCAGTCAGTGGCGCAGGAAGAATGAGGTCTGGGCGCTTTTTCAAGGTCTCGATCACATTTCCCTCCGGTCGCGAGAACCTCCACCTCCGTGGATCTATTGCTGGTACTGGCAAAGCTTCATGGGTGCCATTCGAACCGATGCACAGGTGTGGTCTCTTCACCTGTCGTGGAAGACCGCTTTGGTGGCTACGTCAGCCAGAAGGATGGGAGCTTCCAGGCGCTTTGCACGAGTCTCCTTACCTGGTCTTCCACATAGGGACAGAGTTGTCCTGCGCCTCACCCGAAATTCCTTCCGAAGGTGGTGTCGGAGTTTCACCTAACCAGGTGTTGACTCTGCCGGTGTTCTAACCCAATCACACTGGAGGCGAATATAGGCTCCATACTCTGGACCCTAGAAGGAGCTCCCGCATTATAAGGAGCGCACGGCTGAAATTGGGAGAGGTTCGCCAGCTGTTTGTCACCTACGCCTGGAGCCGCACCTGGCAGACCTGCAGCTAAGCGGACGATAAGCAGGTGGGTCATCTCCGCATAGATCTCTGCTATGAGGTTGGCGGCAGGAGCCTCCCAGAGGGGATAAGAGCTCATTCTACTCGCCATACCGCTGCATCGGTAGCTGCTTCCAGGGACGCCCCTATCCAGGATATCTGCAGGGTTGCTACCTGAAGTCAGCACATACTTTTATTACCTACTACCACATCAACCTTGAGTCACTGGTTGCTGGTTTTAAACTGGTTATCCATTCTCTATTCCCTAAGTAGGGGTGCGCCTTTGCCTCCCTCCTCCAAGAACTGCTAGAGTATGCCAGCAAGTGTGATGAACAACATATCCATGTCCCTAGAAATACAGGTTACTCACCTGTAACAGGAGTTCTAGGAATGGTATATGTTGTTCATCCACACGACTCACCCGACTTCCGGCTCGACGCACTACCTGAGCTTCCAGCGGCCAGATCTCAGCGCCATGGGGCGGAGCCAGAGTTTTACCACCTGGGTGGGTGGAGGAGCCAGCTTGAAGACCTTCCGCAAGATTTAAAGCTGCAAGGATACCTGCCAGAAAGTGTGGATGAACATCATATACCATTCCTAGAACTCCTGTTACAGGTGAGTAACCTGCATTTTTACCATCCTCAATCATCAGGTCAGGTAGAAAGAGCTAACAGACGACATAACAGATATTATGCAACCATTGATGATAATCACAAGGATTGGGATTCCTCTGCCACTACTACTGATGGCAATTGGGAGTATGCCCAGCTACCACTCAGTGTAAACTTTGAGGTTATGACTGGTAGAGCCATGAGACTACTTGAACATCTGTTAATTGATCTCCACACCCCAATTGCAGATAAGAGTATCTGTAGACAAGTATGTGGAAAAGCTTCATGATGTCATCATGAAGACACACCTGTTCGCTGCCAAACAATTGGGCAAGGCTCTACAAAAGCTAAGGCTCATTTTGACAAGCATGTCAAAAGGTTGATCATGTTGGAGACCAAGTAATGCTTCTCCAATACAGACAACTCATACACTATTTGTTAGTAAATGGGAAGGTCCCTTTCCCATTTCAACAAGCTCAGCCCTGCTCTGCATCAGGTCAGAGTACACCAGCAGAGAAAAAGACTGCTGACAAGTGGTTCTCATGCTAACTAACTCAAACTATATAAAAGGACTAAAATCTCACTTTTCCTAACCCCATAGAGCGGAGTAGTACTGTGTCAGCTAACTATTCCTTTTCTATTTCTTTCAGATATCTGCAAGGTGGCTATCTTGCACCCTTCACTGGTGGGACTACTGCCTCTAACCGCTTATAGCACCCCCATTCAAACCCTCACAGACTTACAAGGACCGATTGGATCACGTGCTTGGTCAGATGGAACATTAGACTTCATGAGTGTTCGGATTAACATTCCAAACAAAACGTTAAGGTTACTTAAGGCAAAGATGCCTTTCTGGATGCTGTAGTGGTTGCCCAGCGGCAAGGATACCTGCCAATGAGTGTGGATGAACAACATATACCATTCCTAGAACTCCTGTTACAGGTGAGTAACCTGTATATCCCCCAGGTCTCCCAAACTAAACCTATGATTTTCCCTTGTAGAACAATTCTTTTGGGGACAAAATACATGACTGTAGGAAAAGGGTGGAGAATTTTAAACCACCTTTCACAATAGTGCGGTTAATGCACAAGCTCCAGGGAAGAGAGGGCACAAATAGAAGCGTCTGTCCTTTGTGTCTTCTGTCCTTTACGGCACCCATGCCTTCAGATTGCTCCTAGATGAGAGGTGTCTCTTTACGGAGAGGATAGGAAGGCTAAAAACGTGATGACCCCTCCCCTCAGCAGAATTTGTGGGACCCACATCACCTTTCCCCTCCCTTGTCTCTACCGGGGAAATGCCATCTCACAACCTCCATCAGTGGTATGTATCTGCAGGAGGTTGTGAGTCAAGATCTTACCCTACAGTACAGAAATTCCCATATAGCTGGGTAGCAGAAGTCTCAGGTTTCTAACTTGCACAGATAACATTCTGTTACAGTTAGAAGTAGAGTCTCTCATATCGGCAAATGCGGTAGAACTGGTTTTCCTTTTATAATGGGCCTCTACTCCAGATACTTCCTCTCCAAAGGAAAATGGACCTGGTCTGTCCTGAGTTCAAGATGGTCACTCTCCCAGTGGTGATGTCCCCCTTGCAAAAGGGTTATTAGCTAGCCTTTCTAAGATGCAGAGATGTCTATTTCACATTCCTATAAGGGCCTCTCTCAGAAAGTATCTCGGATTTAGGCAGTCCTCTGGTTATTACCAGTTTGCAGCTCTGTCATTAGATTTGTCTTCAGTTCCAAAGTAGTGCCAGTCCCTCTCAGGAAACAGGAGGTCTCTGTCTTTCCTATCAGAAATCTGATGAACAATGGACAAGTCTCCCAAAGGATCAGAGACTTGCTCAGCCACATGGTACTCACCCTGGAGGCCTTGGACTTCCTATTCAACAAGGAAGTCCCTCTTGAGCCAGTTTAACTCCTGCAGGTGATGGGAGCAGTGCTGAACACTCATCAAGACACACCCTGTTCCTTCTGGACAGGGTAGTGAAACTCCAGACCCTAGCATACATGCCTGTTTTTGGCCAACCAAGGCCAGTGTGGCACTTCCTTAGTCTTCTAAGCGCACAGCATCTGCAGTGCTTGCAGTCCCAGGTGCCACGTTTTGGCGAAGAATATACAGTCCATTGCCTTCAAGAGGCTAATCTCAGTGCAAGGACACACTGCCTCTGTACTACAGCTAGAACAGGGACAGCCTCAGTGAGGAACCCCCTCTCGATGTACGATACCCTTCACAGTCCTCACTACAGTCACTCCCATCCTGGGATGGGAAGCGCACAAGGGGGATCAGTCCATAACTGCAGTGTGCTCTCCCAGGGAGCACAACTGTCATTGAAATTTTCTGATGCTCAGAGCTGTGTTCCTGGCTGTCTGCGCCTTTATCCCCCAGCTTAAAAACTAGTCTATCTGAATCAGTACAGACAGTACTGTTGCCATATTCTGCATCAAGTAAGGGTGCACAATATTCCCAAAGATCTGCACAAAGGCCATGAGGTTCCTGTCACTGGCCTATTCCCTGGATTTGTATCTGATTGACATTCGCCTTTCTGGTAAGGACAATATGCTGACCAACTTCATTAACCAGAACTGTCTGGATTATTGTAACTGTTCCCTAAACAAGCTAGGGTTGTTTACAACCTTCAGAAGGTGAGGCAATCCAAAGATTAGATCTCTGTGCCTCCTAACACAGTTATCATATTCCCCTGTACTGTTTCAGGCCTCTGGCGCTGGGCTCGGTGCCAGTGTATTTCCTGTCCTTGAACTGGATAAGCATTTCCCCTTCTTTTCTCCATTTCCCCGTTTCTCAGGGTGTTCCTCAACTTCAGGAACCAGCCAGCAACCACATTTCTGGTGGCTGCGAAGTGGGCAGGGAAGCTTGGTACTTTTGCATCTTGTCCTGACAGCACAATGGCCTATTCACATTCCTTTGACCCATAGTCTCCTGACCCTGCCTCAGACAGGGATAATATACCCAAGCATAGAGTCTCTCTGCCTCAGATCTTATTTCAAGACCCTAAGCCTGGGACTCTCAGTATTCTAAACAAGTTCTCAGAATCCTTAAGCAAAAAAGTACCAAAATGACCTACTGTATGCTTCCAAGTGGAAGAGATTTCTTTCTGGTGTAATGCAGGAAGACTGACCCCTGCAGATCTACCTGTCCTCTTTACTAAGTTATTTGGTACACTTGCAAGCATCAGGCCTTAAACCTCTTTCCTGAGAGTCCATCTGACAGCCATTTCGGATTCTTTTCAGCTGGCAAAGAGAAATCTGTAATTTCTCACTCCATCTTATAGAAGTCCCTAGAGGCTACACTGTCACTTGGGGAACGGTCTCCTCCTGAGATTTGGACGTTTATATAGTTCAGTTCAAACAGTCTCCATCTGAGTCAGGACTACTGCAGACTTAAAATATGTCACCTGGAAAAAAGGGGTATTCACTTCAACTAGGAGGTCAGAGTTGCAAACTCCATATACTGTTCAAACCACTTTATACCCTACAAGGATAAGGTAGTTCTCAGAACTAACAGAAAAGTCCTTCCCAAACCGGTATCTTAATTTTACTCTTATCCTTGTATTACATTTCCTGTCTTTTTTCAGACAAGTCCGTTTCTTGTAAGCACAGGCTTCACAGCCTGCCTGACACATAGGCACTGACCTGCTACCTGGAACATGCCAGCATCTCAGGTCCTTGCACACCCAGCTTTTCCTCATCTAAGGTGAGGGACACAAGCTTAGGCCAACCTTTAATAGGACTGCCTCAACTTTGGTAGTCTTCTGCTTTTCACATCGGTTACAGTAGGCCTAGTAGTCATTCTCCTCAAGGCTTCAGGATCCATCCAATTAAGGACACTGCCGCCTCAGGAACAATAGCAAGTGACTTTCCCTCGACATCTGAAGCAGTTCCCTGTAAAACTGTACACACCTTTACAAAGCACTACTGTTTGGATGAAGAGTACAAATAAGATGCCAAATTTAGCACTGCGGTCCTGCAAAACCAGTTTCCAAAGTTGGTTCTGTTCACTCCTCCCAACTACACTGCTTTGTAGTCTGCATTAGTCAAGCACACTGAGGGATTCCTGGGGTGAGAAGAAAAATTACTTACCATAATAATAATATTTCTTCAAGGGATCCTCAATATCTGACCTCCCACCTCCTCTCCTCTCCTCACATAACCTCACTGAGAATGGTACTGCAGTCCTTGCCATGGATCAAGCTTCTTGCTGGGAGTTTCAACATATGTAATGTTTTGCAGTTTAGTATGGTGTATATAGTTTGCCTATAGGCAGTTCCCTTTTTCTAGTTGTTCTTTTTCCCAAATACTTTTTCTTTATTATGTTAGGTTCAGGAATTGGGGCATTTTGCCCCTCTGGCTACGAAATGATCTGACTGGCTTATAACAGAACCTGCAGGCAGCACTCTTTCTTGCTTCTTTCTGATTGGCTATTTCCCTTTTCATCATTAGGATAGACTCCACCTCCGGGGCAGCTGAACCCAGCTGGCACACTGTATTAGTCAAGCATGCTGATGGATCCTTTGGAAGAAACCGTATTACTATGGCAAGTAATCTTTTCTTCCATATATTGTCTTCCAGTGTGGTGTCTGTTTTTAGATGTCAGTAGTTGTTTTTGTGCATGTGTTGCTGGTACACAGTGATGTGGCTTGGATACCAGGATGAGGCTAGATTACCTTCACTGTTACCTGACTTCACAGGGAGGAGGATCTAATAACAAGGCTGTCAAGAGACCGGGTGGGCCCACTGGAACCATTGCAATCACTTTTTCAGGGGTGACCTGGAGTTCATTACAGGCAGAAATACATTGACATTCTACAGAGTGCATAGATAATTGTTGTAATATCAACATACAGTAGTCAAGGACAGTTCATTAATACGTTCATGACAGTTGTGCTATTATAGATAGACAAATTTTCAATGGACAAGCAATAGCGACCACCAGGTAAACATGAGTAGGTGGCATTAGTCATAAATCACAGTGCAAGATTAGTCTGCATAAAAACACAGAATACTGTTGTGGAGAATTAGTGGCAACAAGTGCATAGGCTCTGCTTCATCAAGTAAGCATTGAGACCTCTCTTAAATCCACCTAAAGGATTTGCATTCCTGGGCGTTCCTGCCAGTGCATTCCACAGATGTGGTATATAGGCAGAATAGGAGGAGGATGGATGACCTGAGGCTCCTGTTGCTTTGTTTGGCCAAAACCTGGTACCCCCAGTTCACCAGATCTGTGCACCAACTGCTGACCCACACTGCCTTTCTTATATGTTCACATTCCCTTTTGCACGGGGCAGTGGGTGGATGTGTGAAGGGACCTTTACATTTTACATGCTATATGATACAGTAGTAAAATCAGTATACTAGGCAAATGTATCATTGGCAAGGTTCCTGATTCGACTAGCATTATCGCTATGATGAGATATATATATATATATATAAATTACATCAGGCCTTTATGCCTAAACAGGTAATTAGTACCCCAACCCCGCCCACACAAAAAAAACACACCTCAGAATTTACTTTCGGACAGGAGTCTTTTTGTGTAAGAAGATAACTGGCATTTTGTTTACAGTTGCTGCTGGGAGTCCTGACTAATTGGAATGTGAGACAATATGATGTGCGTACTGGTATTTTATTGAGAATAAAATGACAGCTGTGAGTTTGCTTTCGGACAGGAGTCTTTTTTACATAAGAAGATAACTGGCAATCTTACTTCGAGAGGGTTCCTTCAGTAGATCATCACATATAGGACTGGTGCCACCTGGCATCGGGCCGCACGGCAGACTTTTCTAGCAATACCTGATGGGGACCACCCACCCGACGTCACGTGACCAATGTCAGCGTGACTATATAGTGGGCGGTCCCCACGCCTCCCCAGTTCTTTCCCCCGTCACCTTGTGTCCGTCGCATAGCAGACTTTCATATAGTGATCGTCGAGAAAGTGTCATGCATCGGATTTTCCTCGCTAATTTCCTTACTAATTTTGCATTTCTCATTTATGTCTTCTCCAAAGTGCTTGTCCTGTGGCACGTAGATCCGGCACAAAGGCGGTCACCTCAAGTCGTCCTCTGTCTAGACCTGGACCATCAGTCTCCTCCTGCCCAGTGTCAGACCTTCACCAGGCCACAAAAGTGGAGACAGCAGGCTTTGGGGGCCCATCTGCTAAAAACCCGCTTGGCTTCTCTCGAGAAGAAAATGGATAGGCTTAGACATTCTTCGTCCGAAAAGGTCTCTCCTTCCAAAAAACATAAGGAGAAATCTAGGGAACGGGAGCGCTCTGCAGACAACGCCAGGCCCTTGACGAGCAAGGCCCAGCCGCCTCCCAGCAAGGACAGTAAGTCTGATATATCCTCAACGGGTCAGTCTGCCCCTCCAGCGACCGCACCACTTCGGCCGATAAGTCAGCCCTGGCTACTCCAGGGACCGTGCGTGACTGGTAAGATGGCTACCAGGCTGTGGTACTCGCCCAGCTCTGGTTCATACTCGCCAGGGCTCCTTCCCCGCCCGCCCAACCCCACCTGATAAGTCGGCTGTCCATGACAACCCCACAGGTACGTTCCCCGTTAGGGCCTGTCAGTGCCTCACCCGATGTCCGGCAGGATCTGGGGAGAAAACCCCTCCTCTTCTCCTCCTTCCTCGCCTGTACCCTCCGATTCACTGCAGGTACCTCCGGTGATGACAGCGGAGACCCTCGACTCTGTCGATGCCTCAGGGTCTGCTCCACTCTCTCCCTAGGGTCAAGGAGAGGCTTCTCTCATGACCGTCCGGCCTTACGATGAGAGCCCCTCCTCCGCCTTGGTGGGCTCCCGGTGCCTCAGACGCGGTTGTCTCGACGACAGTTCCACAGCTGGGACCTTTTGCCCATTTACACAATGGCGGGTCTGACGTGGGTACCCCCAACACCAGATCTGACAACGGGGATTTATACCAGACCCTGAACTGTCCCACATTACCCGCAAGGGTATCCTGGGGGCTACTACCCGGGGGGCCCCGCTCCAGAATGGAGCAGTTTTGGACAGTTCTACCCTGAATCCAATCCCTATTTGAATTTTCAGGGATTCCAGGGTTATTACCCCCACCATTTCCTGCTCCTCCTCCCCTCAGCCTACTTCTCCACCCCTCCTCCCACTCTGGTCACCCTGGTTTCAAGGCTCTAATCCAGGCTTGGTGGCAGGGGCACGGTCGGAGTTGGTCTTGGACCTGGAGACT
This sequence comes from Neoceratodus forsteri, assembly GCA_016271365.2. NCBI lineage: Eukaryota > Metazoa > Chordata > Ceratodontiformes > Ceratodontidae > Neoceratodus > Neoceratodus forsteri. The sequence goes on from CM028129.1 coordinate 195,144,384, forward strand.
AGGCTCCCACAACCGCGGTCTCCCAGGTCCCCTTCCCCGAGCAGCTCTTCCATTACCACCGTACACAGCTCGGGGAAGACTCGGCAGGACTTTTACCTCCCGGATACCAGATGTCGTCCTGTCGAGGAGGCGGATGATGATAGTTCAGAGGGGGCAGATGATTCTTCTGAGGAGGTTCCGGAGGACACCGAGGATACGAAAGGCAAGGAGTCTCTGAAGTCCACACCAGAGGACCCTGCCTTTTCAGATTTGTTGAGATCCATGAAGGAGTATTTCTACTAGGAGTCTGAGGAACAGGAACCCATGAGACAGAGACTGGCGGGGCATCTCGACCTGGAATCTGTGTCTCCAGTCCCTACTCCTCCCTAGATGGCACCTCACCAAGACCTCACCACTACCATCTGGCAGATGCCTCATACTCTCCTGGCTGTCCCCAAACGGGCGGACAGGCTTTACCAGGCGCTGAAGGATGCCCTGTTTCTCAAGGTTCATCCCAAGGCTGACTCTGTGGTCATATCTGCGGCTCATGATTACTCTTCTACACCTAAGCACATAAGCACCTCCCCTCCTGACAAAGAGTCGAGGCAGATGGACCAGTTCGGAAAGAAGATTTACTCGTCGGCCATGTGTTCCCTTCGGTCCCTCAGTTACGTAGCCCACATGGCGTCCCACCAGAAGGCTACCCTGACCAGACTAGAAGTGCGAGTACAGTCCATGGACCCCTCGCCTTTGAAGGAGGAACTTGCCAAGGATCTCTGCCTCTCCAAAGTTTTTCACCTATGACTCTGTCAACTTGGTGGTGCGCACCTTGGCAACGGTCATTGCCCTTAGACCGCATTCCTGGCTTCATCTTTCTGAACTCGCCAATGAAGTCCAGTCGGCGATTCAGGATGCCCCTTTTAGGGGCTCAGTACTTTTTGGTGGGGACACCAAAGATGATATCACAGGCCTACAGGACAAAGGTCTTGCCCTTAGGTCCGTGAGGTCGATGTTCCGATCGGGCTCTCAACAACAGCAACAGCAGCCCTTTCGGAAAAGGACCGTGAGGCAGAGGAAGAACGCTCAGGTGTGCTGCCAAGGGAAGCGTAAGGCCACGGGTACAGCCACCCCTCTTGCCTCCAAAAATCTGAGAAATTCAGGAGGTCCTCCCCCTGAGCGTCCCGCCACTTCTTGACTCCCCGGCCCCACTGCCTCCTCAGTCTCATGACGGGGAGCAGGTGGGGGGGAGGTTTGCCCTCCACATGCAGGAATGGAGGGTGATGACCTCCAACAAATGGGTCCTGCAACTAGTGTCCGTAGGACTCACCATAGAGTTTCTGAAATTCCCTACAGAAACTCTTCCCCGGAAGTCCTACTACTCTCGAGACCAGGCCCTCCTAGTGCGCGAGGAAGTAAACTTGCTCAAGGAAGCAATCAAGCGGGACCCCTTAGGGGAAAGGGGTTTTACTCCCATTTTTCCCTGGTTCCAAAAAAGACTGGGGACTTCAGACCCATACTCAACCTAAGTCAACTAAACTGGTTTGTCGAGTGCAAAAAACTCCAGATGCTGACACTACAGAGCCTCCTTCCTCTCCTCTAGGAGAATCATTGGCTCTGTGCCCTAGATATGCAGGATGTCTACATGCACATCCCGATCTTCCCAAGCCACCGCCGGTTCCTTCGTTCCCTCTTCCAAGGGGAACACTTCCAGTTCTGAGCGCTCCCTTTTGGTCTGTCTTCTGCACCATGGGTTTTTACCAAGTGCCTGGTGGTTGTCATGGCGTTTTAACGCGGCTGGGGTACTGTGGTTTTCCCTTACCTGGACGATTGGTTAATTTCGGCTCCATCCAGGGATTCTCTGTTGGAGACTCTTACCTTTACCCTGGACCTTTTCAACAGACTAGGGATCACAGTCAGTGTTCCCAAGTCATCCCTTATTCCTGCCCAAAGGCTTCAATTCATTGGGGCAGTCCTGGATATGGTCCAGTGCAGAGCCTTCCTGCCTCCAGACAGGGTGGAGACCCTTTTCTGCCAAGCCTCCAAAGTGGCTTCTAGCAGAACCATCTCAGCTCAGGAGATCCTGCGCCTTCTGGGCCTGATGGTGGCTGCCATCACAACTGTTCCCCTTGCAAGACTTCACATGAGGGTCACTCAGTGGTCATTGCAAGTGCAGTGTGATCAGCTTCTGGGCGACCTGGACCATCTGGTCCTGGTCTCCTCTCTTGGTTCAGAAAGCATTGCAATGGTGAAGAGAGTCTCAATCTTTCATGGGACTTCTCTTTCGGAGCCCTGACTACTAGCTACCCTCACCACGGATGCCTCGAATATGGGGTGGGGAGCATCAAGCTCAGGTATTGTGGTGCGGCGTGGAGTCTCCTTTGCACATCAGTGTTCTGGAGTTGAGGGCGGTCCTGTCACTTACAGGTATTTGAGGCCCTACTTCCAAGGGATCACTGCTAATCCAAACTGACATGTCGGCAGTTTGGTATATCAACAAACAAGGAGGAACCGGTCATACCTCCTGTGCAGGGAGGCGATGCGGGTGTGGAACTGGGCAGTCCAACACCATCTGGTCCTCGTGGCTGTGCACGTTTCGGGTGTTTTAGACGTCCTGGTGGACAGTCTCAGCAGATCTTGGACCCTAGCTCATGAGTGGGAACAAATACCAGGAAGTGGTGGAATCCATCTTCCAACATTAGGGGCGTCCGGAAATCGACCTCTTCGCCTCTGAATCCCAACGCAAAGCTTCCCAGGTTTTGCTCACTCGTTCCAGGGCACAGTGCTTTCTGGAACAATGCATTGTCTCTATCTTGGACAGGGAAATTTCTGTACGCATTACCTCCATTTCCCATTCTGCAGAGGGTTCTGCTCAAGCTTCAAGTGGAGAAGGCAAGGATGATTCTCATCGCTCCTCTCTGGCCGAGACAAATCTGGTTCCCGCTGCTGCAGCAGCTTTCAAGGGAACCACCCATTCCACTTCCAGTGACTCACGATCTCCTGACTCAGGATTAAGGTTGACTTTTGCACGGGGCTCAGGACCCTGCATCTCCATGCGTGGCTCCTTCAGACAGCAGTTCTCCCATTTGGGGTTTCCTCCAGGGTTGCTCAAGTCCTCTTTGAGGCTAGAAAACCTCTACCCGTTCCACTTATGCCATGAAGTGGAAGCGGTTTTCTATTTGGGTGACTGCTAAGGGTTGGAATCCCTTCTCTTGCTCAGCCCCACAAGTCATGGAATACCTCCTTCAATTATCCTACTCCTCTTTGAAAGTCCATATCTCAGCTATCTCAGCGTACCATGAGCTAGTGGATGGTAAACCCTTGGCTCAGTTGGGGGTCTCAAAAACCTTTCTGAAAGGGATTCTCCATCTGAGACCCCCCCCATCCGCAACCCAACTCTGCCTTGGGACTTGAACTTCGTCCTGGAAAAGCTCACCCTTCCTCCTTTCGAGCCCTCCTTTGAGCCGGCTATGAGCTGTGATCTCGCTTCCTTTCCTGGAAGGCACTTTTTCTGGTGGCTATCACATCAGCCCAAAGGATTTCGGAACTTCCACGCTCTAGTCTGCAAAGAGCCCTATCTGATTTTCCATAGGGACGGGTGGTCCTCAGAACAAATCCAAGTTTCTTCTCAAGGTGGTGTCAGAGCCACGCTGAATCAATCAATGATAGAGCTTCTGGTGTATTGTATTATCCGTCCCCTGTAACAGAGGTGAGGCACTTCTTCATAGGATGGATGTCCATCGATTTTCCAGTGTTATACCCACTGGACCAAAGCGTTCTGCTCCTGGGACCAGTTGTTTGTCTCCTTTGCCCCGAGATCGAGGGCCAAACCGGTTTCTAAGCAGGGCCTGTCCAAGTGGTTAGGCAACTGCATTAGATTCTGTTACCAGAAGTACGAGAAGCCTCTGCCAGGTTCTATCAGAGATCATTCTACTAGGGGCATGGCTGCCTCAGCAGCTTTCTTATGGAATGTATCCGCGGCCGATATTTGTGCAGCTGCTACTTGGAGTTCTGTCCATACCTTTACCAAGCATTACAGTCTGGACATTGATTCTAGGCAGAAGGCTGGTTTTGGCCTATCTGCCCTACAGGGCCTTCTGTCCTAGACTGGGTCCATTCTGGATCTCAGTTTTTTCTGTTGGAGTTATGTTTCCTCCTCCCTAGTTTCTCTCAGTCTCTCCTTGGAGGGGCTGCTTGTGACTCTGTCCTTTATGTGATGACATACTGAAGGAACCCTCTCGAAGTAAGATAGTACAGTTACTTAGGGACTTACCGTAACAGTAGATCTTCGAGAGAGGTTCCTTCAGTAGGTCATATTTTTCCCTCCCTCCTTCCCCTCATTTCTGTTTCACAGGGACTCCAAATCCTGTTCGCTCCTGCTGTCAGGCCTCCTCTTGGCTCCAGCGGGAGAACTGGAGGGAGAGCATCTCGGACCGTCCATTATATACAGTCACGTTGACGTTAGTCATGTGACATCGGTGGGCAGTCCTCTGTCAGTATTGCCGCCAAAAGTCAGTCATATGCCCAACGCCAGGTGGCGCTAGTCCTATATGTGATGACCTACTGAAGGAACCTCTCTTGAAGATCTACTGTTAGGGTAAGTTCCTACGTAAATGTGCTTTTTGTTTACAGTTGCTACTGGGAGTCCTGACTAATTGGAATGTGAGATAAGATGATGTGCGTACTGATATTTTATTGAGAATAAAATGACAATTATGAGTTTGCTGCAGGTCTGTGTCACAGATGGGTTCTCTCAGTCTGCACTGTTACCAGATTTTACAGCCCTTCAGATGCCTGAAAAGGTTACCTTGGTGCGCTGCCACCACTCAGTCGCAGTCTCACTTGGGGCATCTCTAGGTCTGAATCCCATCAGAGCCACCACTCACACAATACAATGCTTCTCACCATAGGGCAAATGTCTCACCCCTTTTGTCGCAGCTGAGAACACTGCCTTAGACGTGGTAACTGTCTATAAGGAAACGGATCACAGACTTGCCAGTCACTCCCTGGTTATCTATACCTGACATGACTGTCACAAAAAGCATGAAGTATATTAAAAAAAAAAAAAAAATTTTCACAATATTTACATACGTTATGAAATGATACATACTGAAGGCTAACCTATGGGGAATACAGTACTTCTACAGCAATGAAAATAAATACATTGGAAAAGCTAGAGGCCACATAGAATAACCTAACTCAAAGCTGTGTAAATTCTAAGTAGAGTAAAAGACACTTACCCCCAGTTATAAACTTGGTGATTTATGGCAGACTGTGGCAGGGTGGCCCCTGCCATTGTTTTGTGCCTAATAAATAAAGGCCCAGAATTATAAATTGTAAATGTTTCTGCCATGATAAGGCCTTCCTCAAGGCAGTGGTTAGTCAGTAGAAGAAGCGTTGCTTCTGTTTACAAACTGCTTTCTGAACAAATGAAAACAGAGCTCACACACCTTTTTATGTTGCTTGCACGCATGTGCAAGAAACATAGTGCCATCATCCGAGTTTTCGGAGGTGTGGCAGCCCTCTTCCAATTCAGTCAGTGTGTTTGCAGGCATGGCCACAGTTCTCCAGTCGCTGCTGAAGCGGTCTATGACAGCAGTCTAAAATGCAGTGGAGTACAGTTGAAAGGGGGAGCTGTGCTTCAGTGAGCAGCGATAAGATATCGCCTGCTCATGCACGCTCCCCCTACACACACACACACACACACACACACACACGCATACTGCGTGCTCTTCCCCCCACACTGTATAGCTGACGGGTGCCCAATCCCACTCGGCTGTGCTGCGCTCCCCAAAACTGAGTTGCACATGTGCCATGCTGGGTGCCCACCCCAACATGGCAACACATGGTATAGCCGTAAGGGAGTCCCAATCCCCGTCTGCTCCTCCCTCCCAGAGTACGGTGCCACACTGGGAGCCCACCCCAGCATGGCAACAGATGCTGTCACCGGCACGGGTGCCCAATCCTGCCGACTCCATAGCCCCAAACAGCGTACTTGTACCCACACTGGGGAGCCCACCCCACAGCATGGCAAATGTGCAGCGTCGTCAATCCTGTTTATAAAAAAAAAACGGTCCCTCACTGTCTGGGCTCCCACCGCACCCACCCACTGTGCACCCGCTCCCCATACTTACCTCTGGACCTCAGCGTGCGATCTTGGTGGACCAGGAACACGTCTGCACTCTTCAAAGCCGACGCGAACTGAGGAAATGCCGGTAAGCTATATAATGTAATAAATAGGGTTTTTTCAACTTTGCTGCATATCTCAGCCATTTTGGAATTTTGCACCAAATTTTCCAACATGGGTTTTGGGACCCCTTCTCATGAATGCTCTCACTGTCATGGCGTTAGTCAGGCCCAAAGGGTGATTTCGTGTCACTGTGTGAAATCACCTTCGGCACTGATTATGAAGCGACACTGCCAGTGTTCATAAGGTGGGCTCTCAAAGCCTATGTTGAAAAATTTGAGTAAAATTCTAAAGTGACTGTTTCACGTGTGCGTTGTGCAGTTCCTACACACACTCGTAAGTTTGCGAATTTTCAATATTTTCACTCCAGATTTTCAACATTGCCATTTTACCACACCTCCTTATGAGCAGTACAGCTGTCATTTTTCACATCTCGCCCACAACGTGTTTCCGCCCATCTAGCGCACAGTGGTGCAGTCTGTGTGTGAAATCAATGTATGGGACACATTACGAAAATCACAGTGACACTGTTCATGAGCAGAGGTCTTAAAATGGCTATGTTGAAAATTTGGTCACAAATTTCCTAAAAATGACTGTTTCACGAGTGTGCGTTGCGCAGTTCCTACGCACGCTGGTAAGTTTGCAAATTTTCAATATTTGCACTCCTCTGATTTCCAAATACCTACACAGCACATACAAGCAAGCAACATCCGGCATTGACAAATGCTTGTCTTTATCTGTTGGCTGCATAGCTTCTGTTCTATCTGTTTATATTTCTTATTGCCTTTCCTGAACTGATCACCCAGGAGGGAATTCCTTATCTCTTCCATCTTTCCATCTTTAATCTCTCTCCCCCCTCAACACTTATGAAAGTGGAAACAAGTTAACCCTTTGTTGCTGTTTAGGCATCTTTTCCCTTCCCTGGTGACAGGAGCAGAAACTCCTGTAGGAACTCATGCATGTACAGTGTATTATAAAGCAGTGGAACTGCCTCACCCAGTCAGAAGGCAGCATTAATGTACCTCTTATTCACTGTACAGTTGCTGCCTTGTGCTACTCTGCACAGTTGATTCTTGCCGTAGTGATGCTGCCTTCTCATACTGTTCCTGTCAGAATCATCATGGGGAGAATCAGCTGTCCAGAGGACCAGTTCCACTGCTTTAAAAAAAAAAAAAAAATTGTTCAAGAGCAAAACAGGCTGTATGTCACATTCATCACCTCCCGCCGTAAAATAGGCCATGCCCCGTCCCCACAACCAAACGTGACAAAGCTGAATTTTCAGTACTTCACACATAAGTCACCCTGTAGACCTGGACTGTGCAAGTATGTTCCTTTCATGCCTGTCCTTTTCACACCTTCCATGTACCACAAGAATAGTATCTTTTCTGTCAGGTGTGTCGCTGTCATCTGACTGGTCAGCCCACCTTTACACTTTCTCTGCTGCCCCCGACACAGAACTGACGTGTCTTACTTCATTATATAAAAAAAAAAAGAAAGACTGTGGAACATTCAAAAACAGAAAGGGACCTGCGACTCAAGAAGTTACTAAAATCTCTAGATCAGAGTTTTGGTCCTTACAGATTTCTCTGGACCTCCACGTACCTCCGCTTGTATATTCTGAGACCCTGAGTAAGTCACAAACCACCTTCTGCTCTCAGGTTCCCTTGTAAACATCCATTCCCAACTCGGTACCAAAGAATTAAAAACAAAATCCTGTGAGGAACCACCAGGTCCATTTCATTGAATGCTGAAAACTCATAAAAATAAGAACTTTTATCTGCAGTCTTCCTCCTCCCTCCTGATTACACGCTGTAAGCAGCATAAAAAGCATAACAGCAGCTCATGGAGTGTGCCACTACCATATCAAAGAGTAGGGAAGACCAGCAAGCGGTACAAATAAAATAGGAATTCACAGTAAAATTTGTTGTGTGTTGTGCTGGAGGCAGTTCTACTGCTTCATAATATGTTATCGTAGAGTGAAGGGTATCAATTATGGGATAAGAAGGTTATCTCGTGCTGTTTGGCACTGACAGAATTGCTCAGCTTCGCTTCCCAGTCCTCTGGCCCAAAACAGCATGAGATGACCTTCTTATCCCGTAAGAGACACCCTTGCTCTATGTATTAATATATATATTAAATTGCCCTAGCTCTAGTGGGCTAGCAGTTACTTAAGAAGAGGAGCACAGGGCTGAAGACTTTACTTCAGCTGAAGTGAATAGCGCCCACCTCCACACACCCCCAAAGAATAAAAGAAAGTGATATAATGTCCCTGAAAAGACTTGCATATAAATATTAACAGATAAAAACATGTAGGACTGGTGGTTTGTTTTAAAATGGGGAACTAAACAGTCTAGGAACAGTTATGAAGTTTGTGTGACCATTTAAAAGACAGCATTGGAAGTTTGGAATAAACACAGTTTTCATCTTGTTTGCTTCTGTTGCCCTTTCACTGTTGACAGAAAAGTTAATCTAAAAGGCATTTTCTCAGTGCAACAAGAGTTTCCGTGAACTTACCCTGGCTTGGGGTGGGGGGGCTTTGAGTGGTTTGGGTTGACTCAGTAGCCAGCTAACTGCTGTTTTCCCATAGGAGTGCCCTGCTTAGAATTGATGGCTTTATAGAACCTAGGATCAAAATATTCTGGCAGTTAAGGATGAGGTTCCTAGTAATTAGGGAAATACGATACAAACTCTTTCGTAAAGTGAAGCTGAAGCGTGTTTAGTGAATATGTATAGCATTGTTTTTCAGTGCCTCATTACCTGTTTCTTTTATGATTTTGTTACACGAATGTTAATGATGTAAAATTGGAATTTGACAGATCATGTGATTCTCTGACCTATAAAAGGCTCCCTCAGCAGCATTTAGTCAGTTGGGTACAGAACTGCAAGAGACTGCCTAAAACACCAGAGAGCATAAGCAAAGCTAAGAGTGGGAGTTTTTGATTCTGAACAGCTGGTTGAGCTGTGCAGTCGTTGTGCTGCCTAGGGATGCAAGTTAGAGGTGTTGCTTAAGTCTGTCAAAGAGTATTAAGGAGAGTGCCAGCTTGCCATGAGGGAGCTGTGGGCAGACTCTGATGGACTGGAGCAGTTTACTTCTGGCTAGATTGGACTCATGGGAAAGTGCAAGGACTGGTGAGACCCTCCTCAGCAAAGGTCTTCCTTAGTGTAATGTAACCTTCATAAGCAGGACCTGATGCCCAGTAGCTAGGCTTCACTGGTGAAGAAAAAAGCCAGTCTTTGAAGTAGCCATACTTGGACAAACTGTTTTATTATGCATCTGTTAAAGTGTCTAAGACTGCCAAAATCAAATAAATTGTGCCATCCTGTGTGACTATTACCCAGATTATTGCCTCCTCTGTCCTTCATCAACACCCACATTTCCACACAGACTTAAACCTGTGATGTCGCTATTTCAGAATCCCAAAACATAGCTAAAATCTAAGAGCAAACACACACAAAGATATCTTTGGCTGGCTGGCCCCACTATACCCGTATCATCATACATGCCCCTCTGACATCACATACTGGACAATTTCTTTGATCTCTGGAAACCACCCTTTTCCAGAACGGGTCTAAACTGGTGGTGTGGATTGAAGCCTGATCATTTTGTCATCCTGGCTAGCTAAATCAGTGGGGCATGGTTTCACTCTGCCTTGGCCCCATTTACACTCAAAACATGTCTTTTTATTATGAAAGGGATTCAGCCCTTTGAAGTTTAAAGGGACGGCAGCCTTTTACTTACATTTCTAGGGACATGGATATGTTGTTCATCCACACTGTCTGGCAGGTTCCTTGCGCTTTAAATCTTGCTGGAAGGTCTTTAAGCTGGCTCCTCCCACCTACCCGGTGGTAAAACTCTAGCTCCACCCCATGGCCTAGATCTTCCTTACTGCTTGGAAGCTCAGGTTCCTTCCTTAGCGCTGCGTTTTCGACTGGTTCCTGATTCTTGATTCGACGAATTTAGTTTTGAAGTTTTCTAAACTTGGTCTTCTTTCACGTCGCTGCGATGGACAGTTCATTTCCGGCTCTCAGGCGCCCGAGGCAGAATATCTCCAGGACTGGTCCACACTCCACATGCGTGTACTGCCTCGATTTGGACCACGACCACGGTTTTCGAGTTGTGCTGTGCTTTTTCTGCTAACGTCCTGGAGGACTATGCTGCCGATTGAGGCTCTAGGCGAGGGTTTTCCCCACGGTAACATCCAAGAGGCTCTTTGGGCGGTGTCATGACGGCTGACTTGGCTGAGCAGCTCGAGCACTCTATCGCCCTGGAGGAGGCCGCATCCCCCTCCTCCTCGGTCGTGGCATTTATCCCGCTCTCTCTGAGTTCCTCTCATTCGGCTTCTTTCAAGGAGCTTCGCCAGTCCCTTTCCACGAAGGGAGAGGGGCCATCGGGACATTCCTCTCGGCCCAAGAAGAAGGAGTCGAAGGGTAAGTCCCACCGTCAGCGTTCATGAGAGCGGGAGAGGTCTCCTTCCCCGGACAGCTGACCGTCTACTTAGGTCGAGGTTGCGGCTCAAGCCATTGGCTTCATGGTGTCCCCGTCAGGCCAGCCTGCCGAGACTCCCATCGACATAGTCGAGTTTTCTCTTGACCCATCACCCGGGTGGTCGACTGAAAGAGTAGTCAACCCTTCACTGGTTTCCCCGGTGGAGGCCGAGGTTCTGCCCGCGCCTTCAGGACGGCAGTCCTCTGTCAAAGCGTCCGAGCCGAGGGAAGAGCGGGTGTCCCCTGCTCCTTCCCAGACCGCCCTCTGTCTCACCAAGGATCTCGGTCTCTGCCTCGGTCTTCTTCTCGGTCAAGTTGCTCCCCTGACTTGGCCAGTCTCGGTCGGGTCCGCAGGGTTAAAGTGGCAACACCGTTCCTCCTCCGGATGAGGAGGAGGCTTGGCAGAGTGCGTCGGCGCTTTGAGCTTATGTGGCAACAGTTGCTATTGTCCGGGAATCAATCGACTCCGATTCATTCCCCGTCTACCAAGCGGCTGCCACCTGCACGGCTGACGCAACCGCTTGCCGTAGTCGAGATGCCCACTTCCAGGCCGGTCGTTCAACCAAATCTAGCTGCCCCACCGATCGTGGTGGAACCTCGATCGGGTCACGGCCTGCCCCGCAGGTTATCGGTCCCCCTCACTCCTGCCTGCCCTCGGCGAATGAAGGGTGGCTCAGGCCTGAGGCAGCTCTTTGCAGACCCTTCGGAGTCCAACAACCCCTCCATGTTTCCCAGGCAGGTGGGCCTGGAGTCCTCCCAGGACCGGTCTTTGGACAACAGCCCATCATCCTTCCTGGGTCTGCTTCAGCTCATCTCGAGTTCACGGGATGCAGCTCGAGCCCCGTCCATATGGGCCCAGTATCCCCTGATGGAGATCCTAGACGGGGGATTCACCCTCGGAGGTCTTCCCTGTGGCTGAGGCCATTGTGGCCCAGCCTGGAGCTTTGGCAGTGGCCTGCTTCCTGTCCTGTGCCCTCGCCAGGATGGCCAGAAGTATGCATCGGCTGTTTGCCCAGTTTCTCGAGGCACCCCTCTGTGGAGGTTGGTTACCGATAACGTCTTCCAGCGTTCGGAAGCGCTCGGGATGTGGATCGCCTCGACAGAGTCAAAAGGATGGACTGTGCCGGGCACAAGGTTCCAAGCTGCGTCCTCCCTGGGCCTCCGACAGGCCAGCTCGGCCGTGCTGATGGCACACTTCTCCCACGCCCTCTTGGGCTCCCTGGATGAGGTACTCCCTCATTTCCTGGTCGACCTGCGGACCACGGTCCGGCAGGTGTGGGACCAGGGTAGGGCGATGGCTAAGCAGCAGCTTCAGACTGCTCTGGACATAGGCGATTCCTGTGCCAGGTCAGTAGCGGCCGCGGTGGCCATGTGCTGCAGGGCGTGGCTGAGGATATCCACCTTCTTGGCAGAGCCAGCACAAGTTGGCGGACATCCCTTTTGGGGACTGACCTCTTGACCCTGGGTGGAGGGACACCTCCAGGGGATCGAAAGTCAATGCCATTCTGGACTTGGTCACCTCTGCCCAGTGGGACAAGGGCCGCCGGCAACCTCTGCGTAAGCCCCTTCGGCCCCTGCGGCATGACCGGCCCATCAGCACCAGCAGGAGGGCCAGCAGGCTTCGCTTGGCATCCCGAACCCAAGCCAGCGACTTCCTCTAATGGGAAACAAGGAGGTAGAGGCCCAGGGGCTCCCTCGGCCAGTCCCTCCTCCAAGCCTGCTCAGTGACGGTTGGGGCCTCTTCGACCTCGTCACCCTGCCTGGACCCCCTGGGGAGAGACAGCTCCGCCACTTCCCTTCCGTTGGGTGTGGGAGGTGGAAGGTAGAGGCCTGTCTCTGGTTTCAAGCAGGCCCTTCCTTTTGAGCCGTCTGCCCCAGAGGAACCACAGGAGTCCGAGCCTTGCCGTCGGCCCACTGAGCCGGCGTTGCCCTGTGCCTCAGGATGAGGGTGACCAGGAAGGTGCGGATCCTCTTTCAGACCAGGGCTCGTGTCCAGGTACTTCCTGGTCCCCAAGCGGATGGGGGCTGGCGCCCCATTCTCAACTGCCACGACCTGAACAAGTTCCTAAGGTCTCAGACTTTCAGGATGGTCACTCTGACTCAGATATCCCATCCTTGGAGCGAGGCATGTGGTTCTGCTCCTGGACCTCCAGGATGCTTCCTTCACATTCCAATCCGTCCATCTCTTCAGAGGTTCCTCCGCTTCAGAGCGGAGGGATCCCTTCAGAGTTCGAGCCATGCCCTTGCCTCTTCCCAGCTCCCAGGATCTTCTCTAATGCATAGCAGTGGTGACAGCATTCCCTGCGACGCCGAAGGAGTCAGATTGTACCCCTACCCGGATGGCTGCTGATTGCAACCCCTCTAGAAGAGGTGAGGCGATCCAGAGTTCTGGCCCTCGGGTTGCTCTCAGATGGGCCTCCTCTTCAACGGGGCCAAGTTGGACCTCGTGCCGAAGCAGGTGATTCTTTTCATCGGGGCAGAGCTCGACTCTTCGAGCCAGAGCTCGGCTCCCAGCGGACAGGGCCGAGGTTCTTCCTCTTTTGCCCAACCATGTCTGGTTGGGAATTCACGCCCTGCCCGGGACTTCCTGCGCCTCCTGAGCCTTGTGGTGGCCTGCACCAGCGTGGTCTGTTGGGCCCATTGGTACATGCGCCCCTTCAGTGGGGGGCTGGCCAGCCAGTGGTCACAATGCTGTGATCCTTTGGACCAGCCTGTGACAGTGACCCAGGAGATGTGGAATGCTCTCCAATGGTGGACTGTTCCGGCACATCCGCTGGAGGGTATCCTGCCTGTCCGCCCCGAGTCGACGGTCCTCTGTCGGCCGATGCATCTGGGTTGGGGTGCCATCGGGACCGCAGAGTGCCGGACCTCTGGTCCCCTCGGGAGTCCGATGCCATTTCTACCTGCTGGAGCTTCATGCGGTCCGCCTAGCTCACACCGCTTTCGCTCTGTTTATACAGGGTTAAGTGGTTCAGGTCCAGATGGACAATACCACGACCATGTGCTACCTAACCTGCCAGGACCAGATGCGCTCCTTGCCGTTATGCAAGGAGGCTCTCCGCATTGGTCTCGTGCGCAGCCTGGAGGTGGTTTCCTAGCCATTTGGATGGCAGGAGCCTCCAACACCCTGGCGGATGCGCTAAGCCGGATAGGGGCTGCGTCTCATGAGGGGTTCTCTCCTGCCGGAGGTAGCACAAGATCTTTTCTCCCTCTGGGTCACCCCTCAGGCCGACCTTTTTCCCTCCAGGGAGAATGCGAAGCCGAGACTGGTTCATGCCCGCCCCCCTCAGCAGGGCTCGCTGTAGGGGGATGCCTTTTCGAGGCTGTGGACCCCGGGCCTCTTTTACACCTTTCCCCCATTTCCCTTGATCCACAAGGTGCTTCTTAAGGTGAGGAGGGATAAGGCGCAGGTGATTCTGGTAGCCCCAGACTGGTTCCGCCAGCTCTGGTATCCAGCTCTCCTCAGTCTCAGCTCCAGGCTCCCGAGGCAGCTTCCAGCCCCCGGACCTGATCTCTGTTATCAGGGAAGGTATTCCATCCGGATCTTCAATCCCTGCACCGACTGGCCCTGGTTCCTGGCGGCTAGTTGCCAGGCCTTGGGTCTTCCGGCGAGGTCCTCAATGTCGTTGAGGTATCCTGTCAGGAGTCGACCGGATAATGCTACGCCTTCAAATGGAAGAGTTTCTCCATTTGGTGTTAGGGAAGGGCCTGGTCTCTTCTCCTGTCCCTCGGCGAGCACTCCGGACTACCTGTGGTCCTTTCTTTTCAGCAAGGGCTTCGGTCGATGACCCTTAAGGTGCTCCTGGCAGCTATCTCTGCCCTCCGGGCGCGGGCTAGAAGGCAGTCAGTGGTGCAGGAAAGGTGGTCTGGCGCTTTCCAAGGCCTTGATCACATCCCCCTCCGGTGTGAGATTCTCCACCTTCGTGGGATCTACTGCTGGTATTGGCTAAGCTCACGGGCAAGCCATTCGAACCAATGCACAGGTGCGATTCTCCCACCTGTTGTGGAAGAACACCTTCTTGGTGGCTACCACGTCAACCAGAAGGATGGGAGAGCTCCAGGCGCTTCCTTCGAGTCTCCCTATCTGGTCTTCCACAGGGACAAGGTTGTCCTTCGCCCCACCCGAAGTTCCTTCCGAAGGTGGTGTCGGAGCTTCACCTTAACCGGGTGTTGACTCTGCCGGTGTTCTACCCCATTCACACCTCGGAGGCCTATAGGCTCCATTTGGACCCTAGTTGAAGCGCTCGCCTTCTTAGGGAGGCGTGGGGCTGAGATTCAGGGGAGGGATTACCGCCCAGCTGTTTGTCATCTGCGCTGAAGCCGCACCTGGCAGACCTGCAGCCAAGCGGACGATAAGCAGGTGGGTCACCTCCTGCATAGATCTCTGCTATAGGTTGGCGGGCATGGAGCCTCTCAGAGGGATAAGAGCTCATTCTACCCGCCATACTGCTGCATCGGTAGCTGCTTCCAGGGATGTCCCTATCCAGGATATCTGCAGGGCTGCTACCTGGAAGTCGGCACATACCTTCATTTCCCACTACCACATCGACCTTGAGTCACGCCGGGATGCTGGTTTTGGGGCCTCGGTTCTCCAGTCTTTATTTCCCAAGTAAGTATCGGGGGTGCCTTGCCTCCCTCCTCCCGGAGAACTGCTAGAAGTCTGCCAGACAGTGTGGATGAACAACATATCCATGTCCCTAGAAATACAGGTTACTCACCTGTAACAGGAGTTCTAGGAATGGTATATATTGTTCATCCTTCACCTCGACCTCCAGCTTCAGCACAACCTGGCTTCCAGTGGGCTAGATCTGGTGTCATGGGCGGAGCCGAGTTTTATCACCCGGGTGGGTGGGAGGAGCCAGCTTGAAGACCTTCCGGCAAGATTTAAAGCAGCAAGGAACCTGACAGACAGTGTGGATGAACAACATATACCATTCCTAGAACTCCTGTTACAGGTGAGTAACCTGTATTTTTTGTCAAAACTTAGAAAGCTGCCTTCACTCACTATATCAGTCCCTCTTGTGCCATAATATCTGTATCCATGAGATAGTCCCCATAAAGTAATTGTTTTCTTGGAATTTTAATAAGCAGCTAAACCACGCCGATCCACTCCAGTTGTCTGTGCCCGATGCCAGAGTATGGTCATAGCTGTGAATGGCACCAAGGCTTGTCGCAGACTATTGTGCCAGAGTTCAGCTAAGTACATTTTTTAGTACTGCAAAGAAAGCTGAACGCTGGGACAGTGCTTATTTTTTGAAGACAGGAGCTAAAAATTAGTTAAATAATGGTCTGAAAGTGAAGCCGTGATACGCGCATGCCCAGTACCATGGTTTGAGTTTGACTGTGATTTTTAGCTACTTTTTAGCTCCCGTTTCCAAGAAATAAGCACCTTCCTGAGTTCAGCTTCCTTTGTTCTACTAGAAAATGTATTTAGCAGAACTTGGGTACAATAGTCTGTGCGCGAACCTTGGCGCCATTTACCATTAATGACCAGCAGCTATGGCATTGGGCGCAAGAAGTCGGAGCTAACCTGCAGGGTTTGGCTGTTTATGAAAATTCCTAAAAAGTAATTCTTTTTATTGGGACTACCTTGTGGATATCCATTATTATGGTACAACAGGGAATGATGGAGGAGTGAGACACGCTCTGACTTCAGAGTGAATATGTAAGTACAGGGCTGACAGTGGTCCTCTAACCAAAAGAAAAAAACTTTTAGAGAGCAGGATTAGTCAAGTACCCACAGGCATGGAGTGCGGTGGAATGTAATTTTCAGTGTCCACCAGACCTCCCTACTCAGCTGAACTACTTTATAGAGGCATACTGTAGATGATAAAAAATAAAACACACACAAGAGAAAAATACATTGCAAAATCTTCCACGAATCAATCTTCCCAATTTATTACTTCATGGGATCTGTGCTGGAGGTGCTAGGTCCCCGCAGGAGCGTGCAGCTTTAGAATTCTTCAACTAGGGGACTGACATCAGGGATGGCGCTGCCTTTGAGGCGGACATATGACGTGGCACTCGCAGGCTGGTCAGTAACTGATGCTGGCCTCCCCTGCTCTTCTCAATTCTGTTCTTCCTGCTGTTGAGCTCGCACTTTGTGGGAGCATTCCTTACTTTTCAATTGTGCAGTTAAGTTCGTCGCCAAAAGCCCAATGCTGTAACCACCTCTTCTGCCTTTTTTTCCAACACCACTTCTCTTCTCTGTCACTTTACACTGCCAGGCTCTTGTTTTTTTTGCTGGCTTCTGTTATTTTCCAAATTCAGTCATGTCCATGTCTCAGCGGCCTCAGAAGTAAAACAAGACAGCCCCCAAAATATGCGTGGGTGCCCCTGTGGGAGAAATATGTCCGTCTGGGACCAACATGACGATTGCTGTGTCTGACTTGGAGGGCAACACGACATGGGCCATTGTAACACCTGGTTTTCTGTGGACTTCCACACACTTGAAATCATTGCAATGAAGTGGGGTCATTTTCCCCACCACTTTTGGAGGCGAGCGTCACACGAGGTACTCCAAGGTAAGGTCCCTGGCTCTTCCCTGAGCCCCTACCCAGTACTGTATATACTGAGGAGACCTGGCTTTTTCTGGTCCTCATCTCTCCAAGATGGAGAGCCTGGGGGGAGGGGTCTGTGGGACAACATGCTCCTTTTGAGGGGTAGGTTGTGCATCCCTCCCAGTATGTAGCCCTCTCGGGGACATACATCCTTGTAACGAGATCATAGCTATATGCTGGGGCTACACCGGTGTGCTTCTTAGGGTTGTGGTCTGGTGCTGGTGAGTGGAGTGGTGCCGCTTGTGTGGCTGTGTTCCCTCCCGATGCTGCTTGGGACACTGGGAGAGGGAAGGTTTCTGGACTTAGAAGCCTGTCGGAGAGCTGGATCTCGTCCCTGGTGATCATATGACCTTGGAGATGGGGACTAGGATGTTCCTTAGTGGCTTCTGAGCACTGACCATGAAGGAGGCCTTTCTGGGCCTAGCTCTAGGTCTGTGTTGTGCTCAGCATCGTCTCTAGCTGTTTCCCAGTCTGGTGCTGGTCATGGCACCGCCCCCATTTTATTTCCTGGCACCACTTGTAGCACTGGGGATTGCCCCAGTGCTGATTCCAGTGCCAGGAGGGGTGGCTGGTGCCAGACGTGGTGCTGGGCCTGCTTCTGGCACTGCTGTCTGTGCTGGTTTAAGTTCTGGCACAGCCCCTGTGCCTGTTCTGACTCTGGTGCTCTTCACAGTTCCAAGGGGGGTTCTGTTGCCGCTTGCAATGCCGGGTCTCCCTCAGCTCAGGTTTTCAATGCTGGTTCTGATTTTATGCCTAGTCCAAAGAGCAGAATTCATTCTTGTGAGGTGGGCACTGACAGGTCTTGATTGATGCCTCGCTCCATGCCCAGAATTTATGGTGGCTCTGGCAAGGAGTCTTAGTACTGACTAAGGTCCTCTGGCCTTGCTGGAACCAGCTTGGCTTGTCATAGGTGGGGATAGGGGCCGCCCTGTGGGACCTCTACAGCTCCAATCTCCCTGCCTGGGGGTGAAGGAGAGAATTAGTGACACCACTGACTACCCTTTTCAGCAAATCATGGGAGGATGGTGTGGTATCTGAGGACTGGAGGAAGGTGGATGCGATTCCCCTTCAAAAAATGGGAGCAAGACAGAGGCAGGAAACTACAGACCTATCAGTTTGACCTCTGTGGTAGGGAAAGTGATGGAATCACTTCTGAAGGAAAGAATTGAGTACCTAGAGGCCAGTTGGGCAGAGGACCCAGGGCAACATGGGTTCACAGCGGGAAGGTCATGTCAGATGAATCTAATTGATTTCTTTGACTGGGTGACCAAAATAGTAGACCAGGGAGGGACTGTGGACATGGCCTACCTAGACTTTAGCAATGCATTTGACACAGTCCCACATAGATGATTAACAATCAAATTAACCAGCCTGGGAGTGGGTCCCAGGGTGGTAGCCTGGGTAAAACATTGGCTGGACAACAGGCGCTGAAGGTAATTGTAAATTGAGTCCACTCTGAAGAAAGAGGGGTTACTAGTGGAGGGTACCCATGAGGTTCACTTCTGGGTCCAGTCCTTTTAATGTCTTTATAAGTGACATTGCAGAGGAATGAAAGGAAAAGTATACCTGTTTGCAGATGACACAAAGATCTGCAACAGGGTTGATGCTAAGGAGGCGTGGAAAGGATGAGAAGGACTGGGCAAGGTTGGAGGAATGGTCAGAAGTATGGTAACTTGGATTCAATGCAAAGAAGTGCAAAATAATGCACCTGGGGAAGATTACACAATGGGGAAGGTAGTAACAACAAAAAAAATGGAAAGGGACCTGGGGGTAATCATATCAGATGACCTTAAGATTAGCAAGCAATGTGAGAAGGCAGTAGGGAGGGCTGGAGGGATACTGGGATGTATAGGGAGAGACATCACCAGCAGAAAACAGGAAGTTGTCATCCCTCTATACAGACAGTTGGTGAGACCCCATCTGGAGTACTGCATCCAGTTCTGGAGACCCTGTCTCCTCAAGGACATAGACAGGATGGACGCAGTCCAGACGAGGGCAACTAAAATGGTGCAGGGTCTGCAAGAGAAGCCATATGAGGAGAGACTAACAGAGCTATGTATACCCTTGAGGAAAGGGGGGGAACATGATAGAAACTTTTAAGTACCTCAGTGGAATCAACAAAGTCCAAGAGGGTAGCATCTTTCAGGAAAAAGAGATGTGCAAGAACAAGGGGACACAATTTGAAGATGGAGGGGGGACGGCTCAGGGGCAATGTGAGGAAGTATTTTTTCACTGAGAGGGTGGTGGACGCATGGAACAGCCTTCCTGAGGAGGTTGTGGGGTCTAAAACTGTGGGAAATTCAAGAATGCATAGGACAGACATAAGGCAATTCTTGAGGGGGGTAGGAAGAAATAGGCTGTTGGAAAACTAGGATCTGCAGCTTATCCTGTAGGTAGAGAAATAGGCAGACTAGGTGGGCCAGGCAGTCCTTATCTGCCATCAGAGTCTGTGTTTCTGTGTTTCCTCTCAAAGGGCACCACCTAGTCCACCCCTCAATGGTTGGATATTCTCAGGTGGATGAGTTTGACAGGCCCTTCCCTCGGGCGAGGTCCCCTGTATTTCTTGGAACTGTGGCAGAGGATCTGCCTAGCCCTCCACAACTTTCCTACACCTCCACTGCCTTCTCCTCCCAGGCATTTTGGGTCCTACAGGGCCCTTGACCTGGAGCAGAACAGGGCATCATCAACAAGTGCCTTTCCCATTTACCTTTTGGCACTAGATCAGGCTATTTTCCAGCCTTAGACTTCAACACCAACTCCCTCTGAGGAAAGGGGACTCCTCTCTTCATATGAACATATGAAACTTGACAGCAGAAACCGGCCTCAGTCTATCAAGTCTGCTCAAGATGCGCAGCAAGCACCCTTATATTACAGCAACCCCACCCCTCTCACCTTCAGAAACTGCTCAACATTGTTTCGCAGCCCCTTGCCCTGTCCCATGCCTTTTGAAACTGCCCACCGTCCTGCATGATAAACCTCCTCTGGTAGAGTGTTCACTTTGACACCACCCTCTCAGTGAAATAATACCTCCTCATCTCCCTCCTGAATTTGCCACCCTTCAATCGTGGCCCGTGTCCTTCACCTCCTCGGAATAAACAACCCCTCTGTGCCAGATTTGTTGAGCCCCTCAAATAAATAGAAAATTTCAGTCATATCCCTCAATCCTTTCTCTCCTCCAGGGTGTACAAACTCAAGTGTCTCCACCTTTCTTCGTAGGTTCTGTCCTCCATCCCTGTATCATTTTTGTCACCCTATGCTGCACCGCCTCAAGCAGCCTGATGTCCCTCATCAGATATTGATATCAGTACTGCATGCAGTACTCCAAATGCAACCTGACCAAGGACCTGTACAAGCATGTACATCTCTCTTCAGATGCTGAGAACCCCAGTTACCAGCAGTTCCTTGTGGAGATGATGGAGTTGTGACTAGACCATTTTTCAGGCTGCAGTCCTGCTCATTTGATGCTATCCTTCCTTGGGGAGTACAGTCATGACTGTTCAGTCATACCTCCATGGTCTAGGGCTTTTGTGAAGACATCTAGAGGCATCTGGCTCTGTTTTCTGACCCTTTCCAGCCCCAAGGGACACACAGTGCAGTTATTGCATGCCCATGTGGTCTCCAGGAGCCATGCCACACCCCACTTCTGTGGTCAAGCTCCTGGAGAACCCTCTGAGCAGAAGCACCCAGTAGGTGACCATCCCCCAGAGTCTGACTCTGCTGAGTCTGATTCCTGGGGCCGAAAAGTTTTCTTAGCGATATGCACCATGTTGCGCATCTCATCTCACCAAGCGCACCAGGTGTCTTATGGCAGGCACCTGTAGGTGATACTAGTAGAGCTCCTGGCATCCATGCCAGACTGAGGGCAAACCAGACAAGCCATATGCCTTTCTGCACACAGGGCCTGGAGCTGTTGAGATGCCAGGCAAGGGCATCCTAAGATGCCAGTGAGGTAGCCTCAAGGTTGATAGGAACTGCAGTCTGCATTAGGCAGATGGTGTGGTTTTGTCTGTCTTGGTTGTCACCCTTGGCCCAGTGTAGGGTGATTGCCTTACGGATCCAGGGGGCCCATTTTTTCTCCCGCAGGGCCAAGCATGAGCTTGCTGGGCACCTTCCTGCTCCCAGACCATGGGAGCCTCTGCCTGCTCCTGACCCGCCTTGTGCCGCACCAGGCCCATAAGGGTCCCCTGCCTGTTTGTGTTTTCTCCCACAGGAGACTGCGGGAACAACCATTTCCCTCAGGGTGAGCCAACACCACCCTTGGTGGTATGCTTGGCACTCTGACCCATGAAGTAATGAATGGTGAAGATTGATTCTTGGAAGATATGAAAATTATGACTCACCGTAATTCTTGATCTTCCAAAATATCTTAACCATTCATTACTGCAACACACCCACCACCCCCCTCAATAGCCAGGCATCTGGACAGCCTTTCTGTCTGTATCTTTTTCTGCCTCCACTGCTGGGCACATTGGTTAAAAAAAAAAAAAAAGGCACGGGGAAGAAAAAACTTGTTTGAGGGCTTTTAACTCCTTAGTGGCCCCTTTTGTGGTTCTCAAAAACAATATAAAAAAGTTTCTCATATTTCTCTGTTCTGGTCTCTGTCACCTCTTTGTGTTGAAAGAAAGTCCCCCAGACTGGGAGTCTGTAGCTTGTTTGCTGTTGGAGAAGCTCCCCCTCCCTTACTGTTTTAAAGGAAAAGAGATGCTGGAGGGCAGGTATACAAGAGGACCAGGAAAAATATACTGAAGTATCAGCCCAGACTCCTTCACCTGGTGCAACTCACCCATCCCCTTGCAGTATATCTCCTGCGCTACCAGTCCAGCCAGCCTGCTATATTTTTCTTTCTCCCCTCTCTCTCTAAAATTTTTAATAGTGAAGTGGAAGATGTGGTAAGGAATCATAAAATATCTTTCATTCTCTCAATTGGTCTTTGTCCTTCTGGTGGGATCCTCTCTTCCCGACTTGTTTTCCCACCATGGGATTGCTGTCTTAGGCTTTTGAGCTCCTAGATGTCTCTTCCTTGGTTCAGGACCCTTGGCTAGTGTCGGCCCTGGCTCTTTTGTTTATTGTGCTTCAGGAAAATGGGACTCTTTAATAAATTTCATCCCATAGTTTGCATTGGTTATATGGGATCTTGAAGTCTCTCACCAAGTCGCTTCATCTAATCTGCAGCTGGCAAACCTTGCCGGCAGCACAGTTTCAGGGCTAATAGCTTTACTAGAAGTCCTGTGTTTTCAGGAAGGTGGAACTTTTCTCTAGAAAATTGATCCCAGACTTTTGTGTTCTTTGTGTGATTTCTGAGACCTTGGCTTCTTTGGAAGTTATGTAATCTGCAGGAAAGCATTAGGTAAATTGCCCTGGAGTTGCGAGCAAAGCCAGCTGTATTGAGACACTGCTCTCCTACTGGGAGCTTGGGATCCCCGCTGCACACTCTGCCTTGGCATTTTCTCTCTCTTGTCCAGTTATCCTGGTTATTATGTAACCTGTACCCTAGGCCCTCCCTCCAACCTCTTCTTTCTCTTTTCTGGTAGCTCTGTTTTATTGCTTTGTTCTTTTGATATCCTATATCCTTCTTCTATCCCTTGGGCAACCTTGCGCCATTCTTTCTTTTTTCTGGCATTTTGTTTCCTCTCTCCTGGTCAGCGGAGTTGAGCAGAGCAAGGTGCAGGCATCGGTTAGTGGCCAGTCCGCAAGCACCATGTCATGCATCCACCTCGAAGGTGGGTGCCATCCCTAACGTCATTCCCCTAGTTCAGTAATTTTATGGCTATATGCTTCCGTGAGGACCTAGTACCTCCTGCACAGACCCCATGAAGTAATGAATGGTGAAGATATTTTTGGAAGATCAAGAATTACGGTGAGTACATAATCTTCCTTTGTTACAGTCCGCTTACAACATGGGGTTGCTGAGCAAGTGGTCTGATTGGTTTAGACACATCAGGTGTCCATACATTGATACAGCATATACGCACATTTAGGGTGAGTAGGCTCAGAAGTAAATTACTACTCCTCCTCCTGAACTGTAATTTAATGTTAACATTGGATCTCTTCTCACTCAGAGTTAAGTAAGCATTAATGTCTGATGAAGAGGCTTCTACTGGGAATTAATGCATGGTTTTGGGGGGTTATGCACGAGGCCTTGGCGAGTGCCTCAACTCACCAACCATGCATTAATTCCCCAGTAAACTTACTCGAGGGCACTAACGCGCTTTGTACCATTGCGGAATACTTGCATTGTTGTTTTTTCATTTTTGCAGTTCTGTTCGGCTTTGTGTCGGCGCACTGAGATCGTCTGTATTCTCCGTGATGTGTGTTCTGTCTGCTGCTGTGACACCTAGTGGTGCTAGAGCTTGACCTGGTGACCCGTGAACAATAGTTGGAGCGGTCCTTACTGGGAATTAATCACTGCTCCAACTTTGGTCATGTGTTGTATTTGGTCCAATGAGATGTCTCTGTTGCCATTTCTGTTTGCCGTGTTACAAGTGTAATTTCCACCCACCCATCCAGGTGATGTCAGTTATTGTTACTAGAAGCACTGTGTCTCAGTTGTCATAATTTATTGTGCTGACACATACGGAGACACAGCAGTGACAGAGAGTAAATGAATTTCTAAGGACGTGGATGTGTTGTTCATCCACACTTATTGGCATTGTCCCTTTTCTTTTTAGAGCTGCCAGAAAGTCTTCAAGCTGGCTCCTCCACCCACCTGGGTGGTATAACCTCAGCTCCGCCCCATGACGCCAGATCTTACTTTCCGCTGAAGATTCGGGGTTGCCTCCTTCGTGCTTTCACATTTTGTAGGCCCTGGCTTCAAAACCTTCGGTTATTCCGAAAATTGGCCTTGTTCGCGTTCACGATTGTTTTCTCTCTATCATGGAAGACAAGTCTTCCCCCAGATTTCGCCGGTGTTCGTGCGGCCAGATGATGTCCCGCACTGACCCGCATGCCACGTGCTTTTACTGTTTAGGTGTTGGCCATGACACCATGACGTGCAAGTTTTGCTTCGCATTCCATCCTAACGTCCTCAGTGACCATCTTGCTTACCTTAAACTGGGGGGGCCCGAAAAATGGAACCGGCCGGTGAAATCCAAGGAGGCTTGGTAGGCGGTTTCCGTGGCCGTGGGATCCACCGAGCAACTGGAGTGCATGCAGGCCTTCCAGGAGGAGCGGCTCGTGCCCTGGAATGTTTCTCTGGAGCTTCTGTTCCGCTCAACTTGGGCTCCACCTTCTCTGGTTCCTTCCGAGAGTTGTGCCACTCTCTGTTGACCAAGGGTGAGAGTCCTGTGGGCATGCACTCCTCTCGGTCCCGTAAGCGGGAGAAAGACACAGGACCATCTTCATCTTGACGGGGACGCTCTTGGTATCGGGAGAGATCTCGGTCCCAGGAACTGGCTGTTTCGACCTTAGTCGAAATTGCTCTTTGGCCACTGGCATCTGGCCAGTCGACCAAAGTGTCGATCGCTGACGTTGAGGTAGTTCTCGACCCGATTGACCCTTTGTCGCCGACTCCAGTTGATGGCTCCCTCACTCGGACTCCAGTCCTTGCTTTCCCCGCTGAGGAGACCCAGCCTGCCGGGAACCCCCCGAGGAAGTGGTCCTTGACATCGGGAAGTCATCGGTTCCACCGGTGTCTCCTGAGCGACTGAATTGACCTGTCAGATCTCGATCGGGGTCCCTGACCCTTCGTTTGAAAGGCCAGGGAAGGGCCAAAAGTGCTATAAAAAAGAAGCGTGCCATCGGTCATCCTCATCCTCCTCAGATAAGGAGAGGCTCCTGAGAAACTCTTGTCAGCGCACGAGGACCTCATGTGGCAACAGCTGATTTTTGTCCAGGCACAAGCCTACCCCGGCCATTACTTGGCTTTCACCTCCCAGGCTGAAGCAGATTCCTTTGGAGCTGATTAAGTTGGTTCCTTTGCCTGCGGAGCTGGCGAAACCTCTGGTTCGGCCTAAACCGGTCTCTCCACCGATTTTGGTGGAACCACCGCCCAAGCAGTCTGTGGGAGGGGCTTCTTCTAAAGAAGCTAGACTGGACACTGGGCTTCCCCGGCATCTCTTGGTCACTGTCACCCCTGACTGCCCTCGTCGGGTCGAGGGTGATGTGGGCGGTCAACCGTTGTATCTGGATTCCTTGGATTCGAATGAAACTGGCCTCCATTCTCATCCAGGGGATGATGAATCTGCTGGTGGGATGGAGACGGAGGAAGGTCCTTCGTGATTTCAGGGCATTCTTCGCCTCATCTCTGAGTCCACAGGAATGCCCCTGGAACCTATCCGGAAAAAGGTGGAGTACCCTCTCACTGACATTCTCAAGAGAGGGGATACCCTGAAGGAAGCCTTTTCTGTGGCTGAGGCCATTGTTGGCCCGCCTTAGAACTTTGGCAGCACCCTGCCTCCTGTACAGCTCCATCTGCCCCGTATGGGCCCACAAGGCATGTAGTGTACCCATGGGGTCCCTATGGCTTCACAGAGCACTTTCGCCAAGAGCCTTAGACCGCCTCTGTGTTCAGGCATACTGGTAGTTCGACCGATACAGACAGACCTCCTGAGAAGGAATCAAATATTTGGATCATTCTGCCGAAAGGTCTATCGGCCTCATCTTTAGGCCTCTGTCAGGCAAGCTTGGCTGTCATCATGGCACTACTCTCCCATGCCCTTTTGGGGTCCTTGGATGAAGTCCTCCCACATCTCCCAGGGGGACCTGCAGACCACGTTCAAGCAGGTCCGGGACCAAGGCCGTGCTGGTGCTAAATAGCTCCAGATGGCTCTGGACATCTGGGACTCCTGTGCCCATTCGTTGGCAGCCGTAGTTACCTCTCGCCGCAGGGTTTGGCTGAAGCTGTCCTCCTTTTCAGTGGATACTCAGCACAAACTAGCTGATGTGCCTTTCCTGGGCACCAATCTCTTCGGCCCAGGTGTGGCTGGTCACCTTCAGCGCATTGAGCAATCCAGTTGCACCTTGGATGTCACTTCTGTTAATGGTTCTTATTGTTTCAAGAAGCAGCGGAAGAAGAAGCCTTTTCGGCACACTTCCTCTGCATCCCAACAGTCCTTCTTTCAAGGGGGTCAGCAGCAGCAGGCTCAAGCTTGGCGCGCCCGGCTCAAGCCCGGACCCTCCCAGGCCCGTAAGGGAGGCCGGGTTCAGGCCTTGGACCCTCTACCTCCAAGCCTGCTCAGTGATGGGGTGGGGGCTGCCACCCCTACTCCCATCATGCCAGCTCTGGGGGCTCCCATGGTGGGCCAGCTTCGCCACTTTCTTTCCGCCTGGTTCGCTGTTACCACAGACAGATGGGTCTTAGAAGTGGACGGCCAGGGACTGCCTGTGGAATTTGAGCAGTGCCCTCCAAGTCAAGCCCGCGCCCCATGGAAGGAGAGGTATCCGCCACACTCGGCTCTCTGAGACTACATTGCTCAGCTCCTCCTCAAGGAGGCAGTAGCTCCAGTGGCGGATCCTCCAGCAGACCGAGGCTTCATTTCCAGGTACTTCCTGGTTCCCAAGCGGACGGGGGGCTGGCGCCCCATTCTAGATCTGCACAACCTGAATCAGTATCTCAGGTCATGCACATTCCGGATGGTCACTGTCTCAGATCATACCATTCCTGGAGTAAAACGTGGTTCTGTTCACTGGATCTCCAGGATGCGTTCTTTCATGTCCCAATCCATCCATCCCACCAGCTGTTCATCCGCTTCAGAGCGGAGGGAACCCTAATCGAATTCCGAGCTGTGCCAGTCGGCCCATGGGTCTTCCCCAAATGCATTGCAGTGGTGGCTGCCCATCTGGGGGTCAGAAGTTACCACTACCTCGATGATTGGTTTTAGCAGGTTCCACCCAGCAGGAGGTGGAGAGGTCCAGGGACCTGGCCCTCCAGACCTGCTCTCAACTTGGCCTCCTGATCAACGAGGCCACGTTGGAGCTTGTGCCTTCTCAGGTGATGTGCTTCATCGGGGCAGAGCTTGACTCTCGTCAAGCCAGAGCTTAGCTCCCGGTGGACAGGGTGGAGGTTCCCTCCTCCTTTGCCCAGTCATTTCTGGTTGGGCAATTGCATCTTGCTCAGGACAGTCTGCGCCTTCTAGGTCATATGGCGGCGTGCACCTCCGTGGTCTGTTGGGCCCATTGGCACATGCGTCCCCTGCAGTGGGAGCTGGCCACCCAGTGAACTCAACGCCATGGTCACTTTGACCAGCTGATCACTGTGACCCAGAGGATGTGGGATGCTCATCAGTGGTGGACCGTCCCAGACCGGTTGCAGGAAGGTATCCTGTTTGTCTGCCCCAAGCCGATGGCTGTCCTTACGACGGATGCCTCTCTCATGGGCTGGGGAGCCCACATGGGGGACAACAGGGCCCTCAGATTCTGGACCCCTGAGGAGTACTGTTATCGCATCAACCTGTTGGAGCTCAGATCAGTCAGACTGGCACTGTCAGCTTTCGCTCCTCCGCCTCGGGGTCAAGTGGTTCAAGTCCAGATGGACAATATCATGACTTTGTACTACCTCAACAAACAGGGCAGCATGCATTCCCATCTGCTCTGCATCTGCACACTCGTGAGCCATCTGGAGGCAGATCTCGTAGCCATCCACATGGCAGGAGCCTCAAAGCAAGTGCTGGATGCTGTCAGTCACATAGGCGAGACATCCCATGAGTGGTCTCTCCATCCAGAAGTAGCATACAGTCTGTTCTCCCACTGGGGTAAACCGTTGGTGGACCTGTTTGCCTCCCGGGAAAACACCAAGCTGAGGCTGTTTCATGCCCGCCTCCCTCAGGAGGGTTCGCTGCAGGGGGATGCCTTTTCGAAGCCATGGACCTCCTCAAGGTGAGGAGGGACAAGGCGCAGGTGATTCTGGTAGCCCCAGACTGGCCATGCCAGTTCTGGTACCCAGATCTTCTCAGCCTCAGCAACAGGCCCTCGGAGCGGCTTCCAGCACACCCGGACCTGATCTCAGTCAGGAGAAGGTATTCCATCCAGACCTTCAGTCTCTGCACCTGACAGCCTGGTACCTGAGCGGCTAGAGTTCCAGGCTTCGGGTCTCTCTGAAGATGTCCTCACAATAGTGGAGGCATCCAGGAAGGAGTCGACCAGGAAATGTTATGCCTTCAAATGGAAAAGGTTTTCCATTTGGTATCAGGGCAAGGACCTTAACCCTCTGTCCTGTCCAGTGGCTAACATTCTCGACTTCCTTTGGTCTCTGTCCAAAGGGGGTCTTCGGTCATCGACCCTTAGGGTGCATCTGGCAGCCATCTCTTCTTAATGGGCGTGGGCCGGTCAGCCGACATTGGCACAGGAGACAGTGGTCAGGTGCTTTTTCAAAGGCCTGGATCACATATTCCCTCCGTGGGATCTACTGCTGGTACTGGCAAAGCTCATGGGCAAGCCATTCAAACCGATGCACAAGTGTGAGCTGTCACACTTGTCATGGAAGACCGCCTTCCTGGTGGCTGTCACGTCTGCTAGAAGGACAGGGGAGCTCCAGGCACTCTGTGGACTCCCCTTATCTGGTCTTCCACAGGGACAAAGTTGTCCGCCCCCACCCGAAATTCCTCCCGAAGGTGGTGTCAGAGTTTCACTTTATTCAGGTGTTGACTCTGCCCGTGTTCTACCCGAACTACACCTCAGACACAGAGTACAGGCTCCATACCTTGGACTTGAGGCGAGCTCTCTCCTATTATAAGGAGAGGACGGCGGGATTTCGGGGAGAGGTTCACCAGCTGTTTGTCACCTACGCTGAAGCCGCTTCTGGCAGACCTGCAGCAAAGCTGACGATCACAAAATGGATTACATCTTGCATAAGTCTATGGTATGAGTTGTCTGGCAAGGAGCCTCCCACAGGGATAAGAGCTCATTCCACTCGCTATACTGCTGCATCGGTGGCTGCTTCCAAGGACATCCCCATACAGGATATCTGTCGGGCCACCACCTGGAAGACAGCAAACACCTTTATCACCCACTACCACATCGACCTGGAGTCACGCCGGGATGCTGGTTTTGGGGCTTCAGTTCTCCAGTCTCTATTTCCAAAGTAGGGGGTGAGTGCCTTGCCTTCCTCCTCCTGGAGAACTGCTAGGAGTCTGCCAATAAATGTGGATGAACAACATATCCACGTCCCTAGAAAAACAGGTTACTTACCTGTAACAGTAGTTCTAGGAGTGGTACATGTTCATCCACACGGACCCACCCGACCTCCCCGGCTGCGATGCACACACCTGGCTTCCAGCAGGCTGAGATCTGGCATCATGGGGGGGAACCGAGGGTTATACCACCCAAGTGTGTGGGAGGAGCCAGATTTAAGACTTTCCTGCAGCTCTTAAAGGGAGAGGGACAATGCCAATAAGTGTGGATGAACAACAACATATACCACTCCTAGAACTACTGTTACTGGTGAGTAACCTGTTTTTCCCACCCACCCCAAGCGATCTGTCGTTTTCTCTAGCCATCTGTCTGTTCGTTCTGACATTTGTTTGTTTTCTGGAGCGACCGGTAGCCTGACTATTGTTGTTTCCACCCACCTACCCTGGTGAAATTTGTGCTTCTTGCTCCAGTTCTACAAACGGAGCAATAAATTGAGTAAAATAAAGAAATCCCTCGACTGACTTCTGTCCTTTGTAGCCTGTTTAAAATGCTCATATCCTGCCTTATTGACACATTTGTCACTGTTATGTGTTTGTAGTAGAAAACAACGTATAGAATGTTTTTCTTCAGTGCGCAAGAACTAAAGTGCGGTTTCAAATGTTGACATGCTACATTTTCAGACAGTTGCTTTTTGGTTTAGTGACTTGCTATGAAGTGGGACATTGGCATACATTGTTGTTTCTGTGGCACGTTTTATTGCCAGAACTCTGTACTGCGCTCAAAGAAACCAAGCACTTCTCATTCATTAGCATATTAACGTTCGATCGAGCTGTGTTTAAGTATTTAAAATTCTTTTTCTTTATTTTACAACAGTATGTGATTGTTTTGCAATGTATTCAAGTGTAATCTGTGCCTATTATGTTGAAATGCTGAGTATCCTCACAAACACCATGCATGACAGGTAATGTACGCTTATTAAACCATTCTAAGTATCTTACAAGACAAAATATGCATCAGTGTAATATTTTAAACATTATACCATTAAATATACAAAACGTGTTAACAATGACTGAGCGGCAGAAGAAGTTTTCTATAACGCACTACTTTATTAAGGGGAAGGACACTTGTTAACCTTGATATATTTATACAGTTTTCTAATGTTTCCCGTAACATATTCAAATATATGTTAACCTCATGTAATAAGCACAATAACCCACTCCAGGGTGTGTGGTTTCTGGGGATTAATTAACACCCTGGGTGCTGTGAGGACACTGCTTCACCTTGTGCCTCACAATGCACCCATGGTATTAATTAATCCCCAGTAACCACACACCCTGGAGTGGGTTATTGCTTACATGTATGTAGCTTTGGCTTCGGATTGGAGGATTGGGTGCACATGTAGCATTATACACAGTAAGCATGTTTACATTAAATTGCACTGCACCAAGCTTTTAGGGATGGGGCACAAATAAATATTTAATGTTGTGAGTGATGAAGGGTGTATGTATGCTGTCAAACCACATGCCCCAGTTGTGATGTGAGGCATGATAAAAAGTCAGGCCCCTTTTCCAGTCTAGGTAGTGTAGAATAACGTTACAAAAATGTCAGTTTGGGGACAGTGAAGACATATTTGCCCATAAATTTACTGTTCAGCAAACTTAAACATAAAAGATTGACAGCAGATGAGGACCGCTAGGTCCATCCAGTCTGCCCATTTTCTCTGCCTACTGTAAAAGCCGCAGACCCTACTTGATCTGCATATGTTTGTAGTAGGGCTGGCTGAAATTAGCAGATCTTCCTAGAATTAATCTTCTCCATGGAGTCACACTCAGGGGTTGAAACTGGAGGCACTAGTACTCTGCGGGATCAAATCTTTTGGCCTATGGTGCCTGCGTAATACCATGTGGTGGTCTACGCCTGCCAATAATAATTGCTGGATCGCTTACCTACCTTAGTTCTGTTATTCCCTCCATTGTGTAGTAAGTCATGTCGCCTCAGTTCACCTAAGTTCACCTTCCTTGTTGACTGTTTTTGTTTCTTTCCAGAATGCCTAACTCTTCAAAGAGTGGCAAAAATGCATCTCTTCCATTGCTGCATGTTGAAAAGAACATTAGCAGCGACAGCAGGCATCCACTCCATCTCTCTTGTCTTGGACCAGACCATGGCATCAGCTTCACTGATATCTGTTTTTCTCTAGAGCTCCGCACCATCCAGATTAATTGCTGGAAGCTTCATGCCTGGTTACAACTTTTGGTGACAGGCCTTGAACGAGGAGGTCCTTAAGAGAGGACTTTGAACCATTCTTTCAGGACTCTCACTGCTCTCTCGAGTTCTTCAAGGTATGGAGCTCTCCTGTGCCCCCACAGTGCTTTGGCTGTGTTGGAGATTCTGGTGGTAGTTTCGGGTGAACCATCTACTTCTTCTGGATGGCCGGTGGAGAACCTGTCACAATCTACTTTCTCTCCGTAGTGGAGCACTCCAAATTCGTGAACAAGGCCTCCAACCTTGTCCACAGCTTTGGGGACATTGACACTAACCACTGGCATCACCCAGACTAATGCCCACCATTTGCAGTAATGATATCAGTGGTGCTGTCGGCACCAGTGCAGACTCTTATGCTGACACTGTTTGAAGTGTCTGCAAAAAGCCATTGCTCTGTCACCTCCTCTATAGTAGGAGTGCCAGCTGTAGTGGTCTCCGCTCAGTCCTTCCCTAGGGTAAGGGTGGACCTTTAAGGCCTGAATTGATACATGAGTGCTCCAACCTTGCTGGCTGTACCATACCCCTTCAGGCAGCTACTTCAAGTGTCTTGGATGCATTCAGACTGCAGTGGCACAGTTTGTTTCTGTGTGCATTTCCCCTAGTTCCTGACATTCAGAGTACTGTTCGAACAGTAGGCACAAGAGGGCAAGGTGATTCTAGTGGCCCCTGCTGGTCTTGGCAGATACGGTTTCCTCTGTTAATTGTCTTTCAGTCAGCAAACCAAGGATTCTGCCACTCCAGATGGACTTGCTGTCCTAAACTCGAGGCCATCTAGTCAACCCCAACCTGCACTCCCTTACAGAGCTAGTGTACTGGCTGGAATTAATAGCAGTGTCAGTGGGTCAGCTGGTTGCACACTCGCCTCTCAGGCTGGAAGATCAGAAGGCTGTGGGTTGTATCCCCACACCAGGCACTTGGATTAAATCCCAATACTGACACTGTGGTGCAGCGTGAGGGGGGCGCTGCACTCCTGAGGTGCCGTCTTTTGGACGAGACATTAAACCGAGGTACCATCTGCCTGTTTTGGTGGTAGTTCAGGTAGATGTTAAAGATCCCATGGCACTTATCGAAAAGAGCAGGTGAATTTCCCCGGTGTCCTGGCCAGATTTCCCCCATTCACTAAAAATACCACCAGCAGCTTAATCTGGTTCAGTGTCACTTGGCATCCATCTGTATACCCATTCCCCTTCCTGGGACGAGGCTGAAAATAGGCAGAATTGTCTAGTCCTCCTTTCCTGGTCAACACAAGCTAAATAAATAATAGTAATTTTTAGATGCAGTCAGCTATCACTTCTCATAGCTGAAGAATGTTTTATTTTTGGTTTGCTAATTAGAAGATTTTCTACTTGGCAGTACTGGGCTGATGTGTGGAGCATCACTCTATTCGGAGGCTAAAATGTTCAGTTCTGATCATCCCACTACCGGTACAGCATCATAAATGTGACAAAATACACAGAGGCACCACAACCCTTGCAGCCTGAGCAGTGACTTTTACAAGTTACCAATCAAAATACAGGAGATTGTGACATCACTGGTAACCAAGAAGAGCCAGCCCCTAACTACTTCATGTGAAAAGGAGCAATCTGGCAGTGAGAAATGGTTCTCCTTGTTTACTAGTGATGTCACAGTCAATGTTGTCTCAGTGTTGATGAAGTAGTGGGAGGAACAGGACTTGACTTCTTAGCCTCCACACAGAGTGCTGCTGCAGCCTCCACACATCACCCTAGTACTGGCAGGAGGAAAATCTTCTAAGTAGCAAACAGAAAAGAAACAAGCATTTGTCAATGCCGAAAGTTCGTGTTCACTGGCGTCATGGGGGGAAGTGATGTTTGAAAATTTATTTAGTGAAGTTGTTTATGAGGTGGGGTCCCAAAAAACAGAGAATTTGGGGCAAAAATATTTAAAAATGGGCAAGTTATGCCACTAAGTTGAAAACACTATTGAAATACATTGCTGCCAAAAACTGCTACTGTCATAATTGACGTGACCTGGTACTCCCCACATCTGGGCACTCACCCTGAGTCACTGTTTTTGGCCTCCTCCCCCACTTGGACCAGCTCTGTGATCATGAAGTTCACCTCCCTAACTGCCCAGGCTCACCAGCCTTGCACCCCACTCCCATTCCCACTACCTACACCAGTTTTTCCCCCTAATGCCTCCCCTTCACCCTTCCCCTAAACACTAGTTTGCACCACAGTGTCATCCCTTCCCCTGGCATGCTTCTTGGATGCTATCCATTCTACCTATAGTACTGTCACCTACCTGGATCTCTTCCTGGCTGTAAGCCCGTAGCATACCTTCCCTTTGGCTGCATTCTACAGGAGATTCTGCTATCTAGCAGATAGGTTACAGTCTTAGTTGCTTTAGTATCCATATGTGATCTCTCTTGCTAATGCTGGTATTGTTTGATGCACTTTCTTAATGATGCTGCCTAGGGTACGATATACCAATGCACTCTGTACCTTTGCCATGATCTGTTATAGTATGTTGTATTTTGCTTTGCCTTTTCTTATCCTGCTTGATTACTGTATGCAGCCATTTTTGTTTTCTTTTGCTTGCTGACAGTGTTGCGATTACTCTATATACTATATGTTGATTGACACTACTTCTTTCTGCTACTGTCTCCTACCCCTGATTGTTACTCACTGCCTGTGTCTTGACGAGGATCCTTTGTAAAGGAGCTTTTAGCTCAAAGGTTGTAATTTCTGATATCTCAATAAATAAAAACCCCACTGAAATACATTGACGTGCTTACCTCCATTCGCGGTTGGGCTTTGAAGAGCAAAGACGTGCCTGCAGTCCAAGGTAGATTATGGTGACGGACTTCCGGTGGGTAAGTATGAGGTGCGGTGTGGGGTGGTGGTCATGAGTGGAGGTGGGGGTTGGGTAACTGCGGAATGGACAGCGATGAACATTTTTCTTTCTTGCGGAGATAAAAGCGATGGGACAGTTTTCATTTTTCAG
Source organism: Neoceratodus forsteri (assembly GCA_016271365.2). Lineage (NCBI taxonomy): Eukaryota > Metazoa > Chordata > Ceratodontiformes > Ceratodontidae > Neoceratodus > Neoceratodus forsteri. The sequence goes on from CM028129.1 coordinate 195,178,884, forward strand.
GGAGTTTGCTGAACAGATGACACTGGGATTAGGCACCCCGTGTCTGTATACTGTTTGGGGGTTACACAGCGTACAACAATAGACAGACAGATGAGGACACTGGGCACTCCAGTGTCTGTATACTGTTTGTTTTTTGGGGTTACACAGCGACAATGGACAGTTTTCTTTTTTAGGATAAAAAAACAAGCAATTATCAATGCCGAACATTTGATGTATTGAAAGATGTCCACCTCTGCACCTTGTTTATGCCCTTGAGGTACTTCAGTGTCTCTCTCATGTTCCCCCACTCCCTCCTTTCCTCCAGTAAGTACATGTTGAGGTTCTTTTAATCTCTTCTGATATGTTCTGTGTTGCAAGCCATGTACCATCTTGGTTGCCTTTCTGTGGGCTGCCTCCACCTTGTCAATGGTCTTGCGCATTTGCGACCTCCAGATTTGCACATAGTACTGTAGGTGAGGCCTCACTAGTGCATTATACAATGACATCACCACCTCGTGCCTTCTGCTGGTGATATCTCTGCCTCTGCATCCCAGCATGCCACTGGTCATTCTTGCAACATGCGTGCTCTGCTTTGACACCTTTTGGTCATCAGAACAGATGACTCCTCGGTCCCTTTCTTCCTTGGTGATCATCAGCACCTCCACCCCATCCTGTAACTCTCCCCAGGTTTCTTCTCAGGTGCATTAATTGGGCTTTTTGAATTGAACCTCAGTTGCCACCCTCAGGCCATTTTTAAGCCTCTCCATGTCCCTGTTCATTTTCTCCACCAATTCTAGAGTCATTCATTCTGTTATAGATGTTGATGTCATCTGCATACAGGTAGACAGACCTTTGATTCTAGCCCTTCCGCAATGTCTGTAATGAAGACATTGAACAGGACTTGTCCCAGGACTTAACCCTGAGGCCCCCCCGCTGTCCACCACCTCTCCCCAAACTGGATCCCATTACCACCACCCTCTGCCTCTTGTCTATCAGCCAGTTTCTAACCCAGTTTATCAGCTTGTGCACCGTTGCTAGACTACTTATCTTGTTAATCAGCCTTCTGTGTTGGACATTGTCAAGGCTTAGCTGAAATCAAGGTACTGTAGGTGACATCCAACGTCCCTCCCTGATTTGCTTTCTTAATGAGGCATTAAGGTTTTTAAACCTATTGCCCCACCCCAACCCTGCAGAGACTGACAGGCATTGCTGGTGTCCCTTTGGGTCGTGGGCCGTAACGCTCCCGCCATTCCACTCCCACCCTGCAGACGCTGACAGGCATCACGGTGTGCCTTGAGGTCTTTGGCCCTTACACTCACCCCATTCCATAATGCAGTAAGCTGAGATGTGTGCAGTATAGGAGAATGGGGCGTAACGCTTGGGGCTAAAGACCCAGGGCACACCTTGATGCCTGTCACTGGCTGCAGGGTGGGGTGGAATGGTGTGACGACATGGCCGACAACCCCAAGGCACACGCCTGATGCCTGTCAGTCTGTATAAGATTGGGGGAGGGATTACAGTTGAAACCCTAATGCCCTAGATGTTGTTTGGTATTTTCACTCCAGATTTTCAACATGACCATCTTGGGACACCACCTCATGAACAGTGGCACTATAATTTCATTACTTAATCCCAAAAGGTGATTTTGCGCAGTGAAACATAGACTTTGACGGCAGATAAGGACCGCTAGGCCCATCTAGTCTGCCCAGTGACTGCGCTATTTGGCACCACAGGTGGTAAAACGCATTTTGGGCAGGATGTGAAAAATGACAGTTGTACTGTTCGTGAGGAGGCGTGAAAATGCAATGTCGAAAATCTGGAGTGCAATATGAGAAATTGGCAAAGTTACGAAAGCGCAGATAGAAACTGTGCAGTAGCACACCTGTAACTCTGTCATTGTTTGTAATTTTTTCACCAGATTTTCAACTTGGGTTTTTGTGACCTACCCTCATGAACAGTGGCCATTGATTTTGTTACTGCATCCTAAAAGTTGATTTTGCACAGCGATCGCACCATTCTGTGCAACTGGTGCAAAAACGCATTTCAAGCAGGATGTGAAAAATGCCAGATGTACTGTTCATAAAGAGGTGTGAAAAAATGGCAATGTTGAAAATCTGGAGTGAAAAAATTAAACATTGGCGAAGTTACGAGCATGTTTAGAAACTGTACAACACACGCTTGTAATGCAGTCATTTTTTGGAATTTTTTTCACCAAATTTGCAGCATGGGCTTTCCTGCCCCCAATGAACAGTGGCACTGTTGTTTGTTATTATCCCAAAAGGTGATTCAGCACAGTGACCGCAAAATCACCTTTGGGACTAAGAACAAAATCACAACATGTTCAGGGAGGTGGGTCCCAAGATAGCCCATGTTGAAAATTTGAGGCCCAAATTTCTAAAATGGCTGAGATATCGCTTAAGTTGAAACCCCTTTGATTCCCATTATATGGCTTACCTTGAATTCTTTGTTTGCCGGTCGGCTTTGAAGACTGCAGACGTGTCCCGGCCCGCAAATGATCACGTCCGCTGACCTCTGAGGGTAAGGGGTGCTGGGAGTTGAGTCGCAGAGGGAGGGTCGGGAGGGGGACAATGAGGACTGTTTTCGTTTTGACAGATGAAATTTTAAAAACAAGACCACGAGGAAGGTTTTCTTCATTTACAGGTAAAAAAACTGTAAATTTAGGCACACTGGGGTGGGCTCCTGTATGTCACAAATTACAGTAATGGTGGGCAAAGGGGTGGATGACATGGGTATTGGGCAACTCGGTGTCTGCTAGAGCTATAGGTTTGGGGGGGGGGGCAGTCCGACACAGGATTGGACATCCCCGTGCTGGAGAGGGGAAATTTTTTAACCAGGCAAAGACACACTAAGGGGCTGCAGGGAACGGGGAAATTGTTTAACAAGAAAAGACGCACACTGAACTACAGCTGAAGGGCTCGTATTTCAAAGGACAGAGCCTCGCGCAGCATCTGCTCTGTGCTTTGAAATGTTTGCAGAGACCAGCACCCTCAGCTGAACAATGTCATCAGGACACTACTTGGTGATTTGCTGGCTACAGACTGGCCCCTGCAGAACCGCTGGTCATTGGGCTCACACCCCTGTTTAATAACTCTCATATCAACAAGTTTGTCTGTGCTTGCACGCATAACAAACTTAAAAATACTTCAACCATAAGAAGTGATAGCTGGCTACATCTAAAAGTTGCTACTAATTCCAGAGGTATCCTGTGACTTGCGCTACTTGCAAGTGGGTGCCTGCTGAAACGGTGGCCCACTTGCGGCGCATGTCGACAGGGCAAGGGAGCAGGGAAGGCATCCGGATGGGGTGGGTTCGCGAATGGCGACGGGATGTCGCTATAAGTACAAGCGCATGGGGCAGGGGAGCGAGCACGCTGACCGAGGGGCAGGAGGGTTTGTAAGGGGTGGTGCCGTGGTGAGCTGCCGAGTTGGCTCTGTGGCATGGTGAATGGGTGCTGTGCTGGGGTGGCCAGGATGCTGGGTTTGGATCCGGGCACAGGTGTTGCGCCCGGCCTGAACAGTTTTTCTTTCAATTTTGCCGCCCCCACATGCACCCCCCTGGAGTTGAGAATCCTGAAGTAGGGAGGGTGTGAGGGGCCACAGCCCCCTCCCCCCGTATGACGTTAAACATCAGAGTTCTTTGCACCATTTTGTTTTCCGCCGGGGGTGTACATTGCCGAAACTGAATTTCGGCGATGTACACTCACCATAATGACGATCGCCGAATGACATAGAACCAATTCCAGGCAGTACACTGGCTCTTTATTCTTCAGGCCTGGCACCTGAGGAAATAGAGGTTAACAGGTTTAAGGTATCTCAGAAGGTCTCTGAAATCTTCTTGGCTGCTTGTAAACCTTCCACCAGGAAAATGTGCTCAGCCAAGTGGAAACACTTTTCCATCTGGTGCTCCAACGCTGCCCCCAAAAAAAAAATCCTTTTGAGTATCTACCTGAAAAGGTGTTGGAATATCTACTGGACCATTCTGATGCAGGATTGCAATATTCCACAGTCAAGGTCCATTTGTCTGCTATCCTCGTGTACCATGAACTTGTAGGTATCCTCTCTCTGACGCAGCTGCCACTGTTGAAGAGGTTCCTTAGAGGTGTCTTGCACATGTGGCCCCGATTAGAAATCCAGTAGCTCCTGGGACCTCAGTCTGTGCTAAATATGCCACTGCAAGTCCTTCAAGCCTGCTGCAACTTGACATGAAGTATCTGACTAGAAAATCAGCATCTCTCATGGCCATCTCCTCAGCACACAGTGCGCCTGAATCCATGCTTTGGTCACAAATCCTCCGTATACTTTTTTCCCCATAAGGACAGAGTGGTCCTCCGCTCACACCCCAAGTTCCTTCTTAAGGTGGTGTCAGAGTTCCATTTGAATCGGTCCCTGATCTTGCTTTACCTACTTTGGCAGTTTTCAGTATGAGGAAGAAAGAACTCTGCATTCCCTCAATATGGAAAGGGTCCTTAGGTTTTACATGGACAGAAGCAAGGACTATGGAAAGGCAAATCAGCTTTTTGTCTCTTTCGGCTCCAGACCTTAGAGACTGCCTCTCCTAATCAAATGCACTTTTTTTTGAGCTGTGAGTTGCCTTCACTGCTGCACTATGGTAGGCCAGGGCTTCAGTTAACTCCATTTTGGGAGTATTTGACTTCAAAAAATAAGGCAAAAACTTTAAAATAAAGAGGGCGGAAGTTATCGACTTCCGGATGTAAAACCAGAAGTTAGATGACTTTGAAATTACAGGCATGGAAGTCAGAAATGATGGATTTTTCTGAATGAAATTGTATTTTACCATTATTCATTATAACTTCTATAAATTTGTCCATCCTAGAATATTGACTTCCAAAAGTGAGATCCTGGAAGTATTTTGACTTCCCAAAAATTTGAATGACTTCCAGATTTTGAATCCTGGAAGTTTTAGACCTTTGAAAATAAATTAACTGAATGAATTGTGTCAAACAAATCTGATTGACTTCTTTGACTGTGTCACTAAGACAGTAGACAGGGGCCAAGCAGTAGACATCCTCTGTCTTGATTTCGTAAGGCCTTTGACTCTATGCCCCATGAAAGGTTGATCAGGAAATTGGTGGATCTTGGGATTGGGGAAAGATGGTCAGATGGGTAGAAAACTGGCTGAAGGACAGAACCCAGAGGGTGGCTGTGGGGAGAGTTATCTGGCACAAGACAGGTAACCAGTGGGGTCGGTATTGTTCAGTGTCTTAATAAATGATGTTGGAGATGGCATTAAGGGCAAAATGTGCCTAGTTGCGGATGACACCAAGCTCTGTGGAGAGTGGACACAGCTGAAGGGACAGGACCTACAGGAAGATCTGGGAAAGCAAGGGAAGTGGTCCAGGATCTGGCAGCTTGGCTTCAATGCCAGGAAATGCAAAGTTATGGATATCTGAGTGAAGATCCTAGGGCAGAGTACTACCTCGGTGGACTCGGAGTATCTGCATCAGAGGAGGAGAAGGACCTGGGAGTGATCACTAGAGACTCCACGCAGTGCAAGAAAGCAGCAGCAAAGCAAACCAGATGCTGGGATGCATAGCTAGGGGGATCAGTAGTAGGAGAGAGGAGGTTATACTGCCCTTGTATGGGTCACTGGTAAGGCCACATCTAGAGTATGGAGTTCAGTACTGGTGCCCACACCTCAAAAAGGACATTAACCTGCTGGAGAAGGTCCAGAGGAGGGCTACAAAAATGATAGGTCAGCAGGGTAAGGCATAGGAGGAGAGGTTGAGGGCACTGAACATGTACTCCTGGAAGACAGGAGAGAGAGAGAAAAGGGGACATGATTGGGACCTTCAAGTACATGAAAGGGATAAATAAGGTCGATAAGGAGAGTCTCTTTAAGCTGAGTGATAGCCATAACAGGAGGGGGCACAGTCTTAAGCTGGAGGGTGGGAGGTTTAGGAGGGAGGTCAGGAAGCACTTCTTCACAGAGAGGGTGGTGGACACTTGGAATGCGCTGCCAGAAGAGGTAATCTCGTTGAAGACAGTGGGACAGGTATAGAGGGAAGGTAAGGGTCATGGGTAGGGAGGATGGGAGGAGTTGGGAGAGGGGGCAAGGACAGTAGCTCAATCTGTGAACCCTGCAACACAAGCAGACTTGATAGACCAAATGGCCGCCTTCTGCTGGCTTCTTCATATGTTCATATGAACCCTGGCAGGCAGTGGCAAGGTTCATGTCCATTCCACTAGAGCATTAGCCACCTCTTTGGCAGAAATATGCTTGGTGCCAGTGGCAGAAATCTGTAGGGCTGAACATGGGGCACAGTGCACACCTTTACCAAGCACTGTGCCCTGAAGTCCATGCCAGGCAACATGCCACTTTTGTCAGGACCTTTCTGAATGAATTATTATCCTACGTGAGTCCTGGGATCCAGCCTCCTAGGCTAGAAGACTTTCTCTAAGCTTGATACTATGGCCCATTAGTGAGACTTTATGAAAATTGATTCTTGGAAGATATAAAGTGTAACTGTTGTTCTTCCTGAATAGCTTCTCCATAGATTACCACAGCCGTCCACCATTTGGCAGTCTGACTCCATTATTTTTGTGTTGTTGTCTTCAACCCTTTTCTGTTCATTTGAGGTATGAAGATATTGTGTTACGGGAATTGGTGGCCCTTCTTACATGGGCCACAAGGGCCATCTTTGGCAGGGCTGGCAGTATAGCCTAGAGGTTAGAGTAACAAGCTGTGAACGAGCTTGGTATATCCAGTAGACAAGACCTGGGTTTGATTCTCACAACCTCCACTTGCGTACTGTGTGACTCTGAGCAAGTTACTTAATTGCCCAGTGCTCCCAGGTCACCTCTGAAGACAGGCACGTGTGCCTAGTGGGCCTAACCCGGTTACCAAAGACTAAAAAAAATATATCTTTGTGCCCTTAGTTAGTACATAAGGTACTCATTGGGTTTCACTCTGTTGCCTCCTTGATGAAAAGGGTACTGATGCTGTTGGGAGTTGGCACCACTGTATACCAGTGGGCACATGGCCAGTGCAAATGCGCAGGAGCTAGGTACGCTACTGTCCTTCACCAGAAGAGTTGTGGCTCCTGTGAGATCCTTTCGCTTGAGGGTAGACCCATTAGTGGTATCCATGGAAATGATATTCAGGAAGATCAGCACTTGCTAGCCGTCCGGCTTGGTTTAAAAAAAAAAAAAAAAGGTACTTGGGTGATTGGGGGTGGACATTGCTGTATGCCAGTGGGCACATGCAGGAATATACCCAAGCTGCCAGCCCCTGAAAGTACTGGCTCCTTCAGGGTCCTAGGTTCTCTAGGTCAGACCCATAAGTGGTACTCAACAGGGAGGATGTTTAGGAAGATCTACAGTGAGAGTAAGTGCATAACTGTTCTATGCCTGCCCTTTATGAGTGAAGTGGACAACATCTTTGTTTTTTCTGCAGGTTGATGAGGTCCCGCTGAAGAAACGATACCAGCAGGGCTGGCTGATGGAGATTACTGACAATTTGGACCACTGCATCCTTCAAATCAGGTGTGCCATTATCCTTCTGAGTTTTCTAGAATTTTATTTTATTTTTTTACTGGTACCCAGGTTCTGTTTTCTGTGGGGATTTGCAAGTGGTCAGTTTTTACATTCTCCTGTTACTGACATGTTGCAGTTTATGGAAATATACGAAAGGAAATTACAGAATTACTTTGGCCTAACCGCTGTTGCCTAAGAGTGTACATGACAGCCAGGCTGCCAAAATACTTAACCATGTTTTATAATAGCAGTAAGGAGACTACGAGGGCTGGGTTACTGATTGGTATTCCCTGTCTCTACAATGATACCCCCCCCAATCCATTTAAGTAGGAATGGTGAATGACTGAGCATGGTTAAGGGGAGGGTATAACATGGCAGATTTCACTTTTGTATGCATGGCAGTGAATAATGCGGTACAATAGTTTTGTTTTTTTTTCCCTGCTGTGGAGCCCAGTTTGTCTATGCAGGTGGAGACAGTGTAGCTTGGTGATTAGAGAGCATGACGGACAAGGTCCTCAGTTTAATGTGGTTCCACAGCCACGGAACCAACCACGGAAGTCAGGGCTGCCCATGGATGTCAGCAGCAATCTCAGAAGTCTGGGCCTATTGCAGAGGTGCTGCAGATTTTGTATATCTGCTGAAAGTAACACTCCATTTTCTCATACTCTCTCTGCTGGCAGGTTGCTCACTAAAAGCAAAATGTAAAAGCAGTCGTAACAGAGTTATGATAAACTTTTCTTTCATAATTCATGCCATTTTGTCTGCTTTTGTTTGTACCAATTGTGTTCTTATCCTGTAAATACCTTCCACATACTATGTATTCCTGTATATATTTGTATGTATTTTTGAGCATTTATTATAACTTATTGTGTACTGTAATCCTATTACCCCTGACCTCGGTCGCACCTGAAATTAGCATCGCTCAGTGTGCCTTTCCAAGTTACCAAATGTTTAAATAAAAATAAATTAAAAAGACATTAATATTAATTTAGATTTCCCTCAGTGCTAACATGTGCATCCACTGTTGCAGTTACGCGTCTGCCTCCCGCACTGCTGGTGGAAAACTAAGTTATATTACATTTATTTCGTGACGGATCATGTACCCACTGTTTACCTGTAAATTGTTTTGTATTCCTGTTAGCTTTAGTTTCCAGTACTAATTTCATTTTGTTTTATGTTTCTTTTACCATTACATTAAGCCCATGTATTCTACTGGACTGTGTAATGTACCCTTGCAGCAGAACGCAATCACAACAAAAAAAAAAACTCCTGCAGCAGCCGGGTGAATGGAGCAGACACTCATTGTTGTTTCTTGTTTCTTCTTCTGGGTGCTTTAATTACAGCAACATCTTTGCAGTGCCACGCTGTACTGCTGCCCTGTGCCATTTCCTGGTCTCTTCCAGTGAACCCCCTGCCAGTGGCGGGAATGTGGATTGACAAGCTGTCAGTTGGGTGGAGCAGGACATTCTACCCTGATTATTTCATAATATTTTTGGGGGCTTAGTAGTTGGGAGGAATGTCAGGCTATGCTCCTAACAGCTGAAGAAGAATCCGCATTTATGTAGTAATTTTTCATACACATTGTATCCCAAAGCACTTTACAAACAATGCTAGACTGGTAGTGAACTGACAGAGTGTAGTGGCAGCCATTTGGCACATTAACATAAACACACAGCCATGGGCAATTGCATGAACTAGTTTTATAGGAAGGGGAATGTTGGCCTGACATTTGGGAAAATCCTACTTTGCAAAAGTGCTGGATTCTTTTACTTCCAAATTGGATCAAATCAACTATTTCTAAAGCACTTTTCAAAAAACAAAGCACATGTACAGTATAACAGTATAAAACAGATATTCAGTCAAAAAAACATAAGATAAAGAGCAGCAATAATAAAACTAGACATTGTCCTCAAATGCCAGGCCGAATAAATATGTTTTTAATAAGGATTTAAAAGTCTCGGTGGACAGGCACTCTCTAATCCGACGAGGTAGAGAGTTCCTCAGGGTCAGGGCTACAAAAGAAAAAGCCCTGGCACCTGATGTCCGAAGATGAACTCTGGGAACCTCTAGCAGTCTCTCGTCGGGGAGGAGCGGAGGGGGCAGTAAGGCCGAAGGAGGTCTTGCAAGTAACCCGGTCCCTGTCCATGTTGGGTCTTATAGGTCAGCAACCTTGAAGGGGATCCTCCACCACACCAGCAGCCAGTGCAGTTTGCGCAGCAGAGGAGTGACATGGTTAGTTTTGACAACCCTGCCAACAACCTGGCCGCAGCGTTCTGGACCAGCTGCAGGCGACAGGGATCGACAACCGGTAACCCTAAGTATAGAGCACTGCAGTAATCAAGACGCGAGGACACAGGCGTGAGCCAACATAGGAAGGTCCTCGGGCAGAGCAAGGTGCTTTATCCGGGCGATGTTCCTCAGGTGATAAAATGAGGACTTGACAACTGCTGACGTTTGTAATTTTAACGTCCGTTCATTATCAAGCACAACCCCCAGATTTCGCACCCATTCAGAAGGTCTCAACTGGTTACCCCCTAGCACAAGGCCAGATGGTTGCCCAGGAGTCAGCTTCTCTACCCACTGACGTGGGTCAACCACCAGCACCTCAGTCTTATCCGGATTTAGTCTCGGCCAGTTAGCACTCATCCAGTCCTGAATCTCAACGAGGCAGTTGTTAAAGACTGAGATTGCACTGCACTGTTCTGTACAGGTACAAGACATAGAGCTGAGTGTCAATTGCATAGCAATGAAAACTCAGCCCATAATGCCTTATAACATCTCCCAACGGCAACATATACACCGTGAACAGCATGGGGGACAGCACAGAACCCTGTGGCACCCCGCAAGGCAGGGGGAAGGGGGCCGAGGAAAAAATCCCCGACACCACTCTGAGTCCTGCCTGTGATGAAAGAATGGAACCACCTGAGGACTGTCCCTGACAGTCCACAGAGTAGCCACAGACGTTTGAGCAACACCCCATGATCCACGGTGTCAAATGCTGCGGAGCAATCAAGAAGGACCAAGATCGAATGATTCTTCTGATTCCTCGCTATTAGGAGATCATTTAGCACTCGAACCAATGCCGTCTCAGTACTGTGCCTCTTCCTGAAACCGACTGGAGAGGATCATAGACTTTGTGGGTGGTAAGAAAGTTCTTGAGCTGCAACGCTGATCATTTTCTCAATAACCTTACCCAAAAGGGCAGGTGGTTAGAGACCGTCTGTAGTTCGTAAGACCTTGCCTGGATCGCAGGAATATTTATTTAGAAGGGTGTCACAGCCTCCTTCGGGGTTCTGGTAACACCCCCTTATCTAGCAAACAGCAGACTATCTCCATAAGGATTGGTCCAGTGACATCCATACACCCCACAAGGAGGCAGGTTGGACCAGGATCCAAACTACAGTAAGTCGGTCACAAGCCCCGAACAATCTTCACGATATCCACGATCGCTGGCTGGTTGAAATCTGTTCAGACAGACCGGGTGCTTGTGCCCTTGCATTGACCACCGCCGTACTCATTTGAATGAGTCAAGTGGATTTGCGATCTGATGGAGGACACCTTATCTGCAAAGAATTGAGCAAACTCATCACACTTAAATTGTGAAAAAGCTCTCCGACCTCGAAGGCAGGCTGGATTACTCAGCCTGTCCATGGTTTGAAAGAGCTTAGCTGGTTGATTCCTTGCTGCAGCAATCTCCCTGTACAGGAACTCTGCCTTCTTATGGGAGATTTCTGATTGATGGTCTAAATAATGGGCCATCAAACTAAGTCTGTCCTCCTCCAGTCCAGAGTTCCACCAACAACGTTCCAACCTTCGCCCAGCTGTCCTCAGCTCCCTCAATGTCCCATCAAACCAAGGGGACCGAGGGCGGAGGGGAAGAGGGCGAACTTGGACAGGAGCTACGGAATCCAGGGCCCTCAGCACCACACTATTGTAGTGCAGTACTAGGTCTCCTAGGTCGGAACTTTCCAATTTCCTACTCAGTAGGTCCAGCACTGCCATTAGACCCTCAGGTAACACCCTCAAAGGACAGTACTGGACCATCTACTAGAGGGTGGGTCTTACGGGAGCCACGAAACTGAACTTTCTAGAGTGATGGTCCGACCATCCAGCCAGTTCCACCACCAAGCCAGTGGCCTCCATCCCAGGTGGGACACCAGATTCAAGGAGTGACAATGAATATGGGTTGCAGCGATAACCACCTGTGTGAAGCCCAACGAGATCATCAGTTGGAGGAAGTTCTGACCAAAATGCGAGAGTTCATCGACCCAGGCATTGAAATCCCCCAGGACCAACCACCTGGAGGATTCCAACACCATGTTGACCATGAAGTCTGCAACTTCCTGCAGGAAAACGTTCTCATCTCCGGGTGGACGATAGATAAGAAGAATCCTGCTACCCACACCTGCTCCCGTGATGCACTCGAAGGATCTGGTGGTCCCCACTGGAACCTCTACAAAGCCCAGTTCCATCTTAAAACAGATGGCTACACCCCCGCCCCTACAATCCAGTCTCTGGCACTGTATCACAGAGTATCCGGCCGGAACCGCTGACTGCAGTACCGGGTCAGCATTCTCATCCAGCCAGGTCTCGGTGATGCAAACCGGGTCATATGTCTCAACAAGATCAACAATAATTGCTGTTTTGTTCTTTATTGACCTGGCATTGCATAACACTGCCCTGGTTGGATGAGAGGCCATGGAAAAGCGGGCAACTTGCCCATTATCAGTGGAGCCCTTGGGTATGGAAGGCAGGCAGGGAGGACCCCTTTCCTGGACCCATTTCACCCCAGGGCGCCTCCTTGACCCCACTGCCCCAATCCGCCCACCCTGCTCCCTCCCAGGTCCAGGTGCCCCACCCCTTAGACCCCTCCATGCAGTACCCAAGGCACAACGACGCCTGTACACCCCAGGTTACAACGGGTGACTATCAAAAGGGCCGCAGGCCCCTCGGACTGGAGGGGGAGTAGCGCCTGCCCACTGGAGCATGATCCCAACACATACTAGCTAATTTAAAAGCACCTACTATAGGTGCTGATTAGAACCGCAATAAAATATAAAAATCAACCCCAACTCTCTATTAAAATGAACCAAAATAACTCAAAACAAACTATCTAATCTTATTTAATTTCCCAACAGATGCAATCCAGTAACCCCTCAAACTCTCACTTCGAAGGTTTTAAGTATAATAGTCTATTCAGTTTCCCGAATACGTAGTCCAATAATCCTTCAAACTCTCACTTCGAGGGTTTTGAATATATTGAATTAAATGTAATAGTGTAAACAGAAAATCAATCCTGGAAAAAAAAAAAATTACATTTGCGTTATAAAAACCAGTGTTCTCTCACTACTCTGGAATGACCTAATTTAACCCCCCTCCCCCCGCCTCTCGTGTACAGGGAGAGAGAGTATAGAAAACAAGAAAAAAGTCAAAATAATCCCCAGATAGTAACAATACATCCAGATCAGATCACGTCGATCAGGGAGTCAATATATGGGAGGTTCTCTCTCAACCTCCCACCGCAATTTCTACCAGAATCAGGTCAATGCGAGGGTTCTCACATAGCCTCCTCGAACAATAAAATAAAAAACACCACCAGGACAGCACTATAGATGGGTAGAAGGGACCTCAATTTAACGCCTCATCCAAAGAACGGTACACCCAACAGCACAGCACCCCCCGTGCTGCACTCGAGTGCCACTATTGATGGTAGTGAGCCCTGTCCTGGTGTGGGACTGCAACCCACATCCCTCAGGAGGTGGATGTGCTACCAGCTGAGCCACACTGGCACCTACTGCAGACTACATTGCAAATTTCTCTTGCTGGCTCCAAGTAACATCATTTTGTATTGCTTCTAAAATATACCAATCTGCCATTCATTCCTATGTCAGTGTCATATCAATAGAATGGCTGGAGCTGGCAAGGAGAAAGTATTTTTTATTTATTTAGAAATAATCAATAGACTATTTAAAACTTTGTAAAGTTTTACAGTTTGGGTTCGGAAGTTCATGGTGTGTGGGTGATTGGTGGCAGTGCTGCACGGACTTCTAGAGCACGTAGAATAAGAAACATAGAAAAAAAAATGAGTGCAGTTCCCCAGCCAGTATACAGTGTGGTAAAGTCGTCAATGTCCTGTTTACCTATGTGACATACCATTTATTAAAGCACCTGGTATGAATGAATCTACGTTGCTTTTCTTGCAACATAAGTCTGTATGGAACACTAAAATGTCTGTCTTATTTTTCATAAAGCAAACTAAGCATCTTGCTCGGACTAGATCTTCCTGGACATAAAGTCTCCACCTCTCATTCACACTAATGGGACTGTGCCAGAGGCACTAGGACCCAGTGGGAGCCAACAATCTTAAGGAGGGCCGGCGCCGGGGCAGGACCACACATGCGCAGTGCCGCAAGACTGGCTCACACTGTATAGGCTACCTCGGCATCCACCCTCCAGCCGGCTCGGTTCCATTTTTCCCGCCGTCTAGTGCACCTCAGTGACGACGTTGCTCGCCCGCCAGGAGTCAAATCTTCACATCTATAATGAAAGCAGCTATAACATTTCAGTTTTGAGTAGTGTTATTATTTTATTAGTTAAAATAAGTATAAATTTTAGTAAGTAAATTTTTCTTCAAGAAGTCTTCAGCCCTCCTTGACGAGTCAACCGTGACTTAGCAGTTGGCGGTAGGGAGACTTCACCTAAGCTGTGTTGTCAACAGGGCTGAGTCTATCCTTGCGCCCTCTGTGGGGGATCTGACTCACAGACAGTCTAGTGCTCGGGTGGGGGATGGGCGGTCTTCCGAAAGCACAGAAAGAAGTGGTCCCATTCTCGATCCTTGTTCAGGACTTGACACCGCCTGCCTCGAAGGGTTCTTGGCCTCCGTCAAAATAGAAATGGTACCGCTCGAGGTCGCCTTCTGGTATGTTTGCGCGTCGATTGTCTGTCACTGGCGGAAGGGACCCGACCCAGTCTCCTCCGGCTTTTGCTTCTGGTGATTGGCATCCTTGACTCCGGAGTCTCTACCCGCCACCTGGAGGGTCTTCCAGTGAACAGTTTCACCGTTGGGCCCCTCTTATGGAGCAGTGGGTTCGGCGGTTGTCCTGTCTACCTGCGCCGGTGAGTCCATACGTAATTTCCACTTTTTTAATATTACATTTATTTTCCACATTTCTGATGTATGTGATTATTTTGTAACTTCAGTATGTCATGCTGTACTTTGGAAGTTGTGGGGGGGGTCAAACCTCTTGTTACAAATAACTTGGTAGAAAATTCTGTGCCATTTCCATGGTTTCTTTTGTTGACTATGTTAAATCCGATGGCTGCACTGTTGCTGTCTGATAAGACATGTGCAGCTCGGCTACAAATAAGAATTTATGCCATTGTATTTATATCTTATGCTGGGGAGATCAATTCACAAGCTGGTGTGGTTGGTGGTTCAGGGTTCAGAGCAATTGTGGACTTTGTGCTTACTGTAAGAAAATAAACATGTACAAGAAATGAATTAAAAACACTTTATCCAGCTTTAAGTGTGTGAGAATGACAAGTGCAACTACTTTGGTATACATTGGGAGAAACAGATTGATTTTGTAGTGCTAAGTATATATTGGAATAGCCACTGCATCACAAGTATGGCAATCCACAGCCCTTGTATGTATATGATTATGTGGTGTTTTGGTGTTGGTCTGCCACAAGGGACCCTTACTTTCTCTTCAGATCTGCCGTGCCCATCTCTCGCTGCTGTGTTGGACACCTTGCTCGACCATGCGAATAATTGATGGACGCATTAAATAAATGTAGAAAATAGGGGTTATTCTCGTACCACAGAGACATCAGCATACCATGATGTACAACCTCAGACTGATAGGATTTCCCAGACTGTCTCTGGATAACCAGGCACTGCAACAATTTGCAACATGCAAGTTCTAAGTGCTCTTACAGGGACAGCAGCTAGCAATAAGCCCCATGCTTAAATGTGTACTTCACATCACTCCTGGGATCATAAAAGGGAGTACCACTTGAACAAGCAATAACACTATAAACAGTTTTAAAAAAAATTTCAAGGCATGACACACTTTTAACAAACCTGTACTCCACTGCAGAGGAGAGGGAGGAAAGGATCTGGACTACAGTGGTGACCAATCAAGAGTAGTAACAGGGGAAGGGAAAACACCATGGCAGCCTGAAGCTTGGTCAGGTCAACAAGTGCCACAGTGCAGGAAATGGAGAAGGAAATAGAGGGATGGGGTAGCTGCTGGAGAATACCCAGAATACAAGATAAACAGTGCAATAACAGTTGCAGAACACTAATATTTATAATGAACACATGAAATACCACCAGAAAACAGTCCACCACTGAGTCCGGTTGCAAAAGTTCAAAACCTCCGTCGACTTTTTCGGTTAGTGGGAATGGTGGTATGTGTAACTTGCACCAGTTCTTGACATGACTGTGTGAGATCAACAAAAGCAACCCAGGAGTTCTGCGAACTATCAGTCATACCACTTGACTCTGTAGGTCCAGGATCTGTTTGCGTACTACTTTCGTAATATCTTCTTGATCTGATACACGGGTCTGCATGAGAGAGTCTTGGGAAGAAGGCTGAGAAGTCCCAGGAAGTTCATCTGGCTGATGAGGGATGTGAAGATCAGAATTAAGTGGTTGCAAGTTATCTGGAGGAATTTCAGTTTCAGAGAGGATAGCAGGCTCGAGTGCAGCTTCATTACTGGTGGACTGGGATCATCTGGAAGGATGTTACTGGGGTACTCATACTTTAGACAATTGATGTGGACTTTATGTACAAACTTTCCATCAGACTTGTGTTGCAGATGAACGTGAACTGTAGGAAGCTTTTCCACAATATAGAAGGGACCAGTCCAAGGGCAAAGCAATTTCTTGGTGGCACCAGGAACTAGGATAGGTCAATATAGGTAGACAATGTCCCCACAGAAAATGAAGATTCATGTGACGTGGCCGCTGGCCGTTTTCTGCACGGCAGATTTCTCTGTCCCAACGTGGTGATTGCAACATGTCTGTGAAGTTCAAGCTGTTCAGTACAGGAATGATGAATGAAGAAGCTAACTTTGGAACCTCTAGCAGTGAGAAATCCTGTCCAGTGGAGTTTTGGGTAACATCCATTGACCAAGAAAAATATGTACTCTGTACTGTCGACACAGTGACTTTTGTTCTAGGTAACTGAACAAAAGGAACAAAGTGGTCCTAAGTGTCGAGGTTTCATCCTGGTACTTGAGAGTGTGTTGAGAATGGTAGACGCTCTTTCACTTTGTCCATTGCACTAAGGATGATAACTTGTTGTGTGAGTCTCTTTATGTTGAGAAATTTGCACGTACT
Organism: Neoceratodus forsteri; assembly: GCA_016271365.2. Classification (NCBI taxonomy): domain Eukaryota; kingdom Metazoa; phylum Chordata; order Ceratodontiformes; family Ceratodontidae; genus Neoceratodus; species Neoceratodus forsteri. Next base: position 195,195,723 of record CM028129.1, read on the forward strand.
GTATCTTGAACAATAGTTGAAAGGTAGTTAGTGCCTCTGTCTGAATGCAGGAATGAGGGGGTACCGTGATGACAAATAACTGTATTGAGGAAGGCATTTGCTACAGTGGCAGCATTGATGTCTTTAGTGGGATTAGTTCCAAGTATTTTGTAAGGTAGTTCACAAAACAAGGAGATATTTGTTGCCAGAGTCTGAGCATGTTGGTAAAGTCAAGAATGTCTGTGCTGACTCTTTGGAAGGTTCAGTGCCTACAGGCATTGGAATGATGTGTACCTTTTCGGTTTGGCAGGAGGCTTTCTTTGGGAGCAGGGTTGGCAGGATTTGACAATTTGGACAATGTCCCTGTTCATGTGAGGCCAGAAGAAGTGAAGCCTCGTCTTTTCAAGGGTTCTGTGGATTCCCATATGACCTCCAGAAAGTAGAGAGGCATGATTGGAGGGAAGAACGCTGGACTAGAGCGGCTGGCACAACTACCTGTACATGAGGTCTATCCATGCAATGGCCCTTACCTCTCCTTGGTCCAGCAGGAAAGCACTGTCATTGAGGGAAGTATTGTGAAGCAAAGAAAGTGCATCCTGGCGATGTTGCTTCCTGTTGTGGTAAGGTTCCAGATTCTAAGTAAGAAATTTATGTCTGTGCATTGAGAATGTGTTCTTTTGTTGCGCTTTTGACAGTTGCTAGGAGAGATCAGAAGCACAGGAGGTGAGAAGCTCTTCAGCCGCTTGCAGTCAGTGAGGATTTGTGCTTTTCCTGAAGAAGCAGTTGGTAGCAGCAAAGCAGCTTGAGGTGCAGTAGGGTGTCTACAGGAAACTCATCTGTGGCATGGAAAGGAAGAGCTTGTAGCAGGATTCATCATGTTGAGGATGATATGGAGGAATACATCTCTAGTTTACACCATCAGCATTGGAGTGAACTCGACCTGGTCTGTACTGAATCTCAAAGTTGTAGCATTGCAGCATGGCAGTCCATCGAGCGAACTTGCCTGCTGGCTCTTTCATTTGAATAACCCTCTGAGGGCAGAGTGATCAGCAGCAGCTGTAAGGAGAATAGCCTCCAAGGGCAACAGCTGGCATTAAGCCCCATGCTTAATATGTACTTACAATTAATTTTCTTTTGTGATGCAGTTGACATTTGAATTTTATTAGAACGATGCTGCTTGTGTGTGTTGCTTTGCATTCTGCAATGAGTTTCACACTCTGATCAGTGTGAGACCTTACATTTTCCATTATCTAGTGACTTTTTGTTCCAAATTGTTTTTTACATATGTTTGTTGAAAATACTTAAGGGTTCTGTTTATTATTTATGTTAGGACAACACTACACTAGCCCCATCCATTCTGTACAATGTGAAGAGACACCAGTCGAGGAAAGACAAACAAAAGTCCATAAAGTACCAATGTAATGCTTATCAATAAAAACAGCACCTGGAAATTATGTAGGGATTAAAATACAGTGGTACTGCACTTTAATGCGACTGCCAGCATTGGTGCACAGTTCTAAGGTGGACTGCATTAACACCTCATCCCAACAGCTTTCAAAATGGAAACCATTATTGTTGATTCCTGTTCCTAATTTATCTGGGGGCAGGACAACTAATGTAGACCATTGACCGAGTTTTACTTTAAAATTGCAGAGAGCAACTGGCACTCATTTTTTCTTAAATTCATATCTAAAAATCTTTATTAGAGATTCAGGCTCCACTTGAGATTTAGAGATTGTGCGGAGCTCCACTTGAAATTTTCACCCTAGCAGATGCATTTACAGCATATAAAAACTCTGTGCTTATGTAACCCCTGCAAATGGGGTTCCCAAAGACTTCCAGGAGCTTGTTTGAATGCTCCAAGCCTGAATGGTGTTTGGCATTTAAGCCATTTATCAGTGAGTGTTTTAGAGCCTCTGGTACTGTCTCTTAAGAGCTGTCTGCTTGCAGACATAATTAGTTTGTATGGGGGACTGTGTGCTTTCTGAGTACCACTCGAGCTGCTGCCAATTCACTTCATTTTTGCAGTCACTAGGAGTGCAAAGGAACCTATCTGAAAGATGTAACTGTTTACCAGAGATTATTTGGAGTGATAATGAAATTGCAGTTTGTCTAGCCTGTTCTTTGCAGTCAGAACTGTGTCTGCTAGTTCCCCATTCTAGTTTTGAACTGCTGAACTGGACCAATCAGTGTGGGGTAAGCTAGCTCTAAAATGGTGCCTTGGACGAATCAGAACTTGGACTCATAATCTGAGCCAGCCACAAGAGGATTGTATGGGCAGTGACTCTGGGAGATGTAGTTTAGACTTCAGTGCCTTTTGGACCAACAGCAGCAGTCTATTGTGAGTGACAGCCAATCCAGTCAAGAACTGGGAGGAACTCAAAGGAAGTGCCCGGTTTTGTCGGTTGGAGTTCAGTTGAGCTTTGGCAGTGAAGAAGGAAGGAGCCCTGTACTTTTTCAGTGTGCAGTTTTAGTCAAAAAACGTGTGTAAGGCCCAGAGTTCCGGTCTGCAGCTTGTTAGGACTGAATCCGTCCTGTGAAAAGAATCAAAGGATCTCTGAAGAGTAGAAACCAGGCTCACCCTGTAGAAGACTGGAAGAATTGCTGAAAATTGCACTCGGTCTGTCAGGAACTGAATCTGCTGTGTGTTCTCCGGTATTGTGCAGTAATTGCATCGGATACAGATGCAGCCTGCCTGGTATAGTGCTTTCTTTATATGGATGTGTGAAGAGGTTTGTGTACCTCAAGTGAGCCCTGCTGACATTGAAGGACCCTATCTTATTTGGAGGTCGTGAGTACTAATTCAGTGGTCTCCCTGTTGAATTGCCACATTAAATCCAAATGGAATTACTGTATTGCTGACTGTTTAATTCTCCTTTCTCTGTGTGAAAGGGCCCCACCAGCTGCCACGGTTTGACTAGCACTAGGGCTTGGGTACCCAGGGACAGTAACTGATAGGGATAGGCCTGTGCACAGAGCCATAGGTAGATTATTAGAGTGATAAGCTAATTAACCTGATTTCCCCTGTCCTTGTTATATCCTCCTAAATAAATCAGAGCTGCTTGTTTCAGCAAAGTTATACTGCCTGAGGTATTTGTCTATGTTAAAGTACTGTACTGTGATTGTTGCACTGTATCTCATTTCACAGGAGGTCCCAGTGCCGAACCAGACCTGGGGGTAAGTGTATACTGTGAAGGTAATTCTGATATATTGTGTGGGCCACTAGTGAGAAGAGGGGGTTGCAGTGTCCCAGAGGGCTGTGACCAAGTTAGTTTAACTATTGCAAACCCTGACCTCTGGGTGGAGGCACCGCCATTGGATCCAGGCCCTCAACCTGTTAGTGGCAAATCAGGCAGGGTAGTAGCCCTGGGATAGCGCCATCTGGGGTTACATCTTGGAGGCTCACCGCTGGGATTGTGTGTCCTCTAGTGGCCATATTCTACAACCACTGTTAAGAAAAAATGGGTACCCCGACAGAGTGGCTGTGACGGCTGGTGGAGTGGTGTACTAGGGAGGAGATCGACCCCAAAATGCTATGCTTATCCTGGACATCCCCTGGGTATCAATACGGACACTGTGCAGGGAGTACTTTCCAAGGTGGAAGGTTTACAAAACCCTGTGGTGGTGGGTCGGCATGCTAATCTGCTCACCCACACTTTCCTGGCCCTAGTAGAGTTTAAGGATCCCATAGATAGCTCCAAAGTGCCACAGACCATTACCCCAGAGGAGCCCTCACTGCTTGGAGAGGATAACTAAGGACAGTAAAGACCGGGGAATCAGCCCCACCACTATATGAAACTTTGAGGAGAAATTTGCTGAATGGTTGCTGGGAGAGGGAAACTGTGGAGGACTTGAAGAAACTATTCTTGCCACCTGGGGTGTTCCTCCCCAACACCCTCTCCTGCTCCAGTGCCCGTAATGGTGGCTGAACCAATGCAGACTCTATTTCTGCACCTGCCATTAGTCACACGACTCTTACGAAGGTTGAGGATCTTCTCTGGCACCCTCCCACCCCAAAGGGAGGATGACTGGGAGACCTGGATAGACTATTTGCCCCTAGGCGCTAGGAATGGCAATGCTCGGAAGGCGAGCGAAAGAGGGTTGAGAGAGCCTCCGAGGTCCTGCCCTGGCTACCATCCGTGCTAAACGGGCCAGTAACCCTGAAGCGACTGCACAGGCCTATCTTGAGGCCTTGGAGAATGTGTATGGGAGCCCAGATTCTGATGAGGACCTATGGTGGAGAGTAAGAAATGCACAACAGTACCAAGGGGAGTTGTTGTCTGTGTATGTCTCTCGGCTGGAAAAATTGTTGCAAGAATGCCTCAGAAAGGGTAGTTTGCCAGCGATTGAACTAGACCGAACCAGACTGGACAGAATCCTTAAGTCTGCCCCCTTCTCAGAACTGCTGTTGCTTCAGTTACGCCTGGCAAATCGACTGGAATCCCCACCCTCCTATGATGAGTTAATGAGAGAAATTCGAGGAGTTGAGAAAAGGCGACCTCGGGAGGTACCTGCACCAACAGCTGTGGCTACTAATCGAGTGACTGAGGGTGACCCATCAGTGAAGTTCAGGGCAGAGGTTGACAGTCAATGAGTGCTCTGACAAGGAAAAGATATGCCACAATGGGGCGAACTGTTGAGAGAGATCCGGGATTCAAAAACAGTCCCTTTATGAAGGCACGCCTGCAATGCAGAGCCTGACCTATCCGACTGCATCTGCTATGGGGTGGGGGTACCCACCCATGTATCTCCTGCTGATAACAGCTCAAACTCAATTCCTTGACCATGGAAGTGCAGAAACTGACGAGATGTCTCCAAATGCTTATCACACCGCAGACAGAGATGGCACCAGGTTTCCAGTTAGTAATACCCCGCCCTGGCTCCCAGTGTGGCGCCTCGGCCAGCTCAAACTCCAGAAAGTATGTTTTGCTATAATTGTGGGAAAGATGGGCACATGAAAAGGGAATGCCAGTCCCCAAAAGACACTGACAAAGTTGCATATAGGCTACAAGGAGAGCTTCGAGAAGAAATCAGTGGTTAAGAGGTGCGACATGATCCCAGTGAGGGCACCAAAATGCTAATTCACGTCCTTTTGTGGCAGGTCAGTTGCCCAGGCCCCACTACCGCCTCTCAGACTGGTCCAGAATAGTGGGTCCCTCCATGGAGACCACTGTAAAGGTGAATGGAGTGTCTACAAGAGCTGTATTAGACAGTGGCTCCCAAGTGACAATTATGTTCCAGGATTGGTATCAGAAGCATTTGTCAGAAGTACCCTTACAACCATTAGAAGGACTGCATGTATGGGGGTTAAGTGAGAAGGCCTACCCTATTCCGGTATATCCGAATTTGGCTGTCTTTCCCACCTCCGTGGCTGGAGTGCCGAACAAGTAGAGACCCTAGCCTTAGTGTGTCCCCCACTGGACTGTATGATGGTGTCCTTTGTTGATTGGAACAAATGCTCATATGTTCGGAAGGCTGGCACAGTTGTGTTATGAAAAACAGGGGTCAAAGACTAGTAGAGCTTTAAGAGTTCCGGCTTTAATTAAGAAGGCCTATGAGGCACAGAGAGATGCTGAAAAACAGAACCAGAGGAACCCGGTCGGAATTGTATGGAAGAAGGATCCTGAGTCTCTGATCCTGGCGCCAAATGCCCAGTGTACCTTACAGGGAGAGGTCCGTATCAGAAAGGATGTTAAGAATAAAATATTAATGTTGGATGCACCAGGCGATGGAAAATTGCCAGAGGGACTGCTGGTCAAGCCTAGTATTTTGCCCGCTAGAGCCCATGCTTATGCCAGAAGGGTAATGGTCCAAGTTCATAATGTGTCTGAAAGAGACATTCGAGTAAACAGAGGTTGCATCCTGGCTAATGTGCATTGTGCAGACACTGCAGTGCTACCCAGCAGCAAGAGTTCAAGGAAGAATGACAGAGTAACGCCTGACTTGTTTGATTTCGCGACTTCCGCTGCCAGCTGAATGGAAAGTGAGGATCAGTGAGAAGCTTGCCCAGAGAGACCAGGTGTTTTCTTTAAAGGAATGGGATGTAGGATGCGTGCAAGGAGCTGAGCACAATATCCGGCTGCATGACGTAAAGACCATTTCGTGGAGAGGTCCTCGACGCCTGGCACCTGCTGACATAGATGATGTGAGACGGCATCTGCAAGAGATGTTAGCTGCTGGTGTAATACAAGAATCCAGAAGCCCTTATGCTTCCCCATTGTGGTAGTGAGGAAAAAGAATGGAACAGTAAGGATGTGTGTGGATTATCGCACCTTAAACCGCGGACTATCCCTGATCAGTACACAATGCCCCGCATTCAGGATGCTTTGGACTGCCTAAACGGGAGCAAGTGGTTCTCTGTGCTGGATCTCCGCAGTGGGTACTACCAGATCCCGATGGCCCCAGAGGACCGTGAGAAGACGGCCTTTATCTGTCCGTTGGCTTCTATGAATTCATGAGGATGCCTCAAGGGATTTCAGGTGCCCCAGCCACTTTTCAACGATTGATGGAGCGCAGTGGGGACATGAACTTACTAGAGTGCCTGGTATACCTAGATGATGTTATTGTGTTTGGCAGCTCACTGGAGGAACATGAGACAGATTATTTAAGGTATTGGACCGACTGGAGGACTTTGGCCTTAAACTGTCCATTGATAAGTGTCAATTCTTTCAAACATCAGTAAAGTTATGGGACACATAGTATCCACCGAGGGAATAGAGACCGACCCAGTAAAGTTGAGGCCTTGACCACCTGGCCACAGCCCAAAATCTAAAAGAACTGCAAAGATTCCTGGGATTCTGTGGTTATTATCGGCTTCATCAAGGACTATTCAAGAGTGATCCGCCCTTTACTTAACCTTACTCAAGGGTATCCCCAACCCACAAAAATACCAAAGTCAGCGTCCCTCAAGACTGAAAAGAGTGTATTTTCATCCGAGTGAAGTATTTGGGGCCCGCTGGACTCCTGATTGTGAGACTGCTTTTCATGAGATCATATATCAACTTACCCATGCTCCAGTGCTGGCCTATGCCGATCCAAGAAAACTTACATCCTGCACACTGATGCTAGCTTGCAAGGGTTGGGGGCTGTGTTGTACCAAGAGCACGAGAATGGCCTGAGACCAGTGGCCTTTGCCAGTAGAAGCCTGACCCCATCCGAAAAGAACTATCCTGTACATAAGTTAGAGTTCCTAGCTTTGAAGTGGGCTATTGTTGACCAATTCCATGAGTACTTGTATGGGGCTAAAATACTAGTAAAACTGACAATAATCCTTTGACCTATGTGCAGACCTCAGCTAAGTTGGATGCCACTGGCCATAGGTGGCTTTCTGCATTATCTACATATGACTATGCTCGAATACCGAGCAGGTCTGAACCACATAGATGCTGATGCTCTCTCCGGAGGCCTGTTCCCAGAATGATTGGGTCCGATTGGCAGAACCTGACATTCGGCACTCTGCCGAAGTTTGACAGGAGGAACAAATGTCCACGGACGCAGTGGACTGCATGGTGGATTGCTTGGGACCTCTGAGAATTGCATACCTGCTGCTTATTGCCACTTTTCTGCAATAGACATTGGTGCACTGCCTCAGCTGGACAATGACAGTATTCGGTGGGCTCAATCCCGCCGATCCCATGATCAAAGCAGCTTTAGAAGCCCTCTATGCAGGAAAAGATGTGTCCAAATTACGCCCACTGATTTGAGAACTGCACTGTTATACAAAGAAGGTCCTAAGTTGAAACTGATCAATAAACTGTTATACAGAGAAACAGTAGACAGAGGGGACAAGTAGACAAACAACAACTAGTGCTGCCCACTGCCTTTCGAGACTCAGTACTGAGGTCCTTGCACAACCACATGGGGCACCTTGGTATAGACAGAACACTTGACTTGGTGAGATCCAGATTCTATTGGCCTAAGATGGGGCTGATGTGGAGCAACACATTCGAACTTGTAGTCGCTGCTTACAGAGGAAAGCTTTGCCCCAGAGGGCTGCCCCCCTTGTTAACATCACCACCAGTGCACCCATGGAGCTGGTCTGTATTGATTTTCTGAGTTTGGAGTCAGATCAAAGAAATATCAGTAATGTGCTGGTGGTCACTGACCATTTCACGAGATATGCCCAAGCTTTCCCCACCAAAGACCAGAAAGCATCCACTGTAGCAAAGTACTTGTAGAAAACTTTTTTGTTCACTATGGGGCTCCACAAAGAATCCATTCTGATCAAGGGAGAGACTTTGAGAGTTGTCTGATCAAAGAGATGCTTTCTCTGTGGGGAGTGAGAAAGTCCAGAACTACTCCTTACCACCCCAGGGGACCCACAGCCTGAACGTTTCAACCGCACTTTGCTAGATATGCTAGGCACCCTGCACCCAAAGGACAAGCCTAGATGGAGCCAACAAATTAGCACCCTGGTACATGCTTATAACTGCACCAAAGTGATGCCACTGGATTCTCCCCCTACCGCCTGATGTTTGGAGAGAAGCTCGACTACCAGTAGATGTGTGTTTGGGGTCTCCTGATGGGGTTCAAGCTGACAACTATTTACAGTATGTGCAAAGTTAAAGGCCCAGCTAACTCATGCGTACCAACTGGCTCAAACCATGGCTGCCAAAAGAAATCTGACCAACAAAGAAAGGCATGATAAAAGGTGAAACAGGAACTCCAGGAGGAGATCGGTATTGCTAAGAAATCTGGGACTGCATGGCAAGCACAAGATTGCTGACCGATGGCACCATCTCCCTCACATTGTAGTGGGCAAACTAGATGATCTGCCAGTGTACAAAGTAAGGCCTGAGAATAATTCAAAAGATGTAAAAACAATACATAGAAATCATTTACTGCCCATTGGACAAATCTTAATTGAGTCTGAGCCCTAGAAGATGCCCCTCTGGACCAGTGACTAGAGCTGCTGCTAAGAAAAGATCAAGAAAGTCTGCACCTACAGAAGCAAAGTTAAAGTGTTCCCTCCACAAGTCCCAGTTGAGCATGACTGTCAGTCCATATCGGAAGAAAGTGAGAGTGACTTTGAATACTATCCTTCTTAGAACTGAGTCAATTGTTTCGGGCAATCCCTAGTCAATACTGGAGACAAAGCTGGGCCTTCTGGACTGTCTAAGCCCCCAGCTTCATCCCTGGAGCCAATGCTCCCAGAAAGTGAAGTGCAAAGCATCAGATCAGATGAAATGGAATCATTGTGCATGGTTGAACTGTTTGAGCTTCAGGGAGGAAATGATAGATCAGGGCAGACTGGTGATACACCCGAACAAGAAGAGTATTTTGAGTGCCCTGACAGTCCACTGCCAGTGTCCGAAAGCTCTCCATGCGAGCCAAATGTTGTGGACTCAGAAACTGTAACTCCTGGAGCTGAAAGTGCCCCAAGTTCTAGCCTCTCTACCCCCATGGAGACTCCCCTGACAAGTGAGGACAATGCTGAAAATGAGGCTCAGAGTGCAGAGACTACAACAGTTCCCCTAGAAAGACTGGTCGAGCTGTAAAGCCTGTGGTGCACCTCAGTTATGATTCACTTGGGGGGCTGTGGACTTGCCTCTCAATGTTGTCCATAAAGGAGTGTATGTGTCCCGAGCTCACTGCCCAAACTGAGCATCAGTGCTAACTCAAGTTACTTGTGTTGCCCTCTAAGTATGGTGCCCTTGCCCATCCAGCCCCAAGGTAACTGATAGGGAAGGGCCCCTCTCTTCAGGTTTCATGTACAAGAGGTAATAACTTGAGTTATGGTACAATGTGTATGTAATACTGTGTAAAGTGACGTGCAATGTTTCAGAAATGTGTTCTTGGTAAAATGATATATTGACTGATGATTACATGTGCAGCCTAATGCAAATATATATGGTTGCAGTTGAAACTTATGGGTACTTGCTTGACGGACGCAAGCTTTCCCAGGCCAGGAAGGGTGTAACCCCCTGCAAATGGGGTTTCCAAAAGACTTCCAGGAGCTTGCTTGAATGCTCCAAGCCTGAATGGTGTTTGGCATTTAAGCCATTTATCAGTGAGTGTTTTTAGAGCCTCTGGTACTGTCTCTTAAGAGCTGTCTGCTTGCAGACATAATTAGTTTGTATGGGGGACTGTGTGCTTCTCTGAGTACCACTGAGCTGCTGCCAATTCACTTCATTTTGCAGTCACTAGGAGTGCAAAGGGAACCTATCTGAAAGATGTAACTGTTTACCAGAGATTATTTGGAGTGATAATGAAATTGCAGTTTGTCTAGCCTGCTTTCTTTGCAGTCAGAACTGTGTCTGCTAGTTCCCATTCTAGTTTTGAACTGCTGAACTGGACCAATCAGTGTGGGGTAAGCTAGCTCTAAAATGGTGCCTTGGACGAATCAGAACTTGGACTCATAATCTGAGCCAGCCACAAGAGGATTGTATGGGCAGTGACTCTGGGAGATGTAGTTTAGACTTCAGTGCCTTTTGGACCAACAGCAGCAGTCTATTGTGAGTGACAGCCAATCCAGTCAAGAACTGGGAGGAACTCAAAGGAAGTGCCCGGTTTTGTCGGTTGGAGTTCAGTTGAGCTTTGGCAGTGAAGAAGGAAGGAGCCCTGTACTTTTCAGTGTGCAGTTTAGTCAAAAACGTGTAAGGCCCAGAGTTCGGTCTGCAGCTTGTTAGGACTGAATCCGTCCTGTGAAAGAATCAAAGGATCTCTGAAGAGTAGAAACCAGGCTCACCCTGTAGAAGACTGGAAGAATTGCTGAAAATTGCTCTCGGTCTGTCAGGAACTGAATCTGCTGTGTGTTCTCCTGGTATTGTGCAGTAATTATGACTGGATACAGATGCAGCCTGCCTGGTATAGTGCTTTCTTTTATATGGATGTGTGAAGAGGTTTGTGTACCTCAAGTGAGCCCTGCTGACATTGAAGGACCCTATCTTATTTGGAGGTCGTGAGTACTAATTCAGGGTCGCTCCTCTGTTGAATTGCCACATTAAATCCAAATGGAATTACTGTATTGCTGACTGTTTAATTCTCCTTTCTCTGTGTGAAAGGGCCCCTACCAGCTGCCACGGTTTGGACTAGCCACTAGGGCTTGGGTACCCAGGACAGTAACTGATAGGGATAGGCCTGTGCACAGAGCCATAGGTAGATTATTAGAGTGATAAGCTAATTAACCTGATTTCCCCTGTCCTTGTTATATCCCCTAAATAAATCAGAGCTGCTTGTTTCAGCAAAGTTATACTGCCTGAGGTATTTGTCTATGTTAAAGTACTGTACTGTGATTGTTGCACTGTATCTCATTTCACAGGAGGTCCCAGTGCCGGAACCAGACCTGGGGTAAGTGTATACTGTGAAGGTAATTCTGATATATTGTGTGGGCCACTAGTGAGAAGAAAGGGGGGTTGCAGTGTCCCAGAGGGCTGTGACCAAGTTAGTTTAACTATTGCAAACCCTGACCTCTGGGTGGAGGCACCCGCCATTGGATCCAGGCCCCTCAACCTGTTAGTGGCAAATCAGGCAGGGGTAGTAGCCCCTGGGATAGCGCCATCTAGGGGTTACACTTACAAATACTAATATAGTACTGCCAAGTCATTATCATGAAAAGAATAAGTCTGTCATTGTTATGAAACCGCAAACTTTATTAAAAATATTCTGTTCCTTTAGATGAACTTAAGCTGCCTGCTGATCCTGCATGGATGGTGGGAAGCAAGTGAGTGCCTCTGTGCCATATTGCCTCCTACAGTGGGTAAGGAGCTGTGCTGACCCAACAGGGATGGTGGAGAGAACAAACACCTGACTACCTGGAGGATTTTGTTATCCCTTACACCCCAGCTGCTTATTTCATTCCTATGAGTGTGCCTCTTCTATGTCCCCAGACCCATATTGAAATCTTCAGGGATTGTGCTTTGGATGGCTGTGCCATTGCTATGAGCGTAGTTCCCACTGACGTAAGAGGAATAACCTCTGTGGACACTTCTAAGGCTCATCTGAAAACTCTTTTTTTCAGTTTTACCTGTGGGACTGTTGTATTAAAAAAAATGTGATTTTATTAATGAGATCTATTTTAAAACAGTATACATGCACAGATCACTTTATGTGCCTCAGAACTTTATCCACTACTGCAGAAGTAGGCCTGATGGTGCTGCAGAACTTCAGAGTCCCTGCCTCTGAAGTTAGGTCTACTGTGACACAGAGAACTGAGGGCCTTTGCGACTGTGAACCCTTTACAGGTTCAAATCCCACTGAAGCCATTTGCTTATCATGTGGACTAAGGAGGCCTCCCCCACCCAAAGAGCACCACTGCCTCAACCACTGCCTCAGAGGTTGCCAAGTATGAAGAGCAGTTGGACCACAGTGGGTTCTGGGAGGGTTCGGGTGGTGGATCAGAGGCGAAGATTCCAGTTGTACCTCTACACAAATCAGAGCAAGGTTCCTCTATGATGGCACCCTCAGTGGAGACCAAGAAGAATGCTGAGGACATCCACAAGGGAGACCCACAAAAGGGCAGCAAGTGACACCACAGGGGAAAGAAACAGCTTCTGATAGGGAACTCAATTGTTAGGGGGGTAGAACTGGGGAAGGGAGAGGAGGTGCCTGCCTGGTGCCATGGCTTGGAGGGACAAGAAGTGAATCCTTACGACTGCAGAAGCAGCATCACAGGAGAGTGAACTAGATATCATTGTCCACCTTGGGACAAATGACCTAGCTAGGCATGGAATCAGTGCAGTGCAGGATGAATTTGTGGAGTTGGGGAGGGGCCTCAGATAGGTAGCAAGCATGGTTACCTTCTCAGAGGTGCTGCCAGTCCATGGCAGGGGTGAGGCTAGGGTACTGCACACCATGCAGTTTAATGAATGGTTGCAAAACTGGTGCAGAGCACAGGGCTTTGGCTTCAGTGGGGACTGAGGATACACCTGGAGAGATGAAGGTCTGTACTGGCACGATGGTCTGCATCTGTCCACGAAGGGAACCAAGCTCCTAAGTGACAGGTTTAAATGCTTCCTTGGCGTTTTTAAACTAGCCAAGGGGAGGTGCTGATAAGAGGCAGGAAATTTCAAGCTTCTCCCACAAAACATGGCAAGTAGTGAGGTAAACACTGAGGTACAGAGCTCAACAGAAGGCAGGACAGGGTAAATGGAAAATAGACAAGGGCAATAAGAGCAGGGATGGGGGAAAAGCAAAAAGCCAACATTAAATGGAGGCAATGAGTACCAATGCCCATAGTCTGGGAAACAAGCTTCCAGAGCTAGTAGTCCTGATGGAAGATGAAAATTGATATTGTAGCAGTCACAGAAACATGGTACACGTAGAAACATGACTGGGATGTCAGCATAACAGTCTACAGAAGGGACAGGAGGGTAAAACAGGAGTTGGAGTAGCTCTATACATAAGGGAAGCGATCAAAGCTACAGAACTAAAAGAATAGGGAGGATGAGAGGCACTCTGGGTCACCTTGAAGACAGGGAATGGTATAACAATCTGCACAGGGACTGTATACAGACCCCTGTCTCAAGGGAGGAACGGACAAGAAAATGATAGGACATTCTCAAAATGGCTGAAAAAGGGAGATACTGTTGATGGGGGACCTGAATATGCCAGATGTTAACTGGATGACATGTACTGCAGCCACATCCAAGAGCAGGGTCATTCTTGATGCCCTCAGGAGGCAGGCTTTAGCTAGTGCTGGAACCCACTCGGAGGGAGCAGTACTAGATCTGATACTCTCAAGTGGAGAGAGGATCACAAATTTAGAAGTCGGTGACATCTGAGAACAAGTGACCACTGCACAGTGTGCTTCACAATAAGCACAACCATGGAGACAAGCCATACAGAAACAAGGATACTGGACTTTAGAAGGGCCGACTTTGGCAAAATGGGTGAATACCTGAGGAATGCACTACCAAATGGCCAAAAAGAGGGGTGGAAGAACAATGGAGAAAAATCAAAACTGCTATCATAGAGGCAACAAGCCTTGTGTGGGACAAATAAAACAAAGCGGAGTAAAAAAAAAACACTATGGTTCTCAAAAGAGGTGGCAGGGAAGGTTAAGGAGAAAAAGGCTGCATTCAGAAAGTATAAGGAATCACAGAAGGAGCATGACAGGGAACTGTCAATTAAAGCAGAAAGAAGTGGGGAAGGCAGTCAGAATAGCAAAGGTCCAAACCGAGAAAAAAAATAGCCAACTCAGTTAAGAAGGGGGATAAAACCTTTTATAGGTACATTAGGGAGCATAGAAAGGTTAAGGGAGGAATAGTGAAGATTAATAAGGGAGAGGGGAGGTGGGCAGAGGGAGACTGTGAAAAGGCAGAGATGCTGAATGAATACTTTTTGCTTAGTATTCACAAAAGAAGATGAGGAGGAGTTACCTAAACCAGACAATAGAAGCACTCTGGGCGGGGGGGTTGACACCAGTCCATTTACAGAAGAGAGAGAGAGTCCTGAAAGAACTCCTAAAACTCAAGGTGGACAAAGCAATGGGGCCTGACGAGATTCACCCCAGAATCCTAAAAGAACTAAGGGAGGACCTAGTGACACCACTGATCACACTTTTTAACAAATCATGGGAGGATGGGGTGGTACCTGAGGACTGGAGGAGGGTAAATGTGATTCCCCCTTCACAAAAGTGGGAGCAAGGCAGAAGCAGGAAACTACAGACCTGTAAGTTTGACCTCAGTGGTAGGGAAAATGATGGAATCACTTCTGAAAGAAAGAATTGTTGAGTACCTAGAGGCCAGCGAGGCACAGGACCCAAAGCAGCATGGATTTACAGCAGGAACGTCATGTCAGACGAATCTAATTGATTTCTTTGGCTGGGTGACCAAAGTAATAGACCAGGGAGGGGCTGTGGATATGGCCTACCTAGACTTTAGCAAGGCATTTGACACAGTCCCACACAAAAGACTAATAATCAAGTTAGCCAGCCTGGGAGTGGGTTCCAGTGTGGTAGCCTGGGTAGCAAACTGGCTGCACAACAGGACAGAGAAGGTAATAGTGAATGGAACACATTCCGAAGAAGGGGGTTACTAGTGGAGTACCTGGGGCTCAGTACTGGGTCCAGTCCTCTTTAACATCTTTATAGGTGATATTGCAGAGGGTCTGGAGGAAAGGTATGCCTCTTTGCAGATGACACAAAGATCTGCAACAGAGTTGATACACGGGGGTAGAAAGGATGAGAAGGGACTTGTCAGGGTTGGAGGAATGGTCAGACGTATGGCAACTTAGATTCAGTGCAAAGAAGTGCACCTAGAAAACAAAAACCCAGGAGAAGAGTATACAATAACAGGGGAGGTACTAACAACAAAAATGGGTAGGGACTTGGGGGTAGTCCTATTAAATGACTTATAGGTGGGTAAGCAATGTGAGAAGTCAGTAAGGAGAGCCAGGAGGATACTGGGATGCATAGGAAGGGGTATCACAAGTAGAAAAAGGGAAGTGATTATCCCTCTGTACAGACAGTTGGTGAGACCCCATCTGGAATACTGTGTGCAGTTTTGGAGACCCCATCTACACAAGGACATAGACAGGAAGGAAGCAGTCCAGAGGAGGGCAACTAAAATGGTGCAGGGTCTGCATCAGAAACCATATGAAGAGAGACAGAGAGCTTAATATGTATACCCTTGATGAAAGGAGGGACGGGGGGACATGATAGAAACTTTCAGGTACTCAAGAAATCAACAAAGTCCAGGAGGTAGCACCTTTCAGAAAAAGAGATGTGTAAGAACAAGGGGCACAATTTAAAGATAGAGGGGGGGTGGCTCAGGGGTAATGTGAGGAAATGTTTTTTACAGAGAGAGTGGTGGATGCATGGAGCAGCCTTCCTGGGGAGGTTGTTTGGTCTAAAACAGTGGGGGAATTCAGACATGCATGGGACAGACATAAGGCAGTCTTAGTAGGGTAGGAGGAAGTAAGCTGTTGGTTAAATAGGATCTGCAACTTATCCAATAGGAAGGGAAATGGGCAGACTGGGTGGGCCCAGTGGTGCTTATCTGCCATCAAAGTCTATGTTTCTATGTTAATGTGTATTACCATTTGTGACAGACAGCTGGTTCTGATTAATCTGTGATTTTGTAATATAAAAATGTGTTATTGAATGTCTCTCATGATGCATGCTGAATCAGCCTGTGGAATGACAACCCCCCTCCCAGGTTTTAGCTAATAGGTGTTACATGGAAGGCCAAGAGATAATTACAGGCTAGAAGAGACTAAATGAAGCATCTCCTATTTATGTGACTAATTGCAGCTTGCCAACTGCCAAGATAGATCATAAACTTTTATAACGTTCAGAGGAAACATAGGTGATACAATTCATATGGTGATACAAAAGCATGTTGCACCTCCGTGAGATCTTGCAGAGAGACATAACAAGTCCTTTGATGTCCTGGAAAGGGGAAGCTGCTAAAGATCAAAGAAAGTCATTTGAAAAAATGAGTTTTGCTGAGGTTGCAGAATTTTAATTTACCTTTGATAAGACATCCTGTTTTGCATAGATTTTTTTATATTCTGACAGGGAGGAGCTAGGTAACCTTACTCAAAGAGGTCGGCAAAGCCAGTTTTTAAACAGTATTCTGTTTTCCATTTAATGACAAATGTTTGGACTCTGAAGAAGCAACATCAGGCACTATTAGATGAATATACCTTAGAAGAGACAATTGTACGAGTACTGTGGTAGGAAATTTAGTCTGCACTTTTAAACCTGTTTTGTTTAAGTGATTTGTACGTTTTGTTATAATGGTTCAGTATTTACATTTTACTTTTTTTTAATCTATTTTGAAGTAAACCTCTACTTTAGAGACTACTTGGTGTGCCATTGAATTTCTTTTTCTTGACAAGGGAAGCATACATGGTTAAAGCTGACACTGCACAAAGCTTACTGGTCTTACCAAACTGGTAAAGGTAAGAATTTATTCTGAGGTCTTTAATAGAGTTTTAAGGGTTCATTTTGTACGTCTGGTTAGGTGCCTATGGGCAAAGATATCTGCCTCCCCAAGAGCAGGAATTATCTGAGCCTGCATTGGGTACGCTTAACAAGAGGTTCACAGTTTGAATCCCTCCAAGATTTGAGACCAAAGGTTGATTCGACCCACAAAACAGACAGGAGGGATACCCTGTTTCTGTTAACTTTTCACAAGACTGTGCTCGGAGGTTGGCACTGTGGGAGCAGAGGGCCTGACCCTAGTGGGTTTGTGACACCATTTACAAACTATGACGCTAGGTTTGGCATTACCCTAATATCAGCACCGTCTTGTTACACAAAGAAAATGGCGCAACAATGCTTGGCTAGAGTGTGCCAGTATTAAGGTAATGATAACCTTGTGTTAGATGACCATTGAAAACCCCAAGGAACACACCACCATTGATCTGTCAAGGTCCCAGACTTCCAACCCTAATTTTTCATTTCCTTAATTTGTACACTTTGCTATTCAACCCTTATAGGTGTAATTAATGTAGATCTTCCAAAATCAGTCTTAGCCATTGATTCATACTCATAGGTCTAGGGCTGTGGAGGCATCTAGACCCTGCGAGAGCAAATTTGTTTTGTAGAGAGGACGCTTAGTGCTGCCACAATTGATTGCTTGCTTGCTAATGGTACCAGACACTTCATGTGGTGCCACATGCGCCAGCCAATAACCATTGTCAGCTCCCCTGCACCACAGTTGTGTTCTTACGCCCATCGAATGTACACAGTGAGAGTGACAGCACCTCAGTTTGACCGTCGTTGACCAATTCCTACTGCATCACCGCTGAAAAGATTCTGTCCACGGTACTGTCTTTCATTTCTTTATTTTCTGTGATGTCGAAGTCTGAGAAATTGAAGGTAGCAAAGAACAACCATCAGCCCCCCATCATGTATCACTGCCCTGAGGAAACGTGACGGTGATGGATCAGTATTAGTAGTGCTGGATCTGCCTTGGCTCATCTCACAATGTGGATGTATGAAATGCCTGCTTCTCTATGGACCACCACATGTTAAGAGTTCTATCCGATGAAGTGGGGTCACCCAGTCCCCAACTTTGGAGGCAGGCATTGCATATGAGGGCAAGACACAGTCTCTGGGCCACTTCCAGCTTTTTATTGTGCTGAGGAAGCACAGCGTTAGCCCTCAACTTTGCCTAACTGAGGAGTCAGAGGCCCTGGGGGCTGGGTCTGAACGACAGCCGGCTCCTCCTGGGCAGCTGGCCATGCCCTTCCCCATCTGACTGCCCTGAATAGTAGGTGTCCCCAGTGGTGAGACCAAAGCTGTGTACACTGTCTACACCAGTTGATGCCTTGTTAATGCGGCCTGGTGCTGCTCTGGCGCTTGACACCGTTCACGGTTTTGGTGAGTTGGGTAGTGCTGGTCGTGACATCAAGTACCCTCCTGACACTGTTCATGGTGTTGGGAGAGGGACCAGCACACTGAGGCCGTGCGTTGCCCAGGTGCTGAGGTGGTAGTGTTGGTCTTTCCACTGAGTTGCCCTCATGGCTCTGGGGGTAGGATCGACGCTGCCTTTGGCGACTAGCACAAGATAGGTTGTGGTGTCTTTCCTAGGCTCGACATCAGGCACGGTATCGGTGTTGCCCCTAGGGCTGTCTGTGATCTCAGACTGGCACTCGACACCACTCTCAGTGTTGGGGTGGGGATGATCCCAGGGCAGGCCTTGAACCAGGCACTGAGGATGGTGCTGTCCTTGATGCTGGAGGGGAACCCTCATCTAGGCAAGTCCTTGGGCATGATACCAGAGGTGGCACCACTTCAGGGCCAGAGGACGTCCTGGAGGTGGAGTTCTGTCCAGATCTGCATGCTGAGCCTGCCAACATTGAGGACCGGAGCTGCCCGAGGGGATTGTATGGCTTTGCTTTCCTCATCTGGGTGTCTTCTCACCCCCCTTTGGCACCGACCTAGTCATTCCTCTTCTGTAAGTTGACCTTGTTCAGGCGATCCTACTTGGCCCTCCCCTTGGGCAAGGTCCCCTTAGCATCTCTGCAGCCCAGGTATAGGCCTTGGATCCTCTGGCTCCTGGAGTCGACATGGTAGGGCAGCCAGGGTATGTGGCCAGCAGCCAAGTGAGCAATGTGGAGGGGTTGTGGGATAACAGATGGACCAGACACCAAACTTCAAGTTCAACACACAAATCTCTGTGTGATGTTTATTAAGCAGATAACCTTAAGCAATGGCATAGCCTTTCTTCAGTACATCAGTTTGCAGCAAACAGACCATGTATGTTCTATCTCTGCATTTAGCCAGCACCTGCTGACTCACTGATCTCTGATCTTCTCAGCAGTTGAGATTCAACCCCCACCCATATGTGGGCCTTGTTTGCTTGGGTGGTGGGGGCTCAAATAAAAAAAAAAATAAAAACAAAGAACCTCAATGCAGAAGCACTGAAACATGGATTACCCAAAGAGCATTGACAATAAGCCAAATTTCAAAGAAATACATCATCATACATAGTCCATAATGCAAAGCATCATGGGATATATGCAAATCACCATGCAATTACAGACTTGTTAGGTTTACAGCAATTTACATGCATTTTAAATAGCACGACTAATTTAATTTTCATCGTATAGTCCTCTAGTAACTTTTTATCTTGATCAAAAACACCTGGAGCCCCATGGTTATTTTCAGCATTTACAGGTTTTATAAACATAAGGTATATACATCAAGGTATTTTATGACATAGTAGTGCTATTACATACTAAATCCAACAACGATGAACATAACCTGTTGTTTTACATATACTCGGAGGTCACCACAATAACCTCCCTGTACAAGGACCTGAGGGGGAAAAGGAAAATTAAAGAGGACACTGTAGCATAGTCAAGAAAGGGAAGGGGGGTGCCCATAGGTTCAAAATCTTAGCTTTTTCTTGGATTTCCTTTTGCACAGTCCCCTCCCCCCACCCCGTCTCTTGATCTTCACTATACTACCCTCTGCTTTCCTTTTGTCGCTCACGTACCTGAAGAAAATCTTATCCCATTCTGACCTCCTAAGCAATCCTTTTCTTGGTGTGAGCCTTGCTGTCCTTATTCTCCTTTCAGCCTCCCTTTGTTTCTCTAGATATACCTACCCATCTGCCTCCATTTTGGTCTCCTTGTAGTTTCTGAAAGCTTTTTTCTTTTATTTACCACCTTAGACATCTCCTTTGAGAACCACAGTGGCCTCTTTCTCTTCTTTCCTTTACTTATTTCCTTTAATAGATTGCCATTGCTCTAGTTGTTCCCTCCTTAATTCTAGTCCGTTGTGCCTCCACCCTTGCAGCTATCCCCCACTTCAAGGTATTTCCTAAGGCAGTCTCCCATTTCCCCAAACTCTGCTCTCCTGAAGTCCAGGACCATCATGTTAGTGTGGTTTATTCCCTGTCCAATCCGTATGCCAAACCACACTGTACACTGATCGCTTGAACCTGGCGGCTACTCGGCACTACGATGATGGTGTCAACATCTTCCTGATGCAGGCCCCCTCATTGACAGTTTATGTTGACTGCAATTTGAAGTTGACATAAATCCATCGAAGAACCTCTTTGTGTTTATCGGGACTTCACCCCTGAACCCCATGTGGGGCTCTTCCCCTCTACCTCCCGGACTTGGGAATTATCAACCTGAGTCAGAGTTGAGCCAGAGGGTGCAGGACAAGGGAAAGAGTGCTGGGGTCCCGGTGGACTTTACAGTGAACTGTCAATCAACGTGTTGCTGTGGGATCAGTGTCAGGTGGCTACCCACTGTGATGTCAGCTAAGCTGTCCCTCTTGTAAGTATCAGATCCAGCACTGCTCCATCTCTAATGGGATCTGTAACCAGCTGCTTGAGAAATGCCCCTTGCAGGGAGTCTAGGATGACCCATCTCTTACTCGTAGCTGCAGCCAGGATGTTCCAGTCCACATCCAGCAGATTAAAGTCTCCCATGACTACTACTTCCCCTTTGCTTGCCATTTTGCTTGTGGCCTCCCTCAAAACTCTGTCCAATTCTTCCCCTTGTGCTGGTGGCCTGTACACCACCCTTGCATGTATAAAGGCCCTGGACCCCATTTTTAAGCCAACCCAAGGAACATCTATCTGCTCCATTTCCCTGCTGTGTCCTTGTATTTCCGTCACCTTTATACATTCCCTTACATATAAAATGCCCTTCCTCCCTGCCCTATCCTTATGAAAAATATTGTAATCTGGCATAGAAACATAGACTTTGATGGCAAATAAGGACCCCTTGACCCACCCGTTCTGCCCATTTCCATACCTACTGGATAAGCTGCAGATCCTAGTTAGCCAACAGCCTACTTCCTCCTACCCCCCACTAGAATTGCTTTATGTCTGTCCCCATGCATTCTTGAATTCCCCCAATGTTTTTGACCCCACACTCTCCTCAGGAAGGCTATTCCATGCGTCCTCTTTGAAAAAATACTTCCTCACGTTGCCCCTGAGCCGTCCCCCCCATCTTCACATTGTGTCCCCTTGTTCTTGCACATCTCGTTTCCTGAAAGGTGGTACCCTCTTGGACTTTGTTGATTCCCTTGAGGTACTTGAAAGTTTATATCATGTCCCTCCTTTCCTTGAGGGTGTATATATATATATTAAGCTCCTTTATTCTCTCTTCATGTCTTTTGTTGCAGACCCTGCACCATTTTAGTTGCCCTCCTCTGGACTGCCTCCATCCTGTCTGTCCTTGTGGAGACGGGGTCTCCAGAACTGCATGCAGTACTCATGGTCACTACCTAGCTGTGGTTCTTCCAAGAATCGGTCTTCACCATTCATTCCCACTTGTGGGTCTAAGCCAGAGGTACCTATACTAAGACCCACTGGAAACAAAGTTTTATACAATCTAGGTGACCGACATGGCTGTTGATGCTACCCACGGGCAGACATAGTGATGTCATACTCATGCCAGAAACCCAAAGGCCAGTTACTGGCTGGGGGTAATACAGGTGACCATATCAGAGGAGAAAAAGGACCTGGGAGTAATGGTCAAGGGTGATATGAAACACAACACAGTGCTGGAAGGCAGCAGCCAAAGTAAATAAAATGCTGGGATGCATCATCAAGGGAATCACTTCTAGGAGGGAAGAAGTTATTCTGCCACTGTACAGGTCACTGATGAGACAACACCTGGAATACTGTGTTCAATTCTGGTGCCTTTACCTGAAGAAGGATTTCAAACTACTGGAGGGGGTCCAGTGGAGGGCAGCCAAAATGATCCAGGGCATGGAGACTGTACATATGAGGAGAGGCTTGAGGGAGCTTAACATGTACTCACTGGAGGACAGAAGGGAGAGGAGGAACTGACGAAAACTTCAAGCAATTTAAGGGCATGAACAGGGTTGGTACAGAGGGCATCTAACTTAAAGGAGGGATAACAAGGACACATAGCCTGAAATTGGTGGGAGTAGATTCAGGAAAGAAATGAGGAGGCACTTTTTCACTGGAAGGGTGATGAAGGGTGGAATGAGTTGCTGGAAGAGGCAGTGGCAACAAACAAGGTGGCCAGTTTCAAAAAGGGGTGGGGGTGGGGTGACAAAATGAGGACAGAAGGAGACATTACCAGGAACTGGAAGGGGAGGAAATGGGATGTTGGGGATGACTCCAGGAGGAGCAGGCGAGGGCAGCTCTAGGGAATTAACTGAGTTGCACACTCGAACAGACTCAATAAAACATGGCCTATTACTGCTAGCAAATTCGTATGATCTTACTTAGAGAGGGCTCTTGCAGTACGCAGTCACTCTGAGGATTGCGCCCCCTGGCATCGGGACCCACAGAAAGCTTTGGCCAGCAGTATCTGACAGGGGACTGCCCACCTGATGTCATGTGATGACATCAGCATTACCATATTTATTGGGTGATTCCCGCCTGCCTTCAAGTTCTTTCCGCTGTCGACCTGATTCATCAGATCTCGTGGAGATTGTATATTGTAGTTCGACCGCTTTTGGATGAGTATCCATTTATTTATTTCTTTCAAAAATTAGTCTTTTGTTTCTTTTGTGCATGTTGTCATTGTCTTCCATCGAGCACAACAGTAAGTGTGCTTCATGAGGTGCGCAACTACCGCACAAGGATTCACACTCCTTCCACCTCTTCTGCCTAGGCCTGGACCACAAGATCGAGGACTGTGAGGCCTGTGCCTGGTTTAACCCATCCACATGGCAGTACCGTCAGCAGGCCCTTGAGGCTGTTATTCTAAAGCAACAAATGGCCACCATGGAGAAAGAGCTCCAAAAGTTGAGAAGCGCTTCCACCTCGCCCACCAAGCCTAGGCATGAGAAGGAGGAGGAGAAACATCGGGACCAGGGCGATTCCCTTCTTGTCTGAAACTGCCCGTGGCTGTTGCCTTTGGGCTTGGGGACTGCCTGACTTCGACCAGTAAGTTGAGCTCCTCAGTAGTTGAACATTTGCGCAGTCATTTTGGCCACTAAGTCAGATGTCTGATCTGATGATGTCCGCTCGACTGACCTGGCATTGTGATCCGGTGAGAGCCCGATGATTCCCAGCTGCCGGACCTATCTCAGCCACCCAGAGGTTCTCTTCACGGGCCTCCCCTCACCACGAAATGTGGATCCACCTCCCTCGCCCTTTAACCGAGTGACTGGAGATCAGGGCTTCTGCCAGGTGTCTGCTCCCGAGCACACCTCTGGATTTAGGGTTAGGAGCTGGTGTGAACCCAGATAGTCCCCAGCATCCTCCTCCTCCACCGTTACGCCTTCCATCGGATCTCACCCTACTGGGACCATCAGGGTCTGGTATCCTGCAGGGTCCTGCGTCTGGGTCTATAGCTCTGTCAGGTCCTCCATCAGGCTTGCCTCCTTTGGGCTCCCCTTCGGCCCCTCCGTCAGGCCATGTCTCATCGGGAATTCTGCCGTTGGGTTACCCGACTCCCCAGGCACCGGCATATAACCCTCTGGGTTATCCCCATCAGGGTTCCATGCACCAGAGTACACCCACTTACCCTATGTTAGGATACCAGTCGACACACTATCATGTACAGGGGTTCCCATCATTGGGATTTGCCGCTGGCTACCCCCTGGTCTATCAGCCTATGGCAGATTTTAGAGCCATCTTGCAGTCGTGTTGGTTTGAGACCAAGGCTCAACTGGTTTCGAAGCTGGGCAGTCAGCAGCCCCACTGGGAGTTCCCTAGGAGCCCCGACGTGCAGCCAGCGAGACAGGTGCTGGTTCCTCAGCCAGCGCTGATCCCTTTGAAGGAACTGACGTCGGCCCGTCCTATCAATAAGCCAATGCCAGGCCCAAGGGAATTGGCTCATCCTGATTCTGGGTCTTCTGACTCTGACCAGGATTTAGATTCTGATGCTTCCTCTTCAGCAGAGTCTGGTTTCCTAACCCCACCCATAGAGTAGCCACAACTGAAAGAATTCCCCAAGTCCTCCCTGGAGGATTCTTCCTTCGCAGACCTCTTACAAAAAATCAGAGGTTTATGATTGGAAATCAGACAGGCAGGACACACAAAGGCTGTGCCTGGGCATGCAGGCATCTGCACGGTCCTTACCCCACCCTGGGTGGAGCCTCATGAGGACCTGGCATCGACAATATGGATGATGCTATCCTCCATTCCAGCGGTAGCTAAGAAAGCAGACTGCACCTACCGCACTCTGGGAAGAGAAAGACCACCTCAGTGTGCACCCTAAGGCAGATTGTCATTATTGCAGCTGCTCATGACAGGTTTTCTAAACCCCATCACATGAGCACCTCTCCTCCTGACAAGGAGTCTTGTCAGTTGGACCAGTTTGGGTGGAAGTTTTATTTATCCTCTACACTGGCCATGAGGGCTCTAAACTATGTAGTCCACATGCTGGTCTACCAAAAGTTGTTGTTTGCCCAACTCGAACTGGCCAATGAAGCCCTTCTGGATTCTGAATCGAAATCCATCCTGGAGGATTCGATTCGGTCCACTGAAGTGGCTTGCAGGCATTCCCTTAGGGCAACCTATGATGCTGTCGACTCCTGCTAGGGGAGCTACCACGGCAGTCAGCCTCTGGCACGTTTCTTGGTTAAGGGTATTTGGTTTGGCTCAGGATATGCAGTCTGCTATACAGGATGCCCCTTTCAGGGGGATACGTCCTCTTTGGGGGTGACACGCAGGAGATTATAACTATCCTGCAGGACAAAGGCAAGGCCATTCAATTGGTAACAACCAAAATTTCAGGCAAAAAGCCTTTCGCTGTCAAGGAAAAGGCAGCGAAGCAACAACAGATGGCCCAATGTCAGACCAAACATCCGGCACAACAAGCCTTAGCCGTGCCCCTCGATATCCTGTGAGGGAGGCATGGGAAGGCGCCATCATAATGGCGACCCGCTCCCTAGTGAATCCTTCACAGCAGTGGGAGGTAGGGTGGCTGGATGAGAGGTCAGCAAATTGGATGTCACTGTCACGTATGCTGGGGTGGCGAGCATGCGGCGTGGGCTGGGAGGACAGAGAGCTGTAGGGGTGGCACTGTGGTGGGCTGCCGAGCTGCATTGGGGTTGGTCCATGGGTGTGGTACGGGTCGAGATTGCTGGTGGATTTTGCCAGGCCGACCTTTTTATTTTTAATGTTTTCACCCCTGGAGTTGAGAATCCTCTGGTGGGGGTGGGGTGGGGAACAACCCTCCCCAACAGAAAACATTAAAGTAAGTCCCCAGTGCTGTTTTCTGTGCACGGGGTGGCCAGGAGTGCCGAAATTTTCTACACTCTAGACTTCTTGATAACTGTGATGATCTCCTTTAGGCTTTCGCTGTTATCACTAGGAACCCCCCCCAGGCTAAATCCCAGAGAAGTTCTGGTGCAGCTCTCCCCAACCCCCTACTTTCGCATGACTCTCTATCCACTCTCTCCCCTCCAGATCTTCCAGGAGAGCAGGTGGCAGAAAATTTGCTTGTCATCTGCCAGGGTGGCGGGCAATGACAACCAACTCATAGGTTCTTCAGCTCATAGAGCAGGACCACACTCTGGAGTTTATAGAAAAGCCTCCAGACAGGCCTCTGGACCAGTCATACTATCCGAGGGTGCACATCCATAGAAACATAGAAGTTGATGGCAGATAAGGACCACAAGGCCCATCCAGTCTGCCCATTTCTTTTTCTACCTTATGAGTGTGCCATAGGCCTTTGCTCTGTCAATGGCCTATCTATTTATATTCGTATGTATAGCTCTCTTATGCCTACCCCATGCCTGTTTGAAGCCCTGCACTGTATTCATATCCACCACTTCCTGAGGTGGGCCGTTCCATGCATCCACCACCCTTTCTGTGAAAAAGAACTTCCTCACATTGCCCCTTATTTGGCCTCCCTCTAATCTCATGCTGTGTGTCCTTGTCCTGCTATTTTTCTTATATTGAAACATGTTATACTCTTTTCACCTTGTTAATGCCCTTAAGGTGTTTGAATGTTTCAATCATACTCCTCTCCCTCCTTTACTCTAGGGTATACATATTGAGTTCCGTTAATCTGTCCTCGTATGCTTTCTGATGCAGTCCCTGCACCATTTTGGTTGCCTTCTCTGGACTGTCTCAATTTGTTTAATGTCCTTGTGGAGGTGTGGCCTCCAGTACTGCATGATATTAGAGATGGGGCCTAACCAGTGTCTTGTAAAGATGGATTATTACCTCCCTTTTCCGACTTGTGATACCCCTACTAATACACCCCAACATCCCTCTAGCCTTACCTACTGCTTTAGAGGTCTGCTTGGATGATTTCAGGTCATTGGTGATGATGACGCCCAAGTCTCTTTCTTCCCTTGTGACTGCCAGCAACTCCCCTCTCAGCCTACAGGTGGCTTCAAGATTTCTCTTCCCTGTGTGCATGATCTTGCACTTCTTTGCGTTAAACCCCAGTTGCCACTCTTCCGACCATTTTGCTAGTTTATCCAGATCTCTACTCATTCTGCCCACACCATTGGATCACCTACTCTGTTGCAGATCTTGGTGTCATCTGCAAACAGACAAACCTTACCTCCAGTCCATTTGCAGTGTCTCTGATGAAGATATTGAAGAGGACTGGCCCTAGGACTGATCCCTGAGGTACCCCACTTATTACTTGCATCTCTTCTGACTGTATACAGTTTACCACCACTCTCTGTTTTCTGCCCGTCAACCAGTTTGCCACCCAGGTGACCAATGTCTGACCCACACCGAGCCTACCCAGCTTATTAATCCATCTTCTCTGTGGAACAGTATCGAAAGCTTTGCTGAAGTCAAGGTAGGCAACATCAGCTGCTCCCCCTTGGTCCACCACTCTGGTTACCCAGTCAAAGAAATCTATGAGATTAGTTTGGCAGGACGTTCCTTTAGTAAACTCATGCTGTCTTGGATCCTGTGCACCTCTGGATTCCAGGTGTTGCACTATCATTCCCTTAAGGAGTGTCTCCATAATCTTGCCCACTACTGAGGTAAGACTGACTGGTCTGTAGTTCTCTGCTTCCTCCCTGCTACCAGTCTTGTGGAACGGGATCACATGAGCCCTTCTCCAGTCTTCTGGGACCTCTCTTGTGCTGAGAGACTCACTAAACAGTTCTGATAATGGCTCTGCTAGTTCCACCCTTGTCTCCTTTAGTACCCTGGGATGTATGTCATCCGGTCCCATTGCCTTGTCCACCCTGAGCTTATCGAGCTCTTGCAGGACCCTTTCTTTTGTGAAGGGACTAGTGCACACCTCCTTCCCCCATGTCCATGGTGCAGAGCTGTGGGCCCTGCCCTACCTTCTCTTCAGTAAATACTGAGCGTAGTATCTATTTAGGATAGATGCTTTTACATGGTCCTCCTCCTCACACGCTCCCTTATCCCCTTTGATCTTAGCAATACCCACTCTGGACTTTCTCCTTTCACTAATGTATCTATAGAAAGTCTTGTCACCTTCTTTTACTGTTCGTGTTAATGCTTCCTCTTTTTGGGCCTTTGCCTGCCTTACTGCCGTCCCTGCTTGCCTTAGGGAAGTTTGGTATGCTTCCCTGTCTTCATCCTGCTGTGTTCCTTTATATTTCCTGAAGGCCAGCCATTTGGCTCTGACCTTTTCTGCTACTGTGTGTAAGAAGCAAAGTGGTTTTCTTCTTCTTTTGCACTTCCTTTTCTTACTAACACAATGGGATGTTGCTTCAAGTATTGCATCTTTAATTCTTGCCCACTTTGCCTGTACCCCCTCACCTGTATTTCTTTTTGCCAGAGCTAGCTTAACTCTGTTGGCCATTTTATCTGAAGTCCCATATTTTTTGCCTTGGAATGGGATGATTTTGTTCTAGTGGCCAAACTGAACCATACTATGTGATGGTCATTGGACCCCAGGTGACCTTCTACCTGGAGATATGTGATCCTTTCCCTGTTAGTCAGTAGTAGAACTAAGATAGCCCTGTCTCTAGTGGGTTGTTGTACCAGTTGTTTGAGGCCCTCCCCCTGCAGGGAATCCACCATGTGTCTAGTTCTGGCAGATGTCCCTGCTGGTATTGACCAATTTGTATCTGGCATGTTGAAGTCTCCCATTATCAGAACCTCCCCTTTAGCTGTCATGTTTTGTATATCTGTTAACAGTAGCGTGTCTCTGTGTCCCTTTTCTCTGAGTGGAAATACAGGCTCTGCTACGGAAGAAAGCAATAGAACCTGTTCCAGTGCAATTGGAAGGAAAGGGGTATTACTCCCACTTCTTCCTGGTCCCAAAAAAGACAGGGGATCCGTGTCCTATTCTGGACCTCGGCGCTCTAAACCTGTACATAGAGTACAAGAGGTTTCGGATGCTGACCCTCCTGGGTTTGCTGCCCCTCCTGCACAAAGGTCAGTGGCTCTGTGCTCTGGATATGCAGGATGCCTACCTGCACATCCCTATTTTCAGGGCTTATGTCGCTACCTTCTGTTCTCGTTCCAGGGGGAACATTACTAGTTCATTACCCTATTTTTTGGCCTGTCCTCGGTGCCTCGGGTCTTCATGATGTGCCTGGCAGTAGTGGCGGCAGCCCTGAGGCATCCAGGCCATTGTGTGTTCCCTTATCTCAATGACTTGTTCCTGTCAGCCCCGTTAAGGGAACAGTTGGAGCTCTGCTACCCTGGACCTTTTTTGGTCAACTGGGGATCACTGTAAATTTTTGGAAGTCCTAGCTTGTCCCTTCCCAGCACCTTCAATTCATTGGGGCGGTGTTGGACACGGTTCAGGATATGGCTTTCTTCCCTTACACAGGGTGGAAACCTTGCAGAAGCAGGCCCATATGGTGGCCTGCAGCAGGAAGGTCTTGGCCAGGTCGGTTCTTTGACTGCTAGGCTTGATGGCAGCAGCCATCCCCACTGTGCCTCTAGCCAAGCTCCACATGCGTATTTCGCAGTGGATGCTCAGAGCTCAGTGGGACCATAGGTGGGATGACCTTGACCAGATGATTATGGTCTCCGATTCCATGCAGAGTGATCTCTTGTGGCGGTAGGATCTTTATAATCTCAACAAGGGGGCCTTTTCCAGCCCCCTCCTCCCACCCAGACTCTTGACTACAGATGCATCAGGGATGGGTTGGGGCGCATCTGGGAGACCACGAAACTCAAGGCAGGTGGTTCCCAGTGAAGCTTTCTCTGCACATCAGTGTGTTAGAGATGAGAGCAGTGTTGTATGCTCTTGCTTCTCCAGAGCACCATTAGTGCATTCTGACAACGTGTGTGTGGCCTGGTATCTCAACAGGCAAGGAGGCACCCATTCATATTCCCTATGCAGGGCAGTGATGCAGGTGTGGAATTGGGCTGTTCTGCATCGGATTCACCTCACAGCTGTTCATATTCTGGGCGTGCAAAATGTCCTAGTGGACAGTCTCAGCAGCACCACACTAAGGGCCCATGAGTGGGAGCTCCAGCAAGATTTGGTCGACCACATATTCGACCTATGGGGTCAGCGGAACTGAATCTGTTTATTCTGTTCTTGATAAAACTACCCAAGTTTTGCTTGCTCGCTCACCCAGGGCATGGTGTTTTCTGGTGGGCAGGGAGGTTGTTGTACACCTTCTCCCTTTCCGGTTCTGCAGAGGGTGCTGATCAAGCACGGGCAGAGGGAGCCCACGTGGTTCTGATTGCTCTCTTTGGCCTTGTCAAGTTTGGTTTCCGCTCTTCAGCAGCTAGTGGTGGAACCTCTGGTTCCCCTGCCGCTCTGCAATGACCTCCTGACCCAGGAGGAGGGCACGCTGGTTCATCTAGGGCTGAAATCCCTTCCATCTTCATGTGGCACATCAGGACATAGCCACTTCATGCTTTGGTGTATCCTGCACAGTGGCGCAAATCCTCTTTGAGGCCAGAAAGCCATCTACAAGGACCACTTATGCCATGAAGTGGAAGCGTTTTTCTGTTTGGGCCACTCCGAAGGGTTGGTACCCATTCTTGTGCCCTGCCCCATCAATCATGGAGTATCTCCTGCACCTCTGTGATTTGGACCTGGAGTATTCCTCGCTGAAGGTCCATTTGTCGACTCTTTCTGCCTACCATACCCTTATGGACGGCAGGACAGTAGCACAGTTGGAAGTTTCCAAAACTTTCTTGAAGGGGATTCTGCATCTCAAGCCACTAGTGCGCAGTCCAGTGCCACCATGGGATTTGAATTTTGTTTTGGAAAAGCTGACCTTGCCTCCTTTTGAACTGGCTGGTTCTTGTGACATGCACTATTTGTCTTGTAAAGTGCTATTTTTAGTTGCAGTTACTTCAGCTTGAAGGATTTCTGAGCTTCAGGCCAATTTGTAAGGAGCCTTATTTAATTTTTCATAGAGATTGGGTGACTCTTCGTACCAACCCTAAGTTTTTACCCAAAGTGGTTTCTGAGTTTACGTTAAACCAGTTGATTGAACTTCCAGTGAATTACCCCAAGCATTGTAATTTGGGGAGAAGCAATTCTTCATGCCTTAGATGTGCATAGAATCTTGTGTTATTACACGAACAAGATAAAGTCTGTCCAAAAGTCGGATCAGCTTTTCGTTTCCTTTGCACCCAGAAGAGAGGGTGCGGCAGTTTCCAAATAGTGTTTAACCAAATGGCATCTGCATGGGGGTTGTGTACAGACCCCCATCTCAGGGGGAGGCAATGGACAAGGAAATGATAGAAGGCATCCTTAAAATGGCAGAAAAAGGGGAGATATTGTTGATGGGGGACCTGAATATGCCAGGTGTTAACTGGAGTACCTGTGTTGCAGGCACATCCAAGAACAGGGTAATTCTTGATGCCCTACAGGGGGCATGCCTCAGACAGCTAGTGTTGGAACCCACTCGGGAGGGAGCAATCTTAGATCTGGTACTCTCAAATGGGGAAGGAGAAAGGATCTCAGATTTAGAAGTGGGTTGCCATCTAGGAACAAGTGACCACCAAAGAGTGTGGTTCACAATAACACAGCCATAGAGTCAAGCCATACAAAAACAAGAGTATTGGACTTTAGGAAGGCTGACTTTGGGAAAATGAGAGAGTGCCTTAGAAAAGCACTAGCAAATGGGCAAGAAGAAGGGTTGGAGGAACAATGGGGAATAATCAAAACAGCCATCGAGAGAAGCAACGAGCCTTTGTGAAGCAAATCAATAAAACAAACGAAGGAAAAACACTATGGTTCTCAAAAGAGGTGGCAGGGACACTTAAGGAGAAAAGGATAGCATTCAGGAAATATAAGGAAACACAGAAGGAGCAGGACAGAGAACTTTATCATTTAAAGCAGAAGGAAGCAGGAAGGCAGTCAGAATAGCAAAGGTACAAACTGAGGAAAAGATAGCCAACCTTGTTAAGAAGGGAAATACAACTTTTTTTTATAGGTACATTAGGGAGCGAAGAAAGACCAAGGGAGGGATACAAAGACTTAATAAAGGGGAGAGAATGTGGGCAGAGGGTGACAGTGAAAAAAGCAGGGATACCGAATGAATATTTCTGCTCAGTATTCACAACAGAGGGGGAGGGGCCTAAACCAAGCAACAGAGAAACTCTGAATAGGGGGGTCAATACCAGTCCTTTCACAGAAGAAAGGGTTTTGAAAGAACTCTTGAAACTGAGGGTGGACAAAGCAATGGGGCCTGATGGGATTCGCCCAAGAATACTAAAAGAACTAAGGGTAGAACTAGTAACACCACTGACTACTCTCTTGAACAAATCATGGGAAGATGGAGTGGTACCTGAGGACTGGAGGAGGGCAAATGTGATTCCACTTCACAAAAGTAGGAGCAGGGCAGAAGCAGGGAACTACAGACCAGTTAGTTTGACTTCAGTGGTAGGGAAAATGATGGAATCACTTCTGAAGGAAAGAATTGAGTACCTAGAAGCCAGTGGGGCACAGGACCCAAGGCAGCATGGTTTCACAGCAGAAAGGTCATGTCAGACGAACCTAATAGATTTCTTTGACTGGGTGACCAAAGTAATAGACCAGGGAGGGGCTGTGGATATGGCCTACCTAGATTTTAGCAAGGCATTCGGCACAGTCTCACACAAAAGATTAATATACAAATTAGCCAGTCTTGGAATAGGTCCCAAGATGGTAGCCTGGATAAAAAACTGGCTGGACAACAGGACGCAAAAGGTAATGGTAAACAGAGTCCACAGTGAAGAAAGGTGGGTAACTAGCGGTGTACCACAGGGGTTCGGTACTAGGACGGTCCTCTTTAATATCTTTATACGTGACATTGGAGAGCACTTGGAAGGAAAGGTATGCCTCTTTGCAGATGACACAAAGGTCTGCAACAGGTTGATGCAAAGGTGGGGTGGAAAGAATTAAAAGGACTTGGCAAGGTTGGAGAAATGGTCAAATATGTGGCAGCTCGGATCCAATGCAAAGAAGTGCAAGGTAATGCATCTGGGAAACAAAAATGAGGGGTGAGTTAATAACAAAAAAAATCGAAAGAGACCTAGAGTAATAATGTCAAATGACCTAAAGGTGGGCAAGCAATGTGAGAAGGCAGTAAGGAGGGCTGGCGGGATACTGGAATGCATGGGAGAGGCATCAACAGTAGAAAACAGGAAGTTATCATCTCTCTGTACAGACAGTTAGTGAGACCCTTCTGGGGTACTGCGTGCAATTCTGGAACCCCATCTCCATAAAGACATAGACAGAGTGGAGGCTGTTCAGAAGGGCAACCAAATGGTGCAAGGTCTGCACTAGAAGGCATGAGGAGAGACTAAAGCAGCTTAATATGTATACCCTTGAGGAAAGGAGGAGAGGGGACATGATAGAAACTTTCAAGTATCTCAGGGAATTAACAAGGTACAGAGGTAGTATCTTTTCAGAAGAAAGAGATGCAAGAACAAGGGGCACAATTTGAAGATAGAGGGGAGACGGCTCAGAGGTAATGTTAAAGTATTTTTTCACAGAGAGTTGTGAATGCATGGAACAGCCTTCCTGAGGAGGTTGTGGAGTCAGGAACAGTGGGAGAATTCAAGAATGCATGGGACAGGCATAAGGCAATTCTAGTGGGGGGCAGGAGGAAGTAAGCTGTTGATCAACTAGAATCTGCAGCTTATCCATCAGGTAGGGAAATGGGCAGACTGGGTGGGCCAAGTGGTCCTTATCTGCCGTCAGATTCTTATGTTTTTGTGTTTCTGTGGTTGGCAAACTGCATCATTTTCTGTTACCAGAAGCATGGTAAGACCCTTCTGGGGGAGGTTAAGGGGCATTCCACCAGGAGTATTGCTGCCTCTGCTGCTTGTTGTCAGCTGCTGACATTTGCTCTGCGGCTACCTGGAGTTCAGTCCACACTTTCACTAAGCATTACAGTCTGGACATTGCTTCTAGACGCAGAGCAGGTTTTGGCCTAG
The DNA here is from genome assembly GCA_016271365.2 of Neoceratodus forsteri. NCBI lineage: Eukaryota > Metazoa > Chordata > Ceratodontiformes > Ceratodontidae > Neoceratodus > Neoceratodus forsteri. The sequence goes on from CM028129.1 coordinate 195,229,334, forward strand.
CTGTGCTTAGGGACTCTTGTCCTGAACTGCCTACAGTTAGCATTTGACGTGGAACCTTTGTAAATGAGCTGCTTGGCGCTCAAAGGTATTGTAATCCTAGATTGAATAAATAAAATAAAAATTGTGTTTTTTTTCCTACCTCCCGCATTTCCATTGTCGTCTGATTCACAGTCCTCAGAGTGATTACCTACTGCAAGAGCCCTGTCGAAGTAAGATAGTACAGTTACATAAGAACTTACCATAATAGTAGATCTTTGAGAGAGGCTCTTGCAGTAGGTAACCTATTGCCTCCTCCCTCCATCCCCAAATTTATATGGTTTCTTGCTCATTCTGAGCTCCAGGAGCCTCTGTTTCCTTTTTTCCTGTCACTCCTCTTCTTAGGTCTCTGGCGGGAGAACTGGAAGCGGGCGTGAGACCACCCACTGTACAGAGTCACGCTGACTTCTGTCACATGATGTCGGGTGAGTTGTCCTCGCAGATACTGCTGGTTAAAACTTTCCGTGGGACCTGATGCCAGGAGGTGCAGTCCTCAGAGTGATTACCTACTGCAAGAGCCTCTCTCGAAGATCTAGTGTTAATGGTAAGTTCTTATGTAACTGTGTTTTCATATTGGTTGGCCAGTAACCAGTGTATGCCCCCTTAATTTCTCAGTTCTGTTTTTCCTGCCGTCGAGTACACACCATGGGAGCTGCATTTGTCTAACTGTGTAATTCTTCCTCAATTCATCACCACTTAATCCGACTCTTTTTTGATGGCACTGGTTTGTTGGTGCCATTTTATTACTTTTATGTTTTAGTTTGGTGCTGAACTCTCTCCTTTCTAATTTTCATTGTTTTTTTTTTCTGAGTTGCAATTTCCCATACTGTAGAGTATAAAGACAAAAAGGCAGAAGTATTGTGGCAGCCCCCCATGCGTTGGTGTTCCTATGGGGGATATATTGCCATTTGGGACTGGCATGGTGACTGCTGGGCATGCCTTGGCACTAACAATGATATGGACAAGTACAGTGCTGGTTTCTCCATGGACTGCCACATCCTTGAGACATGAGCATGGAGGTGGGGGCAGTGGATCCGCCCACCCTCAGAGGCAGGCATCACACCAGGGATGCCAAGGTGAGGTCTCTGGGCTCTTCCTCTGAGCCCTTCCCAGTACTACATACTGAGGAAAACTAGGGCTCTCACTATGCTCACTCCACTGAGACATCGGAGACCCTGGGGTTGGGGTCTGATGGACAGTTGGCTTCATCTAGGGGCTGGCTGAGCAACACTCCCAGTCTGTCGGCCCTTTGGGGCAGCAGATGCTCGTGATGATGAGGCCGAAGCTGTATGTTGGGTGTACACCGATGGGCACCCTGGAGTTGTGGCCTGGTGGTGCTCTGGCTGCTGGTACGAAGGCCGGTACTGGTGAATGGGTCAGTGCTGGCTGAAAGACCAGGCCCCTTTCTGGCACCTCACATGGTGTTATAAGACAGAAGGGTTCTGGAGGTGACCCTTTTATGGACCTGGAGATTATTGTTCTCTGCTGAGCAGTCCATTGACTGGGGGAGGAGGATGATGCCAACCTTGGGCCTGTAGATTGGGCCAGTGTGGATGGAGGCCTTGCCAGCCTAGTGGCATGGAGGGCTAAGGTGCCTTGCACCTTTCATGCTGTCACACCAGTGACCTGGGTTCAGGAACCGACACGGATTGCTGGGGAGGAAGCGAGCATCTCTGGGACTCCTTTCCTCTTCAAGGGAGGGTGGTCAGCCATCTCAGCCTTTCACTGCCACCAGGTGGAGGACTGGTGGTAGTGCAGGCTCAAGCGTCTCAAAGGGTGGGGCTGCAGATATGCAGGATGTGCATACTTCACGCACATCACTGATATGATGCAATGGCAGGTGAAGGGTGAAGATGGAAAATTTTATGAAGGAAGACTTTGTGAAGTCCTGCCTGATCCCGTGAGGCCATACTACCATCTGACCCTTGAGAGCCATTTGGATTCATATACCAGGGGGTGATGAACACCCTCTGCCTTCTGGCCATGCCACAGGGAGAAAATCTGTGGGGACTATGCAACTACAGATTGGGGGCAGACAGATGTTGCTTATGGAGAGTGGGGCATGACTGAAGGCCTTCCAGCCCACCACAGGCAGAGAAAGGCAATATGGAAGAGGATTGAGGCCTTTCTGGGCCTTGTTCCAAACCTAGCATTGGAGATGGCACTGGGAGCCCCTCTGGGACCATTTGCTGTACCGACTCGGGTTTTGGTGTCCTTCCCAGTGCCAAGTCTTACTTCACTGTCATTTGCAGTGCTGACTCTAGGGGTGCTCTGGTCTAGAAGCTGGGCTTGAACCAGGGTAGGCAGGGTCAGCCCTGATGAGGTAATGAGGTGTGGCACTGGGCATGCAGCTTGCCTCTTGTCCAGAGAGGGTGGTAACTCTGACAGAGGTCTCAGAAGTAGCCCGGGGCTGCGATTCTCTCTGGAACTGTCTGGTTTTTGTCACTGGTGGAGACCAAGGCTTCCCCATGGGATATATATGGCTCTGCTCTCCCCACCCAATAATCCCCACCCAGCACTATCTGGACTGGTACACTGATGCTGATCATTCTCAGATGGGTGAGTTTGCCCTGCCCTCCTCTCAGGTGAAGTTCCCTGAGCATTATTTAAGTCCTGGTAGAGGATCTGGCCTGCTCATTCATGACCCTCCCCATCTCTACCCCCTTTCCCTGCTTTGTCAGGCATTTCGGGTCCCCTAGGGCCCATGACTTGGGGATGATTCAGTTTGATGGCCAGTGTGTTCCATCAGTTTCACCTCAGAGCAGATCATACTCTTTTAGGCCTGAGAATCTTGCACCACTGTTCCTTGAGACTGGCTTCTCCTCTCCTACTGCCATCTCTGAGGAAGAGAATTTCTCTTCCATTTCTCCTCTGATGCGGAGTACTCCTGGTACCAGCAATTGATGTTGGAGATGATGCCGTTCTCCTCCTGGATGGATGGAGGCCATCCAGTTTGTATAGGCCTTTATCCTCCAGGCATGACCCCAGGCCCTGGGTGAAGCCAACTCCTCCTCCCTGCACCATGCTTTCAACCACTTGTTGAAGACCTTGGTGTGGTGTCTCCATGCCTGCACAGCGCCTGCGCAGATAGCACCTCAGTGAAGGCCATGTGTGCTACCTGTTACCAGTTCCTAAATCATTCCTGCACCACCACTGCTCACATCCTCCAGGATGTGAGGCAGCATCGGTTTGTTTCAGGGAAGTCCTGTCAAACCAGACTGATACAGTATTATGATTGGTTGATGGGTGAGCTGGATAAGGGTCATGCGGTGGATGTTCTTTACTTGGACTTCAGCAAGGCTTCAATTCAGTGCCTCTTGGGGCTTGGAGGAAGCTAACTGGTGTAGGGGCAAAAATGATGAACGAATTACAAGCTGGCTAAGTGGGAGGCTGCAGCGGGTGGTGGTGGGAGGGAGATCTCAACTCCGAAGCCGGTGTGAGCAGGTTCGCAGGGCTCTTCATATCAGACATTGTGCAGGGTGGTGAGCAAGGTGAGTCTGTTGAAGATTACACCAAAATGGGAGCAGTGGTGGAGGGAGAGAAGGGATGAAAGCAGCTGCGGGGATCTAAGCAAGCTAGAGGTGGTCAGAGAGTTGGCAGCTGGGGTTCAGTGCAAAGAAGTGTAAGGTTATACACTTTGGGGTGAAAACCCAAGGAGAGAATACTGGCTGGGTGGGAATAAGCTGGGGATCGCTGACGAGAAGGACCTTGGGGCAGTGGTAACAGGGACCATGAACAGTACTACCCAGTGCTGGAAGCGGATGCAAAATGGTGGGGGTGTATAGCGAGGAGGTTTTAATCAGGCAAGCGAGGTGATTTGCCCCTCTCGGGTCGCTGGTAAGGCCGCACTTGTATTATGTGCAGTTTTGGAGGCTGTACCTGAAGGGTGATATAAGACTACTGGAGGGGTGCAGAGGATGGCAACAAAGATGATGTGTGGAATGGAGGGAGGAACTATGAGAACAGGCTGGGAGACCTGAATATGTACACCTGGAGAATAGAAGGGTGAGGACATGATAGAGACATTCAAGTATCTGAGGGGGATCAGTAAGGATGGGGCAGATGGGGTCTTTAAGCTAAGGAAGGGAAGGGGGGGCATAGGCTAAAAATAGAGGGGGGAAGATATGGGAGGGAAATGTGGAGACAATTTCACAGAGAGGGTGGTGGCAAAATGAAACGCACTACCAGAATGGATGGTATCGTGTAAATCTGTGAACAGCTTTAAAAGTGCATGGGACAGAGAGCAGGGGAGAGTGAGGGTGGGGGCAGCAGTGGGGTGACAAAGCGGAGGAGGGGTGGGGCAGCTGCAAACTAGTGGTGCTAGCTGCATACTCGAGCAGACGTAGATAGACCAGGTGGTCTGTTTCTGCTGGCACATTTATATGTTCGTATAGAATATGGCACTAAGCAGCTGCAGTTGTGCAAATCTAATTTTGTGCTCTGCAGTTGGTGCCTAATTCATGCCTATTGAAAATGCACAATTACATCCAGTTAGCACCATTTTGTTTTCATGCAGCTATCACTTGAGTGAATATAGCTGTAATTATTTTACAACATATAACCTGTTCTACAGCGACAAAGTGTGGAAATGCGATGTTAGGGTTACCACCCTACCCCCACGCCCAATCCTCAACCCCCTAACCCGCATCCCCCCCACACATATATATATATATACACACACACAAAAGCAGTACAAGACACATCCATCATCATGGCCCAGCAACTGTGTGAGTCCTTCACCGTCCGAGTGCCTTGTGGGTACACATGCATGCTGGGCAACCATGGGAGAGGGACACAGTAAGCATTTTTGTTACAAACATCACTAACAACTTTTAGCAGATGCCTGTATTTCAATTGATAAGAAATGATGAAATACACAGTATGTTATCTATAGATAGCTTTATTGGAAATAAAATTTGGATAACCCTAGCCAGCAGGAGAGGATGTTTGCATATTTTTCTGATAGTGAGTGAGTCCTAATAAATGGTAATAATAATAAAAGTAATATTTTGTAGCGTAGTTTATAAGCAACATGTGACTGCAACAGTTGTAACATCCAAAACTAACCATAACATGCTGCTAATGAGTATTTCCATGTATCGCAGCAGTATTACAACATGTGATGGTGCTAGTTTCATACCTGAGCAGTATGTGAAAAGTACTGTGTATGTGTCAGCTGTGTCTGTCCTGCTACCACATGCCTATGGGGTAGCAGCCGATACCTGCAGCAGAGTTAATTGTTGAATTATGACACATGAAAATCAATATTTAGAAAGTTTGTGCAGACTAAGTTTCACTGTATGAGAAAGATATGCCAGCTATAATGTGTCATCATACAGTGCTGACAGTACAGAGTCAATCACACTGTATTTGTGTTAGTGTTTTTTTTATTTGAGTCAAGGATTACAAAAATACCTTTGAGCCAAGGCTCTTTTACAAAGGTTCCACGTCAGTGAGTACAAGCATACAGCATGAATTACAGTATAAAACATTCAGTAACATTGAAATCTAACGATGCCAATAAATCCATACTCCTGTATTGAGATGGCTCAAACTTTGTACCCAGTCTCTCTCCCTGCAATGACTCAGGGTCCATAAATAACCCTAGAGAACCTAACAAAGCAATGTAATACGAGCCTTGAAAATTAACCTGTACAGAGTAACCATGTATAATTTGTCTTAATGTAAAGTTTGCCTAGTAAGCAAAGTACAAATTGTCTTTAAGCTATGTATGTATGTACTGACGGAAAGTCCTTTGCAAAGGAGTCATCGACTCAAGGATTGTAATTGAAATTTGAATAAATAAATAAAAGACATGCAATTACAGGGAATACAGGAGGCACAGAGGTAAAAGGGAAATGACAGAGGTAGGACAGAGGGAGAGGTGAGGGAAGAGAGATCAGAGTGTGAGGAGGTGCGGGAGAAAAGGGGAGCAGGAAGGAAGGAGGAGTAAGGAGGGTGGGGAAGGAGGGCGGGGGTGAAACTGGGAGGGTATGGCAGCCCGGAGGCATTGTCAAGGACAGACAGGGGTGAGTGCAACAGGGAGCAGTGGTAATAGCAAAGTGCTTGGTGAGGAGGCACATCAGGCAGCAACAGCAAGGGCAGCTAGGTCGGAGTACTGCTTAATCAGGGCAGTCACAGGAGCTGGAGGCAAGCAAAGGCGCCTGGACTTGAAAACACCAAGTGTTGTATGAAAGGAGTACAATGTTGGGATTATTGTGCTTAAAGATGCAGCTAATACAGTGTCTCACAATCTTGCGTGTGGAGGTGGGGAATGTGGATTTAAGGGGTTGAGGATCGGGGCGTGGGGTGGTAACCCTAACATCGCACTTCCACACTTTTGTTGCTGTGGAAACAACCCTAACTGATGCATTAACGTAGTTTTTTGCAATGAATTTCCTTTCTTTTTTGAGAAAGTGTAATCTAAATAGTAAATGGTATGTGTTGGTGGGGAGGGCCCCACGCTCCCACCAAGCTGCCCATTTCTGCTTAATTATATGTATTTGTGGGAGCGCGGGCCCACCTCCACATAAGCATGGAGCCATACAGCAGCCCTAGACATCAAGGAAGCCTTGTAACAATAATGTACCCATATCTGGGGAACCGTAGCAGCTAGAAAAGAAATTCAAGTGTGGTTGTAATCATGAGAGCGAGTAGTTCTCGCAACAGAAAGTTGACCGAATTCGTATCTCGCATTGTGTCTGAGATGGGGCAGCAAAAAGCTCTATGAATAATAACTCTGTGGGCGTAATAGTGTGCCTTGGACATGAAAATGAACAATTGGAACAGTAAATCTCAAATACATCAGGAACCGTCTACGAGGTAGAAAAAATTTCAAATTTCATGTTATTTATGGCTTTCCAGCATACTTCGGACTTCTGCACCAAAAGTCCGTATCTTGAATGCTTTTTTAGATACTGGGCCCTGAAGGCCAATGGATGCCTGAAAGTGTTATCCTATGGGGAAAATGTCTGAACTTCTGAGTGCTGTAACTTTGGTCCCTGTAATGTTTTGGCACATCTGTGGGACTAGGGCTTGCCACCCTGCAAATTTCAGCCCACAAGACCAAACCGTTTTGTTGCAGGAGGCTGGCAAAGATTTGATTATTTTATACCATAAATCACAAAAGTTTCGTGAGAAAACCTCACTAAACTTTGCATTTTAGAAAGTATTTTGTGAACGCTTTTTTTCCAAAGAATGTAAAAATGCATTTTGGGGAACCCCCCCAACAAAAAAAAAAGATATGCATAGTATCCTCAGGACTCAACTAGGTAAACACAACAATCAGTGTTTACCTAGAAGTCTCAATTTTATTTTTGCATTATTTGTCTCCCCCAACTCAGATGCCACTCCTTTGGGCATTCCTAGGACCCCTCCTGCCCTCTGCTTCCTCTCTTGAGTCCTGACCCCCTTCCACGGAGTCTCACATAGCAGCCTACCCATGGTAGGCTGCTTCCTAGAACGGGTGGTGGACAAGTGGAACACCCTGCCAGAGGAAGTGGTGGGGGCTGAAACAATCACGGATTTAAGAATGCATGGGATAGACATAAAGGAATTCTAGAGGCAGGGTAGGGAAACAGACTTCTAGGAAAACAAACTGAACTTACAAGCTCAAATGGGCAGACTAGGTGGGCCATAGGCCCTTATCTGCCGGCACTGTCTATGTATCTATGGTATCTCAGCGCTTCCGTTTGCCGGACGGGTCCCCCTCCTCTGAGAGGGAATGCACCAGTGGAGGGGGTGACACCAGCACTTCTTTTTTTTCTAGGCCATGGGGCACTGCTGAGGCTTGTGGGGAGCGGCTCCCTGGAGGAGGCAGACGGGCAGAGGATACGGAGGCAGTTATCCAGCAAGCATCCAGCCATTTTCCTCCTTACGTTGTGGAGAGCAGCATAGTGACAACAAGGCATACGCCAGCGTCCGCTCCTCCCTCCTGTTGCAAGTTGTTCCGTGCATCCTGCATTGCTCCCAGCCTCCGCTAGGAGCCAGGAGGCGCCGGAGCTATCCCACACCCTCCCCCGGAGGAGAGCTGTTCATACGCCGCTCTGTCCTCCTCCCCCGGCCGGCCCTCCAGTGTCCCGGGCTCGTTCCCGAATCCGGGTTGCTGGCATTGCAAGTGGAAATCCAACTGCTGCACGGACTGGCTGGCACAAGAGTCCCAATTTTAAATGCCAGGCATTTTTCTGTACAGTAACCAAAAAAAATAAATGGTCGCCTCACGATAGTAAAAGGGCCATTTGCGACAGTAAAAATGGCCTCTCGCGAAAGTTTCATGATTTTGTTAACTTTTCCTATTTACTATAATGGGAAATTTGTTTTTTGAATGGTATAATATTTTTTTTACCAAATATTCCAAAGGCACATCGGTGACCAAGGCTGCATGTTCCCTGAAGTCTATGGATTGAACAGACAATCTCTGCGGGCTATGGGTGCGAGCAAAGAAACGCACAAAAAGTCAGTTTTTTTGCTGACGGGTTAAACCCCTCAGAAATGCATTTTGCTGATTTATTTATTTATTTTTTTAACAATGAATTTCCCTACTTTCTGATAAAGTGTAATCTTACCCGTATGTGGTTGTGGGAGCACAGCAGTCTATAGTGTAATGAGAGCATACTCTGATCTGTTTAGATACTCAAATGGTGCTTGACTAAGGAACTCCTCCTTGTCCTTCTTAAGCCACCACAGACCAAGACATGTCTTGGCTCAAATTGCCATTAGCTCCTCTCTACCAGTGTTTTGGAATAACATGCAAAATGCACTTACCAACTCCGTGCGCTGAGGGTTGGGCGCTGGGCGCCACACCTCGCTCGCCGGCGGCCGGTTCAGGAACAACCCAGGTTGGCTGGGGAGGGAGGATGGGCGTCCCAGCGGATGCTCTTCTCCTGGTGCAGGATGCCAGGGGCGCTTTGGGCGCCTGGCGTCCTGAGAGGGTCAGTGGATGCACCAACTCTCGAGGAGGCTCCAGCGGCTTCCGTCTACGGAGCAGGAGGGGGACGTTGTTAGGTACTTGAGGAGGTGTGCATCAGCACGCAGACACTCTGCGCTGGCATCTCGGGGGCTAAGGGGAGGGAAACTACTTGGAGGAAAATGCCCTCCAGTCGCCTAGATGAAGTCCTCCGGGCCGGTCTCACCACCCACCGACCAGGGGCAGACCCCAATGTGCAGCTCGCTGCAGGGGAAAGAGGGGGGTAAAAGCTAGGTTCTCTCCTCACCCCGCCTGGGGGGTAATCTGGGCCGTCAAGGGCCCCAGTGGCAGTGTGGCACTCTAGGGGCAGACCAAGCTGGTCAGTAGAGGTTGGGAGGTCATCACTCCTTGTAGGACGGAAGGAGTGGTGGTTAGAAGGGATAGTAGGAGTGGATAAAGAATAAGGAAAAAAAGGCACTTAAACTCCTTCTGCCTAGCCCTACATATTCAGACAGCTGCTCTATTGTTGCCTGAAAACGGCATGTGACTGCTTCAGGTAAGCACTACTCTCCTGGACTAAACACATACCCCTAGCTCCTGATCTCTCTGGCCTTCTTATTCTCCCTATGGCCGGCTTCCTATTAGAGTAACTATCTCTCCCGAGCTTCCTCCATTCTTTCCTGAACTAATTCCTTCGGGGCCTACCACACAGTAGGCTGCCCTCTTCCTTTGTGCCTTGTCATCCTCTGTTCCCCTGCCCTCCATTGTGTCTTCCATCCTCTCCTCCCTACGTACCCTTCAGACCTCTACAAGTATACGCTGAAATGTCTATGCAGGTATGTTTGTATATATTTGCCATCCTAAGTTTGCTCCAGTGCTTACAGACTTTGTATTCTGTTACATGCTGTATTAATGTCTGGTGTACCATGTGTTGTATTATCGTAAATGAACATGTGGTGTGTCCAGGACCATCTTGAAAATGAGCTTGCTCAATGATATAACTGCCTGATTAAATAAAGTTTGATTGATTGACATGCATGCATATTGTAATTGTCTCTGATTTTCATGTTGGAACGCTGCTATGTAACTATAAGTCTCTTTACTGCCCTTTTCCCCATCAGCTTTCTCACTCTCTCACCTCTCTGCTTTTTTAACTCTGCCATTTTTTTACCTGCCTAGCTCTTGTCTCCCCTCTCCCTAAGCGACACCTTTGCTTTTTCTGTTGTCTTTGCTTTGGCTACCCCTGCCATCAGTCTTCCTCTGCCTGCCTCTTCCCACTCCTATTTTTCGCACTCACTCTTAGTCTTTTTGCCTGAGACCCACCCCTGACCTACTCCCCGACCCATCTCTTGTGGCCTACAACTGCTTACTCTCTCTGCCTCTCTTTCTCTCTTCAGGAAACTGCTCTTCACCCTGAACGGGCACTACTTGGTAGCGGCACCGGGTCCTGACTCCAGCCGGCCGCACTAGACTCTCTGCCTGTCCAAGCATAGATATGGCTGCTCCCTTGCCGAGAATCCCGTCTCCCAAGCAGAAAAAGACGATTTGGCTGGCTTACTCTGAGCTAGCTCCTCATTGGCTGGCTGCTTTTTCACTGTCTCTGTGCTGATTTTAAACTCTGTTTTAATAGTGAACAGGATTTCTAGCATACGGCTTATAGTCTTACAGCATATTTTGTCCCGCCCACCCTCTCCGGCTCCAGTATCTGTTAAATGCACTTTCTCTCCTACCCAGCTCTGACTCTGCTCCTCTCTCTCCCTTCTCCTTCTATTTAGTCCTCCCCTTAAAGTGACACGTGTTATATTTCCAACACCCTATACCAGGGAATTAAGTTTTTAAACCACCGTCATAACCTGCTCCTGAGGACAAATTTAAAAAAATTTGGACATAAACCAACTTGGATCAAATTATAAATGGCTGTGCACAAGTCTAACCTGTACAACCTTCTTTCCTCATATTTTCTCACGTCAGCCATCACAGCCCTCTACCCCAAATACAACTACCAGTCCCACCCAAACCCGCACAGCACCCATGCAGTCTCCTCCCAGCCGCCACTAAGCATCCACCCTGTAACTCTTTCAACCCTCTCCTTTCTTGTTGGTCCTGGTATCCTGCCTCCACTGATGCTAACCCCCAGTTCACTCATCAGGGCTGTCAGACCTGCCCCCAAAACCGTCCTGTACATCAGGAAACTCAAACTCCCAACTGCTGACTCTTTCCTCCTCCTGATCCTACTTCTCGCTGGATACATTAAACTCAACCCAGGTTCCCAGGACGGTGCTCAATTTCTGAGCTCCCACAAAGGACTCTCTATCGCTCACATTAATATGAGAAGCCTCCTACCTGAAATCGACCAACTTACCTGCTGGATGACTGAGCACTCTTCTGACATCCTATGCCTGACTGAAACCTGGCTCTCTGCTAGGACCCCTGACTCCTCACTAATCCTCCCTGACCACACTCTTCTGAGATTGGACCATGACAAAAGGGGCGGAGGTGTAGCCATCTACACAAAACAACCCCTCTCGTGCATGGCACTTTCAAGGAAACACGCCTAGTCTCCCATGAAATCCTCTTGGCCCAACTTGCCCTACCAGCCTCCCTCCCTTTATACATTGGGGTACTTTATACGTCACCCTGTCTTGCTAAAAATTCTCTAGTCTCCACCCTAGCCACCTTACCAGACCTGACCTCCAAGGTGAACTTGTTTTGCTAGGTGATTTTAACCTGGATTGGCTTGCCCCCACATCGAAGAGCCACACTGCCAATATAGAGTCCCTTAATCTTACTCAACTGCTCAATGAACCCTCCCGCTACAACCCTCACTGACTGGCTCCTCACTTCCCACGTTCACAGAGTAACCTTTTCTGGCATCCTTGCAAATGCACTAAGTGACCACTGCATCACATACTACATCCGAAAAACTCACATGCCCAAGTCTGCTCCCAGGTACATCAATACATGCTCCCTAAATGCACTGGGCACTGAAATCCTGTTAACTAACCTTAGTTTTGTTGACTGAAGCCTGGTGTACTCGGCCCCAGACATCAGTGTAACACTATCCAGCTTCCTGCATACTTTCACGTTAATCTGGGATGCTCATGCCCCACTGAAAAAGATCAGGGTAAAAAAGCACCACTGTCAATGGATCTCTGCCCCCTTACTTGCCAAATGCTAAGCCAGGGACAAAGCCTGGTCTGTTTTCAAATCCCACCCTAACCCTTTAAATAGGCAAGCCTACAACACCATCCACTTCCAATGCACAAAAGCCATTAGACAAGTGAAAGCGGACTACTTCAGATCACAACTGGCTCATGCACACCCCTCCAATTTCTGGAACGTTGTACACACAGTGATTGATTTATCTACTGAACTCGGTTCCTCTGCCTTCATGCAACATGGCTGGCCTATTACTGACCCGCATTGCTAAAACCTTTAACAATTTTTTCTCATCCTGCGCTGTTCCACGCCCCCCCAATTCTCTGTCACCCCACCCCATGTCACAACAATTTCATATTCTCTCCCATCTCTGAACAGGAGGTCTTTGCAGCTCTCCGCTCTTTAAACATCAGCAAATCGAGCCCTGACGGAATCCACCCAAAGCTCCTGCAGATCTCGGCTCCTGCAATCACTAAATCTTTCACCCACCTACTCAACCTCTCTTCTTCCATAGGCTTGTTCCCACAGGCCTGGAAATCCGCCTCTGTTATTCCACTCCACAAAGGTGGTGACCCCTCTTTACCCGGAAATTACAGGCTGATCTTCCTCCTCCCTGCTGTTGCCAAGCTGCAGGAGTCCCTGGCCCACTCTTGGCTGTCGGAAAATCTAACCACAGTCTCCTAACTCCGCACTAGTCCAGCTTCCGGAAGCAGCACTCCACTATCTCCTCACTTCTGCGTGTCAAAATCACGTCCACACTGCCTCTGACCAGGACCTACTCATCGTCTCTGTGTTTGTCGACGTGGCCAAATCCTTTGTTTCTGTTTCTCACCCTCTCCTCTTAACCAAACTCAGATTCAGGCCTAGTTCCTATCACTGTACAGTGGTTCCACTCCTACCTTTCAAACAGAACACAGGCAGTCAAAATCACTGACGTTTCTTCTCTCCCAATCCTAGCTGGTGTCCCACCAGGCTCTGTCCTTGCTCCCATTCTCTTCTCCCTCTTCATAAATGTCTGCCCTCCTGCTCAAAATCCAGCATTCACATGTATGCGGGCAACACAATACTCCACCTCCATCCCATCAGTTCAAGAAGTAGAAGCTACCCTTCAGTGTGACTTCGATAACATTCGGCACTTGTTCAGACAAGACCAATTAAAACTGAAACCTCCAAAACTGTGTCTGTGGTATTTGGCACAACTCAAAAGCTTAACAGACCCCCTTCCCCCCATCACTTTCCTGGATGGTACCCTCTTGACCCGGTCACTAAATGCAAATACCTGGGAGTTTGGCTCAACCCCACCTGTCCTTCTCATCTCACATTGATGCAACCATTGCTAAACTATGCCCCAAACTTGGTATGCTATACATACGAGAGACTCCCTTCCACTTCCTGCCAGATGTCCAGTCGTACAAATGATTCTCCCATTGTAGACTATGTGGACGTGGTCTACGGCACGCCTCTGCAACCTTCATATCCAAGCTGGACACCTCCAACTCCTTCTGTCGCCTTTGCTACCAAGTCTCCCTTAGGACTCATCACTGTGTTCTTTACCCCTTCCTGGACTAATTCCACTGTCCCACAGATGTTCTATTCACTCCTCAACCTTGTATCTAAATTCTGGTTCAACATGCTGCCCTCCTACCTGTTGGAATGTCTTTCCCCTACCCCAAACCCCTCTTATGAACTGAGACACAGAAATGAATGCTCCTTTTGAATACTCCGTCCATCCTCCTTTTGGCCAGGCTGCTTTCTCGTTCATGCTCCTCTTTTGGCCAGGCTGCTCTCTCTTTCCATCTCCCCAGTTTGTGGAACAAGCTAGCCCCCTCCGTAAGGAACACCCCCTCTTACCTTGCCTGCAAGCAACAACTTCACTCCCTTCCTCATCCCCCCTGCCTCTGCCCCAGATGACCTCAACCTCCTCTCACCTGGCTCTTGAATCAGCTGCCTCCTAAGCACTTACTTTTCTACGCTGCTAAATGTTTTGCACTCTGGAAATGAAACTTTGTGTCTCCTGGTCACTAGACCTGAAGCAACCTTCTCAAGATTGAAGTACTCTATTGTAAAAGAACTATCACGGTAACATGTACTCATCTGTCTTAAAGACCAGACTCTACCTGTTCTGCTGTATCCATTGTTTATATTGCATTGCTGTTACTTGTGTCTTGTAAACAAATTGTATGTACTCCCATCTCCCCATCCCTCCCCTCCCACTGGGTCGCAACTGGAATCGAGCTTAGGCTCAGTGTGCCTTTCCTGGTTGATAATTGTTTAAATAACTTTAAAAAAAAAAAAAATGTTGAGACACCATTAAGTAACCCTTATCTCCCTGAGGGGCCCTGTGCTCCATTACACTCTCATCACTACATAATGGTATCCATTTTGGGAGCACAGGGTCCTATGGGCCCTCTTGGCTCCCATGCTTAGCCATAACTGTAGAGACGTTGTAATGAACCCTCATCTCTGGGGCCCTTCACTCCCCTCCTGCCCTGTGCTCCTAGTACTGCATAATGGAAGGCCCTGCTCTCCCATTACTGTATAATGGTATCCATATGTGGAAGTGCAGGGCCTCTATCTTACCATAAGTGTAGAGACACAGCGCAGGCCTAGGGACATTCCAAGTAACCCTTGTGCTGCAAATGGTGTAATATCACAGTAACCATAGGAACATTTCACCACAGTTGGTATTCATGGCCTGGCAACCTGCATGCCTGCTTAGTACAACTAAGGTGTACTAAGCTGCATTTAGTGAAAAATCCGTATCTCTAACCATTTTCGAGATATAGCCTCCAAAAGGTACCGTGACTGTATCGTCGAGGCACAGGTCAGGAAGCACAAGAAAACCAGGAGCAGTTGTAGAATTCACTAAAATTTGTTTATTTACACTAGCGGTATCATAAAATAAACTTGTTCAGTATAACTATTTACAAAGGCAAAATAAAAGTTTTCTTTCAGTCTCTGTCCCTTGTTCTCCTAATCTTTCTTGCATTTGCAGTTTAGCTCTTTTATAAGTCTTTTCAACCTCATACTTAGCAAGCATCCTGTTTTTGTAAATATCAGGCAGGAGCTGCTAGAACACAGTGTGCTTGAGCTGAGAGGACCCCTTTTGCAGCTTTTGCAAAAGGCTGGAAGATTTGCACTCGAGTAATCTCTAGAGTTTATAATAGCTTTCTGCAATCATCTCAAAATATAATTATATATATTTCAACAGTAACACTATATATTTTCTAAACAAAAGTGATCCCATTATCAGTTACATTTTCATACAATGATTTACACATTTTTATATCGGCAGATATGCAAGGGAGGAAAACAGACAGCAAGGGAAAACTGAGACAGAGGCAAAGAACTGCGAGATTGTCGGGTGATCAAATCAAGTCTCAGGAAAATTGGGTTGCACAGCCAGACAGAGAAGAGACGGAAAAGATCCTTGCATTTTAAACACTTTCTCCATAACAACTTGGGCAGGGTCCTGTTTCACCCTGCTACAGACCGCCATAATGTTATTCTGGGAAATTTCCAAACTTCACAATGTTAACTATGGAACCGATGTAAATTTTATGACCAAACCAACAAAAGGCAGATCTGTGGTGCAGGCCTTTCTACCCTGCAAATCTCAGCCCAAAAGTCTCAACCATTTATTTGAAGTGAAGTGGCAAAGAAACAGCAATTTGTTTGTGTCGCAAATTTGCAAAAGTTTCACAGATTTCATTGTAGTATGTTTGCAAAAGTTTCACAAAAATAGTGTGGCACATTTGTGAGACTATGGCCAAATTGAAAAAAAACATATTTCCAAACTATTTTTAAAATCCAATGCCAGGATCGTGTTCTTGGGCCCCGATTAAGTAAACACAACTGTTGGTGTTTACCAAGGGCAACATTTTTGAATTAGTGTTTTTTCCACGCCACTAACTGAAAACAATATGGCAGAAGCACAACACTACTTTTCCATTTTCGAAAGCAAAAGTACTTTTATGAAAGTAAAGTGCTTTCACGCCAGTCATCTAATTTTTCCCATAGGCTATAATGAGAAACTTTAATAACTTTTGAACGGATTAATACTTTTCACTAAACCTTCAAAAGGCACACCAGTGACCCAGACCCCATATACCCTAACCATTTCGGATCAAACTCCCAAAATGTTTCTGACTTGCACGAGCAAAGAATTTGCACCTAAATGATAAATTTCACATATTTTGGCCTCCGCTTGGTACCTGGCTATACCGACCGAACAAAACTTTCCAGATCCAGAGAACGGTGGTACCGGACAGAGCATGCAAAATTTCAGGCAAATCGGTTAAATGGTTGCAAAGTTATTAAAGTGCACAGTTTGAGTTAACATAGAGGTGACCGTGCAACCCTAACTATTGTGGCAGTACCGTGCCACTATAGTGTGTGTGTGTTTATATATCTCTCTCTCCACACTGACAAAAGTGTAGAAATTCAGCATTAGATTACCAACCCTACCCCCTACCCTTCACACACCAAGAGGCATCGGGATCGTCTGGCCCAACTCTCACCCCATTCCATGTGTAAACAAGCTGAGGTGTACAGTATAGAAGAATGGGGTGAGAGGCCTGACGACCCTAGCGCACAGCCCGATGCCTGTTGGTGTGTGGAGGGTGGGGCATGGGATGGTAGGGTTGGTAACTCTAACGTCGAATTTCTACACTTTTGTCAGTGTGGAATCAACCCTAGCTGATGTATTAATGGATGTATGTATTTTATGTTTGTGGCGCTGACCCTCTGGAATTCTCTACCACGTTGGATTAGGGAGTGCATAACGGTGGAGGGTTTTAAAAAGGGCTTAAAGTCCTTTTTATGGAGCAAGGCATTTGCTGATAACTTGTATGTTGATTAATTGGTGTGTAGCCAACTTAGTTTTTAATATGTTTTAATATGTTTTATTCTGCATTTTATTGTAATGCGCCTTGGTTTTGAGAAAGGCACAGACAAATAGTTGTTGTTATTTTGCAATGAATTTCGCTTCTTTTGAGAAAGTGAAATGTTACTCCTGTGGATTCATAGGTGGGAGCATAGGCTTCTGTGCCCTGGCGCCCCATGCATCCATATCCGTGTCCTCAGGTTAGCAAATGGAATCCATAGGTGGGAGGGCCTTGCGCTCCCACCCACCCATAATATGTCCTCAGGATTGCAAAATGTTATCCATACATGGGGCATGAGCCTTCTGGGCCCTGCACTCCCACCCACCCATAACTATGTCCTCATGTTCCCAAAATGTTATTCATAGATAAGAACGTGGCCTCCAGGCCCTGCACTCACTCACCCATAACAATGTCATCAGGTTGGCAAATGGTATCCATACAAGGAGAGAGCGGGGCTCTCTGGGCCAGTGCTCCGCACCCATGAGTGTGAGGCATAGCATAGGAGGCCCAGTGCTCCCAGTTTAGCATAACAGAGTAGATAGTGGGAGCACAGGCCCTCTGGGACCTGTGCTCCCACCTACACATAAGTACAGACACATAGTGCAAGCCTAGAGGCATTCCAAGCAACCCTCGTAACGTTTACTTGGCAATATTTCAGTAACCGCAACAACTGCAGAAAAAATGTTTTTCTCAGTTGTATTCATGACCTAGCCACTTGCACATATGCTTAGTACATCTAAAGTGTACTAAGCTGTGCTTAGTGAAAAATCCGTATCTCAAACCGTTTTCGAGATATAGGTGCCAAAAGGTGCCACGGCCACCACAGTGTAATATCCTATGGGAAGATTTGCAACTTTGGAGTGCTGTAACTCTGCAACTGGTGTAATTTGTTTTCACCAAACCAGCAAAGGGCAAATCTGTGGTGCAAGGCTTGCCTCTGTTAGCCATGGACCAGCATCCCTGATTGGCTCCCTATCTATGCAGATAGTAATACTTAGGGCACAGGCACTTATCGTAAGCATAAGTGTCAGGATCAGAGTTATATTATATTTTCTACTAAGAATCATATATGTGTATATTTATACAATAGGGTGAAGTGATATGCTATGAAGTAAATGGTGTTATTTTCACAGCCATTGTATAACCACTGTGATGACATCACCACTGTGGATTTATTTCCTGGTAAACCCACAGTGTCTACATCACCTGCAAATATACAACAATGGTGACGTCACCAGAGTGAGACCATCTAAACTGCAGCCTGCATTTAATAGCTTCACAGTTTCTCTTTCTCACTGAATCCTGCAACTAACTCAATTAGCATTGTAAAGACAATCACCTGTCTCTCATAGTTATTCTGACAATCCTAGCCCATTACTGTGCTGCTCTAATCTTCAAACCAGCCTCTTTCATAAACCAGTTCTCTTTCTGAATGCTGACTGCAACAGTTTCTCTGTCTCAGTGAAGCCAGCAACTTACTGAAAAAAGTCTGTTTCTCACTCCTAGCTGCAGGTAACACAATTATCATTGCAAATCACATGCACCTGTTCCTCATAGTGTCTAACAGTCTCAGCCCATTCAGAAACACTTTCACACACTCAGACCACACACAAACAGTGCTGTCAGTATAGCCTAGTGCTTAGAGTAACAAGCAATGAACAAACTTCCTACATCCATCAGCCCAGTCCAGTGTTTGATTCTCACAACTTCCATTTCAATACTGTGTGACTCTAACAAATCACTTAACTGCCCAATGCTCCCAGGCCCCCCAAACAAAAACTTCCAGTTACCAAAACAGAGTAAACAGGAGAAAACACAGACAAAATGTTCCCCAATGGATAGTAGCCCTATTGTACATAAATCGCACACATGATGTGCGACTTACAGCAGATATGGCAAACATTTGCACTCTTGCAGAGTGAACTACAATATTACTGCACTCATGCAAATATTTTCCATATTCCACACTCACCCATCATGTATCCTATATATCTGCTATCATAATTGTACCACTTGGGAGACACCGCTGTTTATACCATTGTATAATTATTAGTTGGACAATACTGCCATCTTTAGTTCTAGTGCAGAACAGCAATTACTTATGTAATTGAGTGCAACCACAAATGGCCTTCACGAATACAGGTCCTTTGTTTAGATCTTACTTCGAGAAATGGCTCTTGCAGCAGGTTACACCATTAGGACTGAAGCCGGCAGTCGCCAGGACTCCACGGAAAATTTCTAGCTAGCAGTATTCAGTGGGGACTGCTCCCGATGTCGGCCTCGCCCCTGACGTCAGGCATCATATAAAAGGGGGCGGTCCCAGAATCCCATTTCTTTTCCTTGATCGACTCACCAGCATTGGCAACACGGTCCCTCTAGCTGACGATGACTAGAACTTAAGAGGTTTTGCATACTCAACGTCGGCATCTCCAACTCCTTCCTCAGAAGGACATCCCTCCAAGTGCACCTGTGGCAAACAGATCCCTTTCAAGGATCTACATTTGTCCTGCCTGCAGTGCTTAGGCCTGGACCACGATACTAAGGCCTACTCCTTTTGCCAGGGGTTCAACAGTCGCACCCGGATCCGCCACCAGAAAGCACTTCAGGGTTCCTTTGAAGAAAAGCTAAAAGCATGGATAGAGACCCTCCTCCAGAGGAGAGTCTACCTCAAAGTCCCATAAGCACTGGGACAAGCATCAGGAGAAGGTCCGTCCAGATCCCTAACTGGCCTCGGACTCACGCACCAGCTCAGGCTCCATGCGCTCAGACCACTCTCCCTCCAGGGCCCGCTCTCAGCCTCCTCCAGTAAAGGTTAAGTCTTCAGGCAGCACTTCAGCTTCTCTGCATTCCACCAAGACTTCCAGACCTTCGGCTTCCTCGACACCCTCTTGGGCCTCCTCGAAGTCTTCAGACCGTCACCAGTCCAAGTTCTCTTCTAAACAGGCTTTCTCAGACAGATACCGGGACTCCGACGCCAGATCGTCCTCCCAGCCGCCTAGGGGTCTGGATCCCCTTCCCAGGAAGGCTAAGGACCTGACGTCCCTAAAACGGACGATGGACCCGAAGTGGGCTTCCGACCTTCCATTGGCTAAATGCTCGTGCGACCAGACGGCGCTAAGCACCAGCGTCAGTGAGACATTTGCGGAGCGAAGACTGCCTCCCTCACGGTGGACACGGTGCGCGGAAATTCTACTGAGGAGGACCTGACATTACCTGATGACCAGGCAGGTGACAGCGAGGACGCCAGGGCTTCACGAGACGCCGCCAAACCCGGCGACGCCCTCGGACCTGATGCCCGATACCGGCGACAGACCACCGGCGCCAGGTCCGTCATCCGGTATGAATATTCAGGAGGTCAAAGATCTCTTTACCTTTTGGTGGGACACAATAAAGAAGTATGTGATCCCAGTCAAACCTCCTCCTCCTCCTTCACCTCCTGCTCTCCCCCCCCCTCCACCGCAGGGGCCAGCAGGAAGACCACCGGCCCCAAAGGAACCTAATCCACCTCCTAGGGAAAGATCCAAAGAATGGAGAAGGCCCCCCTTCAAGATCTCCCTCAGGGTCTCCCAGTCCTCAGTGACCCAGACATCGACGGTTCACTCCGCAGGGGGATGATTCCAGACCTGACACCTCAGATACCTCCAGGTCTCCTTCTCCGATCAGCATCCCATCACCCGACCCATGAGACCTGCCCAAGTCGCCTCCAGATGATCCCTCTTTTTCCGAAATCATGAGGCATGTCCAGGAGAATATGGGATGGGATTCAGAAGATCTCGACCCCGAGAGACAGCGTCTAGCCCGTAACCTTTGGCAGAAAGACCCGAAGCCTGTGGTGGTACCACCCTTGGTGGACACCTTTGCGGATGTCATCAAGGCTGCGTGGAAGCATCCACACTCCACCCCCGCGCTGTGGAAGAAAGCTGACCACCTGTACAGGGCCCTTGTAGAGGGCCAACTTGGCACAACAACCCCTGGCTGATTCCCTGGTCATTACGGCCTCCCATGATAGGTCTCAACAACCACAACATCTGAGTACACAGCCACTGGACCAAGAATCCAAGCAATTGGACGCCCTGGGGAGGCGCATGTATGTGGCTGCTACATGCTCCATCAGGTCACTGAACTATCTAAGTCCTATAGTTCAGTTTCAGAATGCTCTGTGGGAACAGGGTCAGGACCTGGTTGACAAACTACCGGATGGCAAGCAGAAGGTGGAGCTCTTGAACCTCCTCCGCACAGGGTCAGACGTGGGGACACAAGTGTTAACAGCCGCATATGATTCTGCGGACTCGTCAGCCAGGGGTGCATCTTCAGGCGTCTGTGTACGGAGACACTCCTGGCTCCGTGTCTCCGGATTTACACCGGACGTACAGTAGAGTATCCTGGACGTCCCTTATAATGGAGAGGTCTTGTTTGGTGAACCCTCTGAAAAGGTCACCGCCAAGCTTCAGGACGCTGGGAAGGCAGTAAGGACTGTACAGGCCGTACAGACCCCAAATCTGGCCCTTTTCGTAGGGAACCAGAACAGTTTTTGCAGGCGACAGCAACGGCAGCAGCCACGCTCCGGCCAGCAGCAAAGGGGCACCTCCCACTGTGAGGCCCAACCTAAGTCTTCCCCAGGCCGAGGTCAGCGGTATGCCAAACCGGCCCAGCCTGCGGGGGATAATGCTGCCACAGCATGACTCCTTCCCGGCCCCTCCCCTCCTCTGGATCAACAGGCAGAAAAGGTCGGGGGTCGCATCGCTCGCCACTTTTCAGGGTGGCAGTCGATTACCGCTGACTGGTGGGTCCTTCAACTGGTCAAGAGAGGTCACTTTATAGAATTTCTCAACCACCACGTCCAGACATCCCTGCTTTCCTCAAGTCTGGTCAGCACGCTTCTGTTCATACAGCAGGAGGTGCTCAGCTTCTGGAAAAGGAAGCTATTGAGCATGTACCGAGGAACCAGAGAGGTGCAGGTTACTATTCCACGCCTTTCTAGTTCCCAAAAGACAGGGGACCTCCGTCTGATACTGGATCTCAGCGATCTCAACGCTTGGTCCTTTACAACGCTTCCATGGTGACCCTTCCGATCTGATACCGTGCTCAAGCAGGGCACCTTCCTAGCATCCTTGGACATGCAGGATGCCTACCTGTACATACCATAGCTCGGCGCACCGGAAGTTCTTGTGCTTGAATTTCTAGGTCGCCATTATCAGTTCTGGGCCCTCCCTTTCAGACTGTCATTGGCACCTCGGGTGTTTATGAAGTGCATGGCAGTCGTAGCGGCAGCGGCTCTAAGGAGACAAGGCCACTACGTGTTCCCCTACCTGGACGACTGGCTCCTCATGGCACCCTCTCGGGAGGCTCTGATGTCTGCAATTCACTGTACTCAGTCCCTGTTTGGGATGTTGAGCATCATTATCAATCAGGAGAAGTCGCACCTGGTTCCGTCACAGAATCTGCAGTTCATAGGTGCAGTTCTGGACACCGTCCGGGGAGAGCTTTTCTCTCCCAGGACCGAGCAGAACACATCAGATCCCTCATCAGGGACATCTTGGCAAAGAAGACGGTCCTTTGCCTGCTCGAACACATTGCAGCGGCCATTACAACAGTCCTGCTAGCCCGTTTCCACATGCGCATGACCCAGTGGATGTTACGGGTTCAATGGGATCAGAAGCAAGACCATTTGCAGCTTCCAATTCGGATCACGAATGCCGTAATCCGGGATTGGCAATGGCTAGATTCAAAGAACCTGTCGGCGGGGGTCCCTTTCATTGCGCCGTCTCTGATTGAGACACTCTCCATGGACGCCTCAGGGTTTGGTTGGTGAGCACACCTTGATGGGGTCAGGTCTCGGGGTTCGTGGACACCCCAAGAAGCTTATCTCCACATAAATATTTTGGAAATAAGAGCAGTTCTTTATGCCCTGCAGGCTTTCCAGTCGGAGATCCCACTGGGTACTCTCCTGTTACATCACTGCGGTATTATCTGTTTGTATTACCTCAACAAACAAGGAGGCACCCATTCCTACCCGCTTTGCAGGGAGGCCATGAGGGTGTGGGATTGGGTTCTACAACACAGCTCAAACCTCATTGCTGTTCATGTCCCAGGAGTGGACAACATCCTCGCAGACAGCCTGAGCTGCTTTCAGGCCAGAGTCCACGAGTGGGAACTACTCCAGGAGGTAATAGAGGATCTGTTTCACAGATGGGGCACAGCAGAGTTTGACCTTTTCGCGTCCCCATCCAACGCAAAACTGCCCAATTTTTGCTCGCTAGATCCAGGGCTGGTGTTTTCTGGCGAGACGCGTTGTCCCTCTCCTGGACGGGCAGATTCCTCTACACGTTTCCTCCCTTCCCGTTGATCCAGAGGGTCCTTTTGAAACTCCGCAGAGAGCAGGCGACGCTGATATTTATTGCGCCTTTTTGGCCCAGACAGATTTGGTTCCCTCTGCTACACCAGCTGTCCCAGGAACCTCCGGTGCCGCTGCCAAACAGCTCTCACTTATTGTCCCAGGAGGTGGGTTCTTTGGTCCATTAGGACCGTCGCTCTCTGAACCTGCACGCCTGGCTCCTAGAGACATAGCCATCATGCGGTATGGGGTCTCGCAAGAGGTAGCAGATGTTCTAGCGGCTGCTAGAAAACAGGCTACTCATGCCACATACACCATGAAATGGCGCAGATTTTGCCTCTGGGCTCAAGCACAAGGACTTTCCCGATGGATTGTCTGGAAAGGTCGGTCTAATCTAATAGATTCTTTGACTGGGTGACCAAGTAGTAGACCAGGAGGGGCTGTGGACATGGCCTACCTAGATTTTAGCAAGGCATTTGATACAGTCCCACACAAAAGATTAATTCACAAGATAGCCAGCCTTGGATAAAAAATTGGCTAGACAACAGGACGAAAGGTAGTAGTAAATGGAATACACAGTGAAGAAAGGAGGGTTACTAGTGGGGTACCGCAGGGTTCAGTGCTGGGACCAGTCCTTTTTAATGTCTTTATAAGTGACATTGCAGAGGAACTGGAAGGAAAAGTATGTCTCTTTGCAGATGACACAAAGATCTGCAACAGAGTTGATACACAAGATGGAGTGGAAAGGATGAGAAGGGACTTGGCAAGGTTGGAGGAATGGTCAAATGTATGGCAGCTGAGATTCAATGCAAAGAAGTGCAAGGTAATGCACATGGAAAACAAAACCCAGGGAAGCGTACACAATGGGGGTGAGATACTGACAACAGTAAAATGGAAAGGGACCTGGGGTAATTATATCAGATGACTTAAAGGTGGGCAAGCAATGAGAAGGCAGTAAGGAAGGCAGGGGATACTGGGATGCATAGGAAGAGGCATCAATAGTAGAAAACAGGAAGTTGTTATCCCTCTGTACAGACAGTTGGTGAGACCCCATCTGAGTACTGTGTGCAGTTCTGGAGACCCCACTCCGCAAAGACATAGACAGAGGAAGCTGTCCAGAGGAGGGCATTCAAAATGGTGCAGGGTCTGCACCAGAAGACATAGAAGAAAGACTAAAGGAGCTTAATATGTATACCCTAGAGGAAAGGAGGGAGAGAGGGGACATGATAGAAACTTTCAAGTACCTCAAGGAATTAACAAAGTCCAAGAGGTAGCATCTTCCAGAAAAGAGATGCAAGAACAAGGGGCACAATTTGAAGATAGAGGGGACGGCTCAACTGTAATGTGAGGAAGTATTTTTCACTGAGAGGGTTGTGGATGCATGGAACAGCCTCCTGAGGAAGTCGTGGAGTCAAGAACAGTGGGGGACTTCAAGAATGCATGGGACAGGCATAAGGCAGTCCTAGTGGGGGGTAGGAGGAAGTAAGCTGTTGGTTAACTAGGATTTGCAGCTTATCTGTTAGGTAGGAAAATGGGCAGACTAGGTGGGCCAAGCAGTCCTTATCTGCCATCAAATTCTATGTTTCTATGGTCCTAGACTACCTCCTGTCTCTCTTCCAGGCAGGCTTGGCCTATTCCTCTATTAAAGTACACCTTTGTGCCATCTCAGCCTATCAGTCACCTATAGGCCGACGTCCCATAACTCAGCTGGACACAGCACGAGCCTTCCTGAGGGGTGTTCTCCACCTTAGACCTGCGATCAAGGATCCTGTTCCTCCATGGGATTTACCCTTTGTCCTGGAGAAGCTCACGCTGCCACCTTTTGAACCAGCCTCGGATTGCGAGCTGTCTCCTAACATGGAAGACGTTATTTTTAGTTGTCGTTACTTCAGACAGAAGGATTTCTGAACTTCACGCACTGATGTGCAAAGAGCCTTATTTGGTTTTTCACCAGGACAGGGTGTCCCTGAGGACAAATCCAAAGTTTCTACCTAAGGTGGTCTCAGCTGTCACCCTCAATCAGGACATCGACTTACCAGTGTATTTTCCTAAATACTCTTAATAGAGGAGAGGCCCTGTTGCACACTCTAGATGTGCATAGGTGTCTTAAGATACTACCTGACCAGAACCAGGCACCACCGTAAATCTGATCAGCTTTTCGTTTCCTTTGCCGATAGGATGATGGGAGTTCCGGTTTCTAAACAATCGCTGTCCAGGTGGCTCATGCATTGTATCACGTTCTGTTACCAGAAACGCAACAAACCGCTACCGGGCTCAGTTAAGGGACATTCCACAAGGGGTGTGGCTACTTCCTTTGCGGCTATGAAGAACGTGTCCACTTCAGCCATCTGTGCAGCAGCTACTTGGAGCACCGTGCACACCTTTATCAGGCATTATAGCCTGGACGTTGCATCACAGCGAAGAGCTGATTTGGTCTAGCAGTCCTTCAGGGACTCCTATCCTAGGCTTCGGTCCAACTCGCGATCTCTACCTAGCCTCCCCACCTGTGAGGGATTTCCAGTATTGCTTGGGAATCAGTCCTAATGGTGTAACCTGCTGCAAGAACTGTTTCTCAAAGTAAGATAGTACAGTTACGTAAGAACTCATTGTAACAGTAGATCTTAGAGAACAGCTCTTGCAGCAGATACTTTCCTCCCACCATCCCTCTGGAGGTAGAGTTGTTTGGTATCTCTTTCTAGGATTAGGTGTTTCTAACAGCCTGAATACCTTTGATGGCGTATCCTCAGTCTCCACTTCTGATGTCATCTAGTGGCGGGATTCTGGGGGACCGCCCCCTTTTATATGATGCCTGACGTCGGGAGCGGTCCCCGCTGAATACTGCTAGCTAGAAATTTTCTGTGCGGTCCTGGCGCCTGCCGGCTTCAGTCCTAATGGTGTAACCTGCTGCAAGAGCTGTTCTCGAAGATCTACTGTTCAATCAATCAATCATTATATTTATTTATCCAGGCGGGCACCATTGAGCAAGCTCATTTACAAGGTGGACCTGTGGTCCTACAGTAATAATACAGAAAGACAAGTTACAATAGTACAAACAGTAAAAATAGCTGCTATTATAGTAAAAATGCACATTTACAGGTAATATACATTGAACATAGATCTACAAGGAGTTGTGGATAATGAACTTGTGCTGGATCCAAGCCCAAAAACTGTGCATTTTGTAGTGGGAAGTGTTAGGGAGAGGGTAGGCATACCAGATAGAAGATATCAAGCGCATAATGTAGGGAGAGGTGGGAATAGGGCATAAGCGAAGGACCCAATTGTTAGAGCAGAGTGAGGAATTGGAGGGTGGAGGACCGTATAAAAGGTGATGAGCGATTTTGCCCCAAAACGCAGCAACATATGGAGGAGAAAAGCTGCCATTGTACTAAGTGCAAGAGGAGGAATATAGTAGCAGGCATAACTGGGAGGGTCCTGGAGGTGGGGCAGAGGGAGGTGTTGGATGGAGGAGGGACCGAGATATTTTGGGGTGAAAGGCGATAATTATCCTCAAGTGCGGTGGCATGTGTCTAGAATGGGCTGCAGCTGTTCAGAGTGTCAAAGAATAAGATATGGGAGTTTGGCAATAAATCCTGTGGATCTGTTGGTGAGCATGCTAGAGCAGAGCACACATTTCAGCTGGGGGCAGCTGTTTGCGAACGCCGTTTGAGGAGGAGGTTGGTGAGTGTCTATTAAAGCAGTTGCATTCCGTAATGCCATCACGCGTAAAGCCTTTTGAACAAAAAGGGTACTTACTGGGGTTTTCAGCTTAAGTATTTTTGGGGTTTTATTCCATATTGATGGGAGTGAGAATCCAAAGGCGGCTCTCCGACCGATGTGAGTGCCCTGGGTATATTTAGCAGGAGTTAGCAGCAGCTTCTAAGGAATAATTCCTGGGCACAATCGGAGATGGACAGTCTGATGTATTGAGGGAGTTTGCCACTGAGGGCTCTAAGTGTCCAGAGTGCTGCATTAAAGTTGCACCTATAGTGATGAGGTCAGCTGAGGCGGCATATGTGAGTGGCATAATGATGGGTAGAAGGGGAGGTCAGTGATGAAGCATGTAGCTCTGTGGTAGAGCGTATCCAATTTTCAAGATAGAAGCCAACAGCTACTGTGTCAGCGTGGCTCAGTTGGTAGCACATCTGCCCCTGACCAGAAGGTCGTGAGTTCTCGTCCACACCAGGATTGGACTTGCACCTACAAATCGCTGGCATCTGAGTGCAGTATTGGGGGGTGCTGTACTGCTGGGGTGTGCCGTCCTTCGGATGAGACGTTAAATCGAGGTTCCTTCTGCCCATCCTGGTGTTGTCCTGGTGGGTGTCCAGGTGGAAGTAAAAGAGCCCAGGGCACTCTTCGCAAAGAGTAGGGAACATTCCCGGTGTCCTGGCCAACATTCCCCTTCCCATAAACTGGTTCATGCAATTATCCAGGCTGTGTGTGGGTGATGATGTGCGATATGGCCGCCACCACACATTGTCACTTCACTACCAGTCTAGCATTGCTTGTAAAGCGCTTTGGGTGTATGAAAAGCACTATATAAATGCTGATTCTTCTACTGTACATGAAGTCTGCATCAATTAAGGACAGGAACATGGCTTGGACTAGTAGTTTCTTAAGCGTCTGCTGTAAAAGTCTTCTTATCCTGAAAAAGGCCAAGTCTTTGCCTTAATTTTTCAGTAAGTCTTCCAGGTGGTCAGTAAAGGAGAGTTTCAGTAGATCCAGACCCCAAGATATCTGAATTTCAGAACGTACTCTAAGCACTTTCCCAGCATCGTGGTTATTGGGGGGGGTCAGCGCTTGTGTATTCTGCGGGGGAAAATAACATGGCTTTAGTTTTCTTAGCATTTAATAGCAGTTTTTTATTGATTAGTTGGAGTTGCAGGAGGTTGAAATCTTTTTGTAGGTCAGTACAAGCTTCTTTTGGTGTGGGACGACTCCGGTACAGCACTGTCATCCGCGAATAAGTGAATACTTGCATCCTTGATTCCCTCATCAATGTTGTTGATATACACTGCAAAGAGGAGGAGACCTAATATGGATCCCTGAGGGACACCTGTTAGTAAGAGTTTTAGGGCAGATAGTTTGCCATCCACTTTCACCTGCTGGTATCTGTCTGTCAGATATTCAGAGAACCAGTTTACAGAAGTAGCATCCAGTCCTAGTGTTTTTAGCGAGTCGAGGAGCAGGGCATGGTTGACTGTCGAGTGCTTTGCTGAGGTCAAGAAACACAGCACATACTGACATTTTATGCTCCAACCCAGTTGCCAGTCGTTGGTTACTTTAGCTAATGCTGAGACTGTACTGTGGTTGGCTCTGAATCGGATTGAAGGGGTTTATTTATTTTATTTATTTGTTGGAGAATCAGTTTACTACCTTTGAGCCAGGGCTCGTTTCCAAAGGTACCTTGTTACATTGAGGATATACATAGCATTTTAGATTACATAGTACAGGTTTTCTACAAATAGTCGTTCGTTAGAGGTGCCACGTCACACTGTGGTCAAACAACATACATTTGAGTTACAGGGTATAGGTAATTGAAATAGGTTTTACACAATTGGTTTCATATGTTGAGCAATCAACTGGCCTCACCATAAGACAGCAGGCTCTGGCCAGGTTATACTTGGGTATGGTGTGCTGGGAAAGGTGGAGGGGTGGGCTAGGTGGGGAGCTGCCCGGCGGGCATTGTCACGAGTGGAGAGGTCGAGGTCGGGCCTCATTCAGAGACAGGAGCAGCTACCAGTGTTGAGGAGTTGGCTTCGAAGGGTGGTTTTGAATTTGGTGATTGTGATGGCATTGGAGATGGTGGCAGGGAGAGAGTTAAACCAGAATGGGGCTCTGTAGCAGAAGGACCTCTGACCATGAGTGGTTCTTGATCTGGGGACCAGTAGAGCGGTCTTGTTGGAGGACCGTGTTGCAATTGTGGGTGGGATCCGGTGGATGGATGCAGTCACCCCTGGGGGAGAGCCAGAGTAGGGTTTTTTTTAGTGAGGAGGCAGGTATGATAGCGAAGCCGTTCATCTAGGGTCAGGAGTTTAGCATCGTTATACAGTTGACAGGTGTGTGTGAGCCTGGGGGCACCAGTAATCAGTCTGCAAGCCTTATTTAGGGTTACGTGAATTTTTTTGAGGGCAGTCGTGTCGGCAGCACCATAGACTGGTAAGCCATAGTCTACAAGGGACAGTACTGAGGATGTAACAGCGAGCCAGAGAGCATTTGGGGGGAGGCAGTTTCTATGGCGGAAGAGGATGCCAGGCCGTATGTTGGTGGTGGATGCAAGGCCATCAATGTGGTTGTGGAATGTGAGGGCTGAGTCGAAGGTAATCCCGAGGTATTTGTAGGAGCAGACTTGTTCCAGAGGTTGTTTGGTACTAGGAAGAATATGGAGTGGGTGGTTGCTAGCTTTGTTTTGGGGGTGGGCAGAAAGCATAGCTTTGGTTTTTTTAAGATTAATGATAAGTCTGTGCTCCTTTAACCAGGCATCTGCCTCATTGAAGGACTGTTGTAGGGAATCCTGAAGGGAGATGGGATTACGGTGGATGGCAAAAATGACAGCATCGTCAGCATACAGAAGCATTTTGTCAGAGCAAGCACTGGGCAGGGTGTTCAGATAGAGTGAGAAGAGGAGGGGGCCCAGGATGGAGCCTTGGGGAACCCTTGAGTGTATGGGACGGGTATCGGAGAGTGTCCCATTGATTTTAACACACTGTGACCGAGCGTCTAGGTAGCTCGAGCACCATGCTAGAGTTGTAATTTTTCTCTTGTCGATGAAGGATCTTAGTTGGCCATTTACTGTTTTTTCCAGTAGCTTCGAGTGTGTGGGTAGGAGAGAAATTGGCCTATAGTTATTAAGGTTGCAAGGGTCTCCAGATTTAAATAGCGGGATAACATGCAATCTTCCATATTTGAGGGAGGGTACCTTGTGTTAGGGACAGGTTGAATAAATGAGTAATAGGCACTGCCAATATGTGGCATGCTATCTTTAGAAGTATGGTTCAAGTGGCATCTGCGCGGCACTTTTCTTAGTATCCAGGTGGAGAATCAAGTCTTCCACTTCCTTGAGGAACCGATGAGAATGAAATGTTGACTACTTGACCAACATTTGGTGGGGTCAGTGCCAAGTTGGGCGCGTTTTATGCTGGCCGAGTTATCGAACGCTAAGCCTGCTGTGTGACGCGGCGCGGTTGAATGCCTGCAGTATCTCTTTTTTGTCATTGATTACTGTATTGTCAGAGGTAATTTTGTAGGAGCATATTTTGTGATGTGGCTCCCGCCAGTTCTTGATTGTGACCCAGAATTTGGAGGGACAATTGGCTGCAGCATCTAGTTCTGCTTGGTAATGGCAGGCTTTAACTTCCTAATCAGTTTGGTGCAGCTATTTCTGGCTGTTCTAAAGAGGCACCAATCTTTCTCTTTGGGATTTATGGCAGTTTTCCAGAGTTTATCCCTGGACAGTAGTGCAGCCTTGAGATCTTGAGTGAACCAACGCATTTCCTAGCCTTTATGCATATTTTGACACAGGCGCATGTAGATTCATGGCATAGGTAATTATTTCATGTAGTATAGAATATGCAGTTTCCACTGTTTTAGCAAGGTAAAAACTCTGCCACAAGGGGGAGTTTTTTAGGTCAAGTAGGTATGCCTTTGGGTTGAATGACCTGGTTGACCTTTTGGTGGAGAATTTGGCCGTAGTTGGCACTTTGTTGGCTACCCAAACTCCAGCTATTAGGCAGTGGTCGCTAATATCCGCGTCAAAGGTTCCAATGTGGGAGAAGGAATGGGGTTTATTCACAAGCAGGACATCCAGAAGGGTACTTTTGGCTGTGTTCTTTTTGTTGATACGGGTGGGCTCTTCATTGAGCAGGGTGAAACCAAGGGAGTTGCAGAAAGATTTAAGCGGGTGACCGCCTTCTGACAGCCAATCGTAGTTTAGATCCCTGAGGATAATTGTTTCCAGGGGGCTAGTGTCCAAGATAGTTGTAAGGTAGGACAAGAGCTGAGTACCGGCAGATGGTGGTCTATAGCATCCTATGACTCGGAGTGCTAACAATGGGGATAGGTCGATTTTTATGTCCAGGCACTCAAATCCCACTACCAGTGAGTTAGAATTAAGTGTTGATGCCACAAATCTATCTTTGCTGTAGATGGCAACCCTACCTCCTCTGGATTGCCTATCGATCTAAAGATCTGGTAGTTAGGTATATTAATCACGCTATTTGGCGTAGAGGGCCGTAGCCAGGATTCTGAGATAACACACATCTGGCATCGTATGGGCAGTCCAAGCCTGGATAAGGGTGAATTTTTTCAGCAGGCTGCACACATTAATGTACATAAAACTAATACCTTTAAGAGATAGTGACTCAGAAGGGGAGGTAAGTTTATTTATGGGCTCTGGATTAAGCTCAACATTGCCAGAGCAGAGTAAGAGGAGGAGTCGTAGCAATTTTTTCAGGAATTCAAGTGAAAGGCAAAGAGCTCGAGGCTTTTTCTGGCTTGGCATGGAGGAGGAGCCGGGGTGCCAAGCTTTGTTTTTTAATTTATGCAAGCCTAAGGACACTGAGGCTAATACTTTGGCTGTGCAACGCCAGTGGGAGTAACTCGAATTAATTAGAGATAGGGAAGGAGGCGTAGACAAACCTGCAATAGTTGCTCTTCGAGGAAGGTAGTCCACCTGGATCAGTTGGCAAGGAGCCTTGGCATAACATGTGATGTGTAGAGTCAGACTGGGTGAGTAGTCTTCAGGATAAGGATGTGGTGTACCCCCAGTCTCCAATTTTTCGGATAATAAGCCAGTAAGGGGTATGATACACAGTGCAGTCAGGAGGAGGAATTGCCATGAGGCTGCCATAATTGCAGTTGTTGGGTAAATGAGGGAATTTTGATAACAAGGGTAGCTCGCCGGCTGCTGGTTGCAGGAATCCCCTGGCAGTAACAAATTGTTTTAGTATGAAAGAGAAGGCAGGAGATTCGTCAGGGATGGGAGTGGGTGGTGCTAAGGGGTCTATATAATAGCACACAGGAGAGGGATGGGCAGGCGGGGACATTGCGGGCTTCCATTACTCTCTCAGCGGTGGAGTCTGATGAGGTCTCGGCAGCTGCTTCGAAGCGCCGACTGCCCAGTGTCCGCAGTCCATGCGGAGGGTGTCTGAGTTAGGATCCCTAGCGGGTTCTTGGCTAGAGGAAGGAGAGGAGCTCGAATTAATAGTGGGGCAACACAAAGGCTAGCAGTCTGAGCGAAAACAGCTCAATTAGCAACTGAAGAGTCAGCGATTTCCTTGGCGCCTGCAGTCTGGAGAGAGCTACAAAGTCATGAAGGGGCTGTAACACTTGGTTGCTGGGAATATTTTTATACAATAAACAGATTTTTGGCAAATCAGTCACAGTTCAGTAATTTGTAGTACAATTTTCAAGTAAAACAGTGTCTTAGCAAGACAGGATATGCTAGTCAGCAAGGCAGGATATGCTAGTCAGCAGTAAGCAAACCTGAAGTACCAAAATGGTATGCCTCAACAAGACAGAATGAGATAAGGCTGCTAGAAGGCTTAGTTGCAAAAAGGGGATGGGAGGAATTGCAGTTGTTGACAGTAAGTAACCAATAAATTGAAACATCAGATAGGAGTGGGCGGAGACTGTGTGCATTTAAAGGAGGCCTGGGAGGGGGTGGGGGAGAGGGATGAAAAAAAGTTTGCAGAGCTAGCACTGAATCAGTGCACATACAGTTGGAGAGAAACTGCAGCGGGGGGAATGGTAAGTTACTTTACACAGGCCGAGCAGAACAGGCTAAATTAAAATACATAAATTAGAAGCAGAGTACAGGGATGCAGGCTTACGTTAAGCCACATGTCTCGAGTGCTCCTGTCTCAGGTGAGTGAGACCAGCCAATCAGGGAGCTCTACACAGGCGTGGAGCCAATAGCGCTACCCTGAGAAGGCGCTGAAATTGAAAACAGCAGATTGCAAGTGATGATCCGGTTCAGCATTCACACAGCTCAGAGAAATTGTGGCAATTTTTCAAGCATCGCACCTTATCTATCTCTTTGGGAGTAGGTGGATCAGGCTCCTTGCACCATAGAGGTGCTATGGCTGGATCGTGACCGCTGCCTGTGGTGGCAAGTGGCACCTGTAAGGAAGGAGACAGCAGATTAAATAGGAGCAGTGGGGGGGGGGTGGCTAAACAGAGACACACAAAGAGAGCTGAGCACCAACTTGAAAGACAAGTCGGGGCGGTCTCAGACAGAGGCAAGGTGACGGCTAACTCGGGAATCTGGGAATTACGGTAAGTTCTTACGTAACTGTACTTTCTCGTCTCTCTGCTAGCTCAGCATGCTTTCCCAGGCTAGTAAGAAGTTGGATTATTTGTCATTATCCAGTGATGAGACTTTTATGTCTTTTTAGTAGTTGCTGTGATGATTATCAGGGGTATAAGGCCCTTTGCATTGCACCTTTTTCTCTGAGAAGAAGAAACTCGTTGCTGCGTATAGGTAAGAAAGATTGGAGGTGTTCTCCCCGGTGTTTATCACTGTGATTTGGTAGTAAGCCTGCTTGATATACCAGAAATAAATCACTTTATGTGCTGGACACCACTTATCTGTCGTTTCTTCACTTTTGTGCAGTTCTAATAAGAACCTGAGAAAGGTAATTTTATTACCCAGTTACATTTGGCAACCAGCAGATTGGAATGTACAAAGTGAGAATTCCATGCAGTTCTTTGAACTGAATGTCGAGTAGTGTGGTGCATGTTTTCCCACTTGTACCTACTCAAACTTATGGCGGTTGTTCCTTTACGGACTTGTTCTGTCTCGGTTTCAGGTGTGGCAGACCCACACCGAACCACTGGTACACTCCCTTTGTGAGTAGCAGCGTACCGCCTTGGCATCACTGTTTGCTCACAGGGGACTGGAAAGCCATTGAGTGACAGCGCCAAGGATTTTATTCCAGTCATTTGACTGCTTTCTTTGTTTGTTACGCCTGAACTGTGCACAGAACTGAGACTCGATGTCTCTTAACTACCTCACCTCCCATTGAGGATGGACTGATTTCGCGTTGGATGCGAGATTAGCTGCAGACCCCTTGCTTGCGATTTCTGAACAATATCTTGAGTCCAAGTAAAAATCCAAGAAATACCACACCAAAGGTCTCTTGGTAGTGGCTTTACATACAGCTGTAGAAAGTTTACTAGTCTGATGTGCCTCCATTGAACTGCAAAACGCTTCTCTAAAAAAAAAAAGATGGACTTGCAGGCATCGGAGTTAATGAAAAGGGAACAGAAACTCGCAGAGGAGACGGTCACTCCGTGATCATAATAACAGACTGTTGCACTGCACTGCTCAAGACTCTGAGCGAGAATTATGTATGTTAAAAGATGACAATGAAAGGTTAAAATGTGGAAAGAAAAAAAAAACCTATCTTATTTGAATGACATTTTGAGTGGTACAAATGAAAGTTTGAGAGAGGATAATGTTGAATTGAGGGAAGAGAATGCTAGATTGATGCATGAGCTAGACAGAGCTTAGGGAAAATGTCGAATTGGGCACCGCGTACAGAGTATTGCAGCGTGAGGTTGAGAAGGGTATTGAGCAGAGCACTGCTAAAGTTTGTCACAAGAAATGTAGAGGCAAAATTGCGAGAGTGCGCCATCAGCGAGAGATTCTCGCTGGTCATGTAAAAGCCACGAATGGTTTTCATTACACACCCATCGACATTACCTCATCAGGTGATGACTCTGATTACGAGCACTTAGGGTGCCTTGTCATGTCTAAGACCCTGCCCCACAGGGCGGTGGCCTTTACCAGCTTTTCACAAGATGACGGCTATTACAGCGCACCCCCATGTCACGTTGGTACGCCGTCTATGCTGCCACATCAAAACAAACATGGCAACCCCCATGATATGGGAGGCCGACCACCTGCAAGTAGGGGCCCGCTTCCACTGGCTCCCTTCCCAGGAAGACGCATGAGAGTGCGAGGCATTGTACAGGACATTTGACTAGACTATTCACCCCTGAAGGAAGCTCTTCCAAGCAGGAGCAGATTGATGCATGTTCGAAAATGCTGTAACCCAAGAGAATGCATTGAAGGCAGTCGCTGATGTGTGGGGAACTAAACACCACTCCCTGCTTGCCCACTTCCAGTCCCCTACAGGTCGCTCATTCTGTATAGCAAGTCGCCCAAGGCATCGGACAGATGGGCCCAACTGACAACCTCAGCTGTCATTTGGAGAAGGTGCGCTCCCTCTGCGAGAAGTTTTCTCTCCAACCAGAGTACCAGGTCCAAGTCCTGAGACAAACCATTGAGCCTACCCTCTGGGCCAAACTCCTGGAGGCTGTCGCAATTGTGAGATGCCTGACTACAACGATATCGCACAGGCACTCCTTGCTGCCAACTCCTCAGGTATCGTTGGAGCCTGCTTGGCCTATAAGGTCAAGCAAAATGTAAAGGAAAGCTCAGCGGCTTACTATCAACGGTTGTGGCCTGCCTACGAGGCCTGCAAAGGCCAAGCGGGTGAGAACGCTAACAACAACAAAACTGAGAACAAGGTTTTGTACATCTGGAACATGATTCCGGCTCTGCGGGAGAAGGTTGAACTCAGCGTTTACCTGCGGACCAACACCTTTGAGGAGATCCTCACCAAGACAGAGCAGGCCTTCCAGGTCTACCTCTGTAACCTAGCTTCCAGCAAAAACACTAACAAGGCTGCTGCCATCCAAAATCCAATGGCCCAGGTCACCCTGGCCCAAGTCGCCATGGTAGGCTCTGCCCCAACCCACTGTGTGTAGTGGAAGGCAACAATGATAAACCGGATGCCCCTTCTGACAACCGACAGTCGCAAGGGGGGGGGCATGGAACTATAAGAATAACCGGAACAATAACTATAACAGGAATGAGAGATCAAATTCCTGAGAGATCAAATTCCGATGGCAAGTACTGTAATGGGCCTAGCTATCGGGACCTAAAGGACAAAAACAAGACCCTCCACAAACAGCTGGAGAAGGCCCGTGCTGCAAAGGTGGCCGTGTCCACACATACTGTGGCTGCCCTAGCACCGGGTGGTAATGGCACCAACCCTTTCTGGTCTTCGGTTACTGAACAGCCAAGCAGCCGAGGAAAAAACCCCTTCACTGCATCGGGCACTGGCCAGGCCGATGTGGTGATTTGGGAACCACTAATTGTGCAGTTCAAGATCGTGGCTCTGACGTCCGAGGTACAGTATTCGTGCCCTGTGAAGTGCCAAGAGGAGGCCCAACGATCCTCCAGAGGCCTTAGGTTGCAAGGACAGAAGGATGAGGAAGGAGCCGGGAGTAGTACCGATTGACAATTACAGGCACCAGTCCGGATTGTGAGTGACCTGCTCATCGACACAAACGGACGGTCTTGTGTAAGGGCCATGACCGGGGCTGCCAACTGGACATGTTTCTGGATACATGAGCAGCTATGCCTGTTCTCCATGATAACCTAGACACAGCTGGAAGACCAGCGCACAGAGTGTAGGTGGCACCCAACTACACACTTATTGATCTGTGTCTCTGCCTGTGCAGGTAGGCCATCTCAAAACAAATTTTGTTTTTGACCTTATGGTATTATATCATCACCCCATCATACTGGGAATTGATTTTTTTGCACAGCATGGCTGTGTGGTGGTCCTAGCTAACAGGTTATTGCTACAGATCAAGGGACAATGTCATGCTGTCACCATACCAGACTCCCATGCGGTGGCAGCCATCTCCCACAACAAGGAGTATGAGATCATGGCTCTGTTTGAAAGTCATGACTTGTTTCCTGAACTACAACCATTGCTGCAGGAAAATATTGATGTGTTTGCTACTAACAAGCATGATTGTGGTAGGATGCACATCACCATTGAGATCCCAGGACCTAATCCTGTGAGGCAGAAGCAGTACCCATTTCCTGCTGAAGCCTTACCCTCATTGAGGGGGAACCATTTAGTCACTGCTACAACAAGGAGTGATTAGAACTTGTTTCCACTGTGAATTCACCCATT
Organism: Neoceratodus forsteri; assembly: GCA_016271365.2. Lineage (NCBI taxonomy): Eukaryota > Metazoa > Chordata > Ceratodontiformes > Ceratodontidae > Neoceratodus > Neoceratodus forsteri. The sequence goes on from CM028129.1 coordinate 195,266,648, forward strand.
TGGCCTGTGAAAAAGCCAAATGGAGCTTGGAGACTTAACAATAGACTACAGAAAACTTAACTAAGTTACCCCCCAGCTGTGCCCCAACTGTGGCATCAGCTCCTGATGTGTTCAAGTTGCTGACACCTGACAAAAAGTGGTTCTCCGCTCTTGACATCTCTAATGGGTTTTGGTCACTCCTGTTAGCACAAGAAAGCCAATACAAATTTGCTTTTACCTTTGATGGGCGCCAGTACACCTGGACCTGACTGCCTCGGGGCTTCCACAACAACTCTTCCCTCTTCCATCTCCACATGATGGATGCTCTGCAGGGGTTTTCCATGCCCCATTGTCTCCAGCAGTATGTGGATGATTTGCTGTTGGCAGTGTCCACCAAAGAACACCTAACCCTTTTGGATGAACTATTGACTGTCCTCAGGAGAGCAGGCCTCAGTTGCAACCCCTCTAAGGCACAGCTGTGTCAGAAGGAGGTTATGTTCCTTGGCCTGCACATCACAGACCAAGGCTGAAGCCCAGCTGTCAAGAAGATTCTGGACTTACAAGATCTGCCACTTCCTACTAGCGTGGCAACACTGACGCTTTTTGGGAATGGTAAACTACTCTAGGGATTTTATCCCTGATCTTACCTTGAAGGCTGATCCCCTGTATGAACTGCTGAAAAAGAATGTCCCATGGACATGGGGTCCCACACACTGAAGCTGTGGCCCAGCTCAAACAGGCCTTGGCCTCAGCCCAAATCCAGGACTCTCTGTCCATTTGGAAACTGCCACCTCTGATGTGGCCATGTCTGCAGTGCTGGCACAAAAGTACAATGGATACTACAGGCCCATTGCCTATGCATCTCAGATGCTATCCCCAGTTGAGAGGAAATAAGTCTCTGTGAAAGGACACTCTTGGCAACCATCTGGGTTGTCTGACATTTTCTTTCTGTCATTGGGTATGCTCCCATTGTTCTACATACCTGTCACACTCCAATTAACTTTTTGCATTCGGACAAGCTAAAAGATGGATCAGTCTCCAACACCAGACTCACCCATTGGTCTTTGCTTTTGCAGGATAGAGACATCAAAGTATTGCCTGCCAAAATGCCATCAGTTCTGGCCCATGGCCTGCTGTATACAGGTAAGCCCCACGATTGTGCCCTTCAGCCACCTGACCTACCTGACCCAGGACCTTTCCTGCCAGTCACGCCTGAGGTCCTGGAAGACAGCACAATATTCTGCATCTTCACAGATGGATCTGCATCCTATGTTGATGGGGAACAGATAGCGGGGATTGGAGTGCTCATTGGGGATCATGCGGGTGATTTCAGACGCATTACTAGAAAATGCACAGTTATTTCTTCACAGTATGCTGAACTGGCTGCTGTGGCCTCTGCATTGGAGATCATGCCACATGGTGACAAGGATGCCATCATCTTTGCAGACTCCAATTGGGTATGCTCATCTCTGAGTTCTTTCCATTCTGGCAAAAGAGCAACTTTACCTCATCTGATGGCACCCCCATCAAGTATAGGGAATTGTTTGTGTATATACACACCCTGACACAAATGTTCACCCACAAGCTGTACATTCACAAGGTAAAGGCTCATTGCAAGTCTGACCCTTACCATGAATTCAGTGAATGAGCAGACTCACTTGCCAAAGCAGGCACTCAAGGTGGGGGGGGGGAGACATGGGAAATGACTCACCCACAGTGCATAGCGGCAATTGTGCAATCCATAATTGCTGCCAAGAAACCAGTACCAGAGCCCCCTCTGGATCTATCCACTACACAAAAAACAGATCCAGAGATGTGTTCAACTTCCTAGACAAGGGAACTGAGCAACCACTGCCTGTTGGCAGTCCCTACAAAAGACACTCTGACAACTTACATTTGTCTGGTGATCAGACACTCATCTGGTATTACAAACAGGATACAGGTGACAAATTGTGGTTGCACCACAATCTCTGTGAACTGAATTCATTTATGTGGTTCATGACACTCCCACTGGTGGACTCTAGGGACAGAGAATACTTCCAGAGACTTAAGACAGTGGCCTGTCATGGTCAAAGACGAGAACACTATGTAGACAACTGCACAGTGTGTGCTCAGAACAATCCTATTACAGTGAAGAAAAATGCCAAACTACTGCCCCAAAGGCAGTCTGAACCATGGAATGCGATACAGATTGATTTCATTGGATCTCTTACTAACTCCAGTAAAAACAAGTATGTATTTGTCACAGATTTGTTCTCCAAGTGGGTAGAGGCATTTCCCACTAAGAACAACATGGCAAAGACAACTGCCAAGATCCTGGTGGATCAGCTGTTCTCCAGGTGGGGCCTACCTTTAAGGGTAGACTCGGATCAGGGAACCAGCTTTACAGCTGAACTGATGCAACAGACACTCCAACTTCTTGGAGTTGTTCAGAAATTCCACGTTCTAGGGACGTGGATATGTTGTTCAGTCCACACTTACTGGCAGGTTCCTTGCCAATTTAAATCTTGCCGGAAGGTCTTCAAGCTGGCTCCTCCCACCCACCCGGGTGGTAAAACTCTCGGCTCCGCCCCATGACACCAGATCTTCCATACCACTTGGAAGCTCAGGTTCCCTCCTTAATGCTCTGCGTATAGACTGGATCCTAATTCTTCAGTTCGCCCGAAAATAATTCTAAAGTTTTCAAGACTTTGGTCTAATTACTCCCTCGCAGCTGCGATGGACAAATCGACTCTCGGATTTCGGTATTACCCATGCGGGCAGAAAATGTCCGGATGGACCCGCCCACGTGGTCTACTGCCTCGCCCAGATCACAAACCCGCAGACCTACGAGTTATGTCGATCATTTTCGGCCAACGTCCTAGGAGACCGCGCTGCCTGGTTACAGCTTGGGCACCCTGAAAAGCGCTACCAGCCGGTGAAGTCCAAGGAAGCCCGTTGGGAGGTGTCCGTGGCGGCTGGCTCGGCTGAGCAACTCGAGCAAATGATTGCCCTCGAGGAGGAGGCGGCCCAGGCCGCATCCTCATCCTCGGTCACGGCATTTATCCAGCTCTCTCTGGGATCCTCCTACACAGCTTCTTTCAAGGAGCTTTGCCAATCCCTTTCCACGAAGGGAGAGGGGCCATCGGGACACTCTTCTCGGTCCAAAAAGAAGGACTCGAAAGGTAAGTCCCACTGTCGGCGTTCGTGGGAGCGGGAGAGGTCCCTTTCCCCGGACAGTCGACACTTGACTTCGGTCGAGGTTGTGGCTAAGGCCGCTGGCTTCACGAGGGTGTCCCCGTCAGGTCAGCCGGCCAACACACCAGTCGACGCTGTTGAGATTTTTCTCAACCCGCCAGATGGAGCTGTCGACTGTGAAGCTGACAACCCTTCTTCACCAATTCCCCGGTGGAGACAGAGGACTTGCCTGCACCTCCTGTGCCGGAGTCCCTGGTCAAGGCTCTCGAGCCGAGGAAGAGCAGGTATCCCGGCCTTCCCAGACCCGCCCTGAAACACCAAGGGTCTCTGTCTCGGTCTCGACCTCATCTCGGGTCCAGCCGATCCCGCCGACATCGCAGTCTCTGTCTGCATCGGTAAGGTGTGCCGCCGGCCCTCGCCTCCTCCTCGAAGAGGAGAGGCTTCAGCGCAAATTGCATTGGCGCTACGAGGACTTAATGTGACAGCAGTTACTTTTGTCCAGGAACAAGCAGACGCAGTCGCCTTCCCCGGCCATCAAGTGGCTGTCACCCGAAAGGCCGAATCAACCCCTCGCTGTAGTTGAGGTGCCCAAGCCTGGGCCGGTTGTTCGGCCGAAACCAGCTGCCCCACCAATTGTGGTAGAACCTCTGCCTCCACAACCGAAATCAGGGGCGCCGACCAAGGACTCCCGGTCGGGTCAGGGTCTGCCCCACAGGTTGTCGGTCACCCTCACTCCCGACCGTCCTCGGCAGGTGGAGGGTGGCTCCGGCCCCAGGCAGCTCTTCGCGGACTCCTCGGAGTCTGACAACGACTCCTCCCTGTTCTCCAGGCCCCTTGACCTGGAGTCCTCCGGGGGGCAGTCGATGGACGAGAGCCCATCGTTGTTTATGGGTCTGCTTCGGCTCATCTCGGAGTCCACTGGGATGCAGCTCGAGCTCGTATCCAAGCGGGCCAAGTATCCCCTGACGGAGATACTGGACCGATGGATTTGCCCACGGAGACCTTTCCGGTGGCTGAAGCCATTGTTGGCCCAGCCTTGGAGCTCTGGCAGTGGCCGGCTTCCTGTCCTGCGCCTTCGGCCAGGATGGCCAGGAAGTATGCGGTCCCTACCGGCTCTTTGTCGGTTTTGGAGCACCCTCTGCGGAGGGTTGAGTCACTGATAGTGTTTTCCAACGTTCTGAGAAGCGCTAGGGATATGATAAGCCCCGACAAGGGGTCCAAAAGGTGGACTATGCTGGGCGCCAGGTGTACGCTGCATCCTCCCTAGGCCTCCACCAGGCCAGCTCAGCCGTGCTGATGGCACACATCTCCCACGCCTCATGGGCTCCCTGGATGAGGTGATCCTCATCTCCCGACTGACCTGCAGACCACGGTCAAGCAGGTGCGGGATCAGGGAAGGGCGGTGGCGAAACAGCAGCTCCAAACGGCTCTGGACATTGGAGACTCCTGTGTCAGATCAGTAGCGGCCGCAGTGGCCATGTGCCGCAGAGCATGGCTGAGGATATCCACCTTCACGGTGGATACCCAGCATAAATTGGCGGACGTCCCCTTCTTGGGGACTGACCTGTTCAGCCCTGGAGTTGAAGGCCAACTCCAGCGGATCGAAAAGTCCAATGCTACCCTGGACTCTGTCACCTCCGCCCAGAAGGACAAGGGCCGCACAACAACATAAGTCCTTTTCGCCTTCTGCGCCTGCGACACGTCCAGCCCAGCAACATCAGCATCTGGGCCAGCAGGCTCACGCTAGCATCCCAAAGCCAAGCCTGCAGTGCCTCTAACAGGAAGCAGGAGGAAAAGGCCCAGGAGGTCCCTTGGCCAGTCCCTCCTCCAGCCTGCCCAGTAGACGGGTTGAGGGTGTCGCCCCAGCCTCGCCACTCCCTGGTTCCCCCTGTGGGGATCGGTTCACCACTTCCTTTCAGTGGTCTGCTATCACCATCCGGACCTTCAATCCCTGCACCTGACGGCCTGGTTCCTGAGCAGCTAGAGTTCCAGGCCTTGGGTCTTTCCGACGAGGTCCTCAACGTTGTTGAGGCGTCTGCATGAGTCGACCAGAAAATGCTATGCCTTTAAATGGAAGAGATTCTCCATTTGGTGTCAGGGCAAAGGCCTGGACCCTTGCTCCTGTTCCTTGGCAAGCATTCTGGACTACCTGTGGTCCCTTTCTCAGCAAGGGCTTCGGTCAGCGACCCTTAAGGTGCACCTGGCAGTCATCTCGGCTTACCGGGTGCAGGCGGGAAGCAGTCGATGGCGCAGGAGAAGGTGGTTGGACATTTTCTCAAAGGTCTTGATCACGTATCCCTCCGGTCGAGAACCTCCACCTCCGTGGGATCTACTGCTGGTATTGGCCAAGCTCCTGGGCAAGCCATTCAACCAATGCACAGGTGTGACATCTCTCACCTGTCGTGGAAGGCCGCCTTCTTGGTGGCTATCACATCAGCCAGAGGATGGGAGAGCTCCAGGCGCTTTCCATCGAGTCTCCTTATCTGGTCTTCCACAGGGACAAGGTTGTCCTGCGCCCCAACCCGAAATTCCTTCCGAAGGTGGTGTCTGAGTTTCACCTTAACCAGGTGTTGACTCTGCCAGTGTTCTACCCTAATCACACCTCGGAGGCCGAATATAGGCTCCATACTTTGGACCCTAGAATAGAGCTCGCGTATTACAAGGAGCGGACGGCTGAAGTTCGGGGAGAGGTTCGCCAGCTTTTTGTCACCTACGCTGAAGCCGCACCTGGCAGACCTGTAGCCAAGCGGACGATAGGCAGGTGGGTCACCTCCTGCATAGATCTCTGCTATAGGTTGGCGGTCATGGAGCCTCGCAGAAGGATAAGAGCACACACCTTCATTACCCACTACCACATCAACCTTGAGTCACGCCAGGATGCTGATTTTGGGGCCTCGGTTCTCCAGTCATTATTTCCTAAGTAGGGGGTGTGCGCCTTGCCTCCCTCCTCCCGGAGAACTGCTAGGAGTCTGCCAGACAGTGTGGATGAACAACATATCCATGTCCCTAGAAATACAGGTTACTCACCAGTAACAGGAGTTATAGGAGTGGTATATGTTGTTCATCCACATGACCCACCCGCCCTCCCGGCTCGACGCACAACCTGGCTTCCAGGGCTAGATCTGAAATATATATTAATAGTAGAATGAACAACATATACCATTCTAGAACTCCTGTTACAGGTGAGTAACCTGTATTTCTAGGGACATGGATATGTTGTTCATCCACACTTTCTGGCAGGTATCCTTGCCACTTTAAATCTTGCCAGAAGGTCTTCAAGCCGGCTCCTGCCACCCACCCAGGTGGTAAAACACTCGGCTCCGCCCCATGACGCCACATCTTCCTTACCGCTTGGAAGCTCAGGTTCCCTCCTTAATGCTCTGCATATAAGACTGGTTCCTATTTCTTCTGTTTACCCGAAATTACTCTTAAGGTTTTCAAGACTTCGGTCATTTATTTCCCTCGCGGCTGCGATGGACAAATCCAACTCCCGGTTTTCTGAGGTGCCCATACGGGCAGAAGAGGTCTTGGATGGATCCGCACTCCAAGTGCGTCTACTGCTTGGGCCTTGTGCTCTTCCTTTTCGGCCTACGTCCTGGAAGACCGCGCCGCCCATTTACAACTTGGGCGCCCTGAGAAACGTTACCTCCGTAAAGTCGAAGGAGGCCCGTTGGCGTTTCCACGGGCGGCTGGTTTGGCGGAACAGCTTGAGCAGATGATCGCCTCGAGGAGGAGGAGGCGAGGCCGCATCTGGCTCTACCTCGGCCGTGCCTTTATTCCGCCTCCCCGGGATCCTCCTATTCAGCTTCTTTTAAGGAGTTTGTCTGTCCTTTCCACCAAGGGAGAGGGACCAACTTCTTCAGGGCCTTCCTCTCGGTCCAAGAAGAAGGACCACAAGTAGTAAACCATCCGCCGACTCTCTGGGGAGCGGGAGAGGTCCTCTCACTGAGTAGTCGACCATCGACTTCGTCGATCCTTCGCTTCGGCCACTGGCCTCACGGCGTTCCCATCAGGTCAGTTGACCGAGACTCCCATTGACGCAGTCGAGATTTTTCTCAACCCGTCGGATGGGTTGTCGACCGGTGAAGCAGAAAACCCTCAGTCCCCGGTTCCCCCGGTGGAGATTGAGGTTTCCGTGGACTTGCCTATGCCTCCAGTTCCGGAGTCCACAGTTGAACCCTCCGAGCTGAGGGGAGAGCGGGTTTCCCCCGCCCTGCCCCAGAACCCTCCTTGGAAAAGCCGAGATTCGCGGTCTCTGACTTCTTCTCGGTCCAGCCGATCCCACCGTCATAGGCGGTCTCGGTACCGTGGCAGCGCGCATCGCCGCCGTCCTCATCCTCCTCCCTCGATCTAGGGAGGCTTCAGTACGCCGCGCCGGCGCCACGAGGACCCTCATGTGGCAACAGCTTCTGTCCGGGAGCAAGCTGCACGCCGCCGCCTCCGGCTATCAAGTGGCTGTCACCGAGCGGCCAAGCAACCCCTCGCCTAGCTGAGGCGCCTGCTCCCAGGCCTGTTGCTCGACCAAACTGGCTGCACCACCGATTCTGTGGAACCTTCACCTCCATCCGCTGTTTGGGCCCTGACCAAGAATTCTCGGCCGGCCCAGGTCTGCCCCATAGGCTGTCTGTCACCCTCACTCCCGATTGCCCTCGGCAGGTGGAGGGTGGCTCAGGCCCTAGGCAGCTCTTTGTGGACTCCTCAGAGTCAGATGACGATTCCTCCCTGTTCTCCAGGCGGGTCGACTTGGAGTCCTCAGGAGGTCACTCGCTGTACGATAGCCCTTCGTCCTTCATGGGTTTGCTTAGGCTCATCTCGGAGTCCACCGGGATGCATCTCGAGCCCGTATCCAAGCGGGCCAAGTATCCCCTCACAGAGATTTTGGACCGAGGGGATTCTCCTACGGAGGCCTTTCCAGTGGCCGAGGCCATTGTGGGCCCGGCCTTGGAGCTATGGCAGCGTCCTGCTTCCTTCCCTGTGCCATCGACCAGGATGGTGAGGAAGTATTCGGTCCCTACCGGCTCCCTGTCCGGTTTCTGAACACCCCTCAGCCGGGGTTTGGTTACCGCAGTGCCTTCCGGTGCCGGAAGCACCAGGGACGGACAAGCTCTCCGACAAGGAGTCCAAGAAGTTGGACTATGTCGAGAAAGCTACTTGGCCCTCCCTGGCCTTCGCCAGGCCAGTTCGCCATGCTGATGGCGCACTTCTCTTATGCCCTGTTGGGCCCCTGGACGAGGTAGTCCTCATCTCCGGCTGACCTGCAGACCATGGTTAAGCAGGCGGGACCAGGCAGTGGCCAAGCAGCAATTTCAGACTGCTTTTGACATCGGTGACCTGCTGCCAGGTCAGTAGCGGCCGCGAGTGGCTGTCGCGCCGCGGCATGGCTGAGGATATCCACCTTCACAGCGGATACCCAGCACAAGTTGGCAGATGTCCCTTCCTGGGACCGACCTTTTCAGCCCTGGAGTAGAAGGTCACTTCCAGAGGATCGAAAAGTTCAATGCCACTCTGACTCGGTCTCATCTGCCCAGAGGGACAAGGCCCGCAGACCGCAACCCAAGCCCTTTCGTCCGTCTGCGCCTGCGGCACGTCCGGCTCAGCAGCATCAGGGCCAGCAGGCTCACGCTTGGCATCCCAAACCCAAGCCCTCGGCTTCCTCTTCCAGGAAGCAGGGAGGTAAAGGCCCAGGTGGTCCCTTGGCCGGTTCCTCCTCCAAGCCTGCCCAGTGACAGGTTGAGGGGTGCCGCCCCAACCCGTCACCCAACACCAGGTTCCCCTCGTGGGGGGCCGGCTTTGCCACTTCCTTTCCGCCTGGTCTGCTATCACCACAGACCGGTGGGTGTTGGAAGTGGTGGGAAAGGGCCTGCCTCTGGAGTTCGAGCAGGGGTCCTCGCTGTTGGCTCGCTGAGCCAACATCGCTCTGCTCCTCGAGAAAGAGGTGATCAGAGAGGTGGCAGACCTTCCCTCAGACCCGGGGTTAGTGTCCAGGTACTTCCTGGTCCCAAAACGGACAGGGGGGGCTGGCGCCCCATTCTCTACCTGCACGACCTAAACAAGTTCCTAAGGTCTCGGACCTTCAGGATGGTCACTCTGGCTCAGATAATACCATCCCTGGAACGCGGCATGTGGTTCTGCTCTCTGGACCTACAGGACGCTTTTTCACGTCCCTGTCCGTCTCACCAGAGATTCCTTCGCTTTTGAGTGGAAGGATCCCTTTACGAGTTCCGAGCCATGCCCTTCGGCCTTTCTCTTGCTCCCAGGGTCTTCACCAAATGCATGGCAGTGGTGACAGCCTTCCTGCGGCGCTGAGGGGTCCGGGTGTACCCTTACCTGGATGATTGGTTGATAGCAGGCCCTCCAGACAGGAGGTGGAGCGTCCAGAGATCTGGCCCTCTGGGTTTGCTATCAAATCGACCTCCTCATCAACGAGGCCAAGTTGGAACCTGACCAAGCAGGTGATTCTTTTCATCGGGCAGAGCTCGACTCTCTTTGAGCCAGAGCATGGCTCCCGGCGGACAGGGCCGAGGTTCTTTCCTCCTTTGCCCAGTCATTTCTGGTTGGGCAATCGCGCCCTGCCCGGGACTTCCTGCACCTCCTGGGTCTCATGGCGGCCTGCACCAGCGTGGTCCATTGGGCCCTCTGGCACATGCGTCCCCTTCAGTGGGGACTGGCCAGCCAGTGGTCACAACGCTGCAATCCATTGGCCCAGCTAGTGACGGTGACCCAAGGGATGTGGAACGCTCTCCAGTGGTGGACCGTTCCAGCTCATCTGCAGTAGAGCATCCCGTTTGTCCGCCCCGAGCCGACGGTCTCTCTATCGACCGATGCCTCTCTAATGGGTTGGGGTGCCCATCTGGGGGAGCACAGAGCGCACGGCCTCTGGTCCCCTCGGGAGTCCCGATGCCATATCAACCTGCTGGAGCTGGGCGTCTGCCTAGCCCTCACCGCCTTTGCCCGTTTCTACGGGTCAAGTGGTTCAGGTCCAGATGGACAATACCACAACCATGTACTGCCTAAACCGCCAGGGTGGGACGCGCTCCATGCCTCTGTGCAAGGAAGCTCTCCGCATTTGGTCACTCGTGCGCAGCCTGGAGGCAGATCTTCTAGCCATTCATGTGGCAGGAGCCTCCCAACACCCTGGCCGATGCCCTAAGCTGGATAGGGGCTGTGTCCCATGAGTGATCTCTCCTGCCAGAGGTAGTACAAGATCTGTTCTCCCATTGGGGCACACCTCAGGTGGACCTGTTTGCCTCCAGGGAGAATGCGAAGCTGAGGCCGTTCCATGCCTGCCCCCCCAGCAGGGCTCGCTGCAGGGGGATGCCTTCTCGAGGCCGTGGACCCCGGGCCTCTTCTATGCCTTTCCCCCATTTCCCTTGATCCACAAGGTGCTTCTCAAAGCAAGGAGGGACAAGGCGCAGGTGATTCTGGTAGCCCCAGACTGGCCCAGCCAATGCTGGTATCCAGATCTCCTCAGCCTCAGCTCCAGGCTCCCGAGGCAGCTTCCAGCCCACCCGGACCTACTCTCAGTCAATCGGGGGAAGTTTTTCCATCCGGACCTTCAATCCCTGCACTTGACGGCCTGGTTCCTGAGCTGCTAGAGTTCTAGGCCTTGGGTCTTCCAACGAGGTCCTCAATGTAGTTGAGGTTTCCGTAAGGAGTCGACCAGGAAATGCTATGCCTTTAAATGGAAGAGATTTTCCATTTGGTGTCAGGTAAGGGCCTGGACCTTCCTCCTGTTGCTATGGCAAGCATCTTGACTATCTGTGGTCCCTTTCTCAGCAAGGGCTTAGGTCGATGCACTATAAGGTGCACTGGCAGCCATCTCTGCTACCGGGCCGGGCCGGAAGCAGTCGGTGGCGCAGGGAGAAGGTGGTCTGGCGCTTTTTCAAGGTCTCGATCACATTTTCCTCCGGTGCAGAACCTCCACCTCCGGGATCTACTGCTGGTATTGGCAAAGCTCATGGGCGCTATATTCAACCGATGCACAGGTGTGGTCTCTTCACCTGTCGTGGAAGACCGCTTCTTGGTGGCTATACGACAGCCAGAAGGATGGGAGAGCTCCAGGCGCTTTGCATCGAGTCTCCTTACCTGGTCTTCCACATAGGGACAGAGTTGTCCTACGCCTCACCCGAAATTCCTTCCGAAGGTGGTGTCGAGTTTCACCTCTAACCAGGTGTTGACTCTGCCGGTGTTCTAACCCAATCACACTCGGAGGCCGAATATAGGCTCCATACCTGGACCCTAGAAGGAGTCCTTACTATAAGGAGCGCACGGCTGAAATTGGGAGAGGTTCGCCAGCTGTTTGTCACCTACGCTGAGCCGCACCTGGCAGACCTGCAGCTAAGCGGGACGATAAGCAGGTGGGTCATCTCTGCATAGATCTCTGCTATAGGTTGGCGGGCATGGAGCCTCCCAGAGGGATAAGAGCTCATTCTACTCGCCATACCGCTGCATCGGTAGCTGCTTCCAGGGACGTCCCTATCCAGGATATCTGCAGGGTTGCTACCTGGAAGTCAGCACATACCTTTATTACCCACTACCACATCAACCTTGAGTCACGCCGGGTTGCTGGTTTTGGGGCCTCGGTTATCCATTCTCTATTCCCTAAGTAGGGGGTGTGCGCCTTGCCTCCCTCCTCCCGAAGAACTGCTAGGAGTATGCCAGCAAGTGTGGATGAACAACATATCCATGTCCCTAGAAATACAGGTTACTCACCTGTAACAGGAGTTCTAGGAATGGTATATGTTGTTCATCCACACGACCCACCCGACTTCCCCGGCTTCGACGCACTACCTGAGCTTCCAGCGGGCCAGATCTGGCGTCATGGGGCGGAGCCGAGAGTTTTACCACCTGGGTGGGTGGGAGGAGCCAGCTTGAAGACCTTCCGGCAAGATTTAAAGCGGCAAGGATACCTGCCAGAAAGTGTGGATGAACATCATATACCATTCCTAGAACTCCTGTTACAGGTGAGTAACCTGTATTTCTTTACCATCCTCAATCATCAGGTCAGGTAGAAAGAGCTAACAGACGCATAAAACAGATATTATGCAAATCCATTGATGATAATCACAAGGATTGGGATTCCCTCTTGCCACTACTACTGATGGCAATTGGGAGTATGCCTGCAGCTACCACTCAGTGTAAACTTTGAGGTTATGACTGGTAGAGCCATGAGACTACTTGAACACCTGTTAATTGATCTCCACACCCCAATTGCAGATAAGAGTATCTGTAGACAAGTATGTGGAAAAGCTTCATGATGTCATCATGAAGACACACCTGTTCGCTGCCAAACAATTGGGCAAGGCTCTACAAAAAGCTAAGGCTCATTTTGACAAGCATGTCAAAGAAGTTGACTGGCAAGTTGGAGACCAAGTAATGCTTCTCCAATACAGACAACTCACACACTCATTTGTTAGTAAATGGGAAGGTCCCTATCCCATTTTCAACAAGCTCAGCCCTGCTCTGCATCAGGTCAGAGTACACCAGCAGAAAAAGACTGCTGACAAGTGGTTCCATGCTAACCAACTCAAACTATATAAAAGTGACTAAAATCTCACTTTTCCTAACCCCATAGAGCGGAGTAGTACTGTCAGCTAACTATTCCTTTTCTATTTCTTTCAGATATCTGCAAGGTGGCTATCTTGCACCCCTTCTACTGGTGGGACTACTGCCTCTAACCGCTATAGCACCCCCATTCAAACCCTCACAGACTTACAAGGACCGATTGGATCACGTGCTTGGTCAGATGGAACATTAGACTCCCATGGGTGTTCGGATTAACATTCCAAACAAAAACGTTAAGGTTACTTAAGGCAAAGATGCCTTTCTGGATGCTGTAGTGGTTGCCCCGGGTAAATCTTCACTTTCCATTCAATGGCAAACTGATGCAATGGGCTATACAATCCCTGTAGCTCGCCTGGCCAAAGGTACATTCCATGGCTGGCCTAACACTGACATATCTCAAAATGGTTCTCTCTATATTAGACAGGCTTCCCCACGACACACTGGTCAGTATAATCTTACTGCACTTATTGATCCTGCCTTTTGTGAGAGACTTCCTTCACAGGAGGTCACTGACTTTTGTCTCCAAAACTATGCTGCATCCTCTTCTCTCTACCTCTCTGTAGTCCTACCCGGTCAGGAAGAACTGCTTGCCTGCCCTCGTATGGAGGATGGCCCTCCTAGTGGTTTGACCACCACATCACTCCCAGGAGCTCTGATAAACAATGTACAAGTTATGCAGGTCCCAGTTATTTTCAATTTCACATTGGAATATGGCTGAATTTGGTTTATGTCAACAAACTAATACTTCTAAGTTCTATAGTATGATGCTTACTGATCTTGTAACTGCTTATCAAACATGCACAAATGATCCTGTTGGTGGACCTTACACCACCGACCATATTGGTGTTTTTAGACTAGCCCGTAAATATGCTAAACCCAGAGCAAAACGCACCAAGCGGGACACAGCCTCAGACGTCGCTGGTGCAGCCGGTTCTATGTCTGGTATAACCGGAGTAGCCGGCACTGTTACTGGCCTTTTTGGCTAAGGAATGTCTTTGGAATATAACAGATATTGCCTCCATTAAGGCACAGACAGTTAAATTCCAACAAACACTTGACAATGATGTTATGCCCCCTATCTTGCAAGGTGTTAATTCTCTTAGTGAGGAAGAATGTTATACAGTGTATATAATATGAAGGAGATTGCTCAAGGGTTCAATGATACGAGACAGAAACTTAATGGTCTTATTTTTCAGAACAACTGTGAGGTGGACAAGCAATATATTGGGCGTGAAATGTTATGTTCTGCTTATGGTTCTTATGTCATTTCTACTGTCAGTGCTCTTTTCAGGGATTTGGAATCAGGCAAAATACCAGATGTCATTCATGATCTCAGATTGGGTAAATGGTATTGCCCACATTGCTCAACCACAGGTTGCATTTCTATGTGTTTTAAGAATTCTCTTAACATTTCAATGTCTACTGTGTGTAATATTGGTTACGTTTCCAGGTTTCCTAACAGAGCCCCCTGTTACCTGACCAAATCTTGTTCAATTAAGAGTAACATGTTTGTGACGTTTACTAGCTCCTTACCACGCTTTGATCCAGCTACATCTGTCTTCGACAAAATGGAAAATATCCACTCCATTGGACATCTTAAAAATGACTTTTTCTGTGAACGAACTGAACTTCCTTCTATGTTGGTTTACCACTCCGTTCTTCAAGCTTGGGTGGCTCCTCACATGAACTGTTGTGATAAGAAAGGATTCTACTTCTTGTGCCGCTGTGACGTTTTTGACATTGTGAAACCAGTTTGCGGCTACTCGCCAGAACATATTGACTGGACTTTGACATTGGGTGAAGACCTGCAGACAAATCTTACTGACGTTGATTCAGATGATGTCACTCCTGCTGCATCTTCAGCGTTCAGCGCCAAAACAGCACCATCCAGAAACTATCTTGAAGAGATGCATCGCTTCACCACTCAGCTAACAAATCAGACTTTCACTTGCCCTGTACGCTTACATCACTGGCACGTACCTACACTCGGAGTCACTTATACCTCTGAGGGACAGTTTTGCGTGGCAACAAATTATCCATCATTTGCTTATGGAACTCGTACCTACACTAATAATAACCCTAACTTCTGTTTTACTCCACAGCAAAAAAACGTGATCGGTCACACTGCGATCACGCCTGTTCCTCTCCCTGAACCAGACGTTATTGACACTGATCCCCAATACTTGCTTGCCCTGTCTCAATATTTGCCCATTTTTAATGTGCACATTGATCCCGTAACTCTCTCCTTGCCATCTCTTTTAGCAAGAAAAGATGGTCATTTGAACTATATTAGCAATAATAGATCTAAAGCAGATAATATCCTTAATGATTTAATTCATGATGGTGATTTAAGTCTTGCAGTTGTCATTTACTGGGTAGAACTAAGCTTCAAAGTTTTTGTTGTTATTCAAGCATTTTTGATTATTTTCCTGAATTTTACTGTTTGCTGCCTGTGACGTACCTTCAAAACATCGAGGATGACTCCAATTCCTGTACAAGGCTTGTGCGTCGGGCCTGTAAACAACATTTTAGCTCCATCCCTACCAGCTTACTTGGGATTGTTTCCCCTTCTGAGGCAACAAGGGAGGGAATGTTATCCATGGAACAGTACCCCTGATCAGCCCCCTACCTCGCAGATGGTAATACTTAGGGCACAGGCACTTATCGTGTAAGCTTAAGTGTCAGGATCTGAGTTCTATTGTATTTTCTACTAAGAATCATATATATATATATATGTATATGTATATCATAATTGTATCACTTGGGAGACACCTCTGTTTATACTATTGTACAGTCATTAGTTAGACAATACGCCCATCTTTAGTTCTAGTGCAGAACAGCAGTTACTTATGTAAGTATGAGTATAACCACAGGGTTTTAAATAATTGATTAGCAGTTTTTTTGTTGGGACAATACTAACTGTACAGAAAGCATTTATATAGGTTTTCTAGAAGTGTTGTGTTTGTTAAACACAGTGAGGCAAGTGCTATACATTTTCACAATGTTTTAGAACTTTTATGAGCAAAACGCTAATCAATTTTTAGAGTTAAATAAAACCCTGAACCGCAAATGGCCTTCACAAATACAGGTCCTGTGCTTAGTTATCTTGTCTCTCTGCTAGCTCAGCATGCTTTCCTAGGCTAGTAAGAAGTTATGTTATTTGTCATTATCCAGTGATGAGACTTTTATATATCTTTTTAGTAGTTGCTGTGATGATTATCAGGGGTATAAGGCCCTTTGCATTGCACCTTTTTCTCTGAGAAGAAGAAACTTGTTGCTGTGTATAGGTAAGAAAGATTGGCGGTGTTCTCCCCGGTGTTTATCACTGTGATTTGGTAGTAAGCCTGCTTGATATACCAGAAATAAATCACTTTATGTGCTGGACACCACTTGTCTGTCGTTTCTTCACTTTTGTGCAGTTCTAACAAGAACCTGAGGAAGGTAATTTTATTACCCAGTTACACCACCCTGCATATTTCAGCTCAAAACTCCAAATCGTGTAGTGACAAAGAAACCGTGCCTTTGGCGGATGCCACAGTGTTAACCTATAGGAAAAATGTACAACTTCAGAGTGCTGTAACTATGGTACCAATGGAAATGTTTTCACCAAACCACCAAAAGGTACATCTGTGGTGCGAGGGCTTGCCACCCTGCAAATATCAGCCCAAAAGTCCAAACCGTGTGGTGGCAGTGAGGTGGCAAAGAAATGGTAATTTTTGGGGCAGTACTGTTGAAAATTGCGACAGATTTGGCAGATTTTCGACAGTACAAGCACGATACTTTCGCAAATTTGTGAAATTTTCATGCTTGTACTGTCCGATCAAAATAAACATATTTCTGAGTACTATTTTAAAATTCTGATGCATGGGTGTGCTGTTCTAGGACCCCATTTAGGTAAACACAACAGTTGGTGTTTATGTACAGTAGGGGCAATAGTTTTTAAACTATATCGTGTTTTTCTCTACTGCTAACTGAAAACAAGATGGCGGCCACAGAACAGTACTGAAGGCATTTGTGACAGAAAAAGGTGCTTTCACGAAAGAATCTATCACTGTCGTGTGGAACATATATTTTTTCCCCCATAGGATATAATGGGGAAACTTTAAACTTTAAAATGGATTAATATTTGTTCACCAAACCTTCAAAAGGCACTTCCCTAACTCAATCCCCATATACCCTAAAAATTTCAGACCAGATGGACAAACCGTTCGGGCTGTGGAAACGAGTAAAGAATTTGCCAGAGTTGAGGATTTTTCACACTATCCGGCACTCCTCAGCTCCGCAACCATAAATCCGACTGGAATTAAAATTTTCAGATCCAGAAATCTGTGGTATGATAACATACATGTCAAATTTCAGGTGAATCAGACGAACTGTTGCAATGTTATTAAAGTGCAAAATTTGGAGTTTAACGTAGAAGTGGCCATGCAACCCTAACTATACCTGCCCTACCAGGCAGGTATATATTTAAGCAGTTTATCCCTCCAGGGTGTGGGTATATTGGTGGATTTACTACGGCTGGTGTGATTCGGTCATGAGGCGCCGCCGAGTGACCGAACCACATCAGTCGTGTTAAGTCCTCCAGTATACCCACACCCTGGAGGGATAAATTGATATTATACAATGGCAATTGTTGTTTTATTTTTTTTTTTATATATTTTGTAACTAACTGAGGTCCGTACGGTTGGAAGGAGGGTGTCATTTTTTTAATATTTACCGCAGTGTTTTAGTGAAGTGGCAACAGGACAAATGGCAGTTTCGATTAAAGTGAAAGTGACCGGACTGGCATGAGATAAGGTTGGCTGGCACTTTTTCCCGTGGGTACACTGGAGGATTTACCACGCTGGGAAAGATGCCAGCCAACCAATCAGGATGCAGTATTTGGGACATTGGATTTACCACATTGTATAATTACATTTATATAGCGTGCTCGCTCTCTCTTGCTCTGTATGTGTGTGTGTGTGTGTGTGTGTGTGTGTATGTATGTGTGTATGTATATATATATATGTGTGTGTGTGTGTGTAATGGGTAAGGGTGGTATACAAGAATGTATACCCACTGACCTGAGCTTCTTAGGACTATAAGGCCACGAGCCCAAAGGGTGAGTGGCTTTATTGTCCTAATAAGCCCCCTCGATGAGTATACCTCTTTGTGCTCCACCCTTACCCATTGTTTGCTGGATATAAACATTAGGATGGTTATTGTTTTGGAGGTCATATTTACAGTTTCTTGCAGAAAGGAGGGAATGGTGTGTAGTGCATGCTGGTAGGAGTTTGGGTGGGGGGTTGCAGGGTTTGGGAGGGTTTTGTGTTTTTTTTTTTTTCCCAGGTTCTTTAGCAGCTTGTTAATTGGTTGGCTAGCTTTCTAATGCTGTGCTAATTGTATTATTAGTGGTGTCCCATTGGATTTAATGTAGTGTAGGTGTATACTTGTAATTGTTTGATTAGTGTACTGTAGGTTTATAGCTTCAATTAGTGTAGGTGTATAGTTGTAAGAGTTTAATTAGTGCAGGTGGTATATACTTGGAATTGATAGATTAGTTAAGCAATAAGGCACAACAGGGTGTGGGTTATTGGGGATTTACCCACGCCTTGTGTGGTGTGTCATGAGGTGTAGCCGAATGACTTAATCACACAAGAAGTAGGTAAATCACCCAACGATTCACACCCTGAAGTGCCTCATTGTGATTATACAATGGACCCATGTGTAAAATACCTTTAAAATGTGTTTGTATTTTATAAATGCCATTCTTTAGCCATGGGTTATGCAGGATTTACCCACGGTCACGTGACATGTTTTGACCAATGAGGTGATTGTCACACACCATTGTATAATTGCAGGTATACTTTCTGTTGATTAGTCACAGGTATACAGGGAAATAAATGATGGCCTTTTCCATGGGGAAGTCCAGTTCATATATTTATATCTATATACAGTATCAATCTACGTATATTTGTGTGTGTGTGTATATACGCTGTATATCATTTATACATATGTCAGAGCCCAGGAGTTGCTACAGTGCCCCAGTTCCCATGATAACAGTAAGAGATAGTATCAGTGTTGTAAAGTCTCCTAGCTATAACACAGAATAGCAACCAGAAAAAGGTGTGTGTGGTGGTGGGGTTGGGTTTACGGAGTCATGAATATAAAACATGGGAAGCTGTTGCTGATCTTTGGGGTTTGCAGAATTATTTCTTTTACAGCATGTGGGTGGCTGGAATGTTTTTTTTTTGGTGTGTGTTTTGAGTTTTAGCCTTTTGTCTGATGGGTGGCTCCTAATGAGTTGGAAAATCCTATAACAGTGCTTGTGGTTTGTTACATAAGAATTTCCAGATGTCTATCCATGACACTTTAAAAATACAAGAAATTTAACTTTTTATTGTATTGTTTCAGGGAGGCCAGAAAGAACAAAAGTGCCCTGAGTTTGGGCTACCATGGTAATGTGGTGGATCTATGGTAAGTATGCACACCAGATGCGCAGAATGGTTACCAGTTTGCACTAGCTGCCACCAGACTGTGTGTGTGTGTGTGTGTGTGTGTGTGTGTGTGTGTGTGTGTGTGTGTGTGCGAGATTGTTCCGAGATGTTGTTTTATGGGGGGATTTTTCTGAGATGTTTGTTGTGGGTTTGGGGATTTTTCTGAAATGTTTGTTGGGGGTGTTTTTTTCTGAGATGTTTGATGGGGGTGGGTTTTTCTGAGATGATGTTTGGTGGGGGATTTTTCTGAGATGTTAATTGATGTGGAGCTGAACATGAGTTTATGTGAATTTATATGGAATTATACATTGTCTGTTTATAGGAGGCATTTGTATTCTGACATAAAGTTTAGGTTGCAGTTGCTGTAGGTCCCAGACTAGCTCAGGGTTTTATTTAACTCTAAAAATTCATTAGTGTTTTGCTCATAAAAGTTCTAAAATATTGTGAAAATGCATAGCACTTGTCTCACTGTGTTTAATAAACATAACACTTCTAGAAAACCTATATAAATGCTTTCTGTACAGTTAGTATTATCCCAAGAAAAAAACTACTAATCAGTTATTTAAAACCCTGAAGCTATAGAAATCTGAGATGGTGATACATTTCCTGGGTCTAATTTGGGATTGGCAAGGCAGTTGTGCCCTGACTTGGATTCTGTCTTTGATCACTCTGAATTTGATCGGTATAATCTGAGTCAGTCTGAGGCTGCCATCCTTGGTTGGTGGTGGTGGGTCAGATCGGAATCAGAGTCCGAACCAAAGTTAGGTTACTGGCAACCACTCTGGGGCTGGGATCACTGGGAATTTGACCTGGATGATCCAAACTGATTGAAGACGTTCTGCCTGGATGAAAAAGGATGGACGTTTCTAGGCCAACTTTTTCACTGAGATATTATGAAGAATTTTTAGAACTTTAAGGCAGAGTTCTAGCTGCTGCTGGGCTAGGATCTTTTCCAGTTCTTCCACATTACAGTTTGCCAATATAGGACAGGTGGGGTCAGAGATAGTGAAATCTCTCACTCACACTCTAACTGTTTGCTCCAAGCAGCACAAGAACACGATTTAAAAAAAAAAACAAAAAACTTTCTGATCTGGTTGAACACATGCCCAGATTACATCCTAAACGAGCAGCAGAGTGCACACAGCATTCATGGGCAGATGTAATGCAAACAAATCTATCATCATCACAATCGCCTGAGATAGGACAGGCGCCCATGAAACAAGGTCCAACAACTCTTGGCAAGAATATCAGTAGAAAGTGGTAAGTGGCTACTTTCGAACACCAGTGATCTCCCAGTACAACTGGCATATACAGACAGTGCTGGAAACAGTATGGAATGCAGATCTTGCTCCTGTGTGCTGGTTATTTCCAGTTATAGCCCCCTTGTGGACGTCTGTGGAAAAGGTCATACAACAAATAAGAGTTTCAAACCGGTTTAGTTTTGGGGTCTGGATGGTGCCATTATAACTCAGAAAATACAGAGGCAAATACATTTTTAGAATATTCAGAGATATCAGCTGGCAGAATCAGTTACTTGATGCAGGTTGGTGAACACTCGCCATGCTCATAACTTGGCTCTCCCAGTGTAAGCAGACACTGCTGATGGAGAACATCACCATAAGGTTGAAGCAGCAGTGCAATGTAAAAAGAATCTGCGCTTTTTCAACAGTTTATTCCCTGTGCTCTGTTGAGCATTTCCCTGGTAATCTTTTCCCACTGGCATTGTACTATCATCCCGTACTTTGCTCAGTTTCCTTTTTTTTTTTGTTTGTTTATGTTTACATTTCTTCCACCCGCCATGTTGAAGGCAGCAGTAAAAGGTAGGCAGCTACCATATTTTCTGTAGCGCTACAAACCTGGAAACTGATCACTTCCTGATTAGGTAGTACTGCTGCTTTACGTTTGCAGAAAGTTAATTCTAACAACGTGGGCACTCTGGCAGTTCTGCTGGAGACAGCAGAGTCATTTGAAGTCTTCAAGCTAAGCTGCTTAGGGTTACCACCTGTCCTGATTTGGGCAGCTGTGTCCTGCAAAAAAACATGAAAAATACCACATGTCCTGACTTTATAGGAGAAAAAATATTTTCTAACTTTTCACTAAGTGTTGCAGAAAACTATAATGTTAACTAAAATACCTTAAAATGACAAGAAACAATAGAAGCAAATAAGAAACTACAATACTTACCCTCAATTCTGATAATATAGAGAAAACAAGTGTGCTGCATTGGTCGAGGTTACATACTGTCCTGCAAAAAATCATGTTTCAGTAGGAAATGTCCCGCTTTGGGCTTCTGAAAAGGTGGTAACCCTAAAGCTGCTCCCACCACGTGGGTGGTACCATCTTTGACCTGTGATGTTAGAATTTTCTATCGCTGGAAGGGACAGGTTTTTGTGCTTTGTTTTGACAAGTCTTTGACTTGTTCTGCACTCGATGTCGACAGAAAACGTCAGCCATGGATCTATACGACACATGCTTGTACTGCCTGGATGATAAACACAATGTTGCGGGATACGCTTTTTGCTGGGTCATGTTTCCAGTGTCCATCAAAGTTCAGAAGGCCAGGCTGGACCCTGGAAAGCCTAAAGATTGCAAAAAGACATTGGCGATGGCCTGGTTGGCTGCTCAGCTTGTGTTCACGGAAGAAGAGATGGTGGCTGCGGTGAGTTTTATTCAGTCTCACTGCTGTTCCCAGCTCAGGCCAGCACTGGAGGTTCATTCCCTGATGATTCAGAAGAATGTGCATGGTCCTGCAAACCTTTGGGGAGGCCTTTGTATAAAGGAAGCCAATTCAGGCAGTTATATTTTGGCATAGGACCCGGCTGATGGGTGGTCTTTCTTGATGTTTGGTAGCTGGGCAACTTCCCATCAGGGCCGTGATGTGAACACCGAGACACCTACTCCTATTGGAGGTAAAATAAGTGACCAATTCTGACAGAAAGAATATTATATTTGTAAGATTTGCCATGGGGTGCCCTGAATTTTCTGTTTTAACTAATGTACTGTATGCCATAAAGCAGTAGCACCCCTAAAGAAAAAGCCATGTAATGTTTGTAAATGAGCAAGGGTCAAAGTGCTTATTTCGTGGAAAGGGTTGTGGACTGTCTTGTTGTTAAATGGGTTTCAAGACCCGAGGCAGCATGGATTCTTCCCCGGGAGGGTCGGGGGATCATGTCAAACATATTTGATAAATTCTTTTTGACTGGGTGACCAGAGATTAGATCAGGGTGGAGCGGTGGACGTGGCCTTCCTAGATTCAGTAAGGCTTTCAACACCGTTCCACAAGGTGACTAGTGAGCAAGCTAGGTAGCTTAGGAGTGGGACCAAAGGTGGTAAATAGGGTAAGAAATTGGTTAGGGAATATGTGGTGGAGATTGGTGGTAAACAGAGTTCACTCCAAGGAAGGGAGGGTGACCAATGGGGTACCTCAGGGATCAGTGCTGGGACCAGTCCTTTTTTTAATGACTTTATAAGTAATATTGCAGAGAAGCTAGAAGGGAATGTCTGCCTCTTTGCGGATGACACCAAAATCTGCAATGGGGTGGACACTTGGGGGTGGGGCAAAAGGATGAGCAGAGACCTGAGAAAACTTGGAGTGGTTGAGGGTATGGCAGCTAGGTTTCGATGCGAAAAGGTGCAAAATAATGCAATTAGGGCACAGAAACCCAGTGTCGGAATACAAAATGGAGTGGTATTGATGACAACCAAGTGGAAAAAAGACCTGGAGTAATCACAGAATGCCCTAAAGGTGGTCAGGCAGTGCAACAGGGCAGTCAGAAGGGCTAGTGGGATACTGGGGTGCATGGGAAAGGCTATCACCAGCAGGAAGAGGGAGGTGGTGGTGTCCCTACGTAGCTCACTAGTAAGACCCCGCCTAGGGTAATGTGTCCATTTCTGGAAACCACATCTCTGGAAGGACATCAAGTGGAGGCAGTCCAGAGGAGGGCAACTAAAATGGCGCAGGCTCACTTCACAAAACACGCAGTATAGGTGCTGGTCAGGAAAATAATAATGCTGCACCTTACTTCAAAATACAAAACGTAGGTGGGCAAAGAGAGTCTCAAACCACATAATGGATGCTTAAAGTGCTTTAATGAAATTGGGTGCCAGAGGATACACACAAAAACCCCACTCACTCCCCGGCCCTTTGGATCAAATTTGACAGCAGATAAAAGCTGCTTGGCCCACCCAGTCTGCCCATTTTCTTTTTCTACCTTCGTTTTTTGCTGCGGGACCTACTTGACCTATGGCGCTGTTCTCTTCTCTCCCTTTACCTCTAGTATTCCCTTGTGTCTATCCCAGGCATTTTTGAACCCCACCACTGTTTTCACCCCCACTACCTTTGCTGGAAGGTTGTTCTGGAATCTGCCACCCTTTCTGTGAAGTACTACTTCCTCATATCTCTTCTGAATTTATCCCCTCCAGCTCCATATCATGTCCCTTTTGTTCTATAGCACCTTTTGTTCTAAAAAAAAAAAAAACTCCCCTCCTGTACCATATTAACCTCTGTGAGGTATTTAAAGGTCTATCATGTACCCTTTTCCCCCCTCTCCTCTCCTCCAAGGTGTACATATTGAGCTCCTTTAGCCTCTCCTCATAGAGCTTTTGATGCAGATCCTGTACCATTTTGGTAGCCCTCTTCTGGACCACCTTCATTCTATGCCCTTCATGAGATGCAGTCTCCAGAACTGGACACAGTACTCATGGTGGGGCCTTACCAGCGACCTATATAGGGGCAACACCACCTCCCTCCCTCTGCTGGCGATACTCCTTCCTGTGCACCCCGGCATCCCACTAGCCCTCCCAACTACCTTGCCACACTGCCTGGCCATCTACAGGTCATCCGATACAATTATGTCTGGTCTCTTTCTTGCTTGGTCAGTGTCAGTATCACTCCACCCATTTTGTACTCCAACTCCGGGTTTCTATTGCCCAAGTGCATTATTGTGCACTGTTTTGCATTAAAACCCAGCTGCCAT
Source organism: Neoceratodus forsteri (assembly GCA_016271365.2). Taxonomy (NCBI): domain Eukaryota; kingdom Metazoa; phylum Chordata; order Ceratodontiformes; family Ceratodontidae; genus Neoceratodus; species Neoceratodus forsteri. Next base: position 195,290,820 of record CM028129.1, read on the forward strand.
ACCCTTGACCACTCCTCCAGTTTTTTCCGATTTCTGCCCATCCTTCCTACCTCCCACCAGAGTGTCCACTCTGTTGCAAATCTTGGTGTCATCTGCAAAGAGGCAGACTTTCTCTTCCAGCTCCTCTGCTATATTGCTTATAAAAACATTAAAGAGGACCGGTCATATCACTGAACCCTGAGGTAACATGTTGGTCACCCTCCCTTCCTTGGAGCGAACTCCATTTGCTATTGCCCTCAGTCTCCTATCCCCTAACCAGTTTCTTACCCAGGGTACTACCTTATTGCCCACCCCCAAGCTGCCCAACTTCCTTACCAGTGTTCTGTGTGTAACGGTGTCTAAAGCCTTGCTGAGATCCAGGAAGGCCACGTCCACCACCATTCCTGATCAAACTCCTTGCTCAACCAGTCAAAGAAATCTATCAGATTTGTTTGGCATGGCCTTTCTTTGAATCCATGCTGCCTCAGATCCTGTAACCTACTGGATTTAAGATATTCCACAATCATTTCCTTTAGCAGAGTTTCCATTAACTTAACCCCTGCCGATGTCTGACTGACAGGCCTATAATGTCTTCCTCTTCCCTGCTGCCACTTTTCTGAAGTAGGACTACATACGCCCTTCTTCTGTTCTCCGGGACCAGTCTGGTCTCCAGTAATCTGTTAAATAGGTCAGTCAGAGGTGCAACTAGTTAGTACATCTCTGAGCTCCCTTAATATCCTTGAATGCACCTTGTCTGGCTCCATAGCTTTGTCTATCTTCAGGTTAGTGAGTGCTTTACATACTTTTCTCCTTCGAATAAGGACTAGTGTCCATTTCCCTGCCATCAAAGCTTCTGGTGCATTTTTGCGTTCCCTTCCCTCTCTTTCCACTGCAAACACTGAGCAGAAGTATTTGTTCAAGATGTCGGCCTCTTGTTGGTGTCCCCTCTGTACAGGCCACCCCTTCCCTTTCTTGAGTGAGGATCGGGAGCATTGGGGTTTGGGAAATAATCTCTTCCTCAGTTTCCTGCAACAGCTTGTCGACAGGCTCAAGAAAAATCTCTACCGCCTGCTCCACTGAAGATGATGCTGACACGCCTGATGGGGTTACTGTGGAGCCATCAACCATCCCTTTGACCAAGGCAGAGCGGTCAGGGGAGTTGAAGAAGTGGGAGGAGTGTGGTATTTCCTGGTCCAACAACCTGTGGTGACACTGCTTTTTGCTGCAGTGAGAACAGCTTTCTTGAAGGTCCGGAGAGCTATACACATTGCCCTGAAATCATCTGGGAATGACCATTTGATGCTGGCCCCACATGGGAACCTCTTTGAGATCAACAAGGAACTCATTGCAGCCGCTACCTCCTCTTCCATGACCACAGGCTCAGCAGCTGACATGGTCACCATGAGGCCTCTTGTAGTGTTTCAGCCGACTTAGGGCCAGTCTGGTGTTTGGATGCTGGCAGCACTGCCTGGCAAAAACTGTCATGTGGCCTAATGTTGATTGCCCAGGTGGTACAAGCATGTGTCCTGTGGATCCATGGCCAACATTTTCTGCCTTCACCAGGTGCACAATTCAAAACTTAGTTTCTTGCCTTTCATTGTCAATTGTAATTGTGAAACAGAGCTGGAAGACGCAGGAGCAACTTTAATGTTGAATGTGGACTAAATCGGTCAGATTCAGCCAAGAAAAGCACTTGAACATGAAAATCCATCACCTCTGCATGCAGTAGCTGTGAAAGGGGAGACCTATCCCTTCCAGTGAAAAGAAAGGTCTGACATCACAGGGCGGAGTTGGAGGATATGCTACCTGGGTGATGGGAGAAGCTTAAGTTTCAAAAAAGAAATTTAACATTATAGAGCAATGTAGGTTCTGGGAGGTTCTTGTATGTGTTTTTTTTTTTTTAACCCTGTTCTGTCCATTCCTTGAATAAAGGCCCTAAAACTACCTCGTAACTTTCTGAACGTGTGAGGTATCCTGAGACCCAGGTGGTCTGCATATACTGTACAGTTTGCTAAACTGATGAAAGGCAAAACTTGCAGATGTTTAAAATTAATGAAGTCCTCTTCTCACCTCCCCTCCCTTTTCTGTCTTCAGTATCTCCCCATCTTTTCCCAAATTTCGCGCCTCTCAAAGCCGCACTGACAGCATGTCCAATATCTGGAGTTGTTAAGACTGCTTCTTTCTGTTTTCATGCCCCCCCCTGTATATGACATTTTGTTTTCCTTACAGGGAGAGACTGGTGCAGGAGTATGAATCCACGGGGGACCTGCTGGTCGATCTGGGCTCGGATCAGACCTCCCTTCACAACCCATTTAATGGAGGATATTACCCAGTGCAGCTCAGCTTCGAGGAGGCTAACCAGATGATTCACAGTGATCCACGGAAGTTCCATGACTTGGTACAAGAGAGGTAAGGAAAGTAGCTACTGGTTTTACTGGCCAGGCCTTTACAGTATGTCCATTTCAGACCCCCAGGGCCATATTTATTTTTACCAATTTTTAATTTTTTTTTGCAACCGCTAAAGTCTTGTGACAGCCTTACGAATGTTTTTCAAATGTTAACTTTGCAGAAGGAGATGGCTTCACAAGCCATTCACATACATGGAATAGTTTACATAAAAACAGAGAATCTGATGGCATAAGACCAGTGGCGCATCTAGTCTGCCCATATTTGTTACTACATTGACCTCTGACCTGGTGCTGCAGTGGGTTATTCACCACCTCCCTTCCTCCCTCTTCCTGGTTTCCCCCAAGTGGGTTTGAGTCCCCTGGTCAGTCTCACCCAAGTCTGAACCCACAACATCTGCTAGTATGTTCCAAGACTCCACCACCCTTTTGTTGAAGAAACACTTCCTCACACTGTTCCTGAATTTTTTTTATTTTTTTGTTTTAGTCTTTGGTAACTGGTTAAGGCCCACCAGGCACAAGTGCCTGTTTTCAGGGGTGGCCTGGGAGCACTGGGCGGTTAAGTGACTTGCTCAGAGTCGCACAGTATGCAAGTGGAGGTTGGGAGAATCAAACTTGGATCTGGTCTGCTGGATGTATCAAGCTCATTCACACCTCGTTCCTCTAACCTCTAGGCTATACTGCCAGAATTTACCTCCCACTAATCTCCAGGCGTGCTCCTTGTGACTGAATCTCTTTAACAAAGGTGCCCTCACAATATACCCTGTTTATCCCCCTTAGGAACTTACATGCCTCTGTCAGAATTCCAGATTCCTTCCGTCCCCAAGTTTTGGCACGGAAGGTGTCCCACACTAGTTGTGGTACCAGCAGTCAGGCCAGCAGGTGCATGACCTTTTGTATGGCTGTACCCAGGCAAGACTAGTGGAAGCACATCAATCTAGTACTTGGGGCTCCTGTTGGAGAGACTGTGGAGAAGTACATGCTTACCACACTTACATCATGTGGGTCAGCAACGTTCTTTGCCCTTTTCAAAGAGCTGCTGGGGGAGTTGGAGGAGGTGTTTTAAAGGCAAGTTCCCCTGTCAGCAGAAGTAGTCCTACTCTTGTAGTTCCCATGGGGCCCACAAGACCCAAACTCCCAATACCTCTTGGGTAGCCTGCTTATGGCAGCAAAAAAAAAAAAATATCTTATGACCCTGTCTAACACCTTAACCTCCTGCATTCTCAGCCTGGCATTCTACAGTCAACCAGATTTACAGAATGGAGAAAATTACGCATTCCCTGAAAGATAAGTCTGAGATCTGTTCTGCACGATGAAATGTGACTACTAAACTTGAGGCATAAAGACCAGGAATTTGTTCGGTGAGGCCCCACTTGTAAGTCCTCACCCCACCCTTAAATGGTTGAGTCCAGTGCCTGTCACACCTGGGGAGAAACACTAACTACCCTAACATATCACCCTGTGGATCTGGGTGGCTCCTTCCCATATCTCCCCCACACACACACACACACGTCAGAGGTACCTGGGCAGCATTGGTCCCACCCTCGCTCAATAATGAGTCGCCTTAACTTTGATACTCACAGTTCTCTTGGTTAGTGATGATATTTGTATGCCTATTTGTAATGCCCACCTCCCCCCTGTGCTGTAACTTAGAGGGTGGAGGGAACAGTAATTGCTTCCCGTAAACTCTCACCTGAAGTGTGTAACTGTAGATGACTCTGGAACCCGCAAACTGTGTAAGTAAAATTACTCTATTATGTAGAAAAATGTATATTGTAGACATGGACTAATGTTCAATAAAAACTATATTTCTAGGGACGTGGATCTGGTGTGCTATCCACACTTCAGGCAGTATCCTTTCCCTTTAAATATCTTGCAGGAAGGTCTTCAAGCTGGCTCCTGTCATCCACCTGGGTGGTAACTCCCCCGGCACCACCCCATGATGTCAGATCTTCCTTTCCGCTGGAGGAAGGAGGTTCCCTCCTTTGCGCTCTGTGTTGAGGTAGTCCCTTTGCTTTCTCAAATGTCTTCACGTTCAGTTTCGAGTATCCTTATTGTCAGTATGGACGAAGCAAACGCGGTTCCTGGTTTCAGAAAGTGCGACTGCGGGCAGATGATGTCCCGGATGGACCCACACACCTCATGCATCTACTACCTGGGCCGTGAACATGATCTCCAGGCTTGCAGCCAGTGTCTCACCTTGAATCCAAACACCTTGGAGGACCAGCATGCTCGCCTTTTGCTCGGGTGCCCAGATGAACGGGACCTTCCCGTTCATTTGAAAGATGCCTGCCTGGCAGTCTCCACAGCTGCGGGATCCAGTGAATAACTTGTGGCCTTCAAGGAGGTGGTGGTTCAGGCTGTGGAGAATGCCTCTTCAGCTTTTGTGCCACTTTCCTTTGGCGCCACCTTTACGTGGGCATTCTGAGATTCAGTCCCTTCCCACCCTTGGGCAGGGTCCTTCTAAGGGCGCAAAATCCTATAAAACTTCTAAAAAAAAAAAAAAAAACCCTAAAAAATGGTTTTGTCGAAGGTTGTGGGATTGTGAGCGTTCTTGGGCCTCAGATTCCCGTGCTTCTTTGTAGGCTTCGACTTCATTAGATCCTTCAGTCCAGGCCACTGGCTCCATGGTCTCCTATTGACCGAGATGTGTGTAGACCAACCAGTTGAGATTTTCCTCAAGCTGGTTGTCGCAGGACGAGGGGGATACTTCTGTCTTCAGGACTCCAGTCCTACCCATCACCTCCCAGGGAAGGTTGGACCAGCTTCCTAATCTGGTCCCAAGCCCTTGTGATCATGTACCCTTGAAGGAATCTCGGCATTCGCCATCTCCCTCTCTTTGTCGACGTCAGGTTCCCCAGCAGTCGAGATCCCTTAGCCCAGAGTCGAGCAGCACTCTCTGGCATAGGTAGATGCTCTTGCTCTAGGCACTTGGGAAAGCTGTGTCGGGGGCACTGTGGAGCCTGCGCTGTGAAGTCGCACTACACTTTGGCTCTGTAGATTCTTGATATTGAACTTAAGATAGTTCATCTTTTGGAATAACTAGAATAAATATATACAACTGCATCGAGAGAAGATGCTTTGAGGTTTAAAATGGGAAAGCCAAAAAAGGATCAGCAGTCTGGCAATGGCCATAAATACAGAGGAAGGGGACGGACGGCAGGCCCAAGCACTCACTCACTTCAGCATAGCACCGCCGACGGAGATGCTACAGAAGAGACCTTATAATCGCTAGGTCAGAAAATGCATCGACTGCTAATTTCGTCTCTCTCTATGAACCAAAAGTTAGATATTTTAACTGGTAGACTTACTACAGTGGAAACCGCTGTTGCTACAGTACAAGGGGAGATGGAGGAGATTAAAAGGCATTTGGAGACCTGCAAGAGCACTATGGTTCAGTGAGCCAAGGAGCAACAACACACCAATTACTGTTTAGAAATCCTTGAGAATCAAATCCGCAGTCACAGTGTTCAGTTGGTGGGCTTGCCAGAGGGCTCCGAGGGTGACCACACACTGTTGTTTTTGCAAGACTGGCTGAAAGATCAGTTTCGTGCTCAGGTTCCGGAGTTGGATGTCCCCATGGTGAAGGCTTATCGAATTCCACACAGAACAAAACTACAGGGGGAACTCCCTAGAATCCTAATGGTGGTCTTGGACAGTATTGGGACCTGAGATAAACTACTGAATTTAGCTAAGCGCTTCGGGCCCTTGAGTGTAGACAGAACTACCATGCATATCTTTCCAGATATATCTTATTCCACCAGACTCCGTCGTAAGAAATTTGAGGGAGTCTGTACCATTCTGAAAGACCTTAATATCCCCCACAGCATTCAGTTTCAAGCTAAGCTGCGCATAGTATATGACAGTAAAGTTTTCATTTTTATGTTTGCTTGCACGCATGTGCAAGAAACATAGTGCCATCATCGGAGTTTTCGGAGGTGTGTCAGCCCTGCTCCAATTCAGTCAGTGTCTTTGCAGGCGCGGCCGCAGTTCTCCAATGGCTGCTGGAGCTGTGTATGACAGCTCCAAAAATGCAGTGGCATACAGTTGAAAGGGGGAGCTACGCTTGAGTGAGCAGCGATAAGATATCGCCTGCTCATGCGCGCTCCTGCTGTATATATACACACACACACACAGACAGATACTGCTGGCTCATGCGCCCCCCCCCCCGACACGCATTGTGCAGCCACTGTGTGTTCGTAGGGGAGATGTCAGAAACCTGGAATGTGAAAACGTTGGTTTAGCCATGGCAAACATGCCTTTATAATATTTGCAACCTGTAATAATAAGACTGCTCACATATGCCTGTTCTTAAACCATAGTTCCTTGAAGTAATGCCTTTTCACAATACAACGGCAATAGTGGTAGACGCATTTAGTACAGTTGCAAAAGTTAAGTTGTACAGGTAAGTGGTACAGTTCAGCACCGAAGCATGACTGCACTTTAGTGATAACAGTGCTCCTTTCTCTAAGTGGTACAGTTCAGCACCGAACCATGACTGCACTTTAGTGAAAATAACAGTGCTCCGTTCTCCAAGCGTGACATATATAGTCTTAAAAATTATTTTTGTATTGCTTGCATCGGTTCTCAAAAGGCAGGATTGCTGGTTAGGCGAAACAGTTCCCTTGTCATGCTTTTCGTTCACTTGTATCGCAAAGTGCTGTACAAGCAATGCAAGACATGTAGTGAAGTGACTCAAGCACTGTGTAGTGAGTGCATCCTGCTAGGGAAGTACTTCACTTAATGTGGGACACAACAGTAAATTGCAAAGGATGCCCCCTTTTAAACATAAGTCGATGTAGAATGCTTAGCCGATGTGGTAAAGGAGAGTTTGTTAAGTTGGCTAAGTTTGTGGAGTTAGGGCTTCAGAACAGTTGGGATCGAGCTGTTCCGCATTTGCCATGCCTAGGAAGTACGTGGAAATAAGGAGCCAGGTGCAGGAAAGGTTCAGTATCAGTCTGGCAAGGTCGCACATGCAGTGTTGCAAGTTTCACAGCTACAGACACACACGGTTGACCTGGACCGTTCCTTGGTGTGGTTTAAGAGAAGTTAAGGCTTAGTAATGACACCAAGATTCAGCATTTATGTACCGCTTTTCGTTCACATTGTTCAACATTTATATACCGCTTTTCGTTCACATTGTATCCCAAAGTGTTTTGCAACCAGTGCTAGAGATGTACTGAGGGGAGTGAAGGTGTAGTGACAGTCGTTTCCTATCATAGGCGCCGAGTTGGATGGGCCCGTGGGGCAGGGGCCCCATCGATATTTTGTGACCTGGGCTGAGCCCCAGCAATAATGGCAGCGTGGCAAACACAAGCAAAAATTTTTTTTTTTATGGGACTTCTGTGCACTGTCTGCCGCTGATGTGACATGATAGATTGCGGCTGTCCTCCCCCTCCACCGCTTGCCCCCCAACTTGACCCCCCCCCAGTCTGATGCAGCATCAGGCTATTATTATTTAAAGTTGGCATTGCGCCTTCTAAAATTGGTGGGTTAGTGGCATTTTTTAATTTTGCCACATTGTGATTGGTCAGGGAGAGGGCTTCTATTTGGCGTGAGCGTGAGATGCATGCTTCGGGCCATCAAAGTGGAGGAAGGTGATTGTGGTGTGGTGAAGAGTAAGAACGGTCCCGTCTGAGGAGGAGGTGACTGAGTTTTGCACTGAACAGCAAAAGACGGCGTGAGCCGCAAGTTAGAGTGGAGTCTGTGACTAGGGCTTCGGCCAGGAGCAGAGGGAGACGACTAGTGAAGGAGGGTGAGAGACTGGTGGGTGGTGTGACCGGCGGTGGTCAGTAGTTCACCGGCAGCAGAGCAGGCCACAGAACAGGTGGCGGGCATGCGCCGGGTCAGGCGCAGCTTTAAAATTGTGTGCAGGCGGAGCAGCAGGGTAAAAGGTTGGTGTCTGTGTGGAGGAGGAGGAACTGACAGCACTCTTTATACCTGTCCATAATCGGAACATAGTTGTTAGATAAATAGACAAATGAGAAAGCTATCACCTAAACCTCTGCATTAAAACAACAACAACAAAATAGTCAATTTAGTTAGCACACAGCCTTTTACAGTCTCGAAGAGCTGTTTCACGAGAAGTGGCCACAAAGGGACTGCACCTACAGCGGAGCCTGTCAACGATAGTGTGCTCTCAACTCTCTTGCTCCCTCACACACCCCTACCCCAATAACAGCCATCAAAGCCAAAAGGACAAAAAAGTAAAAAAAAAATCCTAGAGAAATACTATGAATTAAACAATTGAAAGTGCTTAGAAATGTCACCTAGCTGCACAACGGAGTTGAAAAGTGACACTGACATTCCTTTGAGGAGGGGGGCCCGACCACAGAAATAATATAAACACTCAAAAAATAAAACATTAGCACTCATTTCTTTTGAAACATATAATTGAAACAGAGCAGTACAACTAATACTAGTCTGCATTCATACATCTGGTTGCATTATCGCCGACACCTTCGGGCTGTTCAGTATCATCATATACCTCTCACTTTCCTCACTCGCATCTGTGACTCTGTGAGGAGAGGCTTAAAGTGATACAGTACGGTCAAAGAATATTCTCAGCAATTGCTTTATCATCTTACACAGGCTATCAGAGCTGTCACCAGTGATACCTGCAGAGATACTCATTTCTGAATTATGACAACTATGGAGAAGCTGGAGCGGCATTTACACACTCCCTACAAATGATGACAGTGATGTACTCCAGCTGGCTAGCCTGACTGAAGCGAGACATTTGACAGGGAACTGTCACCAGCTGCTTGGTGCAATTAAAATCAAAGTCAGCAAAGAATTCCTGTGTAAACCACCAAGCCCACATTTATCACAAGTTACATGCTTGTTATACACTCACTAACATTATTATTTAAAAATAATGTCAGGGGCTCTTTAATACATTTATATTTATATTACATGCAGGTTCTCAAAAGTCAACAGACTGGAAGAAACTAATTCAAGAACAGAAAGAAAAAGTACCATATTAGCTATGGTAACTTGTACAGAAAATGTATAAAGAAATTCATAATGAAAATATTAATAAAATAAATATAATAAGATCTAGTTTGAGGGCTAGATGTTCCAATGAAACTCATATAAACTACACTAATCATAACTGGGCACAAATATGGCGAATGACTAATAAATTACACCAGTCTGCCACAAGTAAAATGACCTAATATGAAATACTGTCAAGAGCATGCATAACTCTCTCTCAGTTATGCAAAATGGGATATAAAGAGGAGCCTAAATGCTGTCATAGTTGTAATTAAAAATGTGATTAATTCTATTTGCTATGGGAATGCCCCACTGTTAAAATTGGTGGTATATTACATATCAGGAGGCTTAAACAATTACAAAGTGAGATACCTTTTGGTTTTCAACCTTTGTGCAAATCAGTGAGAATGTTTTCCTTTGTGATCCGTGGTTGTGATCATTCACCGTCTATTTGCCCATTGCAAAATATCGGGTGCTGCATTCGCCAGGGCATTTGACCTTCCCCATGGATGTGTGTGTGCCAACTCCCTCGGCTCACTGAATGTAATAGTGCACTGCCCTGACAGCAGGGCACAGGAGGTGAGTTAGTTTTCTGAAGGAATTCTGAGCCCTACTCAAAGCAAACTGTCTCAGTCCCGGATCTCAGTACTAGTCACATTATGCTAAACTCTGGGTAACTCTTAATTTTGCACTCTTCGCAAATACTTATATAAACATTAAACTGATTTCAGATGATCAGGTGCCTCCGAGTACTGCTGTGATGTTCTATGAGCACACCCTGCTGGTCTGTAGTCCCTTCTGTAGTGCAACTGTAGACAGGTCAATTCCTCTACGCAGCCGGTAGTAGGTGCTCATGTATGGTAACCGGCACAAATTAGCCCTTTCAGTTACGGGCAACTTGGCAGCATGTTATTTAAAAAATTACACACACAAAAAAAAAACATCTACTAGAGGATGTGCAATGAAACCCCAGGACATAGCCACATAATAAAAAACATAAACACCCCCCAAAAATAGGCATAATGTCCCAGCATAATGTATTGCAGTAGCAAATCAGTAGGAATGGTTGCATTTGTGATCTTTCCCTGTCTATTTGGCCATTGCAAAATATGGGGCGTGCTGCTTATTGCATGTAATGCTCTGCATTTGCCAGGGCAGTTGCCCATCCCCATGGATGTATACGTGTGCCAACTCCCTCAGTGCGCGGCATCTAATAGTGCACCGCACAGCCCATTCCCTCATTGAATATAATATGGAGTGTCTCTGTCCCCAGTGTTCCTTGTGTCCCGACCTATGAGACAGTTCTCAGGCTGCACTGCAGCGTCTATTTTTATTCACTCACTGCATATAATGAGGTGCATTCATCCAGCGTCTATTCACTCATTGCATAAAAGAAGGTACACTCCCTCTCCATACCTCCCAACTGTCCCCAATTTTCAGGGATGTCCCTGATTTTGCCTTAGAATTTTACTCTGTTCCTCCTACAATTTTCCATGGCTAAACAGTGGGGATTGTGAGCACAAAATAATGTCAAGCATTACAGTTACGGATTTATTCTTCTTTAGAAAATGCATTTTGCATTAAGCCCCATATTCTACCAGCTTTCTGGGTGGATATTTTAAATTTTTAAGATGTGTCCTTGATTTTGGTCCTTTGTTCCTGATTTTTTTAAGCCTTAACTTGCCCCTTATTTATGAGGCAGGACGTTGACAAGTATGCTCCCATCCCTTTGTTACTTGTCTTCTGGACTAAAAGTGATTGCGTCTCAGTCTGTTACTCAGTCTGCACTCAGGTGCCCCCAGGAGCTTCTGCACTTGAGCTGTGCTGCACACTCCCTGTCCTGTCCCCGTGCCTGTCCTCAGCCTGTGGCCGCTCATTCCTGTCCCAGTGGGCTCCTCATTGGTAGGCCAAGATGGCATTTTTGAAACTGGAGCAGGTTCATACCAAATCCCTGTCTCTGCATATGATGTGCTTGCCAAATCAGAGTCACATTCTGAATCTGATTGGGCAGCACTAAGGTTTAAATTAAGGTGGGCAGTGAAGGAGTGGCAAGGCAAGTAAGTGTGTCAGCGCATCAGCGGAGTAGCAGAGTTGGGAGCAGAGCACAGCACCAGCGTGGTCTTGAGTGTCTATCCACCATCAGCGCAGAGGACCAGCAGGCCAGCCAGAGATAGGTTGTCATCTGGTCCAGTCCAAGGAGAAGAGAGGAAGCCACAAGCCAGAGGAGGAGGAGGACTAATAGGAGGGACCAGGAGGGCTGAAGGTGGCATGGCAAATTTTCCCCGAGAAGCAGCAGAGTAGTCGCACACCAAGGCAGAAGGCAAGGCATCAGTGAGGAGTTGGAGGGAGATTCCATGGGGTCAACTGTCAGTTGTCGAGGTGCGGAGGAGGGAGAACTGTCTGAGTTGGAGGAGTGCTCCGTGGCACCCACCAACCGGTCACTGGTCAAGTAAAGTACACTGGACTGGGGGGGGCTGGGAGAGAGATCCAGGCACCGGGCTAGCTGTGCAGAGCCAAGGAGAAGCCAGTGAGTAGAGCAGAGGGCAGCAGGGCACTCAAAATGACACAGGGAACCAGCCATGCCTAATATTCCAAGCCCAGATTCCAGGAGACCAACTGCCTGGGCCGACTGCCTAGTCGGTTATTGAATGTGGGCCGTGTGGGAATGAGTTAGTGGGAGCAGTGAGTTGTTGACTGAGACAAGGCCATGCGGCATGCCGTGGTTTATTTCCCGGTTTATTTATTTTATTGAAGCTCAGATAGGGATTCCCACAGGCTGTGTGGAAGGTGTGCTGGTAGCCCCGGCTGGTGGACTTCAGTGCATAGGAACAGCAAAGCAAAGTATCCAGGCAGAATCTGAATTTAATTGTTGTATGTAGATAAAAAAAAAAAAAAAGTCTACTCTGCTGGCTGTTCAGTTATTGGGACAATTGTGTGAATATAAAATCTGCATCACAGTCCGGAATCACAGTCTGTCACTGTCCTGATGGAATGTTGCCCGGGAATGTTGCTTTGCAGAGACTGTGGCTATTGTTAATATAAGTAATAACTACAGACCACACTGTACTTTAATGTTTATTACAGTGATCCTATCTTATCTGTCAAACCTGTAAAGCAAAACCTTATTTGTCTGTTGCATAATGTTTTATGGCCATCTGTGTTAGTGTTTGAGTGGTCTGCCTCTGGCTAATTGCCTGCGCGGTCTTGCTTCTCCCCAGTGAAGTAAGCTATCCATTTATTTTATTTGTCTCCAACACTAAGGTGGATACCAACACTTTTTTCAGGTTAAATGTTCCTGTATTCAGTGGTTGAGTGCAGAGTAGGACATTTTATTTTAAAGAATCTTACATTTTATGAAAGCCATTTTTTTATCCATCTATTAAGTTGATGTTATAAGGCCCCTATATATTTTGTGTTCAAGATAGTTTTATTTCTCTTAAAATTTGTACTTGGAATCTTAAACAAACTATATTTAAATGCCAATCCATAACTAAATACAAAAGACTTGCACGCTTTAGGAGATGCATTTAATTTGAATATCCTTTACTGAATTGTGTCCATTGCCCTTAGCTTTACATGGCCTGGTTTGTAAAATTCAGACTCTCAATTTGTAGTTCTTGAGGACTTCTGCTCTAGGGAAGCAGACAGCTATATAAATGTGCAGACCCAGTATGAATCCAGCCACCACAATAAACAAACCATGTAACCTTGAGCTTCACTTCTGTGTAATTACTATGTGATGTACTGTATGTTATTGTTTGGAATGTCTGTACTATTTGAACAGTCAACACTTCGTGGATGCAACATTAATTGCAGCTGGTTGAGTCTCAGCAAGTATGTCACAAGCTAGTGTTCTGGGGCTGGTATAGTATGGGTGGTTAGGTGCTGACCTGGCAGGTACATTGAAGTACAGGTGATGCAGGTAATGTAGTGCTGACAGAATGTTACAGACATGTGAGTGGAAGGAGTGCATTACTGTCAGCTGGTTTGGTACTGATAATGGGTACATTGCAGGTTGGTCAGGTGCACTGAGGTAGGCACTGGTATATTGCATGCAAGTGACCTGTAGTTGGCACAGGTACACATAATGTGGAAATGCAACAGGAGCGTGATTTCTTTAGGCCAAAAACAAGGAAAGGGGTCATTTTTGAAAAGTGCACACGAGCATGGATACCACTTTTTATAGAGTGTGCCACCACCGGGGATTTGATGGTGTTGGCATTGTTCAGGTTATCCTGGATAACAGAAGTCACCTGGGGCACGGTGCAGCCCACACCCACTGGCTGAGGGTGCGAGCAAAGAACATACATTAGCTTAACAGTCCATTGTGCTGTGTGGTCCAGGTGCTAATTGTTTTAAAGTTAATGGCATCAACTTACACCCTCTCACTCCCTCCTTCCCACTGCGTACTGGCTGCCCCACAACCTGCACTCCCCCAATGGCACCCGCATCAAATTAAACCCTCCCACTCCCTCCCACCCACCCCGCACCCTCCATTCCCCACCAGCACCAGGCATCAATTCAACCCTCCCCTCCCACTCCCTCCCACTGCATGCTGGCCACCCGCAACCTCTGTTCCACCACCAGCACCTCGCATCAAGTTAAACCCTCCGCTCCCTCCCACTGCATGCTGGCCACCCCACACCTCTGTTCCCCACCAGTGCTGGCATCAAATTAAACCCTCCTGCTCCCTCCTACTGTGTACTGGCCACCCCCAACCCTCTGATCACCCACTGGCACCCAGCATTAAATTAAACCCTCCCGCTTCCTCCCATTGCATGCTGGCTGCCCCACACCCTCTCTTCCTCCACCAGCACATGCCATCAACAAGCAAGCAAGCATTCGGCATTGACAAATGCTTGTTAGTGACCCCTTTGATGCTGGGAAGTGGGCCACAAAGATGGCAGCTGCTACGAAGGCCACTTGCACTGCAGAATCAGAGGGCGAAACAGAGACTTGAGGGACTGGTCTGTCTCCTTCCCACCTGTATGACTTTATCATTCCCAAGTTCCTCAGGGCATTGTTCCATAGGATTGTTTAGTTTTAATGCTGCTGTTTCAGCTTACAGTCTAAAATGTTTAAGGTTTAATATCAGATAACTCCTGCATCACAATACATGACAATTTGCTCCTGATATTTCGTTCCCCGAATACTCTCTCCCAACAGTTCGCTCCCGGCAAACTTGAGGACTGACATTACGCTCCGATACTGTTTGCTCCAGTTAGCTGGCTGGATGTTGAAAATATCATGCAGTAGCTGTTTATATGTTCACTCTATGCATGTTTGCCTTCCAAAACAAGGTACAAGGGACAAATGTCACAGAAGTAAATAGTACTCAGTTAATTAGTAATGACCACGGGCCAATTGGCAGTGTCCAGCCACGTCTCCTCTTACTGGGAACCTATAAATAGTTTAGCCATTCGACCCCGGCTGTTAAACTTCTCCTTTGAAGCAGCTATAGTAAACAGCACAATGACCGATCGCTTTGTTTTATCTGAATGTTCTAAGAAAAAAATGGTGGACGACCAGAACTACATTTACACCTTTCATAAACTCGATCACCAGGATAAGACAATCTGGCAGTGCGAGTATGCGGTCAAAAAGGTGAAGGTGTGCAGTGCACGCATACATACTGTGACATGTGATGACCCTACTATCAGTTGATTTTCACAGCATACACATGCACCAGACCCTTGTGCAGTCGAAAAACTTGATGCAGTGAATAACGCTAAGGAAAGGGATGCTCCTCGCAAGACACAACAGCACAAGTCTTGCTCCCTGCAAAACAGGTATCACTCGCTGCACTGGGTAAAATTATTGATAAGAACCTAAAGTGAACTACACAAAGAGTTGGTCCATGGTGCCCCACCAAACCCCAAAGACTTGTGTGACTTGCAAATTCCAGAGTACTACACATCATACCAGCCAGACTCTGGCTGTGAGCCTGTCCAGTTTTTGCTGTATGATAGTGGCCCGGGAAACAACAGGATTTTAATGTTTGGGACAGAGAACCATCTCAGATTTCTAGAGTGGTGTAAGTAGTGGCATGCGGATGGCACATTTAGCGTAGCACCTCCTCTTTTCAAGCAGTTATATGTAATCATGGGCGAAAGGTTTGGCAGTGTGCAGCTGCAATATTTGTACTTTTGCCAGGGAAACAAGGGAATGCTGTGAAAGAATGCTTACTGTGCTGAAGAAACTTAACCCCAACCTTTGCCCTGAGGTGGTGATGACCGACGTCGAGCGGGCAACCATTGATGCATTTAAATCAGTGTTCCCAGAGGCTAAACAAGTCAGCTGCTTTTTTTTACTTTACGAAATGCGTGTACCGCAAAATCTAGACTGAAGGGCTGGCAAAGTATACCCATGACTCTGAATTTGCGCTAAAGTGCAAGTATCTCCCTGCCCTTGCTTTTTACCCCCCTGATCAAGTAATTCCCCCTTTCGAGGAAATCAGACTTCTTCCCTGATGAACTGATACCAGTAATCGATTACTTTGAGGATGTGTGGGTTGGCAGGCGAAACAGAAGAGGGACAGGGCGGAGATGACCACACTTTGCTATCAAGTTGTGGAATCATTCCCAAAGTGTTTCTGATGGCAGAGAAGAGACAAATAATGTCGTTGAGGCCTTTCACTGTGGGATGCAGAGCATCCTTTGCATTGCACATCCCATGGTGTGGAAATTCATTGAAGGCCTCGGGTGTACAGAGAAAACAAGACTCAGAGGTGGATCAAATTATTACCGGCAGTCCCCCTACAGTATCACGACGTGTGTACCGTGATAATGTTGCAAGACTGACCTGTATATTGGAGAAGTGTGCTGATCGCACCACTGAAGAATTCTTATGTGGGGTGGCGCATAGTTTTGAATATTAGTGCCACAATACTACATGCATTTTAATTGTGTTGGTCTGAATAAAATAAAGACCTTTCTACATTTTTAACTCGCCTACCACTTGGACCTTGGTTACTAAGCAGCTGTGAGTGGTTGCATCACTTCCTACAACGTCACGATGCACTGGGTTACTGTGGTTACCTACACTTTCGTACGACACCACACTGCACTGCAAGAGTGTGAATGGACTGAACAGCTTTGAAAACTGGTCTTTAATTTGCTATTAAATGTTTGATGGCGTGAGTATCAGGTTGTAGAGAGTCGGTAGTAGTGCAAAGGGTGCAAATATCATGGGAGCAGGAGTGAGTAGTCACAGGAGACAAATGTCGTAGGCGCGAGATGTCTATGGAGCGAACTGTCAGGAGCGAGTATTTGGGGAGTGAAACATCGGAAGCGAATTGTCGTGTTCCCCTTACGTCAGAGTGGTGAGTACTCCTATTAACTTAATGGGTTCTCCTTTAGGGAAACTAAGGGAATCTAGCAACATCTATATATAATTGTATATCTTACAGGAGGGTATTCCCTCATTATTCTTAAAATTACTTAGGATTTATTATTCAGTTTCACCACTCTGATGATTATCTTTTCTAGTTAAATATGTTTCAGGTGTAACTGTACCTTCTTACATTTCTGAGTTAATCTATTCAGCAGGAGTCTGCTAATTGTGACTGTTTATAACATTCTAGAATTCATGTTTGCATGTAGCTTTATTCATGACATCCATTGCCCAGTCTGGCATCGGGCTATTGTTAACACATTTTGACCACCTGTAGTTTTAGTGAGTTAGCTATGAGCTCTTGGGTTACAGTTCCACAGCATTAGACTACCGGTACATGCATGATACGATTTTCTTTTTTTGTAATTGGTAGCCTTCCTCATTATGGATATAGCAAGGAATACTACCATGCTGTATAATCTGTTGTGGTATTTGGTTTGTGTAGCCGTGATTGTTCTTTGTAAGAAATGCTTTTATTGATGCAATTTTCATATAAAATGAATAAAATTAAATTTAAAAAAAGGGGGGGAAGTGGCATCTCCGCTACTGTTCATCTTCTTCCTGCTCAGGTGAAAAGAGGCTCCAATGCAAGATGCACTGTCGCTATAATGCGCTAATGTGGCAGCAGCTCATGCTCTCAGCGGTTAAGCCGATTCCAGCCCCCATCCTGGCTCTTCTGTGGGTGCCGCCACTGAGGCCCCAGCCTACTCTGGCTTGGTTTTTTACTGGCCTCCCCACCGATTCAGATGGAGCTGCCTCCTGTGTAGCAGAAGGTAGACCCCCCTTCTAAGGATGCCCCTTCTGCTCCCGGGCTTCCTTGTTGGCTGTCTGTCACTCCCGATAGACCCCACAGAGTCAGAGGGGATTCGGGAAGTCGACTGCTTTTTGGAAAATTCTCAGAGCCTGCATTCTCGTCCATTAGACATGGAATCTGGAGAGGATTTGTCTACAGAGCACAGTCCCACTTCTATTGGGGACTTTCTCAGTTTGATTTCAGAATCTACCGGGATTCAGATGGAGCCCATCCAAAAACAGGCCAAGTATCCCTTGACCGAAATCCTCGACCGAGGTGACTCCCCAGAGGTTGCCTTCCTGATCGCTGAGGCTATTCATGTCCTCTCTGGAGCTTTGGCAACACCCTGCCTCCTGTCCTGTGCCATCAGCTCATATGGCCCGAAAGTATGTGGTCCCTATGGGTTCCTTGTTGGGTTTCACCGAACATCCCTCAGCTGAGGGTTTGGCTGCCAACTCATTCTTTTGGCATTAAGGCAATGTCAGGGAAGTGGATAAACCTCCTGACAAAGAATCTAAGAAATTGAATCACACAGCCAAAAAGATCTGTGCAGCCTCTTCTCTCTGCCTTCAGCAGGTGAGTTCAGCTGTTTTGATGGGCCATTTTGCTTAAGCCTTTTTTTTGATGAGGTGCTTCCCCGGCTGACTTACCACAGTCAAGCAAGTCCGGGACCAGGGCCGTGCAGTGACCAAACGGCAGCTCCAGACATCCATGGACATCCATTCCTGCACCCGGTCTGTGCCCGCCACACTGGCCATGTGCTGCAGGGCTTGGCTGCAGGTTTCTACCTTCATGGCAGATACCCAGCACAAGTTGGCTGATGTCCCCTTCCTAGGCACCGACTTCTTTGGGCTGGGGGTGGAAGGACACCTCACTAGGATTGAGAAATCCATTGCCACCCTGGACTCTTACCGCCACCCAGAAGGATACCAAAAGCTCGTAAGCTTTAGAGGAAGAAGCCCTTTCAGCCCCTCTCTGCCCCTGCGGCCAAGCCACCCCAGTCCCCAGCTGGGCAGCAGGTCCAGACTTGACGCTCAAGACTGAAGTCGATTGCTTCAGATGTCTGCAAACCAGGTGGTCAGTGTCCTGCTGCTCCCTCAGTAGGTTCCTCCTCCACCTCCAAGCCTGCACAGTGACGGGCTGGTAGTGCCTCCCCTATGCCTGACCTGTCTCCCCTTGGTCCTCCTGTGGGCGGGCGGCTCCACAGATTCCTTTCTACCTGGTCCACTGCCACCACAGACAGGTGGATCCTCGAAGTGGTTGGCAAGGTCTGCTTCTAGAGTTCGAGGCTTACCCTCTATGCTGAGCCCATGCCACACAGAAGAACATGGTGTCAGCTGACTTGCTCTCAGCCCTTTGGGAAGACATCATGCAGCTTCTCTAGAAGTAGGTAGTGGCTCATGTCACAGACCCTCCAGTAAGCCCAGGATTTGTTTCCAGATACTTTCTGGTTCTGAAAGATTTTTGGGGGGGCCTGGCTGGCACACCATCTTAGTTCTGCACGACCTGAACAAGTTCCTTTGGTCGCACACCTTCAGGATGGTTACTCTGTCTGTTAATTCCATTCTTGGAGCAGAAAACTTGTTCTGCTCCCTAGATTTTCGGGATACGTTCTTCCATGATCTTCCCTTGTCAATCTTCACCATTCATTACTACTTGGGTATAAGCCGGAGGCATGCACCCGCCACAGGATTTTTTTTTTTTGGGGAGTCTGTGCCGCCGCCACCCCCAAGAGCGACGCACTATGTGGTGTGCGAAGGGCAGCTGTTAGGCGCCACAGACTCCTCCATCCCAGTTCTGTTTCTCCCACTATCGAGGCAACACCTGCTGCATGAGTTTCAGTTCTATGCCATTAGGCCTTCTCCGAAAGCGATCCTTCGACTCCGTCCCAGTTCGACTTCCCGACACCGATTACTAGTAAGACCGTTCTTTTTCTTCATTTTGACAGTGCCAGGAGCTTTTCTGTTTATAAGTTAATTTAGCGTCCTGTCTGGTTCGGGAGCCAAACGTAAGTCGAAAATGGGCAATGCCCATATGCGTCTGTGCTCATGCGTCCAGCATTTTTCCATTACGGACCATCATGATGTCTGTCTTCGGTGCCTGCGACCCAGCAATTATATGGATATACGTGACACCTGTTTCTCGATGGACTGCAGTGTTCTCGAAGTCCACATGTTCAAAATCAGCAAGGCCCCAGTGACTTTTGGAGGACAGTGTCGCTCTCGGGCCTCCCAGGCCAGGTCTCTAGACCCTTCCTCCGGGTCCCCTCCCAGGCCTATATGTTCTGGTGAGGAGGAGGTCTCCTCATCTTCAAGCCTTGCCGAGGAGGAGGCCTCTTTTGTGGTGTTGGAGGAACACCGTGGCCCCTCCCGGGGCCGTGGTGGGGACACTGCCTCAGCAGTCGCCTCTTTGGAGGTGCAGGCTTCCCCAGTGTCACAGCCCATGGTTGCTGGGTCCAGCATTGGTGGACCCTTGACGCCATCTGGCGCTGTCTTGGATCCCAGCACCGTTCACAGTGCCGGTGATTGGGGCGGCGCCGGTTTGGTTCACGGCACCGCTCGTGGCACCGTGGGCCCGGTCGACTCCGTGGGTGGCGCCATGTTGGGTGCTGGTGCCGTGGGTGGCACCAGGGACTCGGCCGGAGCCATGGGTGGGTCGAGACTGGGCTCAGGAGCTGTGGGTGGTGCTCTGGGACCGGATGGCGCCATGGGTGACACTGGTGCCATTCGCAGCGCCATTTCTCAGGGGACTCTTGGGGTGGCCAGTATAGAGGTCCTTCTGATCGACTCTTCCTCAGAAGCAGACGACTCAGACGTGGACCCGGTCTGGCTCCCCGACTCCTCGGAATCAGTCTTCTGTGGACCGCGGTGTCAGGCGGCCCAGCGCTCCCATTCCTCAGTCTTCCTCTGAGGACTCCCAGGCTGGGGGTGGCCTGTGGTCAATGGGGGAGGGCAGATTGAGGAGGGGACCGTCCTCCCAGAGGGGGCTGTGGCAGCTGCCATTTCTGGTGCTGCTGCGACTTCTCGGGGTGATCTAAGGGTCCTGTCTTAGGGGACCTCCCCCAGGAGACCTCGGGATCGATGGGCCCTGTCACTGATGTCGAGGAGGAGGGCATCCTCTGAGTCTGAGGGGTTGAGGGGCGTCTAGTTCCGCCTGCTACCCCTTGGGGTGTAGGGAGGAGCCGTAGCACCGAGCCCCGCCTCTCCCTCTTAGGCTCGAGAGACCCCTCTGGTGGCGTTGCTGTGGGTTGCCCTTCTGGATCCATGCAGCCCCAGGTGCATCACAGGGGAGATTACCCATCTAGGCTCTTCCAGAGTTCGCATCCCCAGGGTTCCGTTCTGCGACCTGGTTTGATATCCGGGACCCCGCCAGCTCGGGCTCCATTCCCCGGATTTCAGAGCCTTAGCAAAGGTCAGTTGCCTCCTCGTAGGTACCCCTCTCCTGTTCCTCTGCATCCACCCCCCCCCCTTCCAGGCCATGTCGGTCCTACGGGCCCATTATCCTGGGAGACGTTCAGAGGCACTGCGGTGGCCTTCCCATCATATGTTAGATATATGCATGAGCAGGTTTTTTGCCTCTCCCCTCTGCCGCAGGAGTCCTCTGGGCATTCGAGTTCCCCATCCTCCTCGACTCCCTCCTCGGAGGGAGAGGAACCCTCTGCTCACCTCTCATCTGAAGCAGATTTCACTGAACATCAGCACTTCCTATCGAGGATGGTTGGGGAATCTCCGTATCTCCTGTGTCAGACGAGACAATACTGAGCGGGAGACGCGTGAATTCAATGCCTAACATTTGGTGGTGCCATCCTGGCCTGTTCCCTTCCAGCAGGTGTCTACCTGCTCCTGGCAGTCTCCAGCTGACCCTGTCCCAGCCCCGGTAGACTGAAGGAGGAGGTATTGTGCCCCTTCTGAGTCCCTAGGTTCTCTTCCCAACCCATCCTTGGGATTGGTGTCCCTAGAGACTTCTTTCAGGCGCCGCCTGTGCACGACCGACCGTCGGACTCAGATTCTCTACAGTTTGACCAGTTGGGGTGAAGTGTTCTCTTCCTCCCTTGCGAGGCTGTGTATTGCATTACGTCAGGCACACCATGCTGCCTACAACAGGCATCTATGGTCGATGCTATCTCAGCTTCTAGCATCAGTCCCTGATACGGAGCAATCTAGACAGGCCACTGCCCTCTCCGCTGTAGGTCTGGAACTGGGAAGGCACCAAGCAAGGGCATCCTATGATGCCAGCGAAGTGGCTTCCAGGCTTGCGGGGACAGCGATCTGCATTAGGCAGACGGCGTGGCTTCTTCTATCAAGATTGTCACCCCTGGCCTGGCGTAGCATGATTTGCTCCGCCTTCCGAGGGACCTGACTTCTCTTCCACCAGGGCTAAGAGGCTTCTGCAGGGGTTCCTCCCTCTCCTCGTCTCCGGGGACACCTCCTAGCTCTCCTCAGCCTTAGGCTTCCTGTCTTGTAAAGCCAGGGTCTCTTCCTTCTGTTTCTCACCAACAGGAGGCTGAGGGTCTTGTTCCCTCAGGGTTTTCCTAGTCCCCCTTCCGGGGCCAGTACTCACCAAGCAGTAATGAATGGTGAAGAATTGACAAGGGAAGATAGAGATACATACCTGCAGCCAATTCTTGATCTTCTCATGTGTCTTCATTCATTACTGATACCCGCCCACCTTCCCCTCACGGGCCTCCTTCTTTGGCGTCTCCTCCTCCCTCCTTTTCATGGCCTTAAAGCCTAAATTAAGAAATAAATATTTTTTGAGCCTTCTGTTCTTCTCTCGGAACGGATCCATTTAATTGAGAAGGTAGGGGGAACGAGTAGAATTTATCTCTATCCTGAGGGAACTCTTTCTGATTGCCCCTGATGGTGACCTCTTGGCTCCTTCTTAAGCCATGTTGTTCAATTCACAGTTAAAGAAACCGTTCCTTAAATGGTCTGGTTCCTTTTTCCAGGTCCCCTCTGGCATGTCTGAATCTCCTGTTTTTCCCAGCCTCTGCTAGTTAAATGCTGTCCTGGCACTCCAATTGCCTTGAACTGGTGATCTGTTTTGTCTTGCCTTCGGGGAGTCAGACTGAGTTCCCACTCTGTCCTTTTCTGCAAAGGGTTGCCCTCTGCAGGGCTTCAAACTTCCACACACACACACACACACACTTCTGTGTTGGCATGTAACAGGGTGCTAGTGGGCTTTCTTCCCCTTCCTAGTTGGGCGCGCTCCTTCGGAACAGATTCTTCCTTGGCAGTCTGTGAGCTCTCAGCTGGAGTGTAAGGGGTTGAGGATGGCAGGAGGTGCAGAGAGTCTGCCTTTTGTGTACCAAACTGTGCAAAAGGTTTAGCTGAACCTTCTTCACCAGTTTTTCCTAAATGGGATCCTTGCTCCCTCACCTTGGTACTGAGCTTATGAGCCTTCAAGCCAGTTCTCTCAACTTGGCAGAACTTCTCCGTCCTCCCAACATCCCCCTCCCCTCTCCTTCTCTCTCTCTCCCTTATCTGTTCCTCCCTTGGAGCCACCCCAGGAGTGAGGCCCTGCGGTCCCATAATGTAGTTTTTTTTCTCTTTCCTGTCCTCCATCGGCTTATTCCTTTTTCTGTTTATATCCTTTCCTTTACCTATCCCTCGGCTCTCTTGCCTCGCTCTCTCTCTTTCTCTTATTATTTCATCTTTCTGACTTACAGAACTGGGATGATGGAGGAGGAGTCTGTGGCACCTAACGGCCACCCCTCATGCACCACATAGTGCATCACCCTTGGGGGTGGCGCAAACTCTCTCAAAAAAAAAAAAACTCCGTGGTGAGTGCGCCCCAGCTTACACCCAAGCAGTAACTTGAATGGTGAAGATACAAAAGAAGATAAAGAATTACGGTAGGTACGTAATTTCCATTTCCCATCCGTCCATCCCACTGCTGGTTCCTCCAGTTCCAAGCGGAAGGGAGAGACTATGAGTTCTGGGCTATGCCCTTTGGCCACACTTCAGCTCCCAGGGTCTTTATCAAGTGCATTGCAGTGGTGGCATCCTACCTGAGATGTCGAGTTCGGGTGTATCCATACCTGGACGACTAGCTGATATCGGGTCCCTCCAGGGAGGAGGTGGTGTGGTCCATGGACCTGGCTCTCCAGACTTGCTTGACCTTCGCCTTCTGGTGAACGAGGCCAAGTTGGAGCTCGTAACTTCATAGATGGTACACTTTATCGGGGCAGAGTTCAACTTTTGCCAAGCCAGAGCTCAACTCCTGGTGGACTGGGCGAAGGTTCTTTCCTGTTTTGCCCAGTCATTTCAGATTGGGCAGTTGTGCCCTGCTTGGGATTTCTTGTGCCTCCTGGGATTCATGGCTTCCTGCACAAGCATGGTCCATTGGGCCCGGTGGAGAATGCGCTCTCTGCAGTGGGAGCTGGCCCATCAGTGGTCTCGGTGCAAGGGTCACTTTGATCAGTCGGTCACGGCTACTCAGCATTTGTGGGACACCCTCCAGTGGTGGTTAGTCCCAGAACATCTGCAGGAAAAAATCCCCTTTGTCCACCTGGAGCTGACGGTCACCATCACAACCGATGCCTCCCTGATGGGCTGAAATGCCCATCTTGGGGAACACAGAGTCCACGGACTCTGGACCCACCCCCGAGGAGTCTTGATGCCAAATCAACCAGCTGGAGCTTCGGGCAGTTTGGCTGGTCAAACAGAGGTGGAGCCAGCTGCATGGGCTGGTCTCTCACTTCTGGGGCGCTTGGCTGCTGCTCCTGCACTGGAGGGGTCTGGCAAAGGGAGCCTGGGCTCTGTGTTTTCCCTGGGGACGGGGAGCTGTTTCAGGCCTATTGTTCTGTTTACGAAAAGGGGGATGCCCTCTACCCTTTGGTTGGGTATGGTAGTGGAAGTGGACAGACTTGAGGGCCCTGCCCAAGGCTTGCAGATCATTTATGATGCCCTGGAAATCGGGGCCAAGCAGCTTGGTGCCATTGAAGGGGGCATTAAGCACTTTTTACTGCACATCAGCCGCAAACCCAGATACGCTTGAGCCAGGAGTGTCTTCGGAGGCACATACCTGTGTCAGCCATGTCATACAAGGCTCTGTGGAGGTGTTTGCTAACATCCTCAGCCGCTTGGAGGCACTGTAGCAGCTCGTGCTTTTGAGTGCCCTCTGGAAGGGCCTTGGCGGCAGCCTTGCCCTTCTTCCAACTGGCATTCTGGTATTTTACCATGTGTGACAGATAGTTGGTAGTCCTCAAACCTAGAGTAGAGGAGGCATAAACCCATTTACTCCAGAGGTCAGTTCCACAAGACTGTCTGGGGGAAGGGAACTGAGGTACTTAGGTGACTTCACTCTGTCACAAGCTGCTTAATGACCGTTGAGTCAGTCTTGGGGCTGGGCAGCATAACAGCGAAGACCCCTGGGGTGTGTGATAGTTTGTCCTCCCTGCAGAGTATAGCTGGCACGATGGCTGGTTTGTGCAAGGCTGCCGTGGCTACATTCTTCAAGGCTGGTAACATTGGAGGAATTATTTATTGAAATGTTTCACCGGGAAGGCAGACTGAACAACAAGTTGCTCGTCTCCTGGTGCGACCTTGGGGGGGTACAATGAGGATAAAGAAAAACTTGGTGTATACAGATAATATAAGGAAGAACAGTTACAATTAGGGTGAAGCATTTAGACAATATGAAATCACAGTTTGTAAGCAGCACAGACATAACAGATTGTAAAACTGATACAGCCAATTAGGTCCAAGAACATGATGCAATAATGAAGGCAGAACAGTATGCGACAATACAATCAAAGTGCAATGATGTTCCAAGTGCTAAGTTTATAGGCAGTTTATAAGTGCTAGTGTAGGATTCGGAAGGGGGAAGGGTGTGCCATTAACAGAGTCTGAAGAGAGTTAGGTAAGAAGTGCTGGAGAGGAGATGAGGAAGATAGAGGAGGAAGGGATGGGGGGAGATGACCAAAACCTAGTCCCCTTCAAGATGTGGAGAACCCTGCAGGGGGACAAGGATTCGGCACTCAAGGGAAGATTTAAAAAATTGAATGCACAGAGAGGCCAGCGACTTAATTCCCCTTCAGGATGCTGAGAACCCTGCAAGGGGGTCAAAGGTGCAGGCAAGTAGGAACGAGTTAGAAGGAATTAACACTGGCAGCTGGAAGAGAGGGTGGGGAGAGCAGCCAGCCACCTAGTTCCCCTCCAGGATGCTGAGAACCCTGCCGGGGGCGGGGGGGCAAGGAGCTGGTGAGAAGGAATAAGTAAAGAGGAATTAAGGAGGATTAAAGCAGGTACAGCTGGAAGAGAGGAAATTATGAAGTGCAGTAGCAAGGGAGTTGGAGGAGGAGTGTCGTAGTTGTGGGGTTAGAGCATTCCAGGTATGAGGGAAGTGGTGGGAAAAACCAGACTGGCCAATAAGGGTAGAACGGCGAGGGACCAACAAGATGCACGTATCATTAGAACACGGGGAATGAGAAGGAGGGGTAGAAAGAGAAAAAGACAGTTAAGTAGGTAATCGACCAAGCCAGAATTTTGAGGTCATTTTAGCGCAGTGGGAGAGTCGGCGGTGTGACAATGGGGGAAAAGCTAAGATGTGATAGAGGTCACAGTGATGAGTCCGAGAGGGGCTTCAGGGGTGAAGCGGCAGAAGGAGTTAGTGTCCAGTTTTGCCAGGAGAGATTTGGGAGCGGCACCATAGACTACATCACAGTTGTCAGAAATGGGGAGTATCATCTTCTGAACAAGTCTGCGCCTCGCAGGAAGCAGGATGCATCTGCGATTCCTGTACAGGGCACAAAGCTTGGGGTGCAGTTTCTTCAGGATGGTGTTGACCCAGCTAGACCTCAAGATATCTAAATGAGGATGTGTCCTCAAGGATTGTCCCATTAAGGGTGTGGAAGGAGGGTAGGGCAGTAAGCCTAGAGAGTCTCTGCCTGGTGCTGAAGATCATGGAGAGCCTTCTTGGCGTTAAGAGAGAGCTGGTGTGAGGCAAACCAGAGCTGAACCTGGTCGAAGTCGCACTGTACGTTGGTAGCCATAGCGGCAGGGTTTTTGCTGGAGCTGTACAAGACAGTATCATCGACATACGTATGAATGGAGATGATGGTGTAGACTGTAGGAAGGTCATTTATGAAGATGGAGAAAAGCAGGGGACCGAGCCCTGAGGGACTCCAGTGTTGATGGGGAAAGGAGAGGATACTGAGTCGAAGATTTTTACCGATTGAGTCCTTCCAGTGAGGTAAGACAATGCCAAGTCTGCTGCTGAGAAAGAATTTATTTATTTATTTCAAGGAAGTACCTTTGAGCCGAAGGCTCTTTTACAGAGGTTCCACGTCGTAGCAATACATGGACATTACATCATTTACAATGGTTACAAGTACATAAGGAGATGCAAGGTGGTTCCATGCCTAGAAAGACATGAGTACATCAGGTTACAGAGATTACATAATTACAGTAACAGGGAGTACATAAGTAAAAATACACTGACACATAATTTAAAGCAGGCTAGGCTGACAGGTTGTTAAGTGAACAACTTGAGATTCTACAAGATATAGAGTGTATCAGGTAGGGAGCAGAGGATGATATAGTCTGTAAAATAATAAACTATTACTATACGCAAGGAGGCGAGAACTTGATGGGCAGCTGTTCTTTGTCATAAGTGTTAGAGTGTAGTCATAAAGGTGGGCTAGACTCACGGGAGTGCTGAGGCGGGGACCTGGAGCCTACTAGGGGAGTGTAAGTTAGCAAGAAGAGAGGAGAGGCAAGTGTGCAGATTAGAATGAGGGCAGCAGGAAAGAGAAGGGGGGAGTTCAGGTCTCACAGTCACAGTTCCTGTTTGTGGCGAGGAGAATCAAGGAGCAGTATGTGAGAGACGGTGTCGAACGCTTTGGTGAGGTCGACAAAGATAGCTGATGAGATCAGGCCATCATCCATCCCAGTGAGGATGGAGTCGGTGAGCCTGAGGAGGGAGGTGGTGGTAGATTGGTTCTTCCAAAAGCCAGATTGGAATGAGGTGAAAAAGGAAGAATCTGAGAGAAAGGGGGATAGTTGGGAGAGAACCAGGTGTTCTTGAAGTTTAGTAAGGGTGGGGGAGGAGAGAGATGGGGCGGTAGTTGCCAGGAGCAGAGTCGTCGCCACCCTTGGGGAGAGGAAGGACAAAAGTATGTTTTCAGAAAGTGGGTACCTGTGCGGACATAAAGGAGAGGTTTAGAATTAGGGAAATAGGGTAGGCAATGGCTGGAGCCGAGAAGTTTAGGATCGAGGTCGTTTGGAGAGGAACCTTTTGATGGGCTGAGGGAGAGGAGGGCATTTAGAACTTCATTGGTAGAGATGGAGGAGAATGAGAAGGGGGGAGTTGGACAAGGGTTGGGGAGGTGAACACGGGACGGGGGGTTGTGAGGAAGGAGAGCGCTTAGTAGGGACTTTGCACACGATGTATGGTAGGCATTAAATTCATTGGCTACTAGGCAGGGATCTGAAACCAGAGAATTGTCAATTTTGAGAACAGGAGGGGGGTGAGAGGGAGGGGAGAAAAGGGCATGGACTACCCAACAGAATTTAGAGGGGGTGTTGATGTTAGTGAGGAAAGAGGATTGAAATACTCAGATTTAGCCAGTCTAGTAGCTTTGGTGCAGGAGTTGCGGAGCATTCTATACGTGCTGTAATCACTGGGGAACTTAGATGATTTATGTTTTTTCCAGGCACGGTTGCGCTCCCTTAGGCAGGCAAGTAATTCAGGGGTAATCCAAGGGAGGTGAAGCCCCCGAACTCTAGTCCGCCTGTAAGGGGAATGCATTCCAGGTAGAGATGAATTTGCCCTTGAAGTAGGTGAAGGCATGGTCGACAGAGGAGCCCAGTCCATGGAGGCAAGCACAGACTAGAGCAGGGTTGCCACCTTTGGATGAGGCAAAAACCGGATCCTAAGCTCCGCCCCTAGCCCCACCCCTTTTCATGACTCATCATATATTGTTCCTCCTAGAAGTCCATATATTATATCAATAAAAAACACTTAAAGCAGCAGTTCAACAAAAATGTGAAGATACTATACTGTACCTGTTAAAGTTACTTTCCTAGGTTCTTCCTAATTATTTATTTACTTATGTATAAACATACAGTGATAAAAAAAATCTCATTTACAGATATGATCTGGGGGGAGACAAGGGAAATACTGTAAATAGCATACAATAGTATAGATACCTTATATCTTTTTCTGGCTCCATTTCCTGTTCATGTCCACAGTACTATTTAAAAGCCAAAGAAGTGACTATACTTTTTTCTTAAGGAAATAAAATAATTTAACACATTTAAAAATGCCTAAATTCTATTAGAGATAAAAATGTTTACCAGCAAATGAAAGTGGAGGACAACTTGCTCTGTTACTGTTACAAAGGTGGGGCAGCTGCTGTGCGCCACTTAAGATGCAGTGGAAAGATTAGGTTAAGTAAGTGCTAATGGTGTTAATGACCATACTTTACACCTCCCAGGTTGACTGCATTCACAAACAAAAGGCTACACTGACAACAGAACTTGTTTGTAACTTGAACATGTAGCTGAAACAATGAGTGATATGACAACATTTATTTCAAAAGTATGTGAGCACTCAAAATGGCTCAAAAACCTGACCAGCACAGAGCAAAACCGGATTACCTGATAGGGACCCTGAAAACCTGACCACCAGGAAAAAAACCTGACAGGTGGCAACCCTAGACTAGAGAGGGGCAAGATCGAGGGATTTAAAGGAACATAGCTGAATGATTTTGTGAGGGTGTTTGGGTCGATGGACCTTGCGAACCAGGAAGGTAGGATTGTGGCCACTAAGGGCATCAAGGAGAATACCTGATTTGATGACATGGTGTGGATGGGTGGTTAGTGATCAATGAAGGAGGGTACTATTTTGAGTTTTATGATTTGAACGTGTGGGCTCAAGGATGAGTGCGGCCATGTCATTCTGTGTCTTGCTCAACTTAGGTGACAGCCAGTTTAGGTTCAAGTCACATAGAATGAACAGCTCGCCAGGTTGCGAGATGGAGGTGATGGAGGCTGCAAGTTCTGCAGCAACAGAGGGGTTGGTATTGGGATGACAGATGCCGGCTACAAAAATTGGAGCAGTGAAAGAGAGAGTAATTTGGGTGACCAGGGCCTCGTATGTTGCTGGGACTGAGGATGATAGTACAGTAGTAGTTTGCAATGAGACTGAAAGTACATGACCACTCCCCTGCCCCGTCCTACCTGGTCTTGCCTCTTTGGGAGAGTTTCAGGAATCTCTAGGAAATCCACCAGATCTTTTCTGGTGGCATCTTCTTCCTCGGTATGGAAGCTCATGGCTGAGGGCAGTTGTTTCATCACATTGAAAAATGTGGGGTCCTCAGGGGGGGTACCTGGGAGTATACGTTAGAATCCTCACTGATAGAAGAGGCTGTAGATCTGTCAGAGAGCAGGATCTCTTTCTCTTATTTCTCCACATCATCAGGAAGAATGAGGTCTGGGTGATACTCCTACTCAATGTCGACCAATTCTTTATCTGGATCTGGCGTCGGGCTGTGCCACCGGCGGCCTACTGGGAGCCTCGCTGGGCCAACAAATGGG
This sequence comes from Neoceratodus forsteri, assembly GCA_016271365.2. Taxonomy (NCBI): domain Eukaryota; kingdom Metazoa; phylum Chordata; order Ceratodontiformes; family Ceratodontidae; genus Neoceratodus; species Neoceratodus forsteri. Next base: position 195,320,927 of record CM028129.1, read on the forward strand.
TGTTGATGAAGCTGCCGTCGATGGTGTCATTGGGGGGGGGGGGCCTGTTTAAGGTGCCCAGCTGCTGCACAATTGCATTAGTGAACTTGATCAGGACTTCATTCAAGTTGAAGGTGGTCATCAATAGATGGGGTTTCAGTGGCGCAGGTGTTGACGATCTGCCTGCTGTATCCTGAGAACCCGACGAGCCTATAGCCCTGGAGGGAGAAGGGGCAGGTCTTGACTGGTGAGTCATCAACAATGAGCCTGTCATCAAAGATGGAGGGGGTCGATGACCAGCTGCCCCGAGAATCAGGCAGAGGTGCTGTTGGTATGGGTCTGGTGGGCACAGAGACCTAGACAGCAGTTCTGTTCGTCAGTGCAGCAGCATCCAATTAAGGTCCCCCAGAAGAAGGAGAAGGTGATAGGGAGCGAGATCAACGCCGGGGGGAGCGGTTGTGATCTCGGTCTTTTTTGTGACTTTTCCCCACGGACTTGTCTCGGGCCTTGGAGACCTGGGAGCTCAAAGAACCGGTGGGCGATTGAGAGGTAGGGACCTCAGAGGACCCCTGCCCGGAACTGGCTACTTGTTGATTCATTAGGAAATAAGAGCCTTTTTCTGTCACCTGAGGGTCATTTGGTTAAACTTCTGGCAGAGCTCACAGTGTGAGACATAGTGGTCAGGCCCAAGACATCAGACACAGATGAGTGTTTGTCTGTGGAGGCAATCTTCTTTTGGCAGCGGCAGCGACAGAAAAGGGATGTTGGATTAACTCTCAACATGAACAAAAATAAATCTGTTTAAAAAGAGATTTTTAAAGGGTAAGGTTAGAAAAGCTGTAGGTGAAAAAAGGCACGAATACTACGACGGAGCTTCCACAGAGACCCATGCGAGCAAGTCAAGGGAGGGAAAGAACTGAGGATGGAGCAGTGCCATTCATGCCTATATAGGGTGGTGACTACGACGTGGGTGGCCCCAGTTGTACTGCTGAAAATCTTCCGTGTTGATTCCCCTTAACAGACGGCGAAGGTTCCTACAGTGTTACTGATGACTGAGATACCCCCTCGAAGATCTACTGTTAACAGGTGAGTGACCTGTTTTTACAGTCTGGCACTTTGGGGACCGTTGTTTATCTGGGGACCCTGGAATTATCCGGAGTCTGTCGAGGATGGAGTGTGCCGACTCCCCCAGCATTGTCACCTGTGAAGGCAGCAAAGGCGCAGTCACAGCCAGGATCTCAATCAGTATTTGTTTCAGAGTAGGTAAAACATTTGTGTGGTTCCAAGTTTGGAAGCTAAACCACGGTCCCAAATTTTGAAAGTCTATATTCTAAGAGGGATCAGTTTTTGGATTTTTAATAGGGGGACCTCCACTTGTGGTATGGCATATCCCCAATATATTAGGAAACATTTACAGTATTATCACTAGATCTACTTCAAGGATCTCTCTTTCATCAGGCCACACCTATGGAACTATAGCCGGCAGACGCCAGGACCACACAGAAACTTTTTTGTGAGCAGTCCACTAGGGGCCACCCACAATGACCTTACGTTGGCTCCCTCTCTCTATTAAAGTGGGCAGCTCCTCTCCCTCCTCAGTTCTTTTCCTGCTATCAGCCATACTCGCTGGACTTCATGGATACACTGCCACTACAGTCAACTGCTAAATCTTCGATTTTTCTAACTTCTATTATTTTTCTCACCCTGGTAGTTATCACTTTATTTCAAAGTGATTGCAGTCATCGTGTATGTCCACGAAAAGACACAGCTAAACTCTTCCATTAGTGAGAGTGCGGTGGAAAAATCTACTCAGGCGATCATCTTAACATCTGTGTGTGCCGTCTCAGAGAGACCCATGACCTTTAAGGCCTATGAGATCTGCCAGAAGTTTAATCGGGCTATCCAGCAACACCATCAAAAAGCCCTGCATAACTTACTCCTCGAGCAGCAGGTAGCCAGAATGGAAAGAGAGCTCCAGGCAAGGAGCTCCACCATGTTGCCAGCCCATTCCTCAGACTCCCATCCTCCAAGGCCTGAGAGAAGTCTTCAGGAAAGCACAAATATTGGGAGACGGAGCGGAGTAAGGATAAATCCCCCCAGTACGCGCCCAGTTGCTGCTACATTTGGCGCCGACTGCTGCAGTGTCATTGACCTCTTCACCGGGGACGCCTCCTGCCACTCAGACCTTAGAACCCACAAGATTGGCTGTGGCAGTGAGTTCCACTGGACCTCCCATGGTCGGTGAAGGCCCGTCAATATTGGGGCTGCTGACACCCATGTCAGTGTTGCATGTCCTACCGCTCGGACCTCAGAACCCTCAAGGTCATCTAACAATGAATTCTGCTGGGCCTACTGTGGATGGCAATGGCCTGTCAGCACCGGCACTCCAGTCTTCCATGTCGACATCACAAGGCACCCCTGCAATGTAAGCCACCGTTGACGTTCTGACTATTCTCTCATCCTTTACAGAGATAGTACAGTGCATTATACCATCTCCTCCTCCTCCTACACCAGGCACAATGATAACTGTGCCTTTCAGACCAGCCCCTGCGTTGATGCTTGCCACATCAATGTGCCCTACACACTCCAGGGCATTGACATCCTTGTTTCTTTCTTTGCGGCCTTCAGAGCCCGTTGACGAAGATCAAGAATACAACCCTGACCTCCTTTTACAAGATGAAGAAGAGGAGGAAAGGAGATATGGATGGGAGCCCATCTGACATGTCTGCCTCCACTACTTTCACCAGGAGTGAGGACTGTACATTATATACTCCGAGGTCCCCTCCTGAAGACCCCTCCTTCATTTCTATGATGAAGCTACTCCAAACTGCTATGGGGTTTGATGCTGAGGAGCAGGGCGTCACTGGGAGAAACTTGGAAGAGTTTCTAGAGCTGCCAGGTTCTCCACCTCTTATTCCTCTTCTGTTGGCTGCACTTGAGGGTGCCTCCCTGGCCACCTGGCACAGACCAAGCTTGATCCCTGCCATGCCCAGAAAGGCAGACAAGCTGTACCTGGCCCCTTCAGGAAAGCCCTTTTTCTCGGGCTAACCTTAGGCTGATTCAGTTGTGACAAATTAAAGCCCATGATAGGTCTAAGGTGTCTAAACATCTGTGTCCCACCCCCCCCACCGGATAAAGAGATGAGAAAACTGGACTTCATGGGAAAGGGAACCTTTGCCTCTGCCACACTGGGTCCTCAGAAGAAGCAAATTATCAGTCCCATATGGTCATATACCAGAACAATCTCTGGAAAAGGCTAAAGCTGCAGCCCAGTCCCTCCCAGAGGGTCTCTAGAAACAGGGGATGATCGAGCCCTTCTAGACTGGGGCCAACATGGGGAAACGCCCCTTAAGGCCTACCCTTGACAGCCTGGTGTTGCTGAGGGTTGAGGCACTGGATGCCACACCTCGCACTACGCTGGCGACCTGGGTTTGGAAATGAGCCAGGGTCATCGGGGTTGGCTTGGGAGAGGGTGGGAGCTGGATTGAGCAGCCAGGAGGCAGCTCTCCTCTCCTGGGGAGGGTCTTTGTCGCTCCTATTGCATGGCTGCCACCGGGTGAAGGTCTGGTGATGGTGCAGGATGGGATACGGCACACACTGGGAGGGTGTCGCAGGTCTGCGGTGTGTGCATGCCCACCTGCGACTGGGGATGGGAGAAAACAGGTGGAAAACAGCGTTGTCCAGCAGAATGATGCCGGTCCCCCGCAGACTCTGTACCTGGCCAGCTGAGCACCTCCATGCCATCAAGGTGAGTTCCAGTGGACGTTGGGGTGACGGGGCTGGGGGATCCGTAGAAGGGGGCCGGTCAGCATGGGGTGCATAAACGGATAATAGGAAAAAAAAATAAAAGGTCTACCCATGACATTTCAGATGCCTGAGCCAGAGCATCTGTGTCTGGCATCTGCCTAAGAAGGCATTCTTGGTTGGGGGTGTCAGACTTTGCTAGTGATGTCCAGGAATCCATTTTGAACACCCCTTTCAGAGGATACAAGCTCTTTGGGGCAGATGTGAAGGATATCCTCTCTGACCTGCAATCCTCAGGAAGGACTCTAAGGTCAGTCAACAGCGGAGACTCAAAAAAGGAGGCCTAGAGAACCTCAAAGACTACCTATCCAATAGCTACTGGCTCCCCATATACACCACGCAGTCAGTTGACATTGCTCTCACCCACTTTATAACCACATTCAACAAAGCCTGTGATATATTCACTCCCCTCACAAAGCAAGTTGTGAAAAACAGAACCACCCCCTGGATCACACCCTCTCTCCTAAACCTTATGCAACAACGGGACAACCTTTGGCACAAGGCCATAGACTCCCAACGCACCTAGGATAGACAGCTATACAGGGAAGGCACGTAACAAATTTACATGGGCAGTGCGGCAGGCGAAAGCTAATTATTACCAACAAACCCTTACCTCTCCTGGGGAGACGGGAAAAAATTCTGGAACAACATATAACTCAGTGGTAAATCGTGCTCCCCCTCCCCTTCCCAATTCAATCTAAACGGAGATGTCACTCAAGATCCCGCCACTATCGCAGAAGCCCTTAACGCCGCCTTCTCAGATCTCTCCCATATCCTCTCTCCTAATTTCTTCCACCCTACAACACACCGGCCCCCACCCCGAAACCCTGTGTAAAGTCAACTTGCCTCCTTTCCGGCTCAGAGTCATCCCCTGCAGTGAGGCAAAACCTATATCACCAAAGCTATCGCCAATACCCGTTACAGCAATGACTTTCTAGACCTTAAACTCATTAGGCTTACCCTCGATGTCACACTACCTCGCCTTACAAAAATTCTCAACCTTTCGCTATGCCTCGGCCAGTTCCCCTCAACCTGGAAGAAAGCCATAATCACTCCCATTCTGAAGAACGGTGACCCCAATAACACCAGCAACTATAGACTTATCTCAATTCTTCCACACCTCTCCAGTGCACTGGAAAGAATAGTCTCGGAGCAGCTAACAGAACATCTAACAAAACACAACCTTCTCAGCCAGGAACAGCATGGTTTCCAGACTGGCCATAGTACCATCACTGCACTTACTGAGCTCACCACATTCATCCACGAGGCCCTTGACCAAGGCTCAATCACAGGGGCAATCTATGTGGATTTGACCAAGGCATTTGACACGGTCAGTCACAAACTACTGCTTCGTGTCCTTTCTCAACTATATGTGGTCCCTGAGGCCACTGCCTGGTTCAAAAATTACCTCTCAGGACAGTCACAGCAAGTCAGGATTAACACCACCATCTCCACATCCAAAACAGTTTGTTCAGGGGTCCCACAGGGGTCCATACTTGGCCCATTGCTCTTCACCCTCTTCTTAAACTCTCTCCCAAAAGCGTGCAGCGGTCATCTTCTACTCTATGCTGATGATGCGGTTCTGTACTGGAAACGCCCTCAACCGAGCGCCCTCCAACTGGCCCTTCAGAGTTTTTTCGGGGAACTAGAGAACTGGTTCACTGATCACTGCCTGATCATCAACTATAGAAAAACGAAGTCCATGATCTTTGCGCATCACCAAAGCCCACATAGTCAGACGGCACTCCAAATTAAGAACTCATTAGGCACCCAACTGGAACATGTTACACACTTTAAATACCTGGGTATCACATTGGATACCTCCCTCTCCTACCATAGTCACGTCCATCTTCTCTTGTCCGCAGTCAACATTAGAGTGGGCATCCTCTACAGACTCAAAAACTGCCTACCTGCACAGGCCATGCAACTTGCAGTCACCTCGTCCATCCTCTCCCTAGTCAACTATGGGATAGTTATATTGCCAGCTGAACCAACCACGCTAAGGTATAAACGCTGCACTAATAAAGCCTGCCGCCCAGTTACAGGCAGTGACAGACCAACCCATACCTGTGATCTTTATACACTGACTGGTTGGCTAAACCTCCAACAAAGACTAAAATACCACACCTGCATTCTCGCAAAAAAGATACACCTTCAGCTTGCTCCTACCGGCCTACTCCCCATCATCAGTGCAGCCCCCATCAGGCGTAATACAAGACTCGCAGCTAAATTATCTTTCCTGGTTCCCCCCTCTGTAGAACATCCCTAGGGCAAAGATCTTTCCGCTACTGTGCCCCTCTCTGGCTCAACATATTAACCCCCCAACTCTTCCAGTCCCATAGCATCTCACTATTCAAATCCGGCCTTAAATCCCAACTAATGGAGAATGCTAAATGTGACCGTGGCTAATGCTACCCACCCTCTTCTCTCCCAAATCCTCCACTCTTCCTGACACAGGGTCGCACTAGACCCTATGTAACGGCATCCTACAAATCCCTGTCTAGGGACCCCAGGAATGCTTCCCAATTGACCACACCTGCTAAATAAGTTCTAGCCTGGACTGCTTTGTCAGTACTGTAACTGTAAATGCTGCCTGTCAATGTTTGTCTTATACTGTATTTGTTTTCCCTCCACCCCCTGTAACCGACGTGGAGCCTCTGCAAAAAGTTACTCTGTCAGTACTGAAATCGTAAATACTGCCTGTTCACATCTGTCTTTTACTGTATTTGTCTACCCTCCACCCCCTGTAACCTGACGTGGAGCCTTTGCAAAAGAGTCTGTGACTCATAGGATTGTAATTCTGATTGTATTCAATAAACAAATAAATTCCCTTTACCACACACAACCGAGAAGTAGGCAGAGGGTGCCTTTTCACAGGGCAACTAATATAGTTGGGTCAGGGGCCAGGCATCAGTCGAGGTCACTGGGAATCGGAACCCCGAGGTGGCAGAACACACTGGTTCTGCATGGTTGCCCACCCAGTATTCTCTATATTTTCCCTTCAAACACATAATTTTACTCAGAGGATGCTATTTCCATTTAGGCCCTGGACACACTGGGGAACTTAAAACTGTTTAAGTGCCTTAAAACGGTTTAAATCCCCCCTAGCACTGTTTGCAGACAGACTACAAGCCCCATAAAATGTTTTAACAAAAATGTTTTTAAACCCTGCTAGATGCCTAGTCTTAAAACCATTTTTAAAAACGTTTTGGAGCTAGCATGGTTTTACTTACAGGTCTGTCCTGGAGAAAAAGTGTTTTAAGCTGTAATGGTTTAACTAAAACAGTTCTTGTCACAGTGTGTCCAGGCAAGCACAGTTCTGTGTGTTGGACTTAACACAAAATAGTTACAAGAATAGGTTTAACACTAGCAGTGTGGCCACACTAAACCATTATCAACAAGCATTTGTCAATGCCGAATGTTTGCTTGCTGGCATTGGCATTGGTAGTGTAGGAGTTAGATGCATAATAGGGATGGCAGTGAAGTATTGAACTGAAGCCAACCCCACCACCACCCTGCAGAGAGTGACAGGCATTGGGGTGTGCCTTTGGATCTTCAGGCATAACGGCCACGCCATTTCACCACACCCTAACCTGCAGACACTGACAAGTGCCACGTTGTGCCCTGGGGTCTTTGGCCCTTATGCTCACCCCATTCCATCAGGAAATATGGTGAGATGGGTGCTGTATAGGAGAATGGGGTGAACTTTGGGGCCGAAGAGTCCAAGGCACACCTCGATGCCTCTCACTGGCTGCAGGGTGTGGAATGGTATGAGCATTATCGGCGAGAATCCCAAGTCACACCCCTGATGCCTGTCAGTCTCTACAGGGTGGGTCGTTGTGGTCGGAAACCCCAATGCCTCGGGCGTTCATTGGCATTTTCACTCCAAATTTTCAACATGGGTTTTTTGTGACCCCCCACCTTATGAACAGTGCCAGTATCAGTTCATTAGCCGAAAGCTGATTTTGCACAGCAACTACGCCATTTGGCACCACAGGTGCGAAAACACATTTAGAACAGGATGTGAAAAATGACAGCTTTACTGTTCATGGGGAGGTGCAAAAAATGGCAATGTTGAAAATCTGCAGTGAAAATATTACAAAAACTGGTGAAGTCAGGAGCGTGCGTAGAAACTGCTCAACGCACACCCGTAATGCAATTAGTTTGGGGATTTTTTACAGCAGATTGTCAACACAGGCATTTTGGAACCTCCGCTCATGAACAGTGTCACTGTGATTTTCTTAATCTGTCCTGAACAGTGATTTCCCACAGCGACCATGCATTTCTGCGCTGGAAGTGCGAAACATTTCAACCATGGTGTGAAAAATGACAGCTGTACTGTTCATAAGGAAGTGTGGAAAAATGCCAGTGGTGAAAATCTGGACTGAAAATATTAGAAATGCATGAACTTACGAGGGTGCGTGGAAACTGCGCAATGGTCGCTCGTAACAGTCATTTTATGGACTTTTTTCACCAAATTTTTAACATAGCCATTTTAACACCTCTGCTCATGAACAGTGTCACTGTGATTTTCTTAATATGTCCCGGACATTGATTTCACACACAGACTGCGTCATTGTGCACTACATGCGCAGAAACACATTTTGGGCGAGATGTGAAAAATGACCGCTGTACTGCTCATAAGGAGGTATGGTAAAATGGCAGTGTTGAAAATCTGGAGTAAAAATATTGAAAATTCGCGAACTTACGGGCGTGCGTAGAAACAACGCAACGCATGCTCGTAAAAACAATCATTTTTGGGAATTTTTTCACCAAATTTTCAGCATAGGGTTTTTGGGGGCCTACCTCATGAACTGTGACACTGTCATTTAAATGAATCGGTCCCGAAGGTGGTTCTTAGCAGTGACTGCAAAATCACCTTTAGGGCGAATAAAATGACAGTGACGGAAATCGTGAGGTGAGGTCCAAAAACCCATGTTGAAATTGGTGAAAACTCAAAACGCTGAGATATGCATCAAAGTTGAAAAAACCTGTTTATTCCATTATACAGCTTACGGCATTTCTCAGTTCGCGATCGGCTTTGAAGAGTGCAGGCGTGTTCCGGTCCACCAAAGATCGTCGCGCCGGACTCGGAGGTAAGTATGGGGTGAGGTGGGGTGAGGCGGCAGGAGTGCCAGAGGGTGGGCACGGGTGGGGGGTCAGGACAATCAGCGTAGGGAACGTTTTTCTTGTAGGTTATTTTTTCCGTGACAATGCGGGACTTGTGCCACGCTGGGGTGAGCTCCCAGCGTGGCACCTGGAAAGGCTGTTTGGGGGCAGTGGGCCAACAGGGATTGGGCACCCCGTCGGCCATACGGAGTCTTGCACGCTGGGGTGGGCTCCCAGCGTGGCACCCGTAATCTGTTTGGGGGAGAGACAGTGGAGCCGATGGGGATTGGGCACCTGTCGACATGCGGACCGTTGCCACACTGGGCTCCCAGCGTGGCACCTGGAACTCTGTTGGGGTAGCGCAGCAAAGCCGGCGCGAGTTAGGCACCCGTCAGCCATACAGTGTGTGTGTGGGGCGATGAGCACGCAATATGCTAATCAGCACTATCTATCGCTGCTCACTGAAGCGGAGCTCTGCCTTTCAACTGCACGGCACTGCATTTTCTTCTGCTGTCATAGACAGCTGCAGCATTCATTGGTGAACTGTGGCCGAGTCTGCAAACTCACTGACTGAATTGGAAGACAGGGTGCCAAACCTACAAAAACTCTGATGATGGCACTATGTATCTAGGAGCGTAGATATGTTGTTCATCCACACTTCTTGGCATGTTCCTTTCCCCTTTAAATCTTGCCGGAAGTCTTCAAGCTGGCATCTCCCACCCATCCAGGTGGTATAAACCTCAGCTCCGCCCCATGACGCCAGATCTTCCTTTCCGCTGGAAGATACAGGTTCCCTCATGCTTCACAGCAATTCGTAGGCCCTGGATTCAAAGTGTCATTTTTTTACCGCATCTTACCTTAAAACCGGTTCGAATTATGATTCCGATAGTAGCACATCGGACATGGAGGATAAATCTGCTCCCGTATTTCGCCGGTGCTCCTGCGGCCAGAAGATGTTGCGCACCGATCCCCACCTAACGTGCGTCTACTGCCTAGGTGTCGGACATAACACCTTCACCTGCACGTTCTGCCTGGTCTTCCATCCCAACATCCTGGACGACCGCTTGGCATGCCTAAAATTGGGGAGACCGGAGAAAAGGAACCTGCTGGTGAAATCGAAGGAGGCGAGGTGGGCAGTTTCCGTGGCTGCGGGATCCACTGAGCAGTTGGAGCAAATGAAGGCTTTCGAGGAGGAAGTAGCTCAAGCTTCGGCCAGTCGGAGCTTTTTTGTTCCTCAGAACCTCGGTTCCACCTTTTCGGGCTCCTTCAAGGAGTTGTGCCAGTCTCTCCCGACCAGGGGTGAGGCGCCCTCGGGCTCGCACTCCTCCAGCCCTCGGGAGAGGGATAAGAACCCAAAGTCTTCGTCCAAGCAAAGACGTTCTTGGGACCGAGAAAGGTCAAAGTCCCAGGAACACGCGGTCTCGACCTCAGTTGAGATCGCATCCTCGGCCGCTGGCTTCATGGATCTTCCGTCTGGCCAAGAGACCGAGGAAGTGACCGACGTTGAGATTTCTCTTGACCTAATTGACTCTATTTCGCTGACTCCGGTCGACGATTTTTTGGAAAGGACTCTGGTCCTTGTCTTTCCCAATGAGGAGACCCAGCCCGCTGGTGTCCCATCGAGGAAACTGTTCCGGACCCTTATTTTTCACCGACCCCGGTGTCTCCAGATCGATCGGGTTGACTTTCTTGATCGAGGTCCAGAACCCCTTCAGCCGAAAAGCTGAAAAAGAGTGATAAGCACTCCAAAAAGAGGCATCGCCGCAGATCCTCATCCTCCTCTGACGAGGAGAGGCTTCGACGGAAACTACGTCGACACTATGAGGATCTTATGTGGCAACAGCTGATTTTGACCGGGCAGAAGCCGGCTCCACCATCTACCCCGGCCATCACTTGGCTACTGCCTCCCGGGCCAACGCTGACCCCTCCAGAACTGAAGCCTTCGGTTCCCCCGCCCGTGGGGCTGGCCCATATCCCGGCTCTGCCCATCTCGGTCTCTCCACCAATTCTGGTGGAACCACCGCCTAAGCAGCCTCAGGGAGGGGCTCCCTCAAAAGAGGACGTGTAAACACCGGGCTTCCCCGACGTCCGTCCATTACAGTTGCCCCTGACTGCCCCCGATGGATCGAAGGGGACCTAGGTGGGAGACCGTTGTACCACGACTCCTCGGACTTGGACGTCGGACTGCACTCCCATCCTAGGGATGATGAGTCCTCCGTGGCAGGTTTAGAGAGGGGTCCTTCCTCCTTTCAGGGCATTCTCCGCCTGATCTCCAAATCCACCAGAATGCACCTGGAGTCTATCCAGAAAAAGGCGGAGTACCCCCTTACGGACATCCTAAAAAGGGGGGGATACCCCGATGGAGGTCTTTCCAGTGGCCAAAGCCATCACTGGCCCAGCCCTCGAGCCCTGGCAGCGCCCAGCTTCCTGCCCAGCACCATCTGTCCGCATGGCCCGCAAGTATGCAGTGCCCATAGGGTCCCTGCCCGGATTCACAGAACACCCTTCCGCCGAGAGCCTGGTGACTGCTGCTGTGTTTAGACATACTGGCAGCTCGGCTGACACAGACCGATCTCCGGACAAGGAGTCCAAAAATATGGGCCACTCTGCCAGCAAGGTCTATGCGGCCTCTTCCTTAGGCCTTCGTCAGGCCAGCTGGGCTGTCATTATGGCACACTTGGGTCATTAGATGAAGTCCTCCCTCATCTCCCGGCGGACATGCAGACCACGGTCAAGCAAGTCCATGATCAGGGCCGTGCTGTTGTAAAACAGCAGCTCCAGACGGCCCTAGACATCGAGGATTCTTGTGCCCACTCCTTAGCAGCTGCAGTGGCCACTCGCTGCAGGGCCTGGCTGAGGCTATCCTCCTTCCCGGCGGATACCCAGCACAACTTAGCCGACGTTCCTTTCCTTGGCACCAACTTGTTCGGTCCAGGAGTGGCCGGTCACCTTCAGCTTATCGAGCAGTCCAGTGCCACCTTGGATGCTACTTCTGCAAAAGGTTCTTTGGGCAAGAACCAGCAGAAAAGAAAGAAGAAGCCATTTCGGCATTCTTCCCCTGCGGTCAGGCAGCCCTACTATCGAGGAGGCCAGCAACAACAGGCTCAAGCTTGGCACTCGTGGCCCAAGCAGGGTCCTCAACAGCCCGGTAAAGGAGGCAGAGGCGCGAGTCCAGGAGCCTCCTCCTCCTCTAAGCCTGCTCAGTGACGGGTTGGGGGTTGCCACCCCTACACCCGTCATGCCAGCTCTGGGTCCTCCTGTGGGGGGGGCCGACCTCCGCCACTTTCATTCCGCCTGGTCCGATATCACTTTGGACAAGTGAGTTCTCGAAGTGGTCGATCAGGGACTGCCTCTAGAGTTCGAGCAGTACTCTTCCAGCCGAGCCCGCGCCCCTCGGGAGGAAAGGATCTCAGCTTGCACTAAGTCGGCTCTCCGAGACGACATAGCTCAGCTCCTCTGCAAGGAGGCGGTAGCTCCAGTGCCGGATCCTCCTACAGACCCAGGCTTCGTGCCCAGGTACTTCCTGGTGCCCAAGCGGACGGGGGGGTGGCGCCCCATCCTAGATCTCCATGACTTGAATCAATATCTCAGGTCCCGCACCTTCAGGATGGTAACTCTGAACTCGATCATACTATCCCTGGAGCGAGACATGTGGTTCTGTTCACTGGATCTACAGGACGCATTCTTTCACGTCCCAATCAGTCTGTCCCATCAGCGGTTCCTCCGCTTCAGGGTGGAAGGGACCCTGTACGAGTTCTGAGCCATGCCATTTGTCCTGTCATCGGCCCTGCTGGTCTTCACCAAGTGCATTGCAGTGGTGGCAGCCCATCTTTGGTGTTGAGGAGTACGAATCTACCCTTATCTCGATGACTGGCTCTTTGCAGGATCCTCCCTTCAGGAGGTTGAGAGGTCAAGGGATCTGGCTCTCCAAACCTGCTCCCATCTTGGCCTCCGGATCAGTGAGGCCAAGTTGGAACTCGTGCCTGCTCAGGTGATGGACTTCATCGGGGCAGAGCTCGACTCTCATCAAGCCAGAGCTCGGCTCCCGGCAAGCAGGGCAGAGGTTCTCTCCTCCTTTGCCCAATCATTTCTGGTTGGGCACTTGCGCCCTGCTTGGGACTTTATGCGCCTGATGGGTTACATGGCAGTGTGCACCTCAGTGGTCCGTTGGTCTAGGTGGCACATGCACCCCCTCCAATGGGAGCTGGCCGCCCAGTGCACTCAACACCATGGTCATTTTGACCAGCTGATCACTGTAACCCAGAAGATGTGGGACGCTCTCCAATGGTGGGCTGCCCCAGAATGGTTGCAGGAAGGGATCCCATTTGTCCGCCCTGAGCCGACGGTTGTCCTTATGACCAATGCCCCTCTCATGGGCTGGGGAGCCCACATGGGGGACAGCAGGGCCCATGGGTTCTGGACCCCCAAGGAGTCCCAATGCCACATCAACCTGTTGGAGTTCAGAGCAGTCAGACTGGCACTGTCAGCTTTCGCTCCTCAGCTCCAGGGTCAAGTGGTTCAAGTCCAGACGACAATACCACGACCATGTACTACCTCAACAAACAGGGTGGCATGCACTCCCGTTTGCTATGCAAGGAGGCACTCTGCATTTGGACCCTAGTACGTTGGCTGGAGATGGATCTCCTAGCCATCCATGTGGCAGGAGTTTCGAACCAGCTGGCAGATGCTCTCAGCCGCATAGGCCAGACATCCCACGAGTGGTCTCTCCATCCAGAGGTAGCTTACAGTCTGTTCTCCCGCTGGGGCAAACTGTTGGTGGACCTGTTTGCCTCCAGGGAAAACAACAAGCTGAGGCTGTACCATGCCGGCCCCCCTCAGCAGAGTTCGCTGCTGGAGGATGCCTTCTCGAGGCCATGGACCCCAGGCCTCCTCTACGCCTTCCTTCCATTTCCCTTGATCCACAAGGTGCTACTCAAGGTGAGGAGGGACAAGGCGAATGTGATCCTGGTAGCCCCAGATTGGCCACGCCAGTTCTGGTATCCAGATCTCCTCAGCCTCAGCCCCCCAGCGCGGCTTTGTACGCGCCCGGACCTGATATCATTGAACCAGGGGAAGGTATTCCATCTGGACCTTCGATCCCTGCACCTCACAGCCTGGTACCTGAGCGGCTAGAGTTCCAGGCTCTGAGTCTTTCTGAGGATGTCTACACCATGGTGGAGGCATCTCGTAAGGAATCGACCAGGAAGTGTTATGCCTTCAGATGGAAGAGATTTTCCATATGGTGTCAGGGTAAGAGTCTGGACCCCTTATCCTGTTCTGTGGCTAACATTCTCAACTACCTTTGGTCTCTCTCCAAAGGGGGTCTGCGGTCATCGACCCTTAGGGTGCACCTAGCAGCCGTTTCTCCTTACCAGGGCGTGGGCTGGTCAGCCGACATTGGCGCAGGAGACAGTGGTCGGGCGCTTCTTCAAAGGCCTGGATCACATATCCCCTCTGGTGCGTGAACCTCCACCTCCATGGGATCTGTTGCTGGTTTTGGCAAAGCTCATGAGCAAGCCATTCATACCTATGCACAAGTGTGCAGTCTCACACTTATCATGGAAGATGGCCTTCCTGTTGGCTATCATGTCAGCCAGAAGGACAGGGGAGCTCCAGGCGCTGTCGGTGGACTCCCCTTATCTGGTTTTTCACAGGGACAAAGTTGTCCTGTGCCTCCACCCGAAATTCCTTCCAAAGGTGGTATCAGAGTTTCACCTTAACCAGGTATTGACTCTGCCGGTATACTACCCTAACTACACCTCGGATGCTGAGTACAGGCTCCATACTTTGGACCTGAGACGTGCTCTCTCCTATTATAAGGAGAGAACGGCGGAAATTTGTGGAGAGGTTCGCCAGCTGTTTACCTACGCTGAAGCCGCTTCTGGCAGACCTGCAGCTAAAGGGGACCATTGCAAGGTGGATTACATCATGCATAGGTCTGTGCTATGAGTTGGCGGGCATTGAGCCTCCCAGAGGGATAAGAGCTCATTCTACCCACCATACTGCTGTATCGGTGGCTGCTTCCAGGGACATCCCTATCCAGGAGATCTGTCGGGCTGCTACCTGGAAGTCAGCAAACACCTTCATTACCCATTACCACATTGACCTTGAGTCACGCTGGGATGCTGGTTTTGGGGCCTTGGTTCTCCAGTCTTTATTTCCCAGGCAAGGGGTGTGTGCCTTGCTCCCTCCCGGAGAACTGCTTGGAGTCTGCCAAGAAGTGTGGATGAACAACATGTCCACGCTCCTAGAACAACAGGTTACTCACCTGTAGCAGTAGTTCTAGGAGTGGTATATGTTGTTCATCCCTACACACACACCCGACCTCTCCAGCTTTAGGCACACAACCTGACTTCCAGCGGGCTAAGATCTGGTGTCATGGGGAGGAGCCGAGGTTTATACCACCCGGGTGAGTGGGTGGGAGGAGCCAGCTTGAAGACTTCCGGCTAGATTTAAAGGGGAAAGAGACATGCCAAGAAGTGTGGATGAACAACATATACCACTCCTGGAACTACTGTTACAAGTGAGTAACCAGTTCTTCTTGCACATGCGTGCAAGCAAACATAAAAATGGTTACTGAGTAGTGTGGCTGCACTGAAATGGTTTAGCTAAACTGGTTTTTAAAAACTGTTTTCAAAAATAGTTCTGTAGTATGTCCAGGGCCTTAGATTCTAGAAATAGAACTTGGATAACAGCAGGCCAGATAGATAGATAGATAGATAGATTATAGTGGAAAGGAAGGGCAGTTTTAAGCTAAAACAGAGTAAAACACAAATAAGAACATTAACAGTAGTGTGATATATTTCAAATACCCAGTAAGTTGCTTTAGACCCAACACGTGTCTCCATATAGGAATAAGACCTACGTAACTAACTCATGACTTTGCCAGCCATGAGTTATGTTGCTTACCAGTCATTAGTGGAGTTTAATGTATTCCACTTCAACCTATTATGTATGATCTGTATTTGGTCCCTTTTGTTTTAAATTGACTGCTTTTTTTTTTTTAATCCATCATTTGTATACAAATTATTTTTTTGTTTTAACCAGTATGGAACACCTAAAAATATGTGGAGACCCTTGAAAATCTCAAGAGCCATCCCCCAGACTCTTTAAAGAGAATCATCTCTTGGAAACTCAGTATCACTTGTCTGACTTTATGCTGAATACTTTGAAAGGAATGGACAGTAGAAGACTTAGAGACACGGGTGCTTTAGAGAAAAAAAATACAGTGGCGGCTTTTATTTAAGTTGCTGGCGCAGTAAAGAGCACATTATATAGCACACCAGTGGTGAATAAATTGGGTAAATAAATCATGTTATTTGGGGATAAATATTTATTTTCACTTAGAACACCATTTAATTAACTTAGAACATGTTACTTCCACTTCCACTTTCCAATCTGGAAATAGAACACAGAGGACAATGGGCCAGATAGAGAACTTACAATGGAAAGAAAGGCAGTTTAAGGTAAAACACCAATAAAACATTACAAACTGTGTGCAATATATTAACTACATAATGGGTTGCAGTAGAATAACACATTTATCTCCACACGAGTGGTAAGACTCTTATAACTAACTTGTGGCTTCGCGTCTCACGAGTTTGGGTTTTGCTATTTACTAGTGGTGATAAATGTATTAGTCCACTGCAACCCATCATGTATTCCCTGTTTATACAGCAACACAGAGAATAACATTTTGCGTATAAATGCATTTATCTTCCTGGACTAAGTCTCCATCACTCATTCACACTAGTGGGATAGCGCCGGAGGCGCTAGGATCAAGCGGGAGCCAAAACTTTTCTGAAGGGCCGGCGCCGAGGTAGGACCACGCATGCGTGGCACCGCGAGACTGACTCGCGCCTGTGTAGGCTATCTCGGCGTCGACCCTCCAACCGCCTCAGTTCCTTTTCTCCCGCCGTCGAGTGCGCTTGGATGTCGACGTTGCTCGTCTGCCGGAGTCAAAGTTTTCGTCTATATGACAGCAGCTTTTAGTGTTTAATTTAAATGTTTTAATTTAACTATTTAGTAGTAATTTTTTATTTTACGAATAAGAAGATTATGAAGAAATTCTTTCCTGCCATCCACGGAGTCGTCCTTAGACGGTAGCGGTGACGGTAGGAAGACTTCGTTTGAAAGTTGTTATGGCAGAGGGGCTGTGCCCGGTCTGCCATCCTTAAGTAATGGGGTGGGGTCTGACTACGGACAGTCCTGTGCTCGCGGGGAGGACAGTCCACCAAAGCACGAATCTGGCGGTGCCGGGGATCCGGCCCCGCTTAGCCTCGAGCTCTTCTTCTTCGTTTGGGGAAGAAGAATCGGTGCCTCTCGAAGTTGCCCGTTGGTATGTCTGCACGAGGATTGTTCGTTGGAAGGGGCGATGGGCCTGAACCGACTTTCGTGGGTTCCCCCTTGGCCCCGCTCCTAATGGCTGCATTCTCGACTCCGGACTCCATCTCTGTCCTCGTTGGAGTTCCGGTGAGCAGCTTCACCTCTGGGCTGCTCCTGTGGAGCAGGGGGTTTGACTCCTTTTTTCCTGGTTGTGTTCCTGGTTTCGGGGCCTCCGGGCCTCGGAGCCGTTGAACCGGAGCTGGGTCAATTGGATCTGAATGAGCGCGGTGCCCTCTTGGTGCCTTCGCCATCCTGTCAGCCCCTCGTGCCTACCCCCCTCTTCCTTTTCCATGCAGGGGCCGGCACGGGCACCACCTTTCTCTTCTTTTCCATTGGCTTTCCATGGTGTTTTTCCTGGAGTTGTGCCCGACACCTTGGTGGCGCCGCAGGTCTGGTGCCGTGCCTCTGGTTTGGCATGGGTGCCATAGGCGGCACCGCTGGTGTTTGGGTTGGTGCCGGGACTCGGCGCCGTGGCTTGGTGCCATGCTTGGCACCGTATGGGTGCTGCAGTCGGCGCCGTGCTCGACACCGTACTGGGTGCCGTAGTCGGTGCCGTGGCTTGCTCGGTGCCGTGGTCGGCTCCATACTCTGCTGCAGTCGGCGCTGTGGCTTGGCGCTGCGCTTGGTGCCGTGGTCGGCACTGTGCTCTGTGCTGCAGTCAGCGCCGTAGTTCGGCGCCATGCTTGGTGCCGTGGGTCGGCAACGTGGCTCATGCTGTGCTTGGCGCCATGGGTGCTTCATTGTCGGTGCCACTAGCGGTGCTATGGGTCTCTCACGGTGCCACTGATGCCCGCGGGCACCCGTGGGTGCTGCGGGCGGTGCCGGGGACCCATGGGTGCTGCGGGCGGTGCCTGGCATCCACGGGTGCCGCCATGGGCGGTGTCGTGCACCCGCAGGTGGCACCGTGGATGGCGCCTGGCACCCGCGGGTGGCATGGGCGTCGGGGGTGCCCTTGCGTGCCATTGCTGCCGTTGGTACCAAGGATATCTGCGGGTTCTGCCGTGGGTGCCCTCTGGTCTCTCTCAGGTTGGCATGGTTACTGCTTGGTGCCCTCCTGTGCCACGAGTGATGCTAGTGCCGCAGGGGTGCCAGTTGGTGCTGTCTGACAGAACTAGGGAAAGATATGTGTTTGCAGACCTCTCTTCCGCAGGACTTGTGTTGGGATGTTTCCATGGAATGAATTCCTATTCTGTGGATTATTTCCACACATTTTAGTGGGTGGCGGTCTGCATCGGATCTCCTCATCCAGCGATTTTCCGCTGATGGGACTATTCTGTTTCTGTCAGCGGAATCTCTCATTCCACTCAGCTCTTTCTCAGCCCCCTACATGGTGCCAAGCTCCTCGACACTCTTCCTGGTGGCGGAGTCTCTAGTGGCTCTAACCGAGACCTCTTTTTGGGGTCCTTCTGTGGTAGAAAGGCATCTGGATGAGTCTCTCCCTGTCCTTCTGGTCAGTGATACAGCGAATGACTCATTTTATATACTGAAAGACACGCCCTCTCTATCTTCAGAGTCTGTGATGCAAGCTCTTTTAGTAGTTCCTCATGTATGGGGTCCACCATAGTGTTCAGACTGGATCTGTGGACTATATACCTCTGCATCTAGACTTTTTCAGTGATCAAGACAATTACACTCTTTGGAACATTTTAATTCAATGGTCGGGAGCTGCACAGACTGTCCCGCTCCTTTGATAGGGGTATACAGACCATTTTTGTTGCTGCCCCTCTGGTGGCTGCTTCGCCACAGGTAGTTAACATCTGTCTAGCTATTATTAGTCCAGTCAGGGGTTCAGTTATGGATCTTCAGGCTCCTCCTGCTCCTCAGAGGATGACATCCTTGTCATTTCTGTATCAGGCAATACTTGCCAAATAGCAGCCAGCAACCTTGTCGGGCTCGGAATAATGATATTTAAAAAAAAGGGGTCAGAATTATCACAGCGCAGGGCCTGGATTGGAATTTCCCAATACCACACTTGGATCTGATCAGGTTCCGCCTCAACCCTGAGTCATCATCTCTAAACCTCAGTAAAGAGTACCTGTTTTCTTCTACCCCTAGGGGGCAGTCCGATACAGCGGTGGTATAGCTCATCTCTTTTCTCTAGAGAATTTCTCTTATTCCGAGATATTTCCAAAACCTAGGCATCTAACCAGTCTGTTAGTCCCCTTTTGGTTTTTTAATCGGGCTTTCTTCTCCTGATCAGAGCCTTGCAGCAACAGAAGTGACTCTTCAGCAAGTCGGAACTTAGATTCCTACTTCCGTGTTTGCTTCAACGTAACAGATGACATGCTTCTTTCTTGACCATTGGTCAAGTAGGTTCTTTCTAAGGTAGCTTCGCAAATGTTCACATACAGTCATACTACCCTGAACCTGTACACTTACCTCCGGCTCTTGCAGTTCCTGAGGTCCTTTACATTAGATTAGTGCATGTCTTTTGACACTATTAATTTTGGTCCTAGATCAAATCGTGAGGCCAGGTTCTTGCCGCTCTCCTAGAGTAGTTGCAGCTGACTGGCAGACTTTAATTTTTTGCCCATTGTAGTCGTCGGCAAGGTGACGAGTTACAACTCGAGCATTTATCTTGTAGGCACTATGTTATAGATGCTCTTACAAGACAGCTCTTTTTATTAACAGGACAGTCTTTGGCTGTCCTTTCCGAGTGAACCCTATCTCCTACCACCCTACTCAGGGTTGTTGATTTTAGCTTGGTACTCTCCCACTAGTGTGAATGAGTGATGGAGACATAGTCCAGGAAGATATGGAAATTACGTACTTACCGTAATTATTGATCTTCTTGGACAGTCTGCATTACTCATTCACACGCTCACTCACCATCCCCTGGGTTCACTCGTTTTTCTTTCCTGGTCTTCATGGCCTATGGTTCGGACTGTGAAGGCATTGTTCTTTGACCTTTCTTACAAAGGCCATCTGGGCCCTCTCAGGCCCAGACACTCAGAATGAGTTATTCTCATTAGTTACGCTGCACCTCGCCAGTCGAAAAGGTACTGAGGCGGTTGGAGGGTCGGCCGAGATAGCCTACACAGGTGCGAGTCAGTCTCGCGGTGCCGCACGTGCGTGGTCCTACCTTGGCGCCGGCCCTTCAGAAAATTTTTGGCTCCCGCTTGGTCCTAGCGCCTCCAGCGCTATCCCACTAGTGTGAATGAGTGATGGAGACTGTCCAAGAAGATCAATAATTACGGTAAGTACGTAATTTCCATATCTTAGTGTATGGTGGGCCTCAAGTGGAAATAAATTATCTGTTTCAGTGTTTGGTGGCTTATCTGCATTTATTTCCACTTCAGGTTGGTAACAAAAGAGCTCTTAACCAATGGAAGAACAGCTTGCACAATTCCTGATGACACCACAGTGTCCTGTGCTCCAGGCCTGTGCTGCAGTTAAAAACAGAGCACTGAAATCAAACTGAAAAAGTTTACCCTTCATTAAAAGAACCAATCTTGCCAGAGCACCTCTGTCATTGTATAAATGATATATGCCATTGGATGGCAAAAAATATCACGTTTATTTTTATCTGCTGGTTTTGACCTCTATGACCTCACAAATGGTGGTTAAGGACAGCTAAACTGGCTATTGAAACTAAATGAAGCAGGCAACATCTGACAACACAGGGCTGTAGACCAAGCCCTTACCTGTGAAGTAGTGTCCTTTGTTTTATCCATGAAAGCATTTTACCAGTATTTCGCAACTTTAAAAAAAAAAAAAAAAAGTGTGAACAAAGCTTCAAGATTTTCAAAGTCCCTGCTCCTGGCTGCAGCCTATGATGGCTGCGACGTGCTCATGTGATGTTGTCGGAGCCACAGTGCTCTGGAGTGATCATTGGAGCTCTGTAGGGACCTCTTAAATGTATTACTTTTAACTCCCTCTGACTGCATACATGGGCAAAATCCTTTACTGTACATGTGTGAAGGTATCACACTGAGTTTCATGGGAAGCTGTCATTTTACTCTACCCCCCCCAACCTAACATAGTACTAAGAAAAGTATTATATTTTTCTTGCTACCTTACTTACCTACTGGTACTCCATTTCTTCGGGCCCCTGTAGCTGTCCCACCAATCCCACCACTCCGTGCTACTGTTTGAGGCGCTGGACGCCACACCTCGCACTACGCCGGCAACCCAGGTTTCAGAACAACCTCTGGTCGCCGGGGGTGGAGGGTGGGAGCAGGATCGAGCGTTGGCTCTCCTCTCCCGGGTAAGGGGTGGGGTTGCCTGCCTGTAGTCCTGCCATCACTGAATGGAGGTTCAGTGCCGTCGCAGGCAGTCAACCACGTGACTGGAAGAGAAGGACGTACCGAACAACATGTGAGTGCACGTCTCCACATGCACGTGTTATGTCGGAGATGTGTGGGTGTAGGGATTGGGAGAAAACTCACAAAAACCCAGAAACCACATATGGAAAAAAAAAAAGAAACCCTGGTGACGGCTGGAGGGTTGCATGGTGGTGTAGGCGATGGTGGCATTCATCTTGTTGTGCCAGTGTGACATTTCTGCTGCGTTTTCTTCCTCCTTTCTTCCCATAAAGTATTATTTTGAAATGTTTGCAAAATGCTAGTGTGTTTTTGTTTTGTTTCAATAGCTTGAGAAGGCAAGTAAGGGCAATAAACAAGCTGTCTGAACAGGGCATGTTTTTCTGGGACTATGGCAATGCCTTCCTTCTTGAAGCCAAGAGAGCTGGTGAGTAGGAGTCATTCTTGAAATGTATGTTTTTCTTTTTGTAAAGTATATTCAGTTTCGTTTCTTAGGTAGGGGTTTAAAGATGTGGAGGCCAGTCTCATCAGTTTCTTTGAGTTTATCCTGCTGAAGCAGTGTAGTATAGTGGTAAGAGAATCAGTCTGGGAACCAGGAGATCATGGGCTCAAACCCTGCTAGAGCCAAATTCTCGCTGTGTGACCTTGGGCAAGTTACTGAACCTCTCAATACTTTATTCCACCCAGCTGTGGAAATGGGTAGAAGCAGGGCTGCACTGAGATTGAGATGTTGCATCTCAGCTAAGCTATACTGGGTACATAATTGGTAACAAAAAAAAAAAAAATCAACACTGCATTTGTGTGTCAAATACCTCGTATATAATGCTGGAAGACCTGGGATAAGATGGGTAAAATTGCATACATTTTTATAACCATTTGTATTTATTTTACCAGGAAAAAGCTCTATTGAGCAGTGCTCATTTACAAGGAGTTCATGGTTAGGACAGATAACATTCAGTGGGTAATGATGCAAATTCACATAATACAGGAAATTAAGAAACTATTTTTAAATACAGGCTAACACAAAATCTAATACAAAGAGAAGAACAGCAGGAGAATTAATATATATATGACTTGCGTCAGAGATTATATCTAGAGAGAGCTACCAACAAGTATAGTAATACATATAATATACATCGTTTTTTTATTAATGGCATTCACATTTATTGACACAAAATTGATCAAGAAGAACCTAGAAATAAGAGAGGCTAGCGAGCAAACTCAGTTTGAGCAAATCTTGCAACACATTTAAAAAAGTGGTAACATCCCAACTAAAGGCCAGCCCAGCTTACCAAATTGTGAATGGTGTCTTGGGACATCAAGCAGGATGATGTTGTAAAAACATGAGTCTGTAAATTTCTGAAGGAGTTTTGACAGATATAATGGCAACAAGTTCAGCGTTGCTTTTAGGGACCACATGAAAAAATTACTTACTGTAGTAGTATGTAGTATGTAGTAATGTAGTAATATTGTTTCTTCCAGGGGATCCCTCAGTATTGCCAGCTGGGTTTAGCTGCCCCGGAAACAGAATTTATGCTAATGATGACTGAGCATTAGCCAATCAGATTATAGTTGAAGACTGCTGCCTATAGGTGCTGCTGTTAGCCATATTCATTTTGAAGCCTGAGAGGCAAAAGGTCCCAATTCCTAACCCTATTCTAGAACTATGGAAAAGAACAGAAAAAAGAAACGAGAGGAAAAAACAAACCACCTATAGGCAAACTATATACACCATGCTTAACTGTGACACATCACACAGGTTATGGCTCTTCAGTAAGAAATTTGGCCTGTGATGACTGCTGAACTGTTTACAGTAAGGTTATGTGAGGGGAGGATGGGCGAGAGGGCAAGCATACTGGGGGGATCCGCTGGAAGAAACAGTGGTGGAGGTCGTGCTGATGCGTGCAGTTCTAAGTTTTATCTTACTTCCTGAGAAATGGATGGAATGATCAGGAATTGGTTTCACTATAAAAACCAGACTTCCAACACAAGTGTCACCCTCAGCAGGTGTTGTGCCGAGGGGGACACTAAAGGTTCTTTAGATGGGTGGATGGAAACACCTGACGGGGAGAGGTAGGAGTCGTCCACAGAGGTTAGATGCCAAATGGCTTTCTGCAGACAACAGGAGTAGGATGACACGGGAAGAAGGGTAGCAGTGGTAAAAGCAAACGAAATGCTCTGCATGAATTACTATAAGATGACCTAAACTAAACAGCTACTGTACGGATATTATTATAAAAGAAGCTAAGAGATGCACCTCAGCCTAAAGTACTTTATGCTATGCTTAGCACTCTAGGTGATCACAGTTGATCGATTACTAGCCCAGAGGGCTCTTGCAGTACTGCAGAACACAGCAGGGTTACAATAAATTCATTAAGTCATAACACATATGAGTCCACTTCTGGTGATGGTCTTCGTGCACACAAGCTAAAGATAAGGTGGAAGAGAACTTCAAGTAAGAGATCCTGCAGCTGGTTACACCATAAGGACTATGCTGCCAGGCACTAGGACTCCACGGAAAACTTCTAGCCAGCAGTACCCAGCTGGGGTCCGCCCCTCACATTGGTCTGCTTACTGGCGACTCCAGCTGTTTAAAGGGGGAAGACCCCAGCCTCACCTCAGGTCTTTTCCCGCCATCAGACTGTGCGCTTCAGCTCCTCGGATGCCTCGTTGCATCTGTCAACCGCCATTTTGTGTTTGAGTCAGACGTACCCATTTTTTCTCTTTAAAATTCTCAAAAATCTAGTTTGTCATCTCCCTTTTCTTCTACTTCACAATGGAAATCCAAGTGTCCGGGCGGCAAATTCTGGCCAAAGATGGCCACTTGCAGTGTCTCTGCTGTCTGGGGCCTACTCACAATGTTCAAGCGTGCCCCGACTGCGGCAGATTTAACCAACACACCAGAACCCGTCGCCTCAAGGCTCTCCAGGCCTATATTCTGGAGCAGCAACTCATTGCTCTTCAACACCCGTCGAAGACCAGCTCCTCAATCTCCCGATCGCCAACTTCCCATAAGGAGAAATGCCCAGGAGGGAATCATCATCGTAGGGATAAGGAGCACAGTAGGTCAGAGTCCAGATCTCTTCGTAAGGAGAAATCCACTCATTCGCCCTCCATAGAGAGAGAGACAGATTCAGCCCCTTCGTCAGGCCTATCTAAAGGCCTGTCTGTGTCACAGGCTCTCGCCCTTACAGTATCTACAGGTTCGGAGCAGGGTCCCTCAGGGCCCGTCCCTTAGTCTTAGGCCCTTCCAGCATTCCTCCGGGCCTAAGAAGGGGTCTCCAACCGATAAGGTTGAGGCATCCTCATCCTCTAGCCAGTTGTCTGCCTCGGGCGATGGGTGTGGACGCGGGGATCATTCCCGCTCCAGGGAACGTTCCCCCAGGGACAGGTCGTCAGCAGCTGCAGATCGATCCCTGATGCATGCCCCTGATGAATGGTCTTCTGAAACATAGAATTGGACGGCAGATAAGGTCTGCTTGGCCCACCTAGTCTATCCATTTCCCTACCTACAGGATAAGCTGCAGGTCCTAGTTAACCAACAGCCTATTTCTTCCTGCACCTCACAAGAATTGTCTTATGTCTGTCCCATGTATTCTTAAATTCTCCCACAGTTTTAGACCCCACAACCTCCTCAGGAAGGCTGTTCCATGCATCCACCACCCTCTCTGTGAAAAAATACTTCCTCACATTGCCCCTGAACTGACCCCCCCACCTTTAAATTGTGTCCCCTAGTTCTTGCACGTCTCTTTCTAAAAGATGCTACCCTCTTGGACTTTGTTGATTCCACTGAGGTACTTAAAAGTTTCTATCATGTCCCCCTTCTCCCTCCTTTCCTCAAGGGCAGGGCTCCAGATAAGATTTTTTGGGATGAGTACTGTACTCCTCATTTTGAAAGTGAGGTGAGTAAAATCAAATTTAGTTGTCTACAAACGTCTGGACAGAGTGGAGTGAGGAGCACATTTAAAAAAAAAAACAAAAAAACTAGGTTTTTTTTTTTTTTCCTAGATAAGAATTGATCACGTGCCAACAGTACTCCAGATAATGCTGACAGGTAGGAGTAATTTACTCATCAGTTTTAAAATATAGTGAGTTAAACAAAATTGGGATGCATACGAGTGCAGTAAATCTGTGTGGAAAAAACTGCTCTTTTTGAATCACCAGTTATGTTATTGAATCACTATTCTTTGGTGTGTGTGTGTAGTATTTACAAATGTTGGGCGAGTACTGGTACTCATAAAAATTTTCTGAGGAGTATTTCCTAAAATGAGGTGAGTAAAGCAGGTCAGTACTCACCTTATCTGGAGCCATGCTCGAGGGTATACATATTAAGCTCCTTTTGTCTCTCCTCGTATGGCTTCTCTTGCAGACCCTGCACCATTTTAGTTGCCCTCCTCTGGACTGCCTCTATCCTATGTCCTTGTGGAGATGGGGTCTCCAGAATTGGACGCAGTACTCTAGATGGGGTCTCACCAACTGTCTGTACAGAGGGATAACAACTTCCTGTTTTCTGCTGGTGATGCCTCTCCCTATGCATCCCAGTATATCCCCAGCCCTCCCTACTGCCTTCTCACATTGGTTGCTAACCTTAAGGTCATCTGATATGATTACTTCAGGTCCCTTTCCATTTTTGTTGTTGTTACTACCCCCATTGTGTAATCTTCCCCTGGGTTTTGTTTCCCAGGTGCATTATTTTGCACTTCTTTGCATTGAATACAAGCTGCCATACTTCTGACCATTCCTCCAACCTTGCCAAGTCCCTTCTCATCCTTTCCACGCCTCCTCGTGTATCAACCCTGTTGCAGATCTTTGTGTCATCTGCAAAGAGGCATACTTTTCCTTCCAGTCCCTCTGCAATGTCACTTATAAAGACATTAAAAAGAACTGGACCCAGTACTAAACCCTGCGTTACCCCACTAGTAACCCCTCTTTCTTTAGAGTGGACTCCATTTACAGTTACCATCTGTGTCCTGTTGTCCAGCCAATGTTTTACCCAGGCTACCACCCTGGGACCCACTCCCAGGCTGGTTAATTTGACTATTAATCTTTTGTGTGGGACTGTGTCAAATGCCTTGCTAAAGTCTAGGTAGGCCATGTCCACAGTCCCTCCCTGGTCTACTACTTTGGTCACCCAGTCAAAGAAATCAATTCGATTCGTCCGACATGACCTTCCTGCTGTGAACACATGCTGCCTTGGGTCCTGTGCCCCACTGGTCTCTAGGTACTCAGCAGTTCTTTCCTTCAGAAGTGATTCCATCACTTTCCCTACCACAGAGGTCAAACTGACAGGTCTAGCCGGCCCAGTGGCGCTGAGGGTTGAGGCGCTGGACGCCACACCTCGCTCGACGCTGGTGACCCGGGTTCGGGAACAAGCCCGGGTCGTGGGGGGTCAGCAGGGGGGTTAAGAGACTGAGCGTCCGTGAGACTGCTCTCTTCCCTGGGGAGGATGAGGGACGCTGATCGCTCTTTAGAGCAGCCTCTGGTAGCCGTCAGGGGTGCCCAATGTGTGACGTTGCAAAATGTTATTGGGGAGGCGGAGTTGCGGCATGACAGCATTGCCTTGTGATGAGCCGCCTCCGGGGACTCGTACACCAAAAGAAAAACTCCATTTCTTGGGGATAGATGAAGGCACCATGACCTTCCAAGCCCACACCTCCATCCTGGGTTAATTTCTTCTCCGCGAGCCGCCTCATGCGCTGGGCACTTTGCCCTATAGATAGAGCACCCTGGTAGGATAGGGCGGCCCTACCTCCGGAGGTTCAGACCTGGAGGTGGCGCGAGGGGAGAGGAGCAGTCACAGGGGAGGGTAGAGGCTGGGAGCCAGTGGATGCTGGAAGGAGTTCTCCAGGATCTGGAGATTAAAAAAACAAACTGACAGGTCTGTAGTTTGCTGCCTCTGTCTTGGTCCCACTTTTGTGAAGGGGAATCACATCCGCCTTCCTCCAGTCCTCAGGTACCATACCATCCTCCCATGATTTGTTAAAAAGGGTAGTCGGTGGTTTCCCTAGTTCTCCCCTTAATTCTTTTAGAATTCTGGGGTGAATTCCGTCAGGCCCCATTGCTTTGTCCACCTTCAGTTTAAGGAGTTCTTTCAGAACCCTTTCTTTCGTGAAAGGACTGAGATCGACCCCCCTGTCAAGAGTGCTTCTGTTAATTGGATTATGCACCTCCTCCTTCTCTTTTGTGAATACTGAGCAGAAATATTCGTTCAGTATCCCTGCTTTTTCACTCTTTCACTGTCCCTCTCTGCCCACCCACCGTCCATTCTGTTCAGCCTCACTATCCTTCCCTTTGGCTTTCTACACTCCCTGATGTACCTATAAAAGGTTTAATCCCCCTTCTTAACCGAGTTGGCTATCTTTTCCTCAGTTTGGGCCTTTGCTATTGACTTCCTTCCCTGTTTCCTTCTGTCTTAACTGGTACAGCTCTCTGTCTTGCTCCTTCTGTGTTTCCTTATACTTCCTGAATGCTATCTTTTTCTCCCTGACTTTCTCCACCACCTCTTTTGAGAACCATAGTGGCTTTTTCTTTCGTTTTGATTTGTTTATTTGCTTCACACAAAGGCTTGTTGCCTCTATGATGGCAGTTTTGATGTTTCCCCATTGTTGCTCCACCCCTCCTTCTAGCCTGTTTCGCTAGTGCTTTTCTAAGGCACTCTCCCATCTTGCCAGAGTCAGCCCTCCTGAAGTCCAGTACCCTCACTTTTGTATGGCTTGACTCTGTAGCGGAGTTTAATGTGAACCACACTGTTTGACGGTCACTTGTTCCCAGGTGGCAACCCACTTGTAGTTCTGAGATCCTCTCACTGTCCCCACTTGAGAGTACGAGGTCTAAGATTGCTCCCTCATGAATAGGTTCTGGAACTAGCTGTGTTAGGCATGCCACCTGTAGAGCATCAAGAATGGCCCTGCTCTTGGATGTGGCTGCAGAAAATGTGCTCCAGTTAACATCTGGCATATTCAGGTCTCCTATCAACAGTATCTCCCCTTTCTCTGCCATCCTGAGAATGTCTTCTATCATATCCTTGTCCATTCCTTCCCCCCCGTCATAAGGGTCTGTATACAACCCATGTGCGGATTGTAGTGCCATTTCCAGTCTCTAAGGTGACCGACAGTGCCTCCTCTCCTACCTGTTTACTCTTTTGTTCAGTTGCTTTTATTCCTTCCCTTACATAGAGAGCTACTTCTCCCCCAGAAAGACCAGAGGCAGACACCACAAGGTAAGGCATCAGACCCAAAGACGCCCGCTACCGCCACTAAGAGCCGGGCACCTCGGGAGCACTTTCCTCACAGGCTGATGTCGGCTTCAACTGTACAACATCCTGAAGACAGGCCACCCTTCGACAGGTCGCCAGATCGGTACCCGATGACCTGATGTCAGGGATCCCGAAAACAGGAAACCAGACGACGGACCGGGCTACTCCCCCGAGTCCACAAGTGACCCATGAAGAGACTCCAGGACCAAGCCACCCTGTAGCCACTCCTGAGGAATCCCGCGGTACACCTTCTCCAGTGCCGATGATTCCTTTAGCCGAGGTGGGAAACCTCTTTACTTCCTGGTGGAACACGGTCAAGGGGAACTTACTGAGAAAGGACTATATCCTTCCTCCACTGCCTCCTGCACCGGTTCCGGTCAAGACCCCAGCCTCAGACTTTCACCCTGGTCTCTGTGTTCCCCTAGGAGCCCAACCCCTAGAAAGTCGGACTCTGAGTACACCAGGCGTAGGGGCAGACTTCACTGCTCCCCCCTCCTACAGGTCTTCTGATGACAGGAGCAGGAGTCAGTGTGGGTGAAGAAGCTCCAGGTCGGTTTCCTTGGACTCCTCCAGAAGCCGCACTCATTCCTGGGGTAATTCTTCCAGGGGATATTCTCCAGAACCAGAAGGCCTCCGTAATTCGCCCAGGTCCCCACCAGATGGCCCAACATTTACAGATGTGATGCATCATATTCAGTTCCTGAATCGGTGGGACACTGAGGAATAAGACCCGGCGAGAAAAAGGCTCCATACCTTTTTAGGAATGAGTGACCCGAGACCCTTAGTCATCCTGCCTCTGGTCTCTCCTTTTCAGGATTTAACCAGGTTGGCATGGGAGCATCCAGCATCTTTTTCAGCTGTACCTAAGAAGGCTGACAGGCTGTATAAGCATTCCAAAGCAGAGCCCTTTTTGGGAAAGAATCCTGGAGTGGGCTTTGTGGTCCTGACTGCAGCTCATGGCAGGACTAAACAGCCCGTGCACATGAGCTCTCAACCTCCCAACAAAGAGTTGAAAAAATTGCATCATTTCAGCAAAAAGATTTACGCATCGTCCACCTGCTCCATTCGGTTACTGAATTTTCTGGCCCATATGGTGCAGTATCAAAAATCTCTAGGGAGGAAGACCATTGAATCGTCCCAAAAGCAGCCTGACAACCCTTCATGGGCAGAGCTTTTGGATGTACTGCAGTTGGGCCTAGACATAGGGAAACGAGTATTAAGAGCCTCCTATGACTCGGCAGCCAAGGCAGCGGCCACCGGGGTTTGTCTCCGTTGCCACGCCTCGCTCAGAGTTTCTGGGTTTAGGCAGGACCTTCAGAACTCCATCTTAAATGCCTCCTTTCATGGATCTGTCCTCTTTGGGGAAGAAGTACAGAAAATCATAACAGAACTTCAGGATTCTGGCAAAGCAGTCCAGTCAGTTCACCATATGTACTGGGCTGACCCCCGGCAACCTAGACGCAAGCCTTTTCGACGCCAAGGTCGGAACTGGCAGAAAAAACTACTGCCCAGAGGTTCCTTTAAGTGTAAGGGTCCCTCACAACTGGCAGGGAATGTTGGACCCAGGAACCCAAAATCATCCTAACCTTCCCTCCCTACCCTGGGCGCCTATGCATGACTCCCTGCCCCCCCCCTCAGCAGAAGCAATAGGGGAAGTAGTGGGGGGTCGGTTCTCCCTCTACCTAGTAGGATGGACTGAAATAACATCAGACCAGTGGGTGAGGGACATCATCGAAAAGGGATGCATGCTGGAGTTCACCGAAAGTCCTCCAGACAAACCTCCTGCCCCCCTCTATACCCTCCTATCCACATAGCCCTAACTTCAGAAGAGATACAGTCCTTGCTTTCAAAAAGAGCCATAGAGCCTGTCCCTCCTCTCCCAACAGGGAACTGGGTATTACGCCCACTTTTTCTTGGTTCCCAAGAAGACGGGGGACCTAAGACCCATTCTGGATCTGAGCCACTTGAACCAGTATCTCGAATACAGAAGGTTCAGAATGGTCACATTGCCAGGGCTAATTCCCATGTTGCGCCAAGGGGATTGGCTGTGCTCCCTGGACAAGCAAGATGCATACTTGCAAATGCCGGTGTTTCCAGCTCTCAAAACATATCTTCAGATCTTACTTCGAGAACAGCTCTTGCAGCAGGTTACACCATTAGGACCGAAGCCGCCAGGCGCCAGGACCCCACGGAAAAATTCTAGCTACGCTAACTACAGCGGGGACGCCTCTGACGTCGGTCCCGCCTCCTGGCGTCAGGCGTGGTGACAAAGGGAAGCGTCCCGCCCAGATTCTCCAGTTCTTTTCCCGCCGTCGACTTAGCTACCTGACCCTTTCGGTTACCAGTCTAGCGCGCGAATGAATAGTTCTTTTTTCGATAAAATTTTCGAAAATCTTCAGAATCTTCAAGCAAGATCTTGATGTCATCACCAACTTCTGGCCATCCATCGAAGTGCGCTTGTGGAAAGCAGATCCCGTTCAAGGACCCCCACACGGCCTGCGTCCGGTGCCTAGGCCCAAACCACGATACCCGGGCCTGTCCTTCTTGCCAAGGGTTCAACAGCCGTACCCGGATCCGGCGTCAGAAGGCTTTGCAGGTGTTTCTTCTGGAGGAACAACTGAAGACCATGTCCTCAAAGGGGGAAAGCTCCAGGGTCCACAAGCACGCGGAGAAGAGAAGGGAGAAGGCCCCTTCCAGGTCCCCTTCCAGGGGTTCGGAGTCCCGTAGCTCCGGTTCAAAATCTCCCCCGGCTGCAATCAAGAAACCTTCATCTCAGGAGAAATCCATGAGGCCTTCCTCCCTTCCAGGGCCTTGGCGAAGTCGAGGCGAGCACCATCACCACCGCCGAAGTCGGGTTCCCGCTCCTCGGTACCCGGCGTCAGGTCTTGCTCAGTACCTCCACGCAAGGCGCTGGGCTACACCTTTAAAAGGCCTGTGGCCCAGGCAGCCGGCTCGACAGCCGTCAACCGTCGTCCCTTCTTCTCTGGAGCCGCCGTCCGGCCCGGCGACCGGCGCCAGCCATTACATCCCAGCGGACGCGGTAGAGGACAGGCGCCGCCCTCCTGAAAAAGAAGGCCCTGTTGCCTCCGACCGACATCGGTCAGGAGCCTCTATCGGGGAGGACCTAGAGCAGCCCGAGGACCAGACAGGCGACCCCGGTCCATTGGGTACTCCCAGGAACCTCGCCATTACCAGAGCCCCTGTGGAGCGGCGCGGGACCGGCGACCGCCCACGGCACCGAACCGTCGTCGGGCCTCTCTAGTGGAGGTGAGAGATCTGTTCACCTGCTGGTGGGATACCATTAAAAAAGACATGGTCTCCCCCCCCCTCCTCCTACTCCTCCTCCTCCTACTCCGGTTCCTGCCCCCCCCTCGCCATCGGGGTCGGCAGGCCGTGTTCCTCCTCCCCGGGAGCCTAAAACCCCTCCCAGGGGGAGACCTGATAAACGGAGACCTCCGTAGAAATCCTCTTCTGGATCACCCAGCCCCAAGAGACACAGGAGGCGTAGCGTTCGCCTTCAACGGAGGACACGGGATCAGACTACTCCACCTCTAGATCCCCATCTCCACTCTCCATCCCTTCTCCGGACCCACTGAGATGCCTAGATCTCCTCCGGATGATCCCTCGTTCCTTGATATTATGAGACATATACAAGAGAACATGGGATGGGATGCTGAAGACTTAGACCCGAAAAGTCGACTGCCAAATATCTTCGGCAAAAGGACCCCAAGCCTGTGGTGGTACCACCCTTGGGTTGACACTTCGTGGGCGTCACCAAGGCTGCGTGGAAGCGTCACACTCGCTCGCGAGACGAAGAAAGCTGATCGCTTGTACAAGGCTCCTAAGGATGACCAGTACTGGCGCAGCATCCTCAGGCGATTCTCTGGTCATCACAGCCTCACATGACCGGTCACAGAGGCCCAACATTTGAGCACCCTGCCACGGACCCAGAGTCCAAACAACTGGACGCATTGGGTAGACGCACGTATGCTTCCGCTACCTGCGCCATCAGATCCCTGAACTATTTAACCCACATGGTTCAGTTCAGACGCTTTGTGGGAACAGGGTCAGAGCGGCTGAAAAAGATGCCCGAGGTGAGCAGGAGGAGATGCTTGGCTCCTCCGTGCGGAGTTCAGGCGTGGGGACCCAAGTGCTGGGCAGCGTATGACTCCAGCGGACTCCGTCGGCCTGAGCAGCAGCTTCTGGCGTTTGCCTCGGAGGCGCTCTTGGTTGCGCGTCTCGGTTTCCCAGGACGTCAAGAACATCTTGGGCGCCTTTTGAGAAATACTGTTTGGTAATCCTGAGAGAAAGATCCTTACCAAACTCCAAGAGGCGGGAAGGCGGTAAGGTCGGTTCAGGCCATGCCGACCAAAGCTTGGTTCTTCCGTAGGAACCAAGCGTTTCGTGCACGGACGCAGAGGCAACAGACCCACTCCGCTGCACCTCAGAGAGCTCCGGTTTAGTAGAGCCAGGGCAAACACCCGCCAGCCGAGGCCAGCGTTCTCTAGGCAGGCCCAGCCAGCGGGTCCATCTGCCGCCACAGCCTGACTCCTTTCCGCCCCGCCCTCAGGATCAATGGGAGTTTATAGTCGAGTCGCATTGCGAGCTTCCTGCCGGGATGGCAGGCCATTACCACCGACAGGTGGGTTCTTCAGATGGTCAGTCTAGGCCACTTTATAGAATGCTGGAGAAAGCCACCCTCGAGGCCTCCTTTGCTCTCCCGGTATCAGGGTCAGCACAAAGCCTTGATCTGGCAAGAAGTACTCGCGCTACTACGAAAGGGAGCGATAGAGTACGTCCCAGAGAACCAGAGAGGACTAGGATACTATTCCCACTTCTTCCTGGTTCCCAAGAAAACAGGGGACCTCCGTCCAATCTTGGACCTCAGCGACCTCAATGTGTCTGTCACTTACAAGAGATTCCGCATGGTGACCCTTCCGGGTCTTATCCCCATGCTCAAACAGGACGCCTTTTTAGCGTCCCTAGACATGCAGGATGCCTACCTGCACATCCCTATGGCTCAGGCGCACAGGAGGTTCCTGCGCTTCGAGTTTCTCGACCACCACCTTCAGTTCCAGGCCCTTCCTTCGGACTGTCTTCCACTGGGGTCTTTACAAGTGCATGGCAGTCGTGGCAGCGTCTCTGAGGAGACAGGGCCACTCGTGTTCCGTACCTGGGCGACTGGCTTCTCATGGCCGCCTCCAGAGGCGTTGCTTCTGCAATCAAAAGCACCCAGGATCTGTTCCGATCCCTGGGCATCCCTCATAAATTACGAAGTCTCTCCTGGTACCGTCTGCAGAGACTGCAGTTCATAGGAGCAGTTCTGGACACTGTTAGGGAAGAGCCTTTCTTCCGGCCGACAGAGCGGAGCGCATCAGATCCTCTCATAAGGGACCTATCATTAACAGTTGTACCTGCCAGGTCGGTCCTTTGCTTGCTCGGACACATGGCTGCGACCATTCCTACTGTCCTTCGCAAGACTCCACATCGCATTACTCAGTGGATGCTCAAAGTGCAATGGGACCAAAGGCAAGACCACTTGCAGCATCGGTCAGACTCACGAATTCAGTGATTCAAGACTGGCAGTGGTGGCTAGCCCCAGGGTCGCTCTCATCAGGCGTCCCGTTCATTGCGCCGTCCCGAGGTCACCCTCACCACAGGCGCTTCCGGTCTTGGGTGGGGGCACACCTGGGCGGGTAAAGTCCCAGAATACGTGGACCCAGATGGAAGCTCACCTTCACATCAGCGTGCTGGAAATGGGCGGTCCTCCATGCCCTGCCGAGCCTTTCAGTCGTTATCCCACCGTGTACTCTTCTACTTCAGACAGACAACTACGGCGGTGATGTATTACCTCAACAAACAAGAGGCGCACACTTACCCTTTGCAGGGAGGCCATGAGAGGTGGGATTGGGTAATCAGACACGGCGAATCTGATCACTGTGCACGTTCCCGGAGTGGACAACACGGTTGCAGACGGCCTGAGTCGTTCTCAGGCCAGAGTCCACGAATGGGAACTCCTTCAAGAGGTAGCAGAGGATCTGTTTCTTCGATGGGGAACTCCAGATCTAGACTTGTTTGCCTCCCCATCCAACGCAAAACTGCCCAATTTTTGCTCGCTAGATCCAGGGCCTGGTGTTTTCTGGCGAGACGCGTTATCCCTCTCCTGGGCCAACAGATTCCTCTACGCTTTCCCTCCTTTCCCGTTGATCCAGAGTTCTTCTCAAACCGCGCAGGGAGCACGCAGTAATGATCCTGCAGGCCCCATTTGGCCCAGACAGATTTGGTTCCCTTGTTGATTCAACTATCTCGGAACCCCGCCTCCCGTCTGCTCAGCTCCCACTTACTGTCTCAGGAGAAGGGTTCACTTGTCCACCCGACCTACGTTCCTTGAACCTGCATGCTTGGCTCCTAGAGACATAAGCCATTTTGCGTCACGGGGTCTCGCAAGAGGTTGCAGGGGAGGTCCTTTCTGCAGCCAGAAGCCAGCAACGCATAAAGCGTCACGCCATGAAATGGTGCTGTTTTTAGGATGGTCGCGAAAGCACGCGACCTTTCCCTTTAGGTTGTCCTGTGGGAGTAATATTAGAATATTTGCTCTCCCTCTTTCATTCGGGTCTAGCCTACTCCTCTATTAAAGTGCACCTCTGTGCCATTTCGGCTTACCACCTCCCGGCTCAGGTGGACGCCTCTCGGGAATTTCTTAGGGGAGTGTTGCACCTTAGGCCTCCTATTAGAGACCCTGTGCCTCCATGGGATTTGCTTTTTGTCCTGGAACAGCTCACGCTTCCCCCCTTTGAACCTGCAGCGGATTGCGAAGCTACGCTTTCTGTTGTAAAGCGTTGTTTTTTAGTTGTTACCTCGGCAAGAAGAATTTCTGAACTTCACGCCTCATGTGCAAAGAGCCTTATTTAGTTTTCCACCGGGACAGAGTATCCCTGAGGACGAACCCTAAATTCTTGCCTAAGGTGGTTTCTTCACTCACTCTGAACCAGGATATCGACCTTCCGGTCTACTTCCCGAGCTACTCTAATAGAGGAGAGGCTCTGCTCCATACCCTGGATGTTCACCGCAGCCTGAGGTTTTACCTCAACAGAACTCGGTCCTTCGTAGTTCTGAGCAGCTTTTCATTTCCTTCTCTGAGAGAATGATGGGCCAATCAGTATCCAAACAGTCCCTTCTCGCTGGCTTGTCCAGTGTATTTCTCACTGTTATGGTATCAAACAAAGCCCCTCCCGGTACAGTCCGGGTCATTCACTAGAGGGTGGCTTCTTCCTTTGCAGCCTCAAATGTTTCCACTTCTGCTATATGCGCTGCAGCCACTTGGAGTTCTGTGCATACCTTTATCAGGCATTATAGCCTGGACATCGCCTCGCGAAGGGCTGGTTTTGGTTTGGTCATATTCAGGGTCTCCTGTCCTAGGTTCAGGACCTGGTTTTATCCTTTATTTTCCTCCCCGATTTTCTGACAGCGTTACTGCTTGGGAATCAGTCTAATGGTGTAACCTGCTGCAAGGCGCTGTGTCTCTAGTAAGATAGTACAGTTACGTAAGAACTTACCGTAACAGTAGATCTTCGAGAACAGCTCTTGCAGCAGGTACCTTCCCGCCCACCTTCCCCCTTGGAGGAAGCATGGCTCAGTCTTTCTGAGCAGGAATTGTTATCTTTCTGTCTTCTGACGGCGAATCCTAGGTCTCCAATTTTGATGTCAGCCTGCGGCAAGAAGTCTCCGGCGGGAGAACTGGGGAATCTGGCGGGACCGCCCCCTTTTGTACCACGCCTGACGTCGGAGGCGGGACCGACGTCGGGGGCGGTCCCCGCTGTAGTTAGCTAGCTAGAATTTTTCCGTGGGGTCCTGGCGCCTGGCGGCTTCGGTCCTAATGGTGTAACCTGCTGCAAGAGCTGTTCTCGAAGATCTACTGTTACGGTAAGTTCTTACGTAACTGTACTTTCACCTCTCGGGGAACCAATACCAATTCTGGGTTTTGCCTTTTGGTCTCTCCTCGTCCCCGAGGGTGTTCACCAAATGCTTAGCAGTAGTGGCAGCTGCTCTTCACACACCTATCCTTACCTAGATGACTGACTCCTAACTCATAACACATAGCTGGACTTGCTGGTTGAACATACTATGCAACTTACTAACTTTCCAAACATGTCTGTAATTAAAGCTCCCACCCTGGACCAAAAATGGGATCTTGACATACATAATTTCTTGTTGCACACCCCTCTTCCCAACCGAATTTGTCAGGAAAGCAATAGGTCATCAAAGCATCAGTAAATCTATGTCAGTTGGCATTCATCTGTATCCCCCTCCCCCGTGTCGTGCCTGAAAATAGGCAGAATTTGTCTAGGGAACTTACCCAGTCAACAAAAATTAAATAAAATAAATAAGTAAATAATGGCTCCCAAAAGGGAGCAGTTGATTTGCATCCTCTTGGACACTTTTCAGCTGCTTCTACAGCTAAGGATTACTATCAGTCTCCTGAAGTCCCTGGCCCTGCCAGCGCCTCCAGTACATAGGGGCAGTCCTGGATACCCAACAAGGGAGAGCCTTTCTCCCTTCCGACAGGGCCACTTAATTGAGAGACCAGGCCTCCAGAGTAGCTGCAGCTGATTCAATTATGGCACGGTCAGTGTTGCAGCTCCTAGGACATATGGTGGCGGCCATATCTACGGTACCATTAGCACGCCTCCATATGAGAGTTTCCCAAGTGGAACTTAAGCGTGCTGTGGGACCAGACGTCCAACAGTCTTGACCATCCGATAAGGGTATCGAGCTGTCAAACCCTGTCATAGTGGCTGACTTCACCAAAACTGGAGTCCGGAGCTTCATTCCAGGCAGATTCACCGACCCAGATCCTCAGCACGGTTGCATCAGATCTAGGATTGGGAGCTCATTTTCTGAATCGCCATATTCTGGGCACATGGTCAGACATGGAAGTGTCCGTGCACATCAATATCCTAGAGATGAGGGCGATTCTGTATGCCATGCAAGCCTTTCAGACTTTCCTGTCCCAGGGTCCCCTGCTTATTCAGACAGACAACATATCTGTGGTCTTCTATATCAACAAGCGGGGAGGGACGCACTCCTGCCCTCTGTGTAGAGAAGCTATGAGAGGGTGGTATTGGGCAATAGAACACGGACTCACATTAATGGCAGTTCATGTTCCAGGAGTCCAAAATGTCCTGGCAGACGAGCTCAGCTGCTTGCGATCCAGAAACCACGAGTGGGAGTTACTTCAGGAAGTGGTGGATGAACTCTTCGAGAGATGGTGAACTCCAGAGCTGGACCTCTTTGCGTCCCCATGCAATGCAAAACTGTCCAATTTCTGCTTGCTAGATCCCAGGCATGGTGTATTCTGGCAAAACACATTTGATGGACAGGGAGGTTCCTGTATGCTTTCCCTTCCTTTCCACTTCTTCAGAGAGTGTTACTCAAACTACAAGTGAACCGTGCTACAATGATCCTGGTAGCTCCTCTCTGGCCACATCAGATATGGTTTCCACTTCTGCAGCAACTAGCAGTGGGAACCACCTTTTCAGCTCCCATTTCTACCCAGCTTGCGCTGTCAAGAAATGGGAACTTTGGTCCATCTGGACCTTTGGTCCTTACACCTACATGCCTGGCTCCTACAGACTTAGTCATTTTGAGACATGGAGTTTCGCAAAGGGTGGCAGAGGTCCTAGTAGAGGCAAGAAAGCCTTCTACAAGAGCTACATATGCCATGAAATGGAAATGTTTCTGCATCTGGGCAGCTGCATGCTCCCTGGTAAAGGGCCCCAATCGTTGAATTAATGGCTTTAGAGATGAGATGGACATGCGAAAGAGTGGATTCCAGGGTAATGCCAAGATATTTAAACTCATGCACTTTGTGGAGTGGTAGTTGTTGCTTGTAGATGATAAGGTTGGCTGTTTTAAATTTGCTGTGGGAGTTATAAAACAACATGGCCTGTTTTTTTTTTTTTTTATAGTTCATAAGCAGTTTATGCTGATCAAACCAAGATTCTGCACAACTGAAGTTTTTCTGTGGATCCTGGGAGAGAGGGACAGGGTCAGAATGGGTAAAAAAGAGCACTGCATCATCTGCATAAAGTATCATTTTATTTCCACAGACTGCAAGGAGGTTGTTAATGAAGAGGCCGAATAATAGCAGGCCAAGGATGGATCCCTGGGGTACTCCAGAGCGTGCCAGGAGGCTACAGGAAAGTGTGTCATTGATCTTAACTTGTTGGCTCCTGTCTGTAAGATAGCTTTCAAACCAGTTCGTGACCTCATGCGAAAGGCCAAGCATAGAGGGAATCCAGCAGAAACTGGTGATTTACAGTGTCAAAGGCCTTTTTTAGGTCAATGTACACTGCACCTAGTACGTGTCCTGTGTCAAGGGCTTTGTGTATATGGCTAATAAATTCAAGGTGTCGAGGTCGACAGGTGTGAAGATGGAGCCTGTTCAGAAATGGTCTCGTTACCCATTGACCAAGATCCTCGACTGGGGAGACTCTCCAGTGGAGGCTTTCCCAGTGGTAGAAGTCGTTCTTTGGCCCTGCCGTCAAGCTCTGGTAGCGCCCCTCTTCCAGCCCTGTGCCTTCTACCTGCCTGGCCTGCAAGTATCCGTTGCCCACCAGATCCCTTTCAAGATTCACAGAGCACCCCTTGGCAGAGGGGTTGGTGGCTGACTGTGTTCTGGCAACACCGTGGATGTTAACAAGCCATTTGATAAGGAGTCCAAGAAGTTGGACGATGTGGCTAAAAAGGTCTGTGCTGCTTCCTCGTTAGCCTCCGCCAGTGGAGCTCGGCCCTCCTCATGGCCCATTTCTCCCATGCCCTGCAGGGCACCTTAGATGTGGTGCTTCCTCATCTACCTGCGGACCTTCAGACCACAGTCAAACGGGCCCGAGACCAGGGCTGGGTTGTGTCCAAGCAACATCTCCAGACTGCCATGGATATTGGGGACTCCTGTGCCCACTCCATGGTGGCCTCAGTGGCCGTGCACCACAGGGCTTGGCTGAGGATCTCGACCATCACAGCAGACACTCTGCACAAGCTAGCAGATGTCCCTTTCCTGGGCACTGACCAGTTCGGGCCCGGGGTCGAGGGCCACCTCACATGCATCGAGAAGTCCAGTGCCACCTTGGACTCCATGACATCTGCCCAGAAGGACCCCAAGGACTCCAAGCAGTATCAGAAATGGAAGCCCTTTTAGTCCGCCTCCATTCCTGCAGCCAAGCCAGCCCAGCAACCGGCTGGCCAGCAGGCTCAGGCCTGGCAATCTCGGCCCAAGTCAGTGGCATCAGTTGCCCATAAGCCAGGAGGGAGAGACTCTGGTGGCCCCTCAGCAGAGCCTTCCTCCAAGCCTGCCCAGTGACGGGATGATGGATGCCTCCCTCATGTCCCATCACGCCTCCCCTGGGTCCTTCCATGGGGGTCCGGCTCCGCCACTTCCTTCCGCATGGTCCGCTGTCACCATGGACAAGTGGTTCTAGAAGTGGTGGGTTAGGGTCTGCTTCTGGAATTCAAGCAGTACCCTCTTTGCTGATCCCGCACCTCATGGGAGGACTTGGTTTCCACAAACATGCTGTCAGCTCTCAGAGATGACATAGCCCAGCTGCTTTGGAAGGAGGTTCTAGTTCCTGTCGCGGATCCTCTGGAACACCCAGAGTTTGTCTCCAGGTACTTCCTGGTGCAAGAGCGGACGGGTTGGGGGGCGCTGGTGCCCCATTCTAGATCTGCACAGCCTGAACAAGTTCCTCAGGTCGCGCACCTTCAGGATGGTAACTCTGTCTTGGATCATACCATCTGTAGAGCGAAACATGTGGTTTTGCTCCCTGGATCTTCAGGATGCATTTTTTTCACATCCCTATTTGACCTTCTCACTGGAGGTTCCTCTGCTTTCGTGCTGAGGGAACCCTCTACAAGTTCCAGGCCATGCCCTTTCGTCCTTTCCTCGGCCAGATGGTCTTCACCAAGTGCATCGCAGTGGTGGCAGCTTACCTGAGGCACTGAGAGGTCCAGGTTTATCTTTACCTGGACGACTGGCTGATATGATAGCAGGTCCCTCCAGGCAGGAGGTGGAGAGGTCCAGGGACCTGGCCCTCCAGACATGCATCAAACTTGGCCTCCTGGTTAATGACGCCAAATCGGAACTTCTACCCTTGCAGGTGATCAACTTTATTGGGGTGGAGATAGACTCTTACAGAGCCAGAGCCCGGTTCCCAGTGGACAGTGCGGAGGCTTTTTCCTTCTTTGCCCAATCATTTTGGGTTGGGCAATTGTGCCCTGCCCGGGACATCCTGCGCCTGCTGGGCTGCATGGAGGCCTGTACAACCATGGTCCGCTGGGCCCACTGGAGAATGCACTCCATGCAGTGGGAGCTGGCCAGTCAGTGGTCTCTGTGCAAGGGGCACTTCGACCAGCCAGTTATGGTGACCCAGAGGATGTGGGACGCTATCCAGTGGTGGCTGATTCAAGAACTTTTGCAGGAAGGGATCCTGTTTGTCTACCCAGAGCCGATGGTCATCCTGATGAACAATGCCTTTCTTACAGGTTGGGGTG
Organism: Neoceratodus forsteri; assembly: GCA_016271365.2. Classification (NCBI taxonomy): domain Eukaryota; kingdom Metazoa; phylum Chordata; order Ceratodontiformes; family Ceratodontidae; genus Neoceratodus; species Neoceratodus forsteri. The sequence goes on from CM028129.1 coordinate 195,362,267, forward strand.
CCCACCTGGGGGAACACAGAGTCCACAGGCTCTGGACCTCCTGATGGGTCACGATGCCACATCAACCTGCTAGGGCTCAGAGCAATTCGACTGGCGCTGACTGCATTTGCTCTGTACATTGACTTAAGTGGTCCAAGTCCAGATGGACAACATTATGACCATGTACTACCACAACAAACAGGGCAGAAAGCACTCCCTGCCTTTGTGCAAGGAAGCTCTCCATGTCTGGACCCTCGTGTGCAGCCTGGAGGCAGATCTCCTGACCATCCATGTGGCAGGAGCCTCCAGTCAGCTGGCGGATGCCCTCAGCCAGGTGGGAGAGGTGTCTCATGAGTGGTCTCTCCACGCGGAGGTAGTTCACAGTCTGTTCTCCCAGTGTGGCACCCCTCAGGTGGACCTCTTCGCCTCCAGGGAGAACACAGAGTCGCTGCTGTTTTGTGCCCATTCTCCTCAGCAGAGAATGCTACAGGGGGATGTCTTCTCAAGGACCTGGACCCCGGGCGTCTTTTAATGCCTTCCCTCGATCCACAAGGTGCTGGTTAAGGCCAGGAGGGACAAGGCACAGGTGATCTTGGTGGCTCCGGACTGGCCACACCAATTCTGGTACCCCAGTCTCCTCAGCATCAGGCTCCCAAAGTGTCTTCCCCTACGCCTGGACCTGCTTTCCAGCAATCGGGAAGGTATTCCACCCAGTCCTTTTTTTTTTTTTTTTCCCCAATTGTTTAACCAGGAGTAGCACACTAATCTGAAAGCTTGTTTACAGGTGTGACCTGGGAGCACAGGGAAGTTAAGTGACTTGCTCAGGGTCACACAGTATGCAGGTGGGAGCTGTGGGATTCAAAACCAGGTCTCCAGATTTGTAGCTCAGAGCCTTAAACCACTGCGCTATACTGCCTTCTTTCCTTGTACCTGATGGCCTGGTTCCTGAGCGGCTGGAGTTTTCAGGCCTCTCTGAAGGAGTCAACCAAGAAGTGCTATGCCTTCAAATGGAAGAGATTCTCTATTTGGTGTCAGGGCAAGGGGTTGGACCCTTTGTCCTGTCCCCAGTGGCTAGCATCCTTAATTACCTTTCTTCCCTCTCTGTCGGGCTTTTGGTTGTCGACCCTTAAGGTGCACCTGGCAGCTATCCCTACTAGGAAGTGGGGCCAGCTCAGCAGCACAGGAGAAGTGGTTGGTCGCTTCAAAGGCCTTGACCACATTTTACCTCCAGTGCGTGAACCACCACCACCGTAGGACTTGTTGCTGGTTTTCGCAAAGTTCATGGGCAAGCTATTCATACCGATGTACCTTTTGTGGAAGAGCACCTTCGTGGTGGCTGTCACGTCAGCCAGAAGGATTGGGGAGCTTTAGGCACTTTCGGTGGAGTCTCCTTGCCTGGTCTTCCACAGGGACAGGGTTGTCCTGCGTCCCAACCCGAAGTTTGTGTTGGAGTTTCACCTTTACCAGATGATTAATCTCCCAGTGTACTTCACCAGTCACACTTCAGAGACCGAGCACAGGCTCCATACTCTGGACCTTAGGCGAGTGTTCGCTTATTACAAAGAGCGTACGGCTAGAGTTCGGGGAGCGCTTCGCCAGCTGTGTCACCTACACTAAAGCTGCACCTGGCAGACCTGCAGCCAAGCAGACAGTTGGCAGGTGGATCACATTGATCTCCACTATAGGTTGGCTGTAGGAAGCCTCTGGAGGGCTAGGGACACATTCCACTCACCATACTGCTGTGTCGTTGGCTGCTTCCAGGGACATCCCTATTCAGGAAATCCACATGGCTGCTACCTGGAGGTCAGCACACACCTTCATTTCCCATTACCACATTGTCCTCGAGTCACGCCGGGATGCTGGTTTTGGGGGCCTCAGTTCTCCAATCCTTATTTCCCTAGGTAGGGGGTGTGCACCTTACCCGAGGACTGGAGGAGGGCAGATGTGATTCCCCTTCACAAAAGTGGGAGCAAGGCAGAAGCAGGAAACTATAGACCTGTTAGTTTAACCTCAGTGATAGGGAAAATGATGGAATCACTTCTAAAGGAAAGAATTGTCGCGTATCTAGAGGCCAGAAGGGCACAGGACCCTAGGCAGCATGGATTCACAGCGGAAGGTCATGCCAGGCAGAATCTGATAGATTTCTTTGACTGGGTGACCAAAGTAGTAGATCAGGGAGGGCTGTGGACATGGCCTACCTAGACTTTAGCAAGGCATTTGACACAGTCCCACACAAAAGATTAATATATAAGTTAGCCAGCCTGGGAGTGGGTCCCAAGATGACAGCCTGGGTAAAGAATTGGCTGGAGAATAGGACTGAGAGTAATAGTAAATGGAGTCCACTCAGAAGAAAGGAGGGTTACTAGCGGGGTACAGAGGTTCAAATATTAGGACCAGTCCTCTTCAATGTCTTTATAAGCGACATTGCAGAAGGACTGAAGGAAAAGTATGTCTCTTTGCAGATGACACTAAGATCTGCAACAGAGTTGATGCACAGGTGAGGTGGAAAGGATGAGAAGGGACTTGGTAAGGTTAGAGGAATGGTCAAATGTATGGCAGCTTAGATTCAATGCTAAAAGTGCAAGGTAATGCACCTGGGAAACAAAAACCCAGGGGAAGAGTACACAATGGGGGGTGAGATACTAACAACAACAAAATGGAAAGGGACCTGGGGGTAGTCATATCAGATGACCTAAAGGTGGGCAAGCAATGTGAGAAGGCAGCAAGGAGGGCTGGGGGATACTGGGATGCATAGGAGAGGCATCACCAGTAGAAACAGGAAGTTATTATCCCTCTGTACAGACAGCTGGTGAGACCCCATCTGAGTACTGTGTGCAGTTCTGGAGACCCAATCTCCCAAAGACATAGACAGGATGGAAGCTGTCCAGAGGAGGGCAACTAAAATGGTGCAGGGTCTGCACCGGAGGACATATGAAGAGAGACTTAAGGAGCTTAATATGTATAGCCTCGAGGAAAGGAGGGAGAGGGAGGACATGATAGAAACTTTCAAGTACCTCAAGGGAATCAACAAAGTCCAAGAGGGTAGCATCTTTCAAAAAAAGAGGTGTGCAAGAACAAGAGGGCACAATTTGAAGATAGAGGGGGCGGCTCAGAGGTAACTTAAGGAAGTATTTTTTCACAGAGAGGGTTGTGGATGCATGGAATGGCCTTCCGGAGGAGGTTGTGGAGTCAAAATCAGTGGTGAAATTCAAGCATGCATGGGATAGTCATAAGGCAATTCTGGGGGGTGGGGGTAGGAAGAAGTAGGCTGCTGGCTAACTGGGATCTGCAGCTTATCCAGTAGGTAGGGAAATGGGCAGACTGCGTGGGCCAAGCGGTCCTTATCTGCCGTCAAATTCTATGTTTCTATGTTTCTTCCTCTTCCCGGTTAATTGCTAAGAGTCTGCCAGAAAGTGTGGCTAGAACATCATATCCCTGCCCCTAGAGAAACAGGTTACTCACCTGAAACAGTAGATCTTCCACGGGGATAATCTCTTGCAGCAGGTAATAACACTTGGGTCATCACCAGAGGGCGCTGTGGTGCATGGCAGCTCTCTTCTAGCAGTCTTTTGCCAGCGGCTGCCCACACGACATCATCACTCTGCTCCTACATAAGTGGGCGTTCCCTGGTATCCTCAGTTCATTTTCCCACCGTCTTCAGCTCGCAGGCAGCAACTAGTGCAGAGAGCAGCAGTCATCGATAAGAACTTGAGCTGGGAACAGAATTTCTCTTTTTCCTTTCCTTCATCGATGAATGTCCAAAGAATCTACAAGCAAGATGGCTCTTTTTTGCTCATGTCATTGCAGTAGGAAGATCTACCTTTACGACATCCATTCCATTTGTGTTGGGTGTCTGGGTCCCACACACGAGACCATCTCCTGCATTCATTGCCAGGATGTCAACCAGGCAACCCGTCAACAACTGCTACAGGAAATCGAAACACACCTTATGGAGCAGAAAGTGTCTCAGAGAAGGGGCCTGTTCCAAGGAGCCTCTTACTACTGCTTCACATAAGAAGCATAAACATGATAAGGCCGCTTTAAATCTTGCCGGAAGGTCTTCAAGCTGGCTCCTCCCACCCACCCGGGTGGTAAAACTGTCGTCTCCGCCCCATGACGCCAGATCTTCCTTACTGCTTGGAAGCTCAGGTTCCTTCCTTTGCGCTCTGCATTTTAGGCTTGGATCCAAACTCTTCGGTTAATCTGAAACTAATTTTAAAATTTACAAGACTTCGGTCTTTATCTTCCCTCGTGGCCGCGATGGACAAATCGACTCCTGGATTTCGTCAATGCCCCTGTGGGCAGATGATGTCCCGGACCGATCCGCACTCCTCGTGTGTTTACTGCCTGGGGCTTGGCCACGATTTGCAGGCCTGCGACTTGTGCAAGTCCTTTTCGGCTACGGTCTTAGAGGATCGCGCTGCCAGATTACAACTTGGGCGCCCCGAGAAACGTTATCCTCCGGTCAAGTCGAAGGAGGCCCATTGGACGGTGTCAGTGACTGCGGGCTCGGCTGAACAGCTTGAACAGATGATCGCCCTCAAGGAGGACGTGGCCCAGGCCGCAGCATCATCATCCTTGGTTGCGGCATTTATACCGCTCTCCTTGGACTCCTCCTACACGGCTTCGTTTAAGGAGCTTTGTCATTCCTTCTCCACCAAGGGAGAAGGGCCTTCGGGACATTCCTCTCGGTCCAAAAAGGACTCTAAGGATAAGTCCCACCATCGACGTTCGTGGGAGCGGGAGAGGTCCCCTTCTCCGGATAGTCGAGACACTACTTCGATCGAGATTGCGGCTAAGGCCGCTGCATTTCACGGTAACCCTGGCCAGGTCAGCCGGCCGAACACCTGGCCGACACGGTCGAGATTTTTCTCAACCCGCTGGATGGTCTGTCGACTGGAGAAGCCGATAACCCTTCTTCACCGGTTCCCCGGTAGTAACAGAGGACTTGCCTGTGCGGAGTCCCGTGAAGGTTCCTGAACCGAGGGAGGGAGGTTTCCCGCCCCTCCCAGACCCACCCTTGGAATCCCCGGGTCTCAGTCTGAACCTCTTCCAGGTCCAGCCGATCCCGCCGACATCAGTGGTCTCGGCACCATGGAAAGCGGTGGCGCCACTCATCCTCGTCATTGTTCTCTTTGGAGGATAGGCTCCATCACAAATTGCATTGGCGCTACGAGTACCTAATGTGGCAGCAGCTCTTTTTGTCCGGGAATAAGCCGACTCCATCGCCTTCCCCGGCCATTAAGTGGCTGTCACCAGAGTGGCCGAAACAACCCCTTGTAGTAGTCGAGGAGCCAAAGCCGGCTGTGCCACCCATTGTGGTGGAAGCCCTGCCTCCACAACCTAAATCTGGGGCCCCGATCAAGGATTCTCGGTTGGGTCAGGGCTTGCCCCACCGGTTTTCGGTCACCCTCACTCCCGATCGACCTCGGCAAGTGGAGGGTGGCTTAGATGCTCGGCAGCTGTTCGCAGACTCCTTGGAGTCTGACGACGATGACTCCTTGTTCTCCAGGCCGCTTGAGCTGGAGTCCACTGGGGGTCAGTCGGTGGACGAGATCCCATCCTTGTTCCTTGGAATGCTTCGGCTCATCTCAAAGTTCACTGGGATGAGGCTCGAACCCATTTCAAAACGGGCTAAGTATCCCCTCACGGAGACACTGGACCGAGGGGATTCCCCCACGGAGGCCTTCCCAGTGGCCGAAGCCATTGTTGGCCCGGCCCTGGAGCTGTGGCAGCGGCCAGCTTCTTGTCCAGCATCTTCGGCCAGGATGGCTCGAAAGTATGCTGTTCCCATTGGTTCACTCTCTGGTTTCTCGGAGCACCCCTCCGCGTAGGGGTTAGTGACCGACAGCGTTTTCCGGCGTTCCGGGAATGCTCGGGATGTGGACAAGCCACCCGATGAGTCCAAGAACTGGACTACTCCGGGCAGAAAGTCTATGCTGCTTCCTCCCTAGGCCTTCGTCAGGCCAGCTCGGCCGTTCTGATGGCACACTTTTCACACGCCCGTTTGGGCTCCCTGGATGAGGCGATTCCTCATCTCTCCTGGCTGACCTTCAAACGACTGTCAAGCAGGTGCGGGATCAGGGAAGGGCGGTGACCAAACGGCAGCTCCAAACTTCCTTGGACATCGCTGACTTGTGTGCCCGGTCGGTAGCGGCCGAAGTGGGCATGCGCCGCAGTTTGGCTGCGGATCTCCACTTTTGCAGCAGATGCCCAGCACAAGCTGGCAGACGTCCCTTTCTTGGGTACCGACTTGTTTGGTCCCGGGGTGGAGGGTCATCTGCAACAGATCGAGAAGTCCAACACCACCTTGGACTCTGTCACTTCTGCCCAGAAGGACAAAGGCCGCCAGCAGCAACGTAAGCCCTTTCGTCCTTCAGCCCCTGTGGCACGTCCGGCCCAGCAACACCAGCATCAGGGCCAGCAGGCTCGCACTTGGCACCCCAAAGCCAAGCCTGCTGCTTCCTCCAGCAGGAAGCCGGAAGGGAAAGGCCCAGGCGGCTCCTCGGCCAGCCCTCTCCATGCCTGCCCAGTGACGGGTTGAGGTGCTTCCAACCTTGTCACCTCCCGGGTTTCCGTGGGGAGTCGGCCCGCCACTCGGTTCCGCCTGGTCCGATATCACCACGGACTGCTGGTGCTGGAAGTGGTAGGAAAGGTCTGCCTCTGGAATTTGAGCAGTCCCCACCCTATCGAGACGTCGCCCCACGGGAGGCTCCGGGGTTCCGCAGCCTGTCTGTCGGCTTATCGAGCCGACATTGCCCTGCTCCTCCAGAAGGAGGTGATCAGGGAGGTGGCGGATCCTCCACCAGACCCAGGGTTTGTGTCCAGGTACTTCCTGGTCCCAAAACGGATGGGGGACTGGTACCCCATTCTAGACCTACACGATTTGAACGAGTTCCTAAGGTCTTGAACCTTCAGGGTGGTCACTCTGGCTCATATCATTCCATCCTTGGAACGAGGCATGTGGTTCTGTTCTCTGGACCTCCAGAACGCGTTCTTTCACGTCCCAATCCGTCCGTCTCACCAGCGATTCCTCCACTTCAGAGCAGAGGGATCCCTTTACGAGTTCCGGGCCATGCCCTTCGGCCATTCTCCAGCTCCCAGGGTCTTCACCAAATGCATGGCAGTGGTGACAGCATTGCTGCGGCGCCGAAGGGTCCAGGTGTACCCTTACCTGAATGACTGACTGATTGCAGCCCCCTCCAAGCCGGAGGTGGAGTGGTCCAGGGATCTGGCCTCCTGGTCTGCTCTCAGATTGGCCTCCTCATCAACGAAGTGTACACACGGAACCTGCCAGTGCAGGTGATCTCGGTTCATCAGGGCAGAGCTAGACTCTCTTGAGCCAGAGCACAGCTCCGCCAACAGGGCCGGGTTCTTACCCTTTGCCCAATCATTTCTGGTTGGGCAATTGCGCCCTGCCCAGGACTTCCTGCGCCTCCTGGGCCTCATGGCGGCCTGCACCAGCATGGTCCATTGGGCCCGCTGGCACATGTGTCCCCTGCAGGTGGGGCTGGCCCGCCAGTGGTCACAGCGCTCCGGTCCTCTGGACCAGCCCATGACAGTGACCCAGGAGATGTGGAATGGCCTCTAGTGGTGGCTCATTCCAGCTCATCTGCAGGAGGGTATCCCGTTTGTCCGCCCAGAGCCAACGGTCACTCTGACGACCGACTCTCTGATGAGTTGGGGTGCCCATCTGGGGGAGCTCAGAGCACATGGCCTCTGATCCCCTCAGGAGTCTTGATGCCACTTCAGCCTGCTGGAGCTTCGAGCGGTCCGACTAGCCCTCACCGCCTTCGCTCCATTTGTACGGGGTCAAGTGGTCCAGGTCCAGATGGACAACACCACTACCATGTACTACCTAAACCGCCCGAACGGGACACACTCCTTGCCTCTGTGCAAGGAGGCTCTCCGCATTTGATCTCTCGTGAGCAGACTGGAGGCGGATCTTCTAGCCATCCATGTGGCAGGAGCCTCCAACACTCTGGCCGATGCCCTAAGCCGGATAGGTGCTGCATCTCATGAGTGGTCTCTCCTGCCGGAGTTAGTACAAGATGTGTTCTTGCACTGGGGCATTCCTCAGGTGGACCTGTTTGCCTCAAGGGAGAATGCAAAGCTGAGGCTGTTCCATGCCCACCCCCACTCAGCAGTGCTCGCTGCAGGGGGATGCCTTCTCGAGGACGTGGAGCCCGGGCCTCTTCTGTGCCTTCCCTCCATTTCCCTTGATCCACAAGGTGCTTCTCAAGGCAAAGAGGGACAAGGCGCAGGTGATTCGGGTAGCCCCAGACTGGCCCTGTCAGTCCTGGTATCCAGAGCTCCTCAGCCTCAGCTCCAGGCTCCCGAGGCGGCTTCCAGCCCGCCCGGACCTGATCTCGGTCAACAAGGGGAAGGTACTCCACCCGGACCTTCAATCCTTGAGTTCCTGAGTGGCTGGAGTTCCAGGCCTTTGGTCTTTCTGACGAGGTCCTCAGCGTTGTTGAGGCATCCCGTAAGGAGTCGACCAGAAAATGCTGTGCCTTCAAATGGAAGAGATTCTCCATTTGGTGTCAGGATCAGGGGTTGGACCCTTCCTCCTGTTCCTTGGCTAGCATTCTGGACTACCTGTGGTCCCTTTCTCAGCTAGGGCTTCGGTCGACGACCCTTAAGGTGCACCTGGCAGCCATCTCTGCTTACCGGGCGTGGGCCAGAAAGCAGTTGGTGGCGCAGGAGAAGGTGGGCGCTTTTTCAAAGGCCTTGATCACATATCCCCTCCGGTGCGAGAACCTCCACCTCCGTGGGATCTACTGCTGGTATTGGCTAAGCTCATGGGCAAGCCATTCGAACGGATGCACAGGTGTGATATATCTCGCCTGTCGTGGAGACCGCCTTCTTGGTGGCTATCACGTCAGCCAGAAGGATGGGAGAGTGCCAGGCGCTTCCATCAAGTCTCCTTATCTGGTCTTCCACAGGGACAAGGTAGTCCTGCACCCCCACCTGAAATTCCTTCCGAAGGTGGTGTCAGAGTTTCACCTTAACCAGGTGTTGACTCTGCCGGTGTTCTACCCCAGTCACACCTCGGAGGCCGCATATAGGCTCCATACTTTGGACCCTAGAAGAGCGCTCTCTTATTACAAGGAGCGGATGGCTGAAGTTCAGATAGAGGTTCGCCAACTGTTTGTCACCTACGCTGAAGCCGCACCTGGCAGATCTGCAGCCAAGCGGACGATAGGCAGGTGGGTCACCTCCTGCATAGACCTCTGCTATAGGTTGCCGGGCATGGAGCCTCCCAAAGGGATAAGAGCTGATTCTACCCACCATACCACTGTTTCGGTGGCTGCTTCCAGGGACGTCCCTATTGAGGAAATTTGCAGGGCTGCTACCTGGAAGTCAGCACACACCTTCATTACCCACTGCCACATCGACCTTGAGTCACTCCAGGATGCTGGTTTTGGGACCTCGGTTCTCAGTCCTTATTTCCCAAGTAGGGGGTGCGTGCCTTGCCTTCCTCCTCCCAGAGAACTGCTAGGAGTCTGCCAGTAAGTGTGGATTGAACAACATATCCATGTCCCTAGAAATACGGGTTCATGGGACATGGATATGTTGTTCATCCACACTGTCTGGCAGGTGTCCTTGCCGCTCTAAATCTTGCCGGAAGGTCTTCAAGCTGGCTCCTCCCACCCACTCGGGTGGTAAAACTCTTGGCTCCGCCCCATGACCTCAGATCTTCCTTACCGCTTGGAAGCTCAGGTTCCCTCCTTAACGCTCTGCATATAAGACTGGTTCCTAATTCTTCGGTTTTCCGAATTTAAAAGTTTTTGCATTCTGAGACGGTCTTTATCGCCCGTGGCTCAGATGGACAAATTGACTCGGTTTCGGAGATGCCCTTGTGTGCAGAAGATGTCTCGGACGGATCCGCACCCACGTGTGTCTACTGTTTAGGCCTTTGAGCACGACCCGCAGGCTTGTGACCTGTGCTCTTCCTTCTAGCCTACGTCATTGAAGACCATGCTGCCCGTTTACAACTGGGCGCCCTGAAAACGTTTTCCTCGGTGAAGTCAAAGAGGCCCGTCGGCGGTTTCCTGGCGGCGAACTCGGCGGATCAGCTAGAGCAGATGATCGCCCTCGAAGAAGGCGCGGCCGGGCCGCATCTTCCTCAACCGGCATTTATCGCTCTCCTGGGTTCCTCTTATACAGCTTCCTTTAAGGAGCTTTGTCTGTCCCTCTCACTAGAGAGGGACCAGCGTCTCGGGACCTTCTTCTGGTCAAGAAGAAGACAGGTAAGTCCCTCGTCGACGCTCTTGGGAGCCGGAAGGTCCTCTCCCGGTTGTCGACGCCGACTTGATCGATTGTTGACGTTCGCACTGGTCTCCACGGTGTCCCGTCAGGTCAGTTGACCGAGACTCCGTCAACGCGATCGAGATCTTTCTCGACTCGTGTGAAGGTTGATGACAGCGGCGTGAAAATCCTCCTCTCACCGGTTCCCCGGTGGGGTTGAGATCCCATGGGCTTGCCTGCCTCGGTTCCGGGCCCTCGGGTGAACCCTCCGAGCCGAGGGGGCGGTTCACCCGTCCTCCGCACCATCTCGGAAAAACCAAGGTTCTCGGTCTCGGACATCTTGGCGGTCCAGCGATCCCGCCGTCATAGGCGGTCGGCATCAGTGATGTGGCGCGCGCTCATCCACCAGACGGGGAGACTTGACGTAAGTTACATCGACGTCGAGGACCTCGTAATGTAGCAACAACTCCCTTCTGACGGGAACAACGCGGCGCGATGCCCCTGGCCATTAAGTGGCTGTCACCGGGCGGCGAAACAACCCCTCATCTTACCCGAGGAGCCTGTTCCCAGGCCGGTTGTTCGGCCAAAACCAGCTGCACCACCGCCTCCACAGCCGTTATTTGGGGCTCCGACCAAGAACTCTCGGTCGGTTCAGGGACTGCCCCATAGGCTGTCTGTTACCCTCACTCCCGATCGACCTCGGCAGGTGGAGGGTGGCTCAGGCCCGAGGCAGCTCTTTGCGGACTCTTCAGAGTCTGACGGCGATTCCTCCCTTTTCTCCAGGCAAGTAGACTTGGAGTCCTCTGGAGGTCAGTCGATGGACGATAGCCCTTCGTCTTATCTGGGATTGCTCGGCTCATCTCGGGTCTCACGGGATGAGCTCGAACCTGTGTCAAGCGGCCGTGTCCCTCATGGAATTCTGGACCGGGGGATTCCCCTCTGAGGTCTTTCCGATTAGTCGCGGCCATAGTAGGCCAGGCCTTGGAGCTCGGCAGCGCCCTGCTTCTGTTCTCGCCCTCGGCCAGGATGACCAGGAAGTATCACGGTCCCTACTGGTTCCTTGTCCGGTTTGCAGACACCCCTCAGCGAGGGGCTAGTTACGACAGCGTTTTCCGGCGGCGAGAGCGCTGGGGACGTCGGACAAACCTCCGACAAGGAGTCCAAGAAATTGTACTATGCGGGCGCAAGTCTACACCTGCGCCTCGGCCTCATCTCGCGGCCAGTTCGGCCGTACTCATGGCACATTCCTCTCATGCCCTGTTGGGCTCCCTGGACGAGGTAGTTCCTCGTCTTCCGGCGGACCTGCAGACCACGGTCAGGCAGGTGCGGGACCAGGGCAGTGGCCAAACAGCAGCTTCAGACTGCTCTGGACATTGGAGACTCATGTGCCAGGTCAGTAGCGGCCGCAGTGGCTATGCGCCATCTGGCATGGCTGAGGATATCCACCTTCACTTCGGATACCCAGCACAAGTTGGCGGATGTCCCCTTCCTGGGGACCGACCTCTTCGGCCCTGGGGTGGAAGGTCACCTGCAGAGGATCGAGAAGTCCAATGCTACCTTGGACTCGGTTTCATCTGCACCAGGACAAGGCGCGAGCGCCAGCCCTAAACCCTTCCGTCCGTCTGCGCCCAGCGACGTCCAGCCTAGTAATGTCAGGGCCAGCAGGTTCCGAGCTTGGCATCCCAAACCCAAGCCTCGGCTTCCTCTTCCAGGAAGCAGGGAGGTAAAGGCCCTGGAGGTCCCTTGGCCGGTCCTTCCTCCAAGCCTGCCCAGTGACGGGTTGAGGGGTGTCGCCCCCAACCCCGTCGCCTCACCCCAGGTGCCCCCCATGGTGGGGGCGGCTCCGCCACTTTCTTTCCGCCTGGTCCGTTATCACCACAGACCGCTGGGTGTTGGAGGTGGTGGGAAAGGGCCTGCCTCTGGAGTTCGAGCAGGCCCCACCCTTCAGAGCCGTCGCACCTTGGGGGGCCTTGGGGTCCGCAGCCTCGCTGTCAGCTCGCCGAGCCGACATCGCTCTCCTCCTCGAGAAGGAGGTGATAAGAGTGGCAGACCCTCCCTCAAACCAGGGGTACTTCCTGGTTCCGAAACGGACGGGGGGCTGGTGCCCCATTCTTGACCTACACGATCTAAACAAGTTCCTAAGGTCTCGAACCTTCAGGAAGGTCACTCTGGCTCAGATAATACCATCCTTGGAACACGGCGTGTGGTTCTGCTCTCTGGACCTGCAGGACGCGTTCTTTCACGTCCCTGTCCGTCCGTCACATCAGAGGTTTCTTCGCTTTCGAGCGGAGGGATCCCTTTTCAAGTTCCAAGCCATGCTATTCGGCTTATCTCCAGCTCCCAGGGTCTTCACCAAATGCATGGCAGTGGTGACAGCATTCCTGCGGCGCCGAGGGGTCCGGGTTTACCCTTACCTGGACGATTGGCTGATAGCAGCCCCCTCCAGACAGGAGGTGGGCGGTCAGAGATCTGGCCCTCAGGTTTGCTCTCAGGTCGGCCTCCTCATCAACGAGGCCAAGTCGGAACTCGAGCCGAAGCAGGTGATTCTTTTCATCGGGGCAGAGCCCGACTCTTTTCGAGCCAGAGCACGGCTCCCGGCGGACAGGGCCGAGGTTCTTTCCTCCTTTGCCCAATCATTTCTGGTTGGGCAATTTCGCCCTGCCCGGGACTTCCTGCGCCTCCTGGGTCTCATGGCGGCCTGTACCAGCGTGGTCCGCTGGGCCCGCTGGAACATGCGCCCCCTTCAGTGGGGGCTGGCCAGCCAGTGGTCCCAATGCTGCGATCCATTGGACCAGCTAGTGACGGTGACCCAGGGGATGTGGAATGCTCTCCAGTGGTGGACCCTTCCAGTTCATCTGCAGGAGGGCATCCGGTTTGTCCGCCCCAAGCCGATGGTCTCTCTATCGACCGATGCCTCTCTGATGGGTTGGGGTGCCCATCTGGGGGAACACCGAGCGCACGGCCTCTGGTCCCCGCGGTAGTCCCGATGCCACATCAACCTGCTGGAGCTCCGAGCGGTCCGCCTAAGCTCTCACCGCCTTTGCTCCGTTTCTTCGGGGTCAAGTCCGGGTCCAGACGGGCAACACCACGACCATGTACTATCTAAACTGCCAGGGCGGGACGCGCTCCATGCTTCTATGAAGGAAGCTCTCCGCATCTGGTCACTCGTGCGCAGCCTGGAGGCGGATCTCCTAGCCATTCATGTGGCAGGAGCCTCCAACACCCTGGCCGATGCCCTAAGCTGTATAGGGGCTGCGTTCCACGAGTGGTCTCTCCTGCCGGAGGTAGTACATCTATTCTCCCATTGGGGCACACCTCAGGTGGACCTGTTTGCCTCTAGGGAGAATGCGAATCTGAGGCTGTTCCATGCCGCGCCCCCCCCCCCCTTCAGCAGGGATCGCCGCAGGGGGATGCCTTCTCGAGGCCGTGGACCCCGGGCCTCTTCTACGCCTTCCCCCATTCCCCTTGATGCACAAGGTGCTTCTCAAAGCAAGGAGGGACAAGGCGCCAGGTGATTCTGATAGCCCAGACTGGCCCTTGATACTGGTACCAGATCTCCTCAGCCTCATCTCCAGGCTCCGAGGCAGCTTTCAGCTTGCCGGACCTGCTCTCAGTCAATCAGGGAAGGTATTCCATCGGACCTTCAATCCCTGCACCTGGCGGCCTGGTTCCTGGCTGCTAGAGTTCCAGGCCTTGGGTCTTTCCGGCGAGGTCCTCCAGCGTGGTTGAGGCGTCCTGTAAGGTCGACCAGAAAATGCTATGCCGTCAAATGGAAAAGATTTTCCATTTGGTGCCAGTGAGGCCTGGACCCTTCCTCTCCTGTTCCTTGGTGAGCATATTGGACTACCTTTGGTCCCTCTCAGCAAGGGCTTAGGTTAGCGACCCTTAAAGTGCACCTGGCAGCCATCTCTGCTTACCGGGCGTGGGCCGGGAAGCAGTCGGTGGCGCAGGAGAAGGTGGTCTGGCGCTTTTTCAAAGGCCTTGATCTCATTTCCCCTCGGGTGCGAGAACCTCCACCTCCGTGGGATCTACTGCTGGTACTGGCAAAGCTCATGGGCAAGCCATTCGAACCAATGCACAGGTGTGAACTCTCTCACCTGTCGTGGAAGACCACCTTCTTGTTGGCTATCACATCAGCCAGAAGGATGGGAGAGCTCCAGGCGCTCTGCATAGAGTCTCCTTACCTGGTCTTCCACAGGGACAAGGTTGTCCTGCCCCCACCGAAATTCCTTCCGAAGGTGGTGTTGGAGTTTCACCTTAACCAGGTGTTGACTCTGCGGTGTTCTACCCAATCACCCTGGAGGCGAATATAGGCTCCATACTCTGGACCTAGAGGCGCTCGCTTACTATAAGAGGCGCCGGCTGAAATTCAGGGGAGAGGTTCGCAGCTGTGTTTGTCACCTCGCTAAAGCCACCTGGCAGACCTGCAGCCAAGGGCACGATAGCAGGTGGGTCACCTCCTGCATAGATCTCTGCTATAAGTTGGCGGGCATGGAGCCTCCCAGAGGATAGCGCTCATTCTACCCGCCATACTGCTGCATCGGTGCTGCTTCCAGGGCGTCCCTATCCAGAAATCTGCAGGGCTGCTACCTGGAAGTCAGCACACCTTCATCACCCATTACCACTCGACCTTGAGTCACGCCGGGATGCTGGTTTGGGGCCTTGGTTCTCAGTCTCTATTCCTAAGTAGGGGTGTGCCTTGCCTCCCTCCTCCCGGAGAACTGCTAGGAGTCTGCCAGACAGTGTGGATGAACAACATATCCATGTCCCTAGAAATACAGGTTACTCACCTGTAACAGGAGTTCTAGGAATGGTATATGGTGTTCATCCACACGACCCACCCGACCTCCCCGGCTTCGACGCACAACCTGAGCTTGCAGCGGGCCAGATCTGGCGTCATGGGGCGGAGCCGAGAGTTTTACCACCCGGGTGGGTGGGAGGAGCCAGCTTGAAGACCTTCCGGCAAGATTTAAAGTGGCAAGGATACCTGCCAGACAGTGTGGATGAACAACATATACCATTCCTAGAACTCCTGTTACAGGTGGTAACCTGTATTTACTCACCTGTAACAGGAGTTCTCGGAAATATATGTTGTTCATCCACCTAACCACTACGTCCTCCCGACTTTGACCATAACCTGGCTTTAAGCGAGCTAGATCTGGCATCATGGGGCGGAGCTGAGAATTTTACCACCCGGGTGGGTGGAAGGAGCCAGCTTGAAGACCTTCCGGCAAGATTTAAAGCAGCAAGGAACCTGCCAGTATGTGTGGATGAACAACATATACCATCTCTAGAACTCCTGTTACAGTTGAGTAACCTGTATTTTTTTCAACCACTGAGCATGATAAGCATGATAAATTCTCTGTCCTTTCCCTATTGGATTACGGGATCATCTTCTGTGGCACGACTGACAATACTGTACTTCGCAGAATTAAGGTCACCCTAATAGGGCCTGTCGCCTTGTCTCAAGGTGTGCTAGGATGACTCACACCTGTAACCTTTATCAGCTCTCCAACTGGCAGCTGGCTGAAATACCACACCTGCCTCCTTGCCAGGAAGATTGTCAACAGTCCCCCACCGGGCTCCTTAATCTCATTCATCATGCCCCATCCACAAGGAATACTAGAGGCTCAGCCAAAGCCACATTGCTTGTGCCGTTCTACACAATGTCCTTGAGGCAACATGCCTTCCACTTCAGGGCTCCACTCTGGCTTAATGATCTGCCCCAATACCTCATCTGTCCAGAGTCTTGGTCGTTTCAAACTCAGAGAGCAACTACTCATCACCAGACCTGTGACTGCCCCTGAGCTGTCCACTCTCATAGTCGCCCCTCTTTCACTGGTGTGCCAAGCCAAACCTCTCTGCCTTCTGCCCCTGTCCCTCCTCTTTCCTCTCCCTCTACTCTGATTCTTCTGATGTACTGTGCCTTTATCTTGAGCATCTGTTTTATTGGCTTAGGAAACCTTGTATCATCCTTAAAATTGGAATGTAAGCAATAGCTTAATTTGCTTGAAACTTTTCTACCATGCTTGACTCTGGGTTGTTTTACTCTCCGCATTAATTTGTAATACCTTTCATTGTATTGTCCATTTCTCTTGTTTTGTACTTCTGTGATGTGGAGCCTTTGCAAATGAGTGTCTCACTCAAAGATTTGTAATTCTGATATCTCAATAAATAAAATAAAGAAAGGGTATGGCAGAGTATCTCAAACTTTCCGAAGAGCCGGTAGTAGTGGTAGCTTCAGTTATGCAAACCTACCAAAATGCTGTACTGGCAGCTTGGAACTGCCCCTCAGTAGTTCCAGTAATTCCAAGGAAGGCAGACCGTCTCTACCAGATTTCTCTTCACCGTCCTTTTCTTTCCACTAGCCCTGAGGCTGACTCGGTAGTGATTACTGTGGCTCATGATCATACCAAACGACCAAAACACATGAGCTCATTACTCCCTGATAAGGAGTCCTGCCGACTTGACTACCTCAGGAGGAAGGTATTCCAGGTGGGTACTATGACTCTTAGAATTCTAAATTATGTGGCACACATGGTTAAGTATGAACTTACCTTCTGGTCTTCTGCTATAGATTTTCCCTTGTCAGTCTTCACCATTCATTACTCCTGGGTGTAAGCAGGAGGCGCACAACTGCTACAGCAGTGTTGTTTTCTTGCAGGAGGAGTCAGCGCCGATGGCGCCACCCTCGAGAGCGACGCACTATGTGGTGTGCGAGTGGCGGCCGTTAGGCACTGCAGACTCCTCCATCCCAGTTCTGTTTCTCCCGCCATCAAGGCTATACCTGCTGCCCGAGAGTGTTAGTTTGCTACGCCATTAGGCCTTAGGGTCTGCTTGAAGCTTCTACTTTCGTCCTAGTTCGATTTTTCCCGACACTGTTGACACCAGTAATACTGTTCTTTTTGTATATTTTGACGGCGCTGGGAGCTTTGCTGTTTATTGTTATTTTTGCATCACGTCTTGTTCAGGAGCTAAATGTAAATCGAAAGCGGGCCATGCCCCCATGCATCTGTGCTCCTGTGGCTGCCATTTTTCCGTGACGGACCGGCATGATATCTGCCTTTGTTGCTTGGGACCCAATCATGATATGGATAGAAGAGACGCCCGTTTCTTGATGGACAGCTGTGTTCTCTCAAGTCCACGCATTCAAAATCGGCAAGGCCCTGCCGACTTTTGGAGGATGGCGTCATTCTTGGGCTTCCCAGATCAGATCTTTAGAACCTTCCTCCGGGTCCCCTCTCAGGCTATACGGTCTGGTGAGGGGAGGTCTCTTCATCTTCAAGCCTTGCCGAGGAGGCCTCTCTTGCGGTGTGGGGGAACGCTGTGGCCCTTCCCGTGGTCGCGTCGGGGACACTGCCTTGGCAGTCACCTCTTCGGAGGTGCAGGCTCCCCCAGTGTTGCGGCCCATGGTTTCTGGGTCTGACACTGGTGGACCCTCGACGCCACCTACCGGTGCCGTCTGAGATCCCTGCGCCATTCGTGGCGCTGGTGATCGAGGCGTCGATGGTTTGGTTCTTGGCGCCGTGGACCTGGTCGACTCTGTTGGTGGCGCTGTGTTGAGTTCTGGCGCCTTGGGTGACGCCAGGGACTCAATCAGAGCCAGCGACGGGCTGGGTTCTGGAGCTGCGGGCAGTGCGTCGGGTGCAGCCGGCGTCGTGGGTGACACCCATGCCGTTCGCGGCACCGTTTCTCAGGGAACTCTTGGGGTGGCCTGCATCGAGGTCCTTCTGGTTAACTCTTCTTTGGGAAGTGGACGATTCAGAGGTGGACCCGGCCTGGCTCCCTGATTCTTTGGAATCAGTCTCTTCTGTGAAACGCGATGTCAGGTGGTCCAGTGCCCCATTCCTGAATCTCCACAGCAGTCTTCCTCTGAGGACTCCCAGACTGGGGGTGGTCTGGAGTCCATGGGGGAGGGTGGCTTGGGGGTCGGGGAGGAGACTGTCCTCCCAGAGGGGGGCTGTGACAGCTGCTAATTCTGGTGCTGCTGTATCTTCTTGGGACAGACTGAGTGTCCTGTCTTCGGGGAGCCCCCTCGGGAGGCCTCTGGATCGACGGACCCTGTCGCTGGGGTCTTGGAGGAGGGAGTCCTCAAAGTCTGAGGGGTTGAGGGGTCAGGGTGAGGGGTGTCCGTGCCCCCCTGCCACCCCTCAGGGTGCAGCGAGGAGCCATAGCGCCGAACCACCCCTCTCCCTCTTACGCTTAAGGGACCCTTACGGTGGCGTTGCCCTTCTGGATCCATGCAGCCCCAGGTGCATCACGGGGGATATTTCCCTTCTAGGCTCTTCCAGAGTTCGCATCTGCAGGGTTCCATCTTACAACCTGATCTCCGGGACCCCGCCAACTCGAGCTCCATTCCCTGGATTTCAGAGCCTTAATAGAGTACAGTTGCCTCCTCGTAGGTGCCCCTCTCCCATTCCTCTGCCGCCGCCCCCCTTCTCTTCCAGGTCATGTTGGTCCTATGGGACTGTTATCCTGGGAGACGTTCAGAGGCACTGCGGCCGCCTTCCCGTCATATGTCAGGTATATGCATGAGTGGGTTTTTGCCTCTCCCCACCGCCACAGGAGTCTTCTGGACATTCGAGTTCCCCATTCTCCTCGACTCGGGAGAGGCACCCTCTGCTCACCTTTCATCCGACGCTGATTTCACTGAATATCAGCGCTTCCTATTGAGGATGGTTGGGGATCTTCGTATCTCCTATGTCAGACGTGACAATACCTGGCAATCTCCAGCCGACCCTATCCCAGCCCCGGCAGACTGCAGGAGGAGGTATTGTGCCCCATCTGATTCCCTAGGTTCTCTCCCCAACCCGCCCTCGAGTTTGGTGTCCCTAGAGACTCCTTCTGGGCACCACCGCCGCCTGGCGCACGACCAACCACCGGGCTCAGATTCTCTACAGTTTGACCGGTGAGGGCGAAGAGTCTTCTCTTCCTCTCGTGTGATGCTGTGCGTTGCATCACATCAGGCACACACCATGCTGCCTATAACTGGCATTTATGGTCGATGCTATTCCAGCTTCTAGCATCAGTGACTGATACGGAGCAATCGAGACAGGCCATTGCCCTGTCTGCTGTAGGCCTGGAACTGGCAAGGCACCAAACAAGGGCATCCTACGACACCAGTGAGGTGGCTTCCAGGCATGCGGGGACAGCGATCTGCATTAGGCAGATGGCATGGCTTCGTCTATGAAGATTGTCACCCCTGGCCCGACTTAGGGTGATTCGCTTTGCCTTCCGAGGGACCCGCCTCTTTTCTTCCAGGGCTGGGAGGCTTCTGCAGAAGCTTCCTCCGTCCCTTCATCTTCAGGGGACACCTCCTAGCTCTCCTCGGCCTTAGGCTTCTAGTCTAGTATGGCCAGGGTCTCTTCTTCCTGTTTCTCACCAGCAGGAGGCTGAGGGTCTTGTTCCCTCAGGGTTACTGTAGTCCCCCTCTGGGGTGGGCTTGGTACTCATCCAGCAGTAATGAATGGTGAAGATTGACAAGGGAAGATATGAAAATTACGTACCTACCATAATTCTTGATCTTCTTTTGTATCTTCACCATTCATTACTGTATCCAGCCCACCTTCCCCTCATGGGTCTCCTTCTTTGGCGTCCCCTCCACCCTGCTCATCCCTCCTCCCCTTCTCCTTATGGCCTTAGAGCCTAAAGCCCTAAAATTGGGTCTTCCATTCTTCTCAGAACAAATAGCATAAATCTAGAAGTCGAGGGGAACGAGTAGGATTTGTCTTTCTCCTGAGGGAACTCTTTCAGATTATCCTTGAAGGTGCACTGCGGGCCACATCTTAGGCCATGTTTGCTCAGTCACCAGTTAACAAGGCTACTCTTAAACGGTCCTGTTCCTTGGTCCAGGATCCCGTTGGCATCTCTAGATATTGTCCCGTCTTCGCCA
Organism: Neoceratodus forsteri; assembly: GCA_016271365.2. Taxonomy (NCBI): domain Eukaryota; kingdom Metazoa; phylum Chordata; order Ceratodontiformes; family Ceratodontidae; genus Neoceratodus; species Neoceratodus forsteri. The sequence goes on from CM028129.1 coordinate 195,382,389, forward strand.
GTCTGTGCTTGTCGAACTCTATTCTAGCATTTTTCAAATTGCCTTTTGGAACTGGTGATCTGATTTTTTGCCTCTGCCTCCCAGGGAGTCCGAATGAGTTTCGTACTCTTATCTTGTCCGCCTTCACAAAGGGGTGCCCTAGGTAGGGCTTCAAACCCCGCCTCCCCCCCAACACAAACACACACGCACCAGTATTGATGCACAACAATGCGCTACTGGGGTCATTTCTCCCCTGTCATAGTTGGGCACTCTGCTTCGGAAATCGATTAGTTGCCTTGGCAGTCTGTGAGCTCTCAGCTTGAGTATGGGGTTGGGGGTAGCGGGAGGTGTACAAAATTTGCCTTTTGTGTATCAAGCTGTGCTAAAGGTTCGGTTGAACCTTCTTACAGTAGGCCAGTTTTTGTTGATGGGATCCTTGCTCCCTTACCTTGGTTCTGAGCTGATAAGCCTTTAAGCCAATTTAACTCACAATTTGGCAGAATTTTTCCCTCCCAATAGCCCCTCTCTTCTTCTTCTTCCTCTCCCTTATCTGTTCCTTCCTCAGAGCCGCCCCAGGAGTGAGGCCCTCCGGTCCCTTAGGATAGGGTTCTCCTATTTCCTGTCCTCTATCAGTTTATCCTTTTTAAGTTGTTTCCTTTCCCTATCCCTTGGCTCTCTTGCCTCACTCTCTTTTTCTTATTTATTTATTCATGTGATTAACCAGGCATGCATACTGAGCGGGGGGCCACTCGTTTCCAGATGCGACTTGGGGATGGTTACAAGGTGTACACAGGACATGGATTTACATGGATTTAACATACACATTCAGGTACACAGATATACATAAATTTAACCTAGGTGCAGAGTATATGCATGGCAGAGACATTTAGGTACACAGGCAGTGTGAGAAACCTGTAACAGGACATGGTAACATAACAGTACAATAATACTTAAAACATTTCTGACCCTGCAATGCAGTAGGTGAGAATAGGCGGAGCAGGGGCGCATGGGGCTATGGCTCATGAGTGCTGGTAACAGTTGCACGTGTCAGAGAAATGGTCGTAGAGAAGTGGGTTTAGGAGTCTTGGGTTAGAGGCAAGCCTAATGTCTGCAGGTAAATCATTCCAAAGTTAAGGCAAGCGATATTTGAAGGCTGATTGTCCCTTGGATGTGTGCATGAGTGGGACTTGGAGGAGCCTAGAATCGGAGCTTCTAAAAGGTAGGCCGAAGAAGGTTGGCCGATAAAGCGGAGCTAAGGTAAGGGGGAAGGGAGTGGGACCAGAATTTCACTATGACACTGGAGCAGTGGATCTGTCTCTGGGATGCAAGTGAGTGAAGGGCTAGGGAACTGTATAGGTCACAGTGATGGGTCATTGGGGGGCAGTCCAAACCACGTAGTGCGTCACTCTCATGGGCGGCGCCATCGGCACTGACTCCTCCCTCAAAAAAAAAAAAAAAAAAACCACTTCCGCAGCCGGTGTGCGCCTCTGGCTTACACCCAGCAGTAATGAATGGTGAAGATCAAGAATTACGGTAGATACGTAATTTTCATATCTAGTCAGTAAACTCCCTCCATCTCAAGAGAAGGACCAGTTATTGGTCCGATCAGGTTATGATGCAGTGGATACTTCGTCCTGTACAACAGCCATTGGGGTCACCCTCAGACGCCACTCTTGACTTGCGTGTATCAGGATTCATACCTGATTATACAACATAAAGTGGTAAATGCTCCTTTTAATGGATCTAAACTGTTTTGTCCAGGTACCCAAACGCTTCTGGATGATCTCCAGGCTTCAGGATGGACCTTGCATGCGGTACATGGCATTTACCGTACTTCACAGCCATCTTACCAGTACCGCTCTATTCTCTTTTCAGTCTAAAAAAGGTGGTAAGCACACAGGTACCTACAGAGGAGGATTCCATGGTCACTCCCAGCCTTCTTGCAGGGCCGCCTACCTCCAAGGGCTACCACCACCCCCCGTTGAGCTGGTCAGCCCCCTTCCTGTTTTTCCTTCCACTTAGAGGCCTGGCAGACGATTTCATCAGATGAGTGGGTACTTCAGATCATAAGGACGGGACACACGCTACAACTCACCTCAGTCCCCCCCCCCCCCACTCTGTTACCCACCCAGCCATATTCCTATTCTCCAGGAGGAACTTTGGGCACTTTTTCACAAGCATGCTGTCTATCCAGTCCCTCAGTTGGAGTACCATCAGGGATTTTACTCGTGTTTGTTTCTGATGCCCAAACGCACTGGAGCTCTCAGACCTATACTGGACCTCAGACAACTGAATCTTCACATTCAGTACAAAAGGTTCCAGATGGTCACCTTAACATCTATAATGCTGATGTTAAAACAAGAAGACTGGCTATGCACATTAGATATGAAAGATGCCTACCTACATATCCCCATCCACCTCACCCACCCTCATTTCCTTCGCTTTTACCTGCTAGAACAACATTACCAATTTTGGGCACTCTCATTCGGTCTCTCATCTGCCCCGAGAGTCTTTACCAAGTGCCTAGCAGTTATGGTGGTGGCCCTGAGGCAGGATGGACCTTTTGTCTTCCTGTACCTGGAAGATTGGCTCATAAAAGCAAACTTCGAAACCGCTCTGCTTTCATCCTGCCAGGTGACCCTCACCCTGTTCAGTCCCTGGGACTTACGGTCAGCTGGCCCAAGTCCAATCCAACCGCTACCCAGTCGCTCCAATATATAGGAGCCATTCTGGATACCGCCTCCGCCAGGGCTTACCGCCCTTCTGACAGATAAGACAGACTTCTGTCTCTGGCTTCCCAGATACAAACTCAACAATTTATTACAGCCAGACATCTCTTATGCCTTCTGGGGCACATGGCTGCGGCCATCCCCACTGTGGCTTTTGCCCATTTTTGTATGAGACCAGTCCAATGTACTGTTCAGAATCAATGGTGGCAGAAGACAGGGAATTTCTAAGAGAAAATCAGTCTCTCTCCTACTCTCCGCTTGGCCCTGCATTGATGGACCCAGTGTGTCAACCTACCTCAAGGCATGCCCTTCCACTCCCCTTCTCCCCCAGCAGATATTGACCATGGATGCTTCGCTCGAAGGCACGGAGGTCCCTACAGGACACAGGGCAGGTGGCCCCATTTAAATCTACTGGAAATTAAGACAATCCGCTTCACTGTTCAGGCCTTTCGCCCTCCTTTCCCTGGGGCCCCTGCTGATCCAGTCAGACAACACCTCAGAGGTGTACTACCTGAACAAACAAGGAGGTACCAAGTCCTGCACTCTCTGCAGAGAGATAATGGCGGTTTGGCAGGAGGCCATACTTCATCACCTATCGTTGGATAGCCATCCATCTACCGGGACACCACAATACCCTTACCAACATTCTCAGTCGCCAGTCCTCCACGCACGAGTGGACACTATCACAAAGTTCTTCTTATGGTCTTTCGATTGTGGGTGACCCAGCACCTTGACCTCTTTGCCTCCACCAGCAATCACTTACTCCCCAGGTACTATTCCATTATCCCGAACAGAAAAGGACAGTATATAGATGCCCTGTCCCAACCATGGACAGGACTCTTCTTATATGCTCCCACCCCTCCGTCCCACTCCTGCAACGGACTCTACTGAAACTACAACTTGAACCTGCCACCATGATCCTCATAGCCCCTCTGTGGCCTCTGCAGGTGTGGTTTCCCCTACTTCACAGTTCTCAATAGCAGACCCCATTCCTTTGCCGATCAGGTCAGATCTGTTAACTCAAGATCAAAGGACCCTTCTTCAGCCCAAGCTGAAGTCACTACACCTTCACGCGTGGCTCCTGAGGATGCATTCATGGCCCGGCTTCAGTTCTCCTCATCTGTGGCCAATATTTTATTGGTTTCATGCAAACCATCTACCAGGGAAACATATAATGCTAAGTGGAAACGCTTCTCCATGTGGGCCGCTTCCAGGTCACTGGACCCTTATTCCTATCCACTGACTAAACTGTAGGACCGCCTGGCCTCACTTGTCGAGACAGGTTTGAGCTACTACTCTATTAAAGTTCATTTGGCCTCTATCTCAGCCTTCCATGAGCCCTTGGAAGGGAGACTACTGTATCCATATTATCTTGCCAAATTGTTCCTAAGAGGCATGTTACACATCAAACCTCCCATTAGAAGGCCCACCCTTCTGTGGAATCAGAATTTCCTTTTGGAAAAATTGACCCTTGAGCCTTTCAAACCAGTGGCCACCTGTGACCTCCGCTTCCTTTCTTGGAAGACGGTATTTTTAGTACCTGTCACCTCTGCTCGACGTATTTCTGAGCTTCATGCCATGATGTGCAAAGAGCCTTACCTAATCTTTCACAAAGACAGAGTGGTTCTCTGAACCAGTCATTTCTTCTTACCTAAGGTGGTCTCAGAACACACCTTAAATCAGACCATTGAATTGCCAGTTTACTTCCCTGAGCATTCTAACTGGGGAGAATACCTCCTACACACCTTAAATGTACATCGTGTATTGAGATACTATACCAGTCATATCAAATCTGTTAGAAAAACTTCTCAGTTTTTGTTACCTTTGCCTCAACTAGGGAAGGTCTCCTGGTCGCTAAACAGACCATTTCCAATTGGCTGGCACATTGTATAACTTTTTGTTATAAGAAATATAACAAGCCATTACCAGGACCTGTCCAAGCCCATTCTACCAGAGCTATGACCGCTATAGCGGCCTGCTTCAAAGGGGCTTCTATCACAGATATCTGCAGTGCAGCCACATGGTCCACAATACGTACTTTCATGAAGCATTCTAATTTAGATATTGCTTCACGCCGTAGGACGGCTTTTGGCCGAGCTGTCTTACAAGGCCTTTAGTCATAACTTTTGCCCTTCCTGGGTTTACTGCTTGGGAGTCATCTCAAGTGTATTACCTGCTTCAAGAGATTATCCCTGTGGAAGATAGTGCAGTTGCATACTTACTGTGATGGTAGATCTTCGAGGGGTATCTCTTGCATCAGGTACGATACCTACCTCCCCTCTGTCCCCCTCCTTCTCTAAGAGAACAACTTCTATGGGAAGGGATATCTATGGTACCTTGGAGCTCCCTCGGTCCTCGCTTAGCTGAATTCGGCGGGGAACTGAGGATACCAGGGACTGCCCACTGGAGCAGAGTAATGATGTCATGTGGGCGGTCCCTGGCAAAAGACTGCTAGAAGAGAGCTGCCGTGCACCACAGTGCCCTCTGGTGATGACCCAAATGTATTACCTGTTGCAAGAGATATCCCTTAAAGATCTACCATTACAGTAAGTATGCAACTGTACTTTCAATGAGTGGTGTATGATGTTCGTCCACACTGACCCACCTGACCTCCCCAGCTTCAGCGCACACACTCTGCTTCCAGCGGGCAAGATCTGGCATCATGGGGCAGAGCCGAGGGAGTTACCACGTGGGTGGTTGGGAGGAGCCAGCTTTAAGACTTTATGGCACATCTTAGAGAGAGGACACTGCTAGAAAGTGTGGATGAACATCATATACCACTCCTGGAACTACTGTTACAGGTGAATAACCTGAGTTTAATGGGCAGTTGACCAGTTCCAGGGAGCAGGTGCCAGTATCAGAGGCAAATAACCAGTTTCAGGGCAACGGACCAGTTCCAGGGGCAGTTGCCAATAGCAGAAGCAAATAACCAGTTTTGGGGCATTTGACCAGTTCAAGGGGGCAATTGCCAATAGCACAGGCAAATAACCAGCTTCGGGGGAATTCCAGGAGGCAGTTGCTAGGAGCAGAGGCAGAGAACCAGTTTTGGGGCAGTTGACCAGTTCCAGAGCCAATTGCCAGTAGCAGGGGCAGAAAACCAATGTCAGGGCAATTGACCAATTCCAAGGGGCAATTGCCAGTAGAAGAAGCAAACAACCTGTTTTGATAAAATAGCGGGCAGTAAAACACAGTTCAGGCAGCTGTAGGCAATATGACACCGTTTAGGCAGCTGCACACAATAAAACACAGTTCAGGCAATTGCAGGTTCTGCCAGATCACTCGATTAGCCTTGTTGCCACTCTAAAATGCCCCAAATGATCTTTTGCCCCAGTGCTAGCTTGATTAGGGAGCTGCTAGCCAACTCCTTCCTCAGCCACCTCTATGGGTGGTCCAAAAGTGGGAAATATTTAAAACCACTTCCCCACCAATGCAGCCGCAGTCGCTATCCTGATGCTTACAAACCAACAGGGGTGCCCAGAGTTAGAGTTAAACACCCATTTCATGGGATGCTGAAACCCTCTCTTGTGCCTGGGAACTAGAGTCTGATGGGGACAGACAGGGCACCAAGACTTGCCGGCCCTTCCCCATTTTAGCCTAGCTGGGCTTACCTTGCCCCTTGAAATACTGCTCCCTTAGGAGCTGCCCCTTTAAATATTTATGCAAGTTAAGGCCTTTCTGCCCTTAACCACACCCTTGCTCCACCTCTGGGAGCTTTTCCCATAAATATTTGAATCTTTAGCCAAGGGCTTCCCAGCCCTTAGACCCTCACCTGGGCATCACTGTGCCCGATCGCTTTTAAAATATTAAAATTCTGGGTCCTTGGACCAGCCTCTCTCTACCCCAGATCGGACTCCTGGACCGGCCAGCCGTGTGCCCGTTAGCGCGCGGCTCGGGGCCCAGCGCCACCACCAGCCACGCAAGGCCCCTCACGAAGCGGATCAGACTCCTGGGCGGCCAGCCGTCATGCTGGCGGCTCGGGGCCCCGACGCCACCACCAGCGCCACAAAACCCCTCACAGAAGCGGATCGGACTCCTGGCCCGGCCAGCCGTGTGCCCCGTTGGCATGGCTCGGGGCCCCCTGACGCCACCACCAGCCACCGCAAAACCCCCTCACAGAAGCCGGATCAGACTGCTGGACCGGCCAGCCGTGTACCTCGTTGGCACGGCTCTGGGCCCCCCCGACGCCACCACCAGTCGCCACAAAACCCCTCACAGAAGCCGGATCGGACTCCTGGACTGGACAGCAGTGTGCCCCATTGGCGCGGCTCGGGGTCCCCGGACGCCACCACCTGCTGCCGCAAAACCCCTCACAGAAGCCGGATCAGACTCCTGGACCAGCCAGCCATGTGCCCCGTTGGCACGGTGCGGGGCCCCCCCCGACACCACCACCAGCCGCCGCAAAACCCCTCACAGAAGCCGGGTAAGGACTTCGCTGGGCCGGGGAAGCAGGGATCAGCTGTAATTGAGATGCTCGCCCATTGGCGGCCGGTTCCAGCCACTGCATTCCCATTGCTGCCACTGATAGTGTGCTGTGCTGGGCTCGGCGCCCATTCACTTGCACTGCTCTCGGCCTAATTTTTTGCCTGGATACTTTTTGGCCTTAAACTTTAATTACTCTGACCAGCTACAGTTAGCAAACTGCTTCCAGGACCTTGCCTTATTTCTGTTACACTGTGCTAATTTGCACTCATGTTTCCCAATAACTGTTTTTAAAATTGTGATTTATTTTGCATCTACTAGCACTGTGCATGTTTCTGAATGCTATATGGCCAATACTGCTGTCCTATTTATCTAAAAACTACGAGAGAATAGTGGCTGTTTTTTACTTGAAGTTGCTGTATTTCTGCTATTTTACTCTGTGCCTTTGCTCCTGCTTAGCCCAATCTGACTGCTCTTCTCGTTTCTCTCAGTGCATGGCTAGCCTGCACATCCCTGGTAAAACTCTGCTCTCTAGTCTTCTGTTCTCTCTCCCTGTACGAACCCCCTGCCTTGGACACTCCTATGAGTGCCAGCCCCTCCGCCTAAACTCGAGTCCCGTGTTTGTGATTCACGGCCTGCTCTCTTTTACCGAAGTGCACTGTCTCCTTGACTAAGGGAACGCTAGTGCGCCATCGCTCTCTCCCCCACCTTTTCCCTGTCTGCCTATCGCTGTCCGCTAAACTCTATTTCTCTAATCATCACCATCTTTCCTCTCTAGGACCTCTATCTCTCTCCAAAGTCTCCTTGCTGATCTCTGAGCTGCACAAACCTACCAGCCCAGCCGGCGCCAGCGCCTTTTCGATCACTTAAACTTGATAGTTTCTCTGGTGGCTCCCCCCACTCCCCGCTACCTCTAAAGGACACTCTTTTTGTCATTTTAATTGTTTCCTGTCTCGGTAACTCCCTCTTCTACACTATATCCTGCTTCACCCCTGCTTGCCCTGTCCCCCGCCCCAGCGTATCTCTAGTCAGCGTCCACCACTCTATTGTACTACTATAGCCTGCTTCTGCTTAAATACTGTATACTTACAGCTGCCCTCTCTACCCCAGATCGGACTCCTGGACCAGCCAGCCGTGTTCCCCGTTAGCTGGCTCGGGGCCTGACGCCACCACCAGCTGTCGCAAACCCCACAGAAGCTTGGTAAGGACTTCGCTGGGCAGGGAAGCGAGAGTTGGCTGTAATTGGCTGACAGCGCTCTGAGGCCTCGCCCATTGGCTGTCGGTTCCAGCCACTGCATTCCCATTGGTGCCACTGATGGTGTGTTGTGCTGGGCTCGGCGCCCATTCACTTACTGCTCTCGGCCAAATTTTTCCATCCACCCCGACCTTTATTAAATAGGCTCTTTGCTCGCCCCTGCACATAGGACCCGCCCCTAACCTACCTTCCATCCTGTTCCCACAGCCTATACTCTTCCCCCTCCTCCTAGGCTCTGCTTGACTCCCTCCTCTGCAGGACTAAGCACACCCTTTTAAAACCCCAAAATCTCTGTCAGTTACTCCCTACTTTATTTCTTTTTTGTTTGCCCCCACCCACTGCCTGACAGTCCTAATACACAGCACTGCACTGTTTTCACCAACAATGCCTCCTCTTGTCTTTTCTGCTCCTCTCCCTCTTCTATCCGCTGTGCCAACTTCCTCTCTCCTCCTACCCCTTGCAACCTCCCACTGTAATCATCATAACCTGCAACATGGAACCATGGAATATTCTCCTAACCCTTACCTGAAGCACCCCCTTACTAAGGACTGGGTGCAAATGGCTGCCAACCCCGCTGGAAAGATGATATATCAACGCCTGTCACTAGCTATCCCCCTCTGTTGGGACCCTAGACAACTACACTGTCTCCAAACCAGTAAAAAACAGAGGAAAAGTGCGACATACTATGAGCTTCGGGCGATATCCCTAAAATTCCTGCTCCTCCTCCTTATGTCAGGTGGGGTCCACCCAGACCCTGGCCCTGTCTCAAACAGGTTAACAAAGCTAGCAAAAGCTGATAAGGGGCTCTCAATTGCTACCCTAAATATATGCAGCCTCCTTCCTAAGCTGGCATCCCTTCAAGTCTTTGTTGGTCAAAACAATCCTGACATATTAGCTATTGTTGAGACCTGGCTATCGCCAAGTACTCCAGATCATGCAATCGCGCTACAATCTCTTCAGACTCGACCGGTCAAAAAATAAAGGGGGGGGGTGTTGTGCTATCTACATTAAGGACAACCTCTCTAGTCACCCTGCCAGTTTCTCCCCCACAAATACCCTAGTGCAACTTCTCCCTGTCAAGCTACTTCTTGGTGCCCATAATAAAGTGCTAACCGTGGCTGCAGTCTATATCCCTCCTAAAGACCCTCGATCCGGCCTCCAGACAGTTCTTGAATTTGTAAGATTGCAACCTCTTGACACTGAGCTCCTCCTGCTTGGTGATTTAAATATCAATTGGCTTGCCTCTGATATCGGATCCAGCAAGGATGCTATCTTAGCAGCCAACCTAACGTAGATGGTCAACTCCCCGACTAGAAAAAACTACAAGACTGGAACTAGCACTCTCGCTGACTGGATACTTACTAGTCACCCAGACCGGATAAAAAACACCACTGTTCTCTCCGACTCTCTCAGTGACCACTCCCCTGTGATCTGTACCTGGACAAATAAATTCCTTAAACCTCCTCCCAAAACCATCTCAAGTAGAGTGCTACCACACGGAAATCTCACTAAACTCAAGACCTGTCTCCTACAACAAGACTGGTCCCCAATCTACTATACGCTAGATGTTGACGTTGCCCTAGAATTCTTTATCACAACTTTCAACTCTGCCTGTGACACTTACGCACCATTTAAAAAAAGCGTAAAATCAAAGCTATTTTCACATGGTATGGTTCAATTTGGCTACTACATCTAAATCATCCCATTCCAAGGCAAAAATATGGGACTTCAGAGGAGCTGACTTTGATAAGATGGCCAACAGAGTTAAGCTAGCCCTGGCAAAAAGAAACACAGGTGAGGAGGTACAGGCAAAGTGGGCAAGCATTAAGGATACAATACTTGAAGCAACATCCCATTGTGTTAGACAGAAAAGGAAGTGCAAAAGAAGAAGGAAACCACTTTGGTTCTCAAATACAGTAGCAAAAGGTCAGAGCCAAAGGCTGGCCTTCAGGAAATATAAAGGGAACACAGCGGGATGAAGATAGGGAGGCATACCAAACTGCCCTAAGGGAAGCAGGTAAGGCAGTAAGGCAGGCAAAGTCCCAAACTGAGGGAAACTAGCACGAACAGTAAAGAAGGTGACAAGACTTTCTATAGATACATTAGTGAAAGGAGAAAGTCCAGAGGGGTATTGCAAGCTTAATGGAGAAAAGGGAGCATGTGAGGAGGAGGACCTGTAAAGGCATCTATCCTAAATAGATACTTTTGCTCAGTATTTACTGAAGAGAAGGTAGGGCAGGGCCCACAGCTCAGCATCATGGACACAGGGGAGGGAGCACTACTCCCTTCACAAAAGAAAGGGTCCTACAAGAGCTTGCTAAGCTCAGGGTGGATAAGGCAATGGGACCTGATGGCATACATCCCAGGAGTACTTAAGGAGCTAAAGGAGGAACTAGCAGAGCCATTAGCAGAATTGTTTAGTGAGTCTCTGAACACAGGAGAGGTCCCAGAAGACTGGAGAGGGCTCATGTGATCCGCTCCACAAGAGTGGTAGCAGGAGGAGGCGGGGAACTACAGGCCAGTCAGTCTTACCTCAGTAGTGGGCAAGATTATGGAGGCACTCCTTAAGGAAAGGATAGTGCAACACCTGGAATCCATAGGGGCACAGGATCCAAGACAGCATGGGTTTACAAAGGAAGGTCCTGTCAAACTAATCTCATAGATTTCTTTGATTGGGTAACCAGAGTGGTGGACCAAGGGGGCAGTTGATGTCGCCTACCTTGACTTCAGCAAAGCTTTGACACTGTTCCACATAGAAGATTGATAAATAAGCTAGGTAGGCTCGGGTGGGTCAGAAGTTGGTCAACTGGGTGGCAAACTGGTTGACTGGCAGAAAACAGAGAGTGGTGGTAAATGGTATACAGTCAGAAGAGATGCAAGTCACAAATTAGAAGTTACCTCAGGGATCAGTCCTGGTGCCAGTCCTATTCAACATCTTCATTAGTGACCGCAGATGGACTAGAGGGTAAGGCTTGTCTGTTTGCAGATGACACCAAGATCTGCAACAGAGTAGATGATCCAGATGGGGTGGGCAGAATGAGAGAGATCTGGATAAACTAGCAAAATGGTCAGAAGAGTGGCAACTGGGATTTAATGCAAAGAAGTGCAAAATCATGCACATAGGGAAGAAACCCTGAAGCCACTTATAGGCTGGGAGGGAGTTGCTAGCAGTCACAAAGGAAGAAAGAGACTTGGGCATCATCATCACTGATGACCTAAAATCATCCAAGCAGACCTCTAAAGCAGTAGGTAAGGCTAGGGGTGTTAGGGTGTATTGGTAGGGGTATCACAAGTCGTAAGAGGGAGGTAATAATCCCTCTGTACAAGACATTGGTTAGGCCCCATCTGGAGTACTGCGTGCAGTATTGGAGGCCACACCTTCACAAGGACATTAACCAAATTGAGGCAGTCCAGAGAAGGCAACCAAAATGGTGCAGGGACTGCATCAGAAGACATATGAGGACAGATTAACGGAGCTCAATATGTATACCCTTGAGCAAAGGAGGGAGAGAGGTGATATGATCGAGACATTTAAACACCTTAAGGGCATAAACAAGGTGAAAGAGTCTAACATGTTTAAATATAAGAAAAATAGCAGGACAAGAGGACACAGCATGAGATTAGAGGCCGATTAAGGGGAATGTGAGGAAATTCTTTTTCACAGAAAGGGTGGTAGATGCATGGAATAGCTTACCACAAGAAGTGAGTGGCTATGAATACAGTGCAGGGCTTCAAACAGGCATGGGATAGGCATAAGGGAGCAATACAAATGACTATGAATAGATAGGTCACTGACAGAGCAAAGGCCGATGGCACATTTATAAGGTAGAAAAAAGAAATGGGCAGACCGGATGGGCCTTGCGGTCCTTATCTGCCGTCAACTTCTATGTTTCTATGTAAAGCTCTCTCTAATCCTTGGCTTACGGCCAAACTACTGACTCAGCTCAAAGCTCGTGACCATCTTTGGGCCATAGCCAGGGCCACAGGCTCCTTGACAGATACACAGAAGTACAAATGGGCACGCAACCTATGCACCTCACAAATCAGGCAAATGAAGAGCTCCTATTTCAAGAATGCCCAAGCAACCACCTGGGGTGATGGGAGATCCTTCTGGGACAACATCCGAAATATTACGGGCAAACAGTCCAAATCCTCTCCTACAATAATGAATGTTGATGGCTCCACTACCCTTGACCCAAAGGTTATGGCTGATGCCCTAAATAAAACTTTCACAGACCTCAGTGGGGTCCTCCCACCAGACTTCTTCTCGGACTTGTCCTTGCCAAAACTCATATCCCACATCACCTCACCTGATCAGCCGCTATTTCACTTTAAAATAGTCAAGGTACGTGAAGCCTACAAATATTTTAAAAAAGGCTTGCTCTAAATCAAGAACTAGCAGTGACACCATTGATCTAAAAATTATATCTCTCACCTTGGAAGAAGTGATCCACCCTCTCACCAAAATTCTCAGTCTCTCCCTCTGCCGAAGTCAATTTCCTAGCAAGTGGAAGTCCGCTATAGTTACACCAGTGCTCAAAGGGGGTGACAAATCCACACCAGGGAACTATCGGCCTATATCAATACTTCCATCCCTCTCCAAAGCCCTTGAACAGATCGTGGCTGATAAACTCTCAGGCTACCTGCAAAAGTATAATTTACTCTGCATGCAGCAACACAGATTAAGGAAAGGACATAGTACATCGACGGCCCTACTAGGTTTCTCAGGAGAAGTTCACAATGCCATGGATAAGGGATACCAAACCGGAGCTGTTTTCATTGACCTCACAAAAGCCTTTGATACTGTTCACCATGGCTTATTAATCTCACTTCTGCTCAATATTGGGTTAGCTGAGGGACCAGGTGCCTGGGTAAAAAGTTACCTGGCACAACGATCACAAACAGTAAAAAATCTCTGATGTTCTCTCTGACTCTAAACTGGTCCTCTCTGGTGTCCCCCAGGGATCAATCCTAGGCCCTCTCCTTTTCAGCCTATTCCTAAACTCGCTCCCTGAATCCTGCCCAGAAAAAATACTATATGCTGATGACGCTGTAATTCTCTCCTCTCATAAGGGTCCCAAACCACTACATCAGAGCTTGCCACTTGCTTTCTCCTGTGTTGAAAAGTGGTTCCTTGATCACAAGCTGGTCCTAAATCACAAAAAAAAACAAAAAACATGCTTTTCGCCAGTCATCAACACAGAAAAAGGCATATTCCACTCACAATAAAAACTTCCCTTGGAAATACACTTGAACAAGTGAATACATTCAAATACCTTGGCATCACATTTGATCAATGTCTTACCTTTGTGACCCACATTGATAACACAGCAAAAACAGTGAACCAACGCATTGGAATACTGTACCGGAACCATAAATTCTTTAACCAAGCTGCCTTGAGGATTGCTATACAAAGCTCTGTTATCTCAGTCATAGACTATGGTCTAATTATCTATGGCTCTGCTACTACCACCGCACTAAGGCGCATCTCAACAGCCCTAAACAAGGCCTGTCGACTCCTCACTGAAGCGCAGAGACAGACCCACACCTGTGAGCTCTACACGGAAACCGTCTGGTTATAACTCTAATCGCCTAATGTATCTCACATGCTTGATGGCAAAAAAATCAATCTTGGGACTCACTCCACCACGTATCCAAGATCTACTCTGCCTGAATAACGGCACTCGTTCCACCAGAAGATCTGAGCACCAACCTTTTCAGGTCCCCAGATGCCAGACTGCTCAGGGACAAAGATCATTTGCCTATCGTGCCCCTGCCTGGTACAATGCCCTTAGCTTACCTACTCTACCCTGTACATCATTGGGAGCTTTCAAACCTATGCTATACACTCACCTCACAGCCTCCAGCTCCTGTGACTGCTTTGAATAAAGACTCTACCCTCTGACTGCACTTACAGCTGTTCCATCACTCGCCACAACCCCTCACTTGACAAAGACACTCGGAGTACCACTAACTGGTCCTGTCTGCTACTGAACTTCTTATTTTTTCTCCCTTTATCCCTCCTACTCTTCCATCCTTATCTTTTCCTTCAATGCCTCTGAGTTTCATTCTTTCTTGTAGTTGAATATTACTGTTTTATTGCAGCCTTTATAATTGCTTGCCAATTGTTTGTAACATTGTCTTGTTATGTAGTTTTATGATGTAGAACCTTTGTAAAAGAGCCTTTGGCTCAAAGGTATTAATTCCTAGAACAATAAACTAAACTAAGAAACTGGGTTTATCCCTTGCACCCCTAGGCACTTCTAAACAATAAAAAAAAAAAAAAACTTCTTGCAGTTTAAGTTCTGGCGGATAGCACTCTTTTTCTTGTGCTGCCTCCAACTCACTGTCCCAGCCCAGGGTGAAGACTGGAGAAAATGGGAGGTGCGGGAGGCTTGTTGGCAGGGGAAGGGACTATTGCAGGCAGGAACCAGTTGGCAGGGGGCCTTGCGGGACCTCACAACGCTCGACTGCCTCTTCTCCTCACTCGGTGGCTCTGGAGCATGCCACCGACAGGGAACCGGATTAAGTTTTAAAATATAATTTTAAAAAGGGGGGGGAGCCAAAACAGAGCCCACACCATGCAACAGACCGATCTTTTCTGGCGACCACCGCACACTACCCACCGCACAACCTCAGGAACAGGAGCAGAACTTCAGACCAGAGGGTCAAGGACCATGGACAAGCAGCAGGACAGCGTCAGCTGACAAGGTAAGCCTAACAGGTCCCTTCCTTGCTTTCCTTGTCCTCTCTCAGATCCAGCCACCAACCGTAGGAAAAATGAAGATTTTTTAGAATGAAGACTTGGAGGTTCCAGTTACAGATCCTCGAGTCCATACGACAGCCACCAGTCTTTTTTCAAAAATTAGCACCACGCTCTGGGCAGGGACAGCAGTCCCAGTGGGTAGGTGACCACTGCTCATGCTGCCTGCTCGAGGGGAGAGGGGATTCTGCAGAACAGAGCAGGCAGCCACAGTCGGAAAACTTTAATTTTATTTTTATTTTAACAAAACACCCTGGTGATTGGGGAAGGGGGACACTTAACAGGGGCCCCTACCTACTGCCCTCTACTTGCTCCTATGCTGCCTACATTGCCCTGGGGACACTGTGGGGTACAACAGATTATTACTATGGTAAGTAATTTTTTCTTCTCACCCAAGAATCCCTCAGTATGCTTGACTGTTGCAGATTACAAAGCAGTGAAGCTGGGAGGAGGGAACAAGGTCTGCAGTGCCAAATCTGGCATCTGATCTGGACTGTACAGCTAAGCAGTAGTGCTTTGTAAAGGTATGTACAATCTTCCAAGTAGATGCTTTGCAGATATCGAGCAAGGGTATGTCCCTTTGTGCTGTCACTGAGGCTGCAGTGCCCCAGTGGAGTGGGCCCCGAGGCCTTGGGGTGGTTGTCTGCCAGCCTTACGGTAACAGAATTGGATGCAACAGACTAATTAGCAAGAGGTGGTTCTCTTAGAAGCTGGTCTGACTTTGCCCACTTTGCCATAGGTGAGGGAACAGCTGGGTAAGAGGGGACCTGAGCTGCTTGGAATGCTCTAGGTAGTAGGGCAATGCTCTTTTGACGTCCAGACTGTGAAGCTTGTGCTCACCAGGAGTGGAATTGTCTGTGAAAAAGACAGAGTTATCGATTGGTTGAGGTGAAATTCAGACACCACTTTGGGAAGAAATTTCATGTTGGTTCTGAGAGCTACTTTATCCCTACGGGAGATGATGTAGTTAAGTTCAGTACAGAGAGCTTGCAGCTGTGTTATTCTCATGGCTGAAGTGACGGCCACAAGAAACACTGTTTTCCAAGTGACATACTCTAGGTCTGCTACAGCCATGGGTTCAAATGGAGAGTCCATCAGCTTGGCTATACACAGGTTCAGGTACTGGGGGCGAACAGGTTCCCTAAGTAGGGGTTGAAGGTACAGCAGGCCTTTAAGGAATTTCTTGAAAATGGGATGAGAAATCAGTTTTCTCCATGCCTGCTGAAATGTAGGCTGAAAGGGCCGCCAGGTGGACTTTCAGGGATGAGGCCCTGAGGCCTGTAGGTGAACCAGATAATGTAGTATGGAAGACAGACTAGGTTGCAGGGGATCAGTCTGCCTGTCTTTACACCAGAGGGAGTACCTCTTCCATTTGGAAGCAAAGGTCTTTTTAGTACTTGTTTTTTTTTTTTAGCTAGTCTAACGATGCTCAGGACTTGTTCTGAATACAGAGTCTGGAAATTCTAGCTCTTCAAGTACCAGGCCTTAAGGCGGAGGGACTGTGTGTTGGGGCACACTATCCCCATCTGAGGCGAGGTCAGGAGACTGTGACTAGAGGGCAGACAAATGGGCTGCGTGGCTGACAGGGTGAGGAGCAGAGAGTACCAAGCTGCCTTGCCCAGTCCGGAGCCAAAAGGAATATCATTGCTAGCTATCTTCTGAGCTTGAGTAGTACTCTGAGGATCAGAGGAAATGGAGGAAAAGCGTACAGGAACCTTTCTGTCCAGTTGAGGAACGGGTTATCCACTGGCGCAGGGCCCAGTGCTGGAGGCCTGCAGCAGTACAGGGAAATTGATGATTGTGTTTGGAGACAAAGATGTCTATCTCTAGAGTGCCCCACCTCCTAAAGACTGTAGCCAGCACCTGTCTTTTTAGGGTCCCCTCGTGGTGGCCCTGGCTGATACGGCTCAGAGAGTCTGCCAGCACATTATCCTTGCCTGACAGGTGGATGGCAGTTAGTTGCATGTCCAGAGAGTAAGCCAGTAACCAGATCTTCATTGCCTCTCTGTGGAGCTTTGAGGATCTTGTGCCCTCTTGTTTGTTGATATAAAACATGGTGGTGGTGTCTGTCAGACAGATTGGCCCTTGAACCGGGGAGGGGGGGGCGCGAAGGCTTTGTTGGCCAGATACACAGCTCTAAGTTTGAGAAGGTTTATGTAACAGTGGGACGCCCTGGGAGACCATACCCCACTTATGGACTGGTCTGCCAGGTGTGCCCCCAGCTTAGCAGGGAGGCATCTGTGGTGAGTACTCTCAAGAGCTCTTTTGTGTTGGAAGGGCGACTCCTTCTGTTAGGTTGTCTCTTTCCACCAGTGCAGGGCTTGTAAACAAGTCCTTGTGACTGGGACCAGCTTTGACAGGGAATCCCTTTTTTGAGACTAATGAGCCCTCAGATGGTACTGAGTGTCCCTCATCTGAAACCTGGGACTACTGCTGTAGTAGAAGCCATGTAGCCTAGAAGTCTGAGAGGTGCCTGACTGGCCTTGGTTGACCGAGAACAAATGAGTCTGCCAGAGTCTGGAGGTCGTTTACCCTGTCTAGTTGGAGCAGGGCTTTTTATTGCTGGATATCCAGCTGTACTCTAGTTCACTCCAGGAGTTGAAATGGCTCCAGCTGAGACCTTCTGTGTGTGTTGATCAGGAAGCCCAGCAATTCCAGAATGAGCTGTGTGAGCTGGAGAGTATCTGAGCTTTTGGGGAGACTTGTCCGCTATCAGCCAGTCCAGATAACATAAGACAGAGAGCTCCTGTCTTCTGAGATGGGCTGCAGCTTCTGCCAGACACTTTGTGAAGACTCTGGGGTCTGGGGAAAGAAAGGCCTAATGATAGTGCTGCAAACTGATAGTGGCCAGAGGGCAGTCTGAATCTGAAATGCTTTCTGTGAGAGGGCTGATTGGAATGTGGAAATAGGCATCTCTGAGGACTAAGGAGGCTAGCCAGTCTCCCTGTTGCAAGGAGGGTATCACCACTGATAGGATAATCTTTTTGAATTTGGGATTGAGCAAGAGTTGTTTAAGTACCTGAGGTCTAGAGTGGGTCACCAGTCCCTGTTTTTCTTTTGGGTGAGAAAGCATCTTGAATGGAGGGCCCTTCCCCACTGGGAGGGGGCGTCTTTTCTACTGCATTTGCTAACAGGAAAGATTTGACCTCTGACTCTAACATAATCTTTTCTGTGGGGGTCAGAGGTTTAAAACTCCTGTGGCCCTGCTGTGTGGGAAATTTCTTGAACTGCATGGTAAGCCTTTGACGCACCACCTGCAGCACCCACTTGTCTGTGGTGATGTGCTGCCCCTGATGGAGGTATTTGGGCAGCCTTCCTCCCCCTACTGGCAGAGGGGAGGCGACCCGGGCATTACAGTCCGGGGTTTTGCTTGCAGCACAAAAACACCGCGCACAGAAGAAATGGGAGGTGCTGGCCATAAAAAGTAAATCCAGATAAGCACAAAAAAGGCTTGACAAATTGCATCATTAAGATAACTCACAAAATATATACCTGTGAGTATTTTAATGAGAGCTCGGGTGATTGTTACCCTCGGCACTTCGCGTCTGAAGCGTGACGCTTCATCAGGAGCTCTCATTAAAATACTCACAGGCTTTAGCATATTATTTTTGTGAGTTTGTCTTTTTTTTATTTTATTCTTTATTAGAATTTTCAGATTAGTACATTTACGGATAGTTATATTCTCTAACTAAGAATGACGCCAATATCACTTAACCGAATACTGAGAATCACACATGGGTGTACATACACGGGATATGCAGCTCTCACCTAGATATATATTCTATACAATTATATATACAATAATGGATGGGGAAGTGTGCTTAATGAGAAATTAATGGTTGCCCGAGGTTTGGGATACTACATAAACCCCGAGGGCAAAGCCCGAGGGGTTTATTAAAGCATCCTACACCGAGGGCAACCATTAATTTCAAATATAAGCGTACTTCCCCATCTTTTATTATTTATAATTGTTGGGCAGCAGTTTTTTCCAGCCCTGAGTCTGAGACACACACACTCACTGATTCTCTCTCTCTCTCTCTCTCTCTCACAAACATACACACACACACTCTGTCTCCTCCTTCATCTTTTTTTTTTTTTTACTTTTCTTTTGTTAAAGTTCCTTTTTATGTTTGCTTGCACGCATGTGCAAGAAACATAGTGCCATCATCTGAGTTTTTCAGAGGTGTGTCAGCATCTTCCAATTCAGTCAGTGTGTTTGCAGGCGTGGTCACAGTTGTCCAATCACTGCTGGAGCTGTCTATGACAGCAGTTGAAATGCAGTGGCATACAGTTGAAAGAGTGAGCAGCCCCCACACACACACAGATCAACTGTGTTGGTTACCTGATAGGATGGTGTAGTCTTGTCTAGCTTAGAGAGACAAGCCACACATCATTACTTTAATAAACTGTTCCCTGCCACAGCAGGACCACCAAAATGTGTGGGTGCCTAACAGTCCTTATACATGCCAGCTCTCCAAAGCACACCTTCATGGACTCCATGGGTTCTAATCCTCCAGAAAAAAAAATACCTCAGCATTTGATGTGAAAACTCAGACTTCGTTGTATGTGTAATTCCAAGCGTTTTCTCTTACTAGACTCAGTCAATGTGAACTCCCGCTGCTAAAACCTATGCAAAGCGAACTTGGTGACTCTACTACCTGCATCTGAAGCAAAGAACAGCCAGAATGCACAAAGGAGAACATACTGCTATGCATTTCAGCAGCAGCCAGTGGGGGAGGTTTTCATGACTGAAGCACTTTAATGCGCCTTTTAGTGCTGTCATATACACACCCCTGTGTGGTAATTCACTAAACTGCACACTTAGTCTGGTAATGCAGCTTCAAAATATTTTTTTTTCTCTGAATTGCCGTGAGCTGGCATTTAGATAGAATCACACAGCTCTTTCTCAAATCAGATGCTCAGTGAAGTCACATCACCTTGTGACCCTAAACATCTTAGGGTTGGACATGTGCCCTAACAAAATAGCGAAAACTAGGTATAGAAAAAGAAAACACAAATTCAACTGTAGCTCACAATCGAATCCACCCTTTCCTCCGGCGAATCTGAAGCCGCCTAACAGCCCACCCCTGGGTGCTCGTGCACTCCCTCCACCACAACAATATATGCCATGACGTGCGTGTTGCATTTTATTTCATAATTTCTGATCCCGTTGTTGCCACCATACTGATACAATAATTCTTTTATGGCTCAAACTGCTTGACATTAGCTGAATTATAAATGGCATCCCTGTTTGACGCTGTGGTGCTGAATATGGTGGTGCTCAAATTTTAAGCCAAGTATTAGGAGATGTTGTTATTGACTCATGTCACTTACCATTTTATACAGCTATTGATTTTTCAATTCACTTTTGCTGACAAATGTTGATCGTAGGGATTCTGGTGTCACAATTCAGTTCAGCGACGTGTAACATCTTAGTGCAGATGCTAAGTAACTGTTTTAAAATGCTGAAAAAGTTAACAGCCATGAAAATGCATGAACTTCTTTCTTCAGTGTTGGAGTTGTAGTGGTGTTATTGGCAAGTGCATGTCCCTTTGCTCCAGATCTATCAGTGAGATGTCCATTCTGTGCAATGGACAGTGGCTGAATGTTATCAGCTGACAGTTTTCATTTCATTACCAACAGATAAATATTCAGGGCTTTGCAAATGCAACTTTGCTGATAGCACAGTTTCATGCCCCCAAATGTCTCATCAGTTAGTGGTTATATCCTAACCGATGATCACAAAAAGTATGAAAAAGATTTGCTGCTAAGTAATGTAAATGCCAATCCACCTAAGCATCTTTAGGCTGCAAACAGAATTTGAACGTATAGGGATTCTGGACCGGTGTATCACTCTGCGGCACAGCAACGGTTAATAAGTTTAAGCACATTCTCAGGACATTGTTTCACTTGCCCCCTCTCCCCACTACGATCCTGGTCACCTGAAATAAACCTGACATTTTAGTATCTGTTTTACATCTTAGCTCAGTTAGGCAATCAACGCTGTAAGACCATAAAAGGACATATAAACTGGGACTTTAAGAACATGCCGTGGGTGCTTGTGCCTTAGTCCAGCTGTGCAACATCAGCCTGAAGCTCAGGTAGGTCTTACTGTCTACCACTTTGTTCACCCCCCCATGTACCTGTATCATTTAACATCCTCCCTTGCCTTAGTCCAGCTGTGCTACATCAGCCTGAAGCTCTGGTAGGGCTTACTGTCTACCACTTTGTTCACCCCCCCATGTACCAGCACCATTTCACATCCTCCCTTGATCTACCGTGAGTGGATCCCTCATTCATACGTCACATATGCATGCACAAAAAAAAAAACCCGGTCTTCAAAAATTAAGATACATTTATTATGTTTGTTATGTTTGCTTGCACGCATGTGCAAGAAACATAGTGCCATCATCCAAGATTTCGGAGGTGTGTCACCCCGTCTTCCAATTCAGTCAGTGTGTTGGCAGGCATGGCCCTGTAAGCCAATGCATGCTGGAGCTAGTCTATGATAAGCTCCAAAATGCAGTGGCATACAGTCGTGCGGGGGAGCTACGCTTCAGTGAGTAGCAACATGATATCACGCACGCGCGCTCGCTCCCCCCACACACACACACACACATACACATGCAGGAATGCGCCCCCATACGCATGCATTGACATTGTATAGCCGACGGGGGATGCCCAACTTCGTCGTGGCTGACCAACCATCCTTTGTGCCACGCTGGGAGCCCACTCCAGCGTGGCAAACGCCCCCGTTGCCTTTGGAAACAAAAAGAACACCTGTAAAGAAAAACGGTCCTACTGTAGTCTCCCTGGCCCTCCCACAACCCGCACTCCACCCACTGCGCACTCCTGCCTCCCCCACCCCATACTTATCTCCGGACTCGGCGCGATGATCTTCGTGGACCGGGAACACGCCTGCACTCTTTCAAAGCCGACCGCGAACTGAGGAAATGCCGTAAGCTGTATAATGGGCTAGATTGAGGAGTTTCAACTTTGTTGCATATCTCAGGCATTTTTGGAATTTTGCACCAAATTTTCAACATGGGGTTTTGGGACCCCTTCTCATGAATGATGTCACTGTCATGGTGTTATTCGGGCCGAGGTGATTTCGCAGTCACTGCGCCGAAATCACCTTCGGACCGACAACAAAATGACACTGCCAGTGTCTATAAGGTGGCTCAAAATGCCTATTTTGGCCGCCCGTCGCAGCAGCTTGATTTCGCAGATGCCACCCGGTTCGGGAATGGACAGGAGTCGCTGGGGAGAAGGATAGAGCATCCTAAGGACTGCTCTCCTTCTCCGGGAGTGTCCGAGCATCGCTGACTTTCTGGCGGAGGCCAGGAGTCACACAGCCACTGGCACTAGTACGTATAGGAGGCGGGGCGGACACTAGGCGTCATTGCACGACCCCGCCTCCCCCAGAAAAACGGGAAAATAGACAGCTGCCAGCCACCCTCAGTGAAGCCCACCACGGGCTTCAATTAGCTCCTTAGGCCAGCCTTCCGACCTATCCCGAAGACTGCGGCATGCAGGTGGAGTGCCGCAGTCCCGCCGTGGGGGGTAAGCTGCCGATTTGAGGAGTGGAAGCCCGTGACCGGGCCAAAAGTTCCGGGCAGCAGGCAGCTAGGGTGGTGGCAAAAAAATAATAAATAAATAAATAAAAAGCCTATTTTGAAAATTTGGTGGAAAAATTAAAAAAAAAGACTGTTTTACGAGCGTGCATTGCGCAGTTCCTACGTTATGCTCGTAAGTTCGTAATTTTCAATATTTTCACTCCAGATTTTCAACATTGCCATTTTACCACACCTTCTTATGAATAGTACAGCTGTCATTTTCATCTCACCCAAAACGTGTTCCGCCTTTGTAGCGACAATGGTGCAGTCGGTAAAGCAAACCAATGTAATGGAACAAATTAAAGAAAACCACAGTGACACTGTTCGTGAGCAGAGGTCTTAAAATGGCTATGTTGAAAATTTGGTGAAAAAATTCCTAACAATAACTGTTTTACGAGCGTGTGTTGCGCAGTTCTTACACACGCTCGTAAGTTTGCAAATTTAATATTTCCTCCAGATTTTCAACATTGCCATTTTATTCACTTCCTTATGAACAGTACAGCTGCCATTTTTCATATGCCGCCCAAAATGTGTTTTCGCACATGTCGCTGCACAATGGTGGTGTTGGTGTGCTAAAGCAATGTTTGGGGACAGATTAAGAAAATCACAGTTACACTGTTCATGAGCAGAGGTCTTAAAATGGCTATGTTGAAAATTTGGTGACAAAAGTCCATAAATGTGTTACGAGTGAGCATTACAGTTTCCACGCACCCTCGTAAGTTCATGACTTTGTAATATTTTAAGTCCAGATTTTCACCAGTGGCATTTTCCACACTGCCTTATTTACAGTACAGCTGTCATTTTCACAACATGGTCGAAGTGTGTTCACACCTTCAGCGCAGAGATGCGTGGTCGCTGTGGGAAATTATTGTTCGGACAGATAAAGAAAATCACAGTGACACTGTTCATGATCGAGGCACCAAAATGCCTGAGTTGACAATCTGCTGTAAAAAATCCCCAACCTAATTATATTACGGTGTGTGCTGCACAGTTTCTATACGCCGTGACTTCACCATTTTTAAATATTTTTACTGCAGATTTGCAACATTGCCATTTTACACCTCCCCATTAACAGTACAGCTGTCATTTTTACATCCTGTTCGGATGTTTTTGCACTGAGAAAGCTAAATGCCGAGTTTACAAGCAGCTTTTATTAAGAAACTGATATTCCTGTTCGTGAGGTGGGGTCACAAAAAAAACATGTTGAACATTTGGAGTGAAAATACCAACGAATGCCTGAGGTATTAGGGTTTCCAATCATAACGCCCAACCCTGTAGAGAATGACAGGCATCAGGGGTGTGACTTGGGATTCTTGCCTGTAATGCTCATACCATTCCACACCCTGCAGCCAGTGAGAAGCATCGAGGTATGCCTTGGACTCTTCGGCCCCAAAGTTCATCCCATTCTCCTATTTCGCACCCATCTCACTGTATTTCCTAATGGAATGGGGTGCGCATAAGGACCAAAGACCCCAAGGAACACCGTGACACTTGCCAGTGTCTGCAGGGTGGGGTGTTCTGAAATGGCGTGGCCATTATGCCTGACGACCCAAAGGCACACCCCAATGCCTGTCACTCTCTGCAGGGTGGTGGTGGGGTTGGCTTCAGTTCAATACTTCACTGCCATTACTATTGCAGCTCTGTAACTTCTACACTACCACTGCCAATGCCAGCAAGCAGACATTCAGCATTGACAAATGCTTGTTTAGGTTTGTTTCATTTGGGCAGAGTTGTGTGCTGACATCGCAATTACGATCATCTTACCTCAAGAAGCGAGGTCAGAGCTGTTTTTGGTGACGCACGCGCGAGACATTCCCGGCAGTTTTTTTCTGGTGGGGCTCTGAAATGCCCATGCAGGTTGTGAATGGCAGGATCAGGCAGATACAAAACATTTTAAAGTACAAAAAAAAAAAAAAAACAATATTCATGCTCATGGTGTGGCGGCTCCTCGCTAAGTGGGACAGAGGAGTCACCATGTTTGTGACGGTATTTAGCCCGCCCATTACAAGTGTAGAGCCAATCAGAATGCGGCTCTTCGTTTACTGATGTGGAGCGTGTTTGCGGTTATAACCTGTGGGTTATAACGGCAAATTATAACTGGGTCAGCTAATTGAAAAAAATTGCTGACCAGTTATAAGGAAATTACGCGTGCAGTAAACCTTCCTTGAAAGGGGGACGGTTGAGAAACTCTCCCACATAAATATAACCATTAATGTGGTATGACAAAACTTACATGTGAAATCTTATATTATCTGCCCTTATAATAGTTGTCCAGAGGAGGGCAACTAAAATGGTGCAGAGTCTGCACCAGAAGACATATGAAGAGAGACTTAAGGAGCTTAATATGTATAGCCTCGAGGAAAGGAGGGAGAGGGGGACATGATAGAAACTTTCAGGTACTTCAAGGGAATCAACAAAGTCCAAGAGGGTAGCATCTTTCAAAAAAAGGTGCAAGAACAAGGGGGCATAATTTGAAGATGGGGGGCAGCTCAGAGGTAATTTAAGGAAGTATTTTTTCACAGAGAGGGTTGTGGATGCATGGAACAGCCTTCCGGAGGAGGTTGTGGAGTCAAAAACAGTGGTTGAATTCAAGCATGCATGGGGCAGTCATAAGGCAATTCTAGGGGGTGGGGGTAGGAAGAAGTAGGCTGCTGGATAACTAGGATCTGGAGAGTGACATTTTGTTAATCTCTTTGGATATAGAATCTTTATATTCTAATGTTCCCCATAATGGTGCTTTAGATGCTATGGCATTTTTTCTAAATAGTGACCCAAGATACAACGGACCACCTATAGATTTTCTTTTAAAATTGATGGAATATGTTTTAACTTTCAGTGTATTTTTGTTTAATCAGTCTGTTTACAAGCAAATTAAGGGACAGCCATGGGAGCAACTTGTGCACCTTCAGTAGCTAATCTATACGTTGGACTGTGGGAAAGAGAATTTATTTATTCAGCAATGAATCCGTTTCTCAATAAAATTGTTTTATGGAAGCGTTTTATAGATATAATTTTGTTATGGAAAGGAACTCAATCTGAATTTCAAGAATTTATTAGTTTTTTACATTCTACAAATGACCATCTGCGTTTTATTTTTAACATAGCTAATGATCGACTTCCATATTTGGATATTTCTATAATGAAAACTGCAAATGGTAGTTTTGAAACTGAGATTTTTCGAAAAAATGTAGATGGTAATACTGTTTTGATGGCTTCTAGTTGTCATCCAGTTCATACGATTAAAAATATCCCTAAAGGTGAATTTTTAAGAGTTAAAAGAAATTGCAGTAAAGATAATAGTTTTGTGATGAATGCAGATGTAATGGAAGCAAGGTTTAAGGAGAGGGGTTATAGTAGTACAAATATTTCACAAGCAAGAGAAAAGGCAATGAATACAGACAGAAATACATTATTACGGCCATCAAGTGTGAATAATACACATGATACACGGTTTAATGTTGTTACAACTTATTCGTCACATGCAAAGTTTTTTCTGAGGTTATAAGTAAACACTGGAGGGTTCTATTAGCGGAAAAAAATCTTGAGAATATAGCAGAACAGTCACCAAGAATTACATTTAGAAAGGCAGCTAGTCTAAAAGATAGTCGTGTACATAGCCATTTTGTAGATACACAAACAAATACATGGCTAATACAACCCTTTGTTGCTTTAAATGCAATAATTGCATTTATTGTGATGTTGTGAATAATGGTAAACCTTTTTCAACCATTAACAATACAAGGGAATTTACAATTAGACAATTTACATCTTGTAACACGAGTGGTGTGATTTATCTGGCAACCTGCTCATGTAATGCCTTTATGTGGGGAAAACCGAAAGGAGTTTCAAGATTAGAGTTGGTGAGCACCAACGGGCTATGTTAAGAGAAGATTTACTTTATGCCACAGCAGCACATATTTTAGCATGTAAAAACGGTAAGTGTAAACATTTTTTTAAGTATGTGGCTATTGATAAAGTATCTCGGAAACCTAGGTGGGGTAATTATAGAAATGTGATTCTTAAAAGAGAAGCTTTTTGGATTTTGCAATTAAAAGCAACTATTAGTCCAGGTTTAAATGGTAATTTTTATCTAAAGCCTTTTTTAGAAGAAAGACGTTAGTCTATGGAGAAAGTGAAGCTGGTTTTTCTTCCCCTTTTTTGTAAATCTCCTTCCCCCCCAATGTTCCTTTCCCTTGCATGTGGACCTTGGGTACTAATGATATCATTATTAGACATGTTTGATTTGATGTGTTTTTTAATGATGTATAATTGTTAAACTAGTACTGCTGTTTATTTTTATTCATTGAATGTTTGAAGTAATTAGTGTTCTGCCTGTTAGATATATTGAATTCCATGGAGGAATGTAGTTTTCTAATGATGTATAATTGTTAAACTAGTACTGCTGTTTTTATTCATTGAATGTTTGAAGTAATTAGTGTTCTGCCTGTTAGATATATAGAAGTCCATGGAGGAATGTAGTACTGCTTCATTGTTAGACACATTTTATTTGTGTTTTTTAATTGATGTTGTTTGTCATGTGATCTATTCTAGGGTTATATATGTGTGTGTGTTTTTTTTTTCTGCCTCATTTAGCCTTTGATAAAGGGTCCAGTGGGACCAGAAACGCCTCAGGCAATTTAATAAATCCTTTTAAAATGTTTCCCTTCTGGGCTGAGTTCTTTTGTGGTGGTGAGTGCCTGGATTTGTGTTTTTGATAACTAGGATCTGCAGCTTATCCATTAGGTAGGGGAAATGGGCAGACTGGGTGGGCCAAGCGGTCCTTCTCTGCCGTCAAATTCTATGTTTCTATGTTAAGTACCTCCTTACAAAATCTAGTGGGGTAGCCGGTAATTTAATCAAAACATCCTTTATTATAACCCCATGCATGTATAACAGAACACTAATACAAAGGTTATGATATCTCACATTCAATAGGAAAAAGTATATCGCTGACAGTACTGAAGGACAGAAATGTTAGGATATTTAGAGATCAGCTCAAAAAGGAGATTTATTAATGGAAATGTGCCCCTCTATACTGAACAGGAACAACAGATTAACTGTCCAGCAAGAACATGAGCAGAGCTCAATATTAGTATTTAAAGATATTACTTAGATTATTCCAGTAATGTTAATTTGCCATAATTTTAAACAGTTCAACAAACTTAGAACCCAAGTCAGTAAACCTGTTCAGGAGGCATCAGATAGATCATAGTCTGAGAAATTCTCTCCACACGGTGGAAGCCCTTCAGTAAATCTGGTAACCACCTCAGCTTCAGTGAAAATGTAGGGCTTTCCTTTGAAAGTAAAATGGAGATGAGCAGGAAAGAATAAATAGGCCGAGATACCATATTCAGCCAGGCGCTGCTTCGGTTGCAAGAGTTCTTTTCTCCTTGCTTGAGTCCGAGAAGCCACATCAGAAAAATAGAAAGTTTCTGTCCCTGAAACTGCAAGTCTTGTTTGTCCCTCGTGGTGGCCAGGACAAGCAGGCATTCTTCCAGGGAACCCACAGTAACGAGTGCAGTCGATGGGTGCGTCTCCTCCTCCACAGGTCTCGGACACATGGGCAGACGGAAAATCTGTTTAACATGTACCGAGTCCTCGGATAGATCCAAACAGTCTGTGAGTACAGTTTGAAATTCTGTTTTTAAATCGTTAGAGGCAGTGTTGAGGGGAACTCCAACCACCCTAAGATTTGCAGCCCAGAGTTGATTCTCCAAAGTTTCTACTTTGTTAGAAAGATATTTAGAATCCCGGGCCTGGGTTACCACAAATTGTTCCTGCCGAGTAGACAACTCCTCTGCGGCCTTCGAGAACTCCTCTTTCCCCACCTCCAGTTTAGAAACCCACTGATCCATAGCGGCCAAGGAGTCATTTGTTTGATTAACTTTTTCTTCTGTTTTCTGTAATATAGTGAAGATCCTGTCTGTAGTCGGGTCTTGTGAGGATGCCGTCTGCGCCACTGCGGATGAGCTGGGCTTAGGAAACATGTACTCCTCCACAGATTTGGATTGCAACGCCAGATATTTTCTCTCTTTGGTCCCATTTATGACTATTGCAATATAGTTACCAAAGATTAGCTTAAATGACCAGGAGACAGAAAATAATAAAATAAAGTGGTATATTTGGTGATCGAAACAGGAGCTGATCACAACACGTCTGCTAGCTCCACCCCCTCGAGTTTCTTTCTTTAAGCTGGTGCAATTTGTGCGGCCTTTTTTGTGCTTATCAGGGGTTTTGTTTGGACTGGGTGTTTAGTGAAGGTGCAGGGGCAGTGCACTTCTGAGTCCTCCTACCTCTTCCTCTGTAGTACCCTCTCATTTGAAAGTAATCCATGGGCATAGGATAGAAGGCCCTGTGGTAATAAACCCTGCATCTGCCTCCTCTTCCCTGGGACCTGTAAGAAGTGGAAGCTTTCTCTTTTGCTGTATTACTCTTGTAGGTGGTTTTGTATTCCTCCACCTTTTTCATGTATGCCTTTGTCTTGTCCCCGAAGAGGGAATTGTTCTCGCAGGGGAACTGGGTGTCCTGAGAGTAGTTGGTGGCTCTCAACCATGCAAGCCTCCTGAGTGAGATGGCTTGAGCCATGGATCTGGAGGCAGTGCCATTGGCATCTACAGCCATATGAAACTGGTACTTTGTGGCATCTAGGGCGGTTCTGACAGTTTATACCACGTTCTGGGCAATGTTATCAGGAGCTTTCTGTCTAATAGCCAAGACTGAGTTCCACAGTGCCTTTTGGTACTGAGCTGTGTATGCCATCTAAGAAGAGAGACTGAGCAGCAGAGAGGCTGTGGTGTAAGATTTCTTGCCCGTGGTGTCCAGTTTTCTAGGCTCCTTATCTGGAGGCTGGGACAAAAAGGGCACCTTGGCCATGTCACAGGCTGCAGCTTGTACTACACCCTCGTGGTCAAGATGGGTGTAAAGGTACCAGCATTTATTTTATCCAGCTTGTACTTTTTCTGTATTTTCTTATCCATACCTGGAATGAAGGTGGGATTCTGGAGCAGTTTGAAAGTGGCTCTGTGAAGGACTTGTGAACTGGAAGGAGCAACGTCTTGGAGTGCGGGAAACCCATCATATTTAGAAAGTCTCCCTCCTCATCTTCTTCAGTAGTCTCCTGTATGGAGAGGTCGAGAGTGTCCACAATTTGCTGGACAAATGTGTAATGAGAGGAAAAGTTCTCCTGACAGTGGGAAGGGGAGCCAAATTCCTGGTCAGTGGATACATTAGACTCTATGGGTTCACCCTCCTCCTCCTCATCATCATCATCATTGCCTTCCTCAAAGTAAAAACCCTAACCTGGGTCAAGATCAGTGGGAATGAACATATGAACATATGAAATTGTCAGCAGAAAAAGGCCCACAGGTCTATCAAGTCTGCCCGATTGTGCAACTCTTAGTTCTAGGAGCGTGGATATGTTGTTCATCCACACTATCTGGCATGTTCCTTTCCCCTTTAAATCTCGCCGGAAAGTCTTCAAGCTGGCTCCTCTCACCCACCTGGGTGGTAAATACCTCGGCTCTGCTCCATGATGCCAGATCTTCCTTTCTGCTGGAAGATTCAGGTTCCCTCGTGCTACCCTAGCAGTTCGTAGACCCTGGATTCTCAGTGTCGGTTTTCACTACAAACAATTTCTTTAAAACTCATTAGAGTTTATGACTCTGATCCTAGCACATTGGACATGGAGGACAAATCATCCCCTGGATTTCACTGGTGTCCCTGCAGCCAGAAAATGTCACGCACCGATCCCCACCTCTCGTGTGTCTATTGCTTAGGTGTCGTACATGACACCACTTCTTGCACCATCTGTCTGGCCTTCCATCCCAGTGTCCTGGACGACCGCAAGGCGCGCCTAAAATTGGGGAGACCGGAGCTTCACAATCCACCAGTGAAATTGAAGGAGGCAAGGTGGGCGGCTACCGCGGCCGTGGGATCCGCCGATCAGCTCGATCAGATGGCGGCTTTCCAGGAGGAAGCTGCTTAAGCTTCGGCCAGCCGAAGTTTTTTCATACCTCTCAAGCTTTGCTCTGCTTTTACTGGGACCTTTCGGGAGTTGTGCCAGCCTCTCCCCACCAGGGTGAGGCGCCCTCTGGCTCGCACTCCTCCCGCCCTCGGAAGAGGGACAAGGACCCCAAGTCTTCTTTCTCCAGAAGGAGATGTTCCTGGACCGAGAGAGGTCCGACTCAAAGGAACTTGCGGTCTCAACCTCTGTCGAGATTGCTTCCTCGGCCGCTGGCTTTTCGGACCTTCCATCAGGCCAAGGCACCGAGACCGAGGAAATGGCTGAACCGTCCGAGATCACTCTCGACCCAATCGAGCCATTGTCGCCGACTCCTTAGAAAGGACACCTGTCCTTTCCTTCCCTGACGAGGAGACCCTGCCCTCGGGTGTCCCGATTGAGGGAAAGGTGCTGGAACCTCGGTTCTCTCCGACTCCAGCATCTCTCAATCGAACAAGCCGACCTCGTCGGTCTCTATCGAGGACCAGGACCCCTTCAGTCAAAAAACCGAAGAAAGGTCACAAGCACTCCAGAAAGAGGCGTTGCTATTGATCCTCATCCTCCTCGAATGAGGAGAGACTTCGACGGAAGCTCCGTCAACGTTATGAGGATCTCATGTGGGAACAGCTGATTCTAACCAGTCAAAAGCTGGCAGCACCAGCCATTACTTGGCCCCCGCCTCTTAGGCCAACGCCAACCCCTCCGGAACGGAAGGCTTTGGTTCCCCCACCTGTGGGGCTGGCACGCATTCCAGCTCGGCTTATTTCGGTCTTCCCACCAATATTGGTGGAACCACTGCCTAAGCAGCCTCAGGGAGGGGCTCCCTTGAAACAGGACCAGACAGACACCGGACTGCCCCGTCTGTCCATCACTGTTGTCCCCGATCGCCCTCAGCGTATCGAGGGAGACATAGGCGGGAGACCATTATATCCCGACTCTTCAGACTCGGATGCCTCTGGTTTGCACTCACATCGGGGGGATGACGAGTCATTAGTGGCAGGCTTGGAGGAAGGTCCTTCCTCTTTTCAGCGCATCCTCCTTCTGATTTCTGAATCTACCTGAATGCCCTTGGAGCCTATCCAAAAGAAGGCGGAATACCCCCTTACGGATATCCTCAAGAGGGGGGATACCCTGACGGAAGCCTTTCCAGCAGCCGAAGCCATTGTTGGCTCGGCCCTTGAGCTCTGGCAGCGGCAGCGCCCTGCCTCCTGTCCAGCTCTGTCTGCCTGCATGGCCTGCAAGTATACGGTATCCATGGGGTCCCTGACAGGGTTCACAGAGCATCCCTCAGCGGAAAGCCTTGTGACTGCTTCTTTGTTTAGACGCACTGGTAGCTCGGCCGACATTGACCGCCCTCCAGACAGGGAGTCCAAGAATATGGACCATTCTGCCCGGAAGGTCTATGCGGCCTCGTCCTTAGGCCTTTGTCAGGCTAACTCGGCTGTGATCATGGCACACTTCTCTCATGCCCTCTTAGGGTCATTAGATGATGAAGTCCTCCCTCATTTCCCAGCGGACATGCCGACCACTGTGAAGCAAGTCCATGACCAGGGCCGTGCTGTTGCGAAACGGCAATTCCAGACAGCCCTGGACATTGGAGATTCCTGTGCCCAATCCTTAGCAGCCGCAGTGGCCACTCGCCGCAGGGCCTTGCTGAGGTTATCCTCTTTCCTGGCGGATACTCAGCACAAGTTAGCTGACGTGCTCTTCCTAGGCACTGACCTCTTTAGTCCGGGAGTGGCTGTTCACCTCCAGCGCATAGAGCAGTCCACTGCCACCTTGTATGCTACCTCTGCGAAGAGTTCTTCGGGCAAGAACCAGCAGAAGTGCAAGAAGAAGCCTTTTCGGCACTCTTCCCTTGTGGGTAGGCAGCCCTCCTTTCAAGGAGGCCAGCAGCAGCAGGCTCAAGCTTGGCACCCCAGGTCCAAGCAGGGCCCCCAACAGCCCTGTAAAGGAGGCTGAGGTGCTGGTCCAGGAGCCTCCTCCTCCTCTAAGCCTGCTCAGTGGCGGGTCGGGGGTTGCCTCGCCTGCGCCCGTCACGCCAGCTCTGGGTCCTCCCGTGGGGGGCCGTCTTCATAACTTTCATTCCGCCTGGTCTGGTATCACTTCGGACAGGTGGGTTCTGGAAGTGGTCGGCCAGGGACTCCCTCTGGAATTCGAGCAGTACCCTCCCAGCTGAGCCCGTGTCCCTCGGGAGGAAAGGATGTCAGTCTGCTCTCAGTTGGCCCTCCGGGACGACATTGCTCAGCTGCTCCACAAGGAGGCAGTAGCTCCAGTGCCGGATCCTCCTACAGACCCAGGCTTCGTGCCCAGGTACTTCCTGGTGCCCAAGCGGATGGGGGGGTTGGTGCCCCATCCTAGATCTCCATGACCTGAATCAATATCTCAGGTCTCGCACCTTCCGGATGGTAACTCTGAACCAGATCATACCACCTCTGGAGCGAAACTTGTGGTTCTGTTCACTGGATCTGTAGGATGCGTTCTTTCACATCCCAATCCGTCCGTCTCACCAGTGGTTCCTCCGCTTCAGGGTCGAGGGGACGAGTTCTGAGCCATGCCGTTTGGCCTGTCATCGGCCCCACGGGTCTTCAAGTGCATTGCAGTCGTGGTAGACCATCTTCGGCCAAGGAGTTCGGATATGCCCTTATCTCAATGACTGGCTCTTGGCAGGTTCCTCCCTTCAGGAGGTGGTGAGGTCCAAGGATCTGGCCTTCCGGACCTGCTCCCTACTCTGCCTCCTTATCAATGAGGCCAAGTCGGAATTCATGCCCTCTCAGGTGACGGGCTTCATCAGGGCAGAGCTCAACTCTTGTCAAGCCAGAGTTCTGTTCCCGGTGGACAGGGCAGAGGGTCTTTCCTCCTTTGCTCGATCATTTCTGGTTGGGCTCTTGCGCCCTGCCTGGGACTTTCTGCGCCTTCTGGGTTACATGGCAGCGTGCACCTCTGTGGTCCGTTGGGCCAGGTGGCACATGCACCCCCTTCAGTGGGAGCTGGTCACCCAGTAGACTGGGCGCCACGGTCATTTCGACCATCTGATCACTGTAACCCAGATAATGTGGGACGCTTTCCAATAGTGGACTGCCCCAGAATGGTTGCCGGAAGGGATCTCGTTTGTCCGCCCAGAGTCGATGGTCGTCCTGACGACCGATGCCTCTCTCATGGCCTGGGGAGCCCACATGGGGGACAACAGGGCCCACGGGTTCTGGACCCCCAAGGAGTTCTGATGCCACATCAACCTGTTGGAGCTCAGAGCAGTCAGACTGGCACTGTCAACTTTCACTCCTCAGCTCCAAGGTCAAGTCCAGATGGACAATACCACGACCATGTACTACCTCAACAAACAGGGCGGCACGCACTCCCGTCTGCTATGCAAGGAGGCGCTCCGAATCTGGACCCTCGTCAGCTGGTTGGAAGCGGATCTCCTAGCCATCTATGTGGCAGGAGGATGCTCTCAGTCGCTTAGGCCAGACATCCCACGAGTGGTCTCTCCATCCAGAGGTAGCTTACAATCTGTTCTCCTGTTGGGGCAAGCCGTTGGTGGACCTGTTTGCCTCAAGGGAGAACACCAAGCTGAGTCTGTGCCATGCCTGCCCACCTCAGCAGGGCTCACTGCAGTGGGATGCCATCTCGAGGCCGTGGACCCTAGGCCTCCTCTACGCCTTTCCTCCATTTCCCTTGATCCACAAGGTGTTACTCAAGGTGAGGAGGGACAAGGCAAAGGTGATCCTGGTAGCCCCAGATTGGCCCCGCCAGTTCTGGTGTCCAGATCTCCTCAGCCTCAGCTGCAGGGCCCCGGAGTGGCTTTGTACTCACCCGGACCTGATATCATTGAACCAGAGGAAGGTTTTCCATCCGACCTTCAATCCCTGCACCTCACAGCCTGGTACCTGAGCGGCTGAAGTTCCAGGCTCTGGG
Source organism: Neoceratodus forsteri (assembly GCA_016271365.2). Taxonomy (NCBI): domain Eukaryota; kingdom Metazoa; phylum Chordata; order Ceratodontiformes; family Ceratodontidae; genus Neoceratodus; species Neoceratodus forsteri. Next base: position 195,417,064 of record CM028129.1, read on the forward strand.
TCTTTCCGAGGATGCCTACACCGCGGTGGAGGCATCATGTAAGGAATGGACCAGGAAGTGTTATGCCTTCAAATGGAAAAGGTTTTCCATTTGGTGCCAGGGTAAGAGTCTGGACCCCTTATCCTGCTCTGTGGCTAACATTCTAGACTACCTTTGGTCTCTCTCCAAAGGGGGTCTCTGGTCATCGACGCTTAGGGTGCACCTGGCAGCCATTTCTGCTTACCGGGTGCGGGCTGGTCAGCCGACTTTGGCTCAGGAGACGGTGGTCGGGCGCTTCTTCAAAGGCCTGGATCACATATCCCCTCCGATGCGTGAACCTCCACCTCCGAGGGATCTCTTGCTGGTTTTGGCAAAGCTCATGGGCAAGCCATTGGAACCCATGCACAAGTGTGAGCTCTCACATTTGTCGTGGAACACGGCCTTCCTGGTGGCTATCGCGTCAGCTAGAAGGACAGGGGAACTCCAGGCGCTTTGGGTAGACTCCCCTTATCTGGTCTTCCACAGGGACAAAGTTGTCCTGTGCCCCCACCCGAAATTCCTTCTGAAGGTGGTGTCAGAGTTTCAACTTAACCAGGTGTTGACTCTGCCAGTATACTACCCTAACTACTCCTCGGACGCCAAGTACAGGCTCCATACTCTGGACCTGAAACTTGTTCTCTCCTATTATAAGGAGAGGATGGCGGAAATTCGGGGAGAGGTTCGCCAGCTGTTTGTCACCTACGCTGAAACCGCTTCTGGCAGACCTGCAGATAAACAGACCATTGCGAGATGGATTACATCATACATAGGTCTGTGCTATGAGTTGGCGGGCAAGGAACTTCCCAGAGAGATGAGAGCTCATTCTACCCGCCATATTGCTGCATCGGTGGCTGCTTCCAGGGTCATCCCTATCTAGGAGATCTATCGGGCTGCTACCTGGAAGTCCACAAACACCTTCATTACCCACTACCACATCGACCTTGAGTCACGCCGGATGCTGGTTTTGGGGCCTTGGTTCTCCAATCTCTGTTTCCCAAATAGGGGGTGTGCACCTTGCCTCCCTCCTCCCAAAGAACTGCAAGAGAGTGTGGAAGAACAACATATCCACGCTCCTAGAAGAACAGGTTACTCACCTGTAACAGTAGTTCTAGGAGTGGTATATGTTGTTCATCCACACGTACCCACCTAACCTCCCTGGCTTTAGGCGCACTACCTTCCTTCCAGCAGTCGAAGATCTGGCGTCATGGGGCGGAGCCAAGGTATTTGCCACCTGGGTGGGTGGGAGGAGCAAGCTTGAAGACTTTCTGGCAAGATTTAAAGGGAAAGGAACATGCCAGAGAGTGTGGATGAACAACAAATACTACTCCTAGAACTACTGTTACAAGTGAGTAACCTGTTCTTTCATATTACTACAGCTGCCCCAGCCCCACACAAATCCCTTCCTTCCTCCTCCCCTTTCTTGGTCTTTTCCCCCCTTTATGTGCTTGTCTGTACTAATCCTGCCCTTGACTTTATCCCAACCCCTACTTAAAGCTATCCACTGTCTTCAGTTCGATTAACTCCTCTGGCAGTGCGTTCCATCTCGCCACCACTCTCTGTAAAGTAGTTCTTCCTCATCTCCCTCCTGAACTTTCCCCCTTCCAACTTCAGACTGTGCCCAGTAGTGGCTCTAGCAACAAATGGTTACCAGGGCACAGCTGGGACAAAACAGATGGCAACCAGGGCACTGATATATTGTTACTATGGGGGATGCTCTGCACCATATGTGGCACCAACTGGGGGCACAGCATTTGTTTACCAGGGCATGCGCCCTGGTGTAGAGCCGCCACTGATTGTGCCCCCTAGTGACTATTCCCCTCACTTAAGTGGAACAATCCTCCCTCTCTGACTTCATTTATGCCTTTCAAGTACTTAAGTCTCTATCATGTCCCCTCTTTCCCTTCTCTCTTCCAGCGAGTACATGTTGAGCTCCCTCAGTCTTTCCTCATATGGCAACTCCCCTAGTCCCATGATCATTTTCGTAGCCCTGCGCTACACACCCTCCAGTAATCTCTCATCCTTTTTTAGGTATGGGCACCAGTACTCCCAAGTGTGACCTCCCCAGTGATCTATACAAGGGCAGGATGACCACCTCCTTTCTAGAGGTGATCCCTCTAGCAATGCACCCCAGCATTCTATTTGCCCTTGCTGCTGCCCTCCTACACTGTGCTGATACCTTCATGTCCCCTGTCACTATTACTCTTGAGGTCCCTTTCCTCCTCTGAAGCTGTTACTTGCACTCCCCCAGCCAGTAGCTGGTCCTGGTATTTCTTGCTCCAAGGTTCATGAACTTGCACTTCTTAGCGTTAAACCCCAACTGCCACTCCCTAGACCAATGTTCAAGTTTAGCTAGATCCTCCCTGAGTGCCTGCCTCCCTTCTTATTGTCCACTTTTGCACAAATCTTAGTGTATCTGCGAACAGGCTGATCTTACTTTTGGCCCCGTCTGCAGTGTCTCCAGTGAAGACATTGAACAAAACAGGGCCCAGCACTGAACCCTGCGGTACCCTACTTGTTACTGGCCTTGGCTTGGATGTCTTCCCCTCTTTCAACTGCCCTCTGTTGTCTGCCCTGCAACCAGCTCTGAACCCACCTTACCAGTTTCTCCTCCACCCCCTTGTCCCCCGGCTTGCTCATTACCCTCCCGTGGGGCACAGAGTCGAATGCCTTGCTGAAGTCCAGGTACAGGACATCCACAGCATGGCCTTCGTCAACCGTCCTAGTGACCTAGTTGAAGAAGTCTATCAGGTTAGTTTGGCACGATCTTCCCGAGACAAACTCATTCCGTCTCTCATCATGTAGACCATTACTATCGAGAAAGGTTATCAACCTCTCCTTTAGAATGGTCTCCATCAACTTTCCCACTATGGCAGTCAAGCTTACTGGTCTGTTGTTGCTTGGTTGGTCCTTGGTTCCACTCTTGTGAAGGGGCAGCACGTGAGCCATCCTCCAGTCCCTGAGTACCTTCCCCGTCTCCAAGGAGGTGTTGAAGAGGTCTGTCAGAGTGCCTGCCAACACCTCTGCCAGTTCCTTCAGGACCCATGGGTGTACACAGTCTGGTTCTGGAGCCTTGTCCACCTGCAAGGCTTTAAAGCCCTTCAGAACTCTATCCTCTTGGATGACCTCTTCTGTTATCTCTGCCCCCCGCTTTCACCCTTGCCTCCTTTCCACTATGGTATTGGGCCATCCCTTTGTTTTGTGAACACCGAGCAAAAGTACTTAATGAGTGCCTCTGCCTGTGCGTCCCCTTGTTCCCCCCATCCCCCCAACTCTCGATTCTAACAAATGTCATCTCTACAACTCCTCTTCTCCCTTATGTATTTAAAGAACCTATTTTCCCCCTCTCTGATCCCCTGAGCCAACTTCAGCTCCTTTGCTGCCTTGGCTGCCCTGACTGACCTTGTTGCCTCCTTAGATGACTTTGTGAACATCTCTCTATCCTCCTCATGCCCCGATTTTTTTGAACTTAATGAAGGCCAGTCTTTTTTCCCTCACCTTCCACTCCACTTCCTTGCTGAGCCAGCTAGGTTTTTTGGACCTAGACTGTTTACTTTGGGATTTGGCACATGTGTTTGTGGCCTAATTCGGCCCCTTCCTAATGATTGTCCAGTTCTGTTCAGCATCCATCACTGGGTTAATTTTAGCTAAAAACCCCTCTAGGATGCTGCCCATTCTGGCAAAATCTGCCTTCCTGAAGTCCAACGCTCTTGTCCTGGTCTTAGCCGACTCCCTCCCTGTGTTGAGGAGGAACCACACTTGAGTGGTGGTCACTGACACACTTGGACAGCTGGTTCTGATCACTATCATTTTTTGTAATATAAAAATGGGTTATGGACGGTCTGTCTTGAGAAATGCTGAAACAGCAACACACACACACACACACACACACACACACACACACACAGGTTTTAGATACAAGGTGTTACCTGGAAGACCCAAAGCTAATTACAGACTTTAACTAAGTTAATTATAGCTGTAGTTGCTAAGAGGGAAAACCATAAACTTTGATAACGCTTGGAGGAAGAAGAGCAGGTTGTGACATCTTAGTGTGAAGTCATAAAAGGTGCTTTCATGTCCTGGAAAGGGGGAAGCTTATCATAAGATCAAAGAGGGTCATTTGAAGAACATGAGATATGCTGAGGTTGCAGAATTTAATACTTGGCAAAGACATCCTGTTTTTATATAGATATATTTTTTATATATATTCTGACAGGGAGGAGCTAGGTGACCTCAGGCAATATAGGTGGGGAAAACCAGCTTTTAAACATTATTCTGTTTTCCTTCAGAGTCGCTTCTATTTAGACTCTGACAAAGAAACATCTGTGAGCACTTTAAGCAGGTATTTATAGAGAGAGAGAGAGAGAGACAAATCTAAGTACTGTATTAGGAATTGCAGTGTTTAAAACCTTGTTCTTTTAAAAGATGTGTATGTCTTATGATATAATAGTTCTGTATTTTATGTATTACAAATGTTTTATCTATTGTAGTAAAACTCTATTTTTAGAGCTTACTTGATCTGCCTTTGATTTCTTTCCTTAACAAGTAGAGTATATATGGTTAAAGCAGACACTGTCCGTAAGCTTGAATGGTGATACCAAACTAGAAAAAGGTAAGCGTTTAAAATCTGAGGTTTTTTTATTACAGTTTTTAAGGGTTCATTTCTGTACACCTGGTTAGGTGCCTGTAGGCAAAGATATCTGGCCCCCGAAGACAGAATTATCTGAGCCTGTGCATTTGGTACGCTAGCAAGAGGTTCACAGTTTGAATCCCCCCCCCGAACTTGAGACCAAAGGTTGACTTGAACCCACAAAAACAGACAAGAGGGTTACCTTGTTCTGTTGACTGTTCTCAAGACTGCGCTTGGAGGTTGGCACTTTGGGAGAAGGTGACTTGCTGAGTGGGTTTGTGACGGTCACTTCCTGCTAGAGGGTCCTGTACTACCACACCTTGGACTTGATCACCATTTGTTAGCACCAAATCCAGTATGTTCCCCATCACCCTTTGCACTGGGTAGCTGTCTTGGATAGCCTCCAGCAGCATCTGTTCCCTGGCATGTACTGTAGTTACTGTCTGCCAGTCAACCCCAGGTAGGTGGAAGTCTCCCACTATAACACTACTTCCTTTGCCACTGACCTTCCTGATTTACTCCCCCAGCTCCCTGTTGATCTCCTTGCTCTGTGAATGGGCATGGAAGAACCAGCTGGGGCACCAGATAGATTGCACATAGCTTAAAATGTCTGATTTTAGCAGTGTCAGTGGCTCAGCAAATTGCACACTTGCCTCTGAGGCTGAAAGATCAGAAGGCTGTGGGTTCTAGCCCCTCTCCAGGCACTTAGGTTAAATTCCAATACTGACACTGTAGTTCAGCATGAGGGGGGTGATACACTCCTGAGGTGCCATCTTTCGGGTATGATATTAAACAGAGGTCCCATCTGCCTGTTCTGGTGGTAGTTCGGGGGTGTTAGATCCCATGGCACTTCTCGAAAAGAGTAGGGGGATTTTAATAAATGAAAAACATCAAACCCAGTGGTACAAAGAAAATATTGTCAACACAATATAAAGATGCAATAAACAATAATACAAATAAACTAAATCTTAAGCACCTACTCAAAGGAAAGTGAAAGAATGGAAAAAAGATGAGGAATGAGATATAAAGAAGAGTTTAAGGAACAAATCATATTGATCAATTGTCAAATATTTTCATATTAATATTTCAGTGTACTGAATGTCTATGTCCCAAATCATTTAAATTTTGTAAAAAAAAAAAAAAAAAAATCCTTTCCACCACCGTTGCACCTTAGTAGAAGAATAAAAAGAACCATCTTGATGGTATACATTAAAACATTGCTGTTTCACGTAATATCGTAAAGGTCTCATGAGGCATTATATGTTGTTGCAGGACCCACTGGCATCTGACTTGCCAAAAGCAGAATTTTAAACACAAACTTCCAGGGTCCCAGTGTGAAGGTTATGTTGTAGATGGGAGAATCGCCTAACACCAATGTCTCATAGGTTAGATTTGCTAACCAAGGTGGTTTCCATTTTGTAGCTATGAATTGCCACAGGGGTTTAATGTGTGCACAGTTCAACAGAAAGTGCTCCATGGTTTCTTCTTGAGCCCAGGAAGAAGTGTATGGACAGTATCTTTCCTCTTGAGCTTTGTGTTTATTATTCCCTCAAACATTTAATCTCCTATAAGAAGATACCCAAAGAACCCCCTACATATGGATGGGGATCATATTATTATTATTATTTAGTTGGGCTAGAACTCTACTGTTTAAATTGGGAGGGGGGCAATTTCTGAACTCAGGCTCCGTAGGAAAGGTTTTACTCATAACTAAATTATAAAGGTGGTGACCAGTGTTTCATAGTGTTTGGGATTTAGAAAGATCCCACTTATGTAACTTTTGAACTGCAGGTTTGAAAGATTCAGATAATTGCAAGTGAGGTATAACTCTGAGAGGAGAATCCACCCATATTTGAAAGTAAGGTCTTAAGTTGTTACAAATCCATTTTTGGGGGAGACTATCGGAAAGGGATAATCCTATCTTAATAATTTGAGAGATAAAAAGGGTGTGAAAGAAAGAAATTGGGTCAGTCATTCATAACCCACCTTTCTTTTTGGGTAAATAAGTAAATATTCTTTAATGGGCTTCAATCTGTTACCCCACAATAGCATCTGGAAAAAAAACACTATACAACCTTGGTTCTACTGATACAGGGGCGGAAGGATAATGGCTATATAAAGTATGTAAGGAGTAAGAAGCTGTTTTATTATCTGTATATTTTTTATTTTGAACAGTTTCCAACCTTTCCATGTTTGGACTTTGGAGGGGTAAATTGATTAGTCCAAACTGGATCCCTAAAATTTTTATGGGTTCAATAGAAATAGGGATCCCATGTATATTGGCCACAGGGGGACCTGTTAATCCTATAAACATGCCTTTGTTTTTGTCAAGATTTTATTTAGCTTTCGTTTACCGGGTAAGTACACTAGACAAGTATTATGCCTATTTTCAGGAACGACCTGGGAGAGTACAACATGAGGAACAACAGTCAAGGAGACATGGCAAAGAGAGTACAGTTTTTTGTCACAGTAAACAAACATGGGAAATGCATCATTTGACGCTAGGGGAAACATACAGTAGTAAGCACATTTCAGATTATACACTGTAGACTAGCTAGTTCAACTGACAGATATATACAGGTCATCATACATAGGAGTGGAGCATAGCTCAAGGACTGGATTGGTCATTATATAACTTATAACATTGTCGTATACACACCCTAGGCTAGTTGGATCGCGGACAGGTATATACAGCTCATCACATTTTTCTAAATATGCACATGTTAAACAGAAACACTTGGTAGTACAAGTTTCTACCAAGTGACCAAGGTGCAATATGTCATGGTTAGCCTGTGACCGTGGAGCAATAACGGGTGTAAAAATGCCCAAGGCTTTTTAGGCAGGAGTAGTCAGTCATTGATACAGTGGGGAAAATACCTCCAGGAATTCAATGGAGACACCCTGGGGAGGTTCAGACAAAACAATTTGACACTTTACTCTAGGGAGGTTTGGGGCAGTCTCACACTGATGCTAGTTTTAGGAAACCCCACAGGGAATTTTGAAAACTCAGATAGGAAGGGGCAGCTCGGATATCCACAGGCAGCGAATTCCAGTATCTGGACGCACTTATGCCAAAGTCCCGATCCCCCATGAGGGTCTGGGTAGGAGGGACTTTGAGCATCTCTGATGTGAGAGACCTAAGTTGGTAGGGGGTGGGATTCAGCTGAGGCAGAAGCCGGGCCAGCCCCTGGGGGGTGCTAGTTCTGATCACTTTCCCAGAGAGGCATCCCAAACCAAAATCAAGGTATCTAGCTGGTGAGAGCCAGCAGAGTTTCTCATATAGCTCACAACGGTGGGTGAGTCGGGGGGTAGCCAAGGCAAAACGACAAATGTTATTGTAGCAGTGTACCACCGGGTGAGATGTGTCTTTGGAGCAAGCAAATAGGTGCAGCCCATAGCTGAGGGAGAGAAGGAGCACACCCTTCACTAGGGCAAGCCTGGCTGCCGGTGTAAGGTTATACTTGGCCCTATAGGCCAGACCCAGTTTGCAGTTTGTCGCCCTGCAGATGTTAAGGATATGATTACTCATGTCAAGTTGGGGGTCAAGTGTTACCTCCAGATATTTATGGAGCTCACTATGGGTAGTGAGGATCCATCTGTGCTGGTGACGTGTTAATAGGCCGATGAGGCTTTGATTTTAGCCATTGAGCCAAAGAGCATAGCATGTGTCTTTTTCAGGTTTAGGACCAGCTTGTGACTAGTAACCCATGACAATACCCTGTTAGTCATTGGTCAGGTTCTGGTTTAGGGTAGTGGCATTCTTGGAGTGAGCCAGAATTACCAGATCATCTGCATACATGGTGGCGCTACAGCTGGTAGTAACCATGGGTAGTTGATTGATGAAGAGGGAGAAGAGGAGGGGACCCAGTACTGAGCCTTGAGGCACTCCGGAGGTCACGGTGAGGGCCGGAGAGGACTTTATTGAAGCAGGTACGCTGCTTTCTTCCATGTAGATAACCCATTAGCCATTTCATGGCATGGGGGGAGAGGCCAAGTGACCACAACTGTGCACCAAGCAGTTTGTGGTCAACAAGGTCAAAGGCTTTAGACAGGTCGATAAATATTGCACCAGAGAGTTTGCCCTGGTCCGTGGCTGTCCAGATACTTGATGTAACTGAGATGAAGGCTGTGGTGGTGCTGTGTCCCTTACGAAAACCGTGCTGGGCTGGGGACAAAAGTTCATGAGAGTGGATATATTCCGAAAGCTGCTCAGCCACTACCTTTTCAAGGAGCTTGCTAAGGGTTGGGAGAATGGCAATCGGTCGATAATTGTCAGGTAGTTTGGGATTTCCTTGCTTCAGTACAGGGATAATCCTCGCCTCTTTCCAGATGTCTGGGATGGTCCCAGACCAAGGGATAGGTTGAAGATAAAGGCTACTGGTGAGGCAATATGTGCAGCACCAAGCTTAAGAAGTTTAGGCTCCAGGTTGTCTAGGCCAGGACTGGAGTACTGGGAGAGGGCCAGCTAGGCGTTTCTGCAAGTCCTGAACTGATACAGCCCTGAGGTGGAACATTTGAGGGAGGTGACCTCCAGCAGGTGGAGGGAAGGGGTGGGACAGAGCCTCATCAGGTGAGAAGAGGGTTGTGAAGGCAGAGAGGTCAGAGAAGTGATTATTTAGGGAGTTAGCAATAGTATGGGGATTATTGCAGGAGACTCCATTTATGACCATGTCCAAACCCCGGATGGGAGGATCCGCTGACAAGGGATTTAATATCTCCAGAACCTCCTGGGATTACTGGCAGAGCTTAGTAGAGGCGGACTTGCAGAAGTCACTCTTTGCTGCCCTGATGGCCTTTTTGCACTTGTTCCTGAGGTGTCTGTACCTTTGAATAATCAAGGATCACTGGTACCTTTGAGCAGGCCCAACATTTATCTCTCTCCGCATCTGGGCTGGGAGATTCCCATTTAACCAGAGGTAGCGGACCCCTCACCCTATGGGTGACCTGGGAGCATGCTTGTCTTGCAAGGCCCCAAAGGTGGAGAGGAAGTAAGAGGTTGCTGCCGAGGGGTCAGTGGCACCATACACCCCAGACCAGTCAGTAACTCTTAGGTATTCCAGGAACTCCTCAGTATCGAATCTAGAGTAGTTTCTGACATGCATAATTTTGTGTGGAATTTTGGGGGTGGGAATTTTCCATACACAGAAAACCGGTGAGTGGTCAGAGATGGAGTCAGATAATGTAGCCGCTGATGAGATCCTGTCAGGACGGTTAGACATGATCCAGTCCAGTAAGGTGCTGGAAGATCGATTTGCTGTCCGCCTAGTTGGTTCCTGGATGAGCTGGGTCAGGGCAGGGTTAGCAAGCAGAGGCTCAAACTGCTTAACATTACCACTATCACAGTTAAGGTTTACATCCCCCAGGATTATGAGTTTGTTATCCCCGATTTAGCTGAGCATTTGACAGAGAGGAATATAGGGTTATTTCTTGTATCAAAGGGGGAATACCACTAGAATCTGTGAGAAACGGACATCGTCCGCAAAAGCCAAGGCTTTAACTTCATCATTAGAACTGTCACCTGAAAGGCCACGCCACTGAGAATCCTGAACTAGTTTTCCAAGTAAAGGGTCTAGAGAGAATATATACAAAAGAGGGCTAAGCGGGCACCCTTGTCTAACTCCCGCAGTAAGTTTAGGCCCTGAAGAAATCCAACCTTGAATTATAGGGTGGACTATCGCTGAGAAATACAATTTATAGAGCCAGTTTAAAAAAGGGGGGGGATACTATGCGCTTCAAGTGTAGCAAACAGAAAAGCATAACTTACCCTATCGAAGGCTTTACTCTGATCGATTAACACTAAAAGTCCAGTCTTTTTATGGGAAGCATAATATATTATTTTCCTGATAATTATGAGGGAGTGTTGAATTTTATGGTCTGGAATACCACAAAACTGGGTAGGGTAAATCAACGGTTTTGCTACTTTCCGTAACTGGTTATTTAATAGCTGCAATAGAATTTTAAAATCAGCATTTAAAATACTGATGGGTCTCCAATTTTGAATATTGTATTTATCACCTGATTTAAATAAAAAAAAATGATTAAACTCATTGAAAAATACTCTGGTTGATTGTCCCTCCCAAAAATGAAGAGAAAACTTCTGCCAAACAATCGGCTAATATCTCAGAAAAATGTTTATAAAATTCTTAAGGCAATCCATCTATTCCTGGTGAAATAGCTTTTGAGAGTTAATTATTGTCTCAATTTCTGAAGCTTGAATGGGAAGTTCTGCATTTCTGGCTTCCCTTACCGGGTTGTCTGGTGTATGTTTTGTAAATACTGCAACAAGTCCATGTCTAAAGGGGGTGCTGACATGTTGAAAGACTGTAAATGTTCAGAGATAATATTTTCTTGTTGAGATTCGGAGTGAACTAAATTCTCCTTGTTTGTTTCTTAAACTAGAAAATGAAGTAGATTATTTCCTTGTTTTGCAGGCTTCGTAGGGGTCCCCTATAGGTGACTTGAGTTCCACGTTGTAGCTCGGCTCTTACAGATGTAGCTCTGTTGTATTGAAACTGTTTCATTAGGTGTTTTATGCTCTCAGTTTGGGCTGAATAGTCCTGTCTAGTGGTGGAAACTAGTGAATATAAATATTGTAGCTGGATGTGAAGTTTTAAATACGAAAATAAATTTGATTGTGCTTTATTTTTGCCATAGCGTTGAAACCATAGCCGAATATCTATCTTTGTGTCTGCTCACCAAGTACCTATGCTGTCTTAAAGGTCTTAAACTGAAGTTCGTTCCCCATAGAAATTGTTGTCCTTACTTGCACTTTGGGATCAGATAAGATGGAAGAATTTAATTTTCACTGATTTATTATTATTTTTAACAGCATGTGGTCTGGAAATTCAAATGGAATAGTTTCTGACGACACCAGCTGAATATTTTGTGGTATGAAAGTGATCTATTGAGGAAAGAAATTTCCCTCTTTTGTAAGTAAACCTAGGGCCGGAGGTCTGGAAAGATGCAGAGTTTAGTAAGTCACCAGTTTTTTTCTAAAGCATTAGAGTCGCAGTACTTTTTCTTCCCTTTGATTAATAAATCTAAGTTACAAAACACAATTGAAATCCCCTCCTAAGACAATATTTCTGGATGTTACCAAAAAGGGCTGCAGGGAGGTCAAAAGGCCAACTCGCGCGGCTTTAGATTGGGGGCCATATACATTAATAAATCTACAAGGAGTTTGATCCCAATTACCATTGAGGATTAAGAGCCTCCCAGGGATTACGTCAGTAAGCTTTGTAAGACACCAAAATTAGGGTTCTGCAGGGCTATGCCCACCCCATCAGCCCTATCTAACCCAAAGCACCAATAAGAAGGCCCCCAGCACCATTCTGATTGAAGTAGCCTAAGCTGATCTAAAGAAAACATCCATGTTTCCTGCAAAAAAACAAACTGGAAAGTGTTGGTCATGTGAAAATTGAAAAACAGCATGTCTTTTCCTGAAATTAAGAATACTGCATACATTACCTGAAATCAAGTCAGTTGGATCCACCAGTGTTTGGGGTGTTAAGTACCCTTTTTTTTTTTTCTTTATACCCCTGAGGATCAGGGATACCAGAGTTCTGTGAGACTGAGTCAGAGTTTCCTACCTCCATGTTGGAGTCTTCCCCAATTTGGTTTAGATAAAGCTGAAAAGGAGTTCTCTAGTTCCACCTCAGGTGGGTCTGGCACAGTTTTAAGATTCCGAGTAGATCATCTCCTTCAGCTGGTGCAGACCATTGGTCTGGGGGAGGTATGATCTAGGCACAGCCTCCTGTTGATTTTTCCCAGAGGAGACCCTCATAACAGGACGGGTTCCAAGGCTAGGACAGGTTGTGTTGAAAAAAGTTCTGTTTCCTTTTTAGAGGTATCATAGGTAGTTACTGAGCAGAGAAGACTTTTGTCCATTGTGCTCGCTTAGGCCCTAGTTATGGTAACTCCCGATTTTGTTTGCTACACAGTATTTATCCTGTTCCCTCTTGAACTCAGGCATGTTCTTGCTTGCAGCCACCTCTTCAGGCAGGTTGTTCCAGAGTGGAATTACCCTAACACTAAACCAGTGTTTTCTTTTTATTGTCTTAAAATGTTTCCCTTCAACTGCAATGTGTGCGTCCTAGTGTTATAATACTGATCCCTAAGTGTAAGTCCCAGTTTCCCCCCTAAGTTGGTGTCTTTAAGCGATCTATACACCATACACAGATGATCTCTCAGTCGCCTGTACTCCAGTGTGTACATCCCCAGCTGCTCCTGTCTGTCTTCGTAATCTTGGTCCCTAACATTTGACACCAACCTTGTTGCCCTTCTCTGAACCCTCTCTAATCTCTTGACGTCTGTCCTAAACCCTGGTGACCAGAACTGGGCACATTACTCCAAATGCGGTCTCACCAGTGAACCATAAAGAGGCACAATCACCTCCCTCTTCCTACTCTTAATATGTTTCTTAATACTATTAAGAATAGCACTAGCAGTCCTCATCATCTGGCTACAATGTTGATGGAACTTGAGATGATTAGTCACTTTAATGCCCATATCTCTTTCTTCAGTGACCTTCCCCAGCATATGTCCATTTAGAACATAATGTGTTTTTTTTTGTTATTTTTCCCAAAGTGCATAACTGCACATTATTAGTGTTAAACGCTAACTTATAATCCCTTGCCCATCTTTCCATTTTAAATAAAGCATCCTGCAGCTTCATTGCCCTCTGTGTCTGAGGCAGTAACCTGAACTCCCTCTGGTTGATCTGAGGTTAGATCCATTTCCACAGGGCCAGCTGCAGTATCCTGAACTTTCTGTAACAAGGAATCAGGACAGATGGGATCCGATTTATTCTTTGCTGCCCATGGGCACTCAGGAAAGGTATGGCCATTCTCTTCACATTGGTCACATTTAGTGTGGTTTGCACACTGCATACTGACATGACCAGTTTTTCCCCAGTTATCACATCTGGGTTTGTTGCAAACACTGGATAGGCGAGTGTGAGCTCCACATTTATAACAGGCGCGAGGTTGTCCCGCATAAAAACAGATGCCTCGATCCATGCCCAGTAAAAAGGAGTTGGTTATATGACAAATACCCTCATCATTCTGGTGAAGTTTAACCTTGAACTTCCAGCTACCTGTTCAAAATGATTCTGCATCAAGGAGAGCTTCTGGGGCACTAAGAATTTCCATGTTTGGCTCAGCCAATAGGCTATATGATCAAGGTGAACCCCTTCATTGTGAAACATAACTGTTACAAATTTAATGAAAGGTTTTGTCAGGGGAAGCACCATAAAGGGAGACCATAAGGGGGAGAATTTGACTATTATATCTTTCCCCAAATAATTCAAGGGCATGCGGAGTGAGTGAAGACTAACATCATAATTGTCTTCACCATAAATATTGATGAAGGCAAACACTTCAGGAAAAATGTGTAAAGGCTCTTTTTTTTTTTAACTTATTATTTATCCTCCTACGCCCCCAGACCCTCCTTTCTCTCAGATCCTCCAATCTACCACTCTTCCAAGTCCGTGGTGGAGTCTGCCCCTAGAGTGTGCGCCCACCTCAAGTTGTGCAAGTTACTCCCGGTTAACCCTCCAGGCAGGGCAAGGAAGGCCCCCTGTTACCTTTCCTTGGACCTCAGGGAAGCGTGCACACACACAGCGGAGTCTGCCCCTTAGCGTCATGGAAGCGGAGCGGGGGATCGTCGACTGGATTGTCTGGGGGATTTTTTTCCTCCATTGATTTGATCCCCTTGACGTCAGTGTGCAATGAGGACCAATGAGCCAGCGCACGTCAATACGTGCGTCTGCTTCTGTCCTGTGCCAGCGTCAGCCCTCTATGCCGTCTCAACCGCGCCGGTACCTCCGGGCTCACCCAGAAGGTGGCGGTAAAGCGGCGAGACAATCTCCTTAGCCCTCCCTAGAGAAGGAGAACAGCCGTTGGGCACTCGATCCTTCTCTCCCCCAGCCAGCCCCCGACAGCCTGAGTCCGCACCCGAACCTGGGTCGCCGGCGTGGAGTGAGATGTGGCGTCCAGCGCCTCAACCCTCAGTGCCACCAGGCCGGCTGTAAAGACTCTTTAAGGAGTTTTTTACCCACATAAAATCTGTCAAGTCTAACCTCCAGGCCCCCTTTATAGCAGATCCTCACCGTATTCCTCTTAGGCGCTGCTTCTTTTTTACATTTGGAAAAAAGCTCAGATAATAAGGGTTTTTGGGAAGGGGGGGGGTTAGTGTCCTCCTGGGGGGAGGGAGTAACTGGCTGCTCAAGCCCATTTTTATTAGTCCCAGAAACTATTACATGAGGAGGAGAGGGGTCCTCCTTGCTAGCTGTGGTAAGAATAGTTGCTCCCTCAGGGGCAAGTTCTGTCGCTTGGGGGACAGGAGCAACCGGTACCTTAGTTGGGATTTCTGTAGAAAAGTCAGTAGTTTTACTGCTAGTGCTTGTTTCTGAGTGAATAGTACTGTCTTGCCCCAAGGGGTTATGACTTGAGTTCTCAAAGAGGTGATTTGAGGAGTTGAAGAGGCAGGTACCTGCTGTCCAAGCGTTGGGCGCCATTCAGGAGCATCTTGGGATGTCATTTTCTTGTCACATTCTTCATCAGGAATCCATTTCCCTGTATCTGTTTGTGCCCACCCAGTTGCGTGCAAAGCACTCTCCGGGGACCACTGGTCATGATTTATAGGGATTTCCAAACATACAGCAAATGCCGTTTGTACAAGCGGTGGCAGCTGTATACTTAGAAGCTGCTGGTTTATCATCCGCTGAATCATCACCTGAGGATGGCAAGTTTAAGGGATATTTCTTTTGGCCAAAGTCAGATTCATCCTTTTGTTTTGTCCTTTTGAGGGGTTTAGACACCGACGATCTGGCCGTAAAAGAGAAACAGTAGCAATAGAATGGTCAAAGTTATTAGTTTGGTACTTTACCGAAGAATCAAGTGTGGTTTGAGGGCATCCAACATCCTGGTTATTGCCTCATCCTGTGCTTCAGAACTCGAAAAACAGGCTTGAATAGGTGGAGAGCCTGAATCTTCAGACCCTGCAGATTTATTTTTCGGCTTTTACAGGAGAGCAGCGCAACTCCTGCTGTCTTGCTTGTAACCGCATCATTTCTTCTTGAAAGTCCTTTTCCATTAAAGCTTGCACAGAATCTTGAGCAATATCGGCAGAATTATTAAAGGTTGGACACTTGCTTCAGTACCCTCTTGTTGAAATATCTCATTAATTCTTCCAGGCGCAGACATAGGCTCTACTCCTGAACCATCCGATTAGCATCAAAGAATTCTTAGGTCTCTCGGGAATCCAAGGCCGCGGAGGAGACCCACTCCCAGCCTCATGAACATCCATCTCTCTAGAGTTCCAACAGGACTGGCCATCCTGAACGTGGAAGGCAACACCCCTTCTGCAGAGTAGGGAATTTCCCGTGTCATGGCCAAATTTCCATTCACTAAAAAATACCACCTTAACCTAGTTCTGTTTCAGTTGGTTACCATCTGTATCTCTCCCCTCTCCCGGAACAAGGCTGGAATAGGCAGAATTGTCTAGTCCTCCTTTTCCGGTCAACAAAAACTAAATAAATATAGTTGCCAAGCCTTTGCCATTTCCTCAGGTGAGGACATATTTTTTTGCGATACTGGTGTCTCCCTTTGCTCTTCAGCGGGCTGGGCAGTGATATGTTTCTCTTTGTTACTTTTTAGAAGGCAATGGATCAGAAACCTGCTCAGGATGTTTTTTTTTTTTTTTTTATTTTTGTTTGGTTTGGTCTAAATTATTTTTGTCACTTGTTCTCTAGGGGGTCCCTGGAGGACCTATCTTTTGATTTTTGATGAGAGGAGGACCACTCTTCAGAAGGTTTATTAGTGGGAGGCAGACTGAGAAGCCATTATTTCCAGCCTGTTTGCAATTTTCTTAACTGTTTTAGAGCAGAATTTATTGCAGAGTTCACAGTTAGCGGAAGTGTGACTTGAACCCAAACAGCATAAAACAAAGGTCGTGGCCATCTGCCTTATCCACTATATTGTATCACTTAATGCAGTTTTTTAAATCATGTAGGTCCAGTTCTCTTTTTAGGTCTATCTGATATGCCAGTATCATCAAAAGACTTTAAAATCGGTTCCCAAAAGGGAAAAATTAATACTTTGCGGTTGGTTCCCAAATGCAGTGGAACCGCGAGTATCTGTTCCTAAGTATTAAAATATAAAAGAAAAGATAGCACTAAAGTGGTTCCCTAAAAATAAAGGGAACTGATAAAAACTAAAAGTTTAAATATCGCAAACAGAAGATTTTACACAGAAAGTTTTTTCAGTCAGGAAAAAAGCACAGGAACTTCTAACAAAACCCTGTGGGAAGTTTCTCGGTTCCTAGAACTGAGGAAAAATGATAAAATACTGAAAAAAACCCTAAAGGCAGCAGAAAGTTAAGAAATAAAGCAACTTTACAAGAAATAAACTTCAAGCGATGAGGGATAGAGAGAGCTTGGAGAAATGAATCTAACAGCAGCACGTACAGGCAGCAGTCTTCAAGTACAATCTGATTGGCTAATGCTCTGTTATCATTAGCATAAGTTCTGTCTCCAGGGCA
Organism: Neoceratodus forsteri; assembly: GCA_016271365.2. Taxonomy (NCBI): domain Eukaryota; kingdom Metazoa; phylum Chordata; order Ceratodontiformes; family Ceratodontidae; genus Neoceratodus; species Neoceratodus forsteri. The sequence goes on from CM028129.1 coordinate 195,434,249, forward strand.
GCTGAACCCAGCTGGCAGTCCTGCATAAGTCAAGCATACTGAGGGATTCATGGGGTGAGAAATGCCCACTCCAGGGACCAGCTTCTGAAGACGCTGGCTCAAACCAGACAGCTGTTTGTTCTAGTAGTGACAGTCAGCATACCAAAATCAGTGTTGACACCTTGTCAGAGACTGCAGTATATAGGGGCACTCCTGGACATGGCCCAGGGCTGTGCTTTTCTGCCTTTGGACAGAGCCAACTAATTGCCCAAACAGCACATTATGTCTCAGCAGGGACATTCCTACACCTTCTAAAACTCATGGCAGTGGCCATTGTCACAGCACCGCTGTCATGAGTCCCAGAAGGCATAGGGAATGTCCTTGCTGCATTCCCCAGTGGATACTGAGAGTGCAGTGGACCAGCTCACAGATGACCTACAACAGATGGTTCTAGTCAATGTCACCTGTGTACAGAGTGCTCAGTGATGGATGAACGCAGCAATTTATTCAAGGCATGGCCACCTCTGTTGCCTATTTCTAGAATGTTTCACTGCAGAGATCTGTGCAGCTGCTACCTGGAGTACTGTCCACACCTTCACGAACACTACAGTCTGGACATTCTCTCGAGACGGGCTGGCTTTTGGCCTAGCTGTACAACTGCTAGCTTTTGGCACTGCTTTGGTACTCATTCCAAAGGTGTGGCCTAATGAAAGGGATATCCTCAAGAAGACAGAACAGTTCCATACTTAACATAACAGTAGATCTTCAAGAGAATCTCTTTAATCAGGCCATGCCATCACCCTCCTTCCCCCTTTCTTTGGGCCTGCAATACTGGAATTTTGCACCCCTATTTCATTGCTGTGTTTCCAACCCTCTGTCTCATCTGGTTTATGGAGTGCTAGGTTTTCTCCTGGTTCCCGAGAGGGAGGTCCTGTGAGCATGCCCTCCAATGGGGGAACTGAGGAGAGAAGGAGCAGCCCACGTTATGTGGATGCTGACATCCGATGTCATCATAGGCGGACCCTGGATGACAGCTTGCAAAAGTTCCTGTGGTCCTACTGCCTGCCTGGTGGCTATAAGTTCCGTAAGTGTGACCTGTTGAAAGATTCTCTCAAAGATCTACTGTTATGGTAGGTATGGAACTGTTAAAAGCAGTCGTGTTGAACAATTTTGTGCATAAAATTGTATCCTGTCACTATAAATGTGTATCCTATTATTTTTTAAGAAAATCTATTCATGAAGAGCTGGGGTAGAAATAGACTTTAGAAAATGGGCTTTTTATTTCCTGGCATCTGATTGGCTAGTACCCTGCCAAGGGGTTACATTAACTCAGTAGATGCCCAGGAAACAAAAAGTACCAGTCTCAGTGCCCTTCACCCAGTACGTATTGTAGTGCCCACCCTGCTACATAATTGGCTGCAATAACTCATTTAAACGCGCTATTTTGTTCCCTCACTTAGCGAGAGAGCCCAACCACCATCAGTTCTCCCGGTACACTCCTTCCTGACTTAAACAACTGCCTGCTAGCTACATTAATTTTTTAACGTTTTAACATCCGTTTTTCTAAATAAAAAATATGCATCTTGTCCCATGCCCCCGATTCCCCACACAGTTACAACAAAAGCTCGGTCACCCGATGACACTCTCGCTCCTCCCTCCTCCTGCCGGTTGCAACATCTGTTCAAAAAAGAAAAGATTTCAAATGTACAGTACTGCTCACCTCTAAAACACTGCCACCACTGATCTTTCCCCATGCCCTGCAATCCCCGATACTGTGTACGGTGAATATTTAGGGACTTACATTCCCACAGCTGTCAGCACTCTCGCTCCTGCTGCTCCAGTTGGTTGGTCGCCCGCTCGCTGACTGTGGCTAAAACAGACGCTCCCCTTCACAGTCCCGGTGGCTAAAACAGACGCTCCCCTTCACAGTCCCAGTCTACATAGAAAGCAGCGAGGACCAGGAATGTATAAAAAAAAAAAAAAAATAGAACAACTGGCTCCCGACAACACCCGCTTACTCTCCCACGCCGCGCTTCCGTGTCACGATAGCAACCTCTGACCTACCCCAGTGTGAAAAAACGCAACCTCTGACCTGTGTGAAAAAAAACATCAGCAAGACAAAAACAGCCTCTCAACATAAAACAAAGCAAGTGTACAGAGTAAATAAAACAATTGTAATATGTGTGTGGGGGAGCTGTTCAACTAAAAAAAGAAATGAAAGAATCTGCTGCAATCTGCCAACTTTCTAACTATTGTCTGCATTTGGACAAAAGACCATCCTTGTAAAGCAGGCGGAGGAACTATTTTATTTCAAAACGTTCTAAAAGTAATTTTAATTAATTTGTTTTTTTTTTTTTTTTCCTTCAGTGCCCATTTTCTAAAGCGCAATAATACCCTCAAGGGTGGGCGGTATGGGCAATACCAGACCTTCCAGGGCTGCGCGTCGGCCTCATACGCCCCTGGTATTGCCCAATACCCCACCCTCTGGTATTATTGCTTGCATAATATCACCAAAGTATCTGTAGGCTCAGAAACTGGAAATGAACATCATGGGGGCAAATACAACCCCATCAGAAGTATAAGGAACTATTTTTTTTATTTAAACACAGTCTTTGTTGCTAGTACATATTACCAGTAAAAGTAAAATCACTTAAGCTGGCCTGTCGGTGCAGCGAGAGGGCTTGCAGTGGTGGTGACCTGGGTTCAGGAGCGAGGTTGGGATGTTGATGGCGAATATGAGAAGCCAGTCTCTGCAGCCTGCTGGAACAGTACCACCTATGGTTTCACAAGTGGAGCAGCAGAAGGATGGTGGGAAGAATAAGTGTGCACACTCATTGCGTGTGCAGCTGTGAGCACGTTGCATCGCAGCGGGAAAGGGAGAGGCAAAAATGCATGGCCCAGCAGAATGAAGCAGTGGGGTCCTGCTCTGCCCACCCACCCAGTATGGAGAACCTCCTGTTACCAAACCTGGAGCTGACTGGGGGGGGGATAGTGCTGCCCCGGCCCTACTGTCAGAGTTTTTCCCTGTGAGGCAGCCAAGGGGACTCTCTGGGATCAGGTAAGGGACGAGACTGAGTGCAGCCAGTCAGATGGGGGCCATGGTTGGGCAAACTGGGAGACTAAACAATAATTCTAATAAAATTAACTGCATTTTAAATTGCTAATGATCTTTAAGGCAAGGCAAAGTTTATTTAAAAGACACCCAATTCCGGAGGCTCTAGGTGCTGTACAAATAAACACATATTTCAAAACAAATCAATAAAACAAAAAAGAGAAAAACAAAAAAGTATATATATATAAGCTTATAAACAGTTAACTCCTCATAAAAACAGTTCCCATAAATAAACTAAACATCAGCTTGCCAACTACTGTAACCAAAACTATGAATTGATAGCTTAATCCAAAAGGCCTGAGTGAATAGGGCCTTAAGGCAGGCCTTGAATACCTCCGGTGGGGCCCCTTAACCCCAAGGGCAGCAAATCCCACAGGACGGAGCAGCGACACTGAAGGCCCTGTCAGCAGCCAATTTCATCCTCGTCCTTGGAATCTCCAGGAGCCTCCACAGGAGGAATGGAGGAGCAAACTGAGAGAGCAGGTACAAGAAGATCTAACAGATAGCCAGGGCCCTGACCATGTAGGGCCTTATAGGTGAGAAGACCCACCTTAAAGAGGATCCTGCACCTAACTGGCAGCAGTGCAGCTCACATAACACCTGTGTAATGTGGCAACATTTTAGCTGCCCAGTAAGTAACCAGGTACCTGCGTTCTGCACTAGCTGCAATCTTCGAGAGGTCCTCCCATGACCCCGAGGTAGGGGGCATTACAGTAGTCAAGCCTTGATGTAACTAAGGCATGCATCAAAATGGGGAGGTCCATAGGTGGAACAAGGGGCTTTATCCTGGCAACATTTCTAGATGGAAAAAACAGAAGTTGACGATAGAAGATATCTGCGCCTCCATCATCAAGCTCCTATCCAGAATGACACCCAAGATTTTGCACCCTAGAGGAGGCCTTCAATGGAACAGATCCCAGAACAAGTCCAGTCTCTGATCCAGAGGCCATCCTATCACATACTCTGTTTGACTCCACCACCAATACCTCCATCTTATCAGGGTTCAGTTGCAACCAGCTAGAGGCCATCCAGTCGTTAAAAGAGCTACTATCGCCCTAAAACTGCTTTCTGCTCAGAAGCATGTCTTCTTTCTTTTTCCTTCCTTTCACTAATTAAGATTTTCTACCAGTGGGTAGGTTGAATGTGATGACTCTTGAGAAAAGAGGATTCCGTGGTGACCTTCGACGAGGCACAGGTCAGGAAGCATAGGAAAACCAGGAGCAGTTGTAAAATTGCAACAAGAGTTTTGTTATTAATAACAGTAAAATAAAATTGTTCTGTATAACTATTACAAGGCAGCATAAACAGAGAGTCATTCTGGGTTTCTTCTCAACTTCAATCTCAGACTCTCTGTATCTCTTTTGCTAAACATTGCAGCTCCTTTTTATAAGCCTGTGCAGGAGCTCGTTAAGAAATTAGCATGCTTCCCACACAATGTTCTTGTAAGTTTCCAGTGTTCTTGTAAGTTCAGCAGGTGCAGCAAAGAACATTGTGACCCAGAACTGACCTCTTGTTTACATCTTCTGCAAATGGCTTAAAAATTGCATCTCGGGTTAACCCCTTGAGTTCCACATAACGTTGCAATCATTTCAACAGTATAACTGTGTACAGTTTTAGCTTTGCAGTCATTTTGACAATCCCATTATCAATTACATTTCCTAAAAAGACTCACATATATTTTTATACCTGCAAATATGCAAGGGGAAGAAAAGACAACAGCAAGTGAGAGTAGAGAGATAGCGAGAGGCATAGAATTGCAAGACCATTGGGGTGATCAATTCCTAGGTCTCATGAAAATTTGGTTGTGCAACCAGACAGAAGAAACAGAAAAGGAGAGGATAGAACAGATCCTTGCCTCTAAATACTTTCTGCATAACAACTAGGTCAGGACCGTATTCAACCCTGTCACATGACCTACTACTCATGTGGGATGTTATTAATGATCCACACTTATTCAATGAAATCAGTTTTGACGTCAAACAGGACAAAGTAGGGACTAAGGGTCATCCATTGCAGTTAAGGAGCTTCAAGTACAATAGTGTTATGAGAAAGTTTTATTCTAGGGACGTGGATATGTTCTATCCACACTATCTGGCAGCGTCCTTTCCCTTTAGGATGTGCCAAAAAGTCTTCAGGGTGGCTCCACCTACCCAGGTGGTAACTCCCTCTGCTCCACCCCATGACATCAGATCTTCTTTCCATTGGAAGAAGGCAGGTTCCCTCCTTACCGGTCCTGCATTGAGTAGGCCCTAGTGCTTAAAATTCTTCAGAATTACTTCCAATTCAACTCCATGAGTCGTTTTCTTCACTTGAACTTGATCATGACCGCGATGGATGAGATATCCGCTCCGGATTCTGCCAGTGCCCTTAGTGGCAGATGGTGTCCAGGGACCGACCTCGGCACGCCATGTGCGTCTACTGCCTGGGGCACAACCATGATCCCCAGGCCTGTGACTTTTGCGGCTCATTTCACCCGACCATTCTGGAGGATCGTCTCACCCGCCTGAAATTGGGCCACTTGGTGCAATAGAACCCACCAGTCAAATACAAGGATGCCTGTTGGATGGTCTCCGCGGCTGCAGGGTACGCCTAGCAGCTTGCAGCCTTCGAAGAGGAGGCAGCCACGGCCCATTCCTCCTCGGCTTCTGCCTTCATGCCACTTCAGCTGGGCTTGACCTTTACAGGTTCCTTCAAGGAATTGTGCCAGTCTCTTGACGACCTTCGGTCAGGGACCCACCGACAAATTTAAATCTAAAAAAGAGTCTAAGAAAGAAAAGACTCATAACTGATCATGGGATCAGGAGCGCTCTGTCGGGGACCTCCAATTCCTGCGCTTCTCCGGATTTGACTTTAGTCGAATCCTCGTCCTTGGCCGCTGGCTCCACTGTAACCCCATTGGGCCTGTCAGCCGAGATGCTGGTCAAAGTCCCAGCTGAGATTTTTCTCGAGCCGACCGACCAGTTGTCGACCGAAGACGCTGATACTTCCTAGTCTAGGACTCTGGTCCTGACACAGACCATTGGAGAGATGGATCAGTCCAGTGACATGCTGCTTCTGGTCCCTGACCCTGACCAGGAGGAGCCTCAGCAGTCGCTGACTCTCTGAGTCCTGTCGCTGGTCCCCAGTGGCTGGGGTCTCTGTCTTCCTCCCGTGAATCGAGCCTGGCCTGCTGACATCGGCGCTCCCGCTCGGCACCACGGGAAGCAGCACTGCTGCTATTCTGCGTCCTCGTCCTCGGGTGAGGAGAGGCTTCGACACAAGTTGTGTCAGCGGTATGAGGACTTACTTGATGAGGCAACAGTTGGTGTTCACCAGTGTGAAACCAACCCCAGTTTCTGTGCTGGCCATCACCTGGCTGTCGCCCCAAAAGGCCGGCAGCAACTCTGCCGACGGAATCGATTAAGACAGTCCCAACTTGTCTGATTCCGGCTGCACTGTCTGTCGTAGTGGAACCACCGCCTCAACAGCCGATGGCCAGCACTCCAACTAAGGAGTCTTGACTGACCAAGGGGCTTCCCCATCGGCTGTCTGGCACAGTCACCCCTGACTGTCCACGAGGTAGTCCTTGGGAGATGTCATCCGCCACACCTATAAAAGAAGAGACAAGGGGGTCACAAAGGATTTGCAGTTCTTAGGGTGGTTAAATAGGGTGAAAAGAACATGAGATAAATAAATTACTTATCTGATGAGGTCGGAGTCCATGTCCTGTCAGACCTGTAGAGATAGAAGAAAGAATAGGTTAGTTAAGAAGGAAAAAGATGTAAGATGAACAAAAGCAGAGTAAAGGGAGTGTGCTTTGGGGAAGGGGGCTCACCTAAAAACTCCTTTTCCCATAATGGTGGCCGAGTGGCTAGTAATTTTAGTAGCCCAGGTGGCTAGTAGCCCTTTTTGTCTAAATAAGGAGTGGCATTGGTGGTTGTGTGAGTTAGGAAATGCCCTGGGGGTGAGCCACTGTGTAAAATTATAGCCTAGTGGCCTAGCTCCCTAGAGGATGGGGCAAGTGTTCTTTTAAATACTTTTTATTCTCCTTGCAGTGCCATCAGTGGCAATCTCAGTGGTGTCTCCAAATCAGCCTGGGAACATAGCAGTCTCCTTATTGCCACCCCACTACAGCTGGCAACAACCAGCAACAGTAGCATATTCACACAAAGCTTCTGCTTTTCCTTATCTGCTCGCCCAGGCTTCCCTCGGTGTTCAACAGACAGTACAATTTTATGGAACCAATTACAGGAACAGCATGCTGTTTTAAGGCTTCTCAGCAAAAGACTGAATAAAATTCCACTTTTAGCCACATTAGTATTTGTGTTTTATGCTCCTTAAATGGCAACTTGTTAGAATATGAACTATAAACAAACTAGCCAAGAAACACCTTTTCATTTAATCTAATATAAATGTTATTTGAATGTAATTACATGTGTGTGCAGAGTGGGAGCTGGGTTAGAATGACTCCCTTTTTAAACCTGACTTTCCCAAGCAATTTCCATCTGAAAAATTTCTGTTCTGAAACACTGTGATGACTCTCCTGACTGCCTATCACTTAGCCAGATAGCCCCAGATGATTGCTCCTCAGCCACCTCTTCATTGCCTCTGCTCCCTGTCCTGCAGTATCTCTTCTGCTCCCAAGTCAACAGCAAGTGGCGATGTGGATCAGGGACCAAGGATGATCTGCACTTTGAGATTCTAATGAGTCTGGCAACGGCGATGGCTCTGTCTTCTAGGCATCCTTCCAAGTTACTGGTATGCAACACATAAGTGCCACAGAATCTGGTATGTCACAGTGCAAGGCAGGGAGGGAAAGTGCGCGGAGCAGCAGAAGCCCCTGTTTAGTAAAGCCGCTTGTGTCATTTGAAAAGCCGGGAGGAGGGTGGAAGGAGCAGAGGAGGCAGCCAGCAGCTGGAGCTGCTGTTCAGTAAACTACACTGCAGCTAAAGTAAAGCTGAGCAGAGGCGGGGTTGGGGGTGGTTGTGTAGAGAGCAATAACTCTGAGTGATACTGAAGACATCGGATGTACCTGCGATTTGTGTTTTGCGCAAAAGAATTGCGGTATTATGGACAGCTGCACTGGCGAAGCTACTACCCTGTGTCAGGATGAATACAAACGCAATATTTGTAAATGCCACAGAATATTACAATATTTAACAGATTATATTTATCATTGGAGTGCAGTTTCATTACACGATTGTAAGCACTGAAGCAGCCAAGTTTAAAAGGGTCAGCACAAGCCTAGGAATATTTCAAAACTTACACACTGAAGAACTGAAACGCCAGAATTGAAAGGTTGAGCAGAAGAGAGTGGAGTAAGGAGGCAGCAGTGGGTGCCGCACTGCTGCTTAAGTGAAAATGCCAGTGAGGAAACAGGACCTGGGGGGAGAGGGTGCCATCAGCCAGGCTAATCAGGACACGAACAGCTGTTTGCTGGGTGGTGTCCTGCAGATGAAAGGAAAAAAGCCACCATATGATTGATGCGGCTTTTCTTTTTAACTAGATGCCAAGCCAGAATAGTGTCATGACCAACCTACCTGATGATTGGTGTGACACTGGAGCCCTATGCAGACCACTCTGCATTGGACAAACAGCATCCACCCTTCAAAAGCACTCATACCAAGGCGTTTGCTAAATGCTTTGTGAACTTAAAAATGAAAAAATGTTTTATAAATATAGAAGTAAAGGTAACAGCTACTTAAAAAACATAACATTTTGGTTTGCCTTTTTTTTTTTTGCACTACTTTTTTTAACAATAAAATCCTCAAAAGCCTACCACAGAAGTTGGTACAATTAAAGGAAAAGTCTAGTATAGTTAGGCAGCTTAAATGGGCAGACTGGATGGGCCTAGTGGTCCTTATCTGCCGACATCTATGTATTGAAAGGTACATTAGGTATACTACAGTATTTGAAATTTTTTTCTATTACTTCTAAGCAGCGGTGATTCCACTATCAAGTTTAAAAACTTGCCAATGAGCATTTAAACCAGTTGCTAAGAAGGGAACAAGTCTTTTGAGCAATCGGTTTAAATGCTTTCATTGGCAAGCTTTAAACAGTCAAAGGAGGCACTGATAAGCAGTAGGAAAATCCCAGCCTCCCTACAAAAACAGTACTACATGAGAAAAAAGACCCGAGAGGTAGAAAGGTCAGTGGGGGATGCTGCAACAGAAGGTAAGCAATCAAAAATGAGAGCAATGAGTACCAATGCCATAGTCTGGGTAACAAGCTTCCTGAATTAGTGGCCTTGATGGAGGAGGAACATCTGGATATCATGGCAGTCACAGAAACATGGTACACACAAAACCATGACTGGGGCGTAAACATACCAGGATACACTATCTACAGGAGAGACAGGGAGGGTAAGAGGAGGAGGAGGGTAGCTCTTTACATAAGGGAAGGAATAAAAGCAACAGAACAAAAGGGAAAACAGGGAGGAGAAGAAGCACTGTGGGTAAATTTGGAGACAGGCAATGGCACCACAATCCGCACAGGGTTGTATACAGAACCCTTCTCAGAGGGAGGAAATGGACAGGAAATGATAGAAAGTATACTTAGAAAGGCAGAAAAGGGAGATATTGCTGTTGGGTGATCTGAATATGCCAGATGTTAACTGGAGTGCAGTTGCAGCAGCCACTTGAAGAGTGGAGTTATTCTAGATGCTCTACAGGGGGCATGCCTTAGACAACTAGTATGGAGCCCACTCGAGAGGAGCAATATAGACCTGATTCTCTCAAATGGAGATGGAGAGAGGATCACAGATGTAGAAGTGGGTAGCCATCTGGAAACTAGCGACCATCGAACAGTATGGTTACAATAAACACAGCAATAGAGTCAAGCCAACAAAGGCAAAAGTACTGGACTTTAGGAGGGCTGACTTTGCCAAAAATAGGTGAGTGCTAAGGAATGCACTAGCAAATGGGCAGGAAGGAGGGGTGGAAGAACAATGAGAATAATAAAACTGCCATTACAGAGGTAACGAGCCTTTGTGTGAAGCAAATAAAACAAAGCGATGTAAGAAACCACTATGGTTCTCAAAGGAAGTGGCAGTGAAGGTTCAGAGAGAAAAAGCATTCAGGAAGTACAAGGAATCGCAGAAGGAGCAGGACAGAGAACTGTATCAGTTAAAGCAAAAGGAAGATGGGAAGGCAGTCAGAACAGCAAAGGCCCAAACCGAGGAAAAGATAGCCAACTCAGTTAAGAGGGGATAAAACCTTTTATAGGTACATCAGGGCCGAATGAAGACCAAGGAGGGATAGTGAGGCTTAATAAAGGGGAGGAGGGTGGGCAGAGGAGACTGTGAAAAGGCAGAGATACTAAAACAAATATTTTGCTCAGTATTTACAAATGAAGAGGGGTACATAAAACAAACAGTAGTAACACTCTGGATACAGAAGTTAATACCAGCCCATTTACAGAAGAAGGTTCTGAAAGAACTCTTCAAAACTAAAGGTGGACAAACAATGGGGCCTGATGAGGTTCATCCCGAATTCTAAAGAACTAAGGGTAGAACTAGTGACACCACTGACTACCCTTTTAACAAATCATGGGAGGGATGAGGTGGTGCCGAGGGACTGGAGGAGGGCAGATGTGATTCCCCTTCACAAAGTGGGAGCAAGGCAGAAGCAGAAACTACAGACCTGTTAGTTTACGTCAGTGATAGGAAAATGATAGCATCACTTCTGAAGGAAAGAATTGTCGAGTATCTAGAGGCCAGAGGGCACAGGACCTAGGCAGCATGGATTCACAGCAGGAAGGTCATGCCAGACGAATCTGATAGATTTCTTTGACTGGGTGGCCAAAGTTGTAGATCAGGGAGGGCTGTGGACATGGCCTACCTAGACTTTATAAGGCATTTGACACAGTCCCACACAAGATTAATATAAGTTAGCCAGCCTGGAGTGGGTCCCAAGATGACAGCCTGGGTAAAGAATTGGCTGGAGAATAGGACACAGAGGTAATAGTAAATGGGTCCACTCAGAAGAAAGGAGAGGTTACTAGTGGGGTACGCAGGGTTCAGTATTGGACCAGTCCTCTTCAATGTCTTTATAAGGGACATTGCAGAGGACTGGAAGAAAAGTATGTCTCTTTGCAGATGACACAAAGATCTGCAACAGAGTTGATGCACAGGGTGGGGTGGAAAGGATGAGAAGGGACTTGGCAAGGTTAGAGGAATGGTCAAATGTATGGCAGTTTAGATTCAGTGATAAGAAGTGCAAGGTAATGCACCTGGGAAAAAAACCAGGGAAGATACACAACGGGGGTGAGATACTAATAACAACAAAATGGAAAGGGACCTGGGGTAGTCATATCAGATGACCTAAAGGTGGGCAAGCAATGTGAGAGGGCAGCAAGGAGGGCTGGGGGGATACTGGGATGCATAGGGAGAGGCATCACCAGTAGAAAACAGGAAGAAGTTATCCCTCTGTACAGACAGCTGGTGAGACCCCATCTGGAGTACTGTGTGCAGTTCTGGAGACCCAATCTCCGCAAAGACATAGACAGGATGGAAGCTGTCCAGAGGAGGGCAACTAAAATGGTGCAGGGTCTGCACCGGAAGACATATGAAGAGAGACGAAAGGAGCTTAATATGTATAGCCTCGAGGAAAGGAGGGAGAGGGGGACATGATAGAAATGTTCAAGTACCTCAAGGGAATCAACAAAGTCCAAGAGGGTAGCATCTTTCAAAAAAGTGTGCAAGAACAAGAGGCACAATTTGAAGATGGGGGGCTCAGAGGTAATTTAAGGAAGTTTTTTTTTTTTTTTACAGAGAGGTTGTGGATGCATGGAACGGCCGTCGGAGGAGGTTGTGGAGTCAAAATCAGTGGTGGAATTCAAGCATGCATGGGACAGTCATAAGGCCGTTCTAGGGGTGGGGGTAGGAAGAAGTAGGCTGCTGGTTAACTAGGATCTGCAGCTTATCCAGTAGGTGAAATGGGCAGATACTGGGTGGGCAAAGCGGTCCTTATCTGCCGTCAAATTCTGTGTTTCTATGTAATATTGTTTTCTGTGGAGTTCAGTCAGCCTTATTTAGATTTTGGCCTAAAGCAATGCAGAAAAAATATTCAGGTAAAACCGAGTAATCACTCAAAATGAGAATTCTTCGGCAGTCGCTGTAATTTTAAAACGGGCGGCCTTTTAATGTGTTTTTCATCTCACTTTGTACTTGTGTAACTGAAACAGATAAGTATATGACGTGATTATTTTTCTATGATCTGAGACTTCAGAAATATCTCCTTGTAAAATTACCATGAGGCTAACATCCAAAGCAAATGTTCGCTCACTCTCAAGGAGAAATCCCTCAGTTCATTTTGGTTTTGATTGTTTTTTTTTTTTTTTTTTTTTTTGGGGGGTCTGCTTATTATCAAAACTAGAGCAAATGGTTTCTCTGGGGAAGCAGTACGACTCGATGGGAAGCCAAAGTAAATTTAAGTATAGCATGTTCTCATCGACCATTTCCTATGCCCATCTTTTGTCCGTTTCCTAATGCAAACTACAAGGTAGCACTTGTGCCAGGCAACTGCTGCTCATCATCTCTCCCGAGGCTGTGACCCAACTTGGCCCGGCATAGCAACATGGCCACTGAATCCCCTCGCCAACCCAGAAAACTCCTTAAGTGCTGCTGCACTTATGCCCCTCCACCCCTACCTGATGTTGTTGGCAGAAAATGCATCAAAGGTTACTGTACCAACTCTGACCTGGGTCCTGTCATTATCTCATACCTGGCAGTCCCCTCCCTTCTGCTCCCTTATTGTTACCCTGGGACTGAGGTTGCCCATGCCACCCCAGGCTTGGTGCCGTGTCACTATTGCCACGCCCAATAGGCCTTCCAGCCTCCTTGGGGCTCATGCCTAATTCCCACATGGACTATTGATTGACACTCCTTCTTGAACTCCCCTTTCCTCCTAGGCTGCCCTATATGCTGCTCTCTCCTAGTTGCCTCCCTTCCACTAAGAACAGAGCTACTGGTGCCAAAGCACCCAGTGATTTGATGGGCACAGCTGAGTAGCAACCCTGCCCACTACCGGGTGGAGGGGTTTGTTATACATGATGTACATGATGTACAACATTCAATAATTTGTAGAGGCAGCATGGTCTAATGGTTAGAGCTCTGGCTCAGGAGCTAGGTTCAGATCCCACCAGGGCCACTGACATGCTGTAGGACCCTGGAAGTATCTGAATAATGCTTCAGTCTACACAGCAGTAAAATGGGTAAAAGCTGAACCCATCTTAAAGCAAGATATTTCATCCTTGCCTGGAAAAAGTTTAAACAAAATTAATAAATATGATGTAAAACTAGCTGGGTGCCTGAAGGGCTAGCCACCACTAAACTTACCAAATGGCGGACCTGGGTTCATGGATCCAGGATCTTTAACTGGTCAATAGGCAGATATAGCACAGACCAGTCAGCAGTGGTGTAGCATGGTTGGAATGGGCCCTAGTGCAAATCATGAAATGGCCCCCATGTATCTTTTTGGTTTTTTTTTTTTTTTTATAATCTTCCTGTTTTTTCTTCTTGCTTATGCAGCTGTTCAAGTTTCCTAATCCTAATCACTTCTTTTTCTGGGCCATCTGACACCCTGACCGGTCCCACAGCACTTCAAGCATTTGGCTTTTGATAGCAGCCTAGGTCCTTGCCGGTGACAGCACTGCCGACTCCTGCCCCACTGGCAGCAACCCCATTCAGTTTCAGTGTCCTGGGACCAGCTGCGGTACCATTGCCAGTCACTTCGATGCAGGCTGGATCATCGTGGATGGGGTTGGCACCAGTTTAGGCCTTTGAGCCTGGCCCTGCACTGGTTCCAGCTCCAGTGCCACCTGTGGTGCTGGGATCTCCTCAAGCATCAGACTCAATTCTCGTTACGGCACCATCCCAGGCACTGGGCTCTTGGCCCCTGGGGCCAGTGTCACTTGTGTCTCTGGGTCCGTGTCACTTGTTGCCCGGCCTGACAGTCTCCTCGGCACCGCCTGTTGGAACTGCTGTGGATTCTGGAGCCATTCATGGCTCTGGTGCTTAGGGCAGTGCTGCGGGCAGTTCTGGGCCAGCCCATGGTGCCGTTGGCGCCGAGGGTAGGGGGGCCTTGGGGGTAGCCCCTCCAGATCACCTCCTCTTTGGTGGGTGATGATCTGGAGGCAGATCCAGACTGGCTGCCGGACTACTCTTGAGTCCCAGGGCTCTCGTCTGCCCAGCACCACCATGCCCTCCCAACTCTCTCTCCCTTTGGAGCTGGTTGTCTTGACCATCTCTGGCCCCGGCGCTGTTTGCGGTGCTGGGAGTCTCTCTGGTGCTGATGGCAGTGCTGGAGGGATTATTGGCATTGGTATGGACCCTCAGCCTGGGGGGACTGAGTCTCCAGGCCGGTACCATTTCCGGCGCTGCTGTGTCGCCAGGGGCTGGGAAGAGAGTTCCCACACTGGCTGCCTCCGTGGGGCTGGCAGGTAAAGTAGAACCTTTGTGGTTGGGACTGAGGAAGAGGTCTCTGTTAGAGTTCGTAGGGGTGAGCGAGTGGGGTGAGGAGCAGCAGTCTTCCCTGGCAGCTCTCCGGGGCTTGGAAGGAGCCATAGCACTGAGCCCTTCTTCTTTCCCTCGTTGTCCCCCTGGTGAGACCTTGTTGCGTGGGGCCGCACTTTTGGACCTATGCGGCCCTGGTCGCCTCATGGGGGGAATCCCCTTCAGGGCTCAGTCCTGACTGCTTCGGGCTGGTTGAGCGGCCAGTTACTGCTTAGACCGGCAGATCCTTCCAGGGTGCTGGATCGCCTGCACAGTCTCCTAGCCCTGGCAGAGGGCACTCTTTCGCAGAGGTGCTTTTCCCCTTTACCTCTGCCTTCTTCTCCCCACTTCCCTGGCCACTCGGATCCTGTGGGGCCTCTGACCTGGTAACAGTTCAGGGTCATGGCTGCTGATTTTTCTCGTTATGTCAGAGCCATGGACGAGCAGGTTTTGCACCTGTCGCCCAGCAGCAGCCAGACTCTGATTCTTCTGACTCATCTGCCCCCTTGTCCTCATCCCCAAGGAAGAGGATTCTTCCGTCCACCTGTCCTCAGACGCTGATCATACCTCTTATCAGTGTTTCCTCTCGAGGCTGG
This sequence comes from Neoceratodus forsteri, assembly GCA_016271365.2. Taxonomy (NCBI): domain Eukaryota; kingdom Metazoa; phylum Chordata; order Ceratodontiformes; family Ceratodontidae; genus Neoceratodus; species Neoceratodus forsteri. Next base: position 195,449,406 of record CM028129.1, read on the forward strand.
TCAATGAGCAACACATCTCCAGGGTGGCAAGACGCAATACTGAATAGGCGATGTGTGCTTTCTTAAGTGAATTCAGTGCAGATCACTTGGTGGTGCCCACCTGGTCATCCCCCTTCCGAGAAACATTGTACATTACCTAGGAGCGTCCATTGGTCCCTTCTCCAGTCCCAGTGGATGGTCGACGCAGGTATTGCGCACTCCAGGGGTTCCCAGGACCTCTGCCTCACCCCACTTCGGGAGTGAGTCTCCTGGATACTCCTATCTGGCATAGAAGCCCTAGGCACGACCGACCTCCAGAGTCGGACTCTGCAGAGTTTGACCAACGGGGGATGAGAGTCTTCTCCTCGGTGTGTTTTTCACTTTCCATTGCATTAGGCCCATCACGCTGCCTACAACAGGCAACTATGGTCGATGCTAGAACAAGGTCTTGCATCAGTGCTTGATATGGAGGCAACCAGGCAAGCCATCGCACTCTCCGCATGTGGCCTGGAGCTTGCGAGGCACCAGGTAAGGGCATCATATGATGCCAGTGAGGTGTCATCCAGGCTAGCAGGGACAGCGATCTGTATTAGGCAGACAGTGTAGCTTTACCTCTCCCGGTTGACACGTATAGCCTGGCATAGGGTGCTTGCCTCCTTTTTCCAGAGGACCTGCCTTTGCTCCCACAGGGTGAGACAGGAACTTCAGGAGCGTCTTCCATCTCCCAGGCATAGGGAGATCCCACTTCACCCTCACCAGTCACAGGCCTAACTTGGCCTGTGAGGGTCTCCTCCTCCTCCTGTGTTTCCCCCACAGGGAGCTGAGGGAAGTTTCTCCTTTAGGGAGGTACCAAGTCCCCTTCGGGGGCTTAGTAATCACCCACCAGTGATGAATGGTGAAGACTGACACAGATAAGCTATGAAAATTATGTACCTACCATAATTGTTGATCTTTCTGTGAATCTTCACCGTTCATCACTGCTTCCCACCCACTTTCCCATCTTGGGCCTCAGACTCTGGGCGATGCCTCCTTCCTGCTTGCTTTCCCCAATTTGAGGCCAAGTGTGGGCTGAGTCCAGCTGGTTCTTCTGGGTCCTCTGCTCCCCTGGAAGGCAGGGGTCCATCTTTGGGGGTGGGCAAGCAGGGGCAGTTGCCCTCTTAAGACGGGGCTCCCCGGGGTCCTCCCCTCTGGACCCTGGTGAGGTTCTCCTCCTCAAGGAGACCTGGGTCTTCTAAGAAACTGGGTCTCCTCTGCCTCCTGGGTGAGGGGACCCTCTTCTGAGTCATGAGAAAATCTGAAGACTCTGGGGACCTCCTCTCCCTTACTTTTTCACCTTCAGGAGCTGTCTCCCTCCTCAAGCTAACCTGCTGAGCTTTCCTGGGCAGAGCCCGCTCCTTCTCCTCCAGGTCCTTCCCTCCTGCCTATGTGGGAAGGACTAGGGTTTATCCTTCAGCCTCTTGAGGAAACTTATCTCCAGGATAGGAGGAGAGGCTCTTCCCAGGGTGGGTTCTGTGTCCCTGCCTTAGCAGTACTTTTAAAGGCAGGAGTGGGGGACCTACAGCACCCATCCATCTTGTGCCAAGGGGGGCTTGAGTCGGGTCCCTGCCTCGTCTGTCCCATTTGGACCAACACTCAGTTGACTGGCCAGCCCGGTGGCGCTGAGGGTTGAGGCGCTGGACGCCACACCTCGCGCCACGCTGGCGACCCAGTTCAGACGCGAGCCCGGGCCACCAGGGGTCAGCAGGGAAGGGATAGGATGGAGCATCTGGAGAACTGCTGTCCTATCCCGGGGAAGGATCCAGGGTTCCATCGCTCTGTAGCGGCCCCTGGTGATGACCGGGGGGTGCTACTAGAGTGGTGCAGCAAGGGGGAGCAGATGTCGGCTACGTGCCTGGACGTCTTCCCTGCGTCGGTACTCTGCAAGGAGGAAAAAATCGAAAAATTGGGCTCTGGTTGGGCAGCATGAGCTTCAGGCCCCGCTCACTGACTGAATGGCACCCCTCATCCGGATCCTGCTCCGGTGGGTTGAGCTTGTAGCTCCTCACCACCCGCCCACGGGGTAATACTTGGGGTAATGAGGAGGAAGGCCTGATGTCGGTTGTCAGGGCTAGGGGTCTTGTCGGGATGTCAACGCCGACTGGAGCCCCAGGGAGAAAAATATGAAGAAAAAAAAAACTTTGCTCTCTCTGAAGTTGTTGTGCTCCACTTCATCTGTGGGTGCACAAAGGAGGACAGATTCTTCTGTGGCTGTGGCTTGGAGTATGAGTTCTCCTCCCTTTGGCCTCCAAGTAGGTCCTTTGTTGGGGAGCTGTGTGGTCTCCCATCTCCTTTTTCTTTCTCTCCTCTATCTTCCTCTCCTATCTCTCTCTTACTTGCCCAGAGGATGGACCCCTGTTTCAGACCCCTAGATTACTCACCTGTCCCTCTCTGGGATTATCTCTTTTCTGTTTATATCCTTTCCTTTTGTCTGTCTCTCGGGCTCCCTTGCCCCGCCCTCTTCCTTTCTCTATCACTAATTTCTTCACTCTCCAGCATCGCAGAGACTGAGGTGAGGGAGAGTCGGCGTTTACTGGCCAACCTTGAGCGCCATGCTGTGCGTCAGCCTCGAGGGCAGCACTGTCATGGTGCTGACTCCTCCCCCTAGGGGGGAAAAAAAAGAAAAACATGCTCCTGTGGGGTTCTAGTTCTCCAGCCATAACCCACTAGTGATAAATGGTAAAGATACACAGAAAGATCAACAATTATGGTAGGTACATAATTTTCATTTCCCTTCAGTGGTACTTACTTGTTTGGACAGCAGGTTAAGTCTCTTGAGACGTCAGACTTCCAGCTCCTGCTGACCCTCAGGAGGTAAGGATATGGTTTCTTTCAGAAGTGGTAATCCTTGTGTAGGAAAGGCAGGGGAACCATAAACAAATCTCAGCCTCACTAGCCTCAGACTGCTGAAGGCACAGATGCCAAAAGTACTTAGTGCCACCAGACAGGTGGGTCCTCAAGATTATCCGGGAGGGATACTCCCAGGACTTCACAGAAATCCATCTGAACTATCTATGCAGAAGACAGATCCTCTTATCGGTTCATATGTCGAGGCTTCTGGTGCAGGAGATTACAAGCCTTCTAAGCAACAGGGCAAGTGGAAATAGTGCCTTCTCTTACTGCTTCCTAGTACGAAAGAAATCAGGGGGCATGCGCCTCATTGTTGACCTCTGATTGAAACCTGAACAAGTTCACGGATCGAGAAAAATTCAGTATGATTTCTCTGGGTTATCTGCTTCCCTTCCTGAAACCTCAGGATTGGTTAGCTTCCTGTATATGCAGGATGCATACTAGCACGTACTAGTGCACTCCAGCCATCATGGACACTTTTAGCCGTTATACTGGGGCACAGCCAGTTCAGAGTCTGCCCTTTGGACTGTCCTTGGCACCTCAGGTCCTTACAAAGTGCTTTGCAGGACTTGCAGCACACCTCAGAAAACTAGAACTTCAGGTTTACCCTACCTGGACGATTGTCTGACATCCAGTCCATTCAGGCACAGACAGTGACCACAGCCTCCTGTTTAATAATAATAATAATTTATTTGTATAGCATCTTTCAATGTATCAAGGTGCTGAACAATTTTAAAACAATTCAAAACACTAAGCAAAAACAGAACATATCCATAAAAGTCAACATATCAACAAAATAGCATATTTATAATAAAATCCAAACATTAATAAATAACTTATTTAAAAGGCCATATTCACAGATCGTTTTCAGGTCTCTCTTAAATAGCTCCACGGAGGTGTACTGCCGTAACCGACATGGTAGAGAGTTCCAAAGAGTGGGTGCAGCATGCGGAAGCTCTCTGCTGCCAGAGGATTTTAAATTCACTCTTGGGATCTCTAACAACCTCATGTCGCGAGGCGGAGTGATTGGTCAGGGCAGTAAGGAACCAGGAGGTCTTTCAGATAGGCTGGACCCTGATCGTGAAGGGCTTTGAAAGTCAATAAAATGACTTTAAAGGTGATCCGCCACGCATAGGAAGCCAGTGCAGTTTGCGCCAGCAGGAGTGATATGACAGGACCTACTTGTCCCAGTCAATACCCGGCTGCAGCGCTCTGCACCAGCTGTAGTTACGGATTTCAACCCCAGAAAGCCCAAAGTACAGGACGCTGCAATAGTCCAAGCGTGAAGATACAAAAGCGTGAACCAGAGTAGGCAGGGAGTCGGACGGAACAAGGTGCCTAACCCTGGCAATGTTCCTAAGATGATAAAAGGAGGTCTTGACAACGGCTGACACCTGAGCTTTAAGAGTCAGCCTGTCATCAAGAATAAACCCAAGGTTACGCACCCGTTCTGAGGACAGGAGAGATACTCCACCAAGGAAAATTCCAGATGGTGCACCAATACCCCGGCCTCACAATCCGACCTCCTGGGTCCACTACCAGCACCTCTGTTTTCTCCGAGTTCAACTTTAGCCAACTAGAATCCATCCAGTCTTGGATCTCCCCCAGACAGTTGTTAAACACAGAGAGAGCTCCATCCTGGTCGGGTGCAAAAAGACAGATAGAGCTGGGTATCATCTGCATAGCAGTGAAACCTCAGCCCATATCGTCTAATGATACCTCCGAGGGGCAGCATATACACTGCGAACAACATGGGTGACGGCACGGATCCCTGGGGTACTCCGCACAACAAAGAAATTGGGTCAGAGGAAAAAATCCCTGACACAACTCTTTGTGATCTCCTGGTGAGGAATGACGTGAACCATTGCAAAACGGTTCCAGACATTCCACAGATTTGCCCCAGGCGAGCTAATAACACCATGTGGTCCACAGTGTCAAAGGCTGCAGTGAGATCAAGAAGAACCAGAATGGAACGTCTCTTCTGATCCCTCGCCATCAGAAGATCATTTAACACCCGAACCAGCGCAGTCTCGGTGCTGTCTTTTCCGGAAGCCAGACTGGAAGGATTCGAGACATTATGGATGGTTAAATGGTCATCCAGTTGAACCGCTCGATCTTCTCAATAACCTTCCCAATAAAGGGAGGTTAGAGATAGGTCGGTAGTTTGAAAACTGTCAGGGTCCAAGGAAGCTTCTTCAAAAGAGGAGTCACCACTGCCTCTTTCAAGGAGCAGGGAAATCTCCTAACTACAAGGAGCACCAGACTATTTGCACCAGGACGGACCGATGATATCAAAACAACCCAAAATGAGGGGTCGGACGGGATCCAAACCACAACTTGTGGGGCACGATAGAATGGATGATCCTCATAATGTCCACGAACTCAGGTCTCCAGGAGAAACGGGCACTGTAATCTCATGCTGTCCAAAAGCATCACCCTTAGAGGTTACGGACCCAGGTTCCTCTGATGTCAATACACTAGTTGCAAAGTATAGAGCGAGCTCATCGACTCTACTTGCGAAAAAGCTTTCGAACATGTAATCAGGCTGGGTTGCACAGTCTGTCTACAGTTGGAACAGCTGAGCAGTCGATTCTGAGCAACTGCAATCTCCCTGGACAGGAATTCTGCCTTCTTATGGGTGATTGCAGATTGATAGCTAACATAATGTTCCATCAATCTAGAGTGGTCGGCATCAAGGGCGGACCTGCGCCAGTGACGCTCTAACCTTCGCCCCTGTCTCCGCATCTCCCTCAAGGTCCCGTCAAACCACGGGGCTCGGGGCGAAGGGATAGGGGGCACTCACGAACAGGAGCAATAGAATCCAGAGCCATCGTGACGGCCTTATTATAGGCCAACACCAATGCTTCTGGATTATTGCTGACCGAAACGAAGGATGAAAGGTCAAGGACCGCCGCTAGACCTTGTGGAGAAACATTCCGTAATGGGCAGTACCTGACCATCTCCACAGGGGCTGGTCTTCTCAGGGGGGTGCAAAAATTGAACCTCACGATGTAGTGATCAGACCAGGTGACTGGTTCCACCCCCATGTCAGATGCGTCGATCCCTAGAAGGAAGACTAAGTCTAAAGAGTGTCCAGATTTATGCGTAGCAGTGAAACCACCTGTGTGAGGCCCAAAGAAGACATCAATTGGAGGAAGTGATTGCCAAAATTAGAGAGTTCATCGTCGACCAGGCGTTGAAATCACCCAGAACCATCAATCTGGGTGATTCAAGCGACATGTCGACGAGGGAAGTCTCTACTTCCTGTAAGAAACGCCTCCCATCTCCGGTGGATGGTAGATGAGCACGACCGAACGTCACACCTGTTATGACTGTGCATTCGAAAGACCCAGTCTCACCTACTACTACATTCGTGGAGACCCAATTCAGTCTTAAAACAGACTGCAACCCTCATTCTGCGGTCCAGTCTCGGGCGGTGTATCACAGAGTACCTGTCCGGAATCATAGCCTCCAAAATAGGGCCAGAGTTTTCATCCAGCCAGGTCTCGGTGATGCAAGCCAAGTCAGCCGAACCAACAAGATCGGCAATAATGGCGGTCTTATTCCCAACAGACCTGGCATTGCATAACACCGTCCGAGTTGGACAAACTTTGAAGGTTGTCAAGCCCATCTGCCCACTGAAATCAGTAGTGCCCTTGGGTATGGATACCAGACAGGGTAAACCTCTATCTGGATTCCATTTCGCCCCAGGGCGCCTTCTGGACCTTCTACCCGATCGATGAACCCTGCTGCTCATCCTCCCTGCTCGCCAACCCCCCCTTCTCCCATCGAACAATAATGCAGCGCCTACAGCGCCTGGTAGATGTCAAAAATGAAGAGGGAGGAGTAAATAAAGGGGCGGAGGGCTAAGGGGAGGATGAATGAGCGCACTCACCATGGGGGCTAAGGCCAGCACATGTTGCTATTTAACTAAAATAAACCAAAACCCAAAAACAAACTACTTAACAATCAACCAACAAAAAACATAAATATAACCTTAAAGAAAAAGAAAAAAAAGTCTATACCTGGCCTATTACCCACCCCCCTAGGATTGCTCTCACCACCGGGAAGAAGAGGGAAAGGCACTCTCACTGCCTAACCCTCATGGGAAATAGAAACAGAGGACAAAGAACTAAAACTCCTCCCAAGTTCTCTCACAACAGGGGGTGATGTTATTTGTTCTTTCCCTCAACCAGGAAGGAACAAAATAAATCAAAAGAAAATAACAATAAAATAACTAAATAAACACAGAAAACTTAAGGACACAAAGTCCTCTCACCACCAGTGTCCAAAAGCCATAATCATCAGTCACTCAAAACAAAAAAATAAAAAAGAATCCAGGGTTCCTTGAAAATTAATACATCCACATCAGGCAGGAGACAGTTAAGTAAGGCACAGAAAAGTCACGGAGTTGGCCGAGGTAGTTCAGGAATCCATGAAATTTAGTCCAGAGAAAGTTGGCCCTCTCGTGCCCTTTTCTCCCAGAAAAAGTGATCTTTAAAGGAGACTAAGCCACCTTACCAAAGAACCATGAAAGTACCACAAATGTAGCAGTCCTCGTGTTTTACAAGGGTACTCCAGCCAGCTCCCCGACTAAGAAAATACCCCCAAACCCCTGCAGCAAAGCTCCAAACCAGACACCTGCCGGGCATTTAACAACAGAGGCTGACACCAAAATTCCACAAACAAGTTAATAAAAACAATCTCCAGAGAAATCCTGATCAAACGAAACACCGGTACACTAAATTTTACGAGCTGTTCAATACTTTAAAATCTTGACCTCAGCAAAACCAGACACCCTGGAAACCAGTATTCTGAAGGGAAGGAGAGAAGGACAAACCCAGCCAATGTCACTCCTGGAGCGAGCCCATCACGAGTCCACCCGTATTCTGGCGTGTCGATAAACAGTGGGCTCTTCAAGCCCTATTCCAACAGAGTAAAAGCACTTCTCCACCACGAAAGTTCGCCAAAAGCTCGGAGCTGAATAATCCTAATAGCCACAAGACAATGTAAAACTCTCGTCCTTTCCAATTTACTGAAGAGCCTCAGGCAGTAAATCTTCACATCCACATGAATCAAAGGGCTCTCGTTCCCTCCTACCGGACTCTGCACTAAAGTCTGAAATCTGAAATGAATGAGTGAAAGCAAAAGAGCCCCACCGGCGCTTCTTCCACTGAATGGATCCTGCTGAGACACCGAAAAAACCACCGAAGGTCCGTGGCCAGCAGAAGAGCCCAACCGTGTCCTTCCACTGAATGAATCCCGCCAAGATGCCGAAAATGCCAGCGAAAATCCGTGGAGTTGAAAAATAAATAAACAGTAAATAAAATAAACTAACTAAAAATCAAACGAACTCAAAGCGCAACAGACGGCAACACGCCCAGCCTGGCGGCCATCTTAGTATTCACCCATCCATGAAATCCACCACCATAGAGTTCTATTGAATCTAGAGAAGTCTCAGCTCCAACCTCACATCAGCTGCTTGTCTTAGGAGCTCTTCTGAATACTACCAAGGCCTGAGCCTTACTTCCCAGAGAGCAGAATGCAGGCAATCTTGTAGATGGCTTGCTGTATTATGAAGCACAGATCTGTTCAAGCCCACTCCTTGCAATGCATGCTGGGTCTGATAGTTTCCTCAGTGCCTCTGGTATGAGTGCACATGAGAACGACTCAGTGGATGCTCAGTGCACAATGGTCATAATTATCCCATCCTCAGACCTACCCCATTCAGGTGACCAAGCCTCCGGGTCAGTCAGTCACGTGGTAGTTAGTGGAGGACAGTCTTCTCCAGGGCTTTCTCATCTCCCAGTCGGAGATGAACCTCTCAGCTGTCCCTGATTTTCAGGGATGTCCCTGATCTTGCCTCATGCATTTCCTCTGTCCCATGAGACATATGTGTTTTCATGACAGGACAATCGGGACTGTAAGCACAACATAATGTCATTCCTTCACATTACAGGCTTGTTCATGTATCTCACACTAATCCCCTTATTCGGTCAGCTTTCTGAATGAATGGTACCAGTTCTACAGATGTGTCCCTGATATGGAGTCTTTGTCTCTGAGTTTCTTAGGCTTTGTCCTGATTTTTGAGGAAGGAGGTTGAGAGGTATGATCGGAGCTTCTGGTTACACTGATCATGGATTCCTTCCTGTTGGTGTGGGGAGGGCCACTATCAGGCCCACAAACACACTGTGTTTGGGACCCATCAGAGTCTCATCTCCACATTAGTCTATTAGAGATGTGAGGTATTTTGTGCGGCCTGTGAGCCCTAGATTTTGGTAGAAATAAAAGTGTTCTCCTCCAGACAGACAAGTCTACAATTTATTAGTTCAGTAAACAAGGAGGAGCTGACTCTTACCCTCTCTGCAAGGAAGTGGTGAGAGAGTGGGAATGGTGCCCAGAGCAGGGGATCTTACTCTAAGCCATTGATCTTCCAGGAGTCCGGAACACTTTGGCAGATGAGCTCAGCCAAACCAAGGC